>CM077115.1:580781642-583281642 GCA_039619475.1 Icerya purchasi
TCCATGTTAAAAAAATGTTTCCAAAATTTCGGGAGGCACCTCTGCCGCTGGCGGGTTAAGGTAACACTGCGGAGTACAAACTTTCATCGGGGACTGAGAAAGTGTAATATTAATTTTTCTCCCCGCATTATTGTATTTCTTTAGCTAAAATTCAGAAAATTGCCAAGAACTAAACGTTTCAGACTGGAATACTTGAGAGAAAAAATTTAAAAAACACTTGATCTCAAACTGTATAGAAAGCTGGTTTTTGTTCGGTCGACGACGATTCTTTTTAAAATTACATAAATGCTGTTATTTAGTTATGTTTTTTTTCTTTTTTTAAATATCACACTTATTAATTCTTTTTCTCATCATCATCGTTGTATTTTTAGGAGACCCTGTTGACAAGCTACAGAGCTCGGTAGGATCATCAAGTGTGTAATTCACATGCACCCAAAAAAAAAAAAAAAAATCTCAGAAAAAGTCCTAATTAGACACACATGATCGAAATCATAACGCTTGTGCCATCTTTTATTGTTGATGGATTTAAAACGTGCTATGTATTTCGATTTTAATTGCCGTATAATTTTGCATAAGAATTGTCGTAAAATTTGGTAAAATCGACTTGTATTTCATTACCAGTTTTGGTAATTTACGGTATGATAAAAAATGAAAATTCCGTGATAAATTTTTACCCGCTGTGTTTACTAAAAGAAAAGGTCGCACCCATCTATTGAAAAACCGTTCAATTTTGTATATAAACGGAGAATACTTCTGACCGCCCATATTTATCGCGTCTTTCCAAACGCTAATCTGCTATTGGTTGAACAAAAATGTCGTTCTTGCGGTATACACTGCATCAGCCGGGATTGTCTGAACACGATCAAATATTAGCCCAACCGTGCGACAACCCGCACAAGATAATCCGGATACGAGGACTTAGCATATGCGTATGTATATGATACTGATTCGAACTTGAATGTCATTGGTCCGAGATATTCATCTTATTTAATCCGCGATTCGTTCGAAGCCGTGTGAATACCCGCTTAGATCATTATTATTATTATTATTATAACTCGGCGATTATCTTAGACGATTTTTTTTTCAAATAAACATCGCGAGTGCAATGGAAGTTTTTGAGTCAGTGGCGTAGCCCTGTTGAGATTAAAAAAAACAAAAAATCTCCCGAAAACAACTCCTTCAATTTCATTTTTTACTACATACTAGTTGTTGCTACTTATTTTCTAATATATTCACATACTTTATGACGCAATAAATCATTCAACGAAAGAATGAGAAATTAATTATGAAATCCGTATTATGTTTTAAAGTTTAAAAGATTTTTTATAGACATATTTAACCCCCTTTCGGAAATTATCATCCAGCTCTAGTCCGCGCTGTTTTTCGTATTTCGCCGTTAACTAGGGTGCTCTAGTCGACATTATGACCAGTTTACTAAAAAAATTTGAACAAGCAGCTGCACGAAGTATGCCATTTTTTAGCGAAGGAAATATAACCAAAAGCGATAAGAAAAAAAAAAAGGCAAAAATAAAATACAGAGACCTAACACAAAAGAATTGTAGAATAAACAGAAAGAAAATTAATCAAAAAAAAAATTAAAATAATGACAAAAATTAGCAAGGAATTAAGGCGAAAAATTTGGAATACAAAGAGTGATGCCAACTAATTTACGACTATAAAACTGCGGGAAAAGCAAACACATACGCCGAATTAACAGACTACGAAGAACTAAGGCAAATTTAATCGCCCCAGCGAAAAAAAACTCACCATTAAAAACTGCTCTCCCCATCCACCCTTTCAAAATATAATAACTTCAATAAATCTAATAACTCTAATAACTCTAATATTTTAACCTTCTACCTATAATATGTCCAGTACACTCATACTCGATGATTCAATATAATCTAATGATTTTCAAAAAAATACTTAAACGTCCGTATAATAACACACGGTTATTATACGGACGTTTAAGTATTCTTTTGAAAAGATTAACACTAGTATAACACGTAGAGTTATTAAAAAAAAAAAAAAAGCACAGTTCCATTTTCTGAAATAATCTATACAGACGAGACAAATCGATTAATATGAATAAATTTGTTCAGTAGCCATATGTTATAATAAAACTAAGAGCGGAACTTTAAAAAAAATTCCTTCCATTGGTTAAAGTATTTTTTTTTTCTTCAGGCACGTCAATTATTTATATTAACCGAAAATAATAATCCATTTTGCAGAATAGCGACTCATAATAGTCTGGCCGAGATTTATATTTACGGACGGGTCTAAAAATTCGTGTCAATTCAGCTTTTTAAATCCCACACTTGGATCATCATCATCATAGTACCATACTTAATTCCTGAGTGTTGCCGACTACCTATTCATACATTTCAGCTGTACACCGACATAGGCATAGTGTCCTAATTGTTGAATGCAAGATGCGTTAAAAAAAATTACTCTGCTTCGTTTCAATATTCGTTGCGCGGAGTGCATGGAAATTATTAAATTTTTATCATTCGCCATTAGGCAATAAGATATTTCGGGGAATCTAGTTATTCTAAGTGATTCCAAAAGTTGCTTAATGTCTCTTCACGAAATCTTTCCTTTAACTATAAGGCGCCTCTGCTGATTGAATTGGCGGAAAAGGGAGGTTAATAGTAACCTGCCCATGCGGATATAGATGGCAACGAGAAAATGGATGATAGAGCGTCAAAATCAGCAGCTGATGATGTTTTTTTCACTTATTCGAAAATTTCCTAGCAAGTTTCATATTTTATAAAGTTTACCCGCAAAGTATATTGCAATTCCCTTTGATATAATAGTCCGTTCAAAATCAATATTATATAAATCTGTTCAACCGGATTATCGATTTCGAATATTCAAAAATTTATAGTGGCGGACTGTTTCGATTTGGGGTTAACACTGTCCAATATAGTATAAGCGCGGGGACTTAGTCAGTCTCCCTCTTGTCTACATTCGCATGATAATGGAGATAATTTTCCAGATGGTGAGCACCTTTTTTCCAGCCTATACAAAAATCCACGCAAGTAGTATTGTATAATTCATCGATTAAACTAAGAATAGGAGGTTTCCCAGTTCGCGCGCTCTTGGCTACAAATATAGTTTGATCACCCCATACTCATTTATAACGTTATATCAAAAACTGAAATTTAACCTTGCTATAATTTATAATGGTCGCTATGGGAGTTGTCTTGCACACAAGCCAAAAAAAAATATACATATATCAAAAAAAAACGTAGCTTAAGTGAAATTTTTAAAAGTTTCAATGTGCGACATCGGGATACTTACCCGGACGAAACAATTATACCTAGCCAACTACTACGTTGCGGTAGCTGGCCAATTTGCAAAGTAAATACTTATATGCTATTTTTTTAATCACTCTATCATCTCGTGTAATAGTAGATATAAAGGATTTATAATTCTCGAGATACAATTAATAAGTAAATAAAATATCATTTGTTGTTCCGTATAAGACAAGTGCGCATGCGTTAAAATTCAATTACACGAATGAAATCACGATAAATAAAAAATCCGGCTAGTTTCGGATGTGCACATTCATCATGGTGTTGCGTTTATAAATGTTCGCGTTTTCGTGATCTTACATTTATTGTATGTATATTAGTGAAAAGCCATTAGCTTCGGGGAACATGTCGCGGCGGTATGTAAGAAATCGTCGAATTATTTCATCCGAAACGATTTTTTTCTATGCTCCATTTTTATATTTCGTAATTCAAATCTCTCGCTGCTACACAGTGCATTTTGTTTATTTACATTTATTGTTTATTTACATTTATTGTTTATTTACATTTATTGTTTATTTACATTTATTGTTTATTTACATTTATTGTTTATTTACATTTATTGTTTATTTACATTTATTGTTTATTTACATTTATTGTTTATTTACATTTATTGTTTATTTACATTTATTGTTTATTTACATTTATTGTTTATTTTTGTTGTCTATGCGCAGACTATCATTGTTTGTTAAACAAAACAACGGCTATCATAATACTCTGGCAGATTCGAAACAAAGTAATTAATGGAAAATATGTATGAAACGACCCGAAAATTCGATATATATACATATATATGGAATATTGTATAATAGGTGATTTAGAGGGAAATATCGTGATGAAGGTTGCGGCATCTACACAGGTAAATAACGGACCGGGAAGCACATAACGCGGATGAATAGTAAGATAACGGTAGCGAACGAGAGGATGATCTGCAAAATTACCGAGGACCACTGTAGCAGCCGATGACAATACGTCGAAAGAAATTAAAGAAAACAATCTCGGAAGCTGAAGAGAAAAAGTCAAAATAATAAAACGAATGCTGTAGCCCCTCCGGGTTAATCGAGTGACATGGGTTCGCCGGGGGGGATTGATGTTTTTTTATTTTTTTTAAACTTTATCGAAAACCGTCCCGCGTAACAGAGCAAGCATGTGTCGAGGCGTTTTATTTTTAATTGTTTATCAATTAGCGCGGTTGAAATTTCAATCGGAGGCCTCTGAAATAATAAAAGTGTACCTTTTTACGTAACAAATTGAGACAGAGTCGGGTGTAAGTGTGTGCAAATGACCCTCTATAGATGTGTTTGGTTGCCGCTGCTACCACTGAGAGCGAATTAACAGAATTAACGAGCGTATAGGCGCGATGATCAGGTTACGAATATTGATGGGAGGGGGGGGCAGGGTTTTGTAGTGGGTCGGTTATCTTGAGCAGGACACACGGTGGCGCGACGCAGCGGCCTTCTTACGGCCGAATTTACGGTTTATTAGTTGAAAGGTGTTAAGAAAAGCCAGTAAACATATTAATAATAATAATAATAATAATAGTTATAACAACGATTCTCTATAGATAAATCGCGGTAGACACGCAGGAGAGGGTGGCCAGAGTGGGATACGCTGTGCTAACGTTATTAGTAACAGTTAATCTGATCATAATAGCCAGATCAGATTTTTACTCAATCCCGTCCGCGCACTATGTCGAATTTTTATTACTCTCTCGTCATTATCATCCTTTCCGTCATCATCATTCATCATCTGGCACTAGCAGTTCCTCTTCTTCGTCTTCTAATTATTTTCCGTTTTCTCCGTTCATTCGATCGCGGCCTCCTTTTCGCTCGACTATTTACTTCTATCGAGAGTTTCTTATTGTTATCGTCGATTATTATGATTATTTCGAATCTTTTCCATTCATGTTCCCTCGCAACCGGCCGATTATCTCGAGACGTTCTTCCGTTAGACTTTCGCAGCACACTCGTCGAACATCTCCGTTAAATACTCCGAAAGCGCACAATAGCTAAGTGTCTGTCATCAAACTATTCTGCCGCGCAAACTACCATCACTCTCCGAATCGCGTCGTATCAGCCCCAGGAAATCTATCGACTCCGCCGGCCAGGGGTGCTTAATTGTAATATTATTTTTCACGGAAAGGGAAAAAAACATATATCAGCATTTTGGAAAAACTCCGAGCGACAGGAACTGGCCTAAGTGTGTACATTATGAAAGGTTAACTTCACAACATCCGTTATACCTTATTAAGGATATACATATATACATATATACATATATACATATATATATATATATATATATATACGAGTATATATATAGGGAACTTGTTTACTTTGGGAAAACTAAAGAACGTCTCTAAAACAGAAAAACTGACGGAAAAATTAAGCGGATACCGGAAAAATTCCACTTCGTAATTTCAGAAAACGAGTAAAAATTCGTTTTATTTAATAAAAAGTTTATTCGGAATATTATGTTCTTTTTTTAATTGACCGAATTTCCGACACACATAGTACATATTAATGTATTACCTGCGCCCGCGAATTGGCCAAGGTGAAAAACACAGTAACGACACGATGATAAATTTCAATTGTGTTTATGGCTGAAGAAACTACTGTTAGTGAAGATTAAACCTCTCGCCAATACAGTACTTTGAAAAACCTGAATTAATAAAACTACTTGGAAAACAGCAAGCACGGCAATAATTCGTATTTTTAAAAATATTGCTACAAAAACAATATAATTAATTATCTCGTTCACAATACATAAAATATTAAATTGCTATTTAGACGGGTAAAATACGGATATTTAAATAAATCCCACTCCCAAAAAAAAAAAAAAACAAAGTCCAAACTCGATTTAATGACTTTTTGTATGAATTTTTTACTATTTACATCGAGTATTTAGCGGGGGGAGTACTCAGGAAGAGTCATAACAGCAACTGAAACCGTCTAAAAATCTGGCACAAACAGACGAATATTTAATGGTGTACTGTGCACAGTTAACCGTTCACACACAAATAACATGATAAGATTCGAATTCATTTTTCGTGTAAATTTTATTTTCTTCTTCTTCTTCAAAAAAATTTTTTTATCGAGTAAATTAATTTTTAAAGGACAATTTTGTTAAACTATTGCGAAGAGAAATGATGAGAATTATTGAAAATCGAGTAGCGCATTTATTATTATTTAACGACGTACGGAAGAGAGATTGTGAAAATACGGAAAATTGTCAGAAATGATTATTTTAAATTTTTTTCCATTTTTTAACTTAGTAATTATTTCACGGATGCGTTTCAGTAGTTCACACTCCTGTGAAGATTTTTCTACTCAAACCCAGTTTATCATTGAAAGCGGGAAACATTCAAAAATATGCAAATAAGAGCAACAGATGAAGAGTAACAATTATGGCAAGACATACGTGTTTGCGCGTTTTTAATAAAACTAAACGAATAAATTGAATTCGATTAAAACTCAAATACTGTGTTAGCTGATGACGACGGGCTATGCCCGAAAATAAAATTAAGTTATTCTAATTCGTTAAATTCTAAATTTATACTCATTTATTAATTAATTAAATACGGGGAATTTATTTATTTTATATTTAAAAATTTTTAACAAAAACAGGTTATAGACTCTTATTTACATTTAAATGAATTAGTGAACTAAAAGACGTTTAAAGGATTAAGGGACAGTTTGCGTGAATCACCGTACAAATGAATTTTTCAAATTTATTCATCGCGGATGATGCATTTAATATTAATTCGTTTCAATTTTTACATTATAATACATCCTCTTTTCCTAAATACACTGGTAATTACCTACCTTCGTTTTTAATTTGTAAAAATAACTAGAATAAACTATTTGCAAACCTGTTAAATATTTAACTTTTAATAATGAAAATCACCTTTTCTGATCAAGGAAAAAAAAAAAACTATAAACACGCCACTGATGATACTCATTTATGAATGTAGAGTATTGTCAGTACTAGCTCCATTATATTGAGCAATAATTTTATGTACTGATATACCTATATATATATATAATATATCCTTATATATATATACTTATATATATACATATATATATATATACATATTTACATAAATATATATTTTTTTTTTTTTTTGAAAAATATGTATTTATTATTTTTAACATACAAAACTTTCATCAAGCTAAAACACTTGTCGACGAATTATCCTATTGAACACTTTACCATCTTAAATTAACTTATACATATACATAATCGTGTAATATTTACTAGTCTTAATCTATCTTTTTACTTATCAATAATTAATAATCTATTTCTATCTTCTATATTCAAAGTTTTTTTTTCCAGTTTTTTTGTTGCGCCTTGTCGTTTTATTTTATGTTTATTATTTTTTTTATATTTTCTTCCTCCTGAAGCCATTCCTTTATTTTCCTGTTTCTTTCCCCTATTTCTTCCTTCTCTATTATTTCTTTGGGTATTTTATTCAATATCTGAGTTATAATATATACATAAATGAAAATAGTCGCTGGATCAGCGCGTTAGAACCAATTCATTGATGGTTTTGAGTTCCCTATAGATACACATTGTGGAATTCCCGAAGGAGAACAAAAAATTGTAACTATTATTTGTGGAACGTTGGAACTTAATTAGAACCTAAAACATTACATATACTCATAACCACTAAGAAAAGATGGTGCGTCCAAAAACATCATGCAATTCCCCTTTAACTACTTAAGAAATATAAACAATCATATCAAGTTCTTTGCACGTAACTGTATCGGCATTTTTATGCTATTTTTCTGGATAAGTCCTTTTAGCTTCATTGGTACACATCTGTAGTAGAATGTAGATTGTATCTGTTTTTTTAGATCTGATCGATACACGCAAGCGCGTACAACTTTAGAATAATTCTCGGACTGGTTTTGTGCTAGCCGAAAAAATGTTAGCCTTTCCTAGAGCGCTTTTAAAGCTTGTTGCATATACATGTATCATTAGGTTTTTGTCTCAAAACGACTCGTGCTGCAGAAGATACAACTGAGTTCGCTTAATGTGTACGTGCCAAGTTTAATGACACTAAAAATATAGTGAATTGAATGTTTAGTGTTCAAAACCGATTTTCGCCAAACAGCGAGATTAAATTTAAATCTAGCAGAGTCGGTTTGCGTGTAATTTTATTAGTTCGTTTGAGACCGGCTCAGTTGATTGATGCTGATCGATTTTTAGATACGAGTCGATGTCGATCATCTGATGGAACGACAAAGGGCCTCTTCTTTGTTGTAATCAATTTTGTGCTCTACATGGTAAGGTAAATTTCCATCAGAAATACATGGCGTTTCACCGCGTTTATTCTCGCAACAATAATTGTTTCCGCTTTCACACCGCTATTATTATTATTACGTTAGTTTTTCCCATGGTGTCTGACACATACGCGCAACCTGTTATGTCTTGTTTCGCGCCATCTTCTATTTTTCCCGGTAATTCTCATTATCTTAAATAAAAACGTGAAACACGGCAAACGTATTGCATGCTTCTTCCATCGTCTCCCCCCCCCCCCCGTACCGTATAAGACCAAAATAGTTTTAGTTTTAGAGAGACGACGGTAGTGGTTGGGTTAAAATCCGCGCGACTTTCAGTGTACATTTTATAATTTTTGATTTTACGATTGCCATGCACATTCGGCACACCGTTCGTCTGTCGATCATTCTTCGAAAAATGCGACGAAATGCAAAAAAATTGACATCGCAGAACCGGTTGTGCGACTATAGTGCGATGATAATTTTTCGAAATCGACAGAGCCGCGCGAAGGTGAAAAGAGATTGGCCAGAGTTTTCTCGGTTAATCATGACGCAAAATCGATTAACGACGCTCCGATGAGTCAGCAAGTTTTCCTAGGCTTCGAAGATGGGGGCTTTGTGAATGGTGGAAACGTTCGAGAATTCTCTCAGCCATACACCAATGTTAAAAACACCCCGTAATATATATGTACGTGTGTAACTCCTCCTACTGGTTAAATTAAAAAATCGAATTTAAACGCTAGACTACATCGCCGCTTGTTCAAACACAATCTAAAATGTGTAACAGGTGCGAAGGAGCCGTTTTATTCGGAAAGTAACCTTTAAATTTGTGCGGTTCTCGTACTGAAATAAAGCAGCGTTGAATTTTTGAAAATTATAAAAATAATATTATAATGAATAATTTAAAAAAAGTAAGTATTTTTACAAAGTTCGGTTTCTCGGTGTATTTCAAAATATAATAATTATTTTTAGTATCGCATTTATTATGATTAAAGACAGAAATATTTGAAGAAAAAATTATTTTGTATGTAAACTAGTTTAAGAAACACATGGCGCTTATGGTTAACATATTTAATTTTGATTACATAAAAATATTTCTAAAAGTAAAACCCTCCGAAATATCATCCGTATAATGATATTTCGGAACGAAATGCAGCCTCCTGGTCGAAAATTTAATGATACTTTCCGAATAATCCTCATCTGTTACGTTTTAGACGATTGTTATAAACATCGGAAACCAAAATTCGTGTAATTTTTTAATGTAGTTTGTTTTTTGTTTTTTTTCCCTTTTTTTTCCTTTTTTAATTACGTATATAAATAACTTATTTATCTGCCGTATCTACGATCGCAAAAAAATACGGTGGTGGCGAATGTGCTCAATACGCACATGTTCAAACAAAAACTTTCGATAATGCTCATCACGAACGCGTATTTATTCAAATCTGAAATTTTCATTAATTCTTTTCTAACCAAAATAGAACAGTAGGAGTATGTCAATCTCTTACATGATTATTTATTATATTAAATAATACAAACTTATTTTTCAATTAAAAATTAAAAACCCCGTTTACGTCTTATTGCCAACTTATTTACAATTTCTTCGGAATCCTTACCGTCCCAGGTTACACACGGTAAACGCTGATAAGAGTAAGACCAGAGTAACAACTCTTTCATCGCCCGTTCTATTTCTAACAAAGGGTTCTCTAACCTCTTTAGAGAGTGGAGAAACATCTTCCTAAGGAGAGTGGTCACCACCACAGTGGACACTGCAGGTGTGGCTAATATGATAAGAAGATTTTTTATTTCAACGGGGAAAAATGCTCCATCGCAATGATTAAAGTAGCTTCTACTGCAGTGGGGAAGATTTACACGTTTTGCATATTTCCGCTGATTGTGCTATATCTCATATTTACTCAGCAGAATATCGTGCCTTCGTTTTCACCGAGAAATGCTTGAATGCTATCTTTTTCAACCTTTCGCCTTATGGTGTACAATCAATATGTACGATAAGCAGGCTAGGACACATTCTTTCCTACCCAAGAAATAAATACATGTAAAACATTCCTTAAATCCAATCTAAGGCGAAACAGCGTAGTTAAAAAATGCGTTAGTGTATAATATTCGGGCTTTTTCGTGAGCTAAAGAGTAGGGTTTTGGGGGTTAACTGACACGAAAAAACCCTCCTCTTACTTAGAGGTACATACATCGATGATGCTTATTCATCTTATTGCCGATCGAAATGAAAGCAATTTATATGGCTTTGCATTAATGGGTATCGTTAAAATGCTATCAAAAGTTAGAACACACCGAGCTAAATATAATGCGCCAAACAACGACAATTTATATAGGAGTCCCCCCGAGAAGCTAGCGATCTTTAAGAGAATACTCTGCCGGCATTTATCTTTCAAACTTCTTTCTAAGTTCCTAGTTGTCCTCAATGCAACAAATCGGGTGAAGCATGGCCGTAGCCAGAAGAGGTGTTTAGGGGGGTCAAAACCCCCCACCCGAAATGTTTTGGATTTTATTGTTTTCTTTCCGTTTTAATTGTAAATAACAGAAAATACAGAGGAGAGCGTTTTACCAATCGGTTATTTTTCTGTACTCTTCTTAACTTCCTGTTTCAACTCATTTTCTTATTTATTAATTTTGTTTACGCAAAGAAAGAATGAGACTTTTTTGCTCCATTATTACGTATTAATATAGTTTATTTCGAGTATTACGGTTCCCGTCTTTAAACCAGTTTTCAAATGCATTGCTTGTCTTGAATAGTTACTTCGTACTTATTTAAATGCTGAACATTCTAAAAAAGTTCGGTCCGGCGTATCTATTTTAATTTCACATACTTTGCAGTTATCATTGTTTGTTACTTTGAATCTTTTGAGGTACACGTCTGAAAATCTCCATGACCGGTTATGAACCGTGTTAGAAAATATTTTGTATCTTATTATTATATTTATAGAAATAATTAAATAAAAAATATAAAAAATGTAATATCATGTTATTTAATGTTACGTATTGCGTATTGTTCGGAATGCCCCCTTCTCCTCCCGTAACAAATTTCGACCCCCCCCCCCGAAATGAATTCCTGGCTACGGTCCTGAGGTGAAGGAGCTTTTAAAATATATGAAAAGACACGGGACAAAATAAATCGCAAAAAGCATTAAAAAATAACTCTCTCGATCGTTTGGAGTTTTATGAAATCGTTCGGAGTTTTAGTAAATAGTTCAGAGTTTTATGAAATCGTTTGGAATTTTATGAAATCGTTTAGAATTTTATGAAATCGTTTGGAATTTTACGAAATCGTTCGGAGTTTTAGTAAATCGTTCAGAGTTTTATGAAATCGTTTGGAATTTTATGAAATCGTTTAGAATTTTATGAAATCGTTTGGAATTTTACGAAATCGTTTAAACTTTTTCAAAACATATCGACAGTTTGTTAGAATTCGTGATGTCAATGAAAATGAATATATTTAATAAACGATATTAAAAGAAAAAAAAAAAAAAACCTTAAACAAATGCCTTAACACGTTAATAAAAAGTGCCCGTTCAATTAACTGCCTAGTTACAAAATTTATTTCTGTTTTTATTTTTTGGTGGCTAAACATAATTAAGAGAATAGAGCAGTCTGAAAATTTTGAACAGCCATGTTAAAAATGTAATAATGAATTACACTTAAAAAATGTAATTTATCCGAAACATTTTAATGTTTATTTGAGTTTACACTTTTAAATGTTTTCATGCGCTCAGACCCCTACCGGCTGTTTTTATTATAGAACCCGACTTCTCTCCTGCTGGGCGTTAGCGGGGCGCGTAAAAAATGATGACATTTTAAATACCTGAAGATATTTCCCTGTAACAGGAGAAGAGTTGCAAAACATCCTCTACATGAAAATCTATACTAGTACGAAATAGCTTATAGAGAGGGTGGTACATTTGACGGCTCGACAGGCGCTATCAATTTCCATGCCTGGCGACTCGCCTTCTCCAGTGAAAATCAATAATTTCATTTTGTTACCGATAAAAGGGAACTAGTCTCGCTTATCGGCACAACTCACAAACTACACGCCTTAAACGCATCAAGTCGGACATTGAGACTTGCGCGGCGATATTCATCTGATGCGTAGAGAATTATGGGTACTGCATACGTGGTGGTGGCACACTCACCTAGCGCTCACACAGTTTCGTGTTTTATTCTGCACCGACCATGCATCGCTTTTGTTCAGCGGATGCCCCCCCCCCCCGTTCCATCAGTGACATGTCGTAGGGTAACGTGTCAGCAATTTGCTCATTGTTCTATAAATTTGCGACCAAATTTGGGCCACCCGTTAGAAAAAGTAAAATTAGACTAAAATTATATCTTTCCTACAGGTTAACCCGGTGAGTGGTAAGTGTTCATTTTCCTAGGTTATATTCGTTGAAATAATCTTTGCGCATCATGTACCTTAAATTAAATTCGAATAAAACAACTCGGTCGATACTCTCTTTGTTAGTTTGATGAATGAGCGAGAGAATTTTCGAGTGTAAGAATGCTAGATAGAAAGCACACGAAAAATCGACGATAACAGTAGCGGCAAAAGTGAAAATCGCTTCTGATAAGCTGCCCAAAAGGGTGACTGTCATTATTAGAAAATGCGCCTCTCTTTCCAAAAAGTCCTTAATCTTTTTGAAGTTTATAGGACGACACCACGTTGTCGCACATTCTCCTTAATTAGTCATCTCACTCGCGAAGATAATTTTTCAGTAGCTCTACATTCCCAATATACATAGATTCATTTAATCTTATTCCCCCTTTTTTCTTTTTTATTTAAATTAAGATACTGTTTTTGTTCAATTAGTTTGTTCTGATCGCACACATTTTGCGCGGTTTTGCTTTCGTATTTTTAATTTTTAGTATATAATTTTGTTTATAGATTTTAAACAAAATTTGTTTTTGTTATATTTCTATCTTAATTCTGAAATTACTTTTTACATTTTTGTTTCATCTCATTATCCTGCTAGCGAGAAGGAAGAAAACCGAAAACCGACCCTCATCAAAAATCAAATGAAATATTAACAATATGTTATAATCATCATCATCATCATCGTAATTGCGTCTCTTGAGACAAGAGATTACATGCATTATTAATATATATAATGTCTGCGGTTTGCTAAAAATGAAGTGTTTGTAAGCCCGTGTCAATTTTTTCGGAAATTTGCAAAAATTCACTAAATATTCCTTATCTCTAAAATTTGTTCCATATTTGTTTTTGGGTTTCCATTAATAAATTACTAGAATACGATACGATGCTTTTTAAAAACATTAATTCTTTTTTTTTTTTCTGTAAAAACCATTATGCGGAATATATCTGATACCTTTAAGATTGGGCTGTTGCTCTTCGTTGGCGTACCCATAAAAAAAAAAAAAAAACAAAAAAAAACCTTTACAATGTTTGTTTGTTGTCTAGCCTCGTCTCTATTAAGGATTCTAGGTACGCCCGCGGGTTTCATAGTTTCTGCTGTGACGCATTTTGTTGAAATTGAATTTACAATTTCTGTTTTTAAAGTTATACTTCCCGCCTAATAATAATTATCAATAATTGAAATAATAATAAGAATAATTAGCGTGCAATTGGCTAGCGCCGAATAGGCGAATCCGCGCGACAGTCATAATAAAATAATGCTTATAATGTCAGTAGCAGAAACTCAAATAATATTAGAATTCCCGAACGTACTGACATAGAAGGAGAAACTCGGAAGATCGAAAACCGGGAATTTCAAAATTACACCTAACTGGAGTACAGTATTCGAATAAAGCGGCTGTGATACAAAAACACGCCAGCGTCATTAGGGTCGCTGTAGGAGCTCTCGGAGTAGTATCAAAGAAATTTCAAAAATTTATAAGTGAATTAAAAATGCCCGGCAGCATCACGGCTGCAAAAAGGAACACAGCGCCTGAAACATGATACATATGTAGTGCAACCAGTGCCATAGGGAGAGGATCGTTTGAATTGCCAAAAAATAAAACAAAAGGTACTTTTTTGAATTACGAAAGTATTATTATCATAATCAAATGATGCCATGCAGTTCTGCCGTTGGCTATTTTTTCCTATTAAGACCAGTAACAAGTTTGATGCCGACTGAACTTTATGACTGATGTTTCATCGCGGTAGTCATACTGCTCCGTCAGACTATGCGTCGACGTATAGAGTTTACTTTTGATGCCGTCTACGAAATGTCTTTAAAACAAGAACAAAAAAAAAACCGGCAATGCAACGTATTTTTAGTGCTATTCAATAATTTGTGTACACATCATTTATGCGATATCATCTCGATGCACCACATCGTTCAGTGAATGGTAGGTATTTTTTATGATATTTACACGTTCGTACGTTGCAGACTCGCTATTTTTGATAATTCCCATTTTTTAATTGTCTTCGCTTTTAACGATTTACCTTATGACATCGCGCATAACGTGAAAATCTCGAAGGAATTCGTTTGAAAAAAATCGACTGATTTAAATTTCAGTATTAAATATGTTTTAATTTATTTTTTTATTACGTATGAAACTTTTTAGAATCAGTTAATAATTAAACGAATGAATTATTTTTCGAAACAGTACGTTACCTAAAAGAATTCTACTATAATAGGCAGATTTTCGTGGCTTCAATATTAACGTGATTCAGAGAGGACATTATGTCATATTTTGTCAACGAGCGAAACGCAATAATACATAGCAATTCAAAATTACTCTCGATATTTTGTATTCATATTTTTATTATCGATCTTATCCGCAATACACCTATAGGATCATCTGCGAAAAACCTAAAAGTGCCCCCCTCCGCATGAAAATTTGTATTACCGGCTAGAAAGGGGTGGTAGGTAATAATAGTAACAATTGAAAAACAGTTTAGCCGGGATAATGTGTACTTCTGAATGGTACAGAATGTTGTACGAATATAATTTAAAAAATCATTAAAAAAGCGTTTTCTTTTGATGAAAGTCAAACTAATAAGCGATATATTATATTTAAAGACAAAAATTCTTTCAAGCCTGTACTTCAAAATACTAAAAGTAACTGAGGAAGAAATAACATTAATTATTAAAAATCTTAAAAATGAAGTTAGATTTCAAATGGAATGCTTCAAATATTTAACATTAAATTCTCCCTCCCGTATGTACTAACTCTTGATTTATCGCTCTATACTTATACAATGTAACACACACATATACATACTTTACGAAATAATAATGATATATTTAAAAAATTAATTCTAACACGTTTCGATAGCATTAATTTATTAAATAAATCATTATTATTTTGATAAAGTGTACTTATATGTATTTCATTTTTTATAAGTATTAGAAATAATGTGTGTACTAAATTTCTCAATAATTATCGCTATACTATTTAAGAGCAATTATTATCCTAAAGAATGGAAAATATCGAAAATATAGAGTTATTTCACCGAAACCAAATAAACCGAAAAATGAATCTACTACCTCTTATAGAGCAACATTATCCAGTTTCAGCAAAATCTAGGAGAAATGTATTTTACATGAAATTAAATAAAGCCGGACGAAGGAAATCTAAATAATTAACGAAAATAAATCAGCGGTGTAGCGCAGTATTCAACATTCTGTACGAACTATTAAATCTTACAAAAAACCAAAAATTATATAAATATCGTTCGTTAACATTAGATATTACTAAGGCTTGATAATATTTGAATAAATTGTTGCAATTACTATAGGACACTTAAGGATTAGACGATAACTTCTTTTTAAATATACTAAAACAAGTTTTATATAAGCAGAGATATGCTTACGTTAATGTATTTGTTATAAAAAGTGCCTTATGGTCTCAGGAATATTATAAGGGAAGATCTTTGTTGGGGCCTTATTTGTAGAATGTGGTTGTTTCAAAGATTTGATAGAATTATCTTACAAAGATGCGAGTTAAAATAATAACGCATGTAGACGCTTTATCAGCGATTATTAATTAATGAATTAATTAATGAATGAATTAATTAATTAATTAATTAATTAATTAATTGATAATCGCTGATAAAACGTTAGACTTATTAGGAAATAAAGGCAATTCAAGTACTTCGAATGAAAGGAGTTTTTGAATACATTTAGCCTACGTATTAAAGTGGAAAACTCGAATTTTACAGTATTTAACAAACATAGACAGTCCTCCCTTTTCATTTAAATCAATACGAATTGAATATAAATTGTGTACCTACAACAGATTAAATACTCAAGAGTAGTAATGGTGCACTGAAATTCTACAAGCACTTCAATTATATTAAAAGTATAAATTAACGAAATTTTGTATGTATAACAAACCTATGCAGCAACAGTAGTTTAAATATTTTATTAGAAGGGAATTAATATGTAATATTACCTGACATTGTAATTGAAAATTAAAGGATAAAATTTTGAAATGTTGTCGCAATAAAATTAATTAAATCATGTAGAACATTAAGTTATTACTGTCATCAGTCATCATGCCATTAGAAAATACGGAGATAATCGTATAAGTCTATTTTAAATTAAAGATAAAATTAACATGTTGATTTTATTAACGCGATACGTGAAAAACAATATTTCATTAGTAAATTAAAGCAATTTGGAAAGATAATAAACGAATATATTATAAAAATAAGTTTCGGGAAAAATATGTGAAAATTATATTTTGGATAACATTTCAGTTTTTTCCAAGCATAATTGAAAAATAATCTATATTATAATAATATATATAAAAATCAATTGCCGCATGTGTGTTTGATCGTCACTTGAGAACGGCTCAACCAATTTGGCTGATTGTTTTTTTTTTTTTTTGTTGTGTTCGTAATTGTCAGGAGAAGGTTTGTGTAAAAGAAAATTTTATCCACCGGAAAAGTCGGAAAATTGAGATTCAACCAACGGTGGTACAGAAATGCACATGGGACGAATAAAAAATAGTAATTTTATAAAATTTTAAATAAAATAATTACCATGATAAATATAAATTAAACGTAAAAATTTAAATAAAATAACTACCCTATGGTAAATAATAAACTCCAGAGAAACTTATAATTAATTTCTAGTGTGAGTAAATACACCACACGTTCTGTTACTTCACTTTTTGCGTTATAACTGAAATCATCAAAGCTCCATCGAGCCTAGCTGCCATACTCATTGCGGGGAGTTAAAAAAAAACGTAGTGGTATTCTCTATTATTTTTTACAGAGGGTGCAACGGAATTTTTAATATCTGCTACCGAGGGGAATGTTAATTATGTTCAAATTTGAAATCATCACTCAACTACAGTAGTTTTTGTTAATAAATGAATTTTATTCAAATGTTCGAGACGAAGATGAGTTGATAGATATGAGGATGAAGAAAATGTTCTCTTAAATGCGTAATTATGGGAGATCGCTGTGTGAAAAACTCGGCGGACTCTTTAAAGTGCCGTTTAGTTGAATGAAACTTTTTGTTAGATCACGACAGACACTTTCATGGAAAGATTAATAATCTCTAATTAAACGTGAAACGTAAAGATCATTTTTTGTTGAATGGTGATAAACATGTTTCCCCCAAAAGAAAGAAAGAATCGTTACATAAAAATATAATTCCCGACAAAAGCAAAAATTTTTTTATTAATTTCCATGAACAGATTTAAACCGGTATTATTATAATATACGAGCGAAGCCGTGGGTAACAGTTAGTTAATAATATTTCTGTATCAAATAATTTTAACGTACATATCAAGCCGTAGAATATTTAATCTCTCGAAAGATTTCAAATTCACATAGAATCGGATGTGTAATTTACAGGATAGCGTAGGACAAACATTTTACAGAGATACAGTAGCGCAATAACATCATAATACTTAACGATAGCATAGATGAACTCACAAAAACAAATTTTTTGTTAATAAATTTACAGTTAATGAAATCGAATATCGCAAAAAATGCATTTGTATTAAAAGATGATCCTGAAGTATTTAAATGGGTAAGTATAATAATATAAAATGACACATTGTCGCCTAAACTTAGATAGGACATATTAATTAACTACTACGAAAATATTACAAGTAGTAAATAAATAGGTATATTAAAAATTGTAAAACAAAAAACACGTTTTCTCAAAATATTTTTAAAATATGAAATTCTTTACCATCTAGAAAAAAAAGGGGAAAAAATATTATAACTAATGCAGCTTTTACCAAGAAGCGAAATAAATTTCAATCTGAAAAAAAACGTAAATTCGAAAGACATTCACAGCAGAATAAGATACGATTTGAAATAATAATATACAAAAACAAAGTCGATAACGAAAATGGTAACGGAAGTGTAATAATTCGCAAAATATGCGTCATGAAATTTACGAATTATTGTCCGTTGCTTGGCTTCTTTTTTTGTACTCATCTGTAATTCGCAAAAAGGAAAATGGATCGTTTTAATATTAATTTAAAAACGCCTATCTATAAAGTACTGGGAAGTTTTTTTTATTGTGAAAGTCGAGTAAACATGGGGCACTCCGATAGGTTTTATACAAGTTCACAGCGTCCGTAAAGAAAACTTTAACTGTGTGCCCGAAGCTTGATCGTGTTTTTCCTCTTGTAAAACTTTCCCGCCAATAATTTAATAACTTTCCTTTTACAAGTCCGATAGTTTAACCAAGAACGAATGAAAATAAAACCATCCTACACATCGAAAAATAAAAAATTGAGGCCTACTTGCAAGCACTTTGTGATTGTGTTTTTCTTCCATTTGCCGAATTCAGGTTTTTAACATAAAAATGATGTTACACTATTCGAATCCTCGCAGCGTATTTAATAAGGCGCGTTTTGTATGATCGGGGGCGGGCAAAGTTATTTAGCAAAAAAAAAATTATTTACATAAATTTGGTAAAATGCGTTATTATTGTTTTACTTATTCGAGTTACGCAGAAGGCTTGTGTGTTAGGCAGTACAAATCAGCCTTGTTAAAAAATATGCCATGGAAATTCTAAATATAGTAGCAAAAAAAAAGTAATGAGAATATAATTGAAAGTGCATGATGTTTTTCGTGAGAATATTATCCCATTTTTAGTATGCTAGAAAAGAGAAAAGATGAGTTAAATAATAAATTTGGTGTACATTGTCCAACTCTATCTGGAGAAAACTACGACCAGAATTACGACCTGAAACATCTAGTTAGAAAACCATTTTAGTAAAGATGCGTCACATGAATCTGAAAGAATCTTTCATAATTTTTCTAGCACATTTCGCTGCTTTCAGTTAGAAAACCATTTTAGTAAAGATGCGTCATATAAATCTGAAAGGATCTTTCATAACTTTTCTAGCACATTTCGCTGCATTCAGTTAGAAAACCATTTTAGTAAAGATGCGCCATATGAATCTGAAAGGACCTTCTCTCATAAATTTCCTAGCACATTTCGTTTAATATATTTTAAGTACCATCGGGTTTATTTTAATTATTTTTATTAGCTAATCGTATATATAGGTTAGGTCTATATCAGTTTCTTATTACTCTCATAGAACTGCTAAAGTCCTATTAATTTCTATATAGTTTTTGGTCTTCACTTATCGCGACATACTTAATAAAGAAATCTGAGTGAAATCCTTAGAATAAAAAGTGGGAATTACGATGAAATTTAAGCGGACTCGTACTTTGGTGTTGAAAAAAAAAAAAAATGAGTCCAACATTAGAACCGAATTAAGAGGAATATGTCAAAATCCAAGCGGCGAATTTATTATCGATCGACACAAAAAGAGAAAGCACATCACTCGCGTAAAAAAATTCACACGGAACAGAATACTCTTGGAATTTTGACAATTCCGTACGGAAAGAGATTTTTAAATGAAAGAATTTTTAGAATAATTTTTAAAATACACGAGCGGACACTTCGTTAGACTCAACTGGTCATCAAAAATATCAACGACGATCAATCCTGCCGCGATTAATGGCTCGATAAGAACATGAAAATTGCAAATACAATTATCATCCATTGACACGTTTAATAGAGGTTATTTAAAATTTTCCTAACTTATACCAGTTATCGGCTAATCGAATTGTTTTCGTTAGATTTAATTCGATCTCAGGATAAAGTCGGGGAAATGTCACACTTCTTATTCAAATTTGAGAATTTTTACTGAAATGGAATTAGCGCAAACGGAAAAAACCTCTGTCCTATGATTAGTGAGAATGCAGGGGCTCTGTGTGTGTAAACCAGTAATGAATAAGGAGCGTTTGACTATTGTTTTTCCCAAACAGGGGGAGACTTTCATAATGCTACGAAAAAAACTGTAATGATTCTCTATTTTGCATCCCAATAGTAATTGTATTTATAATTAAGCAGTAATAAAATATGTAATCAAATAATAAAAAAATATAATAAATAATAATCTTAATGAGACGTTTTAGTTTTCGTTTGTTTTAATAAATTGTGAAATTATTTGGTAGTTCATGAAACCGAAAAATATAAATTAGCAAACGATATTTTTTTTTTTTTTTGCTTAGATTAATCGTGAGGTGCCCAGACGATCCTTGCTCACATAATTAAGTTGTTAAAAATAACACAAAATACCGTAAGTGTTAGGAAATCGTTCTTTTCAACTAAAAATTTTCCAAGTTAATGTTCGATTCAAAGATATCCTTAGCATTTAACTGCTATCATTTCACAATGCGATTTTCGTCTGGGATTCCTCTTTTATAACATCCTCGGTACTATTACCAGAGAAGGGACTGTAGATCAATTATCGAAAATATTTCCTCTCACGGTATTTAAATTCTTTCGCCAGCATTTGTAAGGAGTGTTCCATAATGTTTCCGTTTTTATTTATTTATTAATCCGGTGTTAATAAATGTTTTCAAATGTTGATTAACAGTCGGCAGAAATTGTATTCACTCAGAGTTTGGTTTTACAAGACACAAAGAGCCTTTATTTGAAAACACTCTTCAAAAGTTTAAAAAGTTGTAAGTTTAGTTTATTTAAGCGTGCGAAAATATCTACACAAGGTAAGCCACAAGTGTACTTATGATCTAAAATCCAAAAAGAAAAAAAAAAACTATCACAACAGTTAAAAAAACGTTTTTATAAATCTTTGTGCATTTGTTTAAAACCGCGATTTCTGTAGATCTTTCATAATGAACACACTTTCTGTATCGTGGAAAGGGAAAAAAGCTTCGAGACTAACGTAATAAAAATAATGTAAATTAAATGTAATAAAGAAAAAATTACATTTAACAAATACGATACAAAACTTATCAAAAACCTAGGAAAATATTTAAAGAAAATATATATCAAGAACGATGGAGTATACAGGATATGAATAAAAACGTACATGAAATCGCAAGCATTTTCCAATCAATTTATGAAATATCCCTCTTAAAATTAATAATTTATTTTTAAGAATATTGAAAAACATTAACAGTACTATAAACAAAGTTCACCAACGAGTTCTTCAAAGATAGCGGATGATACTTTGTCCAACCTCATTAGATTCCAGTAGACCCGAGAACATTTGCAACTTCCTGATTTTTAAAAATAATTAAGAAGTAGATCGAAACGTGGTGTTCTCTCGATACGATACTGCGATCACGCGTTGGTTGGGATGATCCATGGACTGCTTGCCCTTTTTACAGTAGCCAGACGTCATGCAGGGTTGGGGATTTTTGCCAAACTCCGAACCAAATTTAACATTTTTACGCGCGGTATTCTTGAATACAGCAGCCACCCTTAACACTTCTATTCCACAAGAGAAAATAGCCTAAGGTAGTCCATTACATAATTTAAAGTAGACTTCGATCCTTTCGTTGAACAAATTTGATATCGATATTAACTTTTTTCCTTCCCCAGTATTATCGATATGTTGGATATTTAATCGACTTTTACGAATTTCTTAACCGTTGTTCGTTCCTAATTCATAGTCACGTGGGGATACAGGGAGCTGTTTGTTTCGGGAAAGCGTTGATGAATTTTATACAATTATTAATCCTAGGAAAATAATATAACAGTAATTTATTCTGTTTCTTTTATTTTTTTGTTTTCACCTGTTAAATTTGCTATACTGGAACGATCAATGGTATTTCTGTATTTTTTAAACACCATCTCAAAATAATCCAGACAATAAAAAGCTTCGAGTTTAAATTAATGACTAAAATAAAAATTTGCAACTCTGAATGAGAAAAATGGCTGCCACTCTCTTTTCATTACGTGCTAATGTATGTCCGGAAAAAATATTGTCGTAGATGTGCCTTCAAAATATCTTTTTATATTTTATTTAATCGAAAATTAAAAAATTTTCTGCGCGGTGCAGTTTTATTTACAAATAAAAGTTTTGGCAAATATTCGGCGTCTTAATTTTTTTATTTTGTAATATAGAAATGTAAAATATTTCAAAATACTCGAACAGTTTTTTTGATAGTTTATACCGAAGCGAACACAGTTTGACAAGTCCTTTGGGGAATGGCGTTGCTCGGCGCAACAAGATGGTTTAATAAAAACAATTTTCCGAATACGTTTTTTTTCTGTTTTATTTTCAAACAGTTTTCAATGCTACCAAGCGCGCAACGATAGTACATAATCGCGGTGTTGCGGGTTGGCGAACGAAGCGAACAGGGAGCAAAGATACCCTTCAGACCTTGCCACGGAACATCTTTTGGACCCCTAAGGTAATAGTTCTACAAAATACTTACGGGAAAAGTAAGTTTCAATTTAATAATAGCATCAAAAATATTACACCAAAAAATAATTACTCTATAACCTTGTGTTGGTTTTTTTACGTTGTTTTTGCGGTTTCGATTGTTTAAAGCCATCACTTAGTTTATCGGTAACAAAATCAGACAAAATTAATCTTACCTTCAGTTCGATCAGTTGTATTTGGACTAATCCGAAGGTTATCACGTAAATTATGGAAATATTTACAGCTTTATATGCATCGCTGCTAAAAGCAGGAAATTACCGTTCAATCTTTTCACTGTAAATTTCAAAAAAGTAACTCGAAGCCTAATGAGTGAACCATTTGTCACAGGAGAAATTTCCTATTTACATATATGCATGTATACATATTGATTCGAATTAGTATTTATGAAGCTATCTTTAATATAAGAAAATGAAATATATTCGGCTCTCGTCTCGCATTATAATTATAATTTAATTTACTGTCTGAAGATTTTGAAGGGTGTAATAAATACTAATCTATTAGCTTTACCGCCCGGGCATTTTGTTAGTGTAACAAACTCGAACCAGAATTTGTATTAAATATCGCCTCAGAACAGGGACCCAATTCGTCCCGAGTAATTAATAGTTAGAACGGCTGATAATTTCGAATACCTGGGAATAACATTTGATAAGGCGTTAACTTGGAGAGTTCACATAGATAGCATTGCTAGGAAAATTAGTATGCCGGCGTTATACAAATTAAAACAAGTTATGAATTACAAAACTACGAGGCTGTATTTTGACACTCATTAATAATGATTAGGATTAGATACGGAATCGAAATTTGGGGGGAGGCAAAAAAAACGGAATTAAGGAAAATTAGTAGACTACAGAAAAGATGTTTAATAATTTTGTTACCAAATTGGCGTGTAACGAATTCTACTTGGTGGGACAATAATGAAGAAATGTCTCCAAAAATGTCTTTTTATTACAGTAAATTTTTACGGTATAAAACAGAAAAAAATAAGATTACCGACAAGTGAAATATGAGACTAGGAATTATGACAATTTGTGTTTCATAAGACCTAAAGGGATTAATAATAAAATTGATAATGTTGAAGAGGAAGTTATGAGTTATTTACAACTTACCAAAGGAACTAAGAGACGAATGCAATTTGAATATATGGAAAGATAGAATAAAAATATGGTTGATTGCGTGTTGTAAAGAATGAGAAATAGCTAGTCGTAGGAAAGGAACAACGATAAGACGGGTAATTGATTGAAAAAGTAAATAATTATAAATGATGTAATAAAAAAAAACAACTAATATTTGGTGTTCATGTTCTAGCTGTATTACTTATGGGTTATGTGAAAATATTCTGATATGATGTGGGTATAAATGTTTTGAATTAAAATTAGACGTAGAATAGTAAAAATAGAAGTTAAGTTGATTTAAGTAATATATATATATATATATATATATTATAAATAAGACGAATATGATGTATTAGATTTAAGATGTAGATGATGAATAAACGATATAATCATTATGGAACCTACAGAAGGGCATGCCTTGTGAGACTCGCAAATTATTTTTAAATAAAAAAAAAAAAAAGTATGAAATATAAAAGTAAGTATAATAATATTCGAAATCGGTGAACAAGAATGAAATGAAATAGTGAAATCATCGCGACAAAGAATGGCGCGAATAAATTGTTTTAAGATGATCACGAAAAATAATATATTTTTTTTTTTTTTTCTTCTTATCGAGAATTGGACTGTATTGCTTTTGTTCAAGTAAAATTGTATATATATTATATATATATATGTCGTGAAAGTCAGTTACAGCGTCGTGGAACTCTAGATGACATTAAAAGAAAATCTTCTAGCACTAGTCTAATATAAAAATCTGAACTTTTTCCAATTACAGAATTCGGTGAAATTAAACAGTAATAATGGAAACTACGTTAGGGGCTAGTACGAAGTGAAATTTGCGAGAAACATATTTGCTCGTAGAATGCTAAAGAGATTATCAAAAACGATAACATTGCAAATTTACCTGAACGTAAGTGTATTAATTTTTAAACGCGGAATAACTTTTAACTTTGAAAAGTATTCGTCATACGAAAAGAGTAAGGAAAACCAATCAGATACAGCTGTGTCATTGTAGAGGCCCCTGGTTTTGCGATTAAACTGATTAAACATCTCTTTCTGGAACGGTAAATTATCAGCGTTCTCGGCTTTTTCCAATATTGCAGTAAAAAATGATTTTTTATTAAGAACAAAATCGATTTAAATAATGAATTAGCAAGTTTTTTTTATCGATTGAATTTTCGATAAACGAGATTAAAAATTATCCTGCGGGAATTCATTAATATATACATATATATATATATTTGCTAGCGAATTTGTAAAAAATGCCGTGGATTAATGACGATATTTCTCTTTCATCATGCACTGAAAAAGGTTTGGTCAATGTGTATCGAAATTATTGAAATATCTGCATTTATCTAAAATTGTCTAGAGCTGCAAACAATAATCATGTGCGTTAGATACAAGCAGGTAATTTTGTAAGCTGTTTTTAGGGGGTAATTCTAATTGACCACTGGTGTTTTTTTCAGTCATGTTCGGTTTTTTTTTAAAGGCCGCGTGATGACTACGTTTTTTTGCCTTTCTTTTCCTAATGGGTTAATCAACGAGGACATTAGCCCAAGAAAGGGGAAGAAGGAAAAAATAAAGTTCTTCTGTTTAAATATTTAAATATTCAGGGAATAAAAATAATTCGAGGGCAGAACAGAAGCAGGAGCAAATGAGAGAATGTAAGAAGCACCGATGAGAAGGAATAGGAATGCCCAAGGTTTTCCCTTATCCCCGGGGGCATCTGAACAACATAACTGCGCGCTCCGTAACTATCTGTTCAAAGGCATTTGTGTCCTTCTTGTTGATATTAACAGAGGGGGGGTTGGTGATAAAGAATTTCCCGCCGACACACTGGTAGCGTTTCTTTACATTGTACTATGAATGCAGATTTTGTGGGGATTCATTTAGCTTTTAAACTGCTCCCCATATGCAACAGCTCCGCTTTTCAATTACACCGACCGATGGTAAATGATTAAAATAATCTTAAAATCATTTCCATATTCAGGGTCGCCGCTTGGAAAACAAAACCGTTTTCGGATGATCAGTTTTTTTTTATAAAGAGCGATGAGTAACACGCAATTAGTAGGGAAAGTTTTTAATCAACAGTCTAATTAAAAGGCGCGCGCGGTAGTTATAATGTTTGCCGTATCATATTTCGGCCGAAAACAAATGAATAAAGGCTGTTTATTTCCGCTTCTAATGCAACAAAACGGACAGTGTAAATTGTAAGACCGCGGGCTAAAGCATTTTATGCCAATATATATATATATATGTAAAAATGAAAAACGATTTTATTATTAATAGATTAAACTTAACAAAAACAACCGGGGTATAAAAATATTTTCTCTCGATTATGACTGACCTGAGACATTTTTGTGTTCCTAGAAATATTTGTACCCATCAATAGGTATTATGCATAAAATTATGCAGCAGAGCAGGTTAGTATTTTTGGCGTCGTTTGTTAACTAGATTTCAGGAAAACTATGTGAAAAATGTTGAATAGTAATAGAACAATTAATATTTATGTAATTGGACATGATTCAGTGCCAGAGCACCATATTCACGATTAGAATAATGTAAAAAAGTATCAATTATATTTCCAGTAAGATATGTACTGTATTAAACGTAAATTGGCCGTTGTTTTGTTCGTTGTTGTACAAGGAGTTTTGTTTGCCAGAAAACTGGTTGCTCATATTCGCTCTTTCTGTTTCTATTTAAATTTAATGGTTTTGACCAGACAACGACGAAAGACTATGAATACAATGACCATTTAAACATGCGCAAATGTGTAAGTGTTTACACCTTTCTTTCTCTCTACCTGTCCGTTGGCGAAGTAATTAATGGCGACATTAATGATGATCAATTTCAAATAATTTTCGATAAAGTTCCATACACACATCTATTACGATTCGTTTTTATATTTCATCGTGACGCGTAAATCTTACCACCGAAATAATGGGTTTGCTTAAGAGGACTTTTTAGCACACGCCTAACTTTGCCATTCACTAGTTAACCATTTCTGATATTACAATTTTTTCTTTTTAAAATCTTCCTCAACATATGATTGCTCTTGTTACTTGCATGTTAACTTGGCTGTACGGTGTAACCCAATAAGGAAGTATTTGATGCTTAAAATCGCCTCTATTCTAAACTTGCTGATCAATCAATGTATTAATCGGTTTCGTAAACAGTTCCAAAATCTAACCCCATATTCTATGCAAATAAATGTAAGGGGGTCCAGATGATTTCAAAGGACCGAGTTCATATATAATATACATGTTATGTATTTATAGTCATATATATTGATATAAGTAAAGTAAAATAAAGTAAGTACCCTTGATAAGGTATCATGATTTGTGTAATTAAGCTTTTCATAATAAGACTATCGGATCTAAAGAGAATAATTAGACCAGTTCGTTTCTCTCGGCCGACTTTACTTTCCCAGATTTCTTTGATATCGCCAATATTCAATTTCAGATTAGGTAAATACCTGGGGGAGCGATTCGGATCTGGAACGAAACAAGTTTCGCTAACCTATGACACCTCCGATTTAGTAGCCAATCACCTTAATCACTAGGCTACCGCGCTACCATATATTGATATATGGCCTTAAATACGTAATATATAAATATGTTTATATATATTATATATTTATGGCTATATATGTCAATATATAATTATAGATACGTAACATATGTATTATATATGAACTCGGTCCTTTGAAATCATCTGGACCCTTACATTTGAATAGAATATGGGGGTGGCTTTTATAACTGTTTACAAAACCTTACTATCTACTTAGTGTCATTAACTATAATTATACATAAATCGTTACTTATCTTTAATGTTGCACATAACCACACGATAGGCCGCGCCGATTGATTTTTAATTTTGTGTATTAATATATCTCGAAGTTCAATTTAATGCCGGTATGGACACTGCTCTTCGGTTAGTATTCATAAAAACCGCGACAAAATAAAGTACTCGAATGGCCCTAATAGTATTTACTTTTTTGGTTTTTAACGCTGTATTTTCATGAAACCACCGGGGGAATTGTTAAATCAGCCGGTTACGGAATTAAAGAAAATTTAATTCGTTCAAACTTACAGAAGTAAAAAAAACTCCTAGCGAGCACATTCTCAATTTTCAACATGCCCACCGAAGCATTGATTATTTATAACTGATGCGTTAATCGACAATTCGAAATGTGTTCTCAGTTGTGTGACCATTTTTTCTCTTCTTCCTTCGCATTCCGCACACTTTACAATTCTTATTGCTTCCACCATCTTCTCCTATTATGGTAGATTATATTTGCGTATACAAATCGCGATTTCTTGTGGAGTCTTAGTCATGTTAGCATTAATCGTAATGTACAAGCAGGCGTGAATTCACATTGACTCAATTTTCCATTTAGAATGCGAAATTTCTACCCGAATTTTCGTCTTCTAACGTTGATATTCTTTCCAAAAATTGCGCCCGCCTTAGACCATGGAGAATGATAATTATCCGTAGGAGTCCTTTCGAATCTGTGTCATTCCATTTCACGCTTGATACTGCAACTTTCCTCAGCTCTCTCGCTATCTTAACTATTCCATTTTAATCGTAGTCGGCTTCCGGCATCTTTTTTTTTGTTTCTCTCTGCCTATTTTTCCTGATGATTCTAATTTACTAATCATATCTTCCTCGAATGTTCTCGTCTATATCCGCAGAACATCCGAAATTTAATTTAGAACTCCAGAATCTCGGTTAGTTTCCGTGGCTCATAACACTTTTCCTATTCTTTCATTTTTCTCCTATAACATCATCTTTCAATTCTTCTATCGTTAGAAATATACACAGTTCTAATTTTATTCCTTTTCTACGTCTTACTCTTTCTTAACATTACAATCCGTTGCTCCGTCATGTACACTCGGTTGGTGAGCCCAAAAAAAGGAGAAAAAATAAGATGCAGACTCTAGTTTACCGATAAAATATAGTTTTATTTATTTATTCTTATTGATTTTTTTATTTATTTTTATTCGTTTTCTTATTTATTTAGTTTTGTTCATTTTTTTTTTTTTTTTTTTTTTTTTTTTTCTATTAGTGTATTCTTTTAACAAACACTGATTGCAAATACAACGTACGTATTAAACCTTTCATTAGCAGAACAGTTTTTAGAAATAAACACCATGAATATTGTATATAGTACGGTGATTTAAACAAGTTGTTCAATTTTGCGAAAAAGATTTAGGCGTAGCGAAATTCTTACCTAGAGTATAAAGCTAAAAGCTTTTGGAATCTTATTTATAGCTTAATAAGCTTAATGTTATGATGCTTCGGGACATTCTTATACGAAAAGAATTTAATTAATTTTATACTCTGTGACATTTCTCTTTGCTAAGACCTAGAAAGGTAAAACATATATTAATATTCAGTATAACAGCGACATAGTTAAAAATGAATATTATTAATAACGTTCTTCGAGCACAGGCTATCTTTAGTTAGAAAAACCAAAAAGAAAATGGAAAAATAATGTAAGACCGAGGACCCTGTGTAACAGATGAAATCTAGAAACGCATTGTACGGACAGAACACAACTGCTTAAAAAAAAAAATAATGGATATGTTGAAATTCAAAAAAAAGAAAGGATAATGTTATTTATTTTTAACGGTGTTGCTGTATAGAATTAATATATTTTTCATCTCCCTAGAATGTAATGAGACGAACCTTTTACGTGTTTTTATATTAACTGTATTTTTAATCACATACGAAATACCAAAAAAAAAAAAAAAAAACAAAAAAACACCGCTAACGATTTACAGAACGATTTTTGACAACGTTAAACGGACGATTTATCAGGTTATTTGTGGCGTATATTACGATTTCGATTGCAATTAATAATAAACTTTTAGAGACGAAATTAATTTTAAAATCATAACAACACTTATTTATATTGGTGGTTGCTGTTTGAATTTCCCTCTATTTCTTTTTTTAATTTTTCGTAAAATTAAATAAAAATAAAAATAGGCTTCGATTTTATTGCGTCAGCAGTAGTTGAAGAAAATGCAGTTTACCCTAGCGGTTCTGTACATCAAAAAAAAATAATGAATGTTATTTCTTTTATTTTTCTATACCTCAACAAAATATTCCGTCCCCATTTAATATATAACTGTAAGCATTGAATTATAAAACAAATTAACGCTCGTGAATGAATATTTATGGAAGTGGCCAAATGGTAAGCTACTTAGCCGCCAGGCCATAAAAAAAAAAAAAAAAAAAAAAAAAAAAAAAATGAATATTTACAAAAGAAATAAAGAAGCAAAAAAACAAAAAATTTCGATAATATGTGTAAATTTTGAAAAAAAAAAAAAAATCAAAAAACAGATTAACGTGAAAACGTCGATTGTACGCAAAATCGATCACACGTATATTAATTGCTTGGCGTCAAAATGGTTTCCATACATCGGAATATTATTTTTGAATACCGATCGCGCGCGCTATTTTAAAATCCTAATGCTTGTTTCAAATTAATGAAATTAAATTATTTGAAAAAGTAACGATTGTAATAATACTGGTTAAAAAAAAAAGTAACCGGCGTTATTATTTATTATTCATTTCTTTTATAAATCGAAATTAATCCCTCCTACATAATCATCCGCTCCAAATATTATTTTCATAAATTCAGCTTTATTCACTGCGAATTAGAATTTCGAACCGGAAAATGTTATACTACTTTGTTGGCCAGTGTATTTGAAAATGGGGAAAAAACGAATTAAAAAATAAAAACAGTCTCCAATTTAATTCAAATTATGAGCGGCGAATGAGAAAATATTATACCCGAAAAAAAAAAAATTCCTCTCGTTGGCGAATCTAAAAGATTTCACGCGCGAGTGCAAAAACTGCCCGTTTACATGACCTTTTTAAAAAGCATTATTAACCGGTAAATGACACAACATTCGATTAGAACGTCGTTAGCAGATTATAATAATAATCTATTTAAATGCTTTACGGGTGGTATACTGAATTCTACATTTATGGGCGAAAAAATTTAAAGATTATGAAATTGTTTTTTCGCGTTTTGCACGATGTGCGGATGGTACATCTAACATTTTTATCGCTGTTTATAACGAATAAATTATTAAATTATAAACGAAAAAAAAGCGAATCAAAATAGTTACGGTTTAAGTTAAATGAAAACAGTAGTCGGCATTTAATTTCGTACGTTCTGTGTTTATAATTTATTTTCTTATTAATAAACGTAAGTTTATTATTTCCGCAACGGAGAACATTAGATTTTCGTCGTAACTGTCATCGTCATCATTTGATTTTCTACAAATTCTCGGCTAGCTTCTCTATTTTAGCTGATTTTGTACAACATGCAGCAATTCGCTTTAGTTTTTCAGTAAAATTAAAATGTTCTTTCTTGCGCATACACAAGAGAGACTCAGTGTGAAAAACTGTAGAAACTAATTTCTTAGTGTTGAGACAGTCGAAAATAAGAAGGCTAGTAAAAATAGGTGTTAACATGAAAAACCGAGGAATTTGAAAGATATAGTGCAAAAATGATTCTGGTTTGAGTATTTTTTTATGAAATAATATATGTATTTATACCAGCGTTAAAGGTCTACCTAGCCCCGTTTTACCGGTCTCGTTTCGGTAAAAGGTGTTTTGTTTTCTAGTTCATATGTTCCCCTTTTTACTGACTGTTGTGTAATTTCGTCTTGGAAGTATCTCTCTCCCACTCTGACGGCACAAATTAGCCGTGTTAAGTTTACGACAGTGATTTTCTGTGAAAGGAGCAGAAAATCCGAATAGGAAGAAACGAAAAGCACGTAAAATCTAGAAGGAACACTAAATTATGTACCAAGTAGACACAGGTGCAATTAATGTGGACGGAGAATGCGCTTAAAAAATGAAAGTTACAACTTTCCGAAAATCCGGTGATTTTCGAAAGACTATCGCTCTGGATTTAGTATCGTTTGCAATTCTGGAGGAAAATCAAATTTTCCAGTTCCATCTTGTACTGGACATATGCGTTGCGATATACTTTTCTTTTTCTTCTTCTTCTTCGAAATAGCGCGCCGGTTTTTTGTTAGAGTCATTTCTAACTCTAGAAAAATAGTTCGAATTTACAGTTTTATCAGAACTATTTCTCAATGTTGTATAGTCCCGAGTGCTACTGGAAATTAAAATTAAGCCGAAGTCAGATTTAGAACTGTATATAACACACACTCTGTAGACAGTTAAGAGACCACAACTTTGTCACATTCGTTATTCGTTTTATCGGCTGTTTTTCCTAAAAATACCTCTCTCATTAGGAATTATGGAAAAAGATAGGGGGTTGCATATTTTAAAAGTTTAATGTAAAATACATTACACCGGGACGCATTTCGAATTTTCCCATTTCTAATCATCGTGAATACACGGAGAATAGGTCGTGGTAATATTTAGTGTCAAAATTTAAATATTTATTATTATATTGCGCGATAGGGGGTTTTATTCTCAAGTACTTAACAAGATAGGTAAAATGAAATGAGCTTCATAAATCATCGATATATACACGAGCCTGCAGTGGAACATATGTCGCATCAGATACTAGATGTGAACTGCTCGTGGCAATTCGGCGTACTGAAAAACTGTTATGTTGCAGCAAAAGATACTTAAGCGATTGTCAAGCATTCTTTCACCGTACTTTTCACTACATTGAAAACTCTAATGACTGCACACCACAGTTTGTTGGGACTAAAGCGACTGTGCACAGTCCCGCCATATAGTTGGTTAAAGGCGACCGCAAATCCTTACTGCGGTAATTAGAAGCCAAAGCGATTTTCAGACTCCTACTGTATAAAGTCACTCGAGGCAAAGCGATTGTACATCCTCAATATAGTCAGGTGGACGCACAACGATTGCACATACCCACTATAGTCAGTTGGACGCACGATGATTGCACGTACTCACTATAGTCAGGTGGACGCACGATGATTGCACATACTCACTATAGTCAGTTGGACACACAATGATTGCACATACTCACTATAGTCAGGTGGACGCACGATAATTGCACATACTCACTATAATCAGTTGGACGATTGCACATCTACACTATAGCCAGTTGGACGCAACTATTGCATATTCTTACTGCGGTGTAGAATTTGTAAACCCTCACTATATCTTCGAGACAGTGATTACAGATTCTTATTGCAATTGGTTAGAAACCAAAAGCGATTTGTAAACTCTCACTGTGCATAGATGATATCGTTTTGTACATCCTCGCTAGAGTGAGTTAAAAACCAAAACGATTGTATCCTCTCACCATAATTGATTGGGGAGACCAAAAGTTTCCAGAAATAGAGAAACTGTATGGAAATGGGGCAAAAGGCTTGATAATACCAAAACAACCAAAATTATTATTGCTGGGACAAAAACAGTTTTTTTTTTGTTTTTTTTTTTCAAGGGGGAATTGGGGGTAACAATGGAAAGATTGCGGCCCTTATTTCTGCACAAACAAGAATGATAAATCGGCATCGTCGAAGCGACCGAAGAGAGATTGTAGCTCCATATATACTGATTAGCAGAACCGGGTGATGACTCAAGGAAAATACTACAAGAATTCCACATAAATAGCACACAACTTCCGGCCGCCAGTGTCCAAAACACCCTTCTGGCGGGGCGGGGGGAGTGACACCCGCCTAAAACTTCTCTGACGACGAGCGGGGACTACTCTGACAAAAACATTTAGGAAAATGCGAAAACAAAGGAGGAATTTCGCGCGCAAACTTACCGAGATCAAACGTATCGATTATTCGGTCGTTCTGAATACGCTACTGGCCAGATGCGCTGTACAAGCACATTCGGCTTTTCGACTAGAGTTGCGTCCTGGTGATAGAGCACCGCGTTGGATTTTTTCGTATCAGCTACAGCCACCAAGTTGTATGACTACTCCTGTGTACGTATAGAGAGCCACGGAGGGGCCGAGACGCGCACGCGAGCCACCGACAAATAATCGCATCAACGAAATTCCCGCAAACAATTCGCGAAACTAACAAAATTACTACGGCGGTGCTGGTGGCCTCGTGGCACACCTGCCGACACAAATTCTCGGGAAATTATACGATAAATCGCGGCCAGCCGAGAGATCATAGGCTAGAATTTCGCTTTTTTCAAACCGATCTATATCATCGAACATTTATTTTACACGACGACGATGACGACGACAACGACGAAATCGAACCGGTGGGGAGGGCAGCCGGAAAAAGCCGAAAACTATTCGAACCAACTGCGAAAAAATTCAAATTTAACCGGATCGTGTAACTTTCGATCTGCCGATAATAAATAGACGACTTGTGCAAAAGGCGCGCGTGCGAAAAACACGTTGTTACCATTACATTAAGATAATACACTTTACATTACAGATGTGTTGTGTATATTATTATATAATACGGATAGAATAACAATATATAATAACAACATATGCGATACAGAAAATAATACAAGAGACTCGAAGACGAGTCCGCGACAACACCTTAATCGGAACAACGGTGGAATTAATCTAGCGCACCTTTAGACCGCACCAACTCGTTCTCGCCTCTATCGCGCTCGTTCCTCGCGAACCTAGGCTCCCGCCATAGCCGCCGTGCTCTCTGTCGCTAGCCTACAGGTCTCCTTCAGGAACAATGGAAAGCTGCCGATCCCGGTTCCCATTGGCCGATTCGGCCGCCCGGGCGTGGTTAACATTGATACGGACCGCCCATCGTACACCTTCCGAACCCGGTTATACGCGGTAGACGCCGTCCTTACCGTCGTCGCTGTCGCGGTAATGGTAGGTCCCGCGATGTGGGGGGCTAGGCTGTATCCTTGTGCGTACTTCTTTTTTTTTTCTTTCTTTCTTCCTTTTTCTCGTGTGCGTTCTTATTTTGATTTTTTATTTATTTATTTTTTCGGTCTATGTCTTTTCTCTGTATTTTACGTACTTCGCTGTGTCGTCGAGGGTTACACGTTGTCGCGCGCATTCCGAACGCGGCAATCTTCGATGAGCGCCAACTTTTAAATTCAACGTAACTGACCGCTGCCGGCAGCCAGGGAAATTTTCCACGCCGCATTATTTAAATATCGGAATGAGGAAATAAATCGGAAGAAGTTTTCGCGCGCTTTTATTGATTATCCCCGAGTTCATTTCAACAGATTCCAGCAACAGAATGTAGAGATATTACTGGCGAACTGCCTCTTTTCGCGCTCCTCCATGCGTGTGTGTGTCTTAATTGCTTTGAAAGTGTTTTAATCGTTTCTCGATGATTTTTCTTTTTTCGTAATTATTTAAGCACAATTCCTTGACGTATTTTAAAGTTTCATTTAGTGACTAAAATTCACGTTGAATTTGTAATTGTCGAAAATATTTGGAAATTCTTACATTTTTAAATATTTCAGTACTCCCCCCATTTCGATTATAAAGGTATTTCATAGCCTCTTTAAAGAGTAAAATGTAGACTTTTAATGTGTAAGACCTACACGTTTCCTGATTCGATCTCATGTATCTCCACACTATCGGTACAGAATTGGAAAGAAAAATACATCTTTAGAAACAACTTTTTCGTTAATAATCGAACGGCGTTTTTATTTCACCTAAATACTTTCCTTCAATTCAATTAATGAACACAGCCATTGTGTGTGACGCTTGTTAAATATAATGCAAGTACTTTCATGGCGTACCGAAAAATAAGAAACTCTCTGTACCTTTTCTTCAGGCCGTCATGGAAATGGTCACGCGCATGATCACCGTAACTCTCCTACTACCGCTCTGAGTTACTCTGCTTGAGCCGGCTAAAAACACAGTTCTGCCTGACAGCTGATTTATTTTTTTTTTGAGAAATTCTCTGCCGGCGTCTGCCCCTGAATAATTTGCACATTACGAATAATTCTATACCAAAATTCATTTCTCGAGAATAGTTGCTTTCCCACCACTATTCAAAACGCACAGGAAGCACAGGTGTGTAAGTACATTTGAATAATTAAAATTTCATCGAAAGCGGTATTTGTCTTTCTTTTTTTCTTGTTTCTTTTTTTTTGTTTTTTTTTGTTTTTTCTTTTTTGGAAGCAGGGGGGATTTTTATTTACCAGTTCAGTTTTCATGTAATATACGATTTCCCGCCTCGCTAATCTTCCTTGAAAGAGATCTTGGGCATTCCCACCTTTTGCACGAACAAGTGGTATGGTTATTAGTAATTCTCGATTCTTTCTTCCCCACTTCTACATACCAATCTCCGTTAGAGAATTACCTTGCACACTATTATTAGAGTTAGCTTGTACACGCTGTCTTTCGAAATCGCATAGAACAATATCTTTCTGTTTACCAGCGTATTCCCCGACTTCCACCGTTTTACATTAACAACCAGATTGACTTGGCAGGTTTACCGAGTTTATCGGATGTTCCTTTTTCGCTGATATAATCATCCTCGGACACACATTTTGTGAAGACTAAATTGTCATTACCATTAATAAATCTAAGAAGGCAAATTTTAAACACACAAATACAGAGTTACTTATAATGAAAAAAAGTAACGATCGCAGCAGTGGTAAAAAAAGGTTTTTAAACACGAGTCATTTTTTTTCTCCTTCACTGGTACACTAATATTTTTCGACATTAATTAAATGAAACTAATATAAAACATAACTCGCAGGAATCTAATTCATTAAAATATGATATAAAAACGCGACGCGGTATTCGGGTTTTTATCATTTTTTTTTTTTTTTTTTTTTTTTTTTATGAAATGTTAATGATATTTCTCGTTTTATATTAAACATGGAAAATTATACCGATTAAAAGAAAAAGTGGATAAAATTTGTTTAATAAAATACGCAAAACACCAATAAAGACGAAAAATTGGTACTACCTTAAACATCGAAGGGGTGAATTTGATTTCTTTCCGAAATTAAATTTATATTATGCCTTCTTTTAAAATAATAAAAGTGAAGTTCTACTATGTTTCTACCCAGTTCGAAAGCTTAACGAAAATTTTGCATGTTAAAATTTGCTAAACGCATTATATTAATTACTTATCGAATGAGTCGACACTATTTACTTTTTTATGAAATAATAATAATAATAACAATATTTAATTTTAAACACTGCGATCGAAGCTGATAGTTTCAAGATCATATTATATTATCATGCGATCATGAAGCCTTCGAAACGCGTTAATGTTTAAAATTGAATATTATTATTTCATAAAAGTGTGTGTATATTTTCCATCGATTGAATACTGCTCGATAATTTTATTTACTGTGTATGAATATATATCTATATTTTTTTGAATCGCATTTTCAGTACGAACTTTTTTATCTATCGTTCCGATTACCGCTATTAATTTACTCGAGATGTAGATTACGAATGTTTCTAAGAAAAAAAAACTTTATGTTTTTGTTCGCTGTGATCTAATATATTCATTTACATCTTAGTATCATATTTTGCTACCTTCTTCACGTGATTTCTGTTTAAATCGTCATTTTCATTTTAATATGTAATCTTCTTTGTCTGTCTTTTCTTCTCGACTGAGCCTAGTACAACCATTCTAATTTGTTATCTTTAGTCCTCATTACGTCTCATGCATCTTTCCCATCCCACTCTTAGTTCTTTCATACCCTATCAGCTTCTAGCCCGATTAGTATTTAACTTCTGCAAATGGTCTTTATCTGAATCGAAGTCCTATGGAAGCACCCTCCAAAAAAGAAGCTCCTTTAAAATTCTTTAAAATTCTTAAAAATTTTATTTTAATTCATTTAGAGTGTTTTTGTATGAAATAAAAGTCAAAGGGGACAAAAGTGCATTGCTCTCATTATTTCACAAGTGGCAAATCCATTTATCTACAAATCATCCGTGAAGAGGTAGTCTTTAACCCTTTTTTTTTTTCTTATCCCTAGAAATTTATGCGGACTGAAATAAGGACAATTTTCGAATGTTGATAAATTGATATTTCTTTTTAGTTCTAAAATCTTCCGGTACTACGCTCATTTTTAAACTAATTTCTTCTTTATGACTTTCATCGCTAAAAAGCGCTTCGATATTTTCTTCTAATTCATTAAATGAAAATTAATTAAGGAACACGTGTAATCACAATAACCAGGTGATACATATGAAATATCACCACGCGCAAAGCTGATTTGTTAAATCTGCATAATACTAGTATCAGTTAGCCTTAAAGCGAGAACGATAATTGTTTTCATGCACGCTACATCGTGAGGACAAATTATCAAAAGAAAATTCGACCAATTCTCTATATCTTTAAATATTAAATCTCAACTATTAGCGTTATGCGCGCCACAATTATTTGCATTTCTATTTTTAAACCGTTTTTAATTCAACATATTTCGATATTCATGAAATAATATTAATTATAATTTCTTTAATTTGAAACGTGAATATTAAATTTTAGCGATTATCTCGCCTAAATAAAACAACTATGCACAGAAAAAACTGTTCCAGTCACATACATTTTTTTAAAACTTCTTTCCCGTTTCCCCTCACAGCGTGCCTAATATCTCGCACCTGCTTTCTGCGTTGTCAGTTCTTTGAATAAGCTCTTTCTTCTCGCTATTTCACTATTTTTTTTTTCTTTTTCTTTTTTCTTTGGGCGCGTCAACACAGGACATTTACTCAACGCAAAGGACTAACAAATAATGAAACGTAGGGATTTGAAAGTTATATCATCAGGAAGCGATTAGAAACAGAAGAAATGAAGGTAGCCAATGCAGGAACAACAGAAGGAGAAGGAAGAGCAAGAATGTAGTAGGCACAGTATTTTCATTGAGTGTTTTTTTTTTTCCTATCAGGGATTATTATCTATCTTCTGAGCCTTTTAATAAAATCTTAAATCCAAGTCATTGACAGAAGCACCATTCGATACACGCTAAATCCCCTATATACATATTAATTGCAACGTAATTCTTAGACCGGCCCCCATTAGAAAGAATTATGTAACGAAAAAATGTCCTAATTGTAGGTAACGAAAAATGTCCCAATTGTAAGTAATGAAACATGTCTAAATTATAGGTAATGAAAGTTAAATAAAAACATAATTTTTAATCACGCACCCATTAGATTTTGTTTTTGGTTTTCTTTAGGTTTGATAACCGAGCTATTACTGACGAAATTATGCTTTTTTTATTGTTTTTGACTAAAGTGAAGGCGCGGAGGGCGGATTAAATTCATTTAAATGTTTATGAAATTTTTTCGATTTTCCTTATCAAATTTCGCGTTAGGTGGGCTACTGGATGGGGAGTTGTGAATTTTTCAGGGCGATTTTTTCGGATAGCTTTATTATATAGTCTCGATGGTTTTCTCATTTTCATTTTTGTTAGTTTCGGATTCTAAAGGTGTGCTACTCGGTCCATCTTCTCTTCTCTTCCTCGTCATTCCTTAGACCCCATAATTTTCCTGATTCGTTCTCTTGTCACTAGATTGTCTAAAGCGCTCGTTCCCCATACAGATCAATTTCTTATGGTTCCCCAGCCCCATGTTGGCATTGAGACTAATGAACTGACTGATTCGTTAGCTCGATCTGCAGACTGGTCAATTTCTATCCAAATTTTCTTCTTCTAATCCCAATGTTCTTTCCAGGGGAATTGTCATCGTAAACGATGGCGTACGACATTTGTCTCTTTTTATTTTCTAATCCTGATATCTTTTAAATTTAAACTCATCCTGGTACTACGACTTCCCTCATCTTTCGCGCTTTCTTATCTCTTCTCTCTACAGGCTTCGTCTTGACAATAATCGGCTTCCTGCATCTCCTCTTTTCGTTTTTATATGTGTTTCCTTTTCTCCGTTTGGTTCTTTCCATCCGGGGATGATTATGATTTACTCTGCGATGGAAATTACATCTTCTTCGAAAACGCGTCTCTACAACCATAGAACATGTTCTCTCACTTTTATCGACAACTCCTGAATCTTGGGTTGACTACTCCATGTAATGCTTCGTTTATTCTTTCTCTTCCATCTGCGGCGATCATTCCTATTATATAGTTTTACTTCTATCTCTGGTAGTATTAATCCGTTTCTCCCTCTCTCTCTCTCACTAATATAATCTAATGCCAGCTAATGCCGTCGGCTAACCATCCGTCTCCCAACAAAAAACATGGTGATCAGAGTCTGCCAATTTCTCTCTATCATAAGAAGGAAAGTGTCGGTAAAGAGGAGAAATAAACTGAAATCTCATTTTAATATAAAATCTGGTAAAATTGTAATGGACATTGAACTACGAGTATTGAACCCCAACCCCCCCGTATTTAAGGTTAAAGCATTCCGGCGCCTTTTGAAGGAACACTTTATGAAATGTAAAAGATATTTCGAGTAACGAATATCAATAGCCCCACGGATTGACTTAGTTCATTATCTCATTTCCAACTATCCCATACGTGGCAGACAACACATTAACTAGATAAGATGCTGTTTTGAGAGTATGCGCAGCGATGTCTTAGAAGATATTTTGAACATTAATCAACTTTTAAAATCATTAAAATCACAGAAAATTTCTCTATAGCTTCTCGTAAGTTGTATGAATTTTCGATGCTTAAATTCTCATTCGAGGGAAGAGTGAAGATCGGCGTTCCTCCGGTAATTGCTGTTAAAATTTCACTTAATATTTATTATCTTTTGCGCGCGATAATATCAATAGTGTGAGTTTTTATTCGGTAGCGTTTCTACACTTTTCAAAAATAAAAACTCTTTATTTTTAAACGATGGCCTTGAATTTGTTCAATACCGGCTCTGAAGATTTTTTAATTCAAAGTGATTTTTTGCCCAGACAGCTCCTCCGCCGCTTAGCTCTGGTTACTCAAACATATTTTTACCCGGGTAATCGCTACGACAATCTCTTTATCGATTATTCTATCGAGTATTATAATTTCCTTTGCAAAATTAATGCATTTAAATAAAGAATACCGATATAAAGTACGGTAAATCCCTCTGATATCATTGATAAGGTGCCGTGGATTATTAAGCTTTCCGTCATGCATCAAGAGCTTAATGGATCTGAACAGAATATTGGGGCGGCCAGTTCCTTTCAACTTGTAATTCGTCGTTACTTTCCACCAGATAATTCTCTACTATAACTAATATTCAATTTCAGATTAGAACAACGACATCCGGAACGAGACAAATGTCGACAACATTACGACACCTCTGGTTTGGTAGCCAAGCATCTTAACTACATCAGGCTATCATCGCACCCACACATAAATATCGACGCGTGTTTCGATTTATCCGCAAAAATAAGAAAACTGTCCTTTTTATTTATTCGTTTGCCGTTTAAATCGACGATCGCTGTTCTCTATTCCGACGACAATTAAGCTGGGCTCAAAAATGGCGTCACAAAAAAAGAAGAAAAAGAAAAAAAAACAACAAAAAAATGGTAAAAACATCCTTCAAAAAGGCGCGAAAAACAAAGTGTAACTCCTACAACATACTCTTCTCGAGAGGGTTATCGTTAGAGAAAAAGGCTCGTGTACACAGGTATATATAATGATTATTGTTATTATTATTATTATACGTTTCCTAATATACCTGGCTCGTTGAAGGAAGTAATATCCGTTCCACAGCGTTCTGTTTCACCGGAAGGTATTATTCAACTCTTCATAGTGCGGCATCATCGACAGATTTCTTTCACACGGCAGTGTTGCTCTGTTTCTCACTTTGATATTACACACATTTCTGCAAGAACCTCTCGATTCGCGACTACTGCAGCCGGCTATTTTAAATCGGAAACATCCTGCGTCTTTATTTGTCGTACTCATCAAACGTGTTGATTAATGCATCAGACCAAATACTCACGGAGGATTTCACAAATAGCTGTTTTTGGTGTTTTTTTTTCTTTCTCCTTCTAATTCGAAGTTGGTGGTTCGAAATAGCAATCGCAGTTGCACTATAGTTAGCGTGCCTACTCTTACAGAGTCCAATTCTTCCTTAACAAGAGTCACCGCTAAGATGGCTATCATTCTGACGATGAGGCCGTCTGCAAATTGGAAATGAGGCAACTTTATATTCAGCGGCCGATCGAATTCAAGCCGGGAGGCTAGTTGACGGGATTGGAGTGGTACCAAAAGGAAAGCCAAATAGCGGGCAGAGGGTCGAATCCAATTTAAGAAATCGTCTTGAGGCAGTCCCACGTCTGGGTTCCGGATCGTCGCCGGATATCGAACGGATTTATTTTTTTTATTAAAGAAAGTGTAAAGAGCTTGGAGGCATCTAATTGTTGTGCGAAGAGAAAAAAGCGGCAAAAAACAAAAACAAAACAAAAAACAATGCTACAACAGTAACGTTTCCAAGAATGCTTGAGAACACAGAGCAGTCAGGTAGCTGCAGAATCGAAATATTACGGATACGGTCGGCAGTATGTATAAAAGAAGTAATTCAATTAGTTCGCTTAAGTTATTGTATCTACGGCGCAACGTATCGCCGAGAGTCTATGCTACGATAGGCACACATGTTAGGCTTGAAGTGCTAAAGGTAAATGCGCCTCCGGTCAACAGTCCGTGTCCAGCAATGAAGATTTGTCACGATGACGAGCAATTACAGACAGTAAAATCTTTTCAGTCATTTCTAAATACAGCAAACATCGATGTTTCCGTTAAACTGAATGTTGTACGTGGTGAATATCGAAGTTTCCATTATTAAATGTACGAAAATACGATGTTTTACCCCCCAAAATTACATTACCGGCGATATCTCTGTATTTTTTTTTGAAAACACAAATTCAATCTCACATAAATATAAATCGATTTTTTTTTTTTTTTTTTTTTTTTGTATCTAGAGATGGGGAAATAATTTTACCGTCCGCAACCATCCCTGTCACGAATCCCATTTCACCATTAATAATTTAGACACGGCATACACTATTAGTGAGAAGAGTTTATATCTGTATCTTGTCAAAAAAAATTAAGATACATTTTTATTCGTTTTGACGAATTTTGGAATAATACCGTACTAGGATATTACAAAGAGATCGCGACAGATTTGTCATTCTAGATATTTTAATTAGTCGGTGTGAGACGATATTTGACAATAACACGATGGCAGAAAAAGGAATACAGGCGGAAGAGAGGCATTGTACACATTAATAACCCTGCGTTATTAATATCGGAATAATATAATGGAAGGGTTTCATAGATTTTATAGAAGACTGTTACCTAGGAGTCCGGAGCATCAGAAGGATCGAATTTATATACATTTTTTACGGTTCGTAATGGAGAGACACAACGGAAGAATATTAATGACTTTAAATTGGATTACGAAAATCGTTTTTTTAATCAGAAAAGGAAGAAGAAGAATTTAAAGATCAAGAATTTGTTTAACGTTGAATTTCAGAGACAGCTGTTAAGTGTAAGAAGAAAATAGGAGGAAGGTATTTTATAATAAAGAATTCGTTTCTATTCCTCCCTTTTACATATTCCCACTTCGTACTGTGCTTCGTTCATTCTCTCCCTTTTTCTCCTTCTGTTGTCCAAGCTCTTGATTCTTTTTTGTCGGCTATCTCTGATATCTGATTCTCTTGCGTCCTTTTTCCTTTGTTCTTGGGCCAATATCCTAGTAGACAAACCGAAAATAAATTAAAGACGAGAGATTTTTAGGTGGAATGTCCGACGAAATGCCGGCAAATCAATACGACTTATAAAATAGTCTTAATGAACACACTGAATAGTTCGAACGGTTGGTCTGCGTTAGAAATGAATTTTCAATCGTGCAATTTTAAGTTTGCTTTTTTTCAAATCATCAACTGACCAATAGACTATATAATATTCATCATACTACCATTAACATTAATTCTGTTATTGGTTCGCATGTATGGTTAGGATACCTGGTTTTGTTCGGGTTCGGATCCCGGCATGGGAACCACAATTTGTGTTGAATGGCCAGATGGCGAAAGCTAAGCATAGAGAAAGGAGAAAAAAGAAACTCCGTTAGTCGCAAAATCTTACTTTTGAACGTCAATTCGGATTTTCGAAATAGTGGGATTTTTCGTCGAAGTTGCCACGCGTCAATAATTTCATTGTTTACTTATTAGGTGTGTAACAATAAATTTTATAGAAAACCCCGTTCCAATGCCGAACTGCGTTCTATTAATTACTCGACGATATTATGAACGAAAATACGGGGATTTAGACAATTATATATCTGCACTATAATAGACTCCTGAATTTTTTTCTACATACTGACGGTATTTCAGGATTATGCGGTAAATTAAATCTTAGAGGTCGCAGTTTACGAACTTTTCAAACGTATAATTTAGAATTTCGTGAACTGGTCTACTTTTGGCTCCATTCTATTTTTTTTATGCATATTCATTTGTCGGAATAACATAAAGGCAACCGATGTAGCTTTAATTAAATACAAAAGGAATATAGGGAGATCCCCGGTAGTGAAATAGGGTCTTTCTAGCAAGTGTTTCAGTCGTAAGAAAGGTTGTGCGTCCAAATTCGTCCATAAACGAAACACGACTTGTGTAATCAGTTGTCTGCGATGTGAATAGGACCAGAAAATTTGGCCTAACTTTATTTACAAAAGTAATAAAAAATCTCTTATTCTCTGCACACTTTCTAAATTTCGGCTCTCCCAGAACCTAACTATGAAGTTTGTAAGTTCGGCTATAGTTTTCCTATAAAGCGATCTTCTTTTATGGATATACGTTCTGGTTTTCTCAACTTTTTTACTCGGACTATTACGTGAACTTTCTTTCTTTTTGAATGGCTTTGGCCTCAAAGGCAGAGTATTTTTTTTTTTTTTTTTTTTGATTGTGTGAAAGAGATTTTGCGTTTTGTATTACATTTTGAATTTCACTTCTGAAATGTTATCTGGTGTGACGAGTTTTGAATTTTTTTAATGATGATTTTTGGGGCCTTTTTAAATTCCATATTATATACTCCAGATAGGTTGGTTTTTTTTTGGCAGAGATGCCCCGGGGTCCGCTTTGCAGTAATCGATTAGCTTGAAGTTATAGTTTTAAAGAGAATTTTAATTGTAATTTATGATCCAATTTTGAAATTTACAAGTCAAAACTTTCGTGGATTTTTTAGGTTTCCGTACACATCTAATGTACGGAATCCCCTAATAAAATGGTTCGGAAACGACAAAAATATCGAATAAAATCAATAATTCACGAACAGTTTTATAAATTTCAAAATTAATTATAAATTACAATTAAAATTCTCTTTAAAATCATAAAAACAGTTTACCAAACTATGACCATGTTTGAACACTGGTGGTACCTTCAGAACGTGGAGTGGTTTTTTATCACCTCGCATACTTAAAAACAAACTAGAGGTCGAAGAGGAACTGATAAATAAGGGGTGACATGGCAATAATAATTGACTTTTAAATCATTTCGCATTATTTGAAAAGCGAATATTTTCTTCAGTACCTATTATTATTGTACCTACTACGACGGTGCCCCATCAGCATTAGAGTTTCAATCTCATCTCAAATAGATATTTCTGAAACTGAAAAATTCCATCCAGGTAATTAGTTTTGACCCAATCATTTTCAAGTACCCGGTTTTCTCTGAAATAATTTAGTACCGATTAGTAATCACCGTGTAATGTAATTGTAACGCACTCACCGTTGTTTTTTTCTGTTGTTTTCCACTTTAACCGTTTCCTTATATTCATATTCTATTGCGGAAAAAATTAATTTCATATCTCTGCTGCAATTAAATACACGTAACAAATGTGTGTCCTTCGGATTTTTATGTGTCGAATAAGCGTTTTATTTTAATTGCATATTTCATTATCAGTAGAGTACATTAATATATACATTTAGAAGTATATAAATATTTTTCATTTAAATTTGCGGAAAATTGTTTTTGTATTTCAATGCATACATATCCATTGTTACACATTAATTTTTCTCATTTACATCATTTTTTGTACTTTTTAATTTTCTTTATATGATCGAATTCGAGAAAAATTATTGTTTACATATTTTTAGCTATTGCGTGTTGTAGTCTTAATATTGTATAATAAAGAGATTTGATTCGATTAAATTTGATCATTATTAATATTATCATTATTATTATTCCTACTAGTTAAAGTAATATGTATTACATGATACGCATTGATTTATTTAATGAATGAAAGTCGCTTAAGGTGAAATACTAATGATATTAAAAAATTAATATAATCGAAGAGACGAAAATGATCTTGGGCTATAAAGAAAGCACATGATTAGGGGTTTCGCTTTATTAATAATGTCCCCTCATTTATTCAAATCTCGCATAAAACTACAGTTAGCAATTCAGTTTACTCGGTCATTTTCTAATTATCGCAACCGCTGCATCTATATTATGATCTATAAATTTTTTACGTCAAAAATTTATTAAATCGTTAGTTTTGAAAAATTATATCAAATTTTATTTCTTCAAATATTCAATTTGAACAAAGCGAACATTTCTCGTTTATAAATAATACCTACCTCAGTGTATATAGATTTCTCTTAATAGGATCACAAATTTGCGAATTTTGACAGGAAGAAATTGGTCGATTTTTTCTTCGTTTCTGTGACTTCCATAACACGACTTTGTCATAAACAACAGAAACTGGGAATTAATCTGTTATTCTATATCGCATCTGCAATGTAAATATTATTACATTGCACAAATAAACGGATATATTAAAAATAACGATATTTTTAACAAATGAAATTGTTTATTTGTGCAATTTAATAATTTATAGAAATCAGGAACACACTAATTAATCCTTCCGAACGCCGTAACTAATTCTAACATGCTCTCCGATATCCCGCTTGAAAATAACCGGAACTGAATTTACAAAATGCCGAAATTAAATAAAAACCGCGCAATAACGCATTCGTAAAAATTTCTGGCTATCGGACATTTCTCTTACATTAACAAATCGCAGATACCATTTATCCTGAGAATATTCATGAAACCAACGACGGTAGAATACATTTTTTTTCGGACAAAAAAACAGAATTTACCTCCCACAGTGAGCAACGAAGCTGTACACTACAGCTCAATGACCAAATTACAGGCATTCGAGTAAAACTCTATAATTACCGCTAATGAAAACCTGACACATAATACGCAACTGAATCTCACAAATTACTACCTCGGATACTAAACTACGGCGATTGAACAACAAAAGAAGATAGAGCAAAAAGTGATAATTAAAACTGTCATCTAATTCACCGGCAAATGCTCCCTCGACCGATAAACGATCTTACCAAAACCGCGCGAAAGTATATTCGGGAGGACCTCATATGTAACTTTTTCGATATTTTTAATTTTGCTCTTTTCATACAGCGTATAAAAATTTAAAAAAATAATTTCTCTTATTCAGGCAATTGTATTACATCAGCACCAACATTAAAATAATAAAAAATAAATAAAAATGTCCTTTACATTACGATGAAATGACACTTCGAATCAAATTAAACCGAATCAAATCAAATCAAATCGAATCAAATCAAATCAAATCGAATCAAATCAAATCAAATCGAATCAAATCAAATCGAATCAAATCAAATCGAATCAAATCAAATCGAATCAAATCAAATCGAATCAAATCGAATCAAATCAAATCAAATCGAATCAAATCAAATCGAATCAAATCAAATCAAATCGAATCAAATCAAATCAAAGAAAATTTTTTGTATTTACAAAAGAATGATCCATAAATGCGCAATCATGCGCGAACTACGGTTGTAACAAATAAGTGTACCGAAAAGGTTTTTTTTTTAAATATATTTATTTATTGTCGCTCGACAATGGAGCCATTTGCGACGAATATATTACATCTTAACAGTTAACTTATCTAGATACTATTATACATATTTACATTTTTTAGGTATGTTAGTACATTTTCACAATTTGATCTGTCATTGTAAAGGAGTTTTGGTATAGGTTTTCCAACCATGTCACAGGCTGCTCGCTGTGTTTCCTACTTTTTGCATGTGAAGAGGTGGTCTACCGAGAAGTCTCTGCGCAGATTTCACAAATGGGCGCCGGCTCCTTGCCGAGGATGTACTTGTGGCTAAATGAGCAGTGCCCTATTCTTAGTCTTGAAATAACTGTTTCGTCCTGTCTTTTTGGCCAATAGTTGGTTTCCCAGTCGGCAATTTCGTTTTTGATGCGGCGTAGTTTGTTTTTGATTGGGAAGATTCGATTCCACTCTTTTTGCCAAGTTGAGCGAGTCACCTTTCTGATATGTTTGGTTAAGGACGAGTCCATTTTTTCGCGTCGGTTTAAGTCTGCTATGGTTTCTTGAAAGGTTGTGTGTCATGGTGGTAGTTCTCTTATGTCCTTTACAATGTCTGGTGTGCCAAAGTTGATGTTTTTAATTGTATTTAGGCATCGTATTCCCAATGGCTTCGGAGTTTTTGGGTATTTCTCATATAGTTGAATAAAGTTTGGCGAAATAGTTTTTTCGGATGTAGGATTCGTTAAATTTGAAATCATTTTTGTATAGTATTTCAGGGATGAGAAAATTCTTCTATGTTGCAATGGAAAGATGTTTGATTCTACGTGAAGGCTAGCAATTGGGCTGGTGTAAAATGCTCCTGTACTGAGTCTTAGAGCTGAATTTTGAACGGTGTCCAGTTTTTTCAGAGCATTTTTTTTGGCACTACTGTAAATCACGGAGCCGTAGTCCAACTTGGAAAGAGTCAGCGTCGAGTAAAGGTTTTTTAGAGATTTTCTATCTGCACCCCGTTTGGTATGAGAAACCATTTTTATCACACTAAGAGATTTATGACAGTTTGTTTTTAAGTCTTCTATGTGTTTTCCAAAAGATAATTTTCGATCTATTTCTAGTCCTAAAATTTTTATGTCATCGAAACTTTGAATTAGCGTATTATTATTCAGGTGGACGTTACACAATCTGGAGGTTTAATTCGTTTTGTACTGAATGTGATTGCTTTTGTTTTTAACAGAGCATAATATGCATATTAGAACAACGTATGTATCATAAGACTACAAATTTAAATTTAGCTACTATACATTATAAAGCAGACCAAAATAGAAATAGAATAAATCATTCGGAGTTGAAATAAAACGAATTATTAAATTAAAGAAAAATTACAATTAACACAGAATATCAAGTACCAAATATGAAAGTGTATGTATGTGTATCTATATGAGTAAAAGTGTGTGTAGTATATTAAAGTATGTTTTGCTTATACTATGTGTATTTTTATGCATTTATTATATATATATATATATATATATGTAGATCTAATGTATACACTATAATTGGCTTCAGCTGTTGTGTATACCCTTATTAAATAAATAAATAAATAAACAAATAAAAGCTTCCTCATGTGACATCAAAGTATGGTTTTTGTGTTTATAGAGTGATTGGAATACTGAAATGTAAAATTGTGTTACAAGCGCTTTTTTTATTTTTTTTATGCGATTAACGGTTGATGCAATGTGTAGAGATTTCATGTAATATATCTGTTGCAGGCTTGTTCACTATGCCTATTCTGTTAATGTAGCTTTTATTAGTAGAATTCAAAAAGAACCCTAAAAATCAAGCAGAATAAAATAGAATTTAATAACATGAATGTAAAAAAAAAAAAAAAAAAAAAAGATTAATGAGTTTGAAAAGTTTACGTTATGTCTTTTATCTACTATGTTGTTTGATTTGATATTCTTGGGTCGTGATGGACTAGAGAGCTTATGACGGCTTTTATCAACTTGGCAATATTTAGGGTGATTTGAGGGTTTCGTATTAGCAATTTTTGGCGACTTTTCATATACTAGCGGCGACCTCAGTAAATAATCATTTGGCAACCTTGGCGTAGAGAAATGGGGAGGTGAGATGAATAGAACGGTTCGATATGAGATTAATAATAAGGGAAGTGAATTTGATTAGCATGTTAATTGCCGTCATTTTATCTCTTAAAGTGGCAAGATGAACATTATCAAAAACAGGCGAGACATCAAAAAACGAGGCCAAGGTGAAATATTTTTGGATAAAAGACTTCTATGAGAAACGAAAAAAACTAACACAATTAGACAGGCCGAAAGCCGAACTTATTGTTAGAAAATACATCATTATGCTCTAGCCAACAAACAAGGCGCTTGTTTAGCATACCCTCAAATAGTTATCTAATGCAGGATCCTAAGGAAATAGAACGTAGGGAAGATTTTTCTTAGAAATGAGGATGACAATAAACGAATTTCAGGAAGAAGGAGTTATACCCTTCGAAAGGAAACAATTGAAAAGACCAAGAAGAAAACTAAGGGATTTTTCGGAAAGGATTTTAAGGGCGAGATAGGGTGTTCCGTTGAGCCTTGCAATAGGGCTGATGATCTGGGCAGAACATATTTTAATTCATTAAAATTGAAAGCCGAAATAAGAAAGTCGGAAGGAGAATTTTGCGGAAATAGAGAAGGTTACACAATTCATCGAAAGAAAGAACGCAAGCTGGAGTGACAGAATCATCAAACGGAATTAGGCTACCGTCCGGAATACTGAAGTTGGAAGGGCGAGGAGAGAGTGGAAATTTGAAGGCTCTGACTGTTTTCCAAATATACGGAAGAGGGATAGTTCTAGAAAACTTTGTACAGAAATTTCTCCAACAGGTCTTCTTTGAGGATTATTAAAATCTAAATAAACCTAGCTCTCGCGTTAGCCTATTTATGAGCGAGAAAATGTTCAATCGTAGGATCAGAACGGAAGGTTTTAAAGGTGACACGACTGTGATTAAGAGCGGCATTACATTCCTCACTCCACCAAAGCGATCTGCGGTGAACAGATTGTGCCGGGTGGCGAGTAGGAACGGATAAAGAAAGAGCAGATGTTAAGGAATGTAAAAAGAAATTATATAGAGGTATCGGATCATAGTCCGGATAAATGTAAGGGAGTGACGAGTCGACCAGGGATTGGAATAGAGGTCAGCTAGTTCTGGAAAGATTCCAACCAGGAAAATCAATAGGCTTGGGGTCAGATAGAAGAGGAACATTGACAGAAGTTATTAGTCTAGGAACATGGTCACTACCGTAAGAACCCATAAGGGTCTTCCAATTATAATGAAGACAAAAAGATGACGAGGAAAAGGTTAGATCGAGGGAGCTAAAAATAAATGCATTCCTGAAATATGAGGAGGAAAGGAATACGAGGTTGTAAGAGAGAATGGCATTCTCAAATATGAAACCGCTGGGATTGTTGGATGCACAACCCCATAAAGGAGAATGAGCGTTCCAATCACCACTGAATGGATGCGGGATAGAATCAAAAATCGATGAAAAAGAGAAGTGACGAAGATCCTAGCTAGGAGATGTAAACAATGTTAATAGGATGTGTAGAGGAAGAATGGATGGAGATGTGAACAATATTAGGACCAGGGGAAAGAGGGACATCGTAAGCGTGGAATAGAATAGCATTTCTAATCAGGCAGAACCACCGTAACCGTTATTGCGATCACATCTAATTGTCCTGAAGCCTCTAACATTAAAATTCATGCCCGACCAAAGCCACGTTTCAGAGAGAAGAGCAACACTGACATTAATAAGATCTAATAACCCCTCGAATGAATTTTTATTGGTTCTCAGAGTGTGGCATTTCCACTGTAGAATATTTAATGTAGCCGATCTTAATGGAACAGAAGAAGAATTAGGAATGAATGAAGTGAAGAGAAGGAGGGGAAAAGGCCATAAGAGGAACCAACAGTTGGCACAAAATGAAAAGCATTTGTATTAAGAGAACTAAGATGAGTGGGTAACGAGGAAAAGAAAAATAAATAGTAACAATTAACAATTACGAGGAGATAAGTCGGGGCTACTAAGTTAGAGGGGAAAACAAAGAGAAATGGGAAGAGAAACGCTAGGACACGATTGTGCAGGTTTTGAATTACGGAGTTTGTGAAAGGTGGGCGATTTAGGTCGAAAGTGAGAAAGAGAAGTCGAAGGAGGATTAAAAGAAATCTTGTTGGAAGAGATGGGGTAAAAGGCCTGAAAAACTAAATTACTTTTTAAAATTATAAAAGCCTCTTGAAACGAAATATTTTCAAATGCCATAGTACGTTTAATTTCTTTTTGCTTAAGCCACTCAGGGTAAGATCGATCATTGGCACAGAATGGGCCTTTACAATTGCGGCAAGGGAGAGGAATCTGTAGGTTGCTGCATTCCCAGACTGGGTGATTAGAAGCACAGTGAGAATATAGATTCTAAAGAAACTACAGCAGTGTTTCGCGATGTGCCCAAAAAAAAAAAAAAACATTTAGAGCATTGCGTAGGTAGACGAATACGCTAGGAGAAACGAAGAATCAAATTTTGAATATCGTAACTTATTCAGGGAGAGTAGTGTTGTGAAACCTGACTTCAACAGAATCAGTCGGAATTTTATTACCATCAGAAGAACAGTTTATGCGGCGGATAGGGCGATAGGAATAGATGATTCGATCCCTTCTAAGATTTCATCTTTGGAAAAAAACGGACGGATACCAGAGATAACGCCCATTCTGAATAAGACAGAGTTTGGAATATACGCTTTAATATTATGGGACGCAAAAAAATTCAGATAAACTAAAAGGAAATTAGCGGAAAAGACGAAGGGAAACTTGATCGAGACACGACCCCTACCTTGGAGATCAGTGCTTGTGGGGAAGAGGAAATGGAATTAACCAGCAATCACCCCGGCAAGTGCTAGAGGGATGGAGGTTACCTAAATTGTTATCCATGGAACAGCTTTCGACGTGAACGGTGAAAGACCCTGGCTGATCGGCCGAGAACAATAAATTATCTTTACTATTATTATAATTATTTATACTATTGTTGTCTTTATTATTGTCATTATTATTGTTACTATTATTATTATGAAATTTTCGGGAGCAGTTAAGTCAGTTTGAGAAAGCCGAAATTCCTCTGAGTGCAAGTATGATTTGTGAGAAATTGGACTGGAAAGTTTCTGTTTGTTGTAGAAGTCCACCTCTATTAAACTGAGAGGCATACCATCCCGAGACGGATTGTAAGTATTGGAGAAGGCCGCCGAGTGATTCCCCTGAGACAAGCTCATCTATCCAACTAACTAAACAAAGTGAAATAAAATATAAAAATAATAAAGAATAGATAGATAAAATAAAATAAAGAGGAAGAAAAAAAAAGAAAAGAAGGAAGTTAAGACTAAATTGAAATAAAAAGGCTAACAATAAACGGAAGTACAGCTGGTAGAAGTTAACGAATAATTAGTACACTGCGAAATCGGAAACTTATAAATACGAGTAGATAATAAAGGATAGGCTCACCGGTCTGTCGATTCTTCTTCTTCTTGTTGGTGCTGTATCTGCATTAGATGTTAGCGACTATTCTTCTGGCGTTTTCTCTGTCGGCCATGCTGTGTAGCAATTCCGGTATCCGAATTCCCGTCCATTCTCTCGCATCCTCCACCCAGGTTCTTCTTCTTCTTCCTCGAGCTCTTTTTCCTTCTATTTTTCCTTCAATGGCCAATTTTAAAATTTCATATTTTTGGTTTCTCACAATGTGTCCTAGATATGCAATCTTTCTTCTTTTTACAGTCTTAACTAATTCCATCTCTTTATTCAATCTGTTTAGTATTTCTTGATTTCTAATTTTATCTATCCATGATATCTTCAACATTCTCCGATACAACCACATTTCAAACCCTGCTATTTTTTTCTCTATGGATTTATTTACGGTCCACGCTTCCATTCCGTACAGTAATATTGACCAGACATAGCATTTTACCATTCTCCATTTAACATCCCAGTTCAGTGATTTGTTTATAAATAGATTTTTCATTTTCATAAAAGTAATTCGAGCCTGTTCAATTCTTGCTTTGATTTCGTATTCCGAATTCCATTGATTCGACAGGTTACAACCGAGATATTTAAAGCTTTGTACTTGTTCTATTGCATAATTGTTAATTCTAATGTTAGCTGTTATTTCTGAGCTATTTTTACTGACTACCATAATTTTTGTTTTCTTTTTATTTATTTTTATTCCCATTCCGGAACATTTGTCCGTTACTCGGTTAACTAAATTTTGTAGATCATATTCGCTATCCGCTATCAAAACTGTATCATCCGCATACCGTATGTTGTTTACAATCTGACCGTTAATTTTTATTCCTTCTGAACTGTTTGCTAAAGCATTTTTAAACGCCACTTCTGAATAGAGATTAAAGAGTGTGGGTGAAAGTATACAACCCTGTCGGACTCCTTTTTCAATCCGTATTTCCTTTGTATTTTCGTTCTCCAGTTTTACATATGCCACTTGATTCCAATACAGATTTTCAATTATCTGCCTATCTTTTTCATCTATTCCTGCTTCTTCTAAACATTGTACTAGTTCGTTGTGTTTGACATTATCGAAGGCACGTTCAAAATCAACAAAACATAGGTATACATCCTTTTGTTGTTCCAGACATCTTTGTACCAGGATTTGGATGCATGTCAACGCCTCTCGTGTGCCTAGTCCATTGCGGAAGCCAAACTGTTCTCTGCTTATATTTGCTTCACACTTATTAAATATCCGTTTATGTATTATCCTCAATAAAATTTTTAGTGTATGACTCATTAGACTAATAAGTCTGTATTCTTCACATTTCCTCGGATTACTCTTTTTTGGGATTCTAACAAATACTGATTTCAGCCACTCTTTGATTATCTCGCCAGAGTCGTATATTTTATTAAAAATATTAAGTAATACTTGGATGTTTTCTTCGTCAAGTAATTTTATTACTTCTGCTTGAATATTGTCTGGCCCCGGAGCTTTTCTGTTTTTTGTTTTCTTTATTGCATCCATTATTTCACATTTCATTATATGGTAGCCTACGAGGTTTTTATTCTTTCGTACTTCCCTCCTGTCATCTTTAAACATTTCCTCAATGTATCTTTCCCAGGTATCTGTTTGCTTCATTTTATCTATTATGATTTTGTTATTTGTGTCAGTTATAATGTTCGCCGTTCCATGTTTAAACATTCCAGTAATGTTTCTAATTTCTTTATGCAAATTGAATTCGTCATGTGTCTCTTGCAACTGTTCCAATCTCTTGCATTTATCATTCATCCATTGTTCTTTTGCTTCTCTTATTTTCCGTTTTATTTCTTGTTGTATGTCTTTATAAACATTTGGATTATTCTTGTTTTTCCGTCTTGTTTCCATTAGATTCAAGATCTCGTCTGTCATCCATTGATGATCTTTCTTAGTGTTCTTCATCGTCCGCAAAGTATTTGCTGTAGTTGTATTAACCGTTTGTGATATTATTTTCCATTGTTGCTCTATGTCTTGTGGCAGACAACCTTGTACTTTACGTATCTTTTTATTCAGATATTCAGCTACTTGCAGTCTTGTATTTTTGTCTTGTAACATTTCTGTATTAATTCGATTGCTATGCGTTTTCTGCTTAAATCTTTTAAATTTTACCTCTATTTTCATTACAACTGGATTGTGATCTGATGCGACATCAGCGCCCGGATATGTCTTCGCGTTTTTGATTCCGTTTCTGTATCTTTTGTTAACTAATATATAGTCAATTTGATTTCGTATTATCCGATCGGGTTTATCTCCAGGTGCCTTCCAGGTGTATATTCTGCGGGGAGGTAGCTTGAACCATGCATTAACTACCATTAAATTTTTCTCTTGGCAGAACTCCACTAATTTGTCACCACGTTTATTTCTTTTACCCAAACCATAGTCACCTATTATATCCTCTATCCTTCCTTTGCCAACTTTAGCGTTAAAATCTCCTAGGACAATGTTAATTTCATGATTCTTTGTGAGTGCCACTAGATCATTTAGGTGTTGGTAAAAGATTTCTATTTCCTTTTCGTCTTTATCTAGAGTTGGCGCGTGTATTTGTATTATATTAACATCTACTGGATTTCCTTTTAGTTTTAGTAATATCATATTTTCATTTAATGGTATGAAATCACTTACGTATTGTTCTAATTCTTCTTTTATTAAGATCGCTACTCCATGTTTACATCTTTGTGGACTACCTGAGAAGTAGACTATTTTCTTGTTTGATTTCAACTTCCCTGTATCAGGCCATCTCATTTCACTAACTCCAAGTATATCCAGTTCCAGTTTTTCCATTTCCACTATTGTATTTCTCAGTTTGCCTGGCATAAGCATGCTTCTTATGTTCCATGTTCCTATCTTGTAAGTATTTTTCAAAATTTTCAATCCGGGGATTCTTAGCACCCTCCGACCATTTAAGGTCTGCCGGAGACTGAGGGCCGTATTTTTCTGTTTGTTCGCCATTTGAATAGTTTTCTTGAGAAAAGTGATCTAGGTGGTTTCTCCTTGCTTTCCTAGAAATTTTCTGTTAGGGTTTACTCCCTTAGTCGAAAGAACCCAGTTTTTAGGCGCCGGATACTCGCCTACTCGCTCTGGACTGATATATATCAATCCGACTGGGGCACATATGTCACGAGCGAGTTGCTGATAGTCTGCTGTTGTTAATGCAGTAAGAAGCTTAACGGTATTTATTAGAAGGAACACTTTCGACAAGTAAACCCTCCTCCGTTTTCCTATCAGCTGTATATTTTGTGAGTTCCGATTTAGCTCTTCTGATCAGCGCTAAGCCCGCCGAAATAGAAGATTACCACCCTGCACGACGTGGACGTACAGAACTCACACGGTTGTTGTTTCGCTTCGCCACCAGTGGGGGCTAGCACTTTACGGCGGTCGAGTGACTACTTACTAGAGAAGGTGACTCTAGTTACAATAACCTGTGCCCCGCAGGGCGGTCTGTCGATTACAAAGCCCTAATAAAGCAGACGAGAACGCGAGCAAACAATAGATAGCATGCGTGTGATCAACCACCATCGAAAAATAAGAACCAATCTCATGAGAAATGCTTCCTTTTATGCCGGTGTAAGAAAAAATAAAGTAATATCTTTTGTCTGTTTATGTACCATTTTTTTTTTTGAGCACGTCAACCAGGGACCTTTACCCGGAACAAGAAAAGGAAAAGAGTCGTTAATTAAATTTGTATTCGATTAGATGTAGACAATATAAAGGAACTAATAGCTGGGGTGATGGAAAGGGAAGGAAACGACGTGATGCAAAACATGCAATAAGGAGTAAGAAGCTTGAACTTCAATAGATGAAAGTATAGAACACAACGTTCAGAAGAAGGGAATCGACATTTAAAGAAAACGCGATCAGCGTCGCAAACCGCTGATTCATTCGAATAGAGAAGACAGTATGAAGAAACTAAGAAGAGACGGTAATGGGAAGATAAGAAGGGGATGATTAAAAGATAGACGAATAATAGAATAAACAACAGAACGGGAGAGTGAAGAAAACTGGAGGAACCATGAAACAGAAAGAAGTTTAGGTTGTACAGATAAAAGATCGACACGGATGTAGTGACGCGAAGAAAGAAAATGGATGAGACATCGTATGCGTAGAATAATAAAATCATAAGAAAGAGTCGGAATGGTGGTGTACATCGCCTGAAGGGCACTGATGGAGTCAGAAATAATTACATAGTTGGAAGAGAAGCAGTTAGACGAAATAAAAAGAATGGAGCGTAGGATAGCCATCAATTCGATTGTAAAGATGAAACAGAAGGAAGGAAGGTGAAATGATTCGGCAAGGTTAAAACCAGGGAGGATTAAAGAAATACCAATACCATTAAGCCTGCTAGAACCATCCGTGAAAATGATTACGTGTGAAGGAAAGAGTGAATTTATTGCGTTGTAGAATTCTTGTTTAATTACAGTTTGGGGAAAGAATTTGGTAAATGAGCGTACAAAAAGCACCTTGAAAGAGTGGCAGAGATTGGCAATAGAAACGAAAAAAAAAAGAAAAAAAAGGAGATCATTACTGGCAATTGTATGTATAAGGCCCAAACAGACTAAGACGAACGGGGATATATGAGCTAAAATAGAAATCTTCTTAGGTGTGAAACGACAGTTTTTATAGATGGAAAAGAACGAATGAATAAGAATAGAGTACGTGAGTGGAAGACGTTTCATGAGGAACCAATGCCCAGATAAGATCTACGAAAAGACAGGAATCGGAGAGAATTGAAAGACACCAAGACACAGAGCCGAAGGCAAGAATTTTGAATTGTATCTAATTTAGACAGACGGAACTTGGAGGCACAGCCATAAATATAAAAGGGCAGTATCAAATTTCGAATGGATGTTGAATTTATACAAGGAGATTAGTAAATAGGGATCATCATCCTATTTAGTAGGAGACAGAGCTTTCAGCAAGTTTAGCCTTTTAATAGCAGAAGAGAAAAGGTAATAAATATGTTCGGAAAATTTCAGACGACTGTTGAGAAAAACTCTGATATAATAAAAACAATTAACATAGGGCAAGGACATATTGTTTAAGTATAAATTAATCAAAGCCAGGTCGTAAGGACGAAGAGTAAAAAATATTGTAGCAGACTTACAAGGCGAGATAGACGGGCGAATTGAGGACAGGGAATGATCCAGTGCAAAAAAAGAGGAATTGAAAGTTTTTCATTGACAACTGCGATGTCGTAGGAGGAAGTAAAAAATGGATGTCATCAGGAAAGAATAACGAGGAAGAATTCAAAGAAAGAGAAGCAACACCAAAGCTATAGACATTGAAGAGAGTTGGGCTAAGAGAGCAACCTTGACTACAAAAAAACTTTCTTATAGAGTGAAGAAATGAGAAAAAAAAGGATGGATAGAACGATTCATCACAAAATTAATAAGGTAAATTGAATTGGTAAGTTAATTCCTACCATTTTATCTCGTAGAGTTAGAAGATAGATGTGGGAAATATCGATATATCCATTGTAATTTCTGCTGAGCTTTTTTTACGTTAACTTCAAGCACGTTATTCATCTAGTCTACTGCAATCAAATCATAAAAATCGTATTAACGTTTAACAAATATTGAAAGAATCGAATTATCTAGATAATTCGATTCTTTCAATATTTGTTAAAAATCTCTGCTTCTGATGAATTAACTTGTCTTTTAAGAACTTAGTACACACCCTACTTATTTCGATTTAAAAACACTCTCTATACCGAGGCGGATGATCAATGAAACAATTTTATAAATTACTCATAACTTTACTAATATCTTACTTTAATATAGGTGTATTTTTTGACTCCCGTTTAATCAGCAACGAATCTTCACCCAAAAACGATACGAGGGAAAAGAATCTTCGCTTCATCGATATTAATAAATTCAACTCTTAATTTTTTTGAAATTAACGATTTGAAAATTTTAAACGGAAGGGTTTTAATAGATGTTAGTCAATATTTTCGTTACATCCGAATACAAGTGCATTTAATGTACGTATTGTTACGGTTGAAGTGATTATAGAAATTAAAAAAAATACCTAATTCGCCTACGTCGTTAAATGACTTTTTCGCATTCGGAAAATGAAAAGAATGTTTACGAAAAGCAGGGGCCGTAGCCCTAAAATTAACATTCAGCAAACGATAGTTATGATTTTTCAAATGAAAACGTGTAATTCGATGACAACCGTGCATATTATTCCTTGTTTTCTTCCTAATTAATCCAACAGTTATAACCAATGAGAATGACTTTAAGATTTTTATATACATTCTAATCGATTAATTTGCTTCTTCATAAAATCACAAATGTGCGTCATCTGCACAGAAATAACAGAAGTAAATTTTCAAATTTCTCGTAATAATTTTACTATTAATATACAAATAAATTACTTGTTTTATTTATTCTGCGAAATATTTCTTTTTCTTTTTGGAAACAGATTCTTCTCGGATTGCAGATCTCTATGTTCGACTCTGATTAAAAAGCCGTCCGATTCATTCCTTCAGACAGTAAACAAACTGGGACGAATTAATTTTGCACACACCTTTTTTCTTATTGTTTCCTAAACGAGCGAGTTATTTTTATCGGAATATTTACCGGTACTCTTCATTCCGATGATAAACACGACATTACCGATATTCAAAAGTAATAAACTAGGTATTCGGTACATCTAGATAAGTTTAAATACGTTCAGTGACGTTTTAATATCAGTAATCTTGCAATAATCTCTCAATATTCTTGCAATAATCTTACAATAATCTCATAGTAATTTCGCAATAATCTTGCAGTAATCTGGTAATGATCTTGTACTAATTGTCCTAATAATCTCATAATAATCTCGTAATAATCTCGTAATAATCTCATAATAATCTTGTAATAATATTGTAATAATCTTGTAATAATCTTGTAATAATCTCGCAGTAATCTCATCATAATGTCTCAATAATATCGCAGTAATCTTGCAATAATCTTTCAATAATATCGCAGTAATCTCACAATAATCTCACATTAATCTCACAATAATCTCATAGTAATTTCGCAATAATCTCACAGTAATCTCGTAATAATCTTGCAATAATTTTTGTAATAATCTCGCTATAATCTCACATAATCTCACAATAATCTCACAATAATCTTACAATAATCTCACAATAATCTCACAATAATCTCACAGTAATTTCGCAATAATCTCACAGTAATCTCGTAATAATCTTGCAATAATTTTTGTAATAATCTCGCTATAATCTTACATAATCTCACAATAATCTCACAATAATCTTACAATAATCTCACAATAATCTCACAATAATCTCACAATAATCTTACAATAATTTCATAGCAATCGCGCAATAATTTTGTAATAATCTGGTAATAATCTCGCAGTAATCTTCCAATAATTTTACAAAAATACACAGGTAAATACGATATACATAAATTAATATATTTAATTTAGTTTAAATTTTAATAAAAAAAACAACACGAGTATATGTATGTAAATAGTACAGTCCTGAATATTTTTTTTAATCCATCTACAAAACCGTGTACTGTTGCTAAGTAATTTAATTACAATCGATAAAATTATATTAGCAATGTTAATAATATACTTATCGTATACTTATTATTACTGCTCGCTAATACAAGTTTATTTTAATTACTCCAATTTAGCGATAGGGTATGAATTTTTCGTCATTTAATTTAATTACGTTCATGTTAAAAAAACATTTTCCCATTACATAAAGTGATTCTGTATTAGGTTCAGATTGGCACACGTCTTTAAAATGTCGCCGAATATCACGCATTACGACATTTTGAATTAACGAAGCGGAAAAAAAAATGGATTAAGGGAATAATTTTAACAAAAATTCACCGCCTAATTGTTGTGTTCGCATTCAAAGTAATTCCGATGTTTAAGATTTTTCTTTCCGTCACCTGTGATAACTGTGACGTCACTGAAAGGATTCATGAAACGAGGTTTTCAACTGCTTTTTTAGTCACTCGCTACAGACCCTTCCCACAGGTAAGTGTTCTCGACTAATTTCGCCTTTCGATAACACATACTTAGCGCGCTACTTGCAACTCTGCCTTCATAATGGCAAACTGCATAACTGTATTCAAACTAATCTTAGTAACCTAAATAACAACTGCAGATCTAATGTGGTCTGCGTATTAGTTCATTTAAAAAACTTCTCCGGGTATTTTATTTCTTATTACTCTCCTCCCGGGCATGTTATTGATCCTACTCTCATTTCAAATGAATTAAACAGATTGAATAACTTTCCAGTGATATTTGGTGGAGATTTTAACGCGCTCAATTATCTATGGGGATGCAATAGAAATGATCATAAAGGAGATGCCATGTTACAAGTTCTTCACGAGACCAACATGTGTATCTTAAATGATGGTTCTCCAACTAAAATTAGTCATCCATATCAGTTTGCTAATCCCGTCGATTTGACGTTGGTTTCAGCTGATATCTCCTTGTTATGTTCGTGGTTTGTTCTGCCTTGCTCACTAGGTAGTGACCATTTACCTGTTATGGTAGAGATTAATAAATCATCGCCGAACTCGAATTCTTCTACTCTACACTCTTCAAATCTAAAACATTGGAAGTTCAGAGAGGGCAACTGGAATTTATTTAGGGATCTTATGGAGCAGGGTATAAGTAGAGTCCACTCAGCAAATACATCTTTAGATAAATATAACATATTCTATAACACGTTGATTTCAGCCTTAGATCGGTCAATGTCTGTTGCCACTCCATATAAAGGTAAAAAACATCCAAACCCTTGGTGGAACAGTGCGTGCAAAGAAAAAATCGATAAAAGAAATGCTGCCTTAAGAAATTTTAGATTAACAGGATCAATGGAAGCCTTCCTTTCCTACAGGAAAATTGCAGCTGAAACACGCAGATTTTTAAAAACAGCTAAAAGGAATTCGTGGATAAATTTCTGTAGTAGGTTCAACAGACACACCCCGATTCGTGAGATATGGGCATTAGCGAAACGATTTAAGAACAAAAATAGCTACATGGCACCCACAAAGGATGGCAGTTGGTTTGAAGAGTTTACCCAGTTAGTCGCTCCTCCTTACGTACCGTCCTTTGACGAAATCAGCGGTCTTAGGTCTTCCACGGTTGGTGATAGTTCGCACTTCTTAACTAAGCCAATCACTGTGGACGAGCTATTTACTCCTTTACTAACAAAAAGAGATACTGCTCCTGGCATGGATGGCATATCTTATTCTGTTTTATCGAATCTGGGAGATAATTCTAGGTCAACGTTTGTGTCTATTTTAAATGATTTGATTTACGATAGAGTTATTCCCGAGCACTGGTCCAATTTTTTAGTCATCCCAATACTAAAGGCTGGCAAGCCTCAGTTACAAGCGTCTTCGTACAGACCCATTTCATTGGCATCATGTCTTAGAAAATCATTAGAAATTGTACTTAAGAACAGGCTCCTATGGTGGCTTGAGAATCGGAAAATATTGCCGGATGGTATGTATGGGTTTAGGCCTGGCTTAGGGTCGCTTGACTGTATTGCTCATTTCACCAATGATGTATACTTATCGTTTATCAAAAAAGATTATTTATTGGCCACCTTCTTGGATGTTAGAGGGGCGTTTGATAATGTCCGATTGCCGCTTTTGTTAGATCAGTTAATTAAGATAGGTGTTCCCGCACCGTTAAGCGAATTTATATGTAATTTATTTACAAAAAGAGTTTTAAACTTTATAGACCCGATTTCTAATTTGGCTACGATGAGAATTGCATATAAAGGCTTAGCACAAGGTTCTGTTTTAAGCCCTTTGCTATTTAATGTGTATATTATTCCTCTTTTTAATTTAACAACTCCTGATAATTCATGCATTTTATCGTATGCGGATGATCTGGTAGTTTATAATAAAAATAAGAATTTAACGAATTGTTTTCGTGAGAATCAGAATGCGATTTCTATTTACACCGAAACTCTTTCTAACATTGGACTTGACATTGAGGTCACTAAATCAACTTCTTCCATTTATTCTACTAGACCCTTTACCTCCCAGGTTTCATATATTCAGATAGGAAATGAAAATATTCCTCTAAAATCATACGTTAAATATTTAGGACTTTACTTAGACTCTAGACTGACTTGGGCAAAACATATACAGATTCTACAAGTAAAAATATTAAAAATTCTCAATTCCTTTAAATCGATAAGTAGCAATTCGTGGGGTGGAGACCCGTTTGTACTAGAGTTACTTTTTAAGTCCTTAATTCGTTCTAGATTAGATTATGGCGCATTTTTTTATGGTTCTGCCTCCAAGAGCAACTTATCAAAACTAGAAGTCTTACAAAACATTTGTCTAAGATATATTACTGGAAATGTCATTTCTTCCCCTGTTTCTTGTCTCCAAATGGAGACTAACATTTGCCCTTTATTTATTAGAAGAAATATTTTGGCTGATAGATTCTTATTGAAATTTTGTAATTATCGCTTTCCCGCATTAGTCGCTGATCTAAATAGAATTACTACGCAGTGGAGGTTTGTTTCTTCTAAACTGCCTGTCCTGGCTAAGCGATTATCCTTATATTACAGATATAGCCCAGCACTTATTCCAATAGTTCCAGCTTGTTATTTCAATTTACCCTATGAAATTAATTATTTGAAATTGGACATTGATGATTCTCTTTTCAAACAACCGAGAGATGCACAGTTTTCTCCGGGTTTAATGAATGCATGGTTTGGCAATTTAGTATCTAGACAGTATAGTGACTTTATCCAGATATTTACAGATGGTTCTAAAGCTCAGGTGTACAACGGGCCGGTTGGTGCTGCATTACTATTTGCCGGGGGTTTATTAAAAAAATTTAGGCTTCCGCCTATGTCGTCGGTTTTCACGGCCGAGCTGCTGGCTATCGATGAAGCATTAGGAACTATACTCAACACATGTATTACAGGGCAAAAGTATTTAGTATGTACCGACAGTTTAAGTTCGCTTAAGACGTTGGGTAACAGTGACTTTAATTATAAATGTCATCCCTTCATATACGAAATCAAATATAAATGTGCAAATCTACTCACCAAAAGTGTACAAGTAAGTTTCTGCTGGGTGCCTGGACATTGTGGTGTTGGAATGAATGAGGCTGTCGATGCCGCAGCGAAGGCTGCTGCATTGGACGGTGAGTTATCACCATTTATTCCTTCATCAGACCTTTATTCTAAGGTTAAAGTTGATAGTAAGGCGGAATGGATTGAGTTTATTAATAGTCAGAACCAAGGCAAATACTACCACTTGGTTCAGTCAGAGCTCTCCTCTAGCCCTTGGTTTTATTCCATTCCGGAATCTATCCCCGATCGACTCATTCGTAAATATGCGGTTACTATTTGCCGACTGCGTATGGGTCATTCGCGGATAGTTCTGAATTTTTCTGACCGAGGTGACGGTGTACTATGCAGTGATCATCACGCATCAAATTTCTTGGAGGGCATTAATCATTTGCTGTTTAATTGTAATAAATATGAACATTACCGCAGACCGTTTTGTGAACAATTAATGTCTCTTGGGTTCTTTCCTCCGTATACCATTTATAATCTTCTGTGCCAGAACAACCAGGTTCTGTATATTTTGTTTAAATTTATTTTATTAAACGACATCCAAATTTAACAACATACACTTATTTATTTTATTATCTAATTATTCTATGTAACTCTTGATGATACGTGATCCATTATCCTAATTCTTGATGCCCTGTCATGTTCAGGAAACCCAACGCTTCTTGAACTCGACTTGGGCAGTTTTTCCTTTGTTATGATTTTGTGCAGACGTCGTGGACTATGCTGAAGCATTTGTGGCCATGATTGTTTGTTACAATTATTGTGTATGATGATTATAATTCCTATTTTATTAATTTTCTGGTTAGGCAAGTTCAGGTAATGTACCTTGGACTCAGCCTGGCCAATTTCTCCTTCCTAAAGATTTTATTCAGGCTCCGTGGGTGATGTTGAACATTTACGGCCATGGTTGTCTGTTTATAACCTTTTTCCTAATTAAATATTATGTATCTTTCATTAGTTGGCAGTATTCTTATATTAAATGATTGGTGGCTAAATGGCTTGATAGTTAACTAAAGCCGAGCCATAAAAAAAAAAAAAAAAAAAAAAAAAAAAAAAATGGCAAACTGCACGCGATTGAAAAATTGTTGTTAACATTATGAGAATGTTTTTATTTTTTTGCTTTCCCTTACCACCGTGGCAAAAAATGAAAAAAACCCTAAGCTTATTCCCAGTTTCGCCCAATATTTTCTCGGGGACCTTGAGAGTTGAACCGAATTTTTACAGTATTGATAAGTTTTGGAAAAAGTATCAAAGAAAAGCATTTACCATGATATAATTCTTGTATTAACCAAGTAGTAATTTTATACCGGTATGCAATAAGTTTTACTTACGGTACCTCTGATTAAAGTTGTAGTCCTATAAAAAGAAGAAGAAAAAAATAATAATCACGTGACCGACGAAGGTTTTGACCGAATTTTTCCCGACATACATGTATGAACACTAGTTTTTTTTTGTAATTTAGTATACTAACTTCATTACATGATCGCCCCTTTTTTTACATTCTCCCGTAATCGGAGCTAATTAATTTGCAAGTGTGTGATTATTAAGAGTATATATATATATATATATGTATATTAATTACAACCTAATTCTTAGACTACCCCCCATTCGAAAAAATGTCCCAATTTTATGTAACGCTAAATGTCCCAAAAAAAATGTCCCAGAAAAATGTCCCAATTTTATGTAACGTTTGTTATATTTTATAGGATTTTTGTTATTGTTATTTAAAAAATTTCACAATTTTATGTAATGAAATATGTAACGAAAAATGTAACGAAAAAATGTCTTAATTTTATATAACGGAAGTTAAATGTTAGAATAGGATTTTTGTAGTTATGTTATTTTTTGTGTGTGTTGATGCCAGTAAGAATTACGTTGTAAATTTTGATCATTTTATACAAAGTATAGAAGAGAGAAAGAGACAGAAATGAAAGCAAGAGGGGTCAAGGGGAACAGCCCCTTGCGAGGCCAATTGCCGAGTTTATATATATGTATATACGTAAAAGGTTCGTTCCCTAAAATGTTTTGAACTTCGAATATATGCTTTCCTTCTCGCGTTCCACTTATTCGTCAATTTCAGTGATAATCTCCTTTCTTCAACTAGCTATCGTTTTTGGCCACACTCGAATTGCGCACCGTTATTTACCTGAGTCGATGGTTAAAAAAAAGTCTGTAATCTCCGCACACGAATTGCGCACCGGAAGTTTGCAGGTATGAAATATAAAAAAACAAACGAAAATGACGCTCGGACCATAATCGCTGTTCGCTGGACTAACGGTTTCCAAAACTGATGGCGCTTGATCGTACTATATTTTTAATGTTCGATAACTTTCAATATTTTTACGTATCGTATTTTTGACAATTAATTTTTAATAATCTACTAATGAAAAATACTACCTCTGCTTATGTATTAAAAATCATTCCTCTATAATGACGGTTTATTAAAAAACATTTGAGAATACGCCAGATTAATTTTAAAAATACGTAATTGTTTAAACTTCTAATTCCATTTTTGTTTTTAAAACAAGTAGTTCCGATAAATAACTATGATATATTTATGTTTTATTCATTAAAAATTGATTCCGGCTTTTGCAATTTACCAGTTAGCTTAACTTTCAGTAATTTAGCTTACTCCTAATTGTCTACATTTGTGTTCTTTTATCTTTCTAGTTTCAAAAGAATTATATTTATGATTAAACGTGTATACTACTACCTTTTGACATAGCGGCAGCTAAAATTTTTCCTTATTTGGAAGTTATTATTTTTAATAAAATATTTCACTTTCATATATACGTTAATGTTAATTTCGTGTTACCATTAATGTTAAGAAATTATCAACAGTTTTATTATGGGGATAAATATTTCTAGAACAGTTTGAATTCTACAAAGCGCCTGTAAAATAACAATTTTGAAACATCATTTTATTCCTATGATTAAAAATAGAGCAGTAATTTAAACAGTGTCGAATTACTGTTATGTACTTATTATAAGCCGGATGATAATTTTTGATGTTTTTTGATGAGGAAAAATTATGACGCTTACACATTAAAATGTAAAGCTATATACAAAAATAGCATTAAATGCTCTTTCAGAAGATGCTAACGTTCGAACAACTCTTCTGATCTCTGAGCGCTAAAAGTCGCGCAACGAGTTAAGAATATGTAATATGACAAATTTAAAATTATCTAAAAATTACTTCAAAATGCATAAATCACCAACCGATATTATTCCTGAAATTTAAAACATACAATAAACAACAAAAACTTTGCATCGCAATAAACATTTCCAATAACCAATTAATTTAAACCCCATTTGCATCTAAAAACGGCAAACGAATGTAGTTTTCGAAAATATATGTGTAAACGGATACTTTGGAAAGAAAAATATAACGATATTTTAGCTTCAAATTTAAATTACCGGAGGGTGCTGGAAACTTAAAAGTTCAAAAAAAAAATGTTTTCCCGGGCATGTTCTGTATTAATGGAAAACATTACACGGAAGTAATGAAACCATATTTCAGTTTCGTAAAAAAACTTTCAAAATTTGCGACGACATTAAAAAAATATTTCCTTAAGGACAAAATAAAACTGTGTAAATAGTATACAATCATAATATCAATAAAAGAACAGATAAATAGAATGAAGCCATCAGATTTTTTATTACTGTATGATAAATAAAAATGTGAATTAAATTTAACCTAATAAATAAATATAAACATTATTATAAAATTTAAAATAAAACTACAAATAAACTATTACGACGTAGGGAAGCTATACAGCTGCTTTATAGGAACAGCATTTTACGAAATGCAACCTATCTATTTCCCCAGATTGCAACTGGGCTAATTGGTCTTGGTTATAAAATCCAGTTTGTACTTTATATTTTTATGTTTTATTGGAACTATTGCTTGCTGAGAAGTATTAATTTTAACATATGTATCGGTTTGAAGTAATTGCAAATTTTTAACAAATTCGGTTTTAATTCTAATGACAATTTATAACTGAGATTGAACACTGATTAATGGATAAAATAAAATCTGAACTGAAACTTTCCCGAAACTCGGTTCCCTCAAACTCGAAGTAACTCTATATTATAATAATAGATACTAATTTGTCAAACTCGAAAATTTTACATGGTCACATTTGTATTTCATGTAAATTATTCAATACGAAAGTATTTTGTATTAATGTGAAATAGAAGCTTCATGGAACATAATATGCCGTGCGCTGAAAATTCTACATATTCAGTTAGAAATTATCGTAATTTACGTTATTTTATATCATATTCGTGCAAAAATTATTCTATTTTATGCAATATTTCTTTAAATATGTGTACGTTCCCTAGAGGTTGTTAAAAATATTTCGAATAACAATCGTACTGCTAACGGGATAGTAGCCTATTTTTTGCAAACGTTAAAGGCTTTTTTAATCGACTGAAATGTAGTTCGGTTATTATTTCAAACAGTAAACGTTTCATTACGATAACACATTTTGGAAGTCACTGAAAGAACGACTTTTAATCATTTTTTAAGTCCTTCATCGATTTTATAAAATCAGAGTATTTTTTTTAAAGGCGGCGCGCAATTCGAGTTGTCAACGGGTGGACTATTTCGGGTCTGGTGCGGAATTCGTGTGTGACTTGTCACTGTGTTAGTGCTTGGTGCGCAATTCGTGTGTCCCCTCGTTTTTCACTTACAGACTCTCTGCTTATTGTCCTCTGCATCCTCCCCAACTGATAATCAAGAATGTAATTCTAACCATATCCTTTCCGAATGTTCTGCTCTGTCATCTGAGCGTTTCTTACTCGCAATTCCTTAAACTTAACGTTTCTACTCCCTATAGTGCTGTATCAGTTCTTTCCATTTCCATCGCCCTCTGTTGTTTCTCCTCTTGGCTACCTCATTTCCGCTATAGCTGTCCGCATACGAATTTAAATAATCTAGTTTTTTTTTTTTGTTTTTGTTTTCTTTTTGTCGAATATACTGGTTAATGCTCTTTGTCGGCCACCCCCCCCCCCAACAAAAAAAAACCGGTATAACTTATATTAATTTATAAAAAAAAAAAAGAAAAACTGACTTTTCTTGCTCGTGCGACTGTGAAAATTTTAAATTCGCGATCTGTTACCATGTACAGAAGATTTTCCTGCTCGAACGATGTTTTTACGGAAAGCAAGCAACGCACAAAGCGAAAATTTGGTTAATTATCTTTTACCTTTTTTCTCGGAAAGCCTTAATTAGCCTCGGCTTATTTACTTCATTCGCCGCTGTTCTAAACGATATCCCCCTCCTTCGAGAAAAAATACATAGTCGGTATCTTTAATTTTTTTTAGCCTTTTTTGATACCGATTTTTTCGAGCGTTTTTTTCTCTTCTCTTTCTATTATTATTGTTCGTGACGCGGTAATAACAAGAGAGATTCGACCGGCGCAAATCCGACTGTCCTTCGCAGTACATTCGTTAGAGGAAGTCTTTTACGCATGCATCTTACGTGACTTCACACACCATCGACTGCGGTGGTACTCGGTGGCGAAAAGTACACCATTTTCGTCGCGAAATCAACCTTAGCGATGATGATGAATTGCACACAACCTTAGACGTTCTTTTTTTATTTTATATATATATATATATATATCGTTGCATTCGGGGAGTTCGTCGATGAACACGTTTCGATGGATATTTTTATTCCAGATAGTTTTTCCCATTCTACTAGGTCACATTTGGACGAAAGCGATAAGCATATATCCGCATTAAGCGTATTTCTTTCACTTTGCTTCAGCGGTATGCGTAGTAGCCGTTCGAAAATCTAAAATAAATGAATAAAGATAAAAGCATGTCCCCCCGAAAGGATTTGTCAAAAGCTTTTCACTCGCAACGGACGTCGAAGCTACACGAGCGAAGAAAATATCATAAAATTAATAATGACGCAAGAGAGCGGATATCAAGTTTTACGAACAGACAGGGTTGCGTAAAATTCGCACAGATTCCGCATATTTGACGTCACTGTTAACGCTGAAAACAATATGGCGTCGATTTATCGAAAAATATCATCGGTAACTACTAATAATAATTAAAACGTTGCGATAGCCTAGTTGTTAGAGCACTCGACACTTTTGTTACAGTGGTGTCTTAAATTCAGTGCCAGGCAACGATAGAAATTATTACAGAAATTATTACAGAAATTATTACAGAAATTATTACAGAAAATAAATAAGTAAATAACCGCTAATAGTCTCTCGGGGAAGGCAATTGCAAACATGCATATCACATACCGTATGCGTGCTGGCTCGTGTATAGAGTAGGCAGACATAAATATAATTTGTATCACGATAACAACAAGCGCGATTACAATCAGTCTCAGTGTAGTCTTACTGTACACTACTTGCGATGCATATTAGCCTTGAAAATACTGTAACGACAAAGTACACTTGTCTTAATAATTGATGTATCAGGAAATTTCAGTTAAAACTATTGTTACGCTTTATTTAGACTACTAATACTAAGAACAAAAAAAAGGTACATTTATTGTATGTACACTTATCTAAGTTATAAATAAATTCTGCTGTGTCGCTTGGGGAACATTTAAGTATGTCTATAGGCATTTCTTTGTATCAGAAAAAAAAAACAAAAATACATTATTAATTCTACTGTTTAATTGTTATTATCGATTTTCATATTTTAATGAATTTTACATTTTTTTTCGGTACCGTATGTAATTAAAAGAGAAGTGTATCCGTTGGCATGCTTAAAACTCTGTTCGTGGGGGGGAGACAAAGGAATATTTATTAATGGAATAACAAAATACGGATAAACTTATTTTTAATGTAATATTTCTGAGCATTAGAGTCTAAAGTGATAAGGAATAAAAAACTCTGGCAGAGAAGAAATGATAATACGCGGGAAACTAATCAATTTAATTGCATCGGTCAATTTTTAAATCTTTAAATTTGTCACCGTATTTCTTAACTTTTTCCTGTTTAATATAATATAATTTGACATTACTTCTAAAAATGGTAGAAATATATTAAACTAGTGCAATGAAATGATATGCAACTGTTACTTGTACAAAGAAGAATACTTAGTATAACCCCATCAATATTTGAAAATCGTACGGCAGCACGTTTGATTTAGCAAATGTACAAAAACGTAATAAAGATAACTGCTTCGATTTGAGAGCATTAGCATTCAGATCGTAGCAATCGCTTCAACCAATTCGTAATTATTTTTGACAGTTACCGCGATATTTGATCATAACGTTAGTAATGTCGAATGCTCGGAACTTGCGCGAATTCAACCCTTACTGACATAGCCTCGCTCGAAACCACTCTCCGATCTAAGCTTAACGTGTTCTGGTCGATTGAAAAACTGTGATCGGCCAAAGAATACTTCTTTGATTAATCTTTGAAATATATTATATACATATACCCTATATATTTTCTGATTCTAGTTAGCGGACTAAGTGACAAAAATTTATTTTTTCGTAACAGTTGGAATAATCGAAATTAATCAGAAAAAGAAAAAAAAATTAAAGAAAATAAACAATAAGCTGATACACGACACCATCGAAAACAATTTCATAATTAATAATAAAAATTAATTTAGTAAAATCGAGCAATTTATATAATTTATACAATTAAAACAAAAACAGTTTGGAAGAATCTTTTTAAAGATAATTACAATTAATAAAAAGAAATAAAACTTATGTTTTTTGGTAAAATTAAATAGTTCCGAGGGGCTAATTTACAAAATACAATTGAAATAGAAATATCTTCTGGAATGCAGCTCATTATTAGTAATAAATCTTCAAATAAATAAATAAATAAATAAATAAATGAATGAATGAATGAATGAATCTTCTACGTCATTCATCCCTGTATCGTCTTCTTCTACGGAATGCATAATAGTACTTTATGTATGAGGAACATCTTCGCCTAAAAAGAAAACATCTCAACGTGTATCTTAACACTTTTTCGGCAACTTCGAATAATAGTGTATCGCGGAAGCGATTATAATGACATAAAAATGAACGTAACTTCTCTACACACTACTTTTTCTAATAATTGTTCTTTCTATCTGTCTGTTCAACCTAGTGTCTTGCTGTTTATGGTTCTCTTCGTTTCCTTCACTTGGTCGTTCTGCTGTTGTCTCTATCATTCGTCTGCACTCTTAAGCCATACTTTATTATCATAATCTCGTTTTCGTTTTTCCTTAGTTCCCTATACATTTTATTCTCTCTAACGAAGAGCATGTTTGCGATAATCTGATAGTGTGTTTATTAAGTATTGATTTCTTCATGCTGAGTGGAACTGCTTTCTATTCCATTTTATTAATACTCAGTCTTCCTACTCCATATTGCGCCTCTTATGTCCTATCTTTTCCTTCTAATCGCATTATTCCCATTATATTGATTACTTCCTCCTAACAACATTTGATATCGTATGAAGACATATAATTGACTCCTTCCTATTCTAATTGTTTCTGGGTAAAGGTCCCCGGTTGACGAGCCCCAAAAAAAAAAAGAAAAGAAAAAAAAAAAAAATTCTCTACACACTAACCTGCCTAATACAAATAATTCTGATTGCATAAACGAATCTAGAGTATCATTACTACTTTTGCAAATTCATATGCTTTATTCCTAGTATTTTTTTCCTATATAATCATAAATGCTGTTAAATCTTTGGATCGGGTAAACGTACTTAGCCGATATGCTCCAAAAATGTATACATAAAAATAAAATAAAAAATACTTTTACGAATAATTTCGGAGATCGTTGCATTAGTCTCGAAAGCTCGCAGAATAAGAATAAGCTTCATCCGACGCCTTTGACCAGACTGCTTTATAACAAAAGTACTGATCATCTTTCCTCAATTACTCGAGCAGAGAAAAATTTAATCAAATTAACGTTAACATCTACCGGAGACGCCGGTCAATTTTTACTTGCAAATTCCTAAAATTCAAGCATTTATCTCTTAATTTTTATTGTTTTCGTTTCGATATCAACTGAGAGACATTCCTTTCGACTTATCTATCGACGGACTTTTGTCAAATTGTTCATCCGATGTACCAATCTTCAGTATTCGGAGAATGCGAAATCGTAATTCAGATAATACCTTCATCAAAATTCCATGCTTCCTCCTTTCTGTTATTTTTATGATTCCTATTGCGTAATAAAGGTTGAACCGATGCTCCGCAAATCAAAAACTATGTCGAACTGACTCCGTATCGACCACACTTTAGTTCTTCCCGCCGTGGTAAAGCCATTTACTTCTCATGCGCCGCTAGTCATCCTTAATGCACCATCACCTAGCAAAACACAGCCCTATTACCGGGTGTGATTTTTTTTTCTTTTTTTTGCGGTGAAAATCAAACTATTAATTGTGAAGTTTATAAAAGCCAGGTCGAAATTCATAAAATCATGAATTTTCAAAACATTTCCATTGCTAAAGCTAAAGAAATTAGCCAAGCTAAGCTGATCTCATTCACCTTCGCTGATATTTCGAAATTTCCGCGGCTCTCCTTAACTGATCTTTCGCTATCACAAAAAGGAATCGGAAAAAGCTACTCTAGCAGTCATCCTCTTACATTAGTATTCCACTTCAAAATCTTGAAATCCTCTCAATAAATATTACTCAAACTTATCTAATAATTCTGACACTAAAGGCTACATTTTTAATACTCTCGCTAAACTTCCCTCTATCCCTTCAAAAATTCTCCATCTAAAATCATGGTAATCCTGTCAAAATGCTAATAATAACGTTTTCTTCGATAACTGGTCTGCAATTTTCGTATTTACTTTTTCAGCCGCCCTTGCTTCTGCGTTTTTATCGGCTCGTAGTAAATTCGATATTCCTAACTTAGGAGACAAAGTCGCCGCGGCCTTATGTGGAATCTTGCAATCTTAGATATGGCCCTAAACTATTATCTTCTCCTACTCTAGGCTTTCTTTTTTTTTTTTTCGCTATTTTTCTTATTCTCCCTGTTTAGAATATTCAACTTTCGCTGATATTTCTAATTATACTATAAGCCCCCTCCGGTCGCAGCACAAATTTCATAGTTTCTTATCCCTCTTTTTTGTATGGCGCCACGCAGTGATTTATTTAATATTCCCACTTCACACTTCGCATTCACTTGCCTCCTTTAACTAGTTTTTGATTGATAGCATACGAGAACACCAGACGCAATGTTATTTTGAGCGATATCGGCTGTTGTTTTCAATTTATCGTTATTCTATTATTCACTCCGATACTTTCCTTCACAAAGCCTTTTGGCGGTATGTTACCTGCTGCCTTTAACTAGATTAGTTGATAGCATAGGACGACCCTCTTACAATGATTCATGTGAGCGGTGGGAGCTTTTATTTCATGTCATTTTCTCTTTCTAGTATTTTTCTTCTTATTCCTTTCCTTCTAACAACTTGTCTTCTAATATGTTTGTGTTTGTCCTGGGGCTAATCTTTTCGATTTTTAAAATTTTATTTGCCTTCCTTGATCCTTCATCACATTTTCATTTTACTTCTTTTTTCTATTCCTTCTCTTCTACATTCGCCTTATTTTAGAAACCCCTCCATGTCCTGTCCACTTAGAATATTACCACAATGAAATTTTCATAGCCATCAAAAATAAAAACACTCTAGCTTCTAGATCAAAATAATATCAACGTATAGCTTTGCTTTTAGAAATCTGGATAAAAAGTTCTTCGAACATAAACGGCCGAGGATTTTTTATGATTTAATCGTAATAACGGCTACAATGGTTGAACCATTCTAATAAGGAACGACATCCCCCGTTCATAATAACCTATGATTTCCAGACCTTATTTTCTCCTTATCCTCCTTATCGTAACTCAGTTATTCTTAATCATTATTCTAGAGGTCTTTAAATTTTCCTCTAATCGCCTTCACATTACAAAACGAGTCCCCTTTCTAAGGCTGATTGGTCCAACTTCCGTTCTCCTTCGTCAATTCAGCACTTTCTTCAATCCCAACAAACTCGATTATATTCCTCTCAATATGAGATTTCTTTGTCGACTCTATTTCGGCTGCTTTGAATAGCTCTACTCGCTATTAAGTCGTCTTCTTCCGAACTGAGTCTATCCACATTTAAAACTTTCGGCTTCTCCGCCTTAGTTTTAATAATTTTCTTGCTCATAAAAGAACTAAGCTAAAGCCCCACGTTTACTCTGAAAATTACCAAAAAAAAAAAAAAAAAAAAGAAGCATGGAAAAAGTTCCGTTTCTCTTTCTCACGTGCCGCTCCAATTTCCGGTATATTTGAAGAGTGACCCCAATAAATTTCCCTTTTCCTAACTTTCTTTCCATCAAAATCTTCCTCCTGATACATTAATTAATTTCATAAATTCTATATAGCTGCTTTCAGGAATCTTGTCGCATTTCGTCTTCTTACTCCTTCCCACATTTTTTAGATTCCTCCTTTTGCCTTTACAAAACTGAAAGGATTATTTCCGCTAACTTCTCTCCTGAAATTGATGGAATTTCTTTTCCCCATTCTTAAAATAAATTCTCTGATTACTCTCTTCAGTTCCTTTTGAACTTATTTAATTCCTTTCTTCGCTCCTACTCTGTTCCATCTTCTCTCTTGGGTAATACCTCTTTATAGTCAGCCTGATCCGTAAATCTAAATTTTCTTTACTTCATCCAACCTTTCTTGCTTCTTGCGGTAGAACGCTCTTCGAAAAATTAGTTAATAGACGTCTTCTAGCACTCCGCCCAAGATGCCTCTCCTTCTCCCGATTGTGTACTGGTACACATTTTTGGCAGACGTTTAGTCAGCATTTATCGATAAAACATTTCTTACTGCTTCTTTTGCGTACATTTTTGCTGCTTTCAACAATGTTCCCTACGCTGTTTGATACGGTGCTTTTTTTAAACATATCGGCACATTTTTCTTCATTTGTTAGTAACCTTCTCAATGGTAGAACCGTCACTTTTTCCTTTCCTCCCGATACCAACACGAGCTAATATTCCGCAGACTACCGTAAGGTTCCTGCCCCTTATTCTAACCCTATTCAATATCTACTTCACTAATATTATTTTCTTGTCCCTAAATTATTCTTCACTTTACAATCCTGATACTCTTCCTACTGCAGTATCCATCTCAAATCGATAGTAATAACTCTGCAGATATATTAGCCGGTTGTTCATCTTCTTCTACCAGTATATTTCTCAGCGTGTTTTCATTCTGCAATATTACTCTCCTCTTCGCAGGCTCACTCTAAACTATAGTTTAACTCTTATCATCCCTGCTCATTATCAAATCCTGATTCCTTTCATTTCTTTGTCAATTTTTCCTCTATGTGACGTTCAACTCTTGCTAATATCACCTGTCTTCCTTTTCTCACTTCTTGGGCTAATATTTAGCCAAAAAAAAAAAAGAAACTTATTTTTCTGAAAATTAAAACAACAAAACAATAGAGGATTTCAAATGTAGACGAAAAAAACCTGATCTTATCCAATCGACAAAAACCTAAGACAAGGTAGATGCATTAAAAGCTTAGACAGTGCTCTAGAATGTAGTTAACTGCAAGTAGAACAGAGTGTAAGGAGAAAGAACATGTTGTCGATGAAGAAGGGACATCTTCGATGACATAACGGTCATGCACTGTCGTATACTATCAAAAAATTGAAAACTCCCGGCGAATGATTTCGAATGGAGCGACAGGGTTCGGGGTTATGTTTAATTACTCTCAGCCATGTTGACTGGAACAACCAAAATTGATGTGAAGTACATTTATATTAAAGCAAAATACGAATGGTATTCGCAGAGGTAGGCGATATTTCTCTAGCGGCCGAATCTGCTTGTGAGCCCGCAAGAACATCACTTTTCCAAATTATCATCTATTAACGATAAACGTTTGATTCTGAAAGGCTCGAGGTTCCGAATTTGGAATGTTTAGACGTTTTCAGTGAAATTATTCAAATCAAAAAGTTCCGCCTATTACAGTAGGAAAAGATTTTATAACTGAATATAAAAAATTACGTTATAAAGGTATAACGGGGGAGGAATGTGTGAAAAAATTCAATAGTGATTTTGCTACATAAAAAGAAATCCGAAATGTAAAATATATAACGAATTTGTTTAAATAGAATTGTCGCAAAAAAAAACAAAACAACTAAATTTCGTTGAATAAACTTTTTTTCTATGACCGTAAATATTTATTCTCATTATTGATTTGAAGAAAAAAAAAAAAAAAGATTGAAAATTCTAAAAGTTGTTATTATTAAAGTTACACTAATTAGAAATATATATATATATAGTTTCGATATGTATGTATGTATGTTGGCACTCAGATATATACATACATGGGGCGTGTTTAATTGTCCCAACTCGGCGCTCAAGCGCCAAAACGCTTATTTTTCAACTAATGATTAGGCAACTAAGAATCATACACAAAAAACATGACGACAACACATTTTCGATGTATATATTTTTTCCTCAGCTTTCCAATGAAATCATTTGCCCTTTTTTAAAAATGTGCCTTTTTAACCTCAAAAAAAAAAAACATAAAACGTGTTTTATCTTGAAAAAGGAATTTTTAATATTTTTATAAAAATACTCTAGATCGAAAGAGGAGAGGGTGGTTTTTTAGGTCGATGTAGCAATTTTCATCAGAGTGTAGTTTTTTTTTCTTTTACGAGATGATATTGAACGCCAAAATAAAGACAGACCGCCGCTGTGGCACGCGGCGCAGCGTGACATGCGGTACAGCGTGTTTTCCATCAATAATGTTTACTGAATAATTAATTCTACTACACATAATAAGTATTTATTTATACATTGAAACATTCTTTGTACATTTTTGCAATAAAATTACATTATTTACATGAGTATCGCAGAAATTTATTTATTTGTTTTCTTCGTTTTTAACATTTTTTTTGAGTTTGTAGATGAATTTTTTTTTTTTTTTTTCATCGGGAATAGATGAATCCGATTAACGTTTATAAATTTCAATTCTACAATTATTACAAATTTTTTCTATTTCTGGTATCGATGGAAATTCATTTTTTTTTTAGATCTGTTTCGCCCAGTTAATAGGATGATTACTTTTACTAATGCATTTCGAATGAATAACCGAATATAGCGTTAGATAAAAAATAATTAATCTATAATAAATAAATTAGCTAATTAAGGCTAAATAGATTAATTTCGGAAGTTATAAGCTCAAATTTTTCAATGTTCATAAAGTAATTTCAACGACGCACGTTCGCTCTTGTTATTCAGCGCAATCAGAACGATGGTAATCCATAATTAAATAAACGTAAGCTAACCACAATCCAAACTCGACCTCAAATAGATATTGGAAAAACCCGATAAACATTTTGCGCGTTACGCTGCGCCGCGTGCCACAGCCGCGGTCCGTCTTTATTTTGGCGTTCAATATCATCTCGTAAAAGAAAAAAAAAGAAAAACTACACACTAATGAAAATTGCTACATATATCGACGTAAAAAAAAGAACTCTCCTCTTTCGATCTAGAGTATTTATAAAAATATTAAAAATTCCATTTTCAAGATAAACCACATTTTGTGCTTTTTGAGTTTAAAAAGACACATTTTCAAAAAAGGGCGAATGATTTTATTGGAAAGCCGGGGAAAAAATATGTACATCGAAAACATGTTTTCGTTATTTTTTGTGTATGATTCTTAGTAGCGTAATCATCAGTTGAAAAATAAGCGTTTTGGCACTCGAGAGCCATATATGTATATGTATGTGTATATATGCTTATGCATATATGTACACATGTATATATGCATATATGTACACATGTATATATGCATATATGTACACATGTATATATGCATATATGTACACATGTATATATGCATATGTATGTATATACGTATATATGCATATATGTACACATGTATATATGCATATGTGTGTATATACGTATATATGCATATATGCATTTGCATGTACATATGCATAATGTATATATGTACATATGTACATAAGCATAATGTATATATGCATATATGTATGAGTATGTACATATGTATATGTATGTAGATATGTAACTGTAAAAACGGCTCTAACGATTTTGATGAAATTCACAAATTAGGGGTTTTCATGATCTAGAAATTCAAGAAAATTCTAAAAAATGAGCAATTATAAAAGGAAGGCGACGGCCAATGTTTAAGCGACCATATTAGGGTTTATTTAAATAATTCGCTTGTTTACATAAATGCATGTAGGCAATAAGTTGAAAAAATGTGATTTGTGTATTTTATAAAGAGCGGCATAGCACTCCGTTTAGAACACTGTTCACAGATCCTTGAGTGTGCAAATACAAATCGTACATGAACGGAGTGTGCAGAGTGTGCTCCGTCTCGAGCAGATACCGTTAGATACGGTTGAAATGAGCCGCGATAAACGATGATATCACGCACACTGTCGAGGAAGGCGCTTGTAGTTGTGCGAGGAGCCTGGGGCGTTCTTTTTTTGTGCGTTTAATATAGTGGAGAAAACGCGGACCGGGCGAAGAGTCGGAGAAATAAGCGCGGATAAAAGTGAAGCCCCCCAAAATAGGGGGACATATAAGCGCATGCATAAAAGCACGGAGTGGCTGCGAAGACAGATAGAGAGTTGTAGATGGATAGATATAGGGCTATCGACATGTAAGAGAGTCCGAGTCCGGCGGAGGATGTGCGCTGCCAGTTAGACTGATCGCAGTGTCCCAAGGCAGGGCAGCAACGCCGCCACAGTGTAGCCCGGGGCAGCGACTGACGACTCGAGTGACGACGAGCGCCTGGCCGGTTCACGGTACGCGTCAGATGATCGGCATGTTGGTGCTGCTCGTTTCTTCCGTTTCAATGTTGCCTTTCCGTTGATATATATATTTTTTTCTACTTTTTATTTAATATTATTACTATTATTTTCTATTTTCCCGGCGTGTGTGTGTTTTTTAGTTTTATTTCTACTATTACTATTATTATTATTATTATTATTATTATTTTTTTTATTTTTATTATTATTATTCTTTTTTTTTTTTATTATTATCCCTGGTCGTCATCAGCGTTGCACGGACTTCACACAAATCATCAGTGCGCGCACATAATAGCGAATGAAATATGCCGGGGCGGCGGCGGCGGCGGTGTGTAGTGGTAGTTTATACGTACGAGCATTTTTACCGCTTTAATACAATTCTTCCGAGAGAGCAATGTGTACGCGGGTTTTAGGCGGCTAGGTCGACCTCTGTAATTATCCGCCGTCTCTATTTGTTAGCCGTGCCAGTCGCAGTCAGTGGCGCCATATCGAACCGCCTGTTTTGGCGTAGATATGTTCGAAGAAAATCCGTCTAAAGCTTAAACAGTTTCAGTCTCGTCCCCGACTTCCAGTTCCAGTTCGAGTTCCAGCCGGAGTCGGAGGAGTTCTCAAACGGTTTGTTCCGTAACGGCAATTGACGGCTCCGCTGCATTAGCGGCCGCAGTCAGTGACTTCTAGAATCACATTAGAGCCGCAGCACTCCTGACGGGGAGGCTAGTCGCCAAAAACTTTTGCACCTAAAATAGCGCGCCACATCAATAAAGAATTTAGCGCGAATTCGGTTTCCTTCAAAGCAGAAATATACAAATGTACATATACATATATGTATGTATGTATACATATGGCTGTAGAGATTATATATTACTTATTACTAAAACTTTCTTACTTCTTTTAGTAATTGCAAATTTGGCGACAAAAAGAATTTTTTGTATTAAAAAACCAGTGTCTTTTATACATGTCTCGTAATTTTCCGAAACAACTCGCCATTCCGATTCCATGCGAATCGATAAAAATTTAGAAATAACTTGGCACATATTATCTATCATCCTGCAATGAAGTAAAATTTTAGTATTAGCACAATGTGACGAAGAAAAATTACAAAGTGAATTAACAACAGAATTTTAGTCATATATATTCAGTGTGAGGGGTGAACGCTTTATATTAAGGATATCGATGAAATAAAGAGTCATATGTAGCTTCGCTGCAGAGGAAGGGTGCTTCAAAAATTTCGGGAAAAGAAAAATTTAGAAAAAATGAGTGGAAAACGAACAAGAAGAAGGGGAATTAGTAAAAGGTAAATGAAAGAAAACGATACAAATGAATGGGAAATATGGAATGTGATACGAAAGAAAAAAAACACGAAAGAAAACGAGTTTTCATACATTCAGCGAATTACAAACAACGACGGTCATATTTAAGTGGGGCGCCCAGACTGATAGAACCGAAAGTCAATCATAGATAACGAAGTATACCTCAACAACCGAACGTTTTTATTAAACTAATAATACGGTATCCGATGTTCCAACTAACAATAAACTTATTATGCACTTCAATTTGAGACAAATAAAGTATGAATTCAAATAAATGATGAACTCGAATAAATGGTGAACTCAAATAAATGATGAACTCGAATAAATGATGAACTCGAATAAATTATGAACTCGAATAAATTATGAACTCGAATAAATTATGAACTCAAATAAACTATGAACTCAAATAAATTATGAACACGCAAAATGAATAACTGCATTTTGTTAAATATAATTATTTTTATTTTGTATATTTTTGTGTAACAATACGATGTCGACAAATTTTTAAGATAATAACGATAAAGTTAAATTTTTAAGATAATATTCTAAACGATTTAAAAAAGAGACGCACACATACGTCTTTTATAAGATATCGCCCCAGTGGCATATGTTCTTTACCCCAACAGCTCGTTTCGGTAATAGAGTTAGCCATATACTTGATCGTTGTGTTTCAGTGTATATAATCCGCACACTAAAATGGAATACGAGTATTTATTAAAATATACTTTGCACAGGTCAAATTATAAATCGAATTAGCAGTTACAACCGCAATCTTAATCTTTTTACAAACAATAATAATAATGAATTCGATAGATTTTCGTAGTTGTAAAATGAGTTCGCGGAGCGTTTTATTATACAATTATTACCCACCATTTTTACATAATATTACTTTGGATTGTGACGCAGACAATTTTATATCTTTATGCGGGGATTTTGAATTAATGGGACTAATAAACTTAATTGGATGTGGCGTATTAATTTTTCTTATAAATACATACGATTTGATGATGTGAAGGAAGAAAAATAATATGATAATGTCTTTTTATTTACAATTTTTCTGAAATAATTTGTTTTATGCAATTTGGTTTTACTTTTAATTTTAAGCATTTTCATGATAAATTTATATTTCTTGAGCTAAAAACAGTATTGCAGTTTCGGGGGAAAAAAGTAGTCACGATGCCTCGTTTTATATTCTTAAAGAAAATCCGGATTCACATCTTATGAATTTGGTGTAAGAAATACCGTCTTAAATTTTGGTTAGATATTTGTTCTTCCCTCTTTCGCAACGAACTTCCATTGCATCGATCCTGTTCAACTTAATCCTCCTTCTGTTTCTCGGTTCTTTGAGCTTCCTTCGCTCAAACTCAATTGCCATTTCTATTGTCTCCAGTTTCGATTTAACCATTCTCTTCTACATTCCTTGCGGTTTCGCTTTTCTTTTATTTCCTCCTTAAATTGACCTCTTTACCCGAATGAAGTCTGCAGACTGATCACATATTTTTTTGAATGTTCCTCTCCTTTTTGTTAAGCGTCGGTTCTGTATCCTTTTCCGCTAAATCCCAAGCTCCCTGCTTCTGTCTTTCCTCTCTTCATCAATCATTCCAGCTATCGCGCTTTTTCCATACAAGGTGCGGTGATTAAATAACGAGACTACACGTTGTTTACTAAACTCCTATTATGGTGGCAAGCAAAACGAATATAGCTATATAAATTACAATGTAATTCTTAGGCCCCCCTGCCATTAAAAAAAAATGTCCCAATTTTATGTAACGTTTGTTATATTTTAATTTTTACCGACTTTATATAAATAAATTACAACGTAATTCTTAGGCCACCCCCGATTAGAATATATAGGTACATATATGTTAATTACAATGTACTATTAGATTTTGTAACGAAAAATGTTACAATTTTATGTAATGAAAGTTAAATGTTAGGACAGGATTTTTGTGATTATGTTATTATATTCATATGGGCCGATTTTGATCATTTTATACAAAGTATAGAAGAGAAAGAGACAGGAATATAAGCAAGCAAGACACGAGAATATATTAATGACTATGTCACCTTTTTTTTTCCTGGTCCGGCAAAAAACCATTTTGCCATCTTGCACCGGGGTACACTAAATTTTTTGACTCATGATTATGTCCGTTACGTTATATAGATACAAAGGTTGAATGCTGTGTTGTACAATTGCTAAGATTTTTTTCTTAAATAAAAGATCGACAAGAATGATGTAGTCAATTGAAAACGATTTTTCTAAAAGAATTTTAGGGGAAAAAAAAAGGATTGAGAATTAAGGGTGCTTGTATCCTTGCGAGGCTTGAAGAGCTGAGTTATATATATATATATATATATGTATATTTCATAGGTGTACATAAAATATTTTTTAAGCGATAGTTTTTGTATTCTTAGTCAATTAATTCACGTTAGCTTTATACTAAAAGCTACTTTATATAAATATATTTATGCCCGAGCAAATATTTCGCAATACATTATTTTAGAATAAAAACTAAAGTAAAATCATTAACATTTTTTACATCTTTTGGCCCAGTTTATTCTATACAATTATTTTATTCGACTTAATAAATTATCCAACGACTTTCTTTTCTTTCCACTTTATCTGCTTAAACTCTCTGGTACAATCTACCGATATTGGGAATGTGTGATATTTTCAGTACAGAACCATTAAAAGGTGTTTATCTAAATTTTCGGTATAATTTTGGGCTATTTCAATGAATGGTATTTGTACTGGGAAATAAATATGATAATGATGATTCCTGCTGCTACAAATCACGGAATATTTGCTATTTTGCTTTACGAGACTACTAAATTTTCCCTAAGAGTTTCTCCTTTTTTCATACGGTAAAATAACTTCCCAACAAATGCGTGATCCTTAAATCCCTAGTTCAATTTCCTTCGTTTGTAGCTGAATAATTGTTTGAAGTCAGAATCTCATAGGCGCCCCATTTGAATGTTATTATCGGTGTCTGTATAGCCGGCTTCTTTTTATCAATACTTTGGCACATTATTACTTTGCAAATTTAAATAGGCAAGGTAAGGTACACCATGTTTTGCGCTCTTATATTAACCAAGATTTCAAAACCGTTAACTACCCGGCATACGTTTAAACCACGTGAGACGAATTAACGTTGCACACTACTACAATCCATAAAGTGGGGCGATGCCTAGTAAAATACTATCGCATATCGCGAGAGATACCAAATATCTAGTATTTCTAGTTCTTCAAATTATTCTTGACCTTGTCGTTTATTACCTCTGCGACGTTTCAGCTCACACCTGATACTATCATGTTTTGTAAAATTTTTTAGGACTTAGAATTGCTATATATGTCTTCCTAAAAAACGCTTCGATAGAAATTCTGTATTTGCAGTCATTTAATGCATTTCCGTGATTGCTATGAAATTTGTCTGCGGGTTTTTTATTCCAACAGAACTTGCTCACGCGCTGTGTAGTTTGCTCAGCTATCTGGAAGATGGGAATAGTAGATCACGAATTATTCATGGAGCTCTTAAATCAATCTTAAAATCTGATTTCGTAAAATTTATACGCTATTTAGGTTCGCTTTTCTGAAAGAATCCTACGCATAGTGCACGTTCCAATTGTTGTAAAAATTAATTTTACCGAAAATTCTGTCAACTATATAAAAATTCGTAGATTGCAACGCGCAATTTTTAAAAGTAAAAAATTGGTTTACTATTTTAGTTTAATTTGTTTCCCCTTTTCTAAGCATAGTCGTGACTCTTATATTTCGAAAGATTATTCTTTTATTTTAAATAAAATATACTTATTATACGAAATAAAAATGTTCTTAGACTTCTATCGTACTATTTTAAGTTAAAAAACTATAGTTACTATGAACTTAGACTTCGGCACGATAATTATAAACTGCTCTGCAAAAAACACCACTTGCAATCAAGTGACCAATGCCTTTTTACAAACTCCGTACATTGAACATTTTACAATATCGATCTATAAATAATCGACGTGTATTTTATTACGAAATAAAATATTGCGAGTTTTCCTTCAGAAATTCCTTTTTTTTTCTTTTTTTTTTTTTTTTTTTGTACCCATTATGTAAACAAATAGCGTCAATATTCAGGATAACTGGGGAAAAAAAAGCACACGTATAACGTAAAGTGTAATTAATAATTATAAATAAATTCGCCGACTTCAGCGAACTAGCGTTAAAATAAAAATAGCAATTAAAATTTAACATATTGTTGACTTGAAGGAATACGAAATAAAAATAATAGCAAGAGGAACGGTCGTCATTTATAATTATTAATGTTTTTTTATATTATTAATTATTTAGCTTTTAAAATTAAAAACATATTTTAAAATACTATCTCTATTTTCAATCTTTCCTACTAACTATCCATATTTCTTTGCGATTATTCATAGTGAGAGACAATTTTTTAGCCTTAAATGGGTAACCATTATCTAAGTTCTTTGCACTCGTACTGCGTTTTTGACGTAGAAAAATTAGCAGCCGGGTCGACGAATTCAGTTGCAATACTTTTTCCGTATTAATTAATACCTCGTCATTCATTATTACACTTACCTACTCTTAATTCAATAGCTCTCGTTTTGATGTTTTTTGATTGTATCAAAACGAAAATTATCGATTTTAGTTTAATTTGATGATTTTTTTTTTTTTTTTTTTTTTTACTTTGTGCCTCATACAAAATTGTGATAATATCGGAATAACTTTTTTATCACTTATATACTAAAGTACCATCGATAAAGCTGCATATTGTAGATATTTAAATGTAAAAAATTTTATTTCCTATAGCTGCGAATGCATAGTACTAAATACAGTAGAACGGTTTTAGAATTGAACGTCTTTTCTTTTTTCTTTTTTTTTTTTTTCGGGGCTCTAAACCTAAATTCCACCCATGATCTTAGAATTGAACCTTGTGAGGAATATCATCACTTTATTTGTTGTATAATTTCTTCATAATTCTACAATTCCTTACACCAGTGTGAATTTTTTATTTAAATTTACTAATAACTGTTGCCTTATGTTTTTTGTCGTCGGGAAAATTATGTTTTTGGGAATTGGACGGGCAACTCATCAATTTAACATTTGACACCCGTAATAAACCTTTTTCAACACTTCCGATTTAGTAGTTTTTCCTTTTTGAATGGCAGATGGATTTCTGTAAATCAGCTGTAGTAGTAGGCGATCAACGATTGTTTTATATGTATATTTTTAAAAAAACTTTTGGATTATACAGCGGTAATTTAAACATCTTTAAAAACGCTATCTCTCAACAGCGCTCTTGATACAGACTAGTTGTCCTATTTATTATATGAATTACTCCTGTGACGTTACTTCATGCCTTGTAAAATTCACAACTTCGAAGTAATAACAATCGTAAAAATTACCTCTTCCAAAGTATATACACATACACGAACACTCAATAATCATGCTTCGCGCAAAATCTGTTAAACATGTTTAACTGCAGAATTGCAGTAATTTCAGCGAAATGAACCTGGTTGATAATGTTTGCGCTAAATTTTTGTTTAAATCTTTACTTTATCAACATTTGTACAGAAAAATAAATGTTCGAGCTAAGAAGTATAATAATGCAATAGACCAGGACCGGGAGACAATTTTGATTTCATTATTAAATTCATCCGCTAGTCTACGGAACTAGAAACAATGGTCCTCAAATGATTTCAATTTCTACAGAGAGAACTTGATCTAAAATTTCGTCGAAGGCCATAAATAAAACATTAGTTTTCAAAAAAAAAAAAAAAAAAAATAGATTAATAAAGTATACAGAAATTTGGAAAAAAATTAAAATTAATTATTTTTTTTGTTACCAAAATATCTCAAAAACTGGTCGGTCGTTTTTAATTATTTTATCCGCATCATTCACGTATTTATTTATTCGAAAATAAGGAATTATAGTACCGAACTTAAATTTTCTAGATCACAAAATTCCTAGTTTACCTAGAATTTTTCTTAAAACTATACATTTTTATTGCGATGTTTCTGTTATAGTCATTATTATTGTTACAATAAATATTTCTTTTCGTAACAGAAATACTATTACTATTACTAGATTAAATATCAATATAGTATTTCACCGTTCTTATTAGTATCTACTATTACGATTCTGCAGTGTAAGTATACAGAATTTCAGTAGTTTATAAAATATATTTTATACAAATTGTTGTAATTGATAATCAGTTGCAAAATTCCTAATTCTGATATATGCTGGTGAGCATAATACTTACACGATGCGTTAGTGCTCTTTTGGTAAATGTTAATTAATGTTATTATTATTATTATTATTATTATTATTATTATTATTATTACGTAAAGCGCTAAATCCTAAATTAGTTTAAGAATGCTGTAATCAAGTAATGATCAACGGATTTTTTAATCAGTTTTACGTACCTTTCCGCTTTAGCAGTTGACATCAAAATATTTAATAAAATTTGACCTATACCATTCATTAGATTTAATTATTGTAGATTAATGCTGGAAAAATTGAATAAACCAAGAAATCAAATGATTCTGCAAAATAAATCGTGTTCGTTTTAAACATTAGTATTTCTATTACTGTCCGACAAATGGCCATTAACATATATATATTATAATTCCGAAAAAATATTAACATAAATACGCATTATAATAAGAAAATTAAAAATGAAATTTTCCAGCTATTTATTAAATGAATATATATATATATGTAGGTAGCGCGGTAGCCTAATGGTTAAGATGTTTGGCTACTAAATCGGAGGTGTCATAGGTTATCAAGACTTGTCGCATTCCAGATCCGAATCGCTCCTACGTTTATACCTAATCTGTATTAATTAGGTACCAGAGAAATCTGGTAAAGTAAAGACGGTTGAGAAAAAAGAACTGGACCTAGTATTCTCCTTAGATCGAATAGACTTAGTACCATTATGGAAAGCTTAACTTCACAATCCATGATACTTTATCAAGGATATATAGGACTTATTAATCAATCACCAGCTTTCATTTTCGTAGCTAGGCAACTACATACAACAGAATGGTTGTTCTGCATCGTATTGATTTAGAAATAAATAAACTTGTTCTAAACTGTTTACTCTGTTCGTAGGATATGCCATAGCATATCGTTGTAGTTCTGCGTGTACTCCCTACTAATATTACTATTACTGCCACTAATAATAATAATAATAATAATAATCAAAACAAATAATTTCATTATTATTACTATCACCATTCGACACATTATAATGAAACAACAAAAATATGTTTTTAAAAAACATTAAATGAAATAACAAAAAAAAAAACAATAATTACAAAAACATCCACAAATGCACAAATTTTGTACAAGTAGTGGACATATAATCTGCGTTCAGATAAAATGTATCGCTTTACAATTTAAATTAAACGAAACAGAAATAAAAAGAAAAAGATTCACAGCGAACTGACAATGAAAAATAATTCCACTACAATACGATAAATAAACATGGTTTAATTCTATACAATTTAAGATCCCCGATTTTGAGCAAATAATAAATATATATGTAACATAACAATTCGTCATATAATATTTACACTAATAATAAAAATAATGCTAATAATAATAATAATAATAATATAGTAGCACTTTTACTACTACCAGTGGTACTGCTACTAATAATAATAATAATAATAATAATAATAACTATGATAATAAAGAAAAATAATTCGTCATCTTTATAGGTTGCTTAGAGTTTAAGTACTCGCATATAATAGCCGAGCAAATAGTAGCTCTTACTGGGAAACCGGTAATCTAGACTACTAAACTTGGCAGATTTATGGAACTTCTACAAAGATTTGCTTAAATCTCTATTACACCGACGCTTGCTATTTTTATGCCTAATTTACCCACTGACGTCCATAACCTTTTTTTTTTTTTTTTTTTTTTTTTGTGGCCTGGCACGAAACCACCTGAGCACTAACGAAACCGGATAAGATATACATGTATATAAAAGAAAACTGAATCCGTCAGGCAACTGGTAAAATCTACTGAAATAATACCAAAAGCTATCGTGCGTTTGCAATATAGTTCGAACAGACATGGCGCAATGATGTAACATATAGCTCACGAACGTCATAACTTTCTTAAAGAAGCCCCAGCTTACATGTCACATCAGCTTTGATGAACCGTACCTTGAAATTCACCGTAAAAACATGAATTTATATTTGTTAGACGTAAATCTTTTTTTTTTTTTTTTTTTTGGGGGGGGGGGGGGCTCGTCAACCAGGGACCTCACCCAGAAACAATAGGAATAAGAGTGAACTTGTGATAGCACTCTATCTGCTAGAATATAGATTATCCTATCACTCGTGTCTTTTTTTCTAGACCTGAATAAGGCATTTTCTGTTTTGTTTTTTTTTTTGCGCATTCAACTCTACATCATATTTTTCTGAAATCCTCAAAAATTAAGGAATATGATTAATTGTCCTGCTCCAATTTAACTAATTTTGTTTGCCTGAAACGTGATCTCACCCTATCTAACTATAGTTGAAAAACATAGTATACGAGGAAAAAATAAACAAAAACCAAAAAATATGCAATGATAAACGACCAATTTAATAGGACGAATGAAACTGGAAGAACTGAAAGAAAAATAAGAAAGTTTATCATGTTCATATAAATAAGTATCGAAAACCGAAGAACTCGAACAGAAATTTAAGGGAATAAAAATTAAAGATTTATTAGATATAAATCACCATTTATGAAGAATAGAGAAGTAAGAAGAAACAAAATCAGACGCCCTAAATCGAAATCCGATAACCTAAATAGAATATCTACAAATCAGGATAGGAGTATGAGATTCAACACGAATAGCCGGAACCAAGGGTAGAGATGGAGATAGGTGAATTTTAAATGCGATCAAATTTTGAAAGAAGAAACCTAGAGGAATTTTCCACAAATGAAGCAACAGTAGTCCCCTGGACAGAGCGAATAAAGAATTTATAAAACACGAGTGGGATACAGGAATCGCCTCCCCAGCTTTTAATAGATAAAGCTTTTCGAGAGAGGATAAATATAGAAAATTCTTGAGATTGTGAAAGGTGGGACATCTATCAAAGAAGATTCCTGAATAACGAAAAGAGTTTATAAATTGAAACACCATTTAATGTTCGACTAATTCAAAGGGACCAAGAGTAAAGACAACAAACCAGGATTTAAGAGCGAAAGATAAACAGATGAATATTAGAAAGAGTATTTTGCAGTATCATTAAAGAATTCTGAAGTAACTAATGAGATATTGCGATCGGCGGCTTGAAGTACTGTGAATGGCGATTTCGTTCATTTTGACTAAATTACACCTGCAGTTTGTTCGGAGCTGCGACGTTGTTCAGAATGGTATAAGAAGAGGACGGGGAACACCGGAGATTGTTGTAATGATTTACCAGATTTATTTGACGATTTATATTGCGCGGCGCTAGCTGCGCATAGATGGAATTGTACAATAGTTATAATAATAATAATAATAATAATGATAATAATTATATTTCTGATATTTCTGAAAATCCTTCATTGGAAAACGTAGAAGAAATAAAGGAAAAAAATAAAATTTTACGTGGAATAACTGAACAGAAATAAACCAAAATGTTAACATTTCTAATTGAATAACAGAACCGTGGCAGTTCCGTGAGAAATATTACTGTAAGTTACATGGAGGGTGCAGCAGCTTTTGGCTTTTATTCTGAAATGTGACTACTATTCGTACGAGAAAATAATAAGTAACTTCGAACTTTATGGAAACGCCTAAGTCACAACTGTCTTCTTGAGAAGTTACATTTAGGAAATTTAAAAAGACTTCATGGTATCAGAATCGAATATGGTAGCGATGAAATTTCATATTATTCGCTATGTTCAAGAATTCTATGATATCAGGATGATGGAAAGTTATTGAATCATAAAATTGGCCAACATTTAGTTCGGTTTTATATTTAAGGGGAAATTTCGTTACAATTCTTTTATATTTATAGGAAAAATTCGATAAATGAAATAGACCGAGAAATAATTGCTATAACTGCTAGGCTAATTTTCGCGGCTATCAAAAAGTCCACCTTATTTTAATGATGTAGTGACCGAGTGTAATCGAACTATTCTATTCGTTGTACGTATCGAATAATTTGTATTTTTTTTTCCCCGAGAGAGAAATATTAAGGAGTAGGAAATTGTAATAAAGAATCTTTTTCCATCCTGTTTGTTAATTATAGAATATATTAAGTTATAACAAATACAAATATAACAAACAAATTCGAACTTTAAAATGACTGCTTACTTAGAAACCTTTTAACGGGTATAATCCATCATCAGCTAAAAACACAATTCAATATATACGTGATCAGAAACAAATATCACACTGAGGTCAAATAGGAAATTAAATTGATTTATATAGTCATAAATCAACAATTTAAAGTCGATATATCATGAATATTAAAATAAGATGATGCACATTGACTATGATAAATATTTAAAGATATAATAACATTTTAATAATATAAATATAAAATGTAAAATATAAATACTAAAAAATTTTAAAGTTTTATATTAAAAAGTGGGTTATTATTATTTGGTATTTGGAAAATAAACACAAAATTAATATATAAAATGACCAAATACTAAATAATAATAACCTACTTTTTAATATAGAACTTTAAAATTTTTTAATATTTATATTTATATTATTTAAATGTTTAATATAATCCTTAGATATTTATTGCAGTCTATGTACATCGTTTTATTCTAACAATTATGATGTATCGACTTTAAATTGTTGATTTATGACTATATAAATAAATTTAATTTCCTATTTGACCTCAGTGTGATATTTGTTTCTGATCACGTATATATTGAATTGTGTTTTTAGCTGATGATGGGGGTTATATCCGAAATCGTTCCTAAGTAAGCAATCGCGTTTTATACTTCAATTTGTATTTGTTATAATTTAATATAGAAAATTGTAAAGCTGTTAATGCACTTAAACTGAACAAATTAGAATTTTTTTATAATTAACGAAAAAGTTACGAATAAAGTCACAAGTTCTATCTACAAGTGCAACCGCAGAGATCGATGTGATGCCGGGAGGAAAATTGTTAAAAGATAAAATATTAAGTATTGCGAATGTTTCACAGCAGGGGTAGTGTTTTAATTTGCGTCATCCGTTTATATTTGAAGGAAAATCGAGTGTAACGTAAAATTACGATAATAAAAAACAGGCGGGGATAATTAGTTTTAGAGCTTTTAAGCAATGCAATTAGTACTAATATCACAACCGATCACATTAACGGTTCGGGTAAGTGAAGTACAAGGATCAATGCACTCGTGATATTTCCTCGAATGACTAGTGAATTTACGCTGCATGATTGTCCCGTTGTTAGATTATGATAGTGAAGATTTGATTCATTTCCAGAGGTCGTAGTTACGATGTTTAACTAGAAAACCTGCTCAATAGCAAAATTTGTGCTTACCGATTAAAAAAATGAAAGTGTTCGTTTCTGCCGGCAAGCAGTTGAGGTTATCCCCCCGGGGCTATAGTCAGTCTAAAGCTCTAATTATGTAATCTTACTTTTTTTTTACAATCGACTTCACTTCTCTAAACCTTGGAATCATGTAGTCCAGTTTTTTGATAAAATTAAGAATTCATACAATAATCGCAGGAAAAATCGAGTGGGACTCGATGTTTCCCGATTGTGTTGAAAAGATTACGAAATTTTATTGCGAAGAATCCGAATATTTTCAGGCAAAGTTCATCTTGAACGGAAAAATAAAATCTAAAACACGAAAACATAGAGACGAAATTTTAACACACATTCGGTTTTATGTTTTAGTTTTTATTTTTCAGCTGAAGATTTTCAGCGCTAAATAAGTATATAATGATCATTCTTGTTGTTTTTTATAAACGTACTATGATTTTATTTCTACCAAACAGGAATGAATAAAAATACTACGTGTAAGTTCTTAATCGGATAACTCCCCAGGTCGATCATTAATCTAGAGATAAGTTCAAGTTTAATCGGCGAGCGATATTTATGTAGGTTCTTTATAATAATAATGTCTCCCGGGGGGGGGGGGGTAAAGCTAATGGACAGCATTAGTAGTGGAAATCTGTAAGCCCACCTTACTGAAATTATTTTAATAGAATAATAATGCCCTTTTGACGAAGCGAGTTGTAAATTTTTAGACGTATGAATAAACGAGCAAATAAAAACCCAGATCAGTAACTATTGAATAATACCGGTGAGAGTTACTTGCGTGTGTTATTATTATTACTGTAAATTCTTCGCTATATGGATTCACAAAGTAAAATAGTTTAGTCATTATGCTTTCTAGAGTAAGGCCGCAACATCAAAGACACCTACCAAGTCAAAAAAAGTGACCTGTAATGAAAGGAAAGGAATATCGTTCAGGAAATTAGCCGTACAACCCGGCATCTTGTTACCGGAAATAAATAGTCAAACACATCAAAAGGGAAAAATTTTGATTTTTCATTCATCAGTTCAATATTCAAAAATAAATGTTCGAGTATGCAATATTACGGTTCTGGACAGCATAGGGAATTATTTCAGTTTTATGAATCGGAAGTGCCGTAAGAAAAAGCGCAAACTAAGAAAATTACTAAACTAGAGTAGTTTTTTTTTTTTTTTTTTGGTTTTCCCTCCAAAGGTACACTTTAATAGCATATCGGGAGTTCTACAATACGTTTTGAAGCGATATAAATAATTTGTCCATTTTTATGGGTTTCTAGATACTTTTCCTCTCTTAAACACTCCACAATCTCTCGGCTATTTTTTGTAAATTATAATCTTCTTCCTACGTCATTGTCTCGGTTTTCATCTGCTTCTACTCCATGTTCTACTCTGATTATTTTCTTTGTGATCGTGATATCGTGTTTTGTTCGAATGTCCTGTCTTTCCTAATGAACACCACACAATCGTTGCTTCACTTTTCTCTACAGTAACTTGGTATTATCCCTACTGCCATTTTCATCGGCGCTTCCTATATTCTCTCATTTTATTCTAATTTCCGTCCTCGAATTATTTCTATTCCCTGCATCTTTAAATATTTAAAAAGAAGAATTTTACGCTCTCTTTTTTCGCATTTCTGGGGCTAATGTTCTTCTCTCGTTGACAAACCCATAAAAAAAAAAAAAAAAAAAAAGTAAAAAACAATATATAAAAAGACCCTATGTGGAATTTTTGTTATCTCGAACAGATAATCCACGCGAAAAGACGAATATCCGCAAATCCATGAAATTGGTTGTCATCCTTAGATAGGGGGACGTTCGACACTTCTTAAAAGAGGTTTAAATGTGCGTCCTGTATTTCTTTAAACACGGCAGTATCATAATTTTCAGTGGATTTTGGTCGTTTTATTTTGTTTCTAATGTAAATACACGCTAGTTTCGATTAATTAGAACGCGTTTTTGTACAGATTATTAAATTCCCCGGCTTTGCTATTAGCGAACCATTTTCTTGATACCTCTGTGCAAGAAAATGCTAAGTGAAGTGCGAGATGTTCGACACGCAAATCATGCTCCGACGAGATAAGATATATTTATTGTGGAGAATAATCATCGAAATTAATGTTGCTCTCTCGCATTTACCCTTTCCGTCAACTATGTAAAGCGCATTTAAGAACGAATATTAGGTTAGTTTCTATTATCACCGGTAGATAGTCAGCGGGTGCCTCGGTGAATAACATCTCGCGTTACACTCTAAAGATATATTTTTCCCGAGACTAGATTAATAACTCTCTAGCAGTTCGGAGATCGACTGAAATTTCATTATTTTTAAAAGTGTTTTTTTTTTAAGTCGTGAAATATAATAATTTGCAATATGTCAGAATTCCTAATTTTTATATTAAATAAGTAAAAACGATAAAATGCAGGATACAAAAAAAAAAAAAAAATACAAGTTCGCTAATCTCAGCTTTAAACGGCCTTTTTGATTTAGAAAGAAAATGATAAATATATACCGGTAGTAGCGAAACGTGAATTAAAACGTGTATGTCGGAATTTCCGATTATTTTCAAATTAGTTTGCTAAGTGGTGCGCGCACGAGCTTCGAGACCAACAAAACGTTTAATAGATCAATTACAGAGCTTCAAACTGATTATTTATCAGTCTCTCAATAAAGAAATCAAGAAAAATGATAACAGAATGACTGGAATAAAATAAAAAAAGACATTAATCAAAACGTAAACAAACCCAGCGATAAACGGGAGCAATTAGAATAATGAGAACGAGCGGCGATCATAAAAGACCTCAGCGAGCGCACCTGAAAGGACACACAAACACTAGCGCGGCAGATGACTGCGCGGTTGCATCAGGTGAGGGTCGAGCCTATTGTCATTTTTCATTTTCTACACCGTTATAGGCTGGTCGGATCTGCTTTCATCGGACCCTTTCCGATCCAGCCATTGTTCTTCGCTTCGTACCTGGCTTTCCAGTTATTCGAAAAAATATTACCGCGCTTAATTGGTAACCGTCTTTCACAGCGACCCTACTAGTCCCTTTTAAACTAACCGCAATAATGCTCCACATTTCAACCGGGCTAAAATGTAACCAAGAGGTTCACAGTTCGGCACCGGGCAAAACATGTTCGGCCTATTCGCCGTCATTTGGTTTTTTTTCTTCTTTTTCTTCTTTTCTCGTTAACTTTGAACATTCCGGCTCGAAGAGAGGTTATATTTTAATTGCACACCCTTTGCCGATCGGACGGCCGAGAGTGGTTCTTTAAAGAAAAAGGTAAATAAATAAAACGTGTACGGATATCCATGTTTTTACACGTCTACCCATGTCGCTGTTCATTCCTTGTTACGCAGAAAAGCATGAATGATCAGCACAGCGGGAGACCAAATTAGGTTCGGCGACCGCCTGGAACTCGGATACAAATGACTGCGTTCACACTTCGGTCAGTTCGATCCGAGGCCATCAGTCAGGTGCGAATAGTATCGCTTCGTCCACTAGCTTCTTTTTTTCCATGACTATATAATATATGTATATATACAAAACGTACATATATATTTATATACATTATATGTGCAGAGTGTGTGTGTGTGCATTTTTTTATTTCATTTTCAACTATATTTACTTATTTAAATTTATGTATGTATAAAAAAATGTTTATATAAATATATATTATGAATAGCGCGAAATTATGTTGTCGAAATGATGTATTTTATAAAAAGTTAAAAGATTTGGCCAGACCGAGGTTTTTTTATCTGTAACAGAAAACCCGTATTTTATTCAGTAGATTATTATTTCATAAAAGTACTAAATGGAAGTTGCAAATGAATGTAAAGCAAAGATGGCGTTTTAAAGTAGTGGTTTCTTGTAGATTAGTAATTAAAAATTTTAAAGAATGTGTGTCCGATTAATGTAAAAATACAATAAATTCTCTATTGATCATTCTTTAATTTTTACTGACGGATCGAAGAGCGGAGTTGGGGCGTCATTCTCAGTTCAGTCATTCACAGTCTTTTAGACTTCCGCCCTTTTGTTCTGTCTTTACTGCGGAATCTGTTGCCATCTTACAAGCCATTATTTATATTTCCTCTTCTGCAAGTACTTCCAAATTCCTTATTGTTCCAAACTCTGAAAGTGTTCTTCTAGCGCCATCTCCATCTTCCCTTTCTCCTTCCTCTGATGCTATCATCTTTTCTATTCGTTCTCTTCTCCATGATCTATCCTTATCGACGTCTATCCAGATTGACTTTCTTTGGGTTCCCGGAGGACATTCAGGCACTGATGGAAATGTAGCCGTCGACCTTCTTGGTAAAGTTGCTGCTTCCAATGGAAATTTTATTAATAGAGTTCCAGCACACAATATACTTCTTCCAACTAAATCCTGCCATCTTAGGCACTTTGTTTATGTTTCTCTTTTCGCTAATCCTAATTCCTTTTATTTCTCGATTAACCCTGTTCCTCGTCCTTGGTTCTGTTATTTCCCCAGTTTGTGTCGGTCCATATTTACTAAAGTATCTCGCCTCCGTTTCTCTCATAATCTCCTTCCTTCTTCTCTAAATCGCTTTTCCTTGGCTGCATCTCCTAATTATTCATTGGATCATCCTGAAGGTTCCCAGTATGTTTGTGAATCACGTGCTCTTCGAGTGTTCTGGTTTATCTCGCGAGCGTGAGCTACTTTATTCTCAACTTTTAAAACTTGATCTTGTTGCTCCTTTCAACGCCTCCTATGTTCTTTCTCTGCCTATTCTCTCAGTTGTTCCTGTTCTAGAAGTTTTCCTTGATTCCATTGTCGATAAAATAAAAATATAGTTTCTATTCTATTCCATGCATCTATTCCATTTTGCTGGGCTAATTCTCTTTGGTAGCTAACCAAGGAAAAAAAAATTATATTATTTTGCAACTATTGTAATTATATTTAAAATAAAATTTATATACTCATAATAATTTTCGATCAACTTATACTAATAATAATAATAATAATAATACCATTATAAATTAATAAGCAACAACCGTAAACATATTATTAAATTATAACTAAAACAAGTTTCATGGGACCAAATACTGGTGCTTTAATTGCTTTTTTTCATATTTGCCATTAATTTGAAATGATACTATCAGAAACGGGTAATAACGTTAATTGTTTTAACACGTAAAATAATAATAATCGTCGTTGAAAGTTAAACAAGAGGCTCCTTTTCCTCTATTCTTCTTGCCGAATCCATTAGGCTATCCTGCAGGAGGCAGTCCTCTTTATATCCTCGACAAATACTATCTCACGAGATTCCTCCTATCCTCGGACTACTCGAAACGTGTTTTATTCGCTATCTCCTATCCCTTTCTTACTTATTGTCACTGATCCCATTATTCTCCTCAAATTCGCTCCTTAATTTCGAATTTATTCCCATCCCGCTCCTCTATCGTAATTGATCTACTATGCATTCCTCTGGTTATTATTCCTGGCAACGAGTTGGTTGACACTCGTTGGCACGTTCGGCGGCGACCAATGGTCTTTTAATTAATTAGTAGATTTCCTGCTCAAATTCTCTACTGTCTTTCTTATCGTTCTCATAGCGATTTCTGGACCGGATTCTATCCTCCATTCTTTACCAATCCTCCATCTTTTTACTATACAGCCCTTTCCTTCCTCTCTTCCCCCTGGTTTAATCTTTTCCTCTACCTTAGCCGTTCGATTATTTCTCCTCTACAGTTCGCCAGCGGGTTCAATCATAGTTTGCTTCCGGATTCACTTTTCCATTTTTTTATTGTTCAATCTCCTTTGTGTGACCCTCCGGAGCTCAATTATACCTGCGATGCGAATCACGTCTTGTTCGAATGCCCCTTTATTTCCTCCGAACGTGCTACTCTGTATTCTGATCTTCTGCATCTTTTCCTACTCCTTATAGTGTTCACTCCATTCTTGCACTCCCCTCTCACAATATAGTTTTCTTTTCTTAGCCTTCTTTATCTACTCAATTTCTAATCTTTTCCTTTTATAATGTACAATTTTTTGCGTTGGGTAAGTTCCACCGTTGACGTGCCCAAAGAAAAAAGAGGAATGTAAACGTACTGTTTAACAAAATATAATTTATTTATGGGATTTAATTTACAGTTTTTAATTGTCATTATGAAATATTTATTTTAAAAAAGTGATTCCTAATCTCCACTTTTTCAATTCACATCGCTTGAATGTTTTCGACCGAATTTATTATATATGTTAGAACTTAAACGATTTCAAAAGTGTTAAAATGTTTGACTTCCTGTTATAAAATTAATATAATGGTATGTAGAAAATTTAATTAATAGGCCAGCGATCCTATACTCTTTAGACTAGCAAAGAGCATCCAACTCAGTACACTAGGATGTGATGTGAATGGCATGCGGTGAAATCTCCTGGTGTCTCTATTGAAATATTTATATCACGAAAATTCCGCTAACGTAACAGCAGGAAACTAATATTCAACAATTTTTAAACAGCTTAAAAAGGCATAGGAATATGTAATGTCATCGCTGCTCCATAACATATATGGCGATTGGATAATTCGACGGGCCACTGTTATGGGGTCAAGAAAATATGCAATCTGCAGCATTATTACGGCACAGTTGTAATCTCATATATGGAGACGAACGAGCTGTTGGAGAAAGTCAAAAATATAAGTTGAACAGAACGAAGAGCAAAATCCTAATTGTGGATAAAAGCAATAGATCAGCTTGTCTATCTGGAAGTGTGCTTATCTCAAATACGGGGCAGTGTAACATTAAAATTGAAAGCAGACTGACAAGGGCAATGGTCCATTTAACACCTATATGTAGCGACAGACATCTCTTAAGTTTTCCAAGATAAGGATAGTCAGATCGTTGATGTTTTCACGTACGCGTGCGAAACATAGACAATAAAATATACAGAAGCAAAAAAAAAAAAAAAAAAAATCGGCTTTCGCGAGACGTTTTGCGAATAACTGTTAAAGGTTCACAGCCAAATTCACAAACACGTTCATATTGAGCGGTCTAGAAAAAAAAAAACTCCTACCATTTTAAGATTCTTTGGACATGTGTTAGTACCATAGACGAGATTTAATCCAAAAAATCGTTATGCAGGGAAAGGTCATCGGAAGAAAAGGCTGCGGCCGACCATCAAACAAATATTGCAGGAAAAATACGCGAAGAATATATACGGATAACGAGACAAATGGTACGATTGAATCATCTGATTAACATGGATGGTTCACGGAATCAAACAGTACGAGAGATGATGATGATGATGACGACGACGAAAATGATTCATCGCCCGTTTGTTATTTCTAGAATTATTAAATTTATAATTAAAAATAATGTTACTATTGATTGTATACCTTTAGCTTTGCGTGGTGTACTATAAGAACCTGATTTTATTTACAGAAATATACGTTAACAAATGAAAGTCAATTTTTAGAAAAATTTCTCGATAAATATTTTATTAACCAGCATCAGTTAAATTTGCTTTTCAATACTTTCCAAAAGAAAGAGAATGCGAAATACCAGTTTTACCCCCAAATCATTATTATTATAGCGAAACTGCTTAGAAGCGATTTCGAATTCTTTCGAGGTTTTTCGTTAGCGATGAACTGATTAAAAAATCTGAATTTATTAAATAAATTAAATGCTCTAGTTTCTCTCGTCTCAGTCCGCTATACCCACGAAGGCATTTGATGGCATCAAAAACGACATTAATATGAAACACCAGGGACTACTTTTTCCACTGCTCGCGGCATCGCACCATCCTTGTAGCCATTTCCGTTGTAAGTCAAATTCTTTGTTTTATTCCGTAAGTCCATCGCAAAGGACGTCTTCCTTTATCTCTTTGACCTTTTATTATTCTCTGTAGAATTGTTTGTATAAGTAAACCTGTTCTCTTTTTGTTATCTGTTCAAAAAGTTTTACCCGTTCCTATTGATTCGTGTTTGCAATCGTAAGTGTTTACAAGTCTGCAATTTCATTAAAAGCGCGGGATACTATCGATAATTAATTTTTTGCGCTAATCGTTGCGATTTGTGTTTTCAAAAAGAAAAAATTAATGGGGCTACGAAGTTTGAAGTTTATAATTTGCATGGATTCTACTCCATGTAGGGGATATCAAGGTTGTAGACAATTGCGCGAAGAATGCGGCTGATAATTGTAGGATAGTGCGGCACGTTCCCATCTGAGGATTTATTAAGTATAATTAAATTAATACATAAAGAATGTTCAGAAGCTATGTTTTCGCAATCCTTAAGAGGCACTATAAAAACATAGAAATAAATATCCCGGTTAAATTCTAATGGTTTTCCCGGAATTCAACGGGAAATTGTTATGTGTCGATTAGTAAGTTACGTACATAGGGATTAATATGTTGACTGTTTTTCTTTGTAAAATCAGATGGATCGATTCCTCATTCAGGGATGTAGATTAAGCAGCGGATGCAAAATACATATTCTTCAAATGTTCGTATTATACCACCTGTAGATCTCTATCAACAACAACTATTAACTAAATATCCCCTGCCGATATAAAATTAACCATATCCTTACATTACCGATTACCTATCACACAATCTGTAATTTCATAAATAACAGAATACAGGTGTAGTTTTAGCGTAAGAGACAATTGAATTACTAATGAAAATTAGAAATAGTAAACGATGGGTGGAATTTTATCGTAGGCTCCAAAAAAATCCTGTCCCTCAATTTTTTTTTAATGACTTCTAATTCGCACGGGGCTTCTTTAAGCGGTTCCTTTACAGCGACTATAGGATTCGGCGTAGATTTAAAGATTAATTTCATTCAAATTTATGTTATTCTGCGAGACTGATCTCGAGAAGAGAAGATAATTGACTGGAGAAGTACAAACTAGCCTTATAGAAAAGTCTTAATCGCAAGTTAGTACCTCATTTAGTGTTGTGCATCGTTAAGCTGAAAAGAAACGTCAGAATTGCGCTCCATTTTCAAGTTGACGCGTTACATTATTAAAAGTACTTAACATTGACAATTATAAAAAATTTTCAGACCCCATATAATAAACATTCATCAAGAATAAGAACGTTTATTTTTTTGTACAGTTTACTATGATTAATAAAGTATATTTTTGTATTTACATGTACCGTATATATTAATAACATTGCAATGGTAAAGGGGTGGGGAGTGGGGAATCAGTTTCCCTGATAGGTCATGGAGTGGTAACAAGAATAGAAAAGGTTAGGATGCTTCAGTAATACCTCATCTATTTTTCTACTTTAGTAGCTTGACTATAGAATCCGGAATACAATTTTCTTGATTTGCGAGATGGGAAAAGATCGCACTATTCTTTTTTGTTTTTTTTGTTTTTTTTTTGTTTGCACAATATTATACATGTGCATAAATGTTAAAAAATAGCTCTAGCACGTCACATGCGTATTCGCAAAGGGCGGTGAATTTTTTTCCTACTACCTGATATATGTATTTTAATTTTACCCTATTTCTAAAGGGGACCGCTCTATCGGGCGCGATCTTTCGGGCGCGATCGATCGGGCGCGAAAAAGCGGGCGCGACTCTATCGGGCGCAGACTCTATCGGGCGCAGCCTCTTTTGGGCGCAGGCGAACTCAGACCTTTTTACAGACCACCTACGGTGATTTTCAGGTATCATCCGTTAAATGTTATCATCTGTATTAGTGAGAAACACGAGTTACCAAATACTGCTATCAGAAATTCCGTCCAAAAAATACGGTTCTTCGTTAGCGATTTGGTTTTTCCGCGTGTATAGCATGTTATATATGCATATATAATCACAAAACACATATTTTACATGATTTTATTTAGTTATTCACTTTTTTAAAATACTTTCTATTTTTTTTTTTTCTGAAATAACGACTTCAGCGTGAAATACTCATAAACAGACTTTCGCGATGTAAATTTAAGAGTTCTGTTAGCAATGGTGATACGAAACGGACGAAAATTATTAATATTAATTACCGGTCAAATGAATTGTCGGTTTTCTTAATTTTTTTTTTTTGCTAATGTATAGTCAACCGTATTTAAAAAATTACAAACTATCAACTCTACGCCATTTAAAGTGTAACATAACTGTATTGAATTTGCTTCTGATACACATTCCTTACATAATCTTTCTTTTTTATTCGTATCTAACAAATTTATTTGAGGATGCATTTATTGAAGTTTTTTCTGTTATCTACGATTTTAATTATATATTTAATTCCTTGGCGATCCAACCCTGGTTTCAAAGAAATATCGAAAATGACAAGCAAAGGCGCAAAAATTTTTAAACATAAACACATTTATGTTAATACTGGGCGAGAAATATGTACGATATTACAAATTAATTGAATTTAATATTATGTAAATATAAATTATGGTAATCTTTAAATTAACTCACAGAATGTTCAGTACATGAAACATCCTGCCTGGCTAACCTTTTTTTTTTTCGTTTAGTTCGTTTAGAAAAATTTTCAATCTTCAAAACACTGGACTAATATTATTTTCGTAAAAATTTTCTGTTTATTAACCGATTTTCTTGTTGTTTTTTTCTGTTTAGTAACTATTGATGATCTTTAGAGCTATCAGTACACAAAATTTTGGAAACAGTTATACTTTTTTTTTCGTATTTAAATAAAAAAGTAATACAAAATGTGAAAAAGGAAATCGCTGCAGCCAGTAAATCTGTTCTTATTGAAATGTTTTAATTTTTCTTAATAGTCATCATTATTGGCTTTTTTACAGTGTACTAAATCTTAAGGTATCATTTAATTTTTGTATTGAAAGTACATATAGAAGTATCTGTTCTTAAATATATAATGAACTAATGTATAGGAGTGGGAAAAAAATTTTGAAAATTTTTAGTGATAATTATGGTCGAATTTGGACCATTGGGGGAACGCTAGTATTTATAAACATGTGAATGAAGTGGCAAACTGTAAATATATGAGATACATCTACATTGCAAAATGATCTAATCAATCATTATGCTCAACCACTTTGCTGTATTTGCGATAAAATTATATTTTATTTTTTTTTATTCATTTATTTATTTTTTCTAAAATCTAGTTACCTGAAAAATAAATATTTTAGAGCTAGATATTTAATCATGCACGTTATGTAACACGGATTAATTACTTGGAATCTGTTTTTCTTATTACTGTGAAATATGACCTACATAAACCAGAATTCGTTTTTAAAACATGCAAAAACATTAGTAATAAAATTAACATAACTAAGTAACAAAAATGTTCTGATTTTTAAACAACTATTTGACATTCTTAAAAGTATATATTTGTTTTATAACCGTTATATGTAATTATTTTAGAAAACAAGTAAATATCGATCGCTAGTGAGTATTCCTAAAAAATACTACAGCACTAAAAGCATATATGCGGAAAATAATTTTATGGATATATTGTAAACTGCTCATATTTCTCAAACGGGCGTCAATTTTTTTTGTCGGTTCGGTTCTCACCATGGGAGATTTCCTGCGAGTGACTGAAAAAAGGTAATGAATAGGACCTCGAATATTTTACAAATATGCGAATCCGTAGGAATAAAAGAAGAAGAAAAAGTGATAAAATCGTCATGGAAAAAATCGTTTATTTTTCTTGGAATTGACTGTAGGTTTATTGTAAAGCAGTTGTTATAATTTCGGCGGAAGAAGAATTACTAGAAAATTTTTCGAATAGACTATTCTTAATAATGACCGTAGTACGGAGAATTAACGAATGAAACTGTTTTCTGTAAATAAGTGTACTGCTTTAGTTTGTTTATTTTACCAAATCCTGAATAGCTTCATAAGAGGTGAAATTTATTTACCTGCATTGTTCATAACCCGTACTATTGGCTATTCGGTTTTAAATTTCTAAGAAAATGGTTAATTTTCCTAACAGAAGAACATAACAAAATGTGCAATAAATGCGTGTAAAACATGCCATTATTGTTATTTTTACTTTTCTGTTCCGAAAAAAAAAAAGAATGCCGCAAAGGATGTTGACATATAATGGTTTCTGTCATTCATCTATGAACGTGATATAATATCAACAAAATAAAGAAAACAGTCTTATTGATAAAAGCAACCAAGTAAAAAAAAAAAGAAATATGTCGATTGCGACAAATGTTTGTTGAAAGTCGAAACAAATTATAATCAGCTTCAGCTTGAAGATTATCTTCGTGGTGTACCACATAATGTAATTAGTTAACTTTAGTGTTTGCATGTATTATAGGTACTATTATTATTACTTATATGTAAGATTTCGAAATCGTTTATTTCTATATTTGTAATTAATGCTATTATTATTATATTATAATTGCAAACTCTTATTTTGTTGGGAAAACGTGAAAGAGTAAAAACATAATTTCTAATTCGACTAGCTGTATGAACACTGGTTGTACCTTGTAGGTACATATAGTTTAAGAAATTATCATTCCTGTGGAAAGGGGGGGATAATTTTTTGCGACAATTTTATCGCAATACATACTATAGGTTTCAAATTGTTGGTAACTTAAATATTGTTTATGCGTGTTACAGAAAATACCTATCTATTAAATAAAACTGTATCCATTTCGTATAAGAAAGATTGATTCCTTATCGAAGAATAATGAAGATATTGTTCCAATTTTTGTGGTTTTTGAAAATTTCAGTTATTACTAAACGACCAAACATTGCAATTTGTGTAGTATGCTGTAAGCTAATTTAACAGGCTCAACTTGATATCGGCACAGTTGTGTTTAAGCCATATGTGAAAAAAAGAAACAAAAAAAACGACGGACTAGAATATTATTTTTCTTATAAATATGTTCAAAATTTATCCTCTTCTCTCTTTCATGCCTACTTCATGCGACATTTTATGTTTTCGTTTACTACAAAACATGCACGCAGGAGCAAGTTCACTTTTTCATAAATATTAAACATTTTTTTCTTTCTGTGCGTTTTACTTTTAGGTCAAATGAGGTTAAAACTGAAAAAGCAACCTAAACGAATCGAACAAAAATAAAAACAAACATACTAAGGCTAACTGACGAATCATTCTGAATAAATTAATGAAATAACTATATAAAAACAAATAGACGATCGTGCTCATTTTAACAATTACTCATTTATTGTTTTGATCACATTTTGCCTCAACGCGACTTTTCTGTTCAGCAAATACAAAAAGAAAACAAGCAAGCGTACGGATAATTTCGTATTTGCAACAACACATCAAAAGTACCGAAATGCAAACCGAGTAAAGGTCCTTGATTGACGTGACCAAATAAATAAATAAGACAGAGGTCGAAAAAGGTAATTCTCATTTAGGTTTTGCAGTCATTACCAATAAGCAGCTTCTTTCATATTATTCACTACCGTCACTAAAGAATTTTTTTTTTTTTCGAAATAAAACCAAAAAACCTTTAGTAAAGAAAGCCGGTATGATAAGAAACAGAAGACAAAAAAGTTATTATTATAAATATTCAATGTAAATTGATAGAACGATGATTCGAATAACGAATACCTGCAAATTATTCCTTTTAAAGCTTTGTGTTACTCAAATCCAACCCAGCTGAACTGACAATATTTAGAAAATATTATTGCAATTTAGTGTGATGAGTTAGTAAAAAAACGAAATTCTAGAAAAAAAAATTCGGTTAAAACGCGTTTTGTAACTAACAAACGTGTAAATTACAAAGTGGTTGTAGCCATTGACGGTTCTTTTCCTATTTTTATTAAACACTATTTCACAGTGGAAAATTACTTAATCACTTTTGTTTCTCAACTTATTTCTTTACTTTTTTCTTTTCCCCTACAAAACATGCATCGAGTATTGCCGAGTCGATTTTTCTAATTATTATTATTTTTTTATGAGTCGCTCGCTTTATTATTAAACAAAACAAGAAAAGCTTCTTGCTTATTGGTTTTATTAAAATTTTTACGAAAATAATATTAGTCCAGTGTTTAGAAGATTGAAAATTTTTCTAAACGAACTAAAAAAAAAAAGAGAAGTTAGCCGACAGGATGTTTCATGTACTGAACATTCTATGAGTTAATTTAAAGATTACCATAATTGACATTTACATAATATTAAATTCAAAACAAAGATATTTAATTTTTAATTTGAAATATCGTATATATTTCTCGCCCAGTATTAACATAAATGTGTTTATGTTTAAAAATTTTTGCGCCTTTGCTTGTCATTTTCGATATTTCTTTGAAACCAGGGTTGGATCGCCAAGGAATTAAATATATAATTAAAATCGTAGATAACAGAAAAAACTTCAATAAATGCATCCTCAAATAAATTTGTTAGATACGAATAAAAAAGAAAGATTATGTAAGGAATGTGTATCAGAAGCAAATTCAATACAGTTATGTTACACTTTAAATGGCGTAGAGTTGATAGTTTGTAATTTTTTAAATACGGTTGACTATACATTAGCAAAAAAAAAAAATTAAGAAAACCGACAATTCATTTGACCGATAATTAATATTAATAATTTTCGTCCGTTTCGTATCACCATTGCTAACAGAACTCTTAAATTTACATCGCGAAAGTCTGTTTATGAGTATTTCACGCTGAAGTCGTTATTTCAGAAAAAAAAAAAAATAGAAAGTATTTAAAAAAAGTGAATAACTAAATAAAATCATGTAAAATATGTGTTTTGTGATTATATATGCATATATAACATGCTATACACGCGGAAAAACCAAATCGCTAACGAAGAACCGTATTTTTTGGACGGAATTTCTGATAGCAGTATTTGGTAACTCGTGTTTCTCACTAATACAGATGATAACATTTAACGGATGATACCTGAAAATCACCGTAGGTGGTCTGTAAAAAGGTCTGAGTTCGCCTGCGCCCGATAAATCGCGCCCGATCGATCGCACCCGAAAGATCGCGCCCGAAAGAGGGTGACCCATTTCTAAATTGAATACGTCATGTAGTTTAAAGGTTCGAAAACTGCTAAAATCCCCGCTATATGTATATCCCGGCATCATAATATTCAATCGATATAAATAGAACAATTTTTGTTTTTCATCAATCTTGATTAATGCAATTACACCGAATGATGGTATTAAATAAATTTTTAAATTTTATCGAAGTACATATGCAAAAGATAATAGCCTAAATAAGAAATATTCGAGAAAACCAATTATTACAATATTATATTACGCAGTACGAAGAGGAAAGACAAAAAGAGCGTCGCGATTATGTCCTACCGAAAAAAATTCAAGATAATTGTATGCCGGATCATGTAGTGTTCTATAATGTAAACTAATTATCGGAAAATCGGCCACAGCTCTCACATACAAGTGCTGCCTGAAACCATTTCGCTCATTCGTCTCCGGATCAATCATCCCCCCCCCCTCCTCACGCTTTCGATTTGCTCTATCGCCTTCTCCTGATTGTTCTCTTCACGATTGTGATCCCCTTCGTACATGTGATGCTGATCACGTTTTCTTCTTCGAGTGTTCTGCTCTTCTTAATGAACGTTCCACTTTAAAACGGCCAGCTCTTGACATTAGGTCTCCCTACTATGCCCTTTAACTCTTCCTTTATCCTCTCCGTTCCTTCATCTTCTGCGGTGTCCACACTGCTGTCCTTTGTTGCGTCCATTTCGGACCGCTTAGTTATTTAATTTCTTAGCTTAGTTTTCTTGTTGTTGGGTCAATGCTGCTGGCGCGCCCACAAAAAAAAGCAAAAAAACATTTCGCTCGAAAAAGTGTTGATTGTCATTTTAAACAACTGTGCATCCTCACCCTTTACTCCTCCCGGGTTAGATTTAAGCAGCTGCCCCTAAACCTTATAATATTAGATAATTGCTTGTGGGGTCGGTTTTTGATGTCAACAAGAGATCCCTTTTGCAGTGTGAAGTTAGTCTGCTCCAATCATTCTTTCTTTTAAGTGCAGAAAAACAGCATTATCGATAGATAGGGGGTGTTTTGCAGAAAAACCTGTATCTTTTAGCGTTATAAGTTATTTACTTTCTTCGGGTTGGCTGATTTTTTTTTTGTTTTTTTGCGTATCTTCTCTTGACGACCGATATCGTTTTTTGTATACGAAGTAAGTTCACAGTTACTTCAGCTACGTGCACACATCTGCACAATTTAAAAAGTAAAGAATCATACATTTTTCTAGCTCTTAAATCAACCATTTTTTTATTTAAAATCCATACGAGACATCAGTACAACCCCGCGGTATATCATCTTTAATTCAGGCAAACGTGGACTTGGAGCAAAACTCGATGATGCGTCGCTTAAATAAATTCCACGTGTGCCAGAAATTGTTTCAGACTTCTTCTGAGATTCAAGTGTGACGACGGACGACCCTCTTTTGCTTTTCTAGGAAGGCGGCTGAAACGTCCCGGAACGATATTATTCGGACGATAAATCGATGGTAAAGATTGCGCGGTAAACGCGGTAATTACTTTTCACGTCAAGCAAACCCGGTCCGAAGTGGTATTTTCTAGTCAGCAGCTGGCATAGTAATAAGAAACTGGTTTCGGGCGTCAATCGGAATTGGACAGTTATCAAAATTATTACTGTGAAAAAGACACACATCTCTATGATAATCCGTGCGTTCTTCTTTTTTTCCGTAGCATTAACCGGTTGCTCATGGCGCTGTTTTTTACGTCAGACTTGCAACGTGATTCGCGCAACATTACGAATTGGATTCGGCGGGGCGTTATCATCTCGGAGGAAAAAACGAATGCGTATTTACATTAGCGCGCCAAATTCTGAAGTTTCAAAATGAGATCTTTTTGTTTGCCAAGGAAATTGTTAAGTGTTTTCTCTTATACGAATATACCTGATTTATCGTTTAAAATTGTATTCATTTCGTGTTAATTGCAATTTTATTTTCTATATTCTCTAATAATATTGGTTCCCGCGCACACTTTTGTCTTATAGTCGATCTGAATGTACAGCGAGCAGACCACGATATTCATTGATGCGGCTATCCGCAGAGCCTTAGGACATTTCCAGTGAATAAACACGTATACTTTAATTCAGAAATATGTAAATGTTCGCATAAAAACTTAACTTCCGGCATATATTATTTTCATTTTATTCTACTCTCCATCCTTTTCCATATGCGGTTTTTTTCCTTCTGCTGGGCTCGTCAACGATGAACGATTACCCTACAACATAAGTAAGATTCGTCCGAGGAAAGGCGCTGCAAAGAAGAAGAATACATAGCAACCGATGGAAATATGTTAAGGAAACATATATGAACAAATACTGCGCCTCCAGTAGACTCAAGGAAAACTACACTGGATACGACAAGATAGAAAGTAAGAAAAGCTAAAAAATTCTCAAAAAATAAGAAGAAAGAGAAACACAAATTAGGTTTTACAGATCCAAGGAGATTACGCGGTTTTTGCTATTAAAAACTATTCTAGGCGAATAAACAAAATTAAGAGTAGTTCAGTAAACTGTGAGTGACACGCCTCGTGATGCATAGTACGCAGTTGCAAAAAAGCTTCTTGAACTATTACCGATACTGTAAAAGCGGAGCATCAGGATTGGTAGAGGGTTGCCGGAAAACAACAAGATACATAGATGAAGTCAAAAAGATAGCTGGGGCGCCGGATTATTCTGTGAGATAGTCGATCGGGCAATAGATGAGACTTCACGGCGGCTAGATACACACCTTTATGACGATCCACAGTGTCGCGATGCTTGAAACGAGTAACCGACGACGAAGAAGAAGATACATAAAAACGTAATATATTAATGGCTATGCCATTTTTACGCCAGGGGTCATCAGGAAAGGTGTCCTGTCACGAAATTTGTCCCATATACAGGGTGCGGCAGCATAACTTCCTTTTTTAAATGAAGTCCCTTTTTTTCTACTAAATTTTGTTAAAGGGAAATAATAGGAGAAAATCGAAATAAAACTGCAAGGGAAGAAGCATACATATTGCCCCAATGGGGGATCTAGAGTATGTTATATCGATTTTCTGTTATTATTTCTCTTTAACAAAATTTAATAGAAAAAACATGGCGCATTTTAAAAAAGGAAGTTATGCTGCCGCACCCTGTATAAGCCTTTAATGCAGTATTAGTGCTCCTACATCCCCTGGTGGTGAAAATTGGAAGATTTTTTTCTGTCAAACGGCGTAGCCAATTAAAAACGTTTACTCTTCTATAAGAATTATAGAAGAACTAGACCTGCGAGTGAAGGGGGCTTGCCCCATTCCGAGACCCGAAGGGGCGAGTTTATATATATATAGATATATAAATAAAAAGTGAAGTAAGTCCAATACGCTTGACAGGATATCGGGGATTGTGAAATTAAAGTTCACAATATACTAAGCCCAACGGCTCTGATGAGAGTAGGGGGGTTAATTCCTTCCTATCGACTGCCTTTACTTCCCCCATTTCTCTGGTACCCAATGGCTACAAACTGAGTAAACCTAGTAGCATCTCAGATCCGCAATGAGACAAGTATCGAACGCGTAACCTCTGGTTTGGTAGTCGTGCATCTTAACTACTCAATTACCGCGCTACCTATATATATATATATATATGTATTATATGCCTGTCGCAAATTTAACAAATCTTACATCGCATTTCGTTTTTAGACTTTTTGTGTGTTATTTACATTTATATTTAATTTTATAATATGGACACCTGTTTTATACTTGCAAACTTGTTGAATAATTTTAATTCCCGATATGTACTATTTATTTTGTCGTTGATATTATTATTAACCAGAAAAATATAGAACAAAAATTAAAATGTATTATATATAGTCAGAGAGCGTTAAGGTGATAATAACAAAAGTAAATGGAATATCAAGACGCTATAAGTGAATGACGATTGATATAAAGATTTTTTAAAGGTCTGGTTGTTTGTTGTTGAAGTCAAGAATTTATTTAATCTTTTTTTTTAAACTCTTTGAAGGTAGAAGTTATAGAAGTTACTAAGATAATCGAAATTTAACACTTTATAATATGTTTATATTTTCGTGTACAGACAAACACGAAACACTTTTCAAAACAAACATCTCTCTTTCTCTTTTTACCTATGCATATGTGTGCGTGCATTGTATGTAGGGCGTAAGTAGAATTTTGTTACACGCTTGGACACTATTTACTTCCGGTTAATGTTATTCGAGCGTATCGACGCGGAATCTTGGCCATTATATTTTGAAAAAATTTGGTACAAGAGTTTTTCAGTAACGTAAAAAAATGTGGAAAAAATTTTAATTGTTTTGTAAAAACTAATTACGATACACGGTGTTAAACATGACGTTATTCAACGCACGTTGAGTCGGGTTGTTTGCACCGTTTATTAGAAAAAGTGAACCGATACGAATAATGATACTTCCGTTTCATATTATTTCGAACGTACTGGTACAGAAATTTAGTTATTAGATTTGGCGTAAATTTAATTCTGCTAGTTTTTAGTAAAAAACTAATAGCGCAATGTAAAGTTGAATACGATACGGAACAACGCATCGTGACACGGAAGGATATAATAGAGTAACACGTTTAAAAATAATGAAGCAGCAGGCCCGTGTCCAGAATCTTAAAGGGGGGGTGAAAATTTTCTTTACATATTTATTTTATAAATAACAATATATTTTCTACTAATTACTATTAATAATTTCCATAATTTTGATTTATATATTCATAATTACATAAATGAATTACCCCGCATATGAACATTAATAAAAATTACATATGTTATTAATAATACTCGTAATAAAACGTTATTTCTATCTGATTTTCCCGAGCTGAGGGAGGTGCAGGCCGCGCTGTACGCCGATGATACGGCACTTTACTGCAGTTCTTATATACCAAATGCAATTACCATCAAGCTGCAAGCGGGACTTAATTGCGTTATTTTAAAAAATGACAAATAGACATAAACCCGAGTAAAACTGAAGCCGTATTTTTCACTCGCCCGCGGAAATAAAAATTAATTCCACAATAATTAGCTGGTCGAATCACGTGCGCTATCTTGGAGTTATACTGGACAAAAGGTTGAACTACTCGGGCATATAAATCAAGTGTGTTCATAAAAGCTAATAAAAGAATTTGTACCATATATCCATTATTCAATCGAAAGTCGTTTCTTAGCATTAATAACAAACTAATTCTATACAAAACATTAATTCGTGTTCTATAATAGTTTGCTATTCATGTCCAGTGTACAGTTCAGTTTCTAATGCTAGTTATAGTAAGCTGCAGTTACTGCAAAACATCTGGTTTAAGATGTGTGTATTAAATAATGTCCCTAGGATACTCTAAAATTCTAAATATGCATCTGACCTTAGCACTACCTTTTATTAGAGACTACGTATTAGATTTAACACGTAAATTCTGCGAGAAGTGTTTACAGCATGAAAATGAGTTAATCTCTGCAATTGGTAATTACGATTCTACGCAACTCGAGTTCATGTACACCAGATACAAGCACAGAAGGCTTAAACACAATATACACTGTAGAGTATTAGTTATATTGTTATAGCGTTTAAGTTTCTTTACTTATCACAATTGTAAATATTATTTTGACATGTATTATTTATTTTTTTTTTTTTTCTCGTCCGGGATACATAGGTTTTTTTTAATTGCTTTTTTACCTGTTGTTACAATTTAAGCTGTAATTTATCATGTCTATGCATTGCTTTTTCATTTCAACTTCAAGTCGTGCGGTAAGCTATAGTTGGCGGTACGCAATTATAAGTTCTAATATTATCTTTTTTTTCATGTTGTTCCTCGATTGTTTTTTGCAATAAACTTCTTTCTTTCTTCTTTCTTCGTAATAAAAAACTTTGCATAAAATATAATGAAGTGCCTAAAAATATGGGACATATTTTTTATTTTAATGGTAAAAACACGCTAAAAAATCATCAATATTTATTTTAAATTTTTGATTTTTTTCAAATTTTTGTGTATTTATAATAACGATTTCAGTTCTCACGGGGAGGGTTTAACACCCCCCTGTAGACACAGCCTTGTAAAGCAGTAAATTTTAATTTTTTTTTAAAAATCAAAAAAATTTCTTTTATATATTACGAGTATCTGTGTCATAACCTTGAGGGGTGCACGCAAAATTTTGTGACAATACGTACATGACGGCAAAAAGGTATCACCTTGGCCAGTTGCAGACTAATTCAGCTTTATTGGTAAATATATAAATTGAATGGTAGCTTTATGCGTTATTGTTCAGTTATGCACCGGTGTTTGAATGCAATATTATTTACGAATAAATGTTATTCGAACACTATTATTGACCATTTTAGCAAGTTATACTAGGTGTCGCGTGTCGTTTAAACAAATACAAAAAGGTTTCCGACAGTATTAATGGCTATGCCATTTTTAAAGAATGGAACAATTTTGTGCAACCTTTTTTGTACCGATTGTATGTGACGCGTAAGCCGACTCTTCTAAAAGACTTATAAAAGACTACTATCTGAAAATTTTTAAAATTACGTCACGTTGAGGTCAATAAATTTTATACGTATGTGCGTATGTATGTATATAAATTCGGCTCTTCGTGCATCGCGAGGGGCTCCGACCCGCCTGGGGGGGGGCATCCACCGGAATTCCCTCTGTCACTTTTATACTTCGTATAGAATGAGGAAAATAGGCAATGCCATTCTTTCCGATTGCGCAGCAAAGAAAAATAAATCTTTATTTAATGTCAAATTTTGGGACAAATTTTTGCGACAGAAAAAGTAGTGAGGGTTCGGTTAAGAATTAAGTTGTCATTAATTAATGTCAACGTCATTCTTAGCCCTACCCCCCTTACTTCTTCAGTCACAAAAATTTGTCCAAAAATGTGACATACTATCTTTATATATAACGTGTGTTTGTCACTGAACTCCTCCTAAACGGCTTGACCGATTTCGATGAAATTTTTTGTGGGTATTTGAGGGGGTCCATGCGTGGTCTAATTTCTCAATTGGACCAGGTAGACCCCTTCCAATCCGCACAATTTCACTTATTACTTCTGGGAGGAGAGAGATGGAGAAACATGTCCTTCTCACTAAGCCGTGCGGTGACGTCGTAGGCGGTAACATAATAGTAATAATAATGATCGTTACGCTCTTCGTTCGTGTTCTAGCAACCCCCCTGTACCCTTTCAGGCAGACCATCGGCGCCTCGAACTCTGAATTTCTCCGTTTGGACCTTTGATCATCTATCACAGCCGTTCGATCGCGTTCTGGCGTCTTCTCGCTGGCTTCACCACAGTGATTACAGTGTCATAAAGTTTTTTCGTGTGGTGATCCAACTTCCGAAATTATCAAAGATTTTTCTTTTAGTCAAAATTGTTCGGTTTTCCGAATTTTTCCTTCTATTCATCATATCAAGAAATTGAGAGTAATTATCCGTTTGCTTTGCGTAGTATATTTTAAACTATGTCCGAATTTTTGAAAATGCCCCCTATTATACTTCTCGAAATATATCACTATACTCCGAGCTTTTTAAAATTTTAATTAAAATACAGCGAGCACGGAAATTGTTTAAAAACAACCTTATTCGGTATAAAACACGTCTTCAAATTTAACACAAATATTTACAACAATTTTCTTAACGTAATTTTACATTTTAGTTACGATTTTTAAAAAAAAAATGCATTTAGATACATTTAAGAAATTTTAAATAAAATACGGCAAACGTGCAAAGTGTTTCAAAAATTAATAGTTAGATTATAATTTGGTAACATTTTTAGCAACCCAGAACTCTAATCTAACTAAGACAACGAAAATTATGATTTTCTTCTAGAAATTCTAATTATAATTCAGTGTCGTATGTTTTTGTATGTTATAAAATTGATCACAAATATTTTCCTAAATTTCCATTAAAAAAGAATTTACATACGTTTCCAAAGTTTTACTTAAAATTAAAACGTTTTAAAACTACATTGCGAAATGTAAAACGCGATGTATTTTTAAAAAGAAGTCAGATACGTTTTCAAAAGTTTAAGTACACTAAAACTAATTTGAATGCACCAAAACTATGCAGTGGTACGCGATTGGTCATAAACAAAATTATAGGCAACGTTCTTGAAGCTACTATTTTCGGCGGTAAGTTTCATGGTGAAGTTGTTCTCCTGCCACGGATCCCAATGATCCCTTCAGACTCGCCCATTCCATTCAGATGTCTGCAATTTCCGATTCGCTTGGCATTCGCCATGACTATTAATAAGTCACAAGGTCAAACAATATCCATTTGTGGATAAGATCTAGAAAATGCGTGCTTCTCACATGGCCAATTATATGTCGCGTGTTCTTGATTTAGCAGACCATCAAGTTTGTTCATTTATACACCTCGGAGATTGACGAAAAACATTGTCCATCAACTCGCATTAAGATAAAAAGATGCTTCGATGAAGGGGGAATCGACCCGAGTGCAAACCATCCAGCAAATAGTTTAACAGAACAATGCTACGCGAATCATTTCGATTCGCTTCAATAAAGCAATTGTCTTGTTCCTACGTGAATTACATTCATTTCAATGTAATTAAAATACTTTTCGTTTTGATTTTTGTACATTTATTGAACTTAATTCATTCGGAGTATTTATCTTAATAAAAAACTGAATTTAATTCAGATAATAAGTTAACACAACATTTATTGATTCTGAGGCGGTACGAAGTTCACCGGGTCAGCTAGTACATATATAAGAAAACGGAAAGAACGATGTTGTCAATTTTCCTATACCAAGTATAGAAGTATAATAAAGCTGGGGTCCGGGAGTGGCCCAGGTGGGTTAAAGGACGGATTCCTTACGAAGCTAGAAGGACCGAGTTTTATATATAATATTATATTAATTACAACGTAATTCTTAGGCTACCCCCCTAAAGAAAAAATGTCTCAATTTTATGTAATGTTTGTTATATTTTATAGGATTTTTGTTATTGTTATTTAAAAAATATCACAATTTTATGTAACGAAATTTTTTTTAAATTTTATATAATGAAAGTTAAATGTTAGGATAGGATTTTTGTGATTATGTTATTTTTTTTGTGTTGATGCCAGTACGAATTACATTGTAAATTTTGATCATTTTATATAAAGTATAGAAGAGAAAGAGACAGAAATGAAAGCAAGAGAGGCCAAAGCCCCTTGCAAGCTCAAAATGGCCGAGTTTATATATGTATATATATATATATATACAGGGTGAAAAAAAGAAAGCAAGAGAAAGTATCTTCTGAATATTGCAAAAATTAATAATTTTTCAACAATAACACACTACAATCACACGAAAAATCGATTTTCTTCTGATAGACAACATTCACGCAGGTAATGTTCAAATGTCGAAAGCCACGTAATAGTATTGATAAACGTACAAGTGCGATAGAAATATCGTTTTATAGCCGAAAGTATACTGTAGAAATAGAATTCTTTATATCAATTTCGATTATTATAGAGTAAATTTCTAACGATTAAATTGAAATGGCAGTAGCTACTCAAAGATAGGGAATATTTATCCAAAAAACGAACGCAGCAACAAGGTATATATATATATATATATATATGTGTATATATCATTTTGTCCTTAGGACCTCGCCAAACTTCATTCTTACAAAATTCTTTTAGAAAAATAATTTTCAATTGACTATGTCATTTTTACCCGTCTTTTATTTTTAAAAAAATCTTATCAACTGCACGACACAGCATTCAATCTTTGTTGTTTTATATAAACTAACGGGGCATAGGTCACAAAATGTAGCCTACCCCAGGCTAAGAATACCGCAGTCATTAATACACATACACATATATATATATATATATATATATATATACAGAATTAAGAATTAGTACGTAATCGATGTTCAGAACAATTTTACTTCTACGTTCTTTTCCAAAAAAAAACCCGCTACCAATTGCGTATTAGTAATCGAAAAATAGAAAAAACAAAAATCGAATATTGTTTTTCACTAAAATCTTAATTCGAAGAAAACTATAATTCTATTTCGCATATACATTTTCCAAGTTGTTTCCCAATATATTAATTAATAAATAAAATTTTCGAGTAAAGAAGCATTTCTCTGACTAGCTGAAGCTCATATTCCGACACTTTTTATTCGATGTTCTTATTTAGATTACCACTTTCTCATTAAACGTCTGCCTATCTCCTCTTCTTCACTTATTCCTCCGTATTACCTCATCTTAATAAAACACCAATTCCATCTCTTACTTCTACTCCACTCCTTCAATTTTCACCATATATCTACATTTATGATAAGCTCCCATATTTTTCCTTTAATTTTTCTTCCTTTCTTCATCCAATTAATTGATTTTATTCTCTTGTTCCTCCTAAACCCGTTCTACACCATGTCGTTAGATCGGAATTTATACAAACTCTAAACTCTCACTTTTCTAACCACTTTACAATGTACACTGACGGTTCCAAGGGTCCAAGTGGAGCTGGCGTAGCCTTTGTTTTTCCTTTAAATTATTCCGAGTCCTTTAAACTTCCCTTCTTCTGTTCAATCTTCCGTGCCGAGTCCATTGCACTCCGGCATGCCCTTCTCTTCATCAGATCTTCAAGTGTCTCTTGTAATATCCTTATTCTATTAGATTCTCAGAGCGTTCCGCCAGCTATTGCATCCCCTCTGCCTTCCCACCCTACTGATTACGTAACCCTTTTTATACGTTCCTTGATTCACGATCTCTCCCTTTCTTATTTAATCCAGATTGATTTCTTATGGATTCTTGGTCACTCCGGAATAGAAGGAAATGAGTTAGTTGACTCATTAACTCGGCTATTTTCTTCTTCCAGCAGGTTTCTTACTACATTCCCATCCATCAATATTACTTTTTTTGTCTATTGCGGCGCATCACAAATTGTGGTTCAACTCCTACACTCCTTCTCATTCTCTAAGCCGGATTCATTTTACTTGTCCATTTAACCTTCCCTTTCTCTCTATTCCTAGTTTCTTGACTTCCCTTCTATGCATCGCTCTAGTATCTCAGCAATATGTCGCCTGCTCTTTGAACACAGTTTGCTTCCTTCGTCGCTTTTCCAGTTTTCCGTTTGGTACGATATTGCTAAATATTTATCTTACAGCAATATCAAGTCTTTATTAAAAACTCCATCGTTGAAATTAATTTACAAGTCCAAACTTTGTCGCCGTAGTTCAGTCACCATATCGTCGCACATACTTTTTCGATATTTTAACTATAGTCGATTTGGAATTGATGGGAATTTCATGTAGTTAATATAATCTCAAACAGTTCCCGAATTTGATTTGCTGCTGCCGTTTGTACTGCTTCGCTCATAGCCAATTCCCAATGTGATTGTCGTTTTTTAGCACACCTAATCATTGACATGCTTTTCGATATGCTTCACAAATGTAACTATCGTGACAGTTGTCAAAACATGCGGGGCCACAAATAGTGTGAAGCAATAGACGTAAATAAAAGCATTCAGCGCTTTTTGAATGCTCCGCATAAACTCGTCCTTTTGTGTGTTACTCTTAAACACTACATCATGTCTTTGTAACGACGTTCTACGTTTTTGTAGGTGAAATTTTTTTCTTGATACATTCCATGTGTAGAAGCTCCGAATAGAGTAAAGTCTTGGAATAGCTCGAAGAAAGCTGTCAAAGTTGTTTGTACTAGTGGTTCCGTCGAGACTTTTTCTACCGTTTCTGTAGGGAAATATACACGTTATCCATTTTCTAAGTGGACGGATAAGTAGGTGGATTTCGATCGTATATCGGGAAACCTAAAATACGCCAAATTGCTTCATTTTTATTAATATAACGACCCATTTTATATATCTTACCATAATTTTATCACTGCCCTTATTGATATAATTTTTTTTTTTTTTTTTGAAAATATATCGATATTTATTAATATTTATACATTCCCTCGTCAAGCTATTATCGACGAGTTTTCTTACATCTAAATATGCCTACATTATACTATTTACACACTATACAATTTTATCCTTCCACATGTATTTGGTAGATTTAACAGAACTGCAGTATTCGACATTAATATGGGCTGTGAACATTTTAGATAGAGGCGGATTGTATGGATTATTAATTTCAATTTTTTGCCGTGAATTCGTCTTATTCTGGTGATCGACGTCTGTATTTTGGATACCTGACTTCGGCAGTTAGTGTTTCGTTTAGAAATTAATAAAAGTAAAAAAAAAGTTAAATTTTTTCATAATCACTCGAATTTATTATTTGAACATTCACTTTGAACTTATTATTGGTATTTTTTTCTTTGGTCTACTCTTGATCGTTGTTAAAATATAACTGACGAAAGCGCACTGAGCTTTGCCTTATACATCAGCGACGATCGAGATTTCTGGTTCTAAAATTTAATTCGGGAAATTGAAGAAATTTTGTGAGAATTTCATATAAGTCTAAAGCCTTATTATATATCTTCGAGAATGGAAATTTTTGCAATGTAGCATAAATAATTTCTGGTATCGACATTTTTTTAAATTTTTTAGAATATTAAAAAGAGTAAATTTTAAAACTTTCTAGAAAATTCTAAAACATTTTTAAAACATTGTGAAAGATTTAAATAAATTTTTTAAATATTAAAAAAATTATAACTATATATAATTTCATAAATGGAGCTGTTTCTAATAATTATAATTATTAATAATTATTGTAGTTATCGATAATATTGTTATTATTCAGCCTTATATATCTTCAAAGATCAAAATTTCTGACAATTTTCCTCATAATTCTAAATTAAAATTTCATTGATTTTAAATCATTTAAGATTATTATCGAACAACTTAGAATATTCTAGAACATTTTAGATTATTCCATAACATTCTGGATCGTTTTAGATTGTTTTAGATTGTTATCGAACATGACGGAGTATTTTAGGACATTTTCGAAAATTCTATATGATTCTAGATTATCATAGAACATTTCAAATTACTGTTGAAACTTCTAGATCATTCTAGATCATTTTAGAAAACATTTAGACTATTATCGAACATGCTAGAATATTTTTGATTATTTTAGAACACTTTAGATTATTTCGGAATATTCTAGATCATTTTAGTAAATTTGAATGTATTCTCGGACATTCTATATTATTCTAGATCATTTTCGAACACTCGAGAATATTTTAGAACTTTCTGGAAAAATCTGGATCATTCTAGAAAATTTTAAGACTACTTAGAAAATTGCGAATACATCTCTCTGCCCCCTCACTGTCATACGTTTAACGCCAATCAAACAATTTTAGACTCTATTCATAAACACACAATGTGTGAGAAAAAGATACATATATTTCATTACGTTATAAAATTAATTTAGCAATTACGACGTAATTAGTTAGGTAAAAACGTTTTCCTCGAGTGGAACTCGGGCAAATCCTACTAATTAGAATATCGAAAATCATTACTTACGCACTATACAGAAATAGTTTTGAGAAACCATGCTTCTACCACAAACGATGATATCTAGTTGATAAAGTTTTTTTTTTTTTTTTTTTTTTTTTTTTAAATGGATTCGTCAACATGGATATTGGCCTAAGAACAGCGGAACAGAGAGGAAAGAGAGACTCAGATCCTTACACGATCAGAGATAGCCGACAGGAAGGAATCAAGAGCTAGAATAACCGAAGGAGAAGGAAGGGAGAAAATGAATAAAGCACAGTATGGAGCAGGAATACCATTGATAAAGTTTGAAAAATATTGCGGGTAATTTGTAAAAAAATAAAATTCCTATTTGTCATCGTCGAAAAAAAACAAAAAAAAACGATCCTCGAATTATAACGTCAATAATTTTAAATTGCAACAATTTTCTCACCTATGCCGAAATGGGCGGTCTATAGAATGTAAGTTTCTAAAGAACCCACGATTTATTACGTTAGGACATTTTCGTTAATTTCACTTAGTATATGAAGTGTATTTGAGGTTCGAAATTTGGCTGGAATAATGTTACAGACGCCGTTTTAGTGCCCCGCCCCCATATTACACGATCAAAAAAAAAAAAAAAGTTAATAAAACAGGATAACTCTGGAAATATTGTTATTTCCACTATTGGACTAGATGATTTTAATAAATTAGTTAAATGGTTTTGCGGCGAAGATCGTTGTGTACTTTATGGTTCGTTTTTGTTGTTTTTTTATTTTCGGGAAATCCGCTAAAGAAAGGTCGTAAGTAAATTTCGAAATTCTCATCGGCAGTATTTCGTTATTAATATGGTATAAATTATTATTATGACTTTTTTGTATAAAATATTTCAAAATCTGCATCTTCCTGCCTTTCCAGCTACCGTGATACTGCGATAAACGGAGGTAATATTACCTGAAGATTATATTGATATTTTTGCGAGTTCCGCTAGACACAAATCGGCACTTTCACACGGAATTCCTCTTAACGACTAGAGCTTTCTTCGCCGTTCACCGCGTACCACCAGTCAGCAGGGGTAGTGTACTGGAGAACGATATGAAACGACGGAAGGCCATCGTGGAAAGGTTGACGTAATCAAAATCAACGTATCGTCCATTACTAAACGTGACAAAGCGAATTTAGCAGCGGTCGCGTTTGCAATATATTTCACACTAGTTCGGTACACGATGCGGCATAATTGTTAAACGTTATCATCATTACTGTCGTTCCGTGAAGCTGTAAATAGTGTGGAGGCACGACTTTTAACTATACTAATTACTCTGGACACAGACTTATCGGCAATTTTGCTGGAAAACAAACTTTATGTCAAATCGTACGTAATTACGTGACTTCAAAATTAAAGTGACAGGCAGTCTCGATAGTAGCTTTACAGTTCTGAAGTCACCGGTATGGAGATATTAACAAGTGTACACACTAAGTGGGACAATATTCAATCAGACTTTAAATAACTGCTATCAGTTCATTTGGTGACGACTTTATTTTCCTTCGGTTAAGCTTCGGTTAAGAGGAAAGGTTAAGCGAACCCGTTCAAAAGTATTATAACATTAGTGTACAGGATGATGCGAATAATAATGATAAATTAAGAAAAATTAATATATGTACCAGAAAAATATCTTCTAACCTTTTGTGTTGGGTAAATGTGCTGTGCTGATGTGCCCATAAAATAATAATAAAAAAATAAATAAGTAAATAAATAAATATCTTCGCTAAAGGGGAAAAAAACTACAAATTTGAAGTTAGTCCATAAAAAATTCCGTAAAAATTTCTATGAATGCACCAAAAGTTTTTACAAATTTTACTTTTACGATTTTACCCCACCACCTACACGGAATGAAAATTAATTTATGTAAGTCTTTCGTGACCTAATATAATAATTACCTAATTATCATTATAAGAAAGCAGTTAATTCCGATAGCTCGTGCTGTTAGAAATTTTTAGAATAACCAGAATAGATTGAATGATAAATAATCACCTCTCCGCTAATACTTCATCTATACAATAACGCAACAGATAACACCATAACTTTTTTTTTTTTTTTTTTTTTTTTTTCCATCACGATCTGGCCAAAGTGGCCATTTAGCGAATTTTTTGACCCTGAACTGACGTGAAGGGAAAAGCACCCACCGGCACTCACCCACAATCTGTAATCCTACAAAAGGTCTAGGGGTTTATGACGCCTTAATCTACGTATATTACCGGTGGTATTCAGCAATTGTACAGCCAGGTTATTTGGGTGACCTTCCAGTCTGGATGCGTGTCTCTGAGCACAATGTTTAATAACGTCATTTACGTACGGAATGCACAAGTCTTTGTGCAGAGCATCATTGGTTACATACCATGGTGCATTTGTTAGGGTCCTTAAGAGTTTATTCTGTACTGTTTGAATTATTTTTATATTTGTTGTCTTAGCACAGCCCCAAAGCTGCAGCCCGTACGTCCATATTGGTCTGATGACAGTGGTGTACAGCAAGCGCTTATTTTCCATTGACAACACGCTATTTCTACCTATAAGCCAGTTCATTGTCCTAACTCGAATGTTAATTTCCTTTTTCTTCTTATCAATATTGTTATAAATCGATATTGTCCCTGTTTTGGGAGCCAGTTGTTATAAATCCAAAATGGAGTCACTGTTCCGAGCTCCAGTTGTTAAGAATCACGATTTCCTTTCGCTCAATGATCAGAAAATCGAGAAAAAAATATAAAAAGAAATCGCGAAAGCAAATTAAAGAAAATTTGTGCGGGCGCCAACGGTGATATATCGGTTCACCGTTACCGGAATAGCTCTGCCTAGCAAAGCATTAGGCTTTTAATTAATCGCGGAAGAAAGAAAGAGAAAAAAAAAAAAAAAGGAAAAAAAAACCAAAAACGGAACCCGTCTCACGACGGCGATACACTCTCTTCGGAACAGAGATAGCACGAGGGCCCACCACGTGTCCAAATGACGAAAACTTAATAATAAACAAAATTTTTTGTGTGTTTTCAAAAACGCGGGCGAAACAAAATAATATACGTATGTAATGACTAAAAAACTAATAAAGAAAAATGACTGAATGCGACAACGGCGTAACACGTGTCGACGACTGTTCGGTGGTCCGTCAAAAGCGCGACCCGTAATCACACACTCACAGGCGACTAGTTAATTGCCGAGCAATTAAACACCGACTGGCTATCGATTAGCCAAGAAAGCGACTAGATAGATCTCGGTACCTGACGAGGCTTTTGCCGATCGACATATACGCATCGTCGAAATTACCCGGTACCTTTTAAATTAAAATATGTATATTACGCCACCGACTGTTCTAGAACATTCTACTATTTCTATATATTTTAAACGGCAGCTATCCCTGTCTTTCCGGGATTTTTATAAATTCGGTCGCGACTCTCGCAGTTCTACGCTCTATACTTGTACATGTACTTGTACTTATATGCTTATCAACGGTAAACGCTATTTCTCCGCGATTTTCGACCACGCTCGCTACCCCGCGAGCACAGCCGATAGCCGCTGCGTTCGGGATTACCACACAGCTCGGCCGAAACCGCGTCGCCGATCGCAATTCACCGTTGTCTTCCGCTGCCCGAGAAAAACCCGACATATAAATGAAATTAAATCGAAATAATAATTTCTACCTCGGACAGCGTTATCTAAGGCGTATAAAGCGTAATAAACTCGCTTCAGCTGCCGAATCCGTCTCAATATGTTGCCTCCAGGTTAGTCGCCTGTCCAAATGCATACCCAAATATTTCACACTGGTTTGGATTGGTATAGTTGTATTACAGATTTTAACAGATGGAATCGTAACTTTTCTATTGGTAAAGTGGACATTAACCGATTTTTCTTCATTTATCTTTATTTTCCAAACACCATAACTGTTGACCAGATTAAATCTATTGACAACACACTACTTCCTGTTTGTAATCGACGGTACGCAAATTGTTAGTAATAATCTAACCGGCGGAAGAGGAGAATGAGATCGCAAAATTATCTCACACATACAGTCTAGTTTATAATGCAATAAATATAATCTGCATAAAAATGGAAATCACATATTTTAATGAAATTAAGTAAATATTAAAAAATTGTTAGAAAAAATTAACACGCGAACGATCAAGCAAAATAAAACACGCGAGCGATCCCGGGTTAAAGAAAAATTAAAATAAATTATGTAAACTAGAGCTTGGTATGGTTGCTTAGTTAGGTTCCATTCCTTGTGACTCCTGATTGCTACTATTTATACGTGTTGATAGGTAGTCATCCGTTTTTGGCAAGCCCAAGGGGGAAAAAAAAGAGTTTTTGGTCTATTATCCTGGTTATCAGTATGTAGTTCTTGAATTGGGGAAAAAAAATATCTGTTGATCTCTTTTTGCAAAACGCCCCATAGGTGGTTTTTCAGTAATTCAGAATGTAGGCTATATCAATTAACATTACTACGTCTACAAGTAGGAAGTTCTTGCTTTATTTTGAGGCAGTGATGTATATATATGTGTCTGAGCCGCAACTCGATGGTTAGTTTTCACCTCTGCAGTTATGTTTCAAATTATTCTCAAAATGGTTTGATATTACAAAGTGTAAATTATTTCTATATATTGTATTGAGTTGGTGGCTCTCATTGCTATATATATTAATTACAACGTAACCTCTTGGGCTATCCCCTTTTATAAATAACCAAAGAGTTACTAACATTCTTAAGAATTCCCCCGATGCAATTTAATCTGTGACAAAGTTTATCAGAATTAGTGGAATAATCAGTTATCTGTAAGAACAAACCGCATATCTTCGTACCGCAATAGCCACAGCAGTTAAACATAGCACGGGATGTTAAAAAAAACTTGTTTTTCTGATTAGTCTTTAAACAATTATTGTGTTGTTGTTCTGCGTTTTGATAATAAGAAAAAAATAATAGTTTTTTCTTTTTCTTAAATGGGTTCGGTGTTAACACTGACCCAACTACATGGACTTAGATCACCTACTCAGATTCTGAGGCTACCGAAGATAGAAAGTATAAAGGAAAGAAGGAGGGGAATAACGGCTGGAGATGGGAAGGAAAGGATAAAGGAAGCATTGAAAGGGGTAGGAAGATCCAACGCCAAAAGTTCGGCGTATAGATGAGAGCACACGGGAAAAATAGCAGGGCATTCAAAAAGGATATGGTTGGGGTAGCATATAAAGGGAGGATCAGTTGAGTGGAGAGGGTAAAAGGGAGAAGGTGAAAGAGAAAAATAAAAACGAGAAGAGGGAAGGAGGGAATGACCAAGTCTCAGTCTGATTAAAGAAACAATAGCCGAGCGCCGAGAAACGGGAAGAAATTGGTACCAAGGCTGTGAAATGGGAGTAGGCTGTAGGAGGAGGTAGAAGGAGGAGCGATTGGCAAAAGAGGAAGGGTAGATGTCAACCCATAGTCTGGTATGGAGACTTGCGGAGAGGAAAAGGATGTCTGAGGCAGGAAAATGTGAAAGGAACGGACAATTGAGAGACGCCGAGCGAGCTAGGAAGTCAGCTGCTTCGTTGCCCTCGATGCCAGAGTGGCCAGGAACCCATAAAAAGTCAATAAGGATAGAACGTGCTAAGCGCAAGTTGGAGATGGAGGCACGAATAGAAATAATGATATCATTAATCGAGTGGGAAGGAGGAGAAGAGATAGCTTGCAACACGGATTTGGAATCAGTAATAATGAGAAATTTACAAATACGTCTTGAAGAGGAAATAGAAGGTAATTCAACGGCATAACTCTTGGAATGATACATAATATATATATCATCATCATCATCATCATCATCATCATAGCTAGAACTCGTATCCGAGTAGACCAGATGGAGGTATATTTGTTTAGCGAAGTGTTCGTAGATGGCTGATTAATCCAATTTTACCAGTACACGTTTTCCCGCAGTGGTGACATTCGAATAACTGATCCGGACTAGTATCTTGTTTCTTTTTCTTTTTCTTGCGGCGTTTCTTATGGTTATTTTCTACCACCTACTAAGACATCTTTTTCCATTCCTGCCGGCTTTGCACAGCATTTGTCCAGTCCTTGTTGATATTCGCATCCCGAGGCATCGTTGCGATGTGATCCATAGCGCGGAAGACTGCGGATTTTGTGAATATGGTTAAGTTTCTGTTTTTTTTTTGTTTTTTGAAATGAGCTCGGTGTTAACACTGCCTCAACTACATGGACTTAGAACACCTACTCGGATTCTGAGGCGATCGGAGATAGCAAGTATAAAGGAAAGAAGGAGGGGAATAACGACTGGAGATGGGAAGGAAAGGATAAAGGAAGCATTGAAAGGGGTGGGAAGATCCAACTCCAAAAGTTCGTTTCTGTTTTGGAATACTCTGGTTTTTAATTTCGCAAATGCTGAAGCAGCACTTTTAATTCAGTGGTGTATTTCATCGTCTAGCGTATTATCCGCACTGAGGTGAGATCGGAGATACTAAAAACTTGTGACATTCTCCAGGGTTTCGCCTCAAATATGTATGTTACTCTCGACATTTTTACTTGACAATATTTTGGTTTTTTTAATGTTAATACTTAAACCGAAATCTTTATACGTTTCACCAACGACATGTAATGTAGCCTGTAATTCTTTTTCAGAATATGCTATGATCGCGCAGTCGTCTGCATATTGGATTTCGGTTATTGTGCACCTAGCTGTTTTGGTTTGTGCTTTGAGACGGGACAAGTTCAGTAATTTACCACCTTTTTTGTTAGTTTATGCCAATTCCTCTTGAATGTAATTTCTTATCGATAATGATGAGTAGAACTGCCATAAAAACGTTAAAATGAATTGGAGTCAAAACACATCCCTGCTTTACTTAAGCGCAGTTATTCACCGGTTTCGTTAACTTACCTTGAATCAAAACTTTGGTTTCATCGTCTTTGTACAGGGCGGCTATAATGTTGACTAATCTTTCTGGACAGCCTAGTTGGATAAGTATTTGGAAGAGTATTGTTCTGTTGACTGATTCAAATGCTTTGGCCAAGTCAATAAAAGCTATAAGCAAGTCTGTGTGTTGCTCTACTGCCTTTTCTTGAAGCTGCCTGGCGATGAAGATCATATCAATGCAGTTGTGATTTTGATGAAATCCAGTTGTGATTCAGGTATCATTTGATGAAATACCGGGACAATCCGATTGTATATTAACCTGGCAAATGATTTTCCGATTACGGATGTCAGAAAGATGCCACGGTAATTAGAACAATTCTCTTTGTTTCCCTTTCTTTTATAGATACTTATAATCGTTGCCTTATAGAAATCCTTAGGAACTTCCTCATAGTTCCAAACTGTCAGAAACAGACACCATAAACGTTCTGCTAGAATTGATTCACCCAACTTTAGAATTTCTGCTGAAATATTATCCGGTACTGGCGCTTTTCCATTTTTAAATTCGCGCATTACTTTCTCAACTTTGTGAATATCCGGGTCCTTGCTGAGTGCTATGAAAGTTAGATAGCGTGGAAGTAGACTGATTACTTCATTGTTTATTTTTGGGTTCTGGTTAAGTAGGTCCGAGTAGTCCTTCCGCCATGTTTCAAGTACTTCATCATTATTCTGTTACCATTACCATCTCTAATTGGCGTTAGAATATTGCAAGTGGGACCGTAGATTTCCTTAAGCGCAGAAAAGAAACTTCTTGCGTCATTTGAGCTAATGAATTGTTGCAGTTAATTTAGCCATCTACCATTCATTCTTTAGACTTCTTGTAGTCTTTTAGAGGAGTGCCTTAGTTTTCATCAATCTTTCTTTATTTTTTTTTGGTTTCATTGTTCAAATATCTGAGATATGCGACCTGTTTTCCTTGAATTAGGCTAACGATGTCCTGATGATAATCTTTAAACCAATCATTTCTTACCTTCTTTCCTTGTGTTCTGTATATTAAAAGGGAGAGCGGGTAGATTATATTCTTAATTGCATTCCAAGTCTTTTCTGGTGCGGATTGTGAATAGATATCAACACGGTGAAATACCGCCTGTAGTTCATACTTGAGTTTATCGCGAACTATCGGGTTTTCAAGATTTTTCATATTCAGTCGGGGTTTTCTTATATATTAGCTGACGTATACTTGATCCGGGGTTGTAAATGTAGGCGCATTTTAGATAGCGCCATTTGATAGGCTGTGTCCGCCTCTGCATCGCGCATGACTTATCTTGACATCTCGTAAATTTGAACGTTTAACAATTACATAGTCGATGAGATACCAGTGACCTGAGCGGGGGTGCCTCTATGTAGTTTTATACTTCGCTTTTAGTCTGAATATTGTGGTTGGTGATGGTAAGTTCGTTTGCTACACAGAAGTTGAGGAGAAGTAGATCGTTGACATTCATATTGTCGATGTCGTGTCTTCCAAGTACTAGCGGGCATATTCTGTTGTCTTTACCCACTCGAGCATTGAAATCACCAAGGAGGGTGATTTTATCCGACTTAGGAATACTGTTTAATATACCCCGAAGATCCTTGTAGAAATTTTCCTTCGAGTTATGATTTGCATTAAGTGTGGGGGCATATGCAGAGATAATTGACGTATGTCTACCTTGGCTAAGTAAGATTCTCATATTTATTAATCTTTCATTTATGCCTGTTGGAAGTTCTGATAAGAGTTCTACTAGATGAGTTTTTATAGCAAAGCCAACTTCATGAATTCTTGTTTGTCCCGCAGGCCGACTTTTCCAGAAAATGGTGTACTTATCCAGTGTTTCTGTTTACTGACCTTGGTCCTTTCGTCTGGTTTCACACAGTGCTGCAATATCAACGTCATATTTTCTGAGCTCATGTGCAATTATTGCAGTTCTGCTTGTCCGAACGTTCCAAGTGGCTATTTTTAGGTCTAATTTTTGTTTTTTCCTATTAATTTTCTTAATATTTCGACCGCGGGTGGGGTTCCTTCCTGTGCGCGGTAATCCAGGCGGCTAGAGTGTGACGGACTTTTTTTAAGTCACCTTTTCTAGACCTTTCCCTTGACGTAGGGGGAGCAGTGCGTCCTAAAAAGGCTGGTTCGTTACACGTAATGCTACCGAACGCTAAATTCGCCATTTTTATCAGCGAGCGACCAAAGTTATGCGCCGCCTGTGTGCAGAGCTCCAACTAAAAGCTTCCGGCCAACCAAGACTGTTTCCGTCACCTTTACTCCATCACTGTAGAACTTTAGATGTGCGTCTTGCAGTGCGCGTGCTTATCGGAATTATAGTTGCACGTCTACACCTACGCCCGCTGGAAGAACGTCACCTGATTCAATGGTACTCCCAAGTGAGACGATTGAGTTGAGCGTTAGTCAACTGAGCAGGAGAAACAGATTTAATTTGCATAATATAAACCGTAATGAACTGATATGGTGTTGCAGTATTGAAGTTGAATTATGAATTTGTTAACATTGTTTCCAAATGATTATTTAAGTTTGTTGTGTATTGCACAAGTGGTGGGAGTAGTTATCCACTTGCCTCCTTCCACATCTGTTGTCGCCCAACAATGTTGCTTGACTTAACAGGTTCGCCACGAGAAGGCTGTGGATAGGGGTTCGGCAACGCAAATGGTGAGTGGCGCCGCTGTTGGCGCGGTGAATTCCCTTTTCGCCTAATTCCCAATTCGCCTAATTCCCATTTCGCCTAAATTTAGGGTCGGGTTACTCAGGTAATAAAAAAAAAGGTCAGACAAACATACGAATGATTTCGTGTTGGCAACAGCGCGTCGTCATTATCGAATTTTAAGCAGACTAAACGTATCATTTTTTTTTCTATTTGATTCCACTGTTAAGGTTTTTTTTTCTTTCCAAAATACAACAAAAAGGTTTATATGAAAATCAGAAGTGAAAAAATACCGCTAAAAATGTTTGATGTAAATATACGCGAAACGACCACTCCGATTAATATTTGCGAGTTATTTTATTGGATGTTCAGTGCTGTATAAATCCCACCCGCCTTATCAGTCAGTATCTAAAGGCCTTATTGATATTTAGTGTGACAAGAACATTAAGGTTCGGAGTTGCAGAAAAAATAATAAAAAAGCTAAATTATAATTAGGTGTAGTTTCAAAGTGGTCGCGTTTATGTAAGAAAAAAGGAATAAGAATCGAATAGAATTAACAATAATGACATGACATCGAATGATTATTACAGCGGTAATTTTATTATTGATTATTAAAATTACAATTATAAGTACATACAAAAAGTAAATGTTAAAATTAGGAAAACATAAATAAAGCTCCATTTAGTTCACCCTGCCTTTTTGCCTTTTCTAGGCTTTTTATCAAAATAACTTCTTCCGGCTCAACGTAGCTCGGTACGCATTTCAAACGCCTATACTGTCAGCAAGTGCTCTATTTCCGCTTCTCGGCCACGCGCAACGAAACTAGTTCGCTACCGCTGCGTAGCGGTCAGATCCTTCGATTTTTTAACCGAGAATGCGTCTTTGACAAACAATGCCGCGTTTGTCCGTTGCCGGGACCTTCCGAGAAATTGAATGATTATTACCAAAATTTTAATATTTTCAAAGATCGTAAGAAATGCCAAATCCATCTCAATATGCGGAAAGTCACCGCATACTGACTGTTTTTTAGAGTCAGGCTAATATAGCAATGGGTATATCATTTATAAAAATAAATCGAGCAGGTAAATAATATATATATATAATAAATATAATAAAATAAACTTTAACAAACAGGATGTATTCACCTACATTTAATATATATATATATATATATATCTAATATTTGTATATTGAAATATTTATTGCAAATTACATTTTAAATGAAATGGTATTGAATTAGATTTTGACAACAGAGAATAAAAAAAATTATCATTCATTAAAAAATTATTTTCGCTTAATTGCTATAAATTTTTATTTTGTACGTCAAAAGTGTATGATAAAATATTTGGTTAATTGAATAGCGTCTTTTTATATTCTCTTTCTTTTTCCTTTTTGTAATGTTAAATCGTAATCTTTTGGCAATTTATTGAATGAAGCATTTTAAATAGTAAGATAGAAGGTTTTTTTCCTTTGCCTTTTTTTGGATTTGCCGAAAAATCTGGCAGACTTAACAGATTATAAAAGAAAGAAGAAAAATATTATAATCGAATTCGATTGGACACTGGGGAAATAGAAGAAACAAGAGTAAGGAGGACAGTGCCCTTTTATTCCAATCTTCTGCGCTTTGGCCTCCCCACTCCTTGCAGTGCCAAAGCCATTCTTGCTTTCTCCTCTCTCAATATAGTTCCTTTGTTAGCTTTCTTTATCTCCTCAATTTTTAATCTTTTCCTTATATAATGTACAGTTCTCTACGTTGGGTAAGTTCTATTGTTGGCGTGCCCAAAAAATTGAAAAAAAAAAAATTATTTTTTTTTACTTTGTCAGAGACTCTAAAAACAACATTTTTTGCGTTTTATTTATTTTTTTCGTTTTAATTATTGAAATTACTTGAAAAACATCGTCAGTATAATAAACGTGACTAATTTGAAGAAGAATTTTTCAAAGTCCAACAGCAACCATTTAGGCTTTTGGAGAAATTATTTATACCTTAAAATTCGATTTTAGAAGCATTTTTAACAACATACGCTAAGTTTTACCGTTTCATCTTGTAGAATGGGGAAAAATTCATGACTGTATCTTTTAAAATTTTTTTTATGCCGTGCGACACATCTAAAAATGTAATAACCCCTTATTACAACCAATTTTTCGCCATTTTTTAATCAATTGTCCTTATTTTCACTACTTTCTACAACTAAAAATCTATTGTTAAAGATTATCAAATATAACAAATATACTCGAGGTATAGATATAAGAATATTTAAAATATACATTTTTTTGATATGGTGCTTTTAAATCTATGCTCATTTATTAATCCCATAAAAGCCATGAACTGACCCCATATAACAGGATCTTCACCTTGTTTATTCCTTGCTTACTCCTCTTTTTCTGCTGTACACAGAGTTTAATAGTAAATCTAGTAATTTTTCTCGTCGTAATATCCAAATTTTGAAAAATCTCTTGTAATCGTATACGTTACTGTTGATTATTTATTCAAATCCGAAGCAGTATTTAATTTTTAAATTCTTTCGATTTGCAAATTCACTTTTTTTGAATAAAAGAAAAATGAAATTAGGTTCAGGAACTTTTGTTAAAAAAACAGAAACAACTGTTTTCCTAATTTTAACATTTACTTTTTGTATGTACTTATAATTGTAATTTTAATAATCGATAATAAAATTACCGCTGTAATAATCATTCGATGTCATGTCATTATTGTTAATTCTATTCGATTTTTATTCCTTTTTTCTTACATAAACACGACCACTTCGAAACTGCACCTAATTATAATTTAGCTTTTTTATTATTTTTTCTGCAACTCCGAACCTTAATGTTCATGTCACACTAAATATCAATAAGGCCTTTAGATACTGACTGATAAGGCGGGTGGGATTTATACAGCACTGAACATCCAATAAAATAACTCGCAAATATTAATCGGAGTGGTCGTTTCGCGTATATTTACATCAAACATTTTTAGCGGTATTTTTTCACTTCTGATTTTCATATAAACCTTTTTGTTGTATTTTGGAAAGAAAAAAAAACCTTAACAGTGGAATCAAATAGAAAAAAAAATGATGCGTTTAGTCTGCTTAAAATTCGATAATGATGACGCGCTGTTGCCAACACGAAATCATTCGTATGTTTGTCTGACCTTTTTTTTATTACCTGAGTAACCCGACCCTAAATTTAGGCGAAATGGGAATTAGGCGAATTGGGAATTAGGCGAAATAGTACCAGACCGTTGGCGCCATACCCGTGTATGAATAGGTTGTCTATCCATTTCGGTAACCCACTACGTGCCGCGTTAGGACCCATATATATGTATATATGTATGCATATGTAATTCGATTTTATTTTTTTAATTTCTAGCACATAATCGTAATATATGTTTAAAACTTCCACGGTGATCATTTTTCATCATAAATAATATCCGAACACGACTGTGTATATTAAAGAAGTCGAGTTTTAATATTTTAGCAAAATTTTGCCATTGCTCGATGATTTGTTTTATATTTTACAGTGAAAGTAGAGCTTTCTCTTTCCCTTGTTCAATTTGTTTCTTTAGAACACATTATAAGCAAATTAAGTAGTTTTTTAGGATAATGTATACCTTTTTTTCAGCGTAATGTAAGTCACATCTGTCATTGATAAGGTATCATGGAGTGTTTAAGGTTTAACTAAGTGTCTAGTGGATCTGAAGAGAATAAAGGGGCCAGTTCTTTTCTCCTTGAGATCTGCCTTTACTCTCATAGGTCACTTCTTTGCTATAATAACCAATATTCTCGGTGTTTCAGATTAGGTATATGCCTGGGGGCAAATTTAATTCGGAACGGAACAACTACCGAAAATCTGCTTTTCTTTTTCTTGTTTTTTTTTTTTTTATTTTTTTTTCATAATTAGGAAGAACGACTGAAATATTTTACGGAATCTAAGGTCGGCGATTAATCAGGTGCATCTGTACAAAGTAATATGGACTTGATTTAGCTCCGTTAATATTTGATATTCCACTTTACTACCGTTCTCAGTTAATGGTCCGACTGCGTTATCACGAAGCTCTTCGAAACCAATGTTTAAATATATTATTCTATAAAAAGTGTCTGTTTATATTTAATTTACAAATTATCGAGAGTCGTAATTTAGGGTTTTAGGCCGCTGGATAATAAAGCTATGCCGTTCGCCTAGCTTTTCAATCTTTCTCTTTCACATTTTAAATAGTTCGCCTTGTTTAGATAAGGTGGATACAGTTTGCATTTATGAAGAAAGCGTCTGAGCTACATTTTCTCAAAAGATTCACGAATAGTAATTTCTATGGAAAGACTGCTTTCATGTTCAGATATTTTTTTGAGCGCATTTTTTATTTGTTTTCTTTGCGATTTTTACTTTGTGAAAAATTTTACGCGGGAAGGATAATTTTGATTTTTGGTACATTACGCTTCAAAGGTCATATTGTAGGTAAATTAGTTTTCGAAATAAATACATCCCTCTAAGAAGATCCCATTGCGCATATTTTGTCTTTAATTACTTCTGCTCAATTGACACTTTCGCGATGGCTGGTTCAAGGGGCTAGTGTCAAGTGTTTTTTTACCTAACGGTCCCGTGAATGAACTATTAGGTTTCCGATTTCACGCGGATTAATTAATTTCTTCAGTACCCCTCCGGTTGAATGTGCTATAACCATCGCCGAGTAAGAATAATCTCAAAAAAAAAAAAAAAAAGAAAAAATAGGCGAAAATTCAATCTGATTCTGTCGCTTTTCTAGAATGACCATTATTATTTTGAATCTACGCGCACGCAATCACGTTTTAGAACTAGCTACCGTTGCACAATTAAACTATTACTATCAGAGCACGACCGGCCGCTAACGAAAAAATAATTAACAAACAGAAGAAATCAAACATTACGCATCTTCCTAGAAACACTCTTCTTTCAAATTCTCTCTCTAATAAAGCGAATTCAAACGTACCCAATCACACACATTTAACAAGAGTCGGTCGAGAGAACGGAGACTGGATTTTCATGGCGCGCTGCATAATAACCATTATTTTTATCGTAAAAAAAAAAAGAAAAAAAAAAGCGATTGAAACAGAAATAATTTAATGTAATTTCAAACAGTCACAAAAAAAAAAGAGATAAAAGGACTTCTTCTTCTTCATCCGCCGTCACCGTTACGAAGGTTGGGAATCAACACGTCAATGTCTTTTCTTGACATGGCAGATATGAACATTTCAATGGGCGAACAAAATCCGCTGTCCACGAATTTTGTGGGCCCCTTTTCAATCGCTTGCCCAAAAGCTTTCCTTCCATAATGATGAGACGTAAAATCCCATATCTTTGGCCTCTCGTGATGTGGCCTAGATATCGTAGTTTAATTTCCTTAATCAAATTTAATTATTCTCCGGGCGCTTATTCATTCTTTTGAGGACTTTTTTGTTAGTAATTTTTAAGATCCACGGGGAATTTTCAGCATACGCCTATACGAATATAATACAAAGGACTGTATGCTTCCTTCTGAGGTAGCACCCAACATCCAACTCTCGTTGCCATAGTTTAGGACCGAGAAAACGTAGCACCGCAGAATGCGTAATCCAAGACTTAATTCCCTTCTGCTAAGCAGGTTCTTCATTTTTCAATAACACAAAAAGCAAGTAAAGATGATATATATGTTATACGATTATTATATAATTGCCGAATATCGAAAGAAAAAATTTAGAAATCTGTTCATTAGCATCTTTTTGTTAAACAGTAATTCATACTTTGTCTTTTTCGGCATTCGTGGGCTGTGTTGCATCATAGCAGTCATGTTTGTTCAAACTACATTTCAAATGCACGATAGCTTTTGGTATTATTTCAGTAGATTTTACCAATTTCCTGACGGATCTAATTTTCTTTTATATATATATATATATATGTGACATTCGTCGAGAAAGGGGACAATCACCTGTGATGTGAAAAGTAGTTTTTGAGACAAACGCGTGGGAATACTACTGACAAGGAAAGTACACGAGTTGTCAGACGCCGATTTTGATGAAATTTTGATATGTTGTAGAATATAAAAAAAAATTAGACACACGTTAGCCCATATGCAGTTTCAAGGGGTGAAAACCATCCCTAAAGTTCACCCTCGAAAATCGTTTTTCCTAAATATTTCGTCTTCGATTCTATATTTTTTTATGAAACAAAATGGAAATTATTTCTCGTGCAAAGGACAAGTAATCCACAGTAATTTAAGCAGTGAAGTTGAATACCCTATTTTCTAGGGGGTGAAAACACCTTTTTTTGGTCATATTTATGGAATAAAAAATTATAAAATAACATAAAAAAATAAGAAAAACATTTTTTAATACAGACAATTAAAAAATGAAGTTGACGTGTTTCAGCATTTTTATGAATTTCACTTTTAAAGGGGGTTAAGCACCCCTTAAAATTCCAATAAATACATATGTATTAAGTAATCCAATTTCGTAAAAAATGTATATATAAGGGTTTTTTGAGATTGTTGATTACGAATCCGTCATCAGATTTCGTTAATTCAAAATGGCAGATCCAATATGGCGGGAAAAAAAGTCAAAAAAGTTTTAATTTCAATGACAAATGGTATACGAGGATTTTCGAGGTCGCTGATTACACGGTTCTGTTATCAATTTTTTTAAATTCAAATTATCCCGTGCTTTATAACCATACAGCCCCAAACCCCTAAAACCCAGACAGGCATTCAGCCTGTGTTTTTTTAAACCAACAAACCTCAAACTCCTAAACCCTAGTCAGGCCGAAGACCTGTGTTTTTAAACCGATAAACCCCAGACAGACTGTTTTTACTAAAATTATAACGATCAAAATGAACACCACCTTCCTGGACGAGCCAGTATTAAAAGTTAAAGATGTTTATTTTTAAAAATGTTAATTATTATATTTCAGATTCTCGCAAATTTATTGAGCATGATAGCAGTACGAATTATATCTATAATAGTATTAATATACTGTTTACTATTTATTGATTGTAAGGATTAGTAATAAATGTTTTGATTTACTTATTGAATGTAATTCTCGTAATGTATTAAGGTTGATTCTAAAAAAAAAAATTTATTTTATTACTAATTAACTTTGGCCACTTATTAATTGTTATTATTTTCGTAAACAGAGAGTGATTCCCGTTAATAAATATATAAAGAAATAAATAAATACGTAAGTTGAACCGTACCGATAAAATTTTTTAAATAAGTAAATTATAAGAACGGTTTTCCGGTATACCACAATGAATAGGCCTTGTGTCTGCCTGCAGTTCAGGAGTTGTGCGGTTTTAGTCATAGGCAATCAGCCTGTCTGATGTTTAGAGGTTTGAAGCTTTATGATTATAACGCACAAGACTTTGGCCCTGTCTGAGGTTTAAGAGTTTGGGGTTTGTTAGTTTAAAAAAACACAGGCTGAATGCCTGTCTGGGTTTTAGGGGTTTGGCGCTGTATGGTTATATAGCACAGGATAATTTGAATTTAAAAAAATTGATAACAGAACCGTGTAATCAGCGACCTCGAAAATCCTCGTATACCATTTGTCATTGAAATTAAAACTTTTTTGACTTTTTTGCCCGCCATATTGGATCTGCCATTTTGAATTAACGAAATCTGATGACGGATTCGTAATCAACAATCTCAAAAAACCCTTATATATACATTTTTTACGAAATTGGATTACTTAATACATATGTATTTATTGGAATTTTAAGGGGTGCTTAACCCCCTTTAAAAGTGAAATTCATAAAAATGCTGAAACACGTCAACTTCATTTTTTAATTGTCTGTATTAAAAAATGTTTTTCTTATTTTTTTATGTTATTTTATAATTTTTTATTCCATAAATATGACCAAAAAAAGGTGTTTTCACCCCCTAGAAAATAGGGTATTCAACCTCACTGCTTAAATTACTGTGGATTACTTGTCCTTTGCACGAGAAATAATTTCCATTTTGTTTCATAAAAAAATATAGAATCGAAGACGAAATATTTAGGAAAAACGATTTTCGAGGGTGAACTTTAGGGATGATTTTCACCCCTTGAAACTGCATATGAGCCGATAAAAAAAAACACGTGTCTAATAATTTTTATACTCTACACAACATATCAAAATTTCATCACACTTTCCTTGTGAGTACTACCCCTCTACAACACATTCTTTACCACATTAAATTAATCGCTAAATGACCACTAAAGTTGGTCGGTTGTGATGAAATAATAATAAAAAAATAAAAATAATACTACCATAAGATACTACTGTTCCGCGCATGCCTGTATGTAACGTGCTGCCAACTCAATAAAGCATCGTTGCCAAATTTTAGCCTAGTTAAATTAGAATTTGGTCGCTTAAACGTTGATTGCTACGATTTTGAAGAGCTTGTTAATCAATAGACCTCCAAAAAAAAAATTTCAATGTTGCTACGAATGAAAGCAAAATCGAATAATGAATGCGGGACACAGAATTTCAAAACTTTTATCAACAAAATTACTATAGGTGCATTGTCGTGATTTCGTATTATTATCTCTTAAATTTTAATTTTATCGCATTGTAATGCAGTAGAACTTCTTTTATTCGTCACTCTTGGGACCGAGCCTATGACGGATAATTGTGAATAGACGGATAACAGAAATTCCATTAGAAACGCGCTTAATTACATATATAGTACTGTACTAGATTTTAAATAATTTGGCAAAGAAATTTTAAAAAAATGTTTAATTTGTTAACATTTAGAGCACGGTATTTTTATTTACAAATTTAGTGTGTACAATATAGTGTGCAGTAGCTTAGTACATTGTGAACTTTAACTTCACAATCCTTGACGCTCTATCAAGGGTATGGGACTTGCTTTACTTTACTTACATACCTAGAGGGGTAAAATGTCTCTACGTCAATTTGTTTACATCTTAGAAAAATCAGTAATTTTCTTAAAAGTCACAAATTAACAAATTTGACAGTAACGGATAGCAAGGGTCGACGGTTAAAAGAAGTTTTACTGTAATTGACTAACATCTTGTTAATTACGGTAGTAGTTCGTTGAAATTTAATATTAATTGTATTTTTTGTTTTTGTATAATTTTTTATGATAATTTTATTATTTATATTAGGCATAATATTGTGAATTGATTATTTTGTGAAACATATATTTTTATTCCTGCCGCGATAAGCACAAGTCGATTTAGTGTTCGCGATTATACTATATATTTTTATAATTTGTCGATTCATTTAATCGTTGTGTTCCGCGTCATTCTCTTTCTTGTTTTTTTCCTTTCTTTCTTTTCTCGCTTCATTTTGGTAACCGATATTATGAAAATTTTTGTTTTTCCGTTATTTCATTCTGTGTTGCGTTATTTTTCTTTACTTTTTCTTTCCTTTTGTTCCAGCTGAAGATGGACTTTGCCCGAAAACGTTTCTGAGATAAGTATATCACATTTCTTTAGTTTGCTATTGGTTAATATATATATATATATATAGTTTTTCAATTAATATATCTATAGTGTCAACAGTATTGCATTTGAGTTTATATAGATAAAAATTGTGTTCATAAAATGGCGAAGAATTTAAATTAACTGGCATATTTAACGGAAAAAACAATAAAAGAAACGAAGAAAATTACTATTAAATGTTCTTATTGTGGGAATCTTGTTATGATTTGTCACTAAAAAATTTAATAGCGCAATAAAGCAGGAATGGTTATGGCCATCGAACTTTTTTCTTTTTCTTTTTGGGTGAAAGGGAAGATTAAAATTATAGTCACTTTCACTATTGTCAATTAGAATACTACTAGCAGTTTTATAACTTGTATTCGTTACGATTGAAGGTCGCTTTTAATTGTAAAAATGAATACCTAAATACAGCCTATTCTCTCGACTAGGATAAAAATATTTTAAATGTAAAACTTTTTTCTAACTCATCTCGCATAAAAAGAAACAATAAGAAAAGGCTAGAAATGTTAAAAGTTTTAAATGAATACTACAACAAAGAAATATAAAAAAAATTCGACAGGACTTGCATCTGCCCAGTTAAAAAAAGGTATTTGATGAAAATGAATCTTATTACTCTCCTCTTTTCCATAAATTTTTCATATTTAGTCACAATTTTTTACTTCCTAGTAATTTGGTTTTCATTAGTAGAATTTTAACCAGTCTTTCTGGCAAGTTAAAAAGTACTATATATATTAATTACAATAAAATTCTTAGGCTACCCCCATTAAAAAAAATGTCTCAAAAAATGTCCCAAATTTATGTAACGTTTGTTATATTTTATAGGATTTTGTGATTATGTTATTATATTCATATGGACCGATTTAGAATTACGTTGTAAATTTTGATCATTTTATACAAAGTATAGAGGAGAAAGAGACAGAAATGCAAGCAAGAGGGGTCAAGGGGCATAGCCCTTTGCGAGGCCAAAATGGCCGAGTTTATATATATATATATATAAAGTAAAGTAAAGTAAGTCCCCATACCATTGACAGGGCGTCGAGGATTGTGAAGTTAAGGGTTACAATGTACAAAGCACAACGGCACTAATGAGAGTAGGGGGGTCGTTCCTATATATATATATATATATATATATATAGATATAGATATGTATATAGGAGAAACTAAAAAAGCATTCAGTGACTTGGCAGGATTTCATACAGTTACCGTATTCGTGCTTTAATAAATCGATCTGTAATTATTATACTGTTGAATAATGCAATGTAAATGTTCAAAATTTTTAGCGAGTGAGAACACACAATCGGATAATTTCTTTTAAATATAATTAAAAATTTTCTCACAATTTAGAAAAAAGTTACACTGCTGTAACAACAATTTGCCAAAATGAAATCAAAGGAAATCAACATATTTAAAAGTTACTCGATGTTCGTGCTGTTATCGATAATAAAATTGATATCATTAGCAACGATAAAAAAAAAAAGAAAGTTGATTAATGAATAATAACAGGTTGAGCATATATAAAATTCAGATATACAGGTAAAGTTATTAAAAGTTTTTTTTCAAAAGAAATCATTTTATTTGATAAATAATCATTTAGGATAATTTATTATCTCACTGGAGATGAAATGCGTTAATAAATGTATAATTTAAGAAACATTTTTAGCGTCAATAATTTTGTCTTTCCCTTCGTGGACTCGCCAACTATTAATCTGACGTTACAGTCTTACTGGAAGAAAAAAATAAGCCAGATCTTAATTCGGTTACAAATTGCAAGAAGGAAGCAAACAAGAACTATGAAGGGTGTAGGAAAAGAATGAAAAGTGCGTTAAAAGTTGTAGAAAGAACGGAACAACATTCGAAGAAAACGCGACCGGGTCGCAAATTTAACTACTATCGTCAGGTTCGAATTGACCAAAAGCAATTGGAGAAAAACGAAAATAACAGATGGAACGAAAGAATAACTGAAATGAGAATAACCATGATACTACCGTGGCGGAAAAAGTGAAAGGTTGAATAGAAAGATAAAAATTGAGAATTAAGAAAAGGCAAGTGTCAGCGCGCTGATAATGATAAGACATGCCAAGTGCGTTCCGACTACTGGTTCTACTGTTAAGATTTAAGTAGTGTGCAACGTATTACCTCGAGTAACATTGTTTCATCGTTAATTATCGCACCACGTAATTCTTCAAAATCATATTGTCATTATACATCCCACTTCATCCTATATGCTCCGAAATTGAATTTTTTGTTGTCAAAAAACTAGTACGTCTAATTAAATAACTTTTCTGTTCTTAGAACTCCTCTACATATGGACCAGGGACCACACGATACATCTAAATAATTCTTTCACCGACTCTATTATATTCTCGCATTATCAAACTGCCTTCTGAAGAAAAATCTTCCTGCCATCGCTGATATAAAAATTACCGATTATAACTCTGCCATTGATAAAGTAACAGAATCGAAGGCACTAGTAGCAACTTCACAAACTTCTAATTCCATCTTGATGATAAAAATTGATCACAAAATCGTATGTATTGCCTTCCTCTCATTTTCGTCTTGGTTAACATTGTCCTCTACATTCAAGTGATGATTCCAATTATGTACATTTTGAGTGTTCATGTTTATATATTGCACGTACTGTTCTATATTCCTACTTGCTATCGCGTTTCGTACGTCTTATTTGTGCCTACGCCCTACATATCATTCCAGCTCTCAGCATATTTACTCTATCAATCTCTGACAGAATTCCTGTCCGACTGATCTTTTTCCTTCCACAATTCTTCTGGGTAGCAGTCCTTCGTCGAAGTGCTCAACCAAAAAAAAAAAAAAAAAAAAAAAAATGACCCCTTTATCCCAGCTAAAAATGTTACTAGCTAATAATACGAGAAGAGACTAATACTTTCAAATGTCCGCCCCCCCCCGCTTAATTCTAGATTAATTTAATACTTTTACACATGATCAGGTTTAAGCAAAAAACTTTAAATATTCTCAAATCATTGGCTTATGAAAGAGATAATTATTGGGTACTCTTCTCCACAATGATCAATTAGGTAAACAAATCGGACGTACAGTAGAACAGTGTAACAACCCTTTTGCGATAATATTTCGCAAGCAGACGTCGGAACATCACGTAAATTTTTTGAACCACTAATCAGTAGTGCAGCTCTCCCTTCAAGCGAGTAAATCACAAATAAAAAAAGTACAAAACCAATCTCAGTCGACACTGCCGAGTTTATATATTGGTACAAGCTGCACGAGCTGGCTTACCCGAACAAAAAGTGCCAATCCAAGATATGTTAAAACCAGCTGAAGATTTAATTAATTCTAAATTTCTCTAATTTCAGTGTACTTATGGATGTGACAAACGGAGTCCAGCAGTTCACTCCACTGATATGAAAGAAATTATTCACGTGCTCGGTGACACTTTCCAGGTTCTATGACATAATATATGTCTACAAAAATTCGATTCACCACCAGGTGCTTAAGAAACGTCTTGCCGAGGCTACTAATTTAGTGCATTCGAGCCTTGGTGAAGAGGATTTTCTTGTTCTTCAGAGGAGGATATAGTTGCTATAAAAAGAAAAGAAAAGAAATAATAATGACACGATTACTAGCTGCAATTGTAATGGAACATGCAAGAATTACGAAAATTTTCGAAACTATTAATATTTCGTCTACAGGTAACTCTTTAGCTAATCAATCTCTTTGTATTCCGAATTTTTCCACATATTTTACATGGTCAATCTCTAATTTAACAACTGGCGGAGTAACCTGAAATATTGCACTTCGCTCAAACGTGTACAAGCGATACCAGTGAAAGTACACTAACGGACTAACTACTCGGCATTTATAGTCTCTGTATCTTCCCGGGGTGATTAACTGACGCAACAACTTAATATGTTGACTACAGCAACCGTAATTTCTGGAGACTTCTAAACTCATGTTCCATTATCGCAAAAACCATAATCAGCGTGGACAAACAAGAGAAAACGCGTTCCACTGGAAATTATATTAAACACCGAACCGACAAATTTTAATTTCATTCACCGCACATAGTTAACATTAAATTCAGTGTGATGATAACAAAAGCACTAAACATCCTCATACCTTTTACTCAATTATCATCTAGACTGGGCAAGAAAATGATTAATTACACGTATGGAAACTCGTACTCGAGAAGTATGTGTCCCTCAGTGACAACCGGGTGGTCAACTGGGAGAAATTTTTTTCACTGGATCCGCATTAAGACGATCGGACCAGCTTATGGCGAGGAAAGAGTACAAATTTTTGTACGTCTGTTAGCTAAATTTGCATCCCACACCGGCTAAACGATGAACAAACGCGCTGCTCCGTGGCGAAATAAGGAATACACCCCGGCGCGCCTTTCGTAATCGAAGACAAACTCTGTTGCGTACAAGCATCTTTGTCTTTTAGGATCCGTAGCTTATTAAAAGACAAAAAGGAAGCGATTATCATTATAAGCCAATACTACTAATCTTAACGAAACGTGTGGTTAATAATTATACCAATATCAAAGATTACCCTCTGCCAGTAAAACAAGCAGTCTTCTTTAACAAACAGCGGTAATAAGGGCTAGCAGGTCACATGTTCTCGCGTCATTCATGCGTATCAATACGTTCGGAAAAGGTAAAATTACTCAACAGCTACACACACAACTGGCCAATGAATAGCAGACTTTTCATTTACATCGAGCACATTGTTCGTAATAGAAAATTTGTCATTCTCTACGGATCGTGTTGATATCTAGTAAGTACGATGTAATTAATGCAGTCAATTCCTCAGCAGGTGGTTATTAACCTGACACTGATAACACTCAGTTAAACGAAGGAAATAAATCGCCAATTAGAGCCACTCTATTTTCCGACCACATGCTGTACTATACCATCTGGTGTGAATAGGTAAAGAAATGGAGCTTTCATCAACGCAATTGAAAGATATTCAGAAATATATGACATTGTATGATTTGTAACTTTCCACTATCTCAACGATATCTAGACGGATTATCAGCCGCTTACTAACATAAAAAAAGTCCTGCGTACAAAAATAACCAAAAAACATACGTCTCTGAAGAATTAATATGTTGAGGAAACCAACGCATTCTGGAGCAGATACAGTCACTCTTCGTAAAGTTTGCATCGCTCACTATGTTACTATGATGTAGCCGCCGACTCATCCACAAACACTTTCGATTAAACACCGTCCATCCTCTGTAGTATTAGTTTTTTTTCATACTATATTCCTTGCCAGAACTTCTATTTCTTGTGTAGCAGTGAACACCCAGAAAATCTAGATGAAAAATCGAGACTATTCGTTGTCCCTCGTGTAACAGTGTGAAATCGACGACATCCTCTCCACACACTCATTGACGAAAGACATTTTTGAGAACATAGTCAAACCGAATTAACGTCAACTGACATATTCAAATGGTATAGAGAAAATTAAATTCGGAATCGGGCATCAGAGTGGCAACAAAGATGGAGAAGTCTGTTCAAATCATAACTCCAATTTACAGAGAGAGGAGCGATTGCAGAAAATACGGTTTTATCGTAGAAAAATGTATTATCGAGATGAAGAAGACAGTGGATAAAATTAAGTATGATCAAAATGGTCGTTTCATAGGCACACATTTCCTTCCCAAAGGCTTTACTCTCTCTCTTTTCGTTCTCACCGTGACTTTTAGACTGATCTCTATCCGTCCTTTTTCTCCAACCCTGACTCCTTCTTGTTATCTTGCCTTACATCCTAAATCCTCTTCTCCTTAGTTTAACAATTTTCCCAGTATCATCAGCCGTTCCGTCACTTGTTCCATAGTTCGCCTTTGTTTTAATCATAGTCTGCTCCCGGATTCTCGTTTCCGCTTTGCTCTTGTTCGATCTCCTTTGTTGTGTCCCTTTATGCACACCATGAAGATGGATTATAGTATCCCAAACTAGTGCCTGAATTTTTTTTATATTTTCTAAATTATATCATTGTGTTGTTAGTGTTTGCTCTATTTTAATCAACTTTTTATTGCAGTTGTTTCAACTTATTTTAAGCATTGTACTTCGTAAATAATGCCGTTCGCAAGTGAAATTCACTGGGAGTGACAGACGCGACTGGCTTATTAAAATAGTAGTTGTGCCCTGCAAGAATTGAATGAAAACCAAAATCCTAGTCTGCGCATTTACTGATAAACCAGAGAGAGGTAAATGTTCTATGCAATTGGCTTGGAGTTGGTCTGCATAGAATTATATAAAAATTTATACATCCGTGAAATTACCCTGGTTGACCTTTCGTTCGTTTTATGATAAGTCTGCTTGTAACATTGTCATTACAATAGACACGCTTTAATCACAATGTCAGGCGATGACACACATAAAGAGAATCTTTGCTTATATTTAGCTTGATCACCATTACTAATTGATACATCGACAAAGTTGCGGGATACTTAATGAAATCGAATCACTGTAAATCGTAAGAATATTAGGGCAAAAAATAAAAAAAAAAGCAGAAGAAAATATAGAAAGTCATAAGAGAGCGAATCATTCCAGATGTGAACTATCGGATGGAAAGATTGATGTAGTTGAAATGTCCCAGCGCTCTGATACTTGAAATACCGTAAAATAAATTGATGATCGCGATTCGGAATGAAACAAGTAAATTGCAGATACCAATCTATAAAAAAATTCAAAATAATCGAGAAAGAATGTCACGTGCAAAAATGAAAGTAAATACTCGCTTCCGTAATTTAAAAAAAAGACAAAAAGTTTTCTTATAGATAAACTTTTTTTTCTTTTTTTTTTTACTGATCAGTTAATCATAGAAATTGTGATTCAGTTGAAAATGCAGAATACGGGCGAGATCGTAAAAGATCTAACGACAAAAAAACCGCTTCGCAAGATTGAAGACAACTCATGATATTAACGACAAAAGTGAAAAAGGTACACAAATGTAGCCTAGACGACAGTTATAAACATAAGCCGGCTCTTTTTACAACACTGATGTTTATGAAGCAATAAAACCAGAGCAGATAAACCAAAGTAGTTAGCGCGCTCGCTCATTACACAAAAAAAAAACAAAACAAAGAGAACATTCAAATGTACGAGCCTCGCAAAATTACCATCCGGTGGCAAAATACTATTAGAGATTTTGAAATAAATATTGCAGCTCGTGCTTGAGATAAGGGTCTCTCTCTCTCTTCAGTTACGCATATAATGGACATTATAAGAGAGTTATAATCTATGCTCGAAGGCGGGTCTCAAGCTTTCACAGAAAGTTCGTTGTCTGAAGGCACGAATCACTTATGAATGCTTAGAAAAGAGAAACATAGTGGAGCACAGGATATTGCTACTTATAGATTTTAGGGTCCGGTAGAACAATTTCATGACAATGAAAATTTTAAATGCGTTTTTCTCGGGAAAATATCGTATTTTTCCGATTTACTTTATCAAACTATTTAGAACTCCGTTCAAAACTGGATGATTCCGTACAGAAGTTGTGTGCGATTTTTTCGTTATATCCTTCGCTTCTTAATTACAGACTATTTTATGTGGCGGTTTTTCGATGGAGTGTTCAATTTTTTTTTTTCAAGCATTTCTGTAAAAATTACATACAAAAAAAACACGATATATATATATCGAAAAAAATCACTCGTACTTTTGTTCTTATAGTACAAGAAAAAATTGTATATGTAACTGGGTACTCGTAAATAGCTTTGACGATTTTGATGGAATGAATTAGCGGTTTTCCGGGGTTCGGATAAATCGATTATTGGTCACAACGTCTCGTATTGTTTGAAACGAGCAATTTGTAAAAGGGGTTGACCAATGTTTAAGTGATCATCGTATTATTAGGGTTTATTAAAAATAAAAAATAATTCGCTTATCTGTACCGCGGTAATTGAAAACAAATAAATTTATTTACCATTGTTAATTAAAATTAAATAAAAGATTAATATCTTTGTTTCGTGATGAAATGTATATTTCTTTGCGTTTTACACAACGCATTTAAATGGATTACGTCAATTTCGATCAAACTTCAGATAAATAATCGATTGGTCGAATAGTCGAGAAAATTCTATGAAATGAGTAATTTTTAAAATCCAATGATTAAACGATTATCGTATTATTATTATTATTATTATTAGGGGTTATTAAAAATTAAAAATAAATCGCTTATTTACACATCATGGCAATTGAAAATAGATGGAAATTCATTTATATTATTAATTAAAATTGAATAAAAAATGAATATCTCTATTTCGTGATATGAAATATATTTATTTACGTTTTACAGAAAGCATTTAAATGGATTATGTCAATTCAAATATACAGGGCATGTACCATTATTCAACAATATAGAGGACATGGGCGTCGCCAGCGAGGGCAGCCCCCCCCCCCCTGGAGCTTTGAAATGTTTTAATCAACTGGCCATAATGAGCATTCATAAGCGCGTAATCATGAATAATTTACCAGAAACCCACGAAAATTATGTCTCTTAATTAAGATTTTATTCTTGTTTAATAAAATATTAAGCCTTTACAACTGTTATAAATTTTATTTTTTCTATAACTCATCATTTTCTATCATTTTGCCCCCCCCCCCGGCGGCTGGTAACTCATTTTGCCCCCCGCCCCCTGGCCCACCGGCTGGCGACGCCCTTGATAGAGGGAATCATTTTGGTACAGCACTTTGGCTGTAAATTTATGCCTACTTTGCCGAAATACTTATTAAAGTCAATTTCTCTGAAGGTCTCTTTGCTTTGAACGCTAGCAATTATCTCTTTTTTATTCTTCACCGTTTGATTTTTCTCCCATCATTCACGTATTCCATAAACCCCATCCGTCCACATCTGCTTTCTTGAGTTTTAAATGTAATTTTTATTTTTTTATATTTATTTATTCGACTTTCTTTTTTTTTTTTAGTTAACTTTATTATGTAAACAAAGAAGCTGATTAGTAAATGTTAGTGCTTTTTTAGCATTCTAATCTTTAAGAAAGAGTTAAGTTTCTTTTTTCTCGTTTCTTGCTGTAATTATGCATGAGGCGTAATATTTTGAAATAAAAAATGAACGTTGGTACGATAATTATTACTAAATAGTTCAAGCTTATGAAGATTTGATTTTATATTTTGTAACGCGAAAACACGTCAACAGGAAACGAATAATGCGCAAAAAAAAGACATACTAGATATTTGACTGTTTTTTTTTTCCTTGGGTTTGCTACTAGAGAGCATTAGCCCAGCAAAATGGAAGAAATGCATGAAACAGAATAGAAACTATATTTTTATTTTAATAGAAAATGGAATCAAGGAATACTTCTAGAACAGCAACAACTGAGAGATAGGCAGAGAAAGAACGTAGGAGGCATTAAAAGGAGCAGGAAGACCAAGCTTTAAAAGTTGAGAATAAAGTAACTCACGCTCGCGAGATAAACCAGAACACTCGAAGGATACGTGATTCGTTTCACAAACATGTACTGGCAACCTTCAGGATCCAATGAACAAAAGAGAGATGCAGCCAAGAAGAAGCGATTTAGAGAAGAAGGAAGTACACTATGCGAGAAACAGAGGCGAGATAGTTCAGTAATTATGGACCGAAGCAAACTGAGGAAATCATAGGAACAGGGTTAATCAAGAGATAAAAGGAATTAGGATTAGCGAAAATAGAAACAAAAGCAGAGTGCCTAAGATGGCAGAATTTAGTTGGAAGAAGTATATTGTGTACTGGGACCCTACTAATAAAATTTCCATTGGAAGCTGCAGCTTTAGCAAGTAGGTCGACGGCTACATTCCTTTTGAAACTTATAATCCACTGTTTGATGTGCATCTGAGCAATGCTCGATTAATACGTCTATTAGCCAGCTACCGTGACGTAGCTGATTAGTTAATTGTGTTTCGCATGATTATGACCTAAATAGGGGCAAATAGTAATTCAATGATCAAACTTCTTTTTTAGAGTGTAATGAAAAGTAAATTTAATTTACCACATATTAAATAGAAAAATTGAAATTTCGTGGTAAAATAAATTTCTTCCCGATGCATATTTGTAAATGTTACGTTTCGACTAAAATACCCCTTCAAAGTTGGAAAATAGACTAAACTTTTACACGCGCGTTAATATTGTACTTTTAAATGTTTGTAAAACTCGTGAATACACTTTAACTGATCTGCAAGTTTGAAATAAATCCTAGCAAAGTTCGTTCACCAAATACACTGTATGTATATATATATATATATATAAAAATGAATGTATGTCTGTATGTCCTCGATAGACTTCGAAACTATCCATCCGATTTTTATGAAATTTGAACAGTATATTTATGGGATAGAGAGGAACAATATAGGCCATTTAAAAGTCAAAAAAAAAAACGTGTCAAAATTCGTTTTTGCGAGTTTAAGGGGTTTTCACAAATTATAAAATAGGGCGATTCAAAAAACATAAACAAAATCGGAAAAGATGTATAATATACATATATATGTATTAACATGGTTGTTTTTTTATTTTCTAAGTTAGGCTGTTTGTAAAACATTTCATGAACCATTTTTTATATGTTTTTCGTGTTCAGAATTATTCAGACCTATTCGTATTTACTTTTGGATAAATGTGGGTTATTATGTTCACGATTTTTTAAAACCCAATCTTTTCCGTTAACAGTTATAAAGTATCTGATGGAAAAATCGTTGTTCTTTAATTTTTGCCTTTATTGAATTTTTTATTCACTATTTGTATTAATTAATTCTCTGGCATCGCGCTTGATAACCCATGTTCGCATGTACCGCTCGTCTATTACTCGCCTATTATCCATTCGTATTCGTGGTGTAATGTATGTTCGGTATTTTCGCAACGTTTGGTTTTTTTTTCTTAAAATATTCTCACATTTGTGCGGCGAGTGACATTTTTATATTTCAGTCGTAAAAATATTGCAATTTATTATTTATAACGCACGCATTTTTGTTTAAATTATATATTTTTTTTTGCCACACCAGCCAAACCTGCCCATAATTGGAATTTCTCATTAATGGTCTAAAAGAAAAAAGTAAAATAAATTAAAATTAAAAGCGATATTGCCTCCTCTCCCAGTGGAGATGAGACAACTGATAATATCTTTTTCTTTATAGTGCCATACTCAGCTTCTGAGCGTCGGCGACTACCTATTCGTACGTCTCAGTTGTACAGATATAGGTAGTGTACTAGGCAATTATTATATGCAACGCAGGTGTACACACGCAAGACTTCATTCGGAACTGATAGTAGCCGCTTGTTACCGTGCTACAAGTGCAGTCCCGTGTGGGTCTGCTGTGGTACTGACCTAGCGCGCATATGGTGTTGTACGTGGTGGTTTGCCATTGCCTTCCACGTGATTATTAGCGATTATTTATTTTATTTAATTCTTGTAATAAGTTCGTCGTCGCTCGGGATCGAACCCGTGACCTCCATATCGGAAGTCAAGCGCTCTAGCAACTAGGCTATCGCGACGACTCGATAATAATATACACTATATTAAATTCCACATATATGTGTTCTTATGAAATATCGATCCACTGACGCGTGATATCCACTTCTCTTTCTTGTTTGGCGTTGAATTTTTCTGGAGCCACTTATCTTTCAGATACTTGGTAACACACAGAATAAATGCTACCTCACTACTCATGGACGTAGTATCGTAGTATGACAATAACCAAAGCACGCTTGACAGTCCTATTTGCGGTTAGATATGAAAGCGAACATTTCCTCTTACGGACGATGGATACTAGTTGCAATGTTCATGTGATGAGAGAGAGCATCTCGGCACCATCTTCTTTTTAATTTTCTCCTAGGATTGCCCGGCAACGTATTTCTTGACATCCAAAATATGTTAGGATTATCACTATGACGAAGTTTATCGAAGAATCTTTGATACTGGTGCACATGTACATCTTTGACTAATGGAATATTAAGATCCTTGTGTGGAAAGTATGATTAGAGACATAATTAGGAGCCGAAGCCATCATGTGAAGTATCTTTGATTACTGCCACCTGTAGTAGGTTACTTGCTTTAGTTGTTCCGTACATGCCATACTTCCAGATTAGCGCTATAACCATGAGATATATCCGTATTTTTAAATCCAGACTTAAAATAGACCTTCTTCCTACCACTTGTTTGATGTGTTATACAGTAAAAGAGAAAAAAAAGCGAATCGTATAATTTAATTTCTGAGGACGGCATGATTATTTTGTGAGCAGAGCAACTGCTCGGTGCGCCGGGTACTTACAATTAAATAACACTACGCGTTATTCGGTTAGGCAATGATGTTTCGTTCGATGGTCCGAATGCTGCTGCAGTTAACGGAAAAGAAAAGTAAACAAAAACGATAGTGCGCGCATATGTAAAAATGAATGTATAATGTAGACTCCGAAATTATCCATCCGATTTTTATGAAATTTGAAAAGTTTATCTGGGGGGGGGGGGTCATGAGGAACAATATAGGCTATTTAAAAGTTAAAAAAATAAATAAATAAATTACAAAATAAATAAAAATCGATCGAAAGTGCGGCCGCTTGCGTCGAAGTATACTCTAGCCGAAACACCGATTGATTACCAACACAATTGGTTATTGACAGGTGGTGAAAAAAAGAGAAGAAGAGGAATTAATCCCATGTTTAAAAATGACATACATATATACGTTTGTTTTGTGTTTTCTTTTGTTTAATTGTTTAGATTTTTCGTAAGTTATATTCTTAATTATTTAAATTTTGCTGGGTATGTAAAATATTTTACTTTGTATTTTTTTTATTTATTTACGTTTTACAAGGCTAATTTTCTGTATTATTTAAAATTGAAGGTTATTGTTTAATGTGTGAGTGTTTAATTTTTTTGTTTAAAAATTTTGTATAATGCTATAATAGGTAAGCGACGAAAGTTATTTAGTCTAATTCGGACTGATTGGAGCGAACCTATTAATAGATAAATTTAATTTTAGTACTATAATAATATCACATTCACATTCCAGCCGTGTAGGCCCGCATTTTACGATTTCATTAAATTTTTTGAAACAATTTTAAGTTTCACGAGTACGGAACGGCGCAGGATAACGAGAAATTACACTTGTTTTTTTTTGGATTTTGCTTTAGGCAACAGTAGAAAATTAAAATATCGAAAAAACGTTTCCTCAATCCGCTAATAGCAGACAAACCAACGTTCAGGCAGGACAACGTCTGCCGGATCCGCTGATATTAATTACAACGTAATTCTTAGGTTAACCCCCCATTAGAAAAAATGTCCCAATTTTATGTAACGTTTGCCATATTTTGTAGGATTTTTGTTATTGTTATTTAAAAAATGTCACAATTTTATGTAACGAAATATGTAACGAAAAAATGTCTCAATTTTATATAATGAACGTTAAATGTAAGGATAGGATTTTTGTGATTATGTTATTTTTTTTGTGTTAATGCCAATAAGAATTACGTTGTAAATTTTGATCATTTTATACAAAGAATAGAAGAGAAAGAGATAGAAATGAAAGCAAGAGTGGTCAAGGCGCACAGCCCCTTCCAAAATGGCTGAGTTTATATATATCCATTTCTACGCTAGGGGTCATCAGGAAAAGTGTCCCGTCACGAAATTTGTTAAATATATAAGACTTTATTGCAATATTAGCGCTCCTACATCCCCTGGTGGTGAAAATTGGAACTTACTAGGAAAAGTGTCCTGTGTCACGAAAACTGATAAAATGGTTTTAATGCGATATTAGCGCTTCCACATCCCCTGGTGGTGCAAATTGGAACTGAAAGTTTTTTTTCTATTGAACGGCGTAACCAATGAAAAAGTTTACTTTTCTATAAGAATTATAAAAGAACTAGACCTGCGGATGAAGGGGGCTTGCCCCATTCCGAAGCCCAAAGGGGCGAATTATATATATATATATATATAATTGGAAAAAAAATTGATTTTTATCTTCTAGTTAAAAATTGAATAAGCTTTCTCTTGAGTGTAACAGAAAAAAGGGGGGTCCTAAAAGAACAATGGCCCATTTTACGATTAATCATCATGAAAAGTTCTTTTATGTAAACAAAAACTTATGTACAGGATAAAACAGGATTTCTATTATTTCGTTATAACCGTTTCCGCAAAATATTTCAATTTTTTCTTACGCTACAGTGGATTTTAAGTTCTTAAACTTAAGAAAAAGTAATAATAATAATAATAATAATAATGATAATAATAAAACATAAGAATAATTTTATACTTGATTTTAGGTTTCTGCATTTTAGTAAATATTAAGCTATTCATTTTCGAAGCGGTTAGATGGCACATATGCGCTGGACTTGAAATATCTTAAAATTTCCGCGTCGTCAAAAAACTATTTAAGAGGTAGCCGTTAAATTCAACATTTACTACTTCGCAATGACGTATTGAGAAAGAAATTTAACCTCGTGAGTAGTTCAATTGCTAATTAGGTTTTTCTTTTTGTATTTAAACATTCGTTCAAATGGCAGTATATTCTCTGATATCGAACTGTGCTTTAAAGGATTTCATGAAAATGCGACTGTAGAAAGAGTGCGAGCAGGCCTACGAAAATAAAGTTCAAAAGAACTGGTCCGATACTCAATTGTTACAGTAATCGACTTTCTTTTGTAGAATTACTTTCCGCATCAGCATCCCTCGTTCGAGCTTGCTACGAATAAGCAGCGCGTAATTACTTCGAAGAATGCCGAGCATTAACCGAAAATTCTCTCATTCATTAGACATACACAATTATGTCCCCCCGACTGCCCGTCTTCGCCCTAATCGCATCTACGCTCCGGTCGCGTCCGACACCCTTCCTAATCCGGCCCCTGTCGATTACCGTTCGACACGCTGGATATGTAGCTCGTTTTTTTTTTCTTTTTTCTTTTTTTAATTTACCGTTTGATCGCGACTCCTTATCAGTGTCAATTGTTACACAGCAAACGTTCGGCACGTGTACCGGTCCCCGGGATTTTTCATCATCCTTTAGGAACACCTTTCGGCAAAGTTGTTCAGCCGAGATGCCGCGCTCAGATACACCGTCTCACCCTCTTTTTGGCGGGTACATTTTCGCAAATGAAGACGGTCGTCGGAAGCTGGAAAGCGCCGTCGGATGGCCCGATGGAAGCGGCAGACAGATCGATATTTAAATGAACTCGGCCGAAGAAGCGAAGGAAAAAAAGCCGGTAATATGCGGTTTTGGAATCTGCTGCGAGCAGCGGATGGAGTGCACAGCGGTAAAAACGTGTTCCAGTGGCGTTGATTCGGATGTGTGCAAAATGTGATTTTCTTCTACTACGTACGTATATATCATCGGCACACCTAGCAAAGCCTATACTCTCGCTTATGTAGAGCCTATTAAATAGGCCGCTTCTCCCCGTCCTCAACACTTTGCTTGCCCATGCCAATTCACATTTCGGCATTCCATCACTTCTCAGTCGTTGTGTGCGCATATCACTCCATGTAGACTTCTACAATGAGTGGGTAAATAGTCATTTTTAAATGCGACAATGTGATTGAAAAAAAAATATCGTTACAACGAATTCTCTTTAAATCGACGAACTACTTCATACACACTACATGCAAATAGCTCGATGTCTCAAAAAACGCGATGATTAGGAATGTGTGTAACTCAGTGGCGGATTCACGAGGTGGTATATATGGGACCACGCTCCCCCCCCCCCAAAAAAAGAATCAAAGCCTCTAATTTGTTATAACAGAGAAACTTAATTTATGCTATAAAAGATTTGTATAAATTTTACACCTATGGCTTTTAATAATTAATACTCAATACTTTTTTCTAGTAAAACTATTAATGTTATATACATGTTTTTATTTTATTTTAAATGTCGTCGATCTTTTCGCTTTGTTATTTATTTTTAATTTTTATTTTGTAATTTTAATTAAAAATACATAGTTCAATGAGAAATATATATATATTTATACTTGCTCACGAACAAAGAGAATTCCGGATTACTAACAAAAATTAAAAAGAAGTAAAGTGTCTAATGAAAATACTTTCTTACTATTTTTAAACTACCATTTTGGCTAGAATTTTATAATTTCGTTTTATTTTTTTCATAATTAAAAATAAGACAAAAGTTAAATTAAAAATTGTAATAATTATGTATTATTAAAACACATTTTTAAATTTCTATAAAGTTCGCTATTTGATTATCTGTATGAAACAAGGGGGTTATTTTATAAATATCTACTGCCTACCGTAAAAGATTTTACGTAATTATATAATTTCACCCCAAAAAATGTCCTTCTGGATCCGCCCCTGGTGTTCACACTTTTCCTCTAATAGTTTATTACGGAAAAAGCGAAGTAAATAATTAATAAATTGTTCTCTTTTTTTTTCTTTCGCAACTTCCAGCGCTCTGCATATCTCTCGATGGACTGCGAACCTACATAGCGCGTGTTCTGATACCCATTACTGCTATTCTGGGAGCTGAAAATTTCAATTCCGGCGTAGCATTCGAAATAGAAACCGGAGAAATTAATTAAACGAAATAAGAAAATCGAAAGGTGTAAGAAACGAATTTTATAGGAATTAGTTATTCGCAAAGGCGATGCAATGCTATAGAACGTAAGACGATTAGCAGAGATTGAGAGCACGTTTAAAATCGGGCAAAATTCTTTTGAAAAAATAAAAAAAAATTTCAGCTGCTAAACAGAAACATATTTTAATTCTCTCTATATCAAAGATATATTAGATACATCGGATATCCGCTGCGATATATTCTCATCAACTATTACCACACAAGGGATGGAAAAATTGAAAAAATTACCATTAGTAAATAGGACCTGGCACAGACGAGTTTCTGAGACATTATTCTTACTAAGTTCAGTTTCCTTATTTATATACGTGCAATTTAGGTCAATCATTTTTATGTGCTGGTACAATATAAAAAAATTAAATTAAATATGTGTATTAATAATTTTTGGTCTAGAATTTTACCGAATTCATAATTTTATTTATCGATTGGTTCCGAAAAAATATTCGTATAACACATCTAATAATTGCTAAATTTGTTTTATAATCAGAAAAAAACGGAACTATATTACAACGCTTTAAAAAAGTAAGATTATCTATCTTCAAACTACTTAAATTTTAAAAAATTAAAAAAAGTGCTTATTATTATTTATTATTCATTTTTTATTTGTAAAGCGCGCGTGTATCTAATGCGCTAGAGCGAACTAGAATTAAAAACTATATTATTTTACGGATACATAAGTTACATTATTATAATTTATATTAAATTATAAATGTTAATTTTTTGTAAAATCTGTATAGTATTTGTTGGCTACGATCCTCTTCATCTGCAAGGTCACGATAGGGTTTATTTACATTGTATTTCTTATTAGGTAATATAGTTTAATTTAATTATCTAAAATTCGGTAGTTGAACCAAATGGTTTAGTCTTTTTGATTTAAGTACTAAAGGTCCGAGCGAAATAACCTCTCTATGTGTAGATATTTCCCGTCATCATTTAATCTGTCCGTGTGACTGAAGAGCCACAAACTCCTCGGTAGAATCCTTTTATGAAGTCGGTTGGTTCAACAGAGGCTTATCTTACATACGAAAGAATCTCGTCGAAAACGGGTAAATTTCCCAAAACAAAATTCCTCAAGGAACTTCCGTTCCAAATTGAATAGAAACACACATCTCTAAAAGAAGATTGCTATCCAAAACATTTTAAGAATTTTCACATTCACACATAATCTCGAGTCATTCAAGAAGTTAATTAAAAAATTCAGTTAGTCACATTTATTATCCGAACGAAACTAAAATAAGTTTAGATTTAATTCAGAAATTTTTATCCCATTATACATATCTCTATTCCTTTCGGTTTAGATGGAGTCGCTTATTATTATAACTAGACAGAGTTCGGATTTATATGCACTAAAAAATCCTAATATGTGTAACCTCTCGAAATATGCACTAAAAAAATGCACGAAAATATGCGTTCAAAATTTCATAATAGATAGTATATATTAAAAAAAGTAAATTAATTTGTTTACCGCATCAAATTTGTTACTAACATGCTGCATTTTCTTCCACTGCATTAATTTACGTTTAAAAAAAAAAACCATTATAAATTATAAATCTAAATTTAAAAATTGTTACATATAAAAATAAAGAATTTTTTCTAAATTTTCAACGCGAAAATTACATATCTTTTGTTTGTTAACGTAACCTTCAGTAGTATAGAAAACGACATCTCCACATTGCAAGATACAACCGTAAATATTTAAATGCAGCCACTTCAGATGGAGTATGTAAAAGATTTCGTTTTCTCATCTGACACTTCATCTAATTGAATCAAAACGGCACAAATGATCTGTCAGACATTGAAGACAGCGCGTCTAGATCAAATCTGTCACAAGTTGTGTGTGCAAGTGTATGTGCATACGTATATATCCGGTACATGATTCGGAGAACAGTTATCCCCATCACAAGGTCGAAGATAACGTATTACTGTTAACTAGCATTAATCATATATTAGCGTGAAAAAGATGGGTCAACAATATTTGTTTTTGTTTGGCGACACTATTGTTTAACTTGGGCAATTTAAAAGTTCTAAAAGGCCGGAAGGTAAATACTGTTCAAATTCATTTCATTTATAAAGGAAACAAAAAGAGATTTTTTTTTATTTGCAGAAAGATATCCTGTCCGTAAAGATATACAACAGCGGCACACACGGTCGATAAAGAGAAATAATTTTTTTTTATTTGTGATAAGAAGCTATCGTCCAATCACAGAGACTTGACAAAAAATAAAACAATGATAACCTTGTTCTTTTTATTAAAGTTAAAGTTTTCATGCTTTTGATCCGACCTTATTGTTTTGAATATATAATTTCGTGCGTATGTGTGTGTCTATGCGAGTGTTTTCTTCACACGTAATTATGAAATACGTATTTATATGCCCGATTAAATTAGCTCATTTTGAATTTACAACCCTTGAAACGCCTGGATACAAAGTATCAAAGCATTAGAGCTACAAGTAGAAAAAGATAGGCATTATATGCAAAATCCGAACCCTAGTTAAACGAATCAAAGTAATCACATTATTAAGTAAGTATAGGCTGGTATGTGTCTGTGTGGAGGATTGGAAATTATGCGCTTCTTGAAGGAATGTTTCAGTCCACTCATAGGTATTCGGAATTCTTAAGTGGCATTAATCGGAACAAAGAAATTTCGGCGACAACATTCCTGAATATTCAGTAGGCATTTGATACAGTTTCTACTCCTACATTGTTTTACCGGTTAATTATAATTAACCTCAACTCCCATCGCCAAGCTTTTGTGTAGTATCTATTCTAGATAGATTAAATCCAATTTTCAAACAGGTTAAAATTCGTGTAGAGTCTTTCATCGGTTTGGATCTTTTAGTACATCTTATATAATATCCAACTACCAACGTCTGCTCAGATTTTGTCGTACACTGATGATTTTTCGATATATACTAACATCGTTTTCAACAATGTCTCCAGAAGAATAACGTTTAACAGGCGTTGCGATTAAATATGTGCAGTTATTAGTCTCATACGAAATCCGCTGTTATGTCATCTGTTTTCTTTCTGAGCCATCCGATTATCAGCAAATACGCGTTTCAAAATTTTACTAATTAAATATTTAAGCTTATTCTTGGATCCTAAAAACGAGTTTTCCATAAACAAACACTACTAGAAAAATCATATAGTCCTTTAAAAGCCGTCGATAATTCTTCTTAGGCAAAGCATCCGGTGGTTACGTCATTGTTAAGTAACACTTGAAGAGGTTTGTCTGTCTCTTCTGAGCAACAGGACTAGTAAAAGTACAGTTCGACCCTTATACCAGTTTTCCCGTCAAAGTAAACTCAACACCTACAGCCGTAATTTTATTTAATTAAACGTTAATATTGCAGCTCTGCTAAAAGCCAGAACATCCATTACCTGAGAGTAGAAATTTAGGTTACCTTCAGAAACTGTTAAACTTCTTATTGTTTAGAAAAAGGTATAGTCTAAAAAGATGTTTGTGTTGTTCTCGGATAGTCTCCCTCTTATTACTACAAAATCGTCACTTCCGATACAATTATGGCAACTAGTAGTTTATGAAATATCAGAAAGAAACAAGAACGAATCATCAAGTCCCGCAGAATTTTTACTAAATGAAAAGATTAATTTTATTTAAAAAAAAAAAGGCGAGTCGAATAATTTTTCATTCATTCCATTGTTCGACCTACTACCGAGTAAATTTAGAAAAGTCGATTAATCGAATTGGCTAGATTATGTACACACCTGTTACGATTGCAAATTTCCTTGTGGTACAGCCACCTCATCCATTGATATCTCGGCTCTATAGTGTTCCGTCTAATTTGATCCGTACATTTATAACGGTTTAGGTCGCGCACCGACCATTCCAACGCCGTTTTCAAACGGAATTTCTTGAAACGCCAATGTTGCTGCAGCAAGATATTCTACCCGAACGAAACACTATTGCTTAAAATTTAACTCTACGGTAGCTGGCTAACCATTAAAATAAATTCGCAACAACGTACCAATGGGAAGTGGTATAAACTTTCCAGATTAACGCCTAGAATAATTCATAGTGTAAGATAAATAAACGACTTCATAGAACCAATTCGGGTTTTTGTCTCCATTATTAAAACTCATACTTTAAAAATTTTATCCGAACCCTCCCCATCAGTATTCGCAACAAAAAAGGTTATAACTTCCATCGTCTTTTCAAAATAATTTAACGAGCCTTTGTTGCTGTTCCATAATGTAAAAAACTCGCCATGATTATGGACCAAGCAGTCCGAAACTAGTCGGAAATTTTAGTAATAAATAATTTTTTTTTATGTGTTTTGTGTTTATTGTTAATTTAAATTTACTAAAATTTAGCGAGCATCGAAAAGAATAAAATTACCATTACAGTAATTTTCAAAAATGTACATTATCCAGCGATCCGTAAACTGAAATATAAAAACGATCACGCATATCACTTATTCTAGTATCGCAAAGTTTATCCATAAAAGCAATAACAGCGTGAAAAATCCTTCAAATTGAATTTTCGTAAACAGTTGCCTTTCTCAAGACATGGAAAATCGCTCCAAATATATACACCATTTCGTAAACTAAGCAAATACGCTTCACCAATAAAAAACGTCAAACTGGTCAGCGCTCCTTAAGTAACTGAAGTAAGATAGCCGAAAAGAAATCCTTCTTCTATTAGGTCCAATAACATATTGAAATATTTTACAGTATATAAAATTTACACGAGATTTGCTAAAACACGTGTTCGACAATTATTTTAATACGAATAGGGAAACCGAATGAGTCCGAAAAAGTGAGTCTACGTCACGGTTTAAAGCCCAATAATCGAAATGAAAGTCTATAAATTTCGATTTCACTTAACCAGCTTAGCTTCTCACCTTTTTGGCAGAAACTTTTTTATTTAAGTAAATGAAGCTAAAACTCTACCCACACTATTCATTCTCAAACCATTTATATTCAGTCTTTATATGTAAATGAACGTCCTCGTTGTTATAATGTCGAAACCGTATTGCTGACAGAATAATATTGAAAAATTGGCATTATTTCGCACAGGTCTTGAAGACAGTTTTATTAAACTTAAAACACGCCTTCTGTTTGATATTCTGGAAGTTCTTCCATACAATTAGTTCGAAACAGTTGCTAAGAATTATATTAGATGCTCCCAAATATAGCGGCATGACACTTAATAATAATCATAATAATAATCAATTTATTATTATTATTATTATTATTATTATTATTATTATTATTATTATTATTATTATTATTATTATTATTATTATTATTATTATTATTATTATTATTATTATTATTACTATTATTATTATTATTATTATTATTATTATTACAAAGTTTCACAAATGCGGTACGTAGCGTGAGTAGCGAAAACAAAACGTAAATTAAACATGAAATCTACAAATTAAGTGCGAATACAGGGATAAACGCAGAAAGTAAATAAAATAAAAATAAATACAATTTAATAAAGATAAGGGTTTAATTAAAACAAAATTCATAAGTTTTACTTTAAAAAATAAATATAAATTTGTGCTTATAATAACTTATTATTCTTAAAATAAATTTATATTTATTAACAAATTTGCAACTTACATATACTAACCTGGTACATAACCTTTTCCCTCATTCCTCTCCTTTTCTATTTTCTTTCTATCTTCCTGTTTTAAAAAAAATAAAAAATACTTAACTATCTAATTTATTTACTCCATGGTTAATATATGTTTACAATTTACACTTACATATATACATAGGTATATATATTAAACGTAGTACTACATGCAATACTAACTTTACAACAAATATAAAACAAGATGTGTATTTCATGTTTTATGCTTATAATTACGTAAGATGTGATCACTTTCATTTTGAATTATACGGATTAGGGTTGGTCTCCCATCACAGCAGTCGGCCGTATTGATTACTTTTTTCATTGTTTCTTTTAAAATATTCTCCTCAAAAGTATTTCACAATGAACCGACTGTACAAAATCTTTGCCACCGAGCATGATAATCTCCACAAAAAACTTACGTAACCCCATATTTCATACTTTTTTGTGTTTGATATATACACATGCGTTTTGTTCGCTATTAAGTGTGTTTGAAATGTGTGTGCATCAATTGGATTTGGCTTGGAAGGTCGGGGGAACAACTAAAATACTGTGATAATTTTTTTTTTTTTGTTTTTTTTTGATTAATTACTAATAGTTTATTAAGTAATAAATTAGTATTGATAATATAACGTAAAATAAAGCCATACAAGTTGAATTAAATACTAAAAGTTTATTAAATAAGAAATTAGTATTGATAAAAAAGTAAGTGTGGTAAAGCTTGGTCATGAATATCAAATAGGAAGAAAAATGATGTTAGAGATTCATATAGTACCAGAGAGCAGTTCATAAGGCCTGAGCAGATGCAATTAGGGTTCATGCAGTGCCAGAGCATCATAAGGACACATAAAATCAGAGTCTATGTTAAGGTTCATGTAGTACCGGTGCATCGTAAAGTCTGGATACATGTAAATCATATTTACCTGGGACCAGAAGTCCCCACGCATACACACATGTTTCCGCACACGTTGCATACTTTCATCACACAGGCTTATTATGCAAGTCTCTACATAGACACGACGTAATTTTTAATTTTTCACGGATGGAAGGGCTGAAATTTTGGCGAAGCGCTAAATTCGTTCGAAACTCGACACTTAGAACCCAAATTTTGAAGGAAATTTCCGAGACACGTTCCGCTGTCGCATTTCCTTTTTGAAAAAATTTTAATTTGTATATTACAAGACTTATAGAAAAAATAAGTGATTTTCATCGGTAGTGCAGACGATTGCATCATCTTTGTATCGATCATCTCGACCGGATGCAGGTATATTTTTAATTGTCTTATATCACCGTCATACACATACGCACAACACTCCGATATTTCCAGGAATTGCGGAGATTTTTCGTTCAATCGATGTCGCAAGTCGCTGCATCATTTCCATTGTTTTATTTCACCAGCTCACACACCCGTGCGCGCGCACACACACACATACACTTTCGCACATCGCTCCGTTATTTCCGAGGATCGCGAAATTTTTATTCGGTCAATTCGCTTAAAAATTTTCTTTGCCCGATACATTATGCAGAGCTATGTCATCTCGCTCATCGCAAAGAGCGATTCAGCACACACATCTGCTGTTGATAGTTTTTCCTTTCTTTCATAATAATTTTTTCAAAGCCTAATTATTTTAGATATTTAGCTTATGTTTATTTTTTTCGCATCCAAAAATTTGCTTTATTGATCTTTCGTGTTCTTTTTTATTTTTTCTCCAATTCTAAAATTTAATCCGACAAAGTCTCGACCGCCGCAAATACACACCGCCCGTTCCCACGCACACCTATACCGTCGATTATTTCATCATCGATCATAATACTTTTTTTCAAGCCTAAGTAATATAGAAAATCAGTCTAAATATATTTTTTTTCGCCTCCAAAAATTTTTTCCGAGCGTAAGGATTCAAAAAATTAATTCGAGTATTTTTTTATTTTACTCGGTTTCAAAAATTCCCTCTTCCCTTTCTTACCTGCCATGCGCAAATTACCACTCTTTCGTATTATTTTTCACGATTATACCCACCCACAGCCACCACGAAAGCGCCCTAACAATTTAACTATTCCCGCGCTCACATCCGCTACCGCTAGTTTCCCATAATTCATAATAATTTTTTCCGAGTCTACGTCCATTATAGAATTAGCTTAAGCTTATTTTATTTTTTGAACTCCGAAAATTTTTTACACATCTTTTCACGATGTATTTTATTTATTTTTACGACTCCATCAAACCCTCATCTACCGCGAAAGCGCACCACCGACAGTTGTTGCTCGTATTCTATATTATACATCGTTACAAATTATCAAATTTAACTGAAAATTTATAATCAAAGATCAAATGTATCCCCTTTAATCTCCTATGTCTCTCGCAAACAATTTACTGATCGTACACATATTTTTTATTTGTTTTTCACGTGTTCTCCGATCGTACCAACCGTTACAAAAGCCCACCATCCAGCCCCATATCTACCGTCACGATTATACAACGCATACATAACTTATTACAAATTTTTAAAATTAATCCGCTTACTTGTTTTATTTTCCCCGATTCTAAAAATTTATTCTTAACTCATTTGCCCCCCAGCCCAAACTAACGTTCGTTCATAATATTATTTTTATTTGCTTATTTACTGTTATGATCTCGCTAGTTTCCCCATCATTCATAATATTTATTTTTTTTTTTTAATGGAAGGAGAATTGCGGTTTGATGTATAAGATGCGTAAAGAGAATGAAGAATCGGGATAAATTTCGTTCGATCGATGTCAGCATTTCTCTTTGATTTATAACACCAACTCATACACACTTATTCACACGCCACTCTGCTATTTTCAATATGTATAGTTTTATTTCTATTTTTAGCATATGCCTAATATAAAAAGACGTGTGGAGCGGTTTTGAAGGATGTAGTGCGGGTCATTGGTCGGTACCGTTAGTCTACCGTTTCCACCTTACACGTGCGTAACGTTAATTTTGCGAAATGGAATATATTTTTATTCGTGTTATTTATTAAATTTAATAAATCTCGGGTAAATGGTTATTTTTTTATGTTACGAACATTTTAAGTAAATAAATAATATTTTCGCGGATTTCTAATGAAGAAATATTGAGCTCTCCGGTGTCCGGGCATATTTGTTGGTATAACAAACAAACTCAAGCAGAATTCGTATTAAATGTCGCCCGATTCGTCCTAAGGAATAACAATCAATCTTCGAGAAGAAGAAAAATTGTTAAATGGGACTCGAGAAAGAGACTTGAAAATATTCGTATTGAATGGCTCCCGAACTGGGGATAATAATAAATTCGTATTAATTATATATATTAATTATAACTTAATTCTTAGGCTATCCCCTTCCCCAACAGAACATATATATGTTAATTAAAAAGTAATTCTTAGGCTTCCTTCCATTAGAAAAAATGTGCTAATTCTATGTAACAAAAAATGTCCCAAAAAAATGTCCCAATTTTATGTAATGTTTATTATACTTTATAGGATTTTTGTGATTATGTTATTATATTCGTATGGACCGATTTAGAATTACGTTGTAAATTTTGATCATTTTATACAAAGTATAGAAGAGAAAGAGCCAGAAATGTAAGCATATATATATATATATATATATATATATGTATATATGTGGGTGTGTGTGATAGAGAGAGAGTGCATGCATGACGTTCACCGAGAAATGGGACCTGAGGTGCCAAATTAAGGGTTTTGAGTTAAACACAGATTCTAATACTTGAAAGTGAGTAGAATAAGATTGCAATATGTAATTTTTTTCGTAAACGTTTATTTAATGTCTTAAAACGTACAAAACTGACTGCAGAAAGGCGGAAAAACATTAAAATTTTAAATAAATTGTAAAATTACATTTTCCCCTAGTTAGTTTTTGTTAATAAATATTAAGTCGATATTTATTAATTTTGTCATTATTCGTTCGTTAGACTTTTCATTTTACGCAGCCCGATGTTCGTTATGTAAACAATATAAAATAAATCGCTGGCCAGCGCTCGTTGGCGTGTTGTTCGTCTTCGCTAGACTCCATTCGCAATGCTAAAATTGATACTTTGCAACGCGATACGATCGTACCAATTTTTTTGCTTCTTTCCATATTCGCGCCAGTAGATTGCGCCAGCAGATGTTAGCTATACGCTTGATGTCCTAAAACTGTTAACAATTAACATTTATCCGGTTTTGCTGTAACTATGGAAGTTTGAATTTCAGTGTTCTAATATATTATAAAGTGTATGATGTACCCCATATTTGTATTACATAGTTATATTAATTGCATCCGAAAGCACAACTATGAATACTGTATGATATATTCTACTACATTACTCTTTGTATTGTAATTTAATCGATATAAAAAAAAAGTTTTATAGTTCAACTTTAATTTGAAAAAGCTCGGATATTACACGATATTAATCCATCGAGCGAAAGATTATATTTACAAAATAGAGTTATAAAAGCGACTAACAATGAACATTCGAGAAATTATCTCCTCTATATGCAGTATGTAATGGTTTTCAAATCATGGTTTCAACATCATAGGGGTTTGAATATTAAAAACCAAGTTGTCGGTTACGAATTTTTTTAAGAAGCATTTTGTAATAATAACGATGAGCAGAAATAATGGTAATAAATGAAATAAAGAATTAGAGGGAAATAAAGTTCAGAAAAAATCTTACGGCAATACAACAAATTATTCAACTAACAACAATCTCAGAAACCATAATTATGTATACTCTCGAACGTAGAAAAAATGTTGTCTATTATTTATGAACTTATTTTTTTTAGTACATCGAAAAATGTAATACAAACTGAGACACAGGATTTCGGAAGTAATTAAGGTGCTTTAAAAAAATTTAATGGTAAACGATCTTTACATGTTGTGTCTATTTAAACATTATCATTAAATACATATTCAGATATGCAAATACAAAAACAGAATTGTGCAAATGTAAGTTAATGTACAATTATGATAAGAAAGACGCGTCTATTTATAAATAAGTAAATAAAAACTCGTAAAGCATTGACGATTTTAATAAAATGTTATGTGAGTTCCGACGGCTAATCTCTGTGGAAATTGTTCACGTAAATAATTTTTTTAAAATCATTTTCTCCCGAAAATAATTATTAAATTTATGTTTACTTCGGTTGAAATTATAGTTTTGCTTTTCCCTCCAATTCACATCTTTTTTTAAACCTTCGCTTTTTTTTCACATAATTATAATAAACTAGTTTTATTTTTACAATTTTTATTTTGCACGTATTTATTTTAAATAATTTTGAATTAAAGTTAGTAGTAAGTGTATAAAAAATATTCCACATCGTTTAAAAATAAAACAACTACTAATACTCTCTACATAATTTATTATAACATTAAGAAAATTTTTCTAATATAAAATACGTAACATTTGTTTAAATATTTTAAAATAAAAAGACGACTTCGCTGTTGGTTTTGACCTCTAGTATACGCATGTGATAATGAATGCCTTAAGTATTAGACTTGCATACATTACCACTAGACCACTATTTCTCTTGGATAATTAGGTCTAAAATTTTGTAATATAGTATTATATATAAAAACAGTGCGATCGTGAAGCGTTGCAAAGTATCAATTTTAGCATTGTGAATGGAGTCTAGCTTCGTCTTCGCTAGTCGCTTTTCGTTCGTCTAGTTTTATTATGTCACTTCGTTATACGCTTTTAGCATCTCGTCCTTTCGTATGTCGTTATTTCGTTGTAATTATTTCGTTTTACCCTTTTTGAAATTATTTTAGAAATAGTATTTTTTAAGACTTCTATTCGTTCAATCGTATTTAATTAAAATACAATTTACTAATTGACCGGTTTGAAAATTCATTCGAAAAATATAATTTGGTCCTCCGGAATATTAACGAAAATATCGTAACAGTTTTATTTGAATTTTTTTCTGATTTTTCATTTGCTTCGGGTATTTTTTGAGCATTGGCTTTTTTCATTTTTTGGAACTTCGTTTTTTTTCTTTGTTAGAGCTTTGATTTTTCCTTTTTTTGATTGTAGTTTCAGTTTTCTTCTTTCTCTCTCGTGTCAACTTTTCCAGAAGTCCTCTACAGTTATATTCGCTGCATTCAACTGTTTTTTCGGTTAGGAACTACGGAATTACGGGTTTTTTTTCGGATTGGTACATAAAGAAGCAATACTATCGTACCACTTCCTTCCTAATGATAAACTACTAGGCGCGATTATGGAGAGGGGGTTAATCGTTTGCTGGTCGTACGTTTGTTGTACATGTTGATAAAATTTTTCTTCTTCTGAGTCGACAAATTTTTTGTGGGTGATTTCATTTTTTTAAAACTGGAAATGGTGATATTTTGTAATGTCCATTATGAAGACAATACCGAATTAATAATGCGATAAAATTAAAATTTGAAAAATGAAAATACGAGATTACGACGATGCACTTGGAAATTGTTGATAAAAATCTTGAAATTTTGTGTCCAATAATCACTATTCGATTTTTCTTGCATTCACGGCAACACTGAATTTTTTACGACTGGATCGATTAACAACTTCTTCAAAATCTTCGTAATAGTCTTTAGCAACGATGTTCGATTAAGTTCGTTACATACATGCATGCGCGGTACAATAGTACATTGTAGTAGTATTACTTCGCACAAGCTTTAAGCACATTTTTTTCAAAAACTACTTTTTGCACCACAGGCCCCTTTTCTTAGAAAACGTCACACACAGACACACACACACACACACACACACACACATATATATACATATATATATATATATATGTGTGTATATGTACATACATACGAGTACACCTCTAGCCTGCCAATTTTAATTGACTATGCCATTTCTCGGAGAATTAAATAAATTCCTAATAAGTATAATTAAAAACCGTGTAGATTAAACTTTTATATTACCCTCAGCGTAGAAATTACACAGTCATTAATATGAGACTCGATTCTTGGACCTGGTTATGAGAATACGTCTGAACCGCTAGATCTTCTATAATTCTTGGAGAAGAGTAGATTTTATTTGATGATGTTATTTTCCGGAGGAAAAATAAAATACCTAATGAGAATAATAAAAAAAAAAAGTAAAAGAAAGGTCAAAAAATTAAGTTTCTAGTTCTTAGAACGTTAGAAACCTATATGCAACTTTAAATAAGTCGTTTGACATTCTGTACAAAATCGGAACTGACAGCTCAATTGCACAAGGTTGAACGCATTTTGCTAAGAAAACTTTTGGTTCGCGAATTCTTACAGCTTCTAAACGCTAGTCTCGAAAGACAGATCTCGACCGGCACCAATAATCAGCCCTATTCTTGCCTACGCTATTGTGACTTGAATGAATAAACTATTACTAGCGGTGTTAGCTACATTTTTGCTCTAACAAAATAGGAGATAGTTACCAGACTTCAGAAATCTCGAAGTACACATAATCAGGAGTTTCTGAGTTACTGGCTTCTCTGAATTGATAAATATTGGTATAGTATGCGTATTGAATGTATATACTACTCGTTTGGAACATAAACAATGAGTTAGAAATGACGATTCGAAAAAGAAAAAAACCCATTTACTCACAAACACGCACTTATATATATTTACAACTACGTTACATACAATGCGCGTATATACATTTGTGTGCGTGTGTATAGTATGTATGTATGTATATAAGTAAAGAAAATAGTTATATACATGTATTTAGGTTATTTTAAGTGAGCAAAGAGGCGTTTCGTGCGACGACCGGCGACCACGAACCCTACTGAAGACACTAGTAACGCCCAAATCTAAAGGAATAGATATGCTCTGTTTTTACTTGGATGTATTTCTTCAGTTCGCCGAGTTCCTGTTTTTTTTCTTCTTCTTTTACTGCTTTCTGTCCGTACAATTTAGTTTAAGTCGGAATATAGTTTTCCGTTCCATGAAAAGAACCTACAAGTACATACATACACACATCTCTATATATATACCTATTATACATATATATATATATATATATATATATATATATAGGTATATATAGATGTGATAAAAAATTATAGGTATGCGCATCAAGACCGAGAAGTAAGTAGCCTCTAGCACTGGCAAAGATGTTTTGGTATAAAAAGGAAGATAAAAATAATAAAAATAGGAAAACCAGAAAATGAAATAAAATGAAAAAAAAAAAAAGTATCAAAAACGGAAAAAGTTCTAAATAAATATACACGAATAAAATAATCTTGGAAACAGTAGTGTGATGATGATGATTACGATATTAATAGTAATAAGAATAGTAATGAGGATGGTACAAAAAGAATAATATCTAATTATCAGTATTAATGATAATCTCGAGTCAATTTTATTTACATAGTTAATAATCGAAGTGAATAATTCGACAAAAAATAATTATATAAATATGCTAATAAATGTGTACAATGTTATATGTGGGCGGCAAGGCTAAACTTTTGAAAATGACTACGCGGATTGGATGATAGGGAATACTTCGAAATGTGAATGATACACATAAAATATTCTTTCTTAAAAATAAATCGAACGTGAATAGAAAGCACATCTTAGTATTTCTCCGATTTCAATAATATCTATACCGAAACAACATAAATAACGATTCTTCGCAACAAAAATAAGCGATGTTAAATTCTTATTTGAAAAAAAAAAAAATTTAAATCAGTAACAACGAAGAAATAAATAAAAAATTATACGATTACACTTAAATATAAAATAGCGAACGCGGGGGGGCTTAACTAATTTGCCAGTAAATCGATAACAGTATTAATAGGTTATTTTTTTTTTTTTTTTTTAATTAAAAACCATTTAAAATTATGTTAATCTTATATGTGAGTTACCTCTTTCGCGCAACGTATTATTTGTAAAATAACTTTAATAAAATAAAATATTACATTTCTTTAAGTTAATACAACTAAAATTGTATGCACATTAAAAAAAAAAAAAAAAAAAACCGAAAAAAACCCGAAAAAAACTATAAAAAAAACTATAAAAAAAACTCATATAATGTACAAATTATATCCGTTTTTGACTTATGAATTACTCATTCACATGTACACCATTACAACAGCAAAAAATAATAATAATAACCATCGCACACTATACTCAATTAATACAAAATAAACGGCGGGTACATTTTAGTTTAGTATCAAAATTTATCATCTACTACTCATGAAATGATCTTTGCGTCGTTTAATTTTAGTGAGCATAACGAACTTTAGTATAATAGTACTTAAAGAGATCGCAAAAAATGTAGGCAGAAAAATTAACCGCTGAAAACAATATTATAACTATCGCATTCCACACTTTGTATTATTTTGCAGTAATCAACGTAGTAAGATGCTATACATATACAAGAACGCGTTTTTCAGCGCATTTATGGACTTTCTTTTTTCAGTAGTTATAATAATAAATAAATAAATAAAATAAATTGAATTGAATAACACGCCGCGACTGGTTTTGAACACGGAATATCCATTTTTTTTACATGGCGAAGTACGTTATACATGAACAGTTTATGATGTCCGAAATGATACTTTTTTGTGCAAACCAAGTTTTATTTAATGAAAACGGTATTTCAATAGATAAAATTAGATAAATACACAAGGGAAAAAAAAGGTTACGAAAAAAACAAATAAACGAGTGAAGTTCAAATACTCTACAATATCCCCCATTGCATGAATAGATATTAGTAAAAACAAAAAGCTGGATCATACTGAACGTCGGGGAATGTTGAAAATTGGTCTTCAATAAGATATTCCAAGTAGAAATCGAAATAAACCCGGATCCTGATGGAAATTCAAAGCAAAACTAAAGTCAAACACCAGAAAACGTGCTTCAAAACACACTTATCTGTGTGAGACCGCTCGAAAGAATCGAATTTCAGTATAATGAAAGCTTACCATATATAGAAAAAAAGTGTAAAGTAAGTCCCATGTATCCTTGAAAAAGTATCATGGATTGTGAAGCTTTTTCGACTGTACTTAAGGATCTAATGGATTTGAAAAGTATATCGGGGCCAGTTCCTTTCTACTTTTGAATTATCCGCCTTTAATTTTCCCCGGATAATTCTCTGGTATAACCAATATTCAATATCAGATTAGGTATATACCTGGGAGCGATGATTCGGATCTGGAACGAGACAGGTCTCGATAACCTTTATGACACCTCTGATTTAATAGCGGAGCACCTTAACCACTAGAAGGCTATTACCGAGCTACCTGGAGAGCATATGTAGAAAAAGCAAAAATTCGATTCGAAAAGAAGCTCTACAAAATGTTTAAATACCGAATAACCAGGCTAGTATTTTATAATTCTTACATAAGTTTTAATTGACTAAGAGCCATTCTCCGTTAAATTTAATTACAAATATTCCTCCGTAAGAGTGGCGCAAAAACATTATGTGCAAATTTAGTTTAAAATTGCCATATTACTCCCAATTTTGGTCCCGACGTTTTAAGTAAATAGGTCAAATTAGATTAAATGAAATGTTAAATACAAAAATTTATCTGTAAGATAATTAACCAGGAATACTTAATTAAAAGGAAGAAATGAAATCTCAATCAAGGGCTGAAAAAGAAAGTAGTATAATGAAAATAATATAAAAGCAATATTATATAGTGAATAATGAAATACGTATTATGATTAAATATGGTTATTAGAACACATAGATGTTTACATAATCGAACCGAAAATGTATAAAAAAATAAATTAACGAATAAATACCGGAACTAACCGTGAACGATATAATACTATATCAATAACCAAAATTAAAGAAATATTTATTTCGATATGTGTAGTCCGCATAGTAATTGAAATAAATCAAAAAAAAAAAAACTAATAAATATCTACCAAGTATTCAATTTTTAAAAATACATACAAGTAGACAGGAAAACGGTAATAAAAGTAAAAGAAAAGAAATGCTGTTCAATTCCGTATAGCCTTTTTAAACACCGTATACAATCAATATGCGCGATACAAATAAAACCTTTTTTCTGCAGAAACGCTAAAGAAATCAAAGAAAATTTCATACTCAAAAAAAAACATTGACTCCTGAAATTATGCGTGAAATAAGAATTAAAATGCTGTTTAAGAATAATATCGGTACACCTAAAATTATCCAGGGGGGGGGGGCTCCTAAAATTAACGAACAGCGCTAAAAATATTTGTATTATATGAATTTCTAATGACCAAAAGGTTCCCTTGGAAATTTATAATTCATCGACAAATAAATAATACCTGATAAATGTAGAATTTAAAATGTGCGAAACATTTTTTCAAAACAAGTAAAAGTTTTATAATTCATCGTAATAGTTCGGCTTAAGAATTCAAAAAAAAAAAAAAAGAATCAAAACATATTTTAAACAGATACATAATAAGGAGAAGTTTCATAGAAAAAATATAGCCGGTGACGCGATAATTATCTATGGAAAACTTACACTGCTTAAGGATACAGAGATCACATTTCGATTCCTTAACGAAACAATTTTAAAAAGTACAAAAATAGACTGTTCCAACCTTAGTGCGGCGTAATTATTATACTTAATAAATTTCAAGCCGAATTATACCCGTGCCGAGAAATTTCTCTCCTTTCTTCCTCGATAATTATCAGCCGTATTAGGATCTGGTCATTTTTTTTTTTTTTTTTTTTTTTTTTTTTTATGTTGAATTATTACCATTAGTCGAGTGCCAAAAAAAAAAAAAAAAAAGAAACTAAAAAAATTGGATCCTTAAGCTGCTGCCAAATTTAAAATTCCGAAAGTGAGTAATTTTTTTTGTCGAACATGTTGTATACTGACAAAAACACTTGCTGTTTGGCAGCAATGAAGCCCCATTTCGATTCCTTAAAAATTAACTTTTCAACTTTTCAAGTTCGAATAAATTTTTAAAAATTACAACAAGAAACTTGTGCAACTTTTATTTTTTTTTTTTTGCGCTATATAAATATAGTTGATATTATAATTAAAAAATCAACTATTTTTTGAATATTGCGTAAAACTAAATTATGGTAGTAATCCGTAACCGAACATACAGAGTATAAAACATCTTTTGGCGTCAAATTTTTAAAAAAAATTATTCCACAATTGGAACAAATGATACAAAATAAAAAAATTATACCGCTGAAAATTGCATAATATTATGTCATTTTTATGTAGAGATGATCTAAAGATATTTTTCTGCAAATGAACAATTGAAAATATTATTATATAGCAGAATTTCCAAACGATATTTAAATAGAATTTGATATAGACAAATGTAAAATATTTCAAATAAAAAAGATAATGTGCTGAATACATATATATATATATATATAACATATATGTATATGTGTGTGCGCACATGTAATCATATCCTATTAAAAAGTTGATATAAAATAACCAACTTAAATAAATATATAACAAACATAAATAACAAGTTGGTAAAAAAAAGGGCTTCATTTACAGATCATTTAATTTTCAAATACTATGCAAATCCGTACCAAAGAATTAAAATACTTCAAAATAAGATACAGTTTATTATATTTTACTGATTTATAAATTTCTTATATTTGTTTCAATTTTCTGTGTTTTTTTTTCTCTGCAGGCGACTGCCCTATTACCCCTTCCGTATGGCACGCCACTGGCCTACCTTCCTGCCGTCATGCATTTTTCTATCTCGAACTACGTAAGATATACAATTGAGTCAGCTGATCAGTTGCTGCAGTGCCGGTCGACGCATGTACTTACATATATTATATGCATGTATATGAACTCAGCCATTTTGGCCTCGCAAGGGGCTATGCCTCTTGACCACTCTTGCTTTCGTTTCTGTCTCTTTCTCTTCTATACTTTGTATAAAATGATCAAAATTTATAACGTAATTCTTACTAGGATCAGCACAAAAAAAAATAACATAATCATAAAAATCCTATCCTAACATTTAACTTTCATTATAAAAAATTAAGACATTTTTTCGTTACATATTTCATTACATAAAATTGTGACATTTTTTAAATAACAATAACAAAAATCCTATAAAATATAACAAACGTTGCATAAAATTGGGACATTTTTTTCTAAAGGGAGGGTAGCCTAAGAATTAAGTTGTAATTAATATATATATATATATATATAAATATAGTCACACAGGATATATAAATTATTTAAAAGTTCTCTTTTCTTATTGACTACGTTCAGACGGTGCAACTTACTCCGACTTTAAGTGAGTACGGTCTGAAAGTGGTCACTACTGGGGGAGCTTTTAAATAATCGAAAGCCGATACTGGTGTGTCTGCTTAGTCTACTTAGTCTGTAGTAGAATAGTGTGCCAAGCGTCGTGGGATGGCCTGCATGCGCTTAGGAAATTATTTGCGATAATCACAGTACCAATTTCGACGAAGTACATTGTAATTTTACACTTTTCAATTTTTTCTCCGTATGACATTTAGACGATTCTTCTAGAGGGGCAACGAGTTTTCTAGGGTGGGCAGTGCCCACCCGTGCCCCCTTCTGGCTAGGTCCATGTGTGCGCACGTATTTATTTAACGAATAAACTAGTGAATGTTAATTTCAACGTAATTTTCATTTTTTTGCTGCGGAAGAAGTTCATTAGGGAAAAAAACTGCCACAGAAATATGCGGTTTTAACACATGTACAATACGAGGAGCGAGCTTTTGTTAACCGTTGAGAAAGTTTTGTGATTTTAGATCGTAAGGACTCACTTGCCTTATCTTGCGTGGATTCTTTCACGCTCTTAAATAAGTTAAAGTTACAACTTTGAGGTTCGGCTTCGTGTTTTTTTATTTGTAAAATTAAAATTCGGATAAATAAAATTTCTGGCAATCATTATTCAACATTTAAAAATTTAAAAAAATATTCCTTAACCTTCGAAAAAATTAGAACAGAAATTAAAAAGAACACATAACTGCACATGAGACGTGTTTAAAAACTGATCCGCAACCCCTTCTCGGTATTAATATTAAGTAAGTCGCAGGAGAAATCTAAAATGAAGTTATCGAATTGCAAAAAAACTGGTAGCGGCTACTGGAGGTATTTTTAAATCTGTAGTTAAGCAGGAAGATTTTTGACTGAATAAAACAATTTCTTCTTTATCGAATCTTCGAAACCTTATCGGAGTATCTTACACATTTGCAATAACTCAGTTATTTCTGCGTTCCTCACAATATAATCTAAATCAGACATGGACAAACTTTTTAAAGGGAGGACCAGATATAATAAAAAACTATCCAAGCGGAGCGAAAAAAAAAAAAATTGAACAAAACAAATTTTTATAAGTGATAAACTTCATTTTTGATTTTTACATTACACACAACTTATATGCTACAATGGTAAAAAACTTGGAAAAAAAGTTACAAAAATTGATTAGTCTTTAGTTGAGTATGAAGGTGTATGTGACAGATGAAACTGTGACTGAGCTTCTAAAAGTTGTTCATAATCCGGTAGAAATTGGGATGATTCGCAGTAGTGAAGCTAAATGGTGGTCAGTCAATCAGGTTCTAACGCTGTTTTTTCGAAGCTTCATAGTAGAAAACACTTGTGTTCAAAGATGTAGCAAGATGCAAACATGATAATAGCTCTTCTGAGCGTGAGATTTTAGGTTTGGGAAACTTGATTTTGACAGGGCCTTGTAGAACTCGATTTTAGAAATGTTAAGAAATAGTTGCTTCAATTCAGTGTTACATTGCAACTCAATCAGTTCGAGCAGCAATTCTGGTTTGACTGATATTAAGAATGCATATTAAATGGCATGCTAAAAATGTCCTGATTTTGTTCGATAAAACTTTAAAATCTTACTTAAAACGCAATGAGAAGGAAACCGTTATTCTATTCTAGCTACGTAGAAAATACATTTTGTCTTATGTGTGTGTGTAGGGGTTATTCAAAACCATGTCGCGGGCCGAACTGACTAGCCCGAAGGGCCGCACTTGACCCGCGCGCCGTACTTTGCCGATGACTGATCTAAATAATGAAATGTCGGTTAGATGCAAATTATGCATCCAGCTTCATAGAACCAAGACACAATTATTGGAAAACAAATGAAAATTCAAAGGTATCACTGTTGTTAATTTTTATTAAAATTATTACTTACTATTTTTTATTATTTGATTGTGCAATTTACAATATTAGTCTATTATTATAAATAAAAGTAATGTTGAAAATTATTTGACTCTTTTTTTTTTTATTTGGTCGGTGTTTTTCAAATAAAATTTGAATCCTCTGCTGCACCACCAATTGAAAGGTATAAAATATTATCACCGTGCCTCAGTAATGCCCATAGCCGAAAAGTCAAAATATATAAAAAAAAAAAAGAAACAACCGATAATATTACCTCTGCGAAAAATCTATTTCCACACTTTGGTCAAAGGTCTACCCGCTTTTTACTTCTCCAATTATATTCTTCCCGCTTTAATGCATCTTTCCGCTAACCTAAATTTTTCGTGACTTTCCATTCCTTAGTAACCTAAACTTTGTTATGATCAAAAAGCTACTCTTTACATTTTAACGATCCGCTTACGATCGTGTTTTTGTTGAATGTTATTTTCTTTCTTTTCATTGCTTGATTCTGCGTACTTTCTATTTTTTAAACTGTTTCGTAGCTCACCCGTTCTCTCTTTATCTCTGTCTCTGTGCTTTCATTGCATTTTCCGTATCCAAGCGTAATAAATTTTAATAGCCTCTTTTGACCTGCGTCTGTCTATAAGGGGAAGTCTTCACGCTTCCGTTAAAGAAAAAAAAGGCATAACAGAATTAACAAAAAAAACAACAAAATAAGCTACGTGGCTTTCACAGCGAAGACTGCCCCACTTAGGATAATTTTCAGTAAAAAATCAAATACAAAAACATCTGCGTACTTAAAATTTTTCCATTTCTGGTTTTGAAAATAATGTTAAATGCAGTTTATGGATAGAAAATTTTGTATTAGATACAAATTTTTTTTTACAAAGTCTGAAATTGAATTAATAACAAGCAAGATAAATATTTTTCATCGTTAAATAAAAATTAATTCATAAAAACCATGTACATATATATATATATATATATATATATATATAACTCGGCTATTTTGTCCTCGTAAGGGGCTGTGCTCCTTAAACCCTCTTGCTTACATTTCTGTCTCTTTCTCTTTTATACTTTGTATAAAATGATCAAAATTTCCAGCGTAATTCCTAGCCCGGCCCCTATTAGGTTTTATAATGAAAAAATATCCCAATTTTATGTAATACAAAAAGAAAAAATGCAAGCAATAATTTATTCCATTAAACTACCGAAACAACTTAACATACTACAACATATAAAAATAATACTTGTCTCGCGTTTCCATGATATTATTAAATTAGCAATATATGTAGTCATTACATGTTTAAACTTATGATGGGACTTCTTATTCATCAATCCGCACCAGTAATAAGAAGTGTGTATTCATTATGTTTCCAGAAACGAAAACCGCCACCGAACGCAAACGTGAATTTCGGACAAAGAATCAGTAAAATTGGTTTATATAAATATGAGTTATGCGCGAACAAACATAAAAAAAAAAAACAAAAAAAAACATATAAAGCATTTTTATAAAATCAAAAAATAATAATTAACAATTTATTTAAACCGCGCTTTTGGGCCAAAAACAGCAAAAAAAAAAAAAAAGGATGTTAACAGTCTGAGTAAAAATGTTGAAGAAACCAAAACGTACCTCAAACATACGTATAAAGGAAAGCTTTATATGAAAATTATAGCCCAGTTTACAACAGTATATTTAAGCTCTCGGGGAGCCGAAAGCTCGTAAGTTTTGAAAAAAATATTTTGGAAAGATTTGTCAGCCTCCTTCATTTTGGAAGTCGGTAAAAATTAAAATATTACAAACGTTACATAAAATTGGGACATTTTTTTATATTGGGAATAGATATATATAGGTATGTATATATGTATATATTTTTTTTTTCTCATCTACACTTCGTATAAAATGATCAAAATTTACAACGTAATTCTAAATCGGTCCATATGAATATAATATACAAAAATCCTATAAAATATAACAAACGTTACAGAAAATTGGGCCATTTTTTCGAATTTGGGGGTAGCCTAAGAATTACGTTGTAATTAATATATATATATCGTAATTATTTTCAAGAATAACCTGAAACCGGAGAAAACCATCTTAAATGAACGAAAAAAAAAAAAAAACAACAAAGAAACGAATTATAGTACAATGTATTATAATTGCTTTGATTTAGCATATATATAGTTTATTCTCGCTTTTTGACAGATTTATATTTAACTATCTTTGGAAAATGGAAAAATTGCAATATCATCGTTTCTTTTTTAATTCAGGTATTTTACCGTTCTAACGATTAGTAGTGCCTCTATCTACCGAGCGACAGTAGAACTATAATAGCTGGAAAGCTATCGGCATACGCCTGTTTCTTAAAACCCTCGAATATGGAAGATGAAACAACCGGAGCGGACGATAAGCTAGGACGATGCAAAGTTACTTAACCGAAGACAATCATTAGAAATAAAATTCCATTCGGAAATTTTAAGACTCATCTTTGTTATTGAGAATGATGTTCTTTAAATTTCTATATTCGCGCAACCCCCTGTTTGTATCGTATGCATCGATCATGGACACTGCGTAAAAGTACCGGTAACAGGCAGGCACTGATCATGACAATATATCGCCTTGCAGAGTGCCCCTCTTTAACTCGACGCTTATTATTGCAATAATCCATCGGTGATTTCAATTAACAGGGTCTGACAATATCGGGAAGGTAATAGCTTTTTTTTCGATCCAAATGTGTTAATTTTCTCATCGGTGGTCGCATCAATCACAAAACCAAATCTAACTTTCCCCAAACTAGTCTACTAGTCAGTTGAAATTTAAGAAAAACTGTATTCTGCTTGAAAAAATTATGAGAAACTTTCAATTTTTTCTTTTCTTTTCGGTCATTAACAACAGGTTTATTATTAAAGATTACAACACCGGTGTGAATATTTTGAGACTGAACAAAGTGATCCGATGAACCAAATATTTAGTTTAAGAAGTGATTTTAATGACATTGAAATTTATTTATGGATATTCGCGATCCGCGGCTTATTATTTATTCGCAGCAGTCAACACGAGCAATTTAGACGTACAAGCTTTATTTGTGTTTCGCCTGACGGTTGAATGGGCATTTTAATCTGACTAGTATCGCGGCATTTGTAAGTGATGCGATAATCAGTTTGCCAGAAAATGCAACTGATCGGATTTCATCTGAAAATGCAATTTTCAGAAATGAATAGATCGTCACGTTATACATCATGAGGTCGTCACCATGGTTAACCTCTACATGTTCAAGGTTAAAGTTTCAGCTTAGGGGTATCGTTGGCATTTCGTATTATACAAAGCTGCAGGAAAGAGTCGCATGTGGAATTTTACAAATCGTTTTAAATAACTACGAAAATAACAATTTTTAATAACTATTATGTATAATTTTAAATTAAGTTGCTGTTTCCGTTCTAATAATCTTCCTCCTCCTTCTGTTCCACAGGTTGTTGTTAAGATTGTTACACATATCTCGTATCTCCTCAGAAATTAAAATTTCTCTTTTTTTGGGAGGTTTTTTGATCCCCAATAATCCGATGTGGTAGATATACTCGGAGATTTAATAACAGTAATTTATATAAATATCAGTTCGGTACGGAGCGCGTATTTTTGCGCCAGTTGACACTCTGTCCTCAGCTCCGCTTAACGGTCAATTCCCGTAACTGCTCTTTAATAGTTTGATCGATCCTCTTGTCATTCGACGTTCCTACTTAGGTTACCTCATGTTATTATACCTATTTTCTCTTCCTCACGTATTTTTTCTTAAGTCCGCATCCAATAAAACACCGATTCTATCTCTGATCTCTGCCCGTCGTCTCTTTCAGTTTTCACCTTACATCTACACTGACGAAAAGTTCCCATACTTTTCCTTCAATTTTTCATCTTTCCATCATCCAGATAACTATTCTTATTCTCCTGTTCCTCCTAAACTTATTCCATCCACATCATGTTGTCAGATGGGAATTTTTACAGGGAATTTAAACTCTCACTGACCACTTTACAATCTACATTGACGGCTCCAAAGGCCGAATGAAGTTTTTTTGTCCTTCCTATTCTAAGTCATTTAAACATCCTTCCTTCTGTGTTCGATCTTCTATGCCGAGTAGTCCCTAGGGCTATCATGCCCAGGCCCTTCTCTTTATCAGTTCTTTTTCCTTTTAGTCACACATTCTTATCCCGTCAGATTCCCAAAGTTTGCTGTAGACTATCGTAACCAACTACATAATCCTTCTTAGGCAGCGGTTATATTGGATCAGAATTCGTACGAAAAATTGGTCGTACGAAATCAGGTGAATTCGTATGAAAATTGGTCGTACGAATAAGATAGTTACATTACTTGCGGTGTTGTTTGTACAAACAGTGAATTTACAGAAAACAGTTTTTTTCCCCCTTGGGATCGTCAGTCTTTAAAGGCAGTAGTTACATTGCGCGTTATTTTTTTTTATAGTTTGTTCGACAATTTGGTAAAATGAAACTAATTAATAAGTGCGTGAAGTCTGTGATATTCTTTCTTCAACTAGACTCAGGCCCGTGCCCAGAATTTTGGAAGGGGGGGGGGGGGTGAAAATTTTCTTCGCATATTTATTTTATAAATAAAAATACATTTTTCACTAATATTCATGCTATTAACCATTTCCATCATTTTGATTTGAATATTAATAATTTAAATAAACGAATTACTGTATAAACATTAATAAAAATTATATGTTATCGATTATACTCGTAACAAAAAATTTTGCATAAAATATTAATGAAGTACCTAAGCTATTTCAGTTCTCATGGGGAGGATAACCCCCAAAACCCACCCCGTGGACACGGCCTTGACTAGACTGATTACTTCTTCAGAATCCATAGCTTAGAATAAACAAAAATCAAAAAAAAACGGACACTGTAATATAAACTTAGTACGAATTCTGATGAAAAAACAAAATTGGTCGTATAAATTAATACGATTTCATACGAATTCGTACGAAAAAAATGCGAGAAATGTAACCACACGTGTGAATTTTTAAACGTTTGTTCCTTTCAGACCAAGTCGTAATAATTCGTATGATTTCGCACGAATTATGATCCAACATAGGCCTTTCCTCGATTAAGGATCTCATTCTTTCTCATTTAATCCAAGATCTCTTATGGACTATTCCTGGTCACTGCGGAATCGAAGAAAATGCGTTAGATGACATACTAGCTCCGTTATTACTTCTGACAAGTTTCTTGCCGTATTCTCATCCACATTAACATTAATCTCTGTCTGCAACTGCTCATTTCGAGCTACAGTTTAACCCTTACTTCTTCTAGTTCTCTAACTCGGATTTTACTTGTCTATCCAACATTCCATTCCTCTTTCTGTCACTGATTTCTTGATTTCCTCTCTTCCATGCGGTATTCCAGTCTCTCTGCGATAACTTGCGCGCTTTTCCCCGGTTATTGCTCTTCGCATCCCTCCAACAAAACAATTAATTCGCAAGTGACTCTGACGATCACATAATGTTTGAATGCTTTCTTCGCATTCAATTGGACAAACTTCATTTTACACCTTCTTTTTTTTTTGTTTTTTTTTTTTTGCCACGCCAGTCGAAGATGACTACTACTGGCACTGCTGACCCTATACTAAAAATAAAAACAGAAACTTAAGAATATTATCTCTTCTCCCAGCGGATCAGAGACAACAGCGAAGAGCATACGATAGCTACAGCGAGACTTACAATAACTCTATTAACCACAATGCTGTCTTATATAAATAAACGCATAAGAGAAATTTATATAGATTAATAAGTAACGCTAATCGATTATGCGGAATGCTACATGACAACGTATCTGCTGTTGTAAACTTTCCCTAGTCATCCGTTTGCCAAAACGGCTCTACACCATGTCCTTCTCAGTCTCCGGTATATGCAACCCGGAAGGCTCATCCGCCTCATGCTGGCTATATTCGGATTATCGTTCAACTTATTGTAGAAATTGATATATAGTTCTTTGTGCACATCTTTGACATACGGAACATTTAGATCCTCATGGAGGGGTTTTATTTGACACGTAATACGGAGCGTTAACCATCTGCCTTAATATTCGTGACTGCAGTTGCTGTAGTCTTCTGATATTGCTCACTGCTGAAGTTCCGTATACTTCAAGCCCATATCTCCAACATGGGGCTACAACCGCCATGTAAACTAGTCTTTTACACCTTAGGGTGACCGTAGATTTTCTATTAAAAATTTACACCTTATGTTTGTCAAACAGCATTCACACTCCCTAGCCATTCCCTATTTTTTTCTGTCACCCAGACGCTTGATTTATTTTTGACGGCTACCTTTAATTCTCCTTCTCCTCTTTTATCCAATTCTCGGCTAATGTCCATGTTGACGAATCAAAAAAAAAAAAAAAAAAAAATTTACGTACTCGGCTTTTGTTTTCTTTTTCATTAATCTTCCCCAAAAATCTTATACCAAATATTCCATATCGCCGCGTCTAATTACACGAACGAAAAACCACAAAGTCTTTGAAGCAGTCTTATTTAATGGCTTCCATCACTGACGCATTTATTCACTTTGCTGCATCATACGCGTCTTGGAAGTAAAACTCGTATTTCAAACGCCCCATCGAGATTCTCTGATTATTTTATAATCCGTTCGTGTGCAACCACATGATAGTTTAAGAATTCTTAGTTATTTTTTTCTGTATGTTGTAGTATTGTAATTTTTTTAAATTTTATTAAACAGCTAACTGTGGAATTGTTGGACTTGCACTGGATTAAGTTGTGCTAATAATCGACTATAGACAGCGCATTTGGATCTGCCAAATCCAACTTCTAATTCATCTTCACTTTCCAGAAGGCTAGTAAAACAATTTCGTCCGCACATGTTTTCCTAAAACAGCGTTACCTATCCATTTTTCGGGACTGATTTTCCGACAGTTCAGCTGCTATAAATATTGGGGAAAAAAGCATTATGGCAAAATGCACGATTTCTCCCGAAAGATGTAATTGTAGTGGTTAAGGTATTTGGTTAAGGTCGCGGGTTTTGCTCCGGATCCAAGTGTCGCTCCCAGGCATATACCTAATCGGAAATTGAATATTGGTTATAACTAAAGAGAAATTTGGGAAAGTAAAGGCGACCGAGAAAGAGGATACTCCTACCATCATTAGTGCCGTTGGGCTTAGTACAATATGAAAAGCTTAACTTCACAATCCATGATACCCCTTATCAAGGCTTACTTTACTTTACTTACCTTTTTAAGTTATTGCAAAATTTTGTTACGGTAAAAAATGGAACAAGAAAGAATAACACAAGATTGCGAAGGTAAAAGAGGAAGGAAGACAAACGATTTAGGAATGAAGGCGAACAACAACAGATGATAAAACAGGGATGATCAAAAAAGAAAATTAATTTCCGGGAAATACGCGAATAATTGGAGTGAATTATGAAATATCGAAGACGATAAAACCAGAACCTGAGTCGCTCAGTGATACTTAATCGGAACGAAATAAACCGTGAGAATAAAGGAAAAACAAGAAACTCGATGAAGCAGGTTGTATGAATAATAGACTAAAGACGGGAAACAAAATTATCGCGCTTTTATATATAAATTATACCGATAACAGCTTAAATTAAGACACACTACGATCACTGGAGAAGAGAAGAAGTGCACGCGATAAGGAAAATTACGGAAGAATTTGAATGAAAGTTGTTGCGCATCGGCCGAAAGATGCGAAGCTAACTAAATTTCAATATGAACTTGGAAATGTAGCGACAATAAGAATAGCCGTGAAAGAAAGAAAGGACAATGTAATAATAAGAACACGGGCGGAGTTCGGGATGAGAGGAACAACATCTAAACAAGAAAAGTCGATCCGTGTTGCATGTAGAATTATCGGAAGAAAGGAAATGTAATCGAGAAAGGACAATTAAAGGCGACCGGAAGCACAGGCTAAAAATGACAGAGAAAGGAAATAACGATATGTGAAATGCGAGAAGCGTGAATGACGCGTGGAGATGAAGTAGTGTATGGATTTTAAAAAGGAAGAACTGTGAAATCAATTCGCCAACTGAATCTGCTCGGCGATGTTTAATAATTCAAAGAAACCAAGCGGCACAAAATGCTCCAAGATAAATACTCGTAATCGAGCGAGTAAAATGATCACCCGCTTCATTACCCTGAATTCCTAACAGCCGCCGGAACACTGAAGAAAATCAGTTTTGACGGAGCGAGAACTAGAGAAGTTAGAGATCGGTACGTGGAGAAAAAGATATGGAGACTAGAAGAGGAAAAAACATGCGATACGATCGAGAAGAACACTTTAAACTGGTAGCGGCGTTGGTGAACAATAGAGAAGAGGTATTCTCAATGGCACCTAGACTCAACACAAAAGTATATCCTTTTCATGAGCGCGCCGTAAGATGGGTTGAAATGCCCGCGCACATTTCCACGAGTACATTTCGATGATGACATTTTACTCAATCGAACCGCTGTCATAATAGTCGAGATACGGAATTTAACATTAAATTCGTTGTATTATTCTACAATTTGTCTAATTTTTTTTATCAGACGGTCTACTCCCTGGTTCTCCTATCGAGTATAAAGGTTGCATTTTGTGTCTTCAGAGAGCGAGTAAATAATTCTTTTCCTAACTATAGTATTCCCACATAATTTCGTTCGCGTAAAAGAAATGACCGAAATCGCGCGATAACTATATACAGATTTCTTTTCGTTCCCGACATGACAGGTAAAAAATATTCCACGACGTGTTATCTACAAATGGAATGCAATTTTACGATAAAAAAAAAATAGGTACACACAATCACAGTTGCAAAAAAAAAAAAAAATTATAAAGACGATAGTTTTAAAAAGCCATTATGATAAACAATGGTTTTAAACACTTTCATTATCACTGTAATTTAAGCTCCATCTTGTTTTTAAATTGTTCTCGTTCTGGTTCGATTGCTTAAAATTTATTCATTATAAACCTGCGTGAATGTTATTGGGAAAATAATTAATGAAGTAACGAAAGTTTACAAAAAATACATGCGTACTTTAGTAATGTTCTTTTTTTTTTTTTTTTTTTTTTTTTTTTTTTGATAAAACCAAAGTGTACAAATTTAAGTGTAATAAATGTGCGGAATTTTTAAATACTAAAATTAGCATTAAAATGTTTATATAAAAATAAATTTATCAAAATTATTATTAAAATAAAAAGTTTATTTATTAGAACGTAAGGCCGTGTGATACCTTACGGAACTGAAAAGAAACAGTTTTCTCGAAATCAAAATGACGATATTAAATTTTCAATTCGTAACGTTCTACTTGAATTAAAATTGTATTATAGATACTCGATATCGACGAATTCAATTCTCTTTATTGACTAATTCGATGGTTCATTAACATTTAAATCAATTCGTTATTGTTAACCAGTTCGAATGTAAAACGATGTAAAATTTATTGAATAGCGAATAACACGTGTACCTTTTTACTTAATTATTAATTTTTTTTGTTTTTTTCTTGGTTTTTGTACAAGACTATATTTGATTTATTCTTTTTCATGAGGTGGAATGCTACACACTTATCTTTAAAAGTATTTTATAAATTTCTCGCATTAAATAACAACATTTTAAAAATAAATTTTTAATTAAAAGGAGAGTTGTGTTTCTAAACGGAAACTTTTAAAATTGCATTTCTATAAATATGTTATTCCAAGCGAAGAAGAACACGTTATCAGAAACTGATCGACGGAGCGCGCAATTGTATTCTTCAAATTTTACAACAAACATTATCGTACGTTACAAATATTTTAATTTTACTAGGCGGTATTTTTGAACGTTTGCGTCCTCCTTTACAGCTGCAGCTTCCTTCAAATCAAATATCAAATATCAAATAGCAAATATCAAATATCAAATTTTTATATTTACGAATGAATGACCCACAAATGCGCAATCATGCGCGAACTGTGGTTATATCGAACACGTGTACGAAAAAAGTGTAACGGAGCGTAGTATTCACATTAGAACGAAATATGTATCATAAGACTACAAATTAAAATTTAGCAGCTATACATTATAAAATAGACATAAATCGAAATAGACATAAATCATCCAGAAGAGCTGAAATAAAACGAATTATTAAATTAAAGAAAAATTACAATTAACACTAAATATCAACAAGTACCAAATATGAAACAAAACGTCCATATATGTGAAAGTATATATGTCTGCCTTCTTACTATCTGTCACTCATTCACTCACTTACCCACAAGCGGACACGCAACCCACGCACGTCTGTATACATGCAAAAATCTGCGCAAATACCTAAAAACATATTCTAATAGAACACTAAGTTTCCTTACGCGCAACCCACTCAAAATATACACGCAAGCAGGTACCAACATACATATATATACATACATATATATACATATACATATATATATATATATATATATATATATATATATATATATCTAGGCTGCAATACACACATCCACACACATACATGATCAATCAGAGCAAACAAATGTACAATAGACAAAAGTCTCTTCGCAGTTATATTTCATCATTGGTGATTAAACAATAAAAATAAACCTATATAATACGTGGAGAAAATATATTTATATATGATGATCCTAGTTATTAAACAAAATTAAATAAATTCAAACTAAAAATTAAATAACATTGTTAATATATTAAAAATTTACGCCTTTTCTTATAGTTTGTTAGGTGAGCTGTTATGTGCTCAGGTAGTTTGTTATACAATTTTGGATCCACATAAAAGGATTAAATTCTAACGTGATATTTATTTACTCGCGGAACTCTAGCCTTCGCAGTATTTACACTTCTTGTTATTCCCCCCACTTTCGAAATTTGAAAATAATTATAATTTTTCAGAGCGTATCTTCATAAAGACCGATAATGTCTAATAACTTACAAAATAAAATTAATTCAAAATAAAAATTAAATAACATTGTTAATATATTAAAAATTTACGCCTTTTCTTTTAGTTTGTTAGGTGAACTGTTATGTGCTCAGGTAGTTTGTTATACAATTTTGAACCTATATATATATATATATGTAAAAGGGTTGAATTCTAATGTGATCTTAATCACTTAATTACCTTTTCTACTCGCTAATTTTATTATACTCGGTTTCTTATCTACAATTACGACGTTAAGATTGTCGCGTCAGTTTTTTGCAATAATACTGTCCCGTGTCATCGCTGTCTCATATTCGGATTTGTTACTAGATCACGATTTTCGCAATTTATGGGACACCACGAGATATCTGTTCCTCACTTTTGAAAATTTTCAGTCTGTGAGCAAATACAGCTAGTTTTAATGTTTATATCCCGCTTTTAATCAGTAGGTTAATGTCTCGTGTCAATAGAATTTAATTTAGGATTTAGACGCTATTTCATCATATCGTATTTATTTGAAATAAATATCACTATTACTATGTACTGCTTCATCTTTGTTTTTTATTAACAATCAGTATAATCATATAAAACATTTACGTTTACATCGTCATATAAGCTCTTTTTACATCGATGAATATACTGTCTTGGATATATTTGTAAATTACATTAAATAAATATAAAAACTTTTTGCCATAACTTAAAGCGCAATAGTTTTTTTTTTTATTTGCAAACAAAAACAAAAAAAAAAGACATAAGTTTTTACTGAAGATGTAAAATATACGAATAAATTATCGAGTTATATTTAATAAATCTGCACGCTAGCCTTTCGTTTATTCATTTTTTTTTTTTTTAGTTATACTTTATAAAATTCAAAAAGAAAAGATTAAAAATCAATTTTTAAACTGGAAAAAAAAAATTTAAGGGAAAAGAAAAAAAACGTTTAACTTTTTAAATTAATTACAACTGGAATGTTTCTTTAACATTAAATTGTGTACAACGTATACAATAATTACATTACAATTAAAATAGTAGTAGCTCAATCAACATCGGCAGTTGCATGATTCAATATTTATTTGTAAAAAAGAAATTAATTCGGTCTTGAATTTTACAGTTAATTTGGTATAGGCTTCTAAATAGATTATTTCGAAATTTATCAAATATTCATTACTTTTTAGTGCAAATTGTTTTAAGGTTCGTATGATCCACTTTTCATTTATATTCCCGTTGCGTATTTGTATTTTATTAATTTTACTTTTAAAGTAAAAATTATAATATTGCTGATCCATTTTTTTTACAATAATACATAATAATCTTTTTCTGCTTACCTGTCGCACATTTAAATAAGAACAAAACATTATAAATACATCTCTTTTCCGGTATGTTAGATATAAATTTAGTGGCAACCGCAAATTTTTAAAATAACACTTAAAAATTATTCCATTGCCAATTAATTTATAGATTTTTTTTTTTTTTTGCAAAGCAAATTTAATGTCACCCCGCAGCTTATTGAAATATTGTCTGTTGGATTTATAGTTTTTATCTTCACTATGTTCGAATTGTCCCTGCTGCAATTATCATCGGTGAGATCGTTTTAATTTGTCTAATCTTATCGTTCTTCTCATCTTTTCTTATTAGCAGCCGTATTATTAATTAATTATTACTTATCGTCCGTCGTTCGTACTATTTTTACTCTATTTAGTTTTAAAATCTAATCAAATGTCCGACACGTCGGAGGGGGAGACAAGCCCCCTCCTAATCCTAATCCTTCTCGATCTTATTGCAAAAATGCGTCTAGCGCCGCGCAATCTAAATCATCAAATAAATCTGGTGAATCATTACAGCATTCCCCCCGGTCTTCTTATACTACTCTGAACAACGCCGCAGCTCCCGAACAAACTGCAGGTGTAATTTAGTCGAAATGAACGAAACCGCCATATTCGCAGTACTTCGTGCTGCCGATCGCAATGTCTCATTAGTTACTTCAAAGCTCTTTAATGATACTGCAAAATGCTCTTTCTAATATTCATCGGTTTATTTCTCGCTCCTAAATCATCGTTTGTTGTCTTTACTCTCGTTTTCACCTCCCCTTCAAATTACTTTCCTTGTGACGCTGGCATAATATTTTATTTGAATTTTCGACCAAGCGACTCGTTTATCAATCGTACGACCTATTATTTGGGCCTATTATGGAGAAATGTACGAAATCATCGAACGGAAATTTTTTTCAAATAATCCCAACAAGTTCTTGCGCACAATAACCAACGCTCGATGAGCCCGACGGAACGAATCATCACATTAAGGATCACGTCGGTCGACAAAATCTTTAAAGACGTTGCTCATCGTCATGAAGAATGTGTCACTGATCTAAACCCGGAGGCATTAACCTTTTGCTCACCAATCAAAATTTTAAAACATTTACAAATAGTGAAGAATATACTATTCGCAACCTGTTGAACGGTAGTCTACGTAAATTTTAAATTTTAGATGCACTGCCCACTCAATTGTCTCTACCAGTGCTCCCGTGTTCGAGCTGTTGTCTCATCCCTCCATACATGCTAAGCCGGTTTATTGTTGAGATCGTGTGCTTGAAACGTATTGTTACTTTGTTCAGTTGCAGTTAAATTTACCTCCTATTGAAATCCTCTATACGTAAGGATTACCTATGTCTATCAATTAGCGCTTTTTTGTGTATAGGGAATCATAGCAAACAATGCGTCGAATGTGTAGAAGATTTTGCAAATTTTTTGATTTAACCGATCATTGAATAGAAATATTACACTTTCGACAACTGGTTCTGCAATGTACCGTTATTAGTTGAAAATTTATTAACAGAAAAAGAAAACAATTAACTGCAGATGGTATAATAAAAAGAAATAAACGTTTGTGCTGAAGTTACATGAGCAATTAACAGGAAAATGATTAGTAAAAAGATTAAATACCACAACGCAAAGAACAAATATAAAATAGACATGATTCGAAAAATTCTTCGAAAACCGAAGTAAAGACACAGACACTTAAGTACTAGTATGTGTCACATAATTAGCAGCGAGAACGTATTGCAGTTACTGCAATCATATAATAAAAGAAGAATGGTAGTAAATGTAGCAGACGATGTGCACACCAAAAAAGGATTGTTAATTTTTAATATTATTCGGTTAAAATTACTTACGATATACAATTTTTATCTTTCCCTTTTTTTTCCCCTAGTAATCTATTTTTCATGTTCACTTAAATTTGAGTGTAATTAAATTAATTAATAGGAAGAAAAGCATTTCATCGGTGAAAATATGTAATAAAATGTATTAAAAATAACATAAACATCTTGTAAAATTATCGAATTTAACAAAATAATGATGTACGTAAAAATTACGTATATGTCTACCAATACAGGATGCTCCGCGATGTCTCCTCCGCCCTAAATGTTAGTTATAAATATTACTTATTTAGAAATAATTCTGAGATTGCAATATCATGCAGTTCCTTTAAAGAGCCATTTTATTAATAATAACAAAAAAAAAAAACGCATAAACGGAAATATATTTATTTATTGAATAAATAATAAAATCGGAGTAGTATTTCATAGCCACTGGCTACATTAATAATAATTTTTAACGTACACGTATAACTATGTACAATTTCTAAAACCGATTTTTGTATATACATATAATATTCTAATTGTTATAACTGATCAAATAATTCACAGCAACACAGAATAAATAATAACACCGGCGCATGTTAGATATAGCCCCATATTTTTATATGACGGTTACAAACTGAAATTAAAAGTGTAAATAAATGGTGACAAAATTAATAAAAAGTCGATTAAAATAACCAAATCTCGATAATTGAATTATAAATAATTACAAATTATTTATTATTATACTGCACGCAAATATTAAGTATGAATATGTTTTAAAAATTCTTAACTTGCATAATTAACAAACGGTCTCTGTATCTTCAATAATAGTGTTTATATTTTTTTATATATTACGCTTCTCTGCAAAGTCATATTTTAGGTCCATTTCACACCAAATCCGTCGAATCGAGTCTAGTCGAATCGCGCTCAAGCCAATGGGGTCGTCAGACCAATCACAGTGTATTTCACACCGGACGCTCGACATGTGACTGGGTTAATTTGTATTCTAGAAGAGTATTATATTTAAAAATAATTGTGAGTTTTAGAAAACACGGATATAGAGATAGAGTTAATTTTATAATTCTACGACTACTTATTATTCGTAAAAAACGGAAAAATCAAAAGAGATTACGACGGGTTCATCCTATCAATTTGAAGAGAAACAAATTTAGTTCATTTTCACATTTATTCCCAGATTTATTAGAATATGAAATGAAATTTTTAAATTACTTTCGTATTAATAGTTTTGTAACATTAACAAAAATATGTTACAGAAAGAAGTAGTTAAACCAGATACAAATTACCGGAATTGTATTCAAGCGGAAGATTAATATTTTTAAGGTATATTTAAAATAAATTATTAAAAAAATGACGGCATTTTTATCGAAATTATCATTATTAAAACTTATTATTAGCCATTAGACGATTTTGATTTATATCACGGCTTCTCCAACATTGATACAACGAAAAAACTTAAAGAAATGACTCGAGAAGACTCGTAAAAAAAAATCAACCGGTTGAATCCATACGAGTCCTGTGACTCGGACACGCTCTCGGACGGATGAAAACGAGACTCGACACTCCTATAGTGTGAAAGTACATTTGCGCATTTAAAGCCAACATAAAATCAGTTGGTTGAGTCAAACACTGTCCGACGCGACTCGACTCGATTCAACGGATTCGGTGTGAAATGGGCCTTTTATTGTTATTAATTATTTTTCGATATTTTCAAGTCATTTCCTTAATACAACAACCGTATATGAACATAGAAAATAACTGCAAAATGTTTCGATTAAAGACAGTAAGACACGGGGAACTTTGCGGAATCACATAAATATTTAACAACTATTAATTTTGAATACACCGAAATCTATTTTAGAGTTTCCATCGTTAAAATTATTATATAAATGAAAAAATATAAAGTGTGTATACAAACCTACTTAATATAATAGTATTTGCCATTTATGTATATTCCGCAATATAATAATGATTAAAATTTTTACAATTATTTATACAATTCAATTTATTTACTTATTCGTATGTCTATAATTATCGACATTTAGATATTTTAATCGACTTTTTATTTATTTTTCAACTTTAGATTATAGCCAATCTTCGAAACGTGCCGTCGGTGTTTATTACTTTTCCGTAGTTTTCTATGTTGATGCGAATAAACCAAAACATGCGTAAATGTATTGAATGAACAAAGTGTGAAAAAGAGCAGTTGAATGTGGGAGTTCCGCAAGGTAGTAACTTAGCGCCAATACTGTTTATTATATATATACAAAAAACGGTCTCTACAAGGAATTAAAATATAGCGATATATATATATATATATATATATATGTATTTGTTCGCGGATGATATAGCAATAGTTACAGCACATAAAGATATTGAGGAGGCAGAAATGAAAATACACAAAAAGATCTAATCACAATAAGTAAATAAGCACATGATAAAAATCTAAGAATTAATGTATCAAAAACTGAAGCAATGGTACTACGAATGAAAATGGATAGGCAAATATTGCCCAAATTTGATAATGCACTCAAACGAATGTGTACATGAATGGTACGAAAGAAATGAATGTGAGATAAGTAAATTGCCGGAAGATAGAAGTAGAGTGACCCAATATAAATATTTGGGGGTGATGGTGGACCAATACTTAAGGTGGGACGTACGTATAATACATTGCAAAACAAAAATTAGGGCAACATTACCAGCATTATAATACACTTTAAAGAAATATGCAACAAATAAAGCGTTAAAAATGGTTTATATGGAGCGAAGTCAACAATTCATTCTATACAAGCTGGAGTACCACAAGGTAGCGTCCTTGGACCTATCTTGTACCTCTTGTATACGGCTGATATTCCAATAACAGGTGACACCACCATAGCAATGTTTGCTGATGATACTGCAATATTGTCTGTGAGTGATTCACAAATTGAAGCAAATAGTAACCTGCAAAACGCTCTAGACCGAGTTTCGAGATGGACGAAGAAATGGAAAATAAAACTCAACGAGCATAAATCCATTCACGTTACATATGCTCTAAAAAAAGTTAATGCTCAATATGCTGTTTATATCAATAATCAGCTGATTCCGCAGAAGAATTCAGCTAAATATCTAGGATTACATCTCGATGCCCATCTAACATGGAAGCATCACGTGAAGCAGAAAGCGGAACAAATCCGACTCAAAGTTCGTCAAATGTGGTGGCTGTTAGGAAGAAATTCACAACTGGACCTCTACAGTAAACGACTGCTCTACCAGTCAATTATCAAACCTATCTGGACCTATGGGATCCAACTTTGGGGATGTGCAAAACCTGCTAACCGAATTGTCATTCAGCGTAGCCAGAACAAAGTCACTCGTGCAATTACCAATGCAGAATGGTATCAAAGAAACGAGGACTTGCATGCAGATTTGAATCTGAAGTGGGTAGACGAGGTCATTCGCGACTTTGCCATCAAGCACGAAAAGCGGCTCCATCAACATGTGAATGTTGAAGCAATCCAGCTGCTTGACACATCATCAGATGTTAGACGTCTTAAGCGATTAACGCCGAACGATCTAGTTTTGTAAATAATATTTATGCATATAAATAATAGAAATTAGTTAATGAACTAATATTCTATACATGTCTAAACTAATTAGTCATATATATTGATTATTTAAACAGTAGTTTAAGATCTCAATACACAGTTATTATTAAAAAAAAAAAAATGGTTTATATCATGCGCTAGTGGAATCGAAAATCAGATATGGAATTCAAGCATGGGGAATGGTTAGGAAAACATACGTGGGGAAAATAAGTAAATTGCAAATAAAATGCTTGAAATTAATACCAGATCATAAAAATATGAGACCGAAAGTGAAATAATACAAAAAGAAGACGGATAATGAGGCTTAAAGGAATGTATTTACTCATAAAGAAATATGCGAATACATAATGATGACAGGTAAGGAAATAGAATTGGAGGAAAGAAGAAGAACAGAATGCTGAGGGAAAACTATTTGTATTTCGCCGTTAGCTAAAACAGAGATAAGGGGAAGAAGAAAAAAAATACGTTATAATAACTCAGAGTTGTTAAATAAAATGCCTAAAGAAATAATAATAGAGGAATAAAGAATTGGGGTGAAAAAAAAGGAAATAAAGGGGAATGCTAAAAGAAAAGAGGGAAATATAGGAACAACAATAATAAGCATGAAATAAGAGGAGAGGGTACAGAAATAGTAATAAACAAAAGTGAAAAAAGAGGAAAGGGAAAGGAACGGAACAAAATAAATAAATAAAATAATAAAAAATTAAATTAAAAATAAAATAAAGAATAGATATTAGTTATAGTTTAAGAAATAAGGGGAAAAATAGGATTAATTTACGTAATGAAATATTTGCGCGGCGATAAAATTGTATAGTATATAAGTAGTATAATGTAGGCATATTTAGATGTAAGAAAACTCGTCGACAAGCGTATTGACGAGAAAATGTATAAATATTAATAAATATCGATATATTTTCAAAAAAAAAAAAAAAGTAATAATTTTATTAACTATATACTAAGCGCGGAAAAATGTGTTTAAGAATTATTTTTAATTTATAATATAACTTTAACGTAATTAGTAGTTGATGCAGTGACTCGAGGAAACATGTAATTTTTATTATTTATTTTGTGAATCGACATATTTCGGTTTTTAATGCTCATTGTTAAAATGCACGTGTTTAATTTAATTAAAGCATATCGTTTGCAGAAACTTTCCATGTTCTCGTATAGTACAGTGTTTTGTACGTTCCCAGCGTCCTCTTAATTTATACTCACAAGTTGAACGCGTAATGTTCTGGTGAATTTTAATTCCTCGAGCACACACACACACACTGTTCATAAGTAGTGCATTCATCTCTTTATCTTTTCACCGGATCTCTCGTTTACTTTTCCACACATTTAGCTGGTAATTCGGAAAGATTCGTCGCTAATCGTTTTTTCTTCGATTTGCGGCACTCGGCCCGGCCGTTATTCAGGCGAGACGTCACAAAATTGCGGGCAAAATTTTGAAGAAAATGCTCAGAAACAGGTAGAGGAAAACAGATTTACAGGTTGCCCGTTATTCGCGGAACTACATAAAAATATATCGAATTAAACTAGAACAGAAGCTGACTAAAACTGTATGTATGTGCCGGAATTCGGTGCGGTGACGGGTGAGTCGGGTTGTGGTGGGGGGTGGGGTGAAGTCGAGGAGGAAACACTGAAATGGGAAACGATCTAGTTCGGCGGAAAGTAATTTCTAAGAAATTCGCTTAGGCGGCGTGGAAAGTAGCGGCCGAATGATCTTTTTCCTATTGACAGTGTAGCGAATTGTAATACGAATTTTCCTCTCTAGTGGACTGTTAAATATGCCTCTACCAGTCGCTGTTGCATTTTCTCATTTTTCCATTATTTTTCTTCAGCTCGCATTTCATTCGGTATTTTTTATACTTTGCTTTATTTTTTCTTACATTTTTCTCCAGCTTTAACGAAAATTTAAAGAAAATAATAATAATAATAATAATAATAATAATAATAAATAATAATAATGATCATAATAATAATAATAATAATCATGATGATGATGATGTTGATGAAGATGATAATAGAGGGGAAGAAGAAAAAAACAACTAAACAAACAACCCCACGTTCTGTACAAAAAACAACAACGACAAAGAAAAAAATGAATATTTTACGTTTAACTTTTTATTAATCCTACACGATGAAACGTATTTTTTAGAGATTTCATTAATTTAGAATCTAATTTCCGTTGCTATACGTTTTTTTTTTTTTTTCTTTTTTTGTATTTCATTTTTTATCCGAGTTTGCCTATTTCTAGCGTTGAAAATATTGAAACACGCCGATATAGCTGCCTTTTTAATTTCATTTTCTGCTGAAGTCAACAAACCTGCTCCTCTTAAGACCGCATAATGTAGACCTTTTAACCTTCGATAAAAATCCCAATGTCTTTGGACAAATCACAGTGAAATGAAAGTTCCGAATGCGATCGCGGTACCCAAATAAGCCCTAGAGTAAGTGTCCATTAATCTCCGATGGTACACCCTTTACCATATAAAACGAAAATTCTTCTTCTTCTTTAAGGTGCCATAATCGGACTACTTCAGGCTGTTGACATGAAGATAATTCTTTTCCATTTTTCCCGATTCCTGGCTGTATAGATTATTTCCTCTGTTGAATGGTTTGTCCAATTTTTTTTATGTTCTCAAACCATATCGTATTCTTCCTGCCAATCCATCTTTTTTCTCCGATCTGCCCAAGTAAAAATAGGTCCTCCTCAGTAGCTGATATCTTAAGGGGGCACGTATTATTATGTGTCCCATGTATTCTAGTTTCCTCTTTATTATTATATTCAGCAGCGGTTCCTGATGATTGTCCATACGCAGCTGTACTTTTGATTTTTTTTGGTCTTCTCCGTCCACGAGATCTTAAGCATTCTTCGGTAGCACCACATTTCGAAGGCTTCTAGTTTTTCTTTGTCATTTCCGTTTTACATGTCTCGCATCCGTATAATAGCTAAGACCATATGTGTAGCATTTGAGAACTCTCAATTTCAGCGATACCTTGAGGTTCTTAGTACTTTCTTCCAATTATTAAAAGCATCTCTTGCTGTCGCTATGCGTATCTTTATTTCTTCGTCCGGGTCTGCCTTCTCATTTATCAAGCATCCCAGATATTTGTACCGGGCTACCTGCCTGATAATTTGAGCTGTGTATTGTCCAATCTTTCTTTGCTACTTATCACCATCTTTGTCTCTTTTCTGGTGTTAGTTGAAAACCCGTATCTTTTACTTATTTCATTGACGCTATTTAATAATAATTCCTGGAGGTCAGGCAATGATTCTGCTACCAACACTGTATCATCTGCGTATCTAATATTGTTTAAGATTTCACCTCCAATTCTTACTCCTATATGCTTTTCTTGTAAAGCCTCCTGAAAGATTATTTCTGAATATATATAAACGAAAATACTAAAGTAAAACGCTCAATGAATATTGTAATACACCGAGAATCTTCCTATGCTACATCTATTTGTTTACACCGCGCCTAGGTTGATTAGTGTACCTACGTACGTGTGTATTTTGAAATGTAAAGCCTCCATCCTATATTAGCGCCGCAGAAGACATTAACCAGCGTAGTATGTAAAAATAACTCTGAACTCCAGGCCCGGATTAAGTGTATGATAGACCCGGCGCTACGGAAATACTAGGGGCCCTTTTTGGAAGTTATAAAATTATCAGTTTTATAGAATAACTAAATTTTCTTCGATTTAATTTAATTATATTATTTTTAATTCACGAATAGACATAATGTAAACAAAACTAAATATACAAACAATGAGTAGAATTTTCGATGCCAAAAAAAATGTATATAAAACTTAAAAGGTACTCGTCATTTTTTGTGCTTTTTTAAACTTTTGGTAAACTTCCAATGTTTCGTTAAAAAAATGAAATACGAGTTTGCTTCCGACAAATAGCGCGGTCTTTCCAACAGTATATCATATGCCCGGAAAAAAAAAAAATATCTTTTTTCAAAAGTTCGAGCTCTCAAAGCCCCGAGGGATTAATTTAAAAGTTGGAAACCTGGATGTGTTCCAAAGCAAAGAAATATACGTGCATGTGCATATTTTCAACCTTGTTCAAAATTTTTAACCATTAAAATTCGCGCCGTAGAGAGAGAGCTACACATATTAGATCTTGCGCTTTTTTGAACTTTTCGTGAACTTCGGGAGTTTCATTAAAGAAATAAAATATGGTTTTGTGCTCGACAAATAGCGCGATCTTTCCAACAATATATCACATGCCCGAAAAAAAAAGAAATTTTTTTTTCAAAATTTTGAACTTTCGGCGCCCCGAGAGTCTAATTTTAAACTTGGAAACCCAGATGTTGCATATTATTATATTGTCATCTATAGCAAGCATTTCTGCAATAGGACAGTTTTTTAATTTGTCGGGAAGTAGGTTAAAAATCGTTTCCAAAATTCCCCTCAGTTCGACGCTCGAAGGTCTAATTTTGAAGTTGGAAACCCGGATGTTGCATATTATTGTATTGTCATCTATAACAAGCATTTCTGAAAAAGGACACTTTTTTAATTCATCGGGAAGTAGGTGAAAAATCGTTTGCAAAATTCCCTGCAGACAGACAGAATGACAGACAAACGGACGAAGCGAGTTAAATAAAAGGCTGCAAAAAGACCCTATCTATTTTCGGGGGAACTTTAAGAAAAGTAAAATTAATTTACACAATTACGTAGGTAGCAAAGTAGGAAACAAACGACATGATACATCGCGTGTATCGTTATTACGTATTATGAAAATAAAGACGTCTTAAATTGAAAATGATAAATCATATCGATTATAATCAATACATTTTTCTTTTTTTTTTAACTCTTTATTTATTATTGAACTAGCCGAGGGCATACACAAATACTGTTAATAATAAAAATAAAAAATAAAATAAAATAAAAGGGAAAAAAATCACATTCTTAATTGACTTTGGCCATTGCCTAGGTTATGATATATTTAATAAATTGCTTAGGCACACAAGTTCGTGTGGCTTCATTCTCTTAAGCCTTCTCGTATCGTTCCCGATGTTAAGGAGCTCGATCGCAGTGATGTTCGGATGGTTGTGGAGTCGGTATTCGTGCTTTTTCGCATAGGTTTCGATCACCTGGTCAATCTACGGAACTTGCAGATCTCGATGAAGGAGAGTGTTCGTTATATACCATGGTGCATTAGCTGTTAGGCGTAGGACCTTATTCTGAAACCGCTGAATGACGAGTCGATTCGATTTTTTTGTTGTTCCCCATATCTGCAGGCCATAAGTCTACCCAGGCTTAAGGATCATTTTGTAGATGAGAAGTGTATTGGCCATATTCATAAGTGATCAATACCCTATTAGCCAATACAGTTTACGTAATAATTTGATGTTAATAATCAATGCATGGAAAAATTTTTAAATGTTTTTGGGTAAACCGAAATGCCCAATACCGAAAAATTTCTTTCCACCAATTACGAGATTCAATAAAAGCTCCCATGATACACACAGAGTTACATCAGAATATAGAGAGATTATAAAATTTCAATATTGCGGAGACGGGGAAAATTGTGTTGTTACACGCGATGAACGGAACAATCTTGAACGATTGCCATGTATGAAATACAGCAATAACGGAAAATTACAGTGTGTCGCAGAAAATGAATAATGAATCCGTCAAAAATCGGAAGAGTATCGGAAAACGAATATTAACTTATTAAAAAATAAATTATGCAAATATTAAAGATTGTACAATGAATGCAAAACGTAATTGAATGGCTTCCACTGTACCGTATTAACATGAAATAATGTAATTAAGCATATCACTTGTGGATTACGGGATAAGAAAAGGATGTCATTACTGATTCTCAAATGTTTAAGGTCTAAACTTTAAGTACTCGTATTATTACAGTATATTCCATTGAAGAAGTAATTTTTACTTATTTATATTTTACAAACATATTTAACATTTTTTTTTTTTTTTTTTACTTGCTTTGACTTCTAGCTAAGCTGTCGCGATAGACTCTGTACAATAAATATGTTGTTTTTGTTTTTTTTATTCTTTTACTTTTTATTTTTTCGCCGCTGAATTAAATATAATGCACAGGTTATATGAAATCAAAAACCTAATAAGCAATTTCGTTCACTAATCTAACAATTTTTATTACTTCTGCAACCGCAATTCACAACGTAAACACAAAAACTACTTGAATTAATAATTGAAAAAATATCTTTTTTCATCATTTAAATTATATTTTCTTCCTTTTGAGCTATAACGGACGCACGCAACTAGAATAATTTATTACTTACTTTTATTTATTTATATTTTTTTTATAAAAATGTAATCGCTGATTCCGAAAATGTTCAAAAAAAGTTTAACGAACAATCCTCACGAAACAATCCTCGCGAAACAATCCTCGCGAAACAATCCTCGCGAAACAATCCTCGCGACCTTTTTCTTTTAAAATATAAATAAATTTAAGTCGCTTTGATGTGGCTGCTGCGAAACTAATCAATTCTAGATTTATGTTCCTTTTGAGGAAAATGCAAAATTTAAAAATGTCGATTACAAATATTGATTTCCTTTTTTTTTTTAATTTACCGAGTACGCGGTATTTCAATGTACTAACACAAAACTTAAAATGGAAGATGACATTAATTAATGGTGTTTAATTCATTAAAAGGGGGACAAAATTAAAAATCGAAACCATCCGTTTTATGGGTATGCTAACGAAGAGCAACAGCCCAATCAACCAAGGAATCTAATTAATATCTCAAAGGAGAATAACATATTAGATTTTAATCTGATGCGAGATTGAATAAATGAAAGAAGCTAGAATAGGAACAACTGACAAGGAAGGAAATGGGAGAACATAAGAGTCATTGTATGGAGTAGGGAGACCAAAAAAGCTGAGAATAGAAGAGAAAACGTTCTGAAAAAAATATGGAACATTCGAAGAAGACGTGATTGATATCACACAGAAAAAAGGAATCTTCTGGGTGAAGAGAATATCGCGGGGGGGGGAGAGACAAGGGAAAAACGAAAAAGTGACGACGAGAGAAAGGTATGACCGAAACGAAGACGACATATAGCGGTGATGACGACAAAGGGAAGGAAACATGTCAAACCATCTGATCAAAGAAGGTAAGGGTTGAACGGAGAGATAAAAGGAATTCGGATTTGAGAAAAGAGAAAAATAAATATCCTTCCATAATGTAATATGGAACTGTTTGGAAATATGATTAATATTGTAAGCGGGAAATCTATGAAGAGGATGTCCGTTAGAAGCTCCTGAGCGAGCCAAGGAACCCAGCCACCTCATTAAGGATGGCCAAGTCTTAGTCTGATTAAGGAAATAATAGCCGAGAAAAGGGAAGAAATTGTAACCAAATCTTATTTATTTTCTCCTGAGTGCTGGTAAAAACCCTTAAGTACCAGACTAGAGATGACGGTTCGAATTCCATTAAGCTGTATCAAAAACAAACACGAATTATTATTATTCACTTTTACGGAAAGATATTAAATCATTAACCGCCATCGCTGTACTATTTTATTCACATAATTGAGAATATACGTTGTTTTTATAAGAGAGAACATTTATAAATTTTTATCGATGAGAAATTAAATTATTAAGAAATAGAAATATATAAGAATTAAGCAAATTAAATATTAAATAAGATCATTTAAAAATTCACATTCGCGTAATAATAAATTCAAAAACATTCTCATTTCATATCATCGTGATATATGCCTTTTCTGAAATTGTTTTAAAATACTCAGAAAGTTTCTACACTCCTCGGTAAAATTTTTAATATTTGCTGTATTAATATCTGTGTCATGGCGTGCTCAAAAATAGAAACTGTCCGATATTAATTTTTATTTTTTCAACATTTCAATGCCATTGAAAGAAATTTAGAGTAGTATACATCGATAAAAAATTTTGCTGGGCAACAAATCATATAACGATAAATATATTAACTTTACAAAATTACTCTTTTGTCACCTAGATTTCCTTGTTTTAATTAATACTGATCCGTAAGCGAGTTTAGTCGAGTTCTTACGCGGGGTTGGAGCATTGTAAAATAAGAAAACGTTGAGAACAGTGATGAATCTAGTAGGTTTTAATGACTCTCAGAACTCTACAATTGCCCACCCCCCAGAATTTAATACAAGCTGTTTAAGAATGCGGCAATTTAATAGGAAATAATTTTTTTTTTTATTGGCTTTGTTTACAGTTTTATGTTAAAAGTTGCTGCAAAACATTTTGAAATGGTTCGATTAGTCGTATATTTTTTAATTTTTCAATATTACGAAATTTATTTTTGATAAAAAAATGAAATTTCATAAAATAACGATAAACAAAAAATTTGACTTTGACATTTGTTTGTTATTCTATGAAAAAACTCATATGCTTTCATTGAAAATATGCGAAAGATGTAAAATACTTGCGATCTGAAAAAAATATTCGCTGCAGTTCATATTTTTTGTCAGCGTAAAACTATGACGGTGTTCTCGTCAATCCATTTGTATCATTAATATCAATAAATTGTTTTTAAAGGTTTCTCTTTTCGGTTTTCATTTATTCATTTATTCTTTTTTTTTAAAGCGACATGATCTCTATAGAGACAACTTCATTTCGCGGTCTCTGTTGCTTTTTTCTTGTTTTTTATTTGTAAAAAAAGTTAATTTAAAACAGCTAAAACCACGGCGTATTCGTTTATTATAAAAAGACAATGAACCCGTTAGAATGTTTTTACACTATTATGTTCTTTAATGATATATATAGAATTAATCATTTTAAAACAAATTGAGAAAACATTGTTGTTTACAATCGAGGTTATTTTATTCGAAATTCATTTTTCACACTTGCTTTTTCATGATTTTAAATTACATAATAAACCATTTTTTACATATTTGGTTTTATTCGGGAATATCCCAAAAAATTTTCTCAGTAAAAATATAAAAAAAAAAAAAAAAGCCCCCACAGAAACATAAATTTCTCCCCCGGAAACAGATTCCTGAATTCATCACTGGTTGAGAAGCATTAATCCCCAGGGAGATTATTGGTGATGAGTTGAACTCCATGTGTCAGGATCGTCCCGAAGAAATTACCTGATTTTCTTTTTCGGTTACGAGTTGGCGTGTCTTCCTTAATTTCCTTAATTACGTTTTTAAAATGTAGTTACCAGTTGGTCGATTCCCGTTTTAATGATTTAATTATTTCGCGTTTATTCAGATGAAAAAGAACTTGAAAAACATGAAAACTGAGATTCTGTTTAAGGTAATGTTTATCCAGAACCAAGTAGCAGTCTGATCATATATATATATATGAACTCGGCCATTTTGGCCTCGCAAGGGGCTATGCCTCTTAACCCCTCTTGCTTTTACTTCTATCTCTTTCTCTTCTATATTTTGTATAAAGTGATTAAAATTTACAACGTAATTCTTACTGGCATCAACACAAAAAAAATAACATATTCACAAAAATCCTATCCTAACATTTAACTTTCATTATATAAAATTAAGACATTTTTTCGTTACATTTTTCGTTACATATTTCGTTACATAAAATTGTGACATTTTTTAAATAACAATAACAAAAATCCTACAAAATATAACAAACGTTACATAAAATTAGGACATTTTTTCTAATGGGGGGTAGCCTAAGAATTACGTTGTAATTAATATATATATATATACTCGTATGTTATATCATCCGAGTATAGAATAATCGTAGAAAAAAACTGCTTTTTTAACGAGAGGGGGGTCGATTCTGTTTACTCAGGTGAGAATTTTTTTTTCAAAATCACAGCATATTTCACTGTAAATCGTTTTCATACTTTCAATTTAATTACTTAAGAACGGATCAAAATTTATTCATTCAATTAAGTGTAATTATAAATTACGTAACGGGTTTCGAACTTTTCCGTTCATTATAACAGCATAATTAAACCAAATATATTAGTTTATTTTATTATTTGATAAATTGACTGTTGCAATTGTACTTCATTTTAATTACTGCAATTTGCCCTAAACGTAATTTTTGCGCTAGTTTTTGGTTCAACCTCCCTTTAAAATTTTTTCAACTTACATTACATACATATAATATATACATATATATATATATATATATATATATATATATTCATATAGGATTTTTTCTATCTCTTTTTGTATTAATTATACGTTTTGAAAGTGGCATAGTCAGATTTTTTCCCTTTTCACCCGCCTTCTAATTACTTTCTTTGTGACCTTGATATCACATTTTATTTGAATGTGTGACCTCTGCTGAGCAACTGTCCTATTCTTGTCTATTAAAAACTTGATATCTTTACTCCTCCTTATGCATGCTTCTTGTACTCTCTCATTTCCTTTTGTTTCGGTTATTCCTGCCCTTGAAATATTTTTATCCCCTGTCGTCCTTTAACGCATAAAAATATAAATTTATTTCTCCTCCTTCTCATTTCTTGAGCTAATTTCTTTGCTGACAAACCCAGTTAAAATGAGAAATAAATAAACCGACTTGTATAAATTACAGTAGACCGAGAACGTCCCATAATTCCAAAAAGTTTTATTATATATTTACACATATTAAAAATAAAGAAGTGTTCAAGAGTGCTAAATATACAACTTGTATTGGTGATGTTGATTATTCGTGAAATGTGTTCGAACACTGACGGTAATAAAATTTTATTTTCTTGTGGGTGAATACATGCCTGTTTGTTATAAACTGTCTAATAAAAACCAACTTCAATAATAAACAAATATTTTGGGCAGCTACCCAGGACAATTGAACTAGATTAAGAGATTACACTTTAATCTGGTCAGAAATCGATGACAGAAATGAGACAAATATTATTATTAAATGATTTTATGTGTTCTTTATGTCTACATTTAATTTTTCGCCCTGTTTGACCAATATATGATTTCTCACAATCAGTGCAATTTATTTTGTATATGCCGCTATTTTCATAAATATTATTATTTTTCAAATTTAAAGTGTTCATTTTATTTCTTAGATTATTTTTAGTTTTGAATGCTACATTTAAACCTTGTTTTTTTAAATAAATTGGTTAATTTATATGTATATTATTGTTTATAAATGTGAATGTTATCCATCCTTTATTGTTAGTAGCATTATTGATTCTTAATTTTTGTATATAATATTTTGATTTAGATTTTATTTTGTGAATTAATTTATCTATTATTTGTTCGTCATAATTTGTTATTGAAGTTGGTTTTTATTATACATTTTATTTTCTTATTTGTTTCGGCAAGAATAAAAAAAAAAAAAAAGAAAATCTTTTTATGGAGATTTTGTTTAGACGCGATATTTTGGTGTAAAAAAGTAAAAAATACGATTACCATCGCCCGGGATCTATTGTCCTTCGCGGAAAATTTTATCAGGTGACGAGCGATCCTGTTACATCTCGTAAATAAGTTGTACAGAAGAATATGTTAAAAAAGAAAAGTGATCGGTTTTTTTGAGGAAAAGGCTAAACGTTCAGATGTTAGAATTTCAGTGGCAGCAACTAAATCGGCTAAAAAGAGTGTGAAAACTTAAAACGGCGAAGTTGCAAAAGAAAAAAATTAGCATACTATTTTTAGTCACGTCTGTTTGTCAGGATTATAAATAACATAAATAATAAGAAAATTAAATATAACGAATGATAAATATAAATACATAAAAAAGTACCAACTTAGTAACATTTTCGGGAAAAAATCTTTATCTAAAAACCAAAAAAAAATAAAAACAAACCCGATGCAATTAAAGGCGCGTTCCAAAAATTCCGATCAAACTACATCGACCGTTTAAATATATTTACAGAGGATTCCGATGCGGCCGGCTACGTAGTACTCACAAATGAATCCCCGACATAATAATACGTTATTCACTTCAAAACAGCTTTTTATCTTCAGAACTATACGTCATAAAACTTGCAGTCCATCTTATACGGTTGAGTTTAATAGAGACTCTCTGCTGTTATGCATGGTATCCCTCTCCCTACTTTCTCGTCTATCGAAAAATCTATAATAAATCAGAAAATCCTTTAAAATGTAATTTCAGTTATATCCACCGTTTCCAATCTTATTACCTTTGCGTGGATTCCGGGACATAAGAGGGCATTATGGGAAATGATCATCTCGCAGCGAATGAACCCACCTTACAGTTCACGATATTTCAGATATAGCGGTGTACTTGTTCGTCAAACACTAAAAATCCCGGCTAATGAACAAATGATCGAGAAATTGGCGTGAAGCTTCTGAACAAATTACGTTCAATCCGAGGTCAGATACTGTGTGAACTTCAGAATATTTCATTACGATCCAGCCGCAAAGAAGAAGTTACTTTATTCCGCCCTACGCATTGACCACGCAAAATTTCCCCGTTCTTATAGATTAAACAAGACAGACATTTGTGACAGACGTTCTGTTCTTTTATCCATTCGCCATCTTTTTCTGGTAAACTAGCCAAAGTCCAATTCCGGTCACGCCTCTCTCGTTCCTGAAATCCTCGAAGTCGATGAACAACAAGAGTTCAGTTGCTCCTTAGATTTCTGAGACTGAATAAAATTCCTAAACAGCATCTAAACTCTATTCATCCGTGCCTTTGGCCAATGTTAAAGTACACGGTACGTTAATGGATAAAATAACAACAACAACACAGAACCAAACATAGTGTGATTTTAAATGTTTTAAATTACAATCTTATAAGTGTCTTTCATCGGTTTTTTCATTGACTAATTTTGATCTTCGTGGAACGGTTGTGATTTAAGATAAAGTAATCGAGTATTAAATATATTATTCACCTAAGCTCTCGATGAATTAAATCGAAATTATTCTGAATTGTAAATATGGAAATTGTAAATAAATAAATTAAAATTAAATTACAACCTTATAACACAGTTTAACTTTTGTTGCTTATGTTTTAATTTACGATCGTAATTTCTTTCCAAAAGTTATTAATTAACAAGTTAATGATTTTGACTTTTGCGGAGAACAAACACTTTGCAGTTTTCCTTCGCTTTTCTTGCGTTGTCTCCGGTATTTTAATCAACCACGTGCACAATCCCTCCATTAATCTCTGCTTCGCTTAATTTCGGCATTGATCATCTCCCACATCGCTGCTTCGATATAATCAATAAAATGGATTGCTGAATAGCTCTTCGATTTTCTTTTCCTTTTACTTTTCCGTTTACTTTTCCCTGTATTTTCTCCTATCCGTCTTTATGATATCACCCTGCGTAATTTTAAAGACCTTCTTTTTATTACTAATCTGTTTTCTGCCTTTACTTCTAATTCTTTCACTATTGAGAAATTGATACCTTATTCGCGGAATTCTGAGCATATTTCGATTATTCTCGAGGAGCCTTTGTTAAGCTTTCACACGTGATGATTATGGCTCCTAAGAGTCCGAGAATACGAGGGTTTCTGTTTTGTTGTTTTTGTCGTTGAACGACGTCTTTCTGAATTTTCTCGTCAATTTCCTTAAAACAATTTTTCCATTCCGACTATTCGTGTCATCTGATTTCATAATTTTCATAATTGCGTTGTTCGTGATGTCCAGTTATCGCGGTGCTTTTATCAGCGTCGGCTAGCGAGATAAACACCTCTGCTAGTGAGACGATCTGTTCCGGTTATTTTTATGCACTTGTTACTTCTGTTACTACTATTACAATTATTTACAACCCGTTACAACCTGTTTTGTTTCATTCTGCTTCAACCTGTTTATAATTTGTTCCATTCTGTAATAATCGCTTTAACTTATTTTAATTGCAGAATTTTGCATCGTAAAAGAACTGTAACCAATTATTTTTAAGAATTATAAGATATATATATAAGATATATCTATATATATAAAAATCCCGTGTCTTTATGTTTGTGCAGGATAAACTCGGAATTTACTTAACCGATTTTTATAAAATTTTGAAAGTACATGCAATTTAATCCAACTCTTAAGAGATAGAATACTTTTTGTTTTAATTATTTACATAAATATTTTTGTTATATTAAATAATTTAATCAATTAATTAAAAAAAAACAAATTTAATTGTTGGCTATTTTGCTTTAATTATTTACATAAATGTTTGTTATATTAAATAAAACAAATTTTGACAATTTTATTATTTTTTGAGCACCAACTACTTTTCGTGGCGACTTTTGTGTATCGTGCGATGTTAATCGAAATGCAACCATGTGTATCGCTGACGCATGGCGTTTTTATCGATGAATGATGAAATACATTTTTCCGCTGTTGTTTACAAAAAAGTTCGTATTATTATGGAGTTGTTGTTTATGAAAAAAAAATATATATTGTGCGATATTGTGCGGCATTTAATTTATTTATATTTCAGTGTATTTAATAACCGTCCTGCCTTGATAAAAAAAAAAAAAAAAATTATTTTAATATTCACACAACATTAGTGTGGCAGTGATACAACTCTCTGACATTGTTGGGCATCTCAGTTGCTTTATATTTCAGTATAAGATAATGCCGCGGAGACAATCGAACCTCAACAATGCGCGTAGCAGAAATGCACGGCGTATGCGTGTTATGAGAGCTACTGAATCGGAAGAAGAAATTGCAAGAATAAACGCATGTTGCCTGCTGCTCACGTGTGGGGGAACACCATCAAGTCTATTCGTGTTAGCAAAAGACAGGTTGACCAAGAACATTGTGCACAAATTAGTGCTTAGATAATTTTCAATTTTATAAAATAATATAACTAATAGTTCGAAACCAATGTTATCTGTCTCATTTATAACATTTAATTTTTATGTAACTAATTTATTTAGTATATTGTGTAAATAAGTCATTGATTACAGATTAAAGTTAAAGATTAGATAAATAAAATGTAAATTCAATAAGTGTATATTAGTTGGATAATTTAATTCTCTACATATGATTCAAAATCGGCTAAGTAATTTCAGGTTTATTAGTAAAAATTAATTTGGTTGCATCAAAATAATAAGTAAAAAATTAATTTAATCTATTATAACTACTAAGCCACAGCAACGCGTGGCTGGGTCAGCTAGTATAAGATATATATATATGTTGATTATTCTTTTTGTACGGATATATGTATTTTTATTATATTTATTTTTCTCTTAGGAAATCTTTTAAAATTTATTTATTTTTTTTTTTTTGTAGAAACTATTAAAATTTCTTATCTCGGTAAAATTATCTTTTTTTAAAATTGCGTACATTTTATAAGCTTTTTTAAATTCCCTTCGCCTGTTATATTGTGCACTGCATTTACCATCTGATATATAGGCAATTTTCGTAATAACTTTTATAGTAACTGAAAAAAAAAAGACAACTTTTGCACGAGATAGAAAAGTTGATAAAACACGTTCTTATGAGTAGCTATGAATATTTAGTATAAAAACTATGGAGCAAAGGATTTTAAAATAAATTCCCTTTTCCAATTGCTAAAACACTCCAATCTCTGTAGTAAAATTTAACTCCTTCCGTGATTAATCCTGTGCCTCGGGCCTAGCGGCAGTACATGGCACGTGAAAACACCAGGAATCAGGAAATAATTTTAAAGGATGCAGGACATTATAAATGCGATATTAAAGAATGTAGTCAGTCAAGAGTGTATTATTAGCTTTTGATAATTGTACAACGTTCAATTCAAATTTTATGATTATTAATGTCTTCCTTCCACAAACAGTTTTTTTTAAACATTTTTTTCTTTATTTAAAGAAGACGCTCGACTGCATTTTGCGTCTTTTATGTAATTACGTATGCTAATTATTATAAAGTATTATAAAGATTGGTTAATTTTAAAAGGATAAATAAATTATTATTATTGATATCGTTATTTAAAGTGTGATGTCTAAAGTCGCACATTCCCAAAGCACATTTGTTATTTCCGTAGCATAATACTTCCCGCATTCGAACAATATGTGAGTTATGAGTAGTTAACACTAGGGTATGCGGTACGTATTAGTGGTTTGTCCTTTTCGAAGATGTGAGCGTGCGTTATAAGCGTGTTCTCGGCGATTTCGACGGTAACATGTATGCCATTCGGAAAGGATCGATTTAATTTTATACAGCTTATTAAAAGCGCTGTTCCCATTGCCGCGATAGTTCTGTGACATTTCATATAATCTAGCAGCGCCGTTTTTTAACGCTAATTTCATACTGGTCACATGTTGATTTTCATGAGTGAGGCTCCGAATTTCGGTCCCAAAAGATTGCTGCAGAGCAATTTGCAATGCACGTTTAGTGGTCTTGGTGAACATACTCTTAAACTATAAAGCGCGGTGCAGGTTTTAAAATTTATAATTTTATCATGTAGGCAGAATTATGAGAAAGATGGCAGATTTTAAAGAAGTGCTTCAGCGAAAGTAAATTTCTTCGTTTGTTAAGTCGGAGTAAGTTAATCCACTAGATGACTAACTATGGGATTGGTTCTTAAAGCTCTTGTGACAAGTCGCATATTGAGTGTAGTTTTTTAATTGTGTTGGAATCTGCATTATTATATAAGATACATCCGTAATCCATTTTTGAAAGAACCAGTGTTTCCATTTTTCGAGGATCCGTAACTGAAAACTTACCCAACACTACTGTCGATCTTTCATTATCAGCGTCTTCGTGGTGCCAGAACTAGTTTAAATCCGAAATACTGAAATTCTTTTGAAAGCTGTCTATATCGCGTGGCGGTTCCTGCCTTGCGGACGAAGCAAGAAAATTTGAACAGCGGAGATATGACTATAATTCCAACAACTTATTTTACTTGGTAATTACGATATGATTGGCACCACATATGTATATAACTACCGTCGATAGTCATTATATGGTATATTTTGCTTGGTATGCCTTTCGACTGAAACATCTGTTTCGGAAACATTGCTAGTTCTGGTTTATTAATCAATATCGCAGAGTTGTCAGCGCAACGTAGTTTTTTGCATACTTTTCTCCGCCAGTAGTTATAATACCGTTACTCGGAGTTTTCTGTCTCGTTCCATTTACTAAGTATATCATACCATCCATTTGTACTGGGTATAAAGTGTGGGTGAAAATATTCAACCATATAGGTGCCATTCCTCCTTTTGTAGTTTGAAAATTATCGGATAACTGTCACTCTCTTATACAGAATGCTTATATATTTAAACAGTTTTCATCGAAATACTATTCAAGTACACTCTGAACAACACCAACCGCAATGTGTCCCGCTGAGCCATATTAAACGAATTTCTGCAACCCGGGAAACGCAATAGAACACTCGTTTACTCAACCCCCATAGTAGTATTTTTCAATGATTTGACTTTTCCTGAGCACCCCTTTCCCGGATAATACAAAATCTGCCTTACTCTAATCTTCGGTAGTAAGAACTTTATTTTCGATCCCGTATTACGTCTAACAGAATTTATCTAGTACGGATAATAAGGGAAATTATTCTGAAATTATTGTAATTTTGTTTGTTACCTTTTTTTTTTTTTCTTAGATTGATATGCGCATATTGGTTCGGTCCACAATCGTTCGGCCGTTCACATCTTTCATCCGCAACTTTTGTTACATAGCTGATGCATTACAGAGTTTTCCCCTTAATCGGTTTAATCATCTTCGTATTCTTTTTTAGCTTATTCACACTGTTTCATCAGTTGCCTTGCGGCGAACGGATAATTTCGATTTTTTCATTTGTTTCATATGCCTGTTTTATGCTCTACGCAGCCATCAATGTTTTCCAATATTCACGTCACCTTTTAGTAATTTCATCTATCGGCTCCTTCCATTCCTGTGATTAAAAAGAGATATTTATATACTTTATTGTTTTTGATAACTCTTTACCCTTATCTATTCTAATAAATCTTCCTTCCGAGTTCATTAATCCGTCTGTATTATTTTCATTAATTCCTCGTGATTTAATTTTTTGTCTTTATTTGACGTCCGTCTGTTTTCTCAGTTACGTTTTAGCTTGCTTTTTTTTTTTTTTTGAAAATATTCCGCAAATTCGTCTACGTTGTATTCATTTAATTTTCTGTTGTGCTGTTAATTTCCCGCCTAGCTTCTACTATGAATTTTTATCGTTCTATCTTGAGTAACGCCTATGCGAGGCTGTTGTTATTTTCGACGAGTCTCTTAATTTCAAGCGCGGTTTGGTAATTCTAATGAAATTCGGTGTCACCGTGCCGCAATTTAGACTATTTTACTATAATTTAAATCTTCATTTCCCATTCAACCAAGAAAACAAAAAATTTTGAAACCATATCGATTCGAAAAGATGAAGGATGTAAACAGACGCCACGTGCGAGTCGAGTCAGTTTAAAGAAAATCGATAATTCCGAATTTTAACGCAATTAAATATAGCATTAAGACTTTCTGTAAACTGGCAGATATTTCGATGGGACTCGTAAAACATTAAACCTGGGGAATGTAATTTCGCAGGATTGTTCTTTATTCGACAAAAATCGATGAAGAAGATTCAACCCAAATCTTCAGAAACATACGTATCCAATATATAATCACGGAATTCTGTAACTTTCATATCACATCTCCGGCTGTTCTGGCATTCAATAATCAGCTACTTCAAACGGAGACAAAAACGGTAAGCCGAAAAATTTGCTTAACAACCAGTGTGTAATTTATCCGAGATGCAATTTATCCGAGACGTGATTTATCCAAGACGTAATTTATCCGAGACGTAATTTATCCGAGACGTAATTTATCCTAGGTGCAATTTATCCGAGACGTAATTTATCCGAGATGCAATTTATCCGAGGTGCAATTAACGGAATATGAATACACCATTTCGAAACTCGCATATTGTAAACAGTTAAGAATAGTTTCGGGCAAATTCGTCAATGAATATTTGAAACGGAATTTCTAAATTTGTTTTTCTATACCGAAATATTCTGACCTCTACCAAATAAAAAATTTTCCAGCTCGTTTGTCATGACCTCCACGGTAAAAGAATTTTACAAAAGTTCTCACATTTAATTCTGTCTTTTTTCCGAGATACTTCCTTACAAAGCAATTTAGACATATTTTCACAAGTTTTTCTTTTTTTTAAATAATTAATTAATTATTTTCCGATATCTAAAGCATACTTCGATTATGCAGTAGAACCGAATCATAAATATTACCGGACTGTCATCAATTTTAATAAAACCGACGAACATCCGTCCGTGATCAAAGTAGCATTTTCACTGCATACGGTTTCGTATTTTAAAGCGGGTATTTCCTGAATTATTATTAAAAAACTAAAAAAAAAAACACTTAATTAACAATTTATTAACTAACGAATATGTAAATACACCGTCCTATTATTATTACTAAGCAGTACCGAATTCCCAATGTTTGTCCACTGCGGGACCCAGTTTTAAAACCCGTTTACTTCCGCTAACTTCCGGTAATTTCCCGATAATTTCTGTTAATTTCCCGATAATTTATTATTTTCGTGTTTATATTTTTAAATATATCTATATATATAAAAATCCCGTGTCTTTATGTTTGAGCAGGATAAACTCGGGATTTACTTAACCGATTTTTATAAAATTTTGAAAGTACATGCAATTTGATCCAACTTTTAACAGATAGGATACTTTTTGTTTTAATTATTTACATGAATATTTTTGTTATATTAAATAATTTAATCAATCAATTTAAAAAAAAACAAATTTAATTGTTGGCTATTACTTTTTGTTTTAGTATAAAAAATAAATGCTAAAATAACAAACTAATACGTAAGTAACAAAATTAATATTACGTATTAGTTTGTTATTTTAGCATTTATTTTTTATACTATAGTTACTAACAAACAGGATGATAAAATATTCTTTAATGACTTTTTGTTTTAATTATTTACATAAATATTTGTTATATTAAATAATTTAATCAATTAATTAAAAAAAAAACAAATTTAATTGTTGGCTATTACTTTTTGTTTTAATTATTTACATAAATATTTGTTATATTAAATAAAACAAATTTTGACAGTTTTATTATTTTTTGAGCACCAACTACTTTTCGTGGCGACTTTTGTGTATCGTGCGATGTTAATCGAAATGCAACCATGTTTATCGCTGGCGCATGGCGTTATTATCGATGAATGATGAAATAAACGTTTTTTCGCTCTGTCGTTTACAAAAAAGTTCGTGTTATATGTATGTATGAATGTAGAATTAATATGTGTGTTGATGATGCAATAGTTGCCCATTATGTAAAATACATAGATAGGGATGGTGCATCTTTGTTTTCGTCTCTATCTTATTTATTATATAACAATGAATTATTAGGAGTAGAAGAAAATGTATTGTACAATATGTTAGTAAAAACATATAGAGGTTTAAGCCATATACACTATTGGACTTAATGGGGAACATATAAAAATAAAATACGAGTATTTAACTGATATGTCAAATATTCGAACTTTTAGGCCAAAACCGCCGTATAAATTTTTTAAATTAACCGTTTAACTTTCTTTTTAATAATTTGCTACCACAAATATTAAAATCTTTACTCAACCACTGTTATTTTGATTTTATAATAAAAAATTAATTTGAAAGATATGAGTGAAGATGTTCTCTTAAACATGTAATTGTGGGAGATCACCGTGTGAATAACTCGGCCTCTTCAAAACGATAGCTGTGTATGTTGTTTAGTTGAGCAAAACTTTTTGTTAGATTACGACGGACAGGTTATAGAAAAATCGACAATCTTCAGCTAAACGTGAAACATGAAGACTATTTTTTGTTAGACGGTGATAAACATCTTTCACCCAAAAGAGAGAGAAAGAATCTTTACGTAAATACAATTCCAGATAAAACAAAAATTTTTAATGAATTTCCAAGTACAGATCTAAACGGGCATTAATACACGGGCGAAGCCGTGGGGCACAACTAGTATATATATATATATATATAATTTTTTTAAGCGCCTTTAACATAATTATCTCCGAAATCCGATTTTGAAGTAGGAAATTTTTAAACTTTTACATCCCGGATATGTTTAAAAAATAAAAACACGTTCGAATCGTTTCAGTAAATTTATTTACACATTAACGCCTTCATTCATTACATTAACGAAACTATATGTTGAAAATCTACGCGATTGGAGACAAAATAGAATTATACATCGATTTCGAGATAATCGATTTCGAGATAATCGAGATCGCGATTGAAAGATAGCGCCGATGATATTAATGATGCGCAATTCTTCGCGGGAATATGAAATTAGTAATGGTTGAATAAAGATATCGACAGGATTATATTTTTCGTCGATATTTAATAATCAATTATCCCCCCTCCGTCATTTAGTGATAATAACAGTTCCGATATTAGTAGTTTAATATTAGCGCGCGAAGTAATAGTTTAAAATCAGCTTCCATGTTACTTAGGCTGGCAAGCGAATAACAAGAAAAAAGATTTTTTCCGTTAAACGAGGACTCTAACAATTTTTCTTTTTTTTCTTTTTGGTTTTCAGTTTTGGCCATAAAATCGAAATACGATTAAACGAACTTTTAATAAATACAAAAGAGGGTAATACACATAGCTATCTTTCTTTTTTTTTTTTTTTTTTTTGGTGGGATGTGGGGCTCATCAACTACGGACCTGTACCCAGAAAAATCAGAAAGGGAAGGTATCAATTAATATGAAATATTCTTAGTAGGAAGTAATACCCAGGGAAACAGTGTGTGAAGAAGGATTAAAGATAGAACATATATACGGTGGGGTGGGGGGGGGGATACTATAAACTGGAATACAAAGTAGAACAAGATACAGAGATGAACAATTAATAAACGTATTATCGACATCGCAAGTAAGTACTTCGTTTGAGTATACGGAGGGAGGTAATGAAAACTGGAAACCGAAGAAAGATAATAAGGCTTACGAACGCAGATGAATAATGGAGGCAGCAACAGAGCGATAAAATGAAGGAAACAATACATAACATTCTCCCCATTGATTCTATTTCATTCCTCAGCAAAATCCACGTTGATCTGCTGTGGCTTCCTGGTGTCATAAAAGTGCACTGGATGAGTAACGAAAATCCCAAGTACTAATCTATTATGCTTAAGTGTGAAATTTCACTTTAAATTTTAGTCGGATATGTGTACTCTTCCTCCTTTACCAATAATTGTTCCTTCTACAATTCAACCTAACCTTCCTGATAATCCAGAATTCCCTTCTCTTCTACATTCTGTTATTGTCCCTATTATTCGCCTACGATTTAATCACATTTTATTGCTTTCTTTCCACTATCGCCCCTCTATGGTTTCTCTACATTCTAATGAAACAGTTGTGTCTGTGATGCTAATTACATTTTCTTTGAGTGATCTGCTCTTTCTGTGAACTTTTCTTTTCTTTATTTACACTCCTCTTTAAGCTGCTCCCTATTGTGTTCTTCCTATATCCTGTCCTTTCCCTTTCAGTATGTTGTCGCTGCCATTGGTTCCCCTTTATTTCAGCTATTTCCAATCAAATTAAAACTTTAATTAGTTGACTCTTCTTCCTATCGTTTCTGTGTGAAAATCCCCCCGGGCTGACGAGCCCAAAAAAGCAACTAGAAAAAAAACAAAAATCTTTCTGTTGAATTTTTATGCTGCCACTTCTGAAAACCCGGATGTAAAATTTTTTTATGATTTCATCTCCCTTTTCCACTTTTAATGCGGTGATAATTTTTTTTTTTTTTTTTTTTTGATAATTTTTCGTTTTCACCGAATACGATGTTCTTTAACCATAGCCTAGATCCGGACCAGAATCGATGTAAAGAAGAATTAGGTAAAAAGTAGAACAGCGAAGAAACGAAAAGTAGAGGTTCCAGGGGACGAAGTTGCCGCTGGCCTCGAAAAGGGACTAAATGATCGAGATAGAAGTTACACTCGTTTCTTAACAATAACAGACGAGGATGAAAAACGCCGAGAAGTAACTTACAAATTTTTAAAAACGAAGAAGTATCAAGATGCTTCCAAACAATAGCGGAACTATTTAACAGTGAAAAAGTTACACTGATAAATAAATCAGATGATAAATAATTCTGCTGATAAATAATTCAGCTGATAAACATCACTGTTCTCGATGAAGTAACTATTACTATTTTAATATTACACACATGCCGTTGTTGTTGTTTATTGTCTTTAAAAACCCTAAAACAAATCTGCCATCGCGACTAACATATTAGACAAAAATCCGGAATGTAATCTTAATTAATATACCTGTATCAGCTCTTCTAATTAAAGCCAAAAAAGAAAGAAAAAAAAGGAAAACAAAAAAAACCCGGCTACTTCACTCTTTTGTTTCTGTTAAAGATTCTATCGTTCTTCTGTGCACGAGAAAGGCTTACTGCGTGATGCCGCAACTTCAGAGCTAATTATTTACGTATTTTAAAAGTGTTTATAGCTTTTTTTTTCTTCCTAAATACCAAAAAGTACGTTCGGAAGATTTCGCAAAGTAAAGAAACGAATTATTAATTATTAACAACGGGGTGGTTTTTCTAATTAACCTCTCGCAATCTGCGTCATGAAATAATCGGGGGATAATTTGAAAGCTTAAACATAGCTTAAAATATACGAGAAAAGGCAATACTACGAATGAATATGACAAAAATTCTTTAGCGGCCATGGTGTTGAGTTAATGATTTTGTGTTTTTTTCATATTTCTTGCAATATTTTCAGACTACATACATGTTGTGTATACATCAAATACCCCCGTGATGGTGTAACCTTTCGATAATTGCTGATATTTCGATAGTTGAAACTTTTTCAAATCGTCAAAATATCATAGAATTTTACTTAAATGAGGTTTTTATTGAATTTTTCTAAAACCATCGAATTGACATTTATTTTTAACCGACTTCAAAAAAGGAGGAGGTATTCAATTCGACTGTATTTTTTTTTTTCATAATTAATTTGGCTTCGAGAATAATTTCCCTCGATGCAAAATCATGAAATAGAAAAAGAAAAAAAAAAAAAGAAAAAACTTTCTGTATTACAATAACAGACAAGAAAAACATAAATATGACTTCACCAATGGCAAAATTTTTGAGTTTTTTTTTTTTTTTGTACCTGCGCCCCTACCTGTTATGTGTCTTGCGCGAAACATAAATTACCAAGGAGGCGTTTTAAGAAAAGGCATATAAAGATGCGCCCGAAAACAAAGAAATACACACATTAAACACACGCTCAGCTACAGAAAAGAGAGACGACAGCATGCAGAATATACGTGTGTGTGTAAGAAAAACACGGATAATAGTAAGATATAGCATATAATGCAGTAAAAAGGCACTCTACACAGCGTCATGTGTAATGAAATAATGTGTCAGAACTAATGTGCGTTCAGTGCGTGTATTCGGACGAGCGCCGTCCGTCCACATGTACAACTCTGCAACTACCGCCAGTCTGAATTCGCACCCGAGTGCCCAGCGCGCCCTAATCCCAGTGTGCTATAGCGCGGTCTGCATGTGTTTGCGCGTGTGCGATATGCAGCCTTATCATTATCATTGTTATCATCGTCATCATTATTATTATTATTATTTATCGCTATATGTTCGCATTATGGAAAACGTTAGCTCTCCGTAATAAAGACAATGTCTAGGCGCACGCACTCATGCATCTGTGTGAGTTTGATTGAGAAACTACATCTCCGCATACGTGTTCGGCCCCGTTTGTATAGGCTTCGAGCGGCAGCGGGAAACGCGACAGACAACCAGAATTAACAACCAGGTTGCGGCTCGAACACAGTGGCGAAACGAGCAACCGGCGAGGGTCGACTGGCATGGTGCGCGAGTGTTGGTGCACGATCGCGCAGTCGGCGAACAGAAGTGAAAGGTACAGAGAGTAGTCGCCGTTGTCGTCGACGTCGGGTAAGTGAATTGAAAAGAAAAGGAAAAAAAGAAAAAGGAAAAAAATCGGATCCGGACTGGGATCGGGATCGGACGGAAAAATCGGAGATGAATCCACAACCCAGTCCGCACTGACGAAGACGAAGACAGGGTGCAGACAACCGGAGACAGGGCGGAATTAGGAAGGTGGCTCGTCGGCATCGCTCGCTCGTTCGCGGTTAATTCAAAGGCATTCGCGCTGCCCTGGCGCCGTTGGGCGTGTTATAAAATACCACCACGACCAGCGCGGATTACTACAAATCACAAACACACCTATCGCCCTCTCTAGCTCATTATTATCTAGCTCTCCTCAATGTGTGTATAGCATCTCAATATCTCGCTGTACGTACGTACGTACGTGCGTGTAGCAGCAACGAATGTTCTCATTGTTGCGTATTTCTTACTTTTAATGTAATATTTTATATTGTAATAATGCGCAATGTTTCACTTCTTTCCTCCTTCGTGTTTTGTCTTAGGCCACACAGTTGGCTCCGGACTCTAGTCCTCCCTCACGACCGAACACAGGGGTCCTCCGGTTGGTTGGCCGAAAATATTGTATGTTTCCATGCATTTTTAATAAAGGAGACATCGTATATTGTGTATCATCAGCAGCGCCTAAGCGCCGGATATATACGGAATACATTGCAAAGAAAATTAGGGCAACATTACCAGCATTATAATACACTTTAAAGAAATATGCAACAAATAAAGCGTTAAAAATGGTTTATATCATGCGCTAGTGGAATCGAGTCAAGCATGGGGAATGGTTAGGAAAACATACGTGGGGAAAATAAGTAAATTGCAAATAAAATGCTTGAAATTAATATCAGATCATAAAAATATGAGACCGAAAGTGAAATAATACAAAAAGAAGACGGATAATGAGGCTTAAAGGAATTTATTTACTCATAAAGAAATATGCGAATACATAATGATGACAGGTAAGGAAATAGAATTGGAGGAAAGAAGAAGAACAGAATGCTGAGGGAAAACTATTTGTATTTCGCCGTTAGCTAAAACAGAGATAAGGGGAAGAAGAAAAAAAATACGTTATAATAACTCAGAGTTGTTAAATAAAATGCCTAAAGAAATAATAATAGAGGAATAAAGAATTGGGGTGAAAAAAAAGGAAATAAAGGGGAATGTTAAAAGAAAAGAGGGAAATATAGGAACAACAATAATAAGCATGAAATAAGAGGAGAGGGTACAGAAATAGTAATAAACAAAAGTGAAAAAAGGGGAAAGGGAAAGAGACGGAACAAAATAAATAAATAAAATAAAAAAAAATAGATAATAGTTATTAGTTATAGTTTAAGAAATAAGGGGAAAAATAGGATTAATTTACGTAATGAAATATTTGCGCGGCGATAAAATTGTATAGTATATATATATATATATATATATATATATATATATGTATATATATATATATAAGTAGTATAATGTAGGCATATTTAGATGTAAGAAAACTCGTCGATAATATAGCTTGACGAGGAAATGTATAAATATTAATAAATATCGATATATTTTCAAAAAAAAAAAACAAAAAAAACGTAAAAAACACAAGTGTGACGCGAGACTTCTTTTAAATAAAAATACGTTCCTAATGTTATATTTTACATTCCAATCTTTAATTCCATTAGATCGGTTTTTTGATTTCAGTCTCCAAATCGGAGGATCGTACCTAAAGTATCTGATTTGTAGCTTGCTAGTAAGCGTTACTGCTGAACGATTGTCACACGTAGGAGAAATTTATCTAAGGGTCTGTTTTAAAAAAAGTAACGAAAATAGAAATTCTTACAAAAAAACACAAAAAAAACGAAGGAAAACAGAAAGCGTATAAAAGATGATAGACACAATGATATTACCTTTGTAAACTTTGCTTCTCGCTGTAGTGAAAACGGGAAATGTTTACCCCGTCTTTAACAAGCCGAGGGGGGGAGCTAAGAGTCAAAAGCAACAGATAGGAAAAGAGAAAAAATTTTGTACAATCGATTGAAAAACCCCCACTGAAAACATCAACATTATCGTGAAATTTAAGAATAACAAAATGTTAATCGAAAAAACGGTCCGAATATTGCTAATTACGTAGCTAAGAATTTTCATATACATTTCTAATATACCTACGCGTTATATTGATCAATAACAAACACACTGACTGCTGTTTTCCGAAAATATTATAATTAAATTTTACGTAAATTTTATATTAATTACGACATGTTTCGGCAACAAAGTGCCATCAATCATGCAATACAATGAAGATATTGCATGATTAATGATTATGGGGCACTACTTTGTTGCCGAAACATGTCGTAATTGATGTAAAATTTATGTAAAATTTATGTAAAATTTATATAAAATTTAATTATAATATTTCCGGAAAACAGCAATGTGTTTGTTATTGATTAATGTAAAAAAAAAAAAAAAAGGAAATGGATCATTTAAATATTATCACTATTATCTAGGAGGTATTTAATCTTTTGTATACGAGTATAATTAAATTATCGAGTAGAGTTGTTCCTCTTTAATTAGTGTCGGCATTTTTTAAAGTATACACACTAAATATTTTTATTATCATGTTAAATTTCGGTTGTCAATTAAAGCATGAGATGCGTGGGTTAAAAATGAAGTGTACTTTACTTGGAAAAATACTATATACCCTTAACTAATCGAAATTGGCCCGGAAATGCCGAACGTGCGCAAAGGCCGGCTCCGTTTATTATACGGAGTAGCGCAAGGGGGAGTCCCGATAGTACGTATCGAATTTTAAAACATATTAATCGAGTACTTTTGGGGGGAAATATTAAAATTTAAAAATATTTTCATCGATAATGTACTACTCTACTACTACTAGTAGTACTCGTATTTATAATCAGAATGAATCTAATTGCCGATGATATTCAATAGACGTTTGTATGTAGGAGGGAATTTCACGAAATCAAATTATTCCTCGGAAAAGAAACTCTGAGGGTATCCCAGTTTGTCATCGAAATTCTTAATTTTAATGGAATATTAGAGAAAGAACTTTATCTACCTTCAGCTTTTAGAAAAGGTTTATTAAATATGGAATTATATACAGTAGACCCCCAATTATCCGAATTTTTTTCGGTACCCGACCAACCACCTTCAGTCCAGATTAGAAATTCGGAGTCTCTACTGTATTTTAAAAAATTATAATTTGTGATTTGTAAAATTAATAAGTATATATTGTTTTTTCACTTATTTGTTTCTTTTGTACGCCAAAGTTCAATTTTCTAAATAAATAATTTTTTTTTTCATTTTTATGCACGCTATTTCTACGTTGAAAATATTCATTTCGGATTATCCGACTTTTCTGGTATCCGAGCAACCTTCAGCCCTCATTTCGGAGTCTACTGTAATCAATTTCGTAATTTAATATGTAATAAGTTTTTCATTCTTTTTTTTTTCCTTTTTTTTTTTTTGGTCTGCTTACTTCGAACAGAATTTGGAAATGACTCTGTGTTTAAATTTTCGGTTCGTTCGTTCAAAGCTCTGTAATCTGAATAATCGAGAGACTACTACAATCCAGGGAGCAAATAAAATTATTGCATTACGAATGCGGCTTGGTAAGCACAAAAGAGTTACGCAACAGTTGAATTAGTGAAATTGTTTAGATCATTGCGTTTTATTTTATCATACAGCGCCGTGTATTTCGCATAAAAGTATGTATGTCTTTGATAACAGGAAAACGGAAGAGGAAAGATTAAAAGTAAGAAGACAAAAAAAGTACAATTATACATAATTTTGTAATAAAACGCGTGTAGAGCGTGGTCTAATTAAGGGGTTATAAAGATAGAAGGGTGACTTTAAAATACAAAACACTAATAATTATTAAAAGTAAAGTTATTCATTTTTTATATATACCTATATACACCTATCGGCCATTGTGGCCTCGCAAGGGGCTGTGCCCCTTGACCCCTCTTGCTTTCATTTCTGTCCCTTTCTCTTCTATACTTTGTATAAAATGATCAAAATTTTCAACGTAATTCTTACTGGCATCAACACAAAAAGAAAAACAAAACATAACCACAAAAATCCTATTCTAACATTTAACTTTCATTATATAAAATTAAGACATTTTTTCGTTACATTTTTCGTTACATATTTCATTACATAAAATTGTCACATTTTTTAAATAACAATAACAAAAATCCTATAAAATATAACAAACGTTACATAAAATTGGGACATTTTTTTGGGACATGTTTCTGGGAAAATTTTTCTGGGACATTTTTTTGGGACATTTTTTCGAATGAGGGGTAGCCTAAGAATTATGTTGTAATTAATATATATATATATATATACATACATATATACCCATACCTATATATATATATATATATATACCATTACTTAAATAGAACATTTTATAAGTATGCTGAAAATTAAGCTACGCCAGGCGACGAAACTTTTATGTATATACATTTTAAGTATTGATTTGTGGATTTAATTACTGTGACATAAATACAACTCATTAATCACCCCTGGGCTTTGCGTAAGATTTTGTTAATTACGAATGGTAATTAGAATTGGCTGTGGAGTAGAATTTTGGACATAAATTTACTGGAAAGCGAAAAAATTGTGTATTTTCCTCCCCCCCCTCTTTTTTTTAATTTTGTTTTAATACCGAAAAAATTGGGACCATTTTTTGCACGTTTTAAATATTTTTTTGATAGAGAATTCTTCATTTTATTGCAAACTCAGTTATCCTTTTTAGGACTTTTTGAACTACTGACTATCTTTTAGATCTTTGAAACACGTAACAAAATGGAAAAAGATAGTTGAATGCTATACACAATTACTTCGGTGAATAAAAACATTTAGTAGATCTATTCGCTAAAGACAATTGTCGCTGCAGCCTCTTTGCATTCTGTTGATAGGTATCTTCTTCCGAAGTTCTCGATAACATCCAACCCAGGCCACATACATATATAGATTTTTCTTTATAGATGTCTCTAAACCTCCAGCCGCTTGTCTGTAAGTTTAATGGCCTTAGTATAACTCTTTACCAGTGTAACATTTATTAAGCTCTCTTTTTCATCTGTTTCTTCTACGATTTCATTATTTCTTTCCAAGATGTTATTGTCATTCTGCGCCAGACCCACAACTGAATTCTATTTCCTACGCTACTAAAGTCCAAATTCACAACCCCGCTATTACTCGAAACATATGTTTTAACAATTTTTTTTTCCAGATACCCAAAGTATACATGTATATAAATGTATCAAAAAACTTAAACCCATCGGACTTTAATCAAGTTGTATGCAGACGTGCCGAAATGAACGCGATAAAATAAATGCAACTTAACACATATAAAAGGATAATGAACAAACATTTTATTTTAAACTTTTTGCCATTTAAACGCAAAAAAAAATTGATATCACTCAAATGTTCACTGCGATTGGTTTCACAGAAGTGTCAATACAATGATCCTCAATATTCTTTAATATAGTCGCTTCAACCGCATTTATTTCGGCCATCAATGTTATACTTAAGGTCATCGACATGTGGTAGCCGAGTAAACTTTGCTTTTCGAAAATCCTCATAAAAAGAAGTCTCTACAATTGTCGAATTACACGAACGAACGGAGGATCGAGTCACATTTACATTTCTCGGAATTAGGCGTTTACCGAATTTCGGCGGTAACAACTTGATTTTTAAACGCGTTGCGTGCCAAATTAGACATCATCTATATACGATTAAAAGTAAAGCAAGTCCCATGACAGGATTACGAAGTTAAGCTTTCCATAATGATACTAAGCCTAATGGATCTGTTGAGAATTATGGAGCCAGTTCCTTTCTCTCGGTCGCCTTTACTTTCCCAGATTTCTCTAGTATCCAATTCAATTTCAGATTGGATATATACCTGGGAACGACTTGGATTCGGAACGAGACAAGTCTCGATAACCTATGACACATCCGATTTGGTAGTCAAACATCTTAACCACTAGGCTAGCGCACTGCCTTATATACACAATTAAGTTTAGGAAAACAAAAACGGTTATCACGATAGCGCGATATAGAATTCGCTATAATTGCATTTCTCCGTGATCAGTTTCGAAGAAATAATGATTCGCCTTTTGGCTACAATTTCAAAAAGCCAATTTTTTTTTTTTTATCGATTGTTCTTAATAGTCTCTCAGATTTTTTTTGGCCCAAATGCGGCAGTCCCGCTTGTACTTCATTTTTAGATGAAAAACTGGCATCCGTCGCAGGATGTTCAATGATAGCGACGCTCAAAATGATCTGCTGCTCGAATTCTTGAGTCAACTGAATATCTTGTAAGTGTGTACGCTCAAGTTCTTACGCATAATACGGCTTAAACCGTTGAATGAAATGCCCAATTCTAGCGTTTAATGAGTTCCAGCGTGTTTTGGGATTCTCTTTCATACGTTCCCTCGCAACAGCGCGATATTTTTCGATGTGCAAATATTATTGACCGGGTCACTCTTTGGCGAGTCACTAACCAAACCAGTCGATTCGAATTTACGCACAAATCGATGTGTCTCATTTGAACGGTTATAACGCCCGAAATAATCGCGGAATGCGCGAATCGCATCTTTCGCTTTTGCATCATTTTAATACGAGTATTACTCTCGAATGAATTTAATACGAGGTCTTCAATCAATTACTTTGCGATAAATTATGAAGCGGCATCTAATGAAATAACATATAAACGATAATGAAAATCGGAATATGAAATTAAAACGAGAATTGAACAGGCCCCTCTTTATGAAAAACTTATTTGTAAACAAATTATTGAACTAGAATATTAAGTGGAGAATGGTAAAATGATACATTTGGTCGGTATTATTACTCTATATCAAATGGAGGCGTGGACTATCAATAAGTTCATAAAAAATTGAAAAACCCAGCAGCGTTTGAGGTGTGGTTATATCGAAGAATGTTTAAAATATCACGGATGGACAAAATGAGAAATCAAGAATACTAGGAAGACTGAATAAGGGGAGATGGAATTGATCGGGATAATAATAAAGCGAAAGATTGCGTATCTATGTCACATTGTGGGAAACGAAAAGTATGAAATTTTAAAATTGCCTATCGAAGGAAAGATAGCGGGAAAAGGAGCTCGAGGAAGAAGACCTGGATAGATGATGCAAGGGAATGGACGTGAATGTGTGTACCGGAACTGCTGCACAGTATGGCCGAGACAGAGACATCGCCAGCAGAATAGTCGCTAACATCCGATACAGATAAGGGGCGCTAATCGGAAGAAAATAAATAACTGAAACTAAAAATGGCCTCATCATTACACTGATGATTACTCTGCAGAGTTCATTTTGGTAAACCCTTTATGTACAGGGGCGTCCCCATTTGTAAGGGGAATCCCCCCTAAAAAGAAAAATCAAAATTTTAATGAAAAAAAGGGGGTTTACACTAGTAGAGCTCAATTTTTTCCATAAAGCATCTGTACAAATGTTATCAACGAATTATTTAATTTTAGTTAATACTGCTTTTATAGTAAAGTTATCAGTGTCATCGATCTTTCATCCTTTCTATTTATCTTGAATTCTCATTGTACAACGCAAATGCAATGAAAAATACTTTTTTACACTTGCACTTAGACAAAGAATTGAAATGAGATTACCGGTAAAAATAAAAAGGAAAGAGAGGCTAACAACGTGTTGTCCTATTTCTACACGGTCCGGTTTCTAGCAAAAAGGTATTTAAAAAAGGTTACTGCTGTTTTAACAGATTTTGACGAGACCTCCTGCCGTTTCTTTTAGCTCTATTACACATACATTATATAATTAATGACTAAGTCATTCCTAACCCGAGGTATACCGCAAAAAATAAATGTCCCATTACAATGTCTGTCATAATGTATATAAAACACACAACAGCCCAGAACGAAGAACATTTAAATTGTTTGCAACTTGCACAAAAAACATTCACCTACAATATAAAATATTATTATTTAAGTTATACGGGTATCTTTTTATGTAATTCAACTTCTCAACCTCTGACACGGGAGTTGTTCTACCCCTCAAATATCGACTCAGTGTACTAGCCGATGATCTGTTATGAGCAAACGATTCGTTAAAAGTCGCAAGACGGAGCGCCGAAAACGCTAAAAAAAACGGCAGCCTAACGGTCGCGCGTTCGTTTCCTTTATCCCCAGAAAAAATAAGCGACGATGAAAATAAATGTAAATATAATAATGTTGTATATACACGGAAAGTGTGATTGAACAATAGAAAATTTTCTGTACAAGACGGCTAAGAATAGCGTAGTCAATTGAAAACGATTCTTCTAAAAGCAGTTTAAAAGAACAAAGATTGGGGGGTTAATTCACGAAACCTCAACAGTCGAGTTTATAAGTGAAGTTAAGTATGTCCCACACTCGTAGCACGGCGTCGGGGATTTTGAAATTAAGCTTTTCATATTGTGCTAACCCTAATGGATTTGATGAGAATACTGGAGCCAGTTCCTTTCTACTTTTGGATATCCACCTTTACTTTCCCAAATTTCTTTGGTATAACCAATATTCAATTTCAGATTAGGTATAAACCTGGAAACGATTCGGATCCAAAATGAGTCAGAATCCGTGTCCTCTGATTTAGTAATCAAGCACATTAACCACCAGGCTACCGCGTTACCATATATATATATATACTAGCTTTTAACCCGTGACGTTGTCCGCGGAGAATTATTATTTCAAGTAAGCTGTTTCGACGTGAAAACAAATATAAATGAAAGAGATTTTATTACTAAATTATAACTATAGGTTTTTTTTTATTATTATTATTATTGTTTTTTTTTATTAGGTATTTACTTCTATATATTTTTTTTATTATTTACTTTTATGTAATTATTTTTGTTTATTTACAATTATGGTAGTAAAATTTTAATTCTACACATTTTTGTAAACAACGTTTTTCAGACGTTGTCCTGCCAGTGTATATTCATTTACTATTAAATATATATATATCTCAAATGGATGGCCTTTATATTACAATGAAAAGCTTTGTCGTAAAATGCGTAAAAATGAACGATTACTAATATTTATAATAATTTATTATCGTTATTTTTATTATTACAGATTTACGATAAATTATATAACATTTTTTAATTAAAATGAACAATATATTTTACTAATCTATTCGCCGTATAACCGAACACTAACTTTAAATATCTCAAATTAATAATGTTGACCATGCGAAAAACATGGATTTTCTAAATTCAATCCAGTAACGCGTAGCGACTGCCCTTGAGCTTTTGTTGATTGTTATTGAGAATGCAAGACGCACAGAAAACTGTAATCGTTTGAATGTGAAGGGCAAACCAGTGGCATTCATTGGAATGCGCGGAATCAGCACATCTTCTCCTTTATATTTTGCGTTAATTATTGTCGCTTCAATCACATTCGGCATCATTTTTTTCAAGGAAAGTCTGGTTCCATTACACAACTTTGGCGTGTTAAGATTTCGAAGGAGCATTATTGGTGAATCAATTTTTAACGTCAGTTTGTGCGGTGGGATTCCAGGTGGCTCCATTGAATTGAGCTTGAGTCTGTTCTAAGGTCTCGGCAGCCCTTTGAGAAGCGTGACGTTCAGCGTCTAAAGCTTAACGTGCCTGAGTCTGTTCTAAGGTCTCGGCAGCACTTTGAGAGACGTAGCGCTCGGCATCTAAAGTCTGTCTGGTTCAATACACTCATAAGTGGTCTCCACGCCGAACTAAACTGAACGCTCTTCTCTCTATTGAAGGTTTCATTAATTTTGATCTTGATGGCTTCTCTAATCACTCTATTTTTTAATTTGTCCACCTTTGCCAAAATTTCTGTTTTGTCGAACTTTAATATGTGGTCCATTAACTATTTCATGTTCAGCTAACGCCGATTTTTCCACGCGCTTATACGCACAATCTGCCTGGTGCTGTTTTATACGTGTACTAATCGCGTTCTATCTGTTTGTCCAACATAACATCTACCACATTCACACGAAATCTTGTACACACCCGCTGCATGGTATAGGGGAGATCATAAATGCTAATTGTCCATCTTTTTCCTTTTCCATAGCGAACGTAATACTCCTGTGAAAATTACTTAAGTCGTTCCAAAATTCTTGTAGCCGAACATCCCCGAGCTGCCACACAACAAACGTGTCGTCCACATACCGACACCAACATTTTGTTTTCCACCTGTTTAACACATACTTGTCAATCTCTTCCATAAAAATGTTCGCAAACACCGGATCCAGCCTAGACCCCATAGACATGCCATCCTCTTGCTTGTACAATTTACCATCAAATGAAAATATATTCGCTTTCGTAACTACGTCAATGAAACTAGCTAATTCGTTTTTAATAACATATTTTTTAATAATTTTTATCGTATCTTCAATCGGGACATTTTTAAACAATGACACAACGTCAAAACTGACCCGATTAGTTCATTTTCTATTTTAGTAGCGTGCATGGCGCATGGATGTGATGTCTCAACTTTCGCATTTATAATATATCTTTTTACTTTTTAATTTTTATCTTTTTATCTTTTTAAAAAAATCTGCTCAAACACGAAATATATCACCTATGACGACTTAACAAAAATGCCGAAACTAAAATTTCAAATAATAAAAACGCCCAAAAATATTACATATCCCATACAAACTCTGCCACCCTATTATTCCCCCCTAGGGGTTGAAATTAAGAAAATGACTATTTAGATGTCTAAAATAGCTTACATACATATCAATTTTCATGCTTCTAAGTTCAGTAATGTTACACTTCCATACAAACTTTCACCAACAACCCCACCTCTTTTTACCCCTCTATGGGGTGATTTCCAGAATAAAAACTATCCTATGTTCTTTCCTGGACCTCAAACTATCTCCATACCAAATTTCATCTAAATCAGTTAAGCGGTTTAAGCGTGCAAAGGTAACAGACAGACAGACACACAGAATTACTTTCGCATTTATAATCTCGGCAGCCCTTTGAGAGGCGTGACACTCAGCGTCTAAAGCTTGCCGTGCCTGAGTCTGTTCTAAGGTCTCTGAAACCCTTTGAGAGGAGTGACGCTCGGCATCTAAAATCTGTCTGGTCTGTGTTTGCTCTTGAGATTCCTCAGTTCTAGCTACTTTCGCAGCTCGAGCTCTGTTAGAGTTACGCGCTAGGTCAGATTTACGCCTGCGAGGCATATTGACAGTAAAAATAATAAGAATTTTTTTTTAAAATCAAAATATAATACATTTATGTAAATGTTTTAAGGAAATCTCCGGCCTACTCACTAAGTACCTATATAACTATCGTTATGATTTAATAATAAAACCTCTTTCATTTATATTTATATTGACGTCGAAACAGCTTACTTGAAATAATAATTTTCTGCGGACAATGTCGTCGCGGGTAAAAGCTAGGAACGGACGAACGAATGGCGACTATCGAAGATGAACAACACGTCAATAAAAGCTAGCCAGTAATTTTGTTTACATAACGAAACCGATTTCTGGCGTTCTGATGTTTCTTAGAATTTCCGAACAAAAACATCTGGCTGAATAAAATAACATACACTAACGAACGAATACGTAAGAAATAATAAAATTAATATAATATTTCCAGAATAAAAACTACCCTATGTTCTTTCCTTGACCTCAAACTATCTCCATACAAAATTTCATCTAAATCGGTTCAGCGGTTTAAGCGTGAAAAGATAACAGACAGACAGACAGACAGAGTTACTTTCGCATTTATAATATTAGTAAGGATGCATATTGTTGTGGTCCGCTTTATTGATAACGCGCTCCTAAAACGTATTTACGAGTTAGTACGGAGTACCTTAGTAGCCGAATTCAAATTACACCAACAGAGCTAAGCAAATTGTATTTCCTTACTAGCTTTTCTTTATATAAAATTTATTAATTTGTTACGAAAATAAAGTGCATTTTTACAAAAAATAAATACCGACTTCAAGGTTTATTATAAAAATTTAAAAATACACTAAAAGGTAAAAAATAATTACTCCCGATAAAAAATTTAAGTGGTGATATCGTAATTCTTATACAACATTAATACTTATTAGAGTCGAAATTAAATTCGTGTTACTATATCTAGGAACAATTTAATAAACATTTAATGTAGTTTTTAATGATTCTTTTAATATGAATTTGATGCTGACTCTAATAAGTATTAATTTTGTATAAGAATTACGATACCACCTTTAAGGGTACATCACTCTGATATATATTTTTTATCGGGAGTAATTATTTTTTTACTTTTTAGTGCATTTTTAAATTTTTATAATAAACCTTGAAGTCGGTATTTATTTTTTGTAAAAAAGCATTTTATTTTTTGTAAAAAGCATTTTATTTTTTACTTTTTAGTGCATTTTTATTCAATTAAATTAAAACATTTTAATAAGAACAGATATTTCCACGGTAAAAACATCAAGAGCTACATTTCCATGGTAATTTGGCAAATTTATAGTATTTTAAAAATCTAACCCGACGGTGAAAACAATCATGAATGAAAAGCATCCAAAAAGCTTTAATCTCCCGCATTATTAAGGATAACTCAAAAACTACCGGTCAGATGGTAATCAAATTTTAATGGGATCACATGAGAAACACCACCTTTCAAATAAAAGAAGAATCATCAAAATCGGTTCATCTAGAAGAAAGTTCTGAGGTAACACATATAAAAAAAAATAAATAAAAAAAAAATATAGTCGAATTGAATACCTCCTCCTTTTTTGAAGTCGGTTAAAAAATGTCCGAAATCACACACAAGGTAAATTTATTACAAAAAAAATGACCAAAATCACAAACAAGATGCACCACCTCACACGTACGAGTACGTAATTCACTCCAACATATTACATATGATACGAAAAACAACTAACAACATAAAAAAGAATAATAACAAAATAATGACCGTATAAAAATAAGTTGCTAGTCTTCTTTATAAAGTAAAGTGAGTTCCATACCCTTGACAAGGCGTCGGGATTAGGTTCACAATGTACTAAGCCCAACGGCACTAATGAGAATAGGGGGGCCAGTTCCTTTCTTTCGGCCGCCTTTACTTTCCCAGATTTCTCTGGTACCCAATTATTTCAGGCTGGGTAAGCTTGGGAGCGACTTGGATCCGGGACGAGACAAGTCTCAAACCCGTGACCTCCGACTTGGTAGCCAAGCACCTAACCGTCTCGAACTCCCGATGACTAGATCGTTGCCTCCTTGTTTACGTATGGTGTAAAATTCTCCGGACGACGGCCTTTTAGGATTGTTAGTCTGCCTGACAAATCGGCCCGAGCGATGCGACTATTTACAGTTGACGAATTTTTACGATCTTCGACGTCGTTCGACTGTTGCTCGATACTGGTCTTCTTTGATACGGAAAAAATGGCGGTCGTTACTTACAAAATTAACATATTATTAAATTTCGGAAATTAGCACGATGTAATGTTGTTTCTTCTTGATTATAATTTTATAGGTTATTGATTATTATGAGAACGTCTAATGATAACTTTATAGATCGAGCAACAAAACGAAAGAGAACGTACTTACCAGAACTGACTTCGTTTCTGAAAGGACCGATATTAAAGAAATTGGCCTATAACTTTGAGAGAAGAAAGAATCTTTGTTTGATTTAAGAACCGGGATTATTAAAGCAGTTTTCCAGGAGTTAGGGATGGATGATGAGGACCAGATTTGATTATAAATATGTAGTAGGAAAGTTTTAGCGAAAGGAGAAAATTGTTTCAGCATGAGTGGGTGAATTGAATCCGCACCGGGCGCAGTGTTTCTAGTCTTATTTAGTTGAAAGTCTAATTCATCTATCGGCCAAATTAACACTTTTTTGAAGATGGACACAGCCAAGTTAAATTACAATCATATCGCGGAGTAGGAATACCAGAATTAGTCAACGACAACAAGACCAGATAGTTGGGAAGTTTGGGCTTAGCGAGCGGAACGACAGAGGATATAGGTTAGTGCAATTCTGTACAAAACAGGAAATGTTAATAGCAAACGCTTTCTTCCAACTCCCAGATCGCACATTATACACTTGGACATCACCATCAGGTTCCATCTACAACCGGATCGATTTCATACTTATGGGTAAGCAGTTCAAGAATGATCTTAAATCAGTTGTACCTACCCAGGAGCTAACGCTAACACTCAGACCACAATTCAGTGGTTGCTACTTTTAAGCTAGGTTTCAAGAAAATTTGAAAACCACCACCCGTACATCGGATTGACATACAGAAACTGCAAAAGACATACGAAATAAAGTTGCATCAAAAATCGCCGAGCAATTAAAATAATTGAAAGGGAAAAAAACATTGAAACAACATGGGAAAAATGGAAGGAAGTACAAGGCAATATTCAGGTAAAGGTGAGATTGGCTTTGTCGAGAGCGGGAAAAACAAAACCTGGATGACAGGTCAGTACTAACCCTAATGGATGAAAGGAGAAAGTTCAAGCGCAAAAAGCCTAAATACCGATTACTGAATAAAGAAATCCGACGTAAGATACGGAAGGCCAAGGAAGTATGGTTGAATGAAAAATGTCGAGAAATTAAAGAACTCAAGTCCAAACATAATGCTTTTAACCTACATAAAAAAGTAACCAAATTCACTAATGTCAAACGCACAATCAAAGATAGAAGTCTAAAAGATAAGAATGGAAACATCATCCTAGAGAAAAATACGAGAATTTCGCACTGGAGGGAGTACGTATTTAGTTTATTTGAAGACCACAGACCTAGCATAAATAGTGTAATAGACGATTCTGGTCAAAAGATAATAAAGACTCTATGAAGATAGCTTCCTCTAGAAAAAGTTATTTATCCGATAACGAATTTAAGATCTGGTAAAGCAGTCGGACCAGATAAAATGCGTAGAGAATTACTGAAAGTACTCCAAAGTGACCAAGCTGCATTGAAATCTCTAACTAAATTTATCAACAAAGTCAAAACGGGTACAATACCATCAAACCGGTTGAAATCTGTATTTATCACGTTACGCAAAAAGAATAATGCTGCTGACTGTAGTGATTATAGAACAATAAGTCTCATGTCACACATCCGGAAAAAGTCTTTCTCAAAGTAATTCACAGAAGAAAATCTATGAAAAGTGTGAAGAAAATGGTGGTGAAAATCAGTTTGGATTTAGAAAAGGATTATGCGCACTTAACGTCTTAGTCCAAAGGTGTCGTCGAGATGTAAATCACAGACTTCATCGTTGTTTTATGGACTACCTTCGACTGCGTGAAACATGTTAAGTTGATGAAAATACTGGAGAATATTGGAATAATTGGAATAAATTGGAAAATCAGAAGATTGATAGGAAAACTTTATTGGAATCAAACTGCGGAAATCCGAAGTGAGAATATCGGATCAGAAAAAGTATCAATGAAGAAAACCCGGTACGGCAGGATTGCATATTTATCACCGTTACTCTTCAATATACATATACTCAAAAGATATCTCCAAGTAAGCACTCATAGAGAACGATGGTATTAACATTGGGGCAACCGCCGTATTTCAAATATAAGATATGCAGATGATATGCTCATCTCTGATAACGTCGAGGTACCGCAATAAGCAAAGCATATGGACTAGAAATAAATATCAATAAAACAAAATAGCTAGCAGACGCAGAAAGTGGGAGACTAGGAGACCATTTCAACGATGAAGCTTACAGTAAATGGTCAGATCATCGACAGAGTTCCCAAGTTGCAGTATCTTGGAACCTGGTTGCACGAGGAGACAGGACAATCGATCGAGATAAAATCACGTATAAAAAAAGCAAGAAAAACCTTTCTAAGTATGAAAAATCTAATGATCCGAAAAGAAATTGACCTGCAATTACAATTACGACTAGTGCAATGTTACGGTACGACTGTATGGTATGGAAAGCTAGATTCTTACATTCACGCTTGAGAAAAAGATAGAAGCACTAAAGATGTACATATATACCGCTGCAAGGATGAAGACGATTTTATACAGAGACGATATAACTAACATAGAAGTGCTGCGGAGAATGTCGAAACAAACTGAACTCCTGTGCACTGCGCGTTCCAGAAAACTAATATATTACGGCCACATAAATAAACATCCAGAAAAGTATCATTTAATCCAACTCGTTTTGAATGGCACCGCCATTGAGGGACATTGAAAGCCAGTGTGAAGAAAGATGTCATGGATATGCGTCGTCGGTACGATCAGTCACCTATAAAACTGACAGAGGCGTCCAAAGTCAAAAGCAGAGTAGCTGTAATGATTGCCCAATTCCGATCGGTGGTGGTGTAAAAAGAAGAAGAAGAAGATGCTATTCTGCTAGCAAAATTAATGTCCCATCCCCTTTTTTCTATTCCAACGTATGGTTTCCAAAAACAATCTTCGGAATATTTTCAAAATTAACCGTAGTATATACTGATACCAAAAATTAACTCAGACTCTCATCTCATGTTTATCGTTCGTTAAAATGTTTTTCAAATCGTAACCGTTGCGAAACGCTACAAAAGAATACAATCGATTCCCGCAGACATTAATATTGTATTTAAACGATTTTACCACCTTCTTTTCTAACGTATACTTTTGTAAATCTGTACTTAAGACATTTAAAGTCTATTAATGTTCACTTTAGATGCGAAGACATACAACTTTTAGCGAAGCAATACAGTTCTTTGCTACACTATTGGTTGAACACACGTTGAATACCAAAGATTTTTACATATCAAAAATAAAGTAAAATATTTTTTCCCTACATTTAACTCAGCTTGTATATCGCATGTACCATCTCTCTCTCTCGTTCGTACATGATTAATGTTTCTTCATGGCGATTACCATTAAAATTATAAACCCTACCAAGGATTCGCATAGTAACACATTTTAAAAAAACATCAACCGTAGACTCTAGAATTTTATTTTAAACCATCGAATTATATATTATTGACATTTTAATTACGTTTTTCTAACATATCCCACACGCATCATATTAACACATAATTTCCACAACATCCTTCGCTACATCAAGATGATATGATCCTGGAAAGGAAAATTTCGGCAATGTGCGTTGGTTTTTGTTTGTTTTTAAATTATATTTTCCATTACTTTTAACTTTAGCCATAAATCAATTTTTAATTTAAAAATATATATAAATTTATAGATTCCCAATCTCACGCTCTAAATAATTCTACAAACTTAATCTACACTATAGTAAAAAGTGAATGATATAAAAAATTTTATTTACCACATTCACAACTGTATGGTTGCAGTAACTGATATAATAATAATTCTATGTATATCTCACAACAGAACTGTACTGCGATGACAGAAGCAACATATCCGTTAAGATACTCACAAGACGTTTTCAGAAAATTAGCTTTAAAACTAGATGAATCAGATAGTTGGCGAAACGTATATTATTATGACGGGTGTATATGTATGTGTGTGTGCGTGTGAGTGCGCAGTAAAACGAACGATAAAAGATTATTAAGTGCGCATACAGTAGATGTGAAACTATCATATTTTACTGATGTTATTTTTTTTCACGTTTCAAAAAAACTTTTCTGTTAGTTCTAAAAATATTGGTAAATTCATATTTGACCGGTCGTGTGTTCTTGATTGTTTCTTTAAGTAATGTACTACGGAACAAGTCAATAACGCGCTTTTATCTCACTCTGGATCTTTTACCTAGTATTCTAACGGTTTAGAGGCAGTAATAGGAGTATATACGCTGCCGTGGACGTATTATATTTATTCATACACATGTTATAACATACGCTTTCTATACAAACGTATGCAAATATCAGACGCTGAAATGTATAATAATTTTTATTCATTAAACTACCTATTATTAATTTTTTTTTTGTTCTACGCCTATTATACAAATCGTTTCATCCGTACTTTTGCACGACACATAACTTCTACAAAAACCGAGTCAAAAAATGATGTCCACCGGAGAAAAAAATATCCGGACGATGTAATATTTTAGTATTTTTTTTTTTTTTTTTTAATTTTAAATGTTATACACGTCTCTTCTTCAGATTTGAATTAAAAAAATATATGAATCATTTGGTTTCCAATCTTATATTGTGATTAATTCAAAAAACTAATGCGCATACATAGTTTTAAAAATGTATGATGTAAAAAGTCCATATATTTTTTCTCTCACTACAAATAATGCACTTGCCAGTAGCCACGCATTTCTCTCTAGTCGTATTGCCCGCTGCCGAGCGTCGTGACTACTTACTTGTACATTCTAGTTTTACAGATGTAGGTAGTTTTCGTGACAATTGCTGTATGCTACACTAGTGTACTCTACACAGCAAGACTAAACACTTGGAATTAATTGTAACCGTTTATTATTGTGCTATAAATGCAGCTCCAAGTGTGTCCGACTGTCTATACTAAGTAGCGCGCATATAGCAATATACGTGGGGTTTGCCATTGCCTTCCGTATGATTCTATTAGCGATTATTTAATATAACTTCTTTGTAATAATTTCTGTCGTCGCCTGGGATCAAACTCAAAACTTCCGCAAAACGGAAGCCAATCAATCTAGCAACTAGACTATCCGTAGTTAAAATTCATACAAATCTTTTATAGCATAAATTAAGTTTCTCTGTTATAACAATTTTTTTCATAGAGGCTTTGGTTCTTTGGGGGGGTGCCCCCTATCGCCCTTTCTCGTGGATCCGCCACTGTATATATATACACTGTGGTGTAGAATAAAGAAGATCTTAGTTATTTTCAACTAGAAAAGAAGTAATGGGAACTATTAGAAAAAATTTTTCGAGCTGGAACTAAAATCCCAAAAATTTTTACCTTGATATAATATAATTTTTGAAGGCGAATACTCTTTTAAATTTTAAAATATTCAAAATTCAAATTTCCACAAAAGTTTTCGTACTTTCTATTAAAAAACGTTTTTGTGGTATTAATATTTTTCACTCATAAAAATGAAATTACCTTATGTGCTTCTTAAAATCAGTAATTATTTGAAGTTTCTCTTAAATTAGTATTTAACGAACTGCTTAAAGTGATTTCTTAAAATTATTATGCAAAATAATAAAAATCCCGGATGCCGCTCTGTTAAGTTGTATTCAAAAGTGAAACTATTTCCGAATTTCACGTACACATATCTTGCAAACAAATTTGAAGATAGGATCACAATATCTTTTATTATTGAAAGTAACGAATAAAACTTTCTAATGAAATCTAGAATCCAGATCGATTTTGATATTTTCAAATGTGCCTATAATAATTTAACTCCGGTATATTTTATTATTTTTTAATCTTTCACAGTGGGAAATTATTGCCTAGATCGAATATTATTTTCTGATAAAAATTTATATTTAAATAACACACTAAGCGAATATATCTCTCTGTTTTTTATACGAAGAAATAATTTTATAAGCGACTTATGAACAAGTAAAGTAATTACTAATAACTGCTGATTTTAAAATGATATAATTTCGGTAATTCTTTTTTTTTCATTTAATAATTATTTTATGCCTTAAGTATGATAATAATTTAAAAAAAAAAAAAAAGTGAAAAAATTTACTAACAGTAAATTAATTTTACTTCGAAATAGGCCAAAATGTAAGGGACTTTCTACATTACATCATTCACCAGTAATTCACAGTAACAGTTGAAATAAAAAGATACACGGAACGTAATTAAATGTAATCTCATTTTTGTTATATGTCAACGAATAATGGATACATTTACGAAAGCAATATGTAAAATTATCTTATCTTTACTGCTTAAAATTGTTTTCGCGTGTTTTATATACTAAAAATACTCGTTTTTTAACCTCAGTCTTTATAATTCGGTCTTACTGTTCAATCTGAAATTTTTTTCGTTTTAAATAATTATAAAAATGGAGAAAATGTTGTACTTTATCATTATTAAGTTATTAAATACAACATTTTTTTCATTTTTATAATTATTTTAAAAAAATCATCTGCTGTTTATTTAGAAATTGTAGGGTAAGTTTTTGGAACATAATTTAACATTTACACCTGGTACACCTACGAGTAGAAGCCCCCGCCGATATATATATATATATATATATATATATATATATATATACAATAATTGTTCTACTACACGTAATTTTTAATAAGCGTTTCGAAAACACAAATCCGCGAGTTCGAATCAAAAATACTTAAAAAGCATTTAAAAGTATTTAAAAACAATCGGTATTCCTTCGGTATTATAAATAACTTTAAATTTTGATTAAATAAGAGTGATGGACACTCACTCAACCGGCATGCTTATGAGAACCACAACTCATTTTAAAAAAAAAGAAAAAAATTAAAATTTGAACGAAAAATTAATAACTTATTTTCCTTTCTAGCAGAATTCAAGCTTCGTCTTCATTTTTAATAATAATAATAAATCATTTTCCGGCTTTTATTTATTTTTCATGAGAGTAAACTTTTAATTTACTCTAAACTGGGGAACATGCTGAATTTTTTTACATTTTACATTTAAAACTGAAAAAAAAAGAAAAAAAATTTTCATTAATTATTTCGAATATTGATATACAGTGTACAGTGCCGAACGGATTTCAGAGAAACTGTAAATTAACCGTTTGTTAAAATGTAGAAAATTGATAAAACTGAGCTGTGTAAATAAGGTAACAATATGTAAATGAATTTGATAATACAGTAAAAGATAAAAGTTTTTTTTTTCTTTTTTTTCTTTTTTCTCCCTGGGCGTGTAAATAGTAACAATTAAGAGTCGCAAGGAATGGAATCTGACTAAGAACACTATACCAAGGATGGAGAGACAATGGTAATCAACGTCGATAAATGCAAATGCATCCTAAAAAGTTGATCGCAAATTATTAATATAAACAATCAGTAGCAGTCAAAAAAATTAAGGGAAGGAAAGGATTCAAGGTACAGAAAACACAATAAGCAAGGATTTTAAACTTTAGTAAATGGGATTAAAGAACAGAAAGTTCAGCAGAAAAAGAAAAGCTCTTGAAGAAGACATGATTAGAGTCTCACACAATTGCTGATGAGTTCAACAAGAAGAAAAAATGAATGAAAAAAACGATGACGAGACGAAGGCAGCAGTGTATGATTAAAACGTAAAAAGCCAGTGATAAAGACAACAAAAGAAAACGATGGAGAGAAAGAAACTCTAAAAATTAAGGGTTAGAGAAAACACTGAGTTGAATAATAGAAGGGATAATTATTCGTAAATGATGAAACCAAAATCTGAAGTGCAACTTTTTGTATAAAAGTGAAGACTTGGGATTTTCTTAAAAAAGAATCGTAAATGAGAGCAATTAGTCAAAGCATTAGCCATTTCATTACTACCAATCTTCCAAATGACCAGGAATCTACAAAAATGTAACGCAAATAAAGTGGTATAAATTGAAATTACGAATGAAAGATCGCGTAGAAAGAATGATAAAGTCTCAGAAGTGGTCAGGAAAACAAGAACGGATAGCCTGAAAGGTACTTGTGGTGTCGGAGATAATTAAATAATTAGAGAAATAGCGATTGGAGGCAATATATACTAATTTGACTAAAAAAGGAAGTTCTAACAAGCACTCTTGGACTACTACTACTAAAAATGGGTGCATAAGAGAAAAAGCTTGTAGAATTAGAAAGAAAAATAATTTGGAACCATGAGAGAGATCAGAGTGGTTAATAGAAAAATAGGAAGAACTTTACAGCAAATTGACGCAAATGAGCTTAGACAAAGAAATATATAAAATAAGGGTTTTTATTAGGAGCAAAGTGTCCGTCAGTTTTTTTGGCTGTAGAAATACAGGAAGAAATAAGTCCGGAAGAAATAACTCAAAAAAAAAAAAAAAACGATGATCTAAATAAGATTGTAGAGTTGAAAGAGGAGTCGTATTGGATTCAGACGGAATTGATAGGATTGAAGAAAACTTAAAATTACCGAGACAAGAACTAAATAATCATGAATTCTGCATCATATCTAATTTCCATTTAATTGGTGATAGAATTTTAACAAATTAATATTTTAATGGTAGAACAGAAAGGATCGGAAACTTGTTCGGAAAAGGTTAAATGAATATCAAGAAAAACACTGAGGTAACAGAGGCAATTAACATAATAATGCAGAGGCAAACAATTTAAGGATAAATTAACTAAAACGGGAGGTCATGGAAAAGCTTCTGCTGCTCTTTTTCTCGATCCACTCCTATTTCTCATGTATAGAAAATAGCTAAGGCCTTTAAATTCTCCTTCTCCCAACGAGCTTCCAAACATAATTTTCCTTCTGAAAAACTAGTACCGTTTGTTGATTCCATAGCTCCTAGTTATGTTCTGCTAGCTTCCAGGAATCCAGCTATGTCCCGTCTGCTCCTAGTTGTGTTCTCCTAGCTTCCAGGAATCCAGCTATGTCCCGTCTGCTCCTAGTTCACCACATTTTCTTGTATCTCCTCTTTTACTTTATCAGAACTTCGTTCATCTTTAAGTAATTCATTTAATTCCTCTCCTAGATGAGATCACTTTTTATACTCTTAAAAATCTTTCTGAATTTTCCTTCCGGATACTTTTAAATATTATTAACTCCTTTCTTGGTTTCGGTTCTACTCCTCCTTCCTGAAGTACTATTATTATTATTCCTATTCCGAAACCTTACTCTTCTTCGTTTCGTCCTATTTCTCTTGCTTCGTGTGTTAGGAAGCTTTTCGAAAGTTTAATTAACAGACGTCTCGTTTAGTTTGCTCGAGCACAGCAATATTTTACCTAACAATATGTTTCGTTTTCGTCCTGGACGTGGTCTCCCAGATTGTATCAGCGTGTTTCTGTCGGACGTTTATAGGCCATTATGAATAAAAAATTCTTACTCATATTACATTACCTTTGATGACATTCATCTTCTCTCACTCTTTGACATAATACTCTTAATTAAAAATGTCCGTCTACTTTGCTTTTCTTGTTACTAGCACCAGATTAATCTTTCGAGGGTTATCTTAGGAATCCTGCCATAGAACCTACTTTATAACTAAATTTTACACTTTTTAAGTTTTCTTCAGTCGTACACCGTTTTCTTTTTAATTCTTTTTAGTTTAATTCGTAATGTCCCAACTAGCGGATTATGATCAACTGAGATTACACTATTTCTAAATCTTCTATTCACCAAGATATAGTCTATTTGGTTCCTTATTATTTTGTCGGGGGTGTCCTATGCTACGATGTAATTTGAAGAAAGTATTGGTGACGATGAAATGATTTTCTATACTAAAGTTGCATAAGTAATCTCCACGTTCGTTTCTTTCACCCAAACCACATATGATAGGCCAATATTTCCACCAACCCTACCTTTCCCAATCTTTGCATTGAATTCATCCATGATAATTGTAAGATATTTCTTCGGAATTTTTACTATAATTTCGGAAATTCATTACTACCTGCTGTTGGTGCATAGATATAAATAACGTTTAAGCATACACTGGTTTGAAACTAAATTGCAACAACATTATACGATCTAATACTGGGATAAAATTTGATACATGTCTGCACATTTCTTCGTTGACTATGATGCCTACTCCTCTTTGGTGTTTATTATCCTCCCGGCCGAGGAGTAATATACATAGTGATTATTTACTTTACATTTTCCATTGTTAGGCCATCTCATTTCACTAATTCCAATGATACTTTTCTTCATTCTATTCATTTCTCGGATAGCGTTCTGTATTTTTCCTTCTTGATAAACGGCAACTAATACATTATTAAGTCCCTAAACTCAAATTCAATCGTGAAACCGCAAATGTAGCATAGTGTTTTTCTATCTTATGCACTTCCTGTAAATAGCCAAAAAGCATTAAATCATTGCACACAATATTTTTAAGTTATCTTAAGTTATACTTAGAAAAACTCATCTATCAACACACACGCTTGGTGCGTAGATTATGTTTTTCATTCTTTTACCACCTTAGTTTAAGTACATTTCACAGGAAACTACTATACACACGGTGTTCTATGTTTATTAATACGTTGTTTCAGCTAAATACGCACATGTACTCACTCTTGATTTAAGCACACTAGTTCCCTGCACCTTTATACGCATATTTTGCTTTTATTTTTTTTTTAAATACACCATTTATATTAAAAAAAAAAAAAACTCGGAATAGACGTCTACTATCAATTTGTTATTATGTTATAATTTCTGTTATGAATTATAAGTAATCCTAATACTTAACATATCTGCACAATTACACCATTATCAACTTTTGAATTTCCATGTGTGTGTAGTTCTTTTTATTCTCATATTCTAACGACTTTGTTACTTTATCAAACTTTTTTTAAGCTTACTGTAGTGGCCCAAAATTACGATTGATTTTATCTGTGTTTTGATTTCTATAATCTTTATATATATATATATATATATATATATATATATTAATTACAACATAATTATTAAGCCTCCCCCCTTTAGAAAAAATGTACCAATTTTATGTAATGTTTGTTACATTTTAATTTTTACCGACTTTATATATATGTATATATATTAATTACAATGTAATTCTTAGACCGGCCCCTATTAGATTTTGTAACGAAAAATGTCACAATTTTATGTAACGAAAAAATGTCTTAATTTTATGTAATGAAAGTTAAATGTTAGGATAGGATTTTTGTGATTATGTAATTATATTCATATGGACCGATTTAGAATTACTACAATGTAAATATTGATAATTTTATACAAAGTATAAAAGAGAAAGAGACAAAAATGTAAGCAAAAGTATTACAGTTTTTAATTTAACTTTTGTCTTATATTTAGGGGTGAAAAATAAAACGAAATTATAAAATTCTAGCTAAAATGGTAGTTTAGATATAGTATAATGTCCTTTGTCAATCTCCCTTATTTCACTTTTAATTTCGCCGATCTCTGCCATCCTTCAAATATGTTTACTATTCCTACGCCCTCTAAGTTTCTTCTATACGCCCTAATCAGACAGGAATTCCACAGTTTTATCAATTCTCAATTTCCTTCACATGCAACCGTGTTTACAGATGGTTCGAAGCGGCCGGATGGTGTCGGTGCCTCTTTTATCCTCTAGATTTTGCCTTTTCAGAATCTTTTCGCTTGCCTCCTTTCTATTCAATATCCATAAACGATTTAATGACTGTACTACGTTCCATTATTTTCGCTTCCTCCAATCACCTTTACTCTAAATTCTTGATTATATCAGACTCCATGGCCGCCCTTTGATTCATTCGCCATTACCTGATCATTCCTGTGGTTTTATCATACTCCGCATACGCTCACTTATCCACGTCTTTCTTCCTTTCATTCCATTCAAATTGATTTGCTGTGGGTTCCTAATCATTCGAGCATTTTCGGTAATAAAGCGGCGGACCCCTTGGTTCGGGTTCTGCCTCTTCTCACTTCTTCTTTTAAAAAGGTGCAAATGTTTTCATCTTAGGTTTTGGTCTAGACAATTATATGTAGGTTATTCATGAGTTGTTCGTGGTAGTAAATTATTCACTTTCACTCTGGGGGGAAAGACATTAAATATTGTGTACTCAGAAGCTCTATAAGGATTAAAATGTGGGAAACGCTGTAAATACAGCTAGTATATAATAAAAGTGAAAAGGCAGTAAAAGAACTCACCCATAAAAACATGGATAACAAAAGATATTAACTAATAAATAACACAAATAAGCTTTTTAAACAATGAATAAAAATATAGGGGGTAATATTAAAAATAATTACAAACAAAATGAATAAAATTGTTAAAATAAAGATAAATATTGTAGGACAATAATTGAATATACTATGAGTGACCCTAAAAAAATCTAGGAATAAGGTTAATAAAGTAATAGATAAACATAAAAGAAACTCTATCGATAAAATAATATCAAAACACTTTAAAAGTCAAAATGTGCAATCATTAACAAATAACTTTGTAAATTATTTCAACAACATGGTATCCTCTTTCTATCATCTTGCCCCCCCCCCCGGCTCATCGGCTGGCGACGCCCTTGGTATACATCAACCTCTTTACAGATGTAATAGTGAATTGTATAAAGACATAGATAAGCCAGTACTGAACTTTACTCTACTCAAAAAACTATCAATAACCAAGTAATAAATATAATAGATAAGTTAAATATAAGAAAAGATCAGGTGCTAGATGAAACAAGAGCAAACGATATAAAATTTATAAAACATAATATTGTTACGACTTGAGGATTTTCGGGTCTCTTCTACGGAAAGCCAATGTTACGATTCGTGGACTTTCTGGTCCCTCTTTCGGGAACCCAATATTACGATTTGACTTTTTACTGTTCTTTGTTTGCGGGCGCCAGTGGTAAATTACGGACTACCACGACCGAATCAACTCTGCCGAGCAGAGCGTCAGGCTTTTACGACAAGAAATTTGCCGATAAAGATAAAAAAAATAATGAAGCCGTTCTTTTTAACATCACGTGTATATAGTCACAACTATAACATAGCAAAAAAAAATGCAACCGCGTAACAAAAGAAAAATTCATTAGGACTAGAAAAAAAAAAAGGTTGCATTGGCGGCGATGACTTTGACTAGATCTGAATATTAATAAAAACGGTAACACAGGTATCGCAATCGCACAACAAAATTTAACACATGAGACGACGACGACCAGATGTGTACCTTCGCAACAACCTCGGCTCTCTATTTTATTCTAAATCTAACGGTACATTACCGAATCCTTATCAATTAATAACATAGCCGATACAACGCTGATCTTCACACACGGCTCACGCGGCTAACAGGCACTATCCTGTTGTCGCAGACCACACATACCAGGACACTTACACAACCCCTTAACACTACCGAAATTCGACGAGAATCGGAAATTACCTATTCGGTCGTGTAAATATCCCGGCCGTATTCTCCGCCGACAACGAACAATACGATGATGCCGAGAGATCGAAAATTAATGATTTTAATCAGAGAATAATTTCTAGCTCGACATCATCGCTAGATAGCGCCGTAAACACCGAATCCGTATCAATATACAAAAAAGTAAAATTAATGAATGTAGGAATTTCTAAATGAATCAATAATAGAAAGAAAAAAATCATGGAAAAACATGTAGCTAAACAATTACAGAAATACATTATAATAAACAATGTTATACCTAGTTATCAATATAGGTTTCAAAAAGATAAAAATATCCCCATGCTATTGACTTCTCAATTTCATTTATACCAATTTATCTACACAAAAATATTACTTAGTTGTTTTTTTTGGGCTCGTCAACCAAGGACCTTTACCCAGAAACAAAAAGTAAGGAAAGAAGTCAGTTATATTCTAATCCGATCAGAAATTTTATCTAAAAAGGAACAAATAGCGGGAATAATTAGTGGGGAAGGAAAAGACAGGATATAGGAAGCACAATAAGGAGTAGGAAGTCCAAGCTTCAGTAAATAAGAATACAAGGCAGAACGCTCCACAAAGAGAGATGAACACTGGAAAAATACATGATCGGCATCGCATACTTAGTTCTATTTATCGATTTAGCAAAAACATTTGTTTCAATTAAACACCATTTCTTAATGAAGAAACTTAAAAATATAGGGGTTGAAGTAAAACCACTAAACTGATTCAGATCGTTCAGACTACATAATACAAGTAGCATAGTTAGAAATGGAAATACTCATAGTCAATCTCTTACTGTAAAATATGGTAGGCACAATCCTGATCTCATTACTCTCTCTCTCTATATATATATATATAATATATATAAGGAATATTCAAAAATTAATAAAAAAAGGGAAAACTTTGCTTATGCAAATGACATAGCACTAATATTAGCAATATTACTAATGTCGAATTACAGCTCCAAGATGACTTAAATAACATGAACATTTGATTACATGACAAAGAATTACAAATAAATCCAGATAAAACCAAATTATTATGGATTAAACCAACAGTAGCCGCTATAATGCTTACAATATAGATATAGCATGTAATAGAATAAACTGCTTGCTTGCAAAAAATTGCACCTTGCGTTAGTGCATTAGTATTGAAACAGTAAACAACCACAGATATTCAGAAACAAAAGTAGACAACTATTCTAATTGGAGGGACCATACAAATGGCTTAAATATAAAAATTATAGGAAATCAATTACATTGCTTTATAAATTAAACAAATACAAAGCACCCAACAAAGCAAAAATATTGATATATTATTCATTATGCCAATCTCATTTAAACTACATAATAAATAGATTTAGGGCAAAGAAAATAAAACGAACTACAAAAAAAAAAAGTAATGAAAAATACTACGGATAATTTATGTGCAGATAGGAACTTCTTAGAGAATATTCTGAATCCAAAATTACGCCTCTATTTCTTAATTATAGTGTCGCAGATAAATAAAAATAAAGATAGAAAAAAGAAATTCAATAAATTATAATATTCGGAAAATGCAATGGTATAAGGAAATGAATTAGAGTAATTTAAACAACCATGATGATAACATTTGAATAAATGTAATCTATAAATTATTAAACATGTTACTATAATACACCAAACAACTACCATTAAACTAGAAAGCGACCAACATGCAAAGAAAAAACAAATTATTATTAAAAACATTGAAATTCGATAAAATATCATGAGTATTATTTGCAAAAAAAAACAAAATATAACTTCGGATAAAATGTATAGAATATAATAGAATTTATATGTAGGGGTCAAATGACATAGAATGCGCAATATATATGGGAGTGCCATCATTCTAACTAGCCTCTTCACGTTAACACCTACCTCATCTACTCGTGGTGACCCATGCACACTTTGACTAAAGTGAACGTATCGATGTTAATCCAATAGTAGTAGCCCTAAGAATTTCCACAAACGAGGAAAGTGGGAATGGGATTACAACCCCCATTTTTCCATAGCCCAAATTCAAGCTACAACCCACAGCAGTCAGTAATACATTAAATAAATATAAAATAACATATACATAAAAGGCAGGATAATATACAAACAAAATGATGAAATAAAATACGTAACACCAACTCTAGAACTTACAATTCTAGTTTTAATCCTGAAACCGATATTAACCGTCTCCTCCCCAAAAAATATATTAACAGCAAACTTTGGTTTGTTAAACATGATGGAAAGTAAGTCAAAGAGAACTAATACTCCAGGTAGTAATGTAAAAAGAGAATCCGCCATTTATGGAAACATCAGTGCATTCAAGCATATCATTTCTGGAAAGCTTGAACCACCATGTAAAAAACAGCTGAAGTTAAAAGTGAAGACAAAATATATGTTTGGAACACTAAACATTAATTCATTATTACATTCAGGAACAGGTCAAAAGAAAAAAGTATATAAGAAAGTAGAAAAACTATCCGACGTAATGAGGAAAAGAAGGTTGGCATTTTATGCGCATATCCAGAGAATTGATAATACCCGGTTAACGAAAAGAATCTTTCAACATTTTAATAGATTGAAGTCCAGGTCGAGGTGGTTCTCGAACACGAAAAAAGATCTTAATGAAGATACATCAACTATTAAAAACAGGACAGAATTTAGGAATAAAATGAATTCGGTGGCTTTAAAAAAATCAAAAGTAAGAGAATAGGACAAAAATGGACAGACGATAAGAAGAAAAAGCACAGTGAAATAATGAAGAAATACTGGGAAGAACGAAAAAGGAAAAGTTTGCTGTTTTCATATGGTCCATAGATGGCCAAATCCGAAGAGAAGAAAAATAATTTATATGTACTATTTAGTTAACTGATGCTTCCGAACTCGTTAATTATAATTGAACTTTTGTATTTATATTTAAAATAACAACTGGAGACATGTATTTAACTTTAGGACTCTGTCGACAAGTTGCACGCGACTCGGAAGGATTCTCTAAGGTAAGACAGATGCTGCGAAAAAAAAAAAATGTTTTTCAAACTTAAAATAAAAGAATTATTTTTTATTAGTCGTTTTCCGTCAACACATTTAAGCGATCTTCCGCCATTTTAGCAACTGAGAAGGTAAATTAGCTCAAAAATATGTTTATTATGTTACTTCTGCTGTATGTTATATATGTTTTTTTCATTTTTATTATCTAAATATTTAAATTGTTCTACGTACATTGTTACAAAAGTAGGGAAAAATGAGCTTCTTATTCGCAGCAAATATCTTTTATTTACCAAATTAAATGCTAATAAAACACGTAATAATGTATTTCATTCTTCATTTTGAAGAAAATAACTTTTTCCTTGTGCCTCTTCAATTAATCATCCGATAGGTTTGTGAACGCATATATTTTATTTTAATACATATTAAAAATATTACACATTATTCGGAATAAATTAATTTCCATGATTTTGCTTTTTAAAAATAATTTTTTTGAAATAATACACAATCTCTGAATAATACTTCTACGCGAAAAACAGACATATTGATAATTAGTTTTTATTCGCACCAAGCCAGTCCAAAAGAACAAGAATAAAAAACGGAAAGAAAATAATCGTTTTTAATTATAGATGAAAATGTAGGGAATACTTTTTTAAATGAATACTTTTTCCAAATTAATACCTCTTAATTACGTGTCTAGGTTCATTATTTAGAAGTATTTTAATTGTTATCAATAAACTCCACACACAAGTGATAAAAATAAGAACATGTAATTTACTTCTCCGATACTGTAAAATTAAAAACGTTTATACAGCGCTATCTAACAAAAATTAATGTAACTACATTGCTAATAATAATCACCAATTCCAATAGAAACGCTAATAACTAGTATTCTATCGGAAGATCGTAATAATATTTTTCGGGAAATTCCGCTAATTTAAAGAAATCAGTGTGCCTTGATAATTGCAAAATACCATACCGTAATATAATCGAAAAAATCTTTCTTCCTCGTTTCACGTCCAATTGTCAAGGCATTGATTTTTTTAAATTCGCGGAAATTTTTTTTAAAATTATTATTAATTTGTCCGATTCGACGAGCTGCTTATCAGCTCCGCTATTAATTAAGCACAAAATCGTATAAATACATTTACAAAATCAAAAGCTTAGTAGTGTCTCTAGCTGAAGCTGGCATAACAATGAACTTTGGATCCGATGGCATGCAAATATCCGTGGTAACGAGGTGGCCGATACGACTGCCAAAGACGCATAGATTAATGGTTTATTAGTTCCATACAAAGATCTTCTTGACCTTATTAAATACTCTCACAAAGAATATTGGGATATGGTGAAATCTTTTTAGTGTACAACAGTATAAAATTGGTTTAATCCAACATCGCTAACGTTCCTTTTGGTTTAGTTATATTATTTCGTCGGTTTCTTACCAGGTCATTCATTATTACAATATGCCAAAGTCGCAACCCTATTTCTATGTATAACATGGAGGACTAGTCTCTTTTTCCTATTGTAAACATCCACTAGACTCAAATAAAGTAACGGGTGCCCATTATCTCATCTTTACGCAGTCCAAACAATTAATTTGTACGATTCAATAGTATATTTTCAGATCCCTCTTTCACGTAGTGTTAACTCACTTGGCCACCGATAGTGTTGCAATATACAAATTATTATTTAATTATATAGCTTAGTGCAGTATTACTGTGTAGTATTAGTTACGGTTGCGTGGAAATATTTATAATGTATTGGAGATGACTGAAATTTTTGATGCCAAAAAAAAGAGACTCATTGGTGATGGTTAATTATTTCTTCGGATACAGATCCGGAACTAAATCACTGGTTTGAGAACTGCCTGACCCGAATGTATCCGACATTTATGCCCACAGAACACTCAAAAATTTAAAATAGTTTACACGGTTGTCGACGCAGTATTAACCAGCATTAGGGGTTAAATTATGTATGTTAAAAAGAGAGAAGAAAATTGCAAAATAGCGAATGCAGCATTATAATCGTACAGAGAGCAGTTGTGTTTAACGATAAAGAATGTTCCTTTCTAATTATGTTAATGTTATCATTTTTCACTTTTCTATCTGATTTTATATTCATTTCGCATGAAAAAAAAAAATGTCAGACGGTCTATTCTTCTTTGTTCAAAGTCTATATTTTAACTTCCATAGCGGAACAAACCTAGATAACATTCATCGATTTAGTATTTGATCGGTCGGAGAATACGCATCCTTCCGGACTTACTCATCGCTAGATCAGACACATCAGCAACTTATTTAATGGATGGAGGACAACGCTCGCCTACCGAGCAAATAAAAATTTCCGTCAACAAACATGAATACAAATGAGAATAGTGTTTTAAAAAAGTTATACTAGAGCATTTTATTGAACAAAATTAATTTGAAAAAAAAAAACAACATTGCTTTATTGTAAATTATTTGAGAAATTCTTGAAAATGTATAAAATATTAATCCCATTATCGATACCGTTATTTTATAATTTGGTGGACAAGAATGTTTACATTAAGGGGCCCTACAGAAATACGGGATATTTCAAGCAATTAAAATAATTTCAGAATACCATTTCAAGGTACTAAAATACTGGCAATGAATGAAGATTTGGGATTAAATTCCTTTTAAAATGTTCCATTTAATCGCGTTTTCATTAAATAGGAAATATCATTTAAAAACATGAATAAAAAGAAGAGAATTTAACGCAGGTTGAATTATGGTTATGAGAACAATGTGTTCTTGGGTATATGTGTACGCGTGTTTTTTAAAAAATTAACAAATTAATTTAAAAAGTAACGAGGATATTAAAAACATTTTTAACAAAGGTATATTGCAACTGATTAATTATTAGAGTTGAACGTGAACAAATTTTTCAGATTCTCTCTATTTTCAGGGTAGTATTTATTTAATGAATCTCTCTCTTCGATTCATTTTTCTATTATTTTCTTTTTTTTTTTTACATTACTAATAGTTACCAAGTTTTATGTACTATTGGTTAAAGTATTTATTAACATTTTTATTGTTCTAACCTTCAATTATATAGAACTATATATGAAAAATTTTGGAAATCCTCGCAGCGAATAAAATGTAAATACGCCGTTGCGTGATATATTAGTTTTACTGTGGCTCAAAGTGTAACCTGATTATTAAAAGTAGTAATCTAACATATATTATGCTTTCATTAATTGTTTCTTCTAAACCTTGAAATTTTCAGTTACGACCAGAAAGGACCTTTCGTGTTATAGGTAGAGCACCTGTTCCGTAATAATACATGTGATGTACAAATAACGACAGATGTATTTAAGAAGATCGGAGCACATTGTATTGCGGTACAGCAATTGCTGATATAAGGCCAATCATTATTGTTATGTGTTTTTATTAATAATGTCTAAAACGTTCAAATTTTCATATATATTTACTCCGTGATGTCTTTTTTTTGGATTCACCTATAATGTGCGGGAAATCCTAATAAGATGATTCAGAAACGACAAAAATATTCAATCAAAATATGCAATAATTCATGAACGGCTTGACACCTATAAACTTCAAATTTGGATCATAAATTACAATTAAATTCTCTTTAAAACCATATCTATAATTTCCAACTAACCGATTACCCTGGGCGGCAAAAAACCCAAAAATCCGCCAAGAATATATAATGTGGAATTTAAAACGACCTTAAAAATCATTCTTAAAAATCATCCTTAAAAATAAAAGTGAATTTTCAAAATATAGAACAAAACGTAGAAGCTTTTTCATGAAAGCAAAAAATTACGGTTAAAAAATTATACGACCCCCCTCCCCTAAATAGGCCCAAAAACAGCAAAAAAATTAATAGTATGTTCAGGTAAACAATAGCTCGAGTAAAAAAGTAGACAAAACCAAAACATATCTCCAACTTATGCACAAAGAACCGCTTTATAGGAAAATTATAGCCGAGCTTACAACTTTATACGCCGAAAGTTTTGAAACAAATATTTCTCTTTCTCGAAATATGCGATATATCGATGGAAAGATCGCTATTTGTCGACAACGACACCGTATTTCATTTCCTTAACGAAACTTTCAAAGCTGGCAAAAAGTTTAAAAAAGCGCAAAAAATGACGTGTTTCTCCTTCTTTGTAGCGTGAAAAATGACGTGTTCTCCTTCTTTGTAACGCGAAAAATCGGATTTTTTGTTTTGAATTTAGTATTATTTAAACGTAAATTATAGTTTTATCTTTAACTTATATACGGAATCCTCAGCGCATGAAACATCATGCTTGACTGAATTTGTCTTTTTTTGCATAATTTAAAGACTTCCAATGTCCATTATTAATAAATTAATACATATTACGAGAAATTTAAATTAGGTAATTCATTTTTTTTTTAAATACAAGTGTCGGTATTTCTTGTAGTCACACTGAAAAAGAGTACTATTACTTTTAGAACATTATCTTATCGCACTAGCTAGGAAATATTTTAGTTTCATTAGTTGTCCATCAATTTATGTAAACTGTGAAACGAAAGAAGGAGAATTATCAGTTTGTAATTTTTTCAGAAATCTCTATTTAGAAAATTTTTTTAGTTACCTAATTAAACTTCTGGATTATTTCTCATTCAAGAAACAGAATTTTGCAAATGTCAAAATAGAACTTAATAGCCGGACAGAATTGTAAATTTGTCGATTTATCTCAGTTATCATTTGTATTTGATAATGTGGAGATATACAAAAAAAAAAGTAGATGTTCAAAGGTTTCAGCTACCTCACAAATAATCGGATTAGATCCTCCTTCTCTTAATACGAATCTGAAAAATTTTTTACCGCAGAATCTTTATGGAATTCTACATGCTCTGCTTTACAAATTTAAGACAAGAAAGGGGGACAATTTAGGACTTTTGAAGGAAACGCTTAGAGAGGAAATAGGATTAGCGCTAGAGAAAGATTGGAAAACATAACTGAAGAATTTAAGTTTGATGGCTTCATAATGTTCTCGAAAGCCATGATTTTTTTTTTTATATTCTTCTGCGTCTGCCATTCGGAGCAGACCCGATCGGCTGAGCTGTGGCAACTTTTGCGGTTACGGCAAATGGAGATGCTACAGGAGATTAGTACATTCAGTGGGAGGATGCTTGGATGCACAATGGAGAGCGTGAGACCTAAAACAATAACGCGCAATATGCCGAAAAGGGAAACATTTGAAGCACTGAGTGGAGAAACGGATACTCGGGGAAACTGGAAAAAAAATTGTAAATAGATACGAACTTGGGAAGGAAAGATTTGGCAAATTTTAGTTCGACACTTCTGGTGCAAATTTTGGAACAATTAAAAGAGGGGAAAATAAGACGAACCGATACAACTGGGATAGAGGATTCAATCTTTGATCTCTTCGCCAGAAAAGAAAGGATAAACTCCAGAAATTACACTAATTCTAAACAGAGCGCTATGGGGGATAAAAGCGTTAAGATTGTGAGAATTGAAGAATGAAGGATTGTTAAGAAATTCATTGGCAGCAGAAGCAGAAGAAAACATAACAGAAATGCGATACTTAATACTTCTAATTACTTTTTTTGAATTTCCTTCTCTTCATACTGCTAAATCTTTCATTTCTTTTCTGTTTTTATTTCGACTTCCTCTTTATGTTAGATTGTTTGAAAAACATTTTCTCTTCCTTTTCAAGAACTGTCCCATTGTCTCATATTTGGAAAATGACCAGAATATTTAAATTTCTACATTCTGAACGTCTCTTCCATTTATAACATCTCTGTGGATGACCTGCTACCTTTAATCGATGCTGTCGTTCCCACTTACGTTCCCAGCGTTAACGAATTTTATCTTTGTCTGTTTCCAGAAGACTTTATTTACCATTTCCTTACTTCCGGCTTCTTGGGATGGAGTAGTTATTTAAAATTTAAAACCGTTTATTTTAATCATAACCCGTGTAACCTTGAAAAATATGTAAGTAACGCTTAATAACTCTAATTCATTCCATATTTATACGGCGTTATTTTTCCTCTCCGTCCTTGAAAAAACATAGTGTTTTCTTTTCTGATTATTTTTTTTTATGTTCGGATATGTTAACCAATAACAGCAGCCCATTCAAGAAATAAATAGAAACTACTTTGTGACTAGCTTAGAAATAGCGAAAATAAGGCTAAGAGAAAAATCTGAAAGAACATAAAACGAGCTATAATATAAATAAAGACGAAACTAAGAAAAAAATATAACTACATAAAAATCGAATTACAGAAATCACTTGTACACAATCAGAGTTATGTATAATTTCGTATAATTGTAATTAATTACAAACTACTTAAATCGGTTGCGGAGTGGGGTACCGCGCAGTTTATAATAATTATGCCCGTTAACTTTATTACATTATTATCAAATTTTAATACTAATTTCATTTGCTATATCCATATTAAATAAATTTGAAAATCAAAAATTATTTAAACTTTTATCTGCTTTATAAAAACTTTTTACAAGTATTGCAAACCACATCTTCTTCCCCGCCCTTGCTTTTGAACGCTCTGCTTTGTACTCCAAAATCGTAGCACTAAGTCTTCTTGCTCCTTATGATTCTTGCTCTATCCTTTCCTCCCAATTTCTGGCTATGATATCTATACTTCAATCTTTCCTGAGCTCTATCTCTAATCGTCTCTCAATTTAACTCTTTCTCTTAATTTTCGTGGTTGTTGGGTCAAAGCCTCTGGCGCGCCCAAAAAAATATAAAATAATATTATTATTATTTTATATAAAAAAAAAAGCAACACGCCGAATAATTTATTATTTCTTACATTTAAATTACATTAAAAGTCAGTTAAATAAAACTATGCACAATTTGTCTATCTATCCTTAGCAAATACATTCCTTTCTCGTGTTGATTATTTTTGTTATCTTGGTATTTTCCTTGACAGTCGGTTATCCTTCTCCGAACACATCAAGTATCTTTTCTCTTCAGCAACCAAAAAGCTAAACCCGCTGAAGGCCCTATGTCCAACCAAATTGGGTGGTGATCCTTATATCTTTATTTCTCTATATAAATCCATCATCCGCTCGGAATTTGATTACTGTTCATTTTTCTATGGTTGTGCCTCTAATCTCTAAATTGGATGTAATCCAAAATTTTTGCCTTCCGCTATGTCTTGGTGCTCCTAAATACTCTCCAGTTCCAACAATCCTTGCTGAATCTAATACACCACCCCTTTCTATTTGCAGATTTTATTTGGGCTATCGTTTTTTTGCTAAGCGTCTTTCACTTTACTCTTATTCATTCCTATCTTTCCATTTCTGGGAACTGACATTTCGCACCTGGGAAAACCCCTATTTTATCCCTCATCTCTCTTCGGCTCAGTTTGTTTTGTCCTTACATAATGTCCTTTGTCAATCTCCCTTATTTCTCTTTTAATTTCGCCGATCTCTGCCATCCTCCAAATATGTTTACTATTCCTACGCCCTCTAAGTTTCTTCTATACGCCCTAATCAGACAGGAATTCCACAGTTTTATCAATTCTCAATTTCTTTCGCATGCAACCGTGTTTACAGATATGGTTTGAAGAGGCTCGATGGTGTCGGTGCCTCTTTTATTCTCCTAGATTTTGGCTCTTCAGAATTGTTTCACCTGTCTCCTTTCTGTTCTACATTCATGACTATCCTGCGTTCCATTATTTTCATTTCCTCCAGTCACCTTTACTCTAAATTCTTGATTATATCAGACTCCATTGCCGCCTTTTGATTCATTCGCCCCTACCTGATCATTCCTGCGATTTTATCATACTTCGCATACGCCCACTTATCCACGTTCTTTCTTCCCTTCATTCCATTTATATTCGATATTTACTACGGGTTCCTCTAGTCATTCAGGCATCTTCGGTAATGAAGCGGAAGACTCCTTGGCTCGGGTTGTTGCCTCTTCTCGCTTCTTCTTTAAAAAAGTCCCATCGTCTAATCTCCTTCCGCTGTGCAAAGGTTTTCATCTTAGGTTTTAGTATCGGATGTATACATTTCCTCTTTTCCTAATAATTACTAATTTCATCTGTCTGGTCATCCTCCGTGCTTCTCTTTGTTTCCTTCACTTCGTCGTTCTGTCGTTGTCTCCGTTATTCGTCTGCATTCTTAAGCCGTTATTTTCTTTCTCCCGTTTTCATTTTTTGTTGGTTGCCTCTCCATATTGTCCACTCAAACGAAGAGCATGCTTACGATGCTGATCATGTGTTTACTAAGTGTTCATCTCTTTCTGCCGAGTGTTCCTGCTTTCTATTCCATTTTATTGATACTCGGTCTTCCTACTCCATATTGCGCCTCTTATATCCTATCTTTCCCCTCGCCACATATTGTTCCTATTATTTATTCCTTTCTCCTAATAATATCTGACTGTATCAATATATAATTGACTCCTTCTTATTCTAATTGTTTCTGGGTAAAGGTCCTCGGTTGACGAGCCCAAAAAATAAAAAGAGAAAAAAAAAAGTAATAATCCCCTTTATATTACAAATGTATACACACTGATAATAAGAAAAATTCCTCAGTAAAGCAAAAGACGAAAATTAATTTCACAAATGTTTTATCTGAAAAAAAAACGTTCCGCTTTAAACTTGATGATATTTCGAAACTCACTGATTAAAATTCTAAAATCGGTTAATAGTAAATTGGCTTGTGCATTTTTTTTTAAACTTTTTTTTTTTTTTGACTTTAAACTCAAATTCCACCCGGGCTTATGTATATATGTATCTGTAAGTGCGCGTTCTTTAATTATAGCAGATCTATTGTGAAATATTAAAATATTTATATATTGCAATAATAATAATTAAGTACACAGTACTGTTATGATTATTTTATGTAATTTTTAATTCTTATTTTTAGTATATATAAGCGGGGTTTATTAATTGGGCTAAATGTAACAGTGTCGATTAAGCAAATTTTTATTTTTTACATTATTTTTATGCTTACGTAAGCTCGCCTGATTGGATATAAAATTTGAGTTTTTTACGTTATGAAAATTGTAATTATTTTTTAAGTATATAAATTGAATTGAATTGAATATTACATCATAGTTACATCTCTAGATTACACCATCGCTGAAAATGGAAGTGCACGAATTAACCGACCTAGATCAGAAGAGAGAGAGAGAGCGAGTGGGAAATCAGGTCAATAAATGTTCCTTGAATTTTCGCATTTGCTTGTTTAATAAAATTTGGATTATAACGATTTCCGTTAATTACATAAAAATCGCAGTTTTAACTTTTTTTGGTTTCGAAATTACTTCTACCGTCCGAATGATAACTAAATAAAGAAATGCAGTGGGACCGTTTTTTGTTGTTTTTTTAAAATAAACATAAATACGCAATCAAATTGTTTCGTTATTTATTTTATTCGCACATAAAAAAAAAAAAAAAAAAAAAAAAAATGTTTTCGGCCGGTCCATTTAAAAACAAATAACCTCGACTGGCAACGAAAACTCAATCGTCCAACTAGTTTGGTTAATTGTCGTTGTTTTTTAATTTAATTTTACAATTACTGGCTATGGAACGACAATGAGACACGCTATCTATAACTAATTTAATATCGAACACAATTGGAACAAATCGTTTCTGCCTCTAACACTTATTTTCCGCATTTAAGTGATATCAGACGAACGTAAAATAGTAAGAGAGAGAACCAAATCGAATCTATTCGGCCAGCCGAAATCGTTTGTCACATATACTAAAAATTAGTTATCTCTCCAAGTAACGGATTTTGCTTTTTTTTTTCTAAATTGCCTATTTCCATTTTCAACAGCTGAGATCAGAAAAATTAACATGTAAAATTTCACGTATTAAAAGCAGTGAGCTGCATCAACCCATAGTAGCCGAACAATCAGCTAGTAAAAGTTGATGTAAAATTTTAGCTAGACTATTACTGTGTGAACTCAAAAAAGTTTAACAGTAGGGGAAGTAGATTTTTTAACGATCATAAAAATATTCAAATATGCCCAATTTTTCTTTTTTTTTTTTTTTTGACTCCACTGCCGACGCGATGACAATTGTTGTTTACTCAGCGTTGCAATATCGATTATCGGATTAATCTTAGCGAAACTGTAGAAAAGCTCTTCTCATCTTCGATGATATAGCTTCAGCAAAGAGATTCAAGCATTTAATGAAATTTATTTAAACTAATAATATTATCATTAACTCTAATAAACAATTCAAATATATCAAATAAATACTAATAGCTTAAGAACGGCGTTTTCGAAATTGGATTCCACTCTATCAGTCTAAGGGTAAAATCCACGAGTTCTCTCTATCAATAAGCGATCCATCTAAAGTAATTATTGCAAAATGCCCTGCACTATCATCAGAATACGTAGGATCTACCTGCAGATTTAGAAGCGTTTGAAAAACCAAAAAACAGGAACCCAAAAAATCTAGAAATAAGTAAAAACGAAAAAACATTATAGAGTAGCGCACAGACGGAACGAAATCAGAAAATGTCTTGGAATTGTCAATAGAAATATTTTTAAAACCTATATAAAACTGAACCGGATCGATAAATCAGGATCTAAAGATTTCCCCACAAAATTGCAACACCGAATTTATAATAGATATTCCCCCGGTGTGATACATCCACTCAAACAGTTTTATCACATCTAACTTCGCAAAACTCGACGAAGGCAGCCACAGTATATTTCCTTTCAAGAATAACTTTGTATATATCAGAGAGGTAGAGACTGACACAGAAGAGAACCAAGACCAGGGCGAAAACCGAACATATCGTCGGAGACTAGATTATTATGCTGCAGCCGCCAAACGGTTAAGCATACTTTCGTATAACTTCCTGAAGCATGGAGCGAAAGAAATTGGTCGAAAAGAATTCAGGATTTTCTTAGCATTACCTGCTGCTTTTTAAGGCAATTGTAATATACAATGCGAGTGCAAATGCAGTCCCGTGCGTGTCTGCTTACTATACATCAGCTAGCGCGCATAGAGTGGTAAACGTAGTGCTTTGCCATTGCTTAGCACATGCCTATTAGCGCGGTTATATACTTATTCATTTTGTAATAATTTCTGTGATCGGACTCAAGACTTCCGTAATGGAAACCAAACGCTCTAGCAACTAGACTACCGCGACGACAACTTAGGAATAGGGGCAATTATAAATCAATTCTCTAAAGTGTGCATTAACTTAGTTGTATTTCTTTTTCATTTTTCGAAAACAATGAGAATCAAAAGAAACGAAAAAAAGAAAAAGTTAATTTTTACAATTTTTTAGAGAAAGGCGTGTTTCCACTTTTCCACGCATTTTAAAGTTAGATAGCGAGATGTTCAATACCGTATAATACTGAAGACACTAAAATTCAGAAACCCCTTTGAAAATATAATTAACTTTTAGTATTTATATTTTTTGACCGTGTATATTTTTGCGAGGCTGATTATACTAAGACACACCCAGTCTACAGATCAAGAGATTCAAAAGGACAAAAACTCTAAATCCTAACGCGACCAAAAATGGAAAGCAAAGAAAGGATGAAATCGTGTTGGAACAATACAAGAGATAAAAAATAACGATAAAATAAAGGATGCGTTAAGAGAAAAGGTCGGTAAAGAATGTAAAAAACACTTTTGTGTGACCTTTGTAGTATTTTAAGATCTGCTCCATAAGAAGTTTGGTATTAATTAAAACCAATCAGGAGCTTGTTCAACCGATAATGGTTTCTTTTGATAGAGCTTCCGGTCTCCGACAGTGTTACCAGCTAATTTTTTTTGACCCGGCAATGAGCAGTTTGAAAACTATCAAAGCAATTTGGGAATGATACAAGTCAATGAAAATACGTAATGTTCAAAATGAAACAATAAATTATGCAGACACATATGGCCGTCAATGTATACAAGAAGAAGAAGAAGTATATATATTTGTGCAAATTACGACATAACGTTATGTTAGCTGAACTAGCGTATCGACGAATTGTCTCACCGCACGACGCTGCGTATGAAATACGATTATAAATTAACGCCGATGTAGGAACAAATTTAAAAAAAAACAAAAACCTACGAGATGAATAGTCAAAATTAAATCTGTTTAAAAAATAATGATACAGATACTACAAATTGAGGAACAAGACTGCGAGCAAAAGAAGAAGGAGATGGCATAGTATATAAAGATTAGAGGGGATTATAACCACCTATGCTTATATTTTGAGTACGTAAATTGTAGCTGCCTGGGGAATCGTAATTCATGATATGATTAATAAGAGGATTGTTGTAAGACATCTGTTTTGTATGAGCTATAGTTGTTTATAACGGGCGTTAGAAATTGAGAACCACACAGGCGATGCGTATAAGTTAAGATTGGCCTAATAAGTATTTTATATATAGAATTAGTTATGAATATTTAAAAAAGGTTCTATGATGGAATTAAATGGTGCAGAAAGCGCGATTAGTTTTAACGATAACGTGATCGATATGTTTATTAAAGTTTAGCTTTTTGTCTAATATCACGCCGAGATAGTTGATCAGACCAAAGAACATCGGTACCTTGTATGTGCACTTTCTTAGGGGTCAATGGATACCTACGAGAAAATAGAATCACCTCAGATTTAGTCGGATTAATAGAGATGCGCCATTTTTTTTAAATTAATCTACAAATGCCTGTCTAGAATTATTATGAGCAGCAAACTGTCCAGACCGAGGAGTCCATGATATGTTGGGCCCTTCTACAAGACTGAGCAGGAAACACACTAGGAAAGTGAATCGACACAAAAAAAAAGAACTGAAAAAAGAGAGAGAAAAGAAAAAAGAAGCCAAAACATTTTCCCCCCAATCTAAAAAATGAGATAATTATTTAATTTATGCGAAAATGTTTTGTTTTTTTTTCTGGTTTTCGTAATTTGGAAATTTCGATACATTGTTTTGTGAAATAGTATTTAAAACTGAATTATCTTTCTAAATTTTTTGTTATTCCCAGCTGTACTTACCACCCTGTTTAGTTATCATCTGCCTTTTATCAACTTAATTTTCCCTTCTTACGATTTTTCAGCAACCTCATTCTGTTTCGAGCGCGATTATTTTCGATAACTGTATAATATAATCGAAACATAATGCTACTACTCATAAAAGCCGAAATTAATTTGTATCGTTTTAAAATTGAAGAAACCTAAAGCATTTTCATACGATCGTGTTAAACGTTCGAGGGAATAATCTTAAAACGGCAGATAGCTGGAACTTCTAAGAGATATTAAAAACGATATAAATCAAATGCCAGAATCTGACAATGTAATTAATTGCAATTATAACAAGGTTATTTGTAATCTATAGTCCCACAGAATTGGGCATAATCAATTACACTTTTGAAGTAATTAATTATAAGCATAATAATTACGACTGTTTAGCATAATCGATTACGGTCTTTATTACTCACAATTAATAATAATTATAATGCATGAAATAGTAATCGGAAATTTGTTAAAGGAAAATACTATTTGTCGAGGTTTTATCAGTATACATGGAGATGATAACTTTAATATTTACACTTCTGCAATAATAGTTTTAATCTTTCAATACTCCGCGTATAACGATAACGAGCGGTAGATAATAAATAGACCAACTGAAGCAACGGAAGTATATTATTTAATTAAAAAACGTAGTAATTCGTAGCAAGAGCTACATATTCCCTGGTCGAAACGTACCGGTACGTATTTTAATTACGGGTAAATAATATATTTCTGCTTGAAGGAGGGCCAAATTATTGGCAAAAATGGATGATAACGTTAATTATTGTCGAAATGTTTTATTTACAAACACTGCAATTTAAAATGGATACTAAGTTTATTTTTAATGCGACCGCGCTTTTAAACAGAGGCAAATAATTTAATTTTCGTAATGCGTGTTTATGTTTTGCAAAGGAGCCTATAATTACCATTGATATTATCGTCAAAAAAGGTCTTCCACATTCCTACGCTTTTAACATGAAATCACTCAATCCTTTTTTTTTTTTTTTTTAATTTATTTATTTATTCTTTATTATATTTTGACAAAAATATTTCTGTACACTAATACAAGCGTTCACTATTAACAAATTTAAACTATTATCATTCGGTTATTAAATTAACGACTACACTGCTTCATAATTATGACTTGAAAATCAACTCAAAAAAAATAAAATGGAGCGTAATAAGGTTCCTTAGTGAATTAAACGAAAAGACGCAATTGCTACAGCAGATTAGCTTCCAGTAACTACTTAACTTATTGAGGTCTAGAAGACAGCAACAAACGCGGCATCAGTTATATTGTAAATAAATCATTAGTGAAAAATATCGATATGTTCAGAATACGATGGAGTTTCACACACAGCGCCAAATAGGTAACAGAAAAAACAATCTTTTGATATAAGCGAAAACTTTAAATATTAATTACAACGTAATTATTAGGCCGGTCCCCGTTAAAAAAATTTCCCAATTTTATGTAACAAAAAAAATGTTCCAAAAAATGTCCCAATTTTATGTAACGGTTGTTATACTTTAATTTTTACCGACTTCTTTAAAAAAGGAGGTTATACGTTCGTTGCGAATGTTCTGTTTTTTTTTTGTTTTGTTTGTTCGCACATAACTCGAATTTACATAGACCGATTTTACTGATTCTTTGTCCGCAATTCACGTTTGCGTTCGGTGGTGGATTTTGTTTATGAAAACATAATGAATACACTTCTTATTACTGTGCTGGTTAAGGAATAAGATGCCCTACCATAGGGAGAAGAATGTAAGGACTATATTACTAATTTAATAATATCATGGAAACGTAAAAAAAGTATTATTTATATGTGCTGTAGTATGTTAAATTGTTTCGGTAGTTTAATATAAATTATTGGTTGTACTTTTTTTTTTTATTACATAAAATTGGGAGATTTTTTCGTTATGAAATCTAATGGGGGCCGGCCTAAGAATTACGCTGTAAATTTTGATCATTTTATACAAAGTATAGAAAAGAAAGAGACAGAAATGTAAGCAAGAGGGTTCAAGGGACACAGCCCCTTGCGGGGCTCAAATGGCCGAGTTTATATATATATATATATATACGTGCATATATATGTATATATATATATTGTGCACTAGTTAGTATACAGCTGACACACGTGGGACTGCCTTTGTATATCGATAATTTACTCTTTTACGGTATTTACGATATATTCCAAATTATTAATCAAAATTCAATTACATTGACCCTTCACTTACATCCCGTGAGTAATTAATTATGCACAAGTTCTGCATTGTTTTTACTATCTAATCAAGAAGGTTTTACTAATGTTGTAATTTTTTTAATCTTCTGTTAATTTCTCTACTATCTTCACAGTTTCAATTTGTACAGTATAAATATACATAGGTCAACAGAGATCGTTTGCGGTTGATCGCGAGATCAGGACTAGTCCTTATTAAGACGTAAGGGTTTTTTTTACACAGAAATCAACAAGACCCATCAGTATAGTGTAACGAACCAAATGGGCCCGTTCTTTTAATTTAAACAGTATGTATAGAAAAAGGTGTAAAAATAATAATAACAATAATAATAATAATAATAGTAATAGGAATAGTAGTAATAATTAACGAATTAATTCGAAAAGGGAAAATAAAAAATTGTAAATGGTTTGCAAGTGTATCTTTTAAGTTAGGTTAGCGATGTACATATGTACCGAGTTCGGAAATGTGGAATTTTTGTTGTGACGTAATCGGATTGCATTGAAGAAATTCCGAGCAATCTGGCGAACTCGCTAAGACGTAAGCCGGAGTGTGTGTGCTTGTGTTAGTAATAAAAGCGAGTGTGAATGACGTCACGGTGTGTGTCGAGGCTTCCGATTAAATATTAGTAATGGTGAAAAGGTATCGGACATTAGCCGAGCGATTGATGGGAAATTTCACATTAGAAGCGATGCCTAGACAATTACTCGGTAGCGTAAATTATTGCATATATGTAAATACACGCGTCTTTCGAATCCACGGGCATCTTCTTTTTTCCTCGCTGTCCAATCAACTTCCGTGATTGATAGGTAATCGTTTTGTCGCAAGTTGTATTTAAAAGAATATCAATAACTAGTCGAGTAGAAGATATATGAAACATATCGCTATATCTTATTATTTTATTTAATTTCATATTTTGTTCTTCCGGTTTTTAGTCCAATCATCTTGATCGGCGTTCGCGTGGTAGGCGTTTCGAGCAAGGGGCACTTTGGACCGCTCTGCGGTGGCTAGAAAAGGCTTCCCTTTCCTCAATGCCACCTATTTTTTTAGTTAAACGGACATGATTATATTAGCAAATCGCTTAAATTAATTTTCTTTACTTTTGCACACCTTTCATTTGAGGATGAAACACAAAATTTCCATGTCAAAAAGAAAAAAATTGAACGACTGGGTTCGAAAATTCGCCGCCGTAAGCTGTAGCTTAGTTAGTCTATTGGGAAATCCGGCTCTGATTGAACGTGGTAAATAAACGAATTGTTAAATTTATTTTTTTGATCAAATCCTGATCGCTAACACGGACATCGTTTGCCTCCATTTCATAGAACGATCGGTTTCTAGACTAAATGAATTTTATCGAAATCGTTAGAACCATTTCCAGAACCATTAGCACATAATTACTCATTTCATTATATATCAATGGAGATTTTCTCAGATACATATCAAATGGGGGCGAGTTAATAAGATTCACAAGCAGACGAACCCCTAGCGGTAATATGTACACAAAAATGACATTTTTTTACGAACATTGCATTATTATTCGCTTTTCTCCGTTGAACTATTTTCGCGTTTCCAAAAATTTTTAAAAACAAATGTTCGTAAGCTGGGGAATATTATTACTAATTTTCATAACGACGTCGCGTACCTCTAAACTGACATATAATCTAAATGCGTTGTGGAAAGCGTAAATAAATATATTTCATCGCGAAACAAAGACATTATTCTAAAGTTTAAAAAACACCATAGCCGGGGCTCTTCTTACAAGATAGGATTATGCAATTTCCACGGTAATAGAGAAATAAACATTTTTTATTTCTCTCAAAGAGTACTAACGAAACTCGTGGAAGCTAACTTCGAGAAAACCTACGATGTAAAGCTTGAAATTAAAAATAAAATTATAATTAATAATTTTCGGAAACAACTGTGTTTAAAAAGAAATTTAATTCGCTTAACGTTTCGACCAGCTTACACTGGCCAGAAGCAAACTGAAGTAACGAAAATTGCGATCGACAATAACAATAAATTAAGAACCGAAAATCAAGAAAAACCCAACGCAAAACAAAAAACCGACAATACGCACAACAACAGATAGAGAATTATAAAACAATATAGATACATAGGAGAAGAAATTAAATAAAAACCGCAACACAAAAAATCGGGAAACGCAATTTTCACTCTGTTCTTCAGATTGCTTCTGATGATGACAGTTGTTTCCGAAAATTATTTATTATGAGTAATCGCTGTGAAAGCTTTAAATACTGTAAACAAATTATAGTTCAAAAAACTAAAAACAGATGCTTTACATGTAAGATGCGCTAAAAAGCGAAATATAATGTAAATTCTTTTACAATACTAACCCTTAGAGTACAGAGATGGACATAAATAATTAATTTCAATTCAAAATAAAGCATGGGGTGATTTTATCGGTAGTCATGCAGTCGCTCAACAAATGTAAATGATATAAAACCACCTCATTATTTATTTCGAATTGAAATTAATTATTAATGTCCATATCTATTCAGGAGCTAATAAATGTGCAAGCTGGCGCAGTTTCCCCAGGGGTAGTTACCCCGAGTGTCTAGGTTTCCCCCGATTTTCCCGGGAAGTTCCGCTAATCAGAACCCCAATTTGTGTCCAGGTGCTAAAAATTAACCCCAATTTCTCTTTTAGAGCCCAAAGTTACCCCAAGTTTCCCTTGATTTCACGGATTTCCTCCGAGTTTTCCCTGTTTACCCCTGATTCCCCTGGACAGTTCCGCTAATTCGATCCCTAATTTCCATCAAGGTAGACAAAATTCACCCAAATTAGTGTACAGGTGCTGAAAGTTCACCCCAATTTGTATCCATATGGTTAAAATTCACCCAAGTTTCCCCAAAATTTCTTCAAATTTTTCCGATTCCCCGTTCATACTGTTATCTGTAAAAGCGCTCACACCGTTTCCACACATATATTCAACATAGCCTTAGCAGTGTACTCGCTTTCCAATACCCGCGCCTTTTATCATCATGTGTATGTATTATACATGACTCTGCGTGTAATATATGTAGCATACTTTTTAATTTTCATTTTTCGAGGTTGGGAGGGGTAAAATTTTGCCGAAGTGATAAAAACGTTTGAATCTCAACACTTAGAACCCAAAATTTAAAGGAATTTTCCGAGTCGTGCTCCGTTCCGGCATTTTTTTTTTTTTTTTTTAATTTTATTTTTAAAGAAAATGTTTGAATGTTCCATCAGTCGAATGAGAGCGGGTGAGTGTGCTGCTACGAGATGTATTATGTAAGCGCGACCGCGGCTGTAATGGAAATATTTAAATGTTCCAGCAACTAGTTGAAACTGTCACCAGGTGAGGTGAATTCCAGTCGTTCGTTTTGAAATTAACTAGCCGATCATCTATGCACACTCTCACACGCCACCGATAGAAACCTGTTCACGATCGCTACACGTTCACACACGCACACATATACACCGTCACCTGATATATATTTTTCGTCTTTTTCCGCTTCCGACCTTATATTCAATTCGATGATTTTTTTTTTTCCGTATTCTCCATTCGTTGCGTTGCAAAAGCACACCGTCCATTCCTGCACACATATCAAGCATCGTGTTAGCCTCTACAAAGGTACACTGTACTATTCCATACACGCTCTGGTTGCCACCGAAATAAACGCCGCGATATCACTCCCACGCACACGCACACACACACACACACATACACACCACCACTTCGTACATATTTTATTTTCGAGTCAAAATATTATAGAATTAGCCTAAGTATATTTTTCTTTTACGCTTCTGTTTATTTCTTCCGAACGTTCATAATTTTTATATTTTTTTGTTTCTCCGATTCTAAAAATTAATTTGTCAATGTATTAGCCACTCTTTCATTCGCACATAATGTTCCCTCGCACTCATCTGCTACCGGTAGTTCTCTTATCGTTCATAATAACTTTTTCAAGTCTAATATTATAGAATCAGCCTAATTATATTTTTTTTCGCTTCCAATCATTTCCTCCGTCCGTTGATAATTTTCTTATTTTATTTTTTCTCAGGTTCTAAAAATAAATCCATTGATATCTTCACTAGTATGATTGCGTAAACATCTTCTAACGGTATTCCTCATATTGTTCATAATAATTTTTCATGTCTATGTATTATGGAATTAGTCTAAAATATATTTTTTCCCCTCTAAAGTCTTTTTCCAAACGTAAGTATTCAAAAATTAATTCGAGTATATTTTTATTTAACGCTGTTTCATATTTTCCCTCTCCCCTATCCACACTACACAAATTTCAATTCTTTTCTATTATTTTTCATGAGTACATCCCCCTGAAACTACAGTGAAACCATACCATTCATTCCCACGCACCCATCTGCTAACAATGATTTTCTCATCATTCATAATAATTTTTTTCGAATCTGTTAGTTTAAGATTATTTCATTTTTTTCAAACTCTAAATATTTTTTTTTTTTTTCAATATCTTCCATATTTCCCCCCAATATGTCCGCATACGCTCATAATGCAAAGGTACTCTGCTTATTTCCTTGCATGAATGTTGCTATGCTGTTGTTTTCGATCATGTGTCAAGGTCATCGAGTCTGCCCGGATCTTCTCCTCCATATCTTTTGTAGAAAAACCGGTTGACATGTACACACCTACACACAAACACCCATAACCCAAAGATCACCTGTAAATTTCGTTCATCTGCGTATGTAACCAGCTTTCACCAAAGGAATGTGGTTTTTCTGGTGCAACCCGCCCTCTTCAAAGACATGCATCGAGCTAGAATCTCGAAAGGATCTGTTCAGGCAGTCAGTATTAGTGTTACATTAAACGTGTAGAATTTGTTGAAGCTGTGTTCTTCACGCATTAATAAAAGTTTGCTCTAACGTTAAAAGTAATAATTTTCTACATTCTTAGTAAAAAGTTAAAAATATTATTCAAACATGAATAACAATACCGATTCGATTGATATTAAAGTCGACGAATTTATTCAGAATTCATTTTCGAGTGATAGTGACTCGCATACAACTTCATCACCTCCATCACAGCAATCAGATGATGGCTATACAGCAGACGGATCAACATCTTCTGTACATAATATCATTGGTCCTGTATTATTATCAGAACAAGCAGATATAGCGGAATATTTTGTAGATATCAGCATCCATATAGATTGTGATTATGGTTTTCGAGTAACTGAACTAGCAATGATTGATATGTCTAGTGGAAAGTGTTTGCATACACTGTATAAGCCAAGCAGAGCATGGCATGCATCAAAAATGCCACATTTACAATGTTCTTCGATGAGTCATTACTTGAAAAATCCTTCATTATTTCTCTATCCCCCCCCCTTTACTTAAAGTACTGGTAATGATGAATATTACAAAAATCTGAACCAGTTGTGTAAAGTGTACATATAATTATTGTCTAATTTTCGAATATTTGTTCATATCTTTTTAGATTAAATAATTTTATTTTTTATTTTTTCTATAACAAACGAATCTAACTGTTCAACTTTTTCATGTACATCACGTACATAAAGTATTTTCCACAGCTGTGTGAGTTTTCATTAATTTGTAAGTCACAACCTAAGACCTGGAGAGTTCTCTCAAATTTTTTAAAATCTTTCATAATCACATTTTTATAAAAATATGTATTAAGTTCACATGTTATTTAATATTTTTTTATTTCACAAATATTTTGTCTATGAGGTGTGTTGATCAATAGAGCAACAGGTAGAAAACCTACTAGCTTACGAGACACAGCATGTTCAAAGAAAAAAACGAGCTAGCACAAGCAGATCAGAGTTGCAACATGCGAATGAGAGATATATTCTCGAGAACAACAGCTTGATTATATAAAACGTCGAAGATACATGCATCTATCAGTGAACAATTATCACATCAAACATAAAAAGGTTGACTAAAAGATTATTATTTTCTTTTCTCCTTCATTCTCACCACTATTACCACTTGCGCCCCACTGACAAGACCTCTGAACATACATTACTAACCTCGCCGATACTATAATATTTTTTCTCTGTGTTATTAAATTAACCCAAGTATATATTTATTCAATTGTTACGCAAACATTTGTTCAAATCTTTTGTAATATGTTGTGCACACATTTATAACCCGCAGACACTACTCGCTTCATTACCACGAATACATCTCTTTCATTGTTACTTATCATAACATAGTTTTTCCTGAAATTGTAGAAAAATACTCTTCGCCCCATTCTTCCAGGGTGATTTATTTTCAAATTTCAAATCACGCATAATTATTTTAGAATCAAATTAAGTATATTTTATCATTTCCAAAAAATCAATCATCTCTGTACAAGACATTAACTTATTTTCACATCAAACATATTATTTTTTTTTAATCTACCGTACATATTATTTTTTTTTAATCTACCGTACATATTATTTTTTTTTAATCTACCGTACATATTATTTTTTTTTAATCTACCGTACATATTATTTTTTTTTAATCTACCGTACATATTATTTTTTATCATTTAAATTTTTTTCTCAATTCACAAATAGCTAACCTATAGAAAACATATTGTTGTAAACATACATGACGAACTCAATCCTCATAATTACATCGTGAATTAATTTTTTCTTCATTTTTTTTTTTACCATCATGAAATTGTAGTAGTATTTTTTATTTTTTTATTTTCCATACATGACAAAAGTAATAGAATCACGGCATCTATGAATGTATACACCGTACGCTTCCAATAACCTATCATGCATTTTTTTTAAATTAGTCCAAGCATACTACTTTTTAATAACAAAGCCGATCATACATTATTTTTTCTTCTATATAATCACTAATCTATGAAAACACTTCGTTCGTTTTACTCATACCATAGCAATCACTCCTTTTCCCTCATGCTAACAAGCTTCAAAATTTAATAATATAACACGAAATTATTCTAAATATATGTTCATGCTATTAAAATTAATATATCAATTAATCTTTATATTCCTTTTGTACATTTCTGAAAAAAATCCTACAACATGTTTTAAAATTAATCAAAGTATACTATTTAATTACCTAAAATCAATTATTCTCTCATACAGTTTTTTCCAATCATACATAATTTTTTTTTTTCTGTATAGTCATTATTGTAAAGTCATACAAAACAACATCATATTTCTAATCATAATGAATCCTTCATTCCATTCCGTTCATGCTATATACCATTATCATTCAATTCAATGTTATGAAATTAGTCTAAATGTACATTCATACTAGCAAAGTTATTATCTCACCCTTTGCATTGTTCCAAGATGATTTATTTTACATTTTTTCTTTAAATTTCCCTCATACTATTATTTTTGAAATGTTGGATGATGCCTATGATTAGAATTCATGATTATGAAGAGAGACGCATGCTGAAATTGTATTGTCATTGTATATGCGGGATGATGTGTGATTGTGGGTGAGTATGCATACATGTAAAATATATGAGTGTGTTAGTAGAAAACATCCATTCAAGCATGAACACAGCTACAGATAGAGTTATAGAATGAGAGAGATAAAAATATATATTTTGTTATGTTTGATATGTGTATGATAAAGAGGTTAACAAAGAATAATCACATTACCCTCACAACTTAGACATTGAGTTATACCTTTGCAATATTTTAGATGTGAAAGCAGTGACATTGACATGTAGTAAACGTTTTCATCACTTTTGACTCATTATAACCAATTTTCCAACATTTTTCGCTTTTTTCCTACATTTTAATACTTTTACACCGTTTTAGTCAATTTTTGCTATTTAATGCCATTTTTCCAGTGGCTTTACCACCTTTCTCACAATTTTCATCATTCTTTCATGATCTTTGTTAGGTTTTTTCTTACAACTCTTTATCATTTCGATTGTCGTTAGTGATATCCATCATTATTTATGCTTTCAATCCTTCCGCTTCATCTATACACACATACAGCTTAGCAATTGCCACAGACGTTGATCGTTGTAGGATCCCAATCGTGATTTCCATTTGATTATTGGGATTTAAAAGTCACATCTTTGAACGCTTGATCTAACACATCAACATGATCTTTGTATTCGCCAACCCGCTGTTGGAGGTTCCACTTAATATCTTCAACAGACTATCATACAGTCGTTTAATAAGAGAATCTGTAAGAGCCGAGATATTTACTTAACGTTTTCCCAACACATTCACAGACCTACCCTGTACACTAAGGAAATCTTTAAACATCTCTGTAACCATTCCTTTTAAGCTGACGGGAGCAAGGAACTCCTATAAACGTTTGTCAATCAGCACTTCATCGTTCATCGCCCTGGTTTCACTCACCATTGCACAGACATGTAATAAACATTTTCTTCTTTTACAATTTTCTTATGCTTTAACACTATTACTTCATTTTTCCTCATTTATAACTAATTGTAACCAGTTTTCCACTATTTCTTAGCATGTTCTTCTGTTTTAGGACCTTTTTGTGCTTTTTTTTCATCAATTTATGTTATTTCACATCGTTTTTCTGGTGATTTTAGTGCCTTTCACACAATTTTACTCAATTTTTCCCCATCTTTGAAGATTTTTTTTTTTCATTTATCTCATACATTATATGTCCGAATGTGACGATTAGCTATCCTTTTAAGTACATTTTTTAATTCGATATAAGTGAGGAGTACTTTTCAGGTCGACATGTATACTTCGTGATATGACATTCAATTCATTATTAATCTATGTTTCAACAGGTTTGTGGTCGGTTGTTGGAGGTTTACAGAACTTTCTGTTGCATTGCTTATAGTATAATGGTTCTTGTGTGCTAGTGAGATGATGGTGTTTTGTTGGGAATAATAAACATGGGAAAGAGAAGGAGTGCGTCCCATCAAGCAGGGGGAGTGATGCTTCGTAATTAGCTTGGGTATTGCGCACATTGCATGGCAGTTATAATATGCTCGAGCAAAAATTAGTCGCTGTACTCGCATGTCGTTCATGTTATTCATTAAATGTTCACACTGAGAGATGCAATCGGCTCATCAACATATGGATCCATGCTATCATTTCGATTTTTATAATTGTAATCTGCACTGAGCATGTATGTATTACAACAAAACCATAAACTCTGTTACAGATGATAATGTTTGAGAATAGATAGTGAAACGTTCATTAGAACATGAATGTGTATACAAAGTGTTGTTACATCACATGTATGTCATCAAATTAACTAAAATGTTGCATCCATAGTAAAAAAAAAAAAAAAAAAAAAAAAAAAAATGAGGGGTTTTCCCTAACAGGGCGATTATAATAAAATTAATGCGATTTTAGATGGAAATGGGATATTTTCCAGTAAAAACGCTGTTTTGCACCTAAATGGTGAATACTTTGGAGGTTAAACGGTATTTTTCACACAAAATTTGATGTGTTTTTATAAATGTGGGTATTTTACTCCTACATGGAGTAATTTCTGCATGTCCCCCTGCTTGATGGGACGCACTCCTTCTCTTTCCCATGTTTATTATTCCCAACAAAACACCATCATCTCACTAGCACACAAGAACCATTATACTATAAGCAATGCAACAGAAAGTTCTGTAAACCTCCAACAACCGACCACAAACCTGTTGAAACATAGATTAATAATGAATTGAATGTCATATCACGAAGTATACATGTCGACCTGAAAAGTACTCCTCACTTATATCGAATTAAAAAATGTACTTAAAAGGATAGCTAATCGTCACATTCGGACATATAATGTATGAGATAAATGAAAAAAAAAAATCTTCAAAGATGGGGAAAAATTGAGTAAAATTGTGTGAAAGGCACTAAAATCACCAGAAAAACGATGTGAAATAACATAAATTGATGAAAAAAAAGCACAAAAAGGTCCTAAAACAGAAGAACATGCTAAGAAATAGTGGAAAACTGGTTACAATTAGTTATAAATGAGGAAAAATGAAGTAATAGTGTTAAAGCATAAGAAAATTGTAAAAGAAGAAAATGTTTATTACATGTCTGTGCAATGGTGAGTGAAACCAGGGCGATGAACGATGAAGTGCTGATTGACAAACGTTTATAGGAGTTCCTTGCTCCCGTCAGCTTAAAAGGAATGGTTACAGAGATGTTTAAAGATTTCCTTAGTGTACAGGGTAGGTCTGTGAATGTGTTGGGAAAACGTTAAGTAAATATCTCGGCTCTTACAGATTCTCTTATTAAACGACTGTATGATAGTCTGTTGAAGATATTAAGTGGAACCTCCAACAGCGGGTTGGCGAATACAAAGATCATGTTGATGTGTTAGATCAAGCGTTCAAAGATGTGACTTTTAAATCCCAATAATCAAATGGAAATCACGATTGGGATCCTACAACGATCAACGTCTGTGGCAATTGCTAAGCTGTATGTGTGTATAGATGAAGCGGAAGGATTGAAAGCATAAATAATGATGGATATCACTAACGACAATCGAAATGATAAAGAGTTGTAAGAAAAAACCTAACAAAGATCATGAAAGAATGATGAAAATTGTGAGAAAGGTGGTAAAGCCACTGGAAAAATGGCATTAAATAGCAAAAATTGACTAAAACGGTGTAAAAGTATTAAAATGTAGGAAAAAAGCGAAAAATGTTGGAAAATTGGTTATAATGAGTCAAAAGTGATGAAAACGTTTACTACATGTCAATGTCACTGCTTTCACATCTAAAATATTGCAAAGGTATAACTCAATGTCTAAGTTGTGAGGGTAATGTGATTATTCTTTGTTAACCTCTTTATCATACACATATCAAACATAACAAAATATATATTTTTATCTCTCTCATTCTATAACTCTATCTGTAGCTGTGTTCATGCTTGAATGGATGTTTTCTACTAACACACTCATATATTTTACATGTATGCATACTCACCCACAATCACACATCATCCCGCATATACAATGACAATACAATTTCAGCATGCGTCTCTCTTCATAATCATGAATTCTAATCATAGGCATCATCCAACATTTCAAAAATAATAGTATGAGGGAAATTTAAAGAAAAAATGTAAAATAAATCATCTTGGAACAATGCAAAGGGTGAGATAATAACTTTGCTAGTATGAATGTACATTTAGACTAATTTCATAACATTGAATTGAATGATAATGGTATATAGCATGAACGGAATGGAATGAAGGATTCATTATGATTAGAAATATGATGTTGTTTTGTATGACTTTACAATAATGACTATACAGAAAAAAAAAAATTATGTATGATTGGAAAAAACTGTATGAGAGAATAATTGATTTTAGGTAATTAAATAGTATACTTTGATTAATTTTAAAACATGTTGTAGGATTTTTTTCAGAAATGTACAAAAGGAATATAAAGATTAATTGATATATTAATTTTAATAGCATGAACATATATTTAGAATAATTTCGTGTTATATTATTAAATTTTGAAGCTTGTTAGCATGAGGGAAAAGGAGTGATTGCTATGGTATGAGTAAAACGAACGAAGTGTTTTCATAGATTAGTGATTATATAGAAGAAAAAATAATGTATGATCGGCTTTGTTATTAAAAAGTAGTATGCTTGGACTAATTTAAAAAAAATGCATGATAGGTTATTGGAAGCGTACGGTGTATACATTCATAGATGCCGTGATTCTATTACTTTTGTCATGTATGGAAAATAAAAAAATAAAAAATACTACTACAATTTCATGATGGTAAAAAAAAAAATGAAGAAAAAATTAATTCACGATGTAATTATGAGGATTGAGTTCGTCATGTATGTTTACAACAATATGTTTTCTATAGGTTAGCTATTTGTGAATTGAGAAAAAAATTTAAATGATAAAAAATAATATGTACGGTAGATTAAAAAAAAATAATATGTACGGTAGATTAAAAAAAAATAATATGTTTGATGTGAAAATAAGTTAATGTCTTGTACAGAGATGATTGATTTTTTGGAAATGATAAAATATACTTAATTTGATTCTAAAATAATTATGCGTGATTTGAAATTTGAAAATAAATCACCCTGGAAGAATGGGGCGAAGAGTATTTTTCTACAATTTCAGGAAAAACTATGTTATGATAAGTAACAATGAAAGAGATGTATTCGTGGTAATGAAGCGAGTAGTGTCTGCGGGTTATAAATGTGTGCACAACATATTACAAAAGATTTGAACAAATGTTTGCGTAACAATTGAATAAATATATACTTGGGTTAATTTAATAACACAGAGAAAAAATATTATAGTATCGGCGAGGTTAGTAATGTATGTTCAGAGGTCTTGTCAGTGGGGCGCAAGTGGTAATAGTGGTGAGAATGAAGGAGAAAAGAAAATAATAATCTTTTAGTCAACCTTTTTATGTTTGATGTGATAATTGTTCACTGATAGATGCATGTATCTTCGACGTTTTATATAATCAAGCTGTTGTTCTCGAGAATATATCTCTCATTCGCATGTTGCAACTCTGATCTGCTTGTGCTAGCTCGTTTTTTTCTTTGAACATGCTGTGTCTCGTAAGCTAGTAGGTTTTCTACCTGTTGCTCTATTGATCAACACACCTCATAGACAAAATATTTGTGAAATAAAAAAATATTAAATAACATGTGAACTTAATACATATTTTTATAAAAATGTGATTATGAAAGATTTTAAAAAATTTGAGAGAACTCTCCAGGTCTTAGGTTGTGACTTACAAATTAATGAAAACTCACACAGCTGTGGAAAATACTTTATGTACGTGATGTACATGAAAAAGTTGAACAGTTAGATTCGTTTGTTATAGAAAAAATAAAAAATAAAATTATTTAATCTAAAAAGATATGAACAAATATTCGAAAATTAGACAATAATTATATGTACACTTTACACAACTGGTTCAGATTTTTGTAATATTCATCATTACCAGTACTTTAAGTAAAGGGGGGGGGATAGAGAAATAATGAAGGATTTTTCAAGTAATGACTCATCGAAGAACATTGTAAATGTGGCATTTTTGATGCATGCCATGCTCTGCTTGGCTTATACAGTGTATGCAAACACTTTCCACTAGACATATCAATCATTGCTAGTTCAGTTACTCGAAAACCATAATCACAATCTATATGGATGCTGATATCTACAAAATATTCCGCTATATCTGCTTGTTCTGATAATAATACAGGACCAATGATATTATGTACAGAAGATGTTGATCCGTCTGCTGTATAGCCATCATCTGATTGCTGTGATGGAGGTGATGAAGTTGTATGCGAGTCACTATCACTCGAAAATGAATTCTGAATAAATTCGTCGACTTTAATATCAATCGAATCGGTATTGTTATTCATGTTTGAATAATATTTTTAACTTTTTACTAAGAATGTAGAAAATTATTACTTTTAACGTTAGAGCAAACTTTTATTAATGCGTGAAGAACACAGCTTCAACAAATTCTACACGTTTAATGTAACACTAATACTGACTGCCTGAACAGATCCTTTCGAGATTCTAGCTCGATGCATGTCTTTGAAGAGGGCGGGTTGCACCAGAAAAACCACATTCCTTTGGTGAAAGCTGGTTACATACGCAGATGAACGAAATTTACAGGTGATCTTTGGGTTATGGGTGTTTGTGTGTAGGTGTGTACATGTCAACCGGTTTTTCTACAAAAGATATGGAGGAGAAGATCCGGGCAGACTCGATGACCTTGACACATGATCGAAAACAACAGCATAGCAACATTCATGCAAGGAAATAAGCAGAGTACCTTTGCATTATGAGCGTATGCGGACATATTGGGGGGAAATATGGAAGATATTGAAAAAAAAAAAAAATATTTAGAGTTTGAAAAAAATGAAATAATCTTAAACTAACAGATTCGAAAAAAATTATTATGAATGATGAGAAAATCATTGTTAGCAGATGGGTGCGTGGGAATGAATGGTATGGTTTCACTGTAGTTTCAGGGGGATGTACTCATGAAAAATAATAGAAAAGAATTGAAATTTGTGTAGTGTGGATAGGGGAGAGGGAAAATATGAAACAGCGTTAAATAAAAATATACTCGAATTAATTTTTGAATACTTACGTTTGGAAAAAGACTTTAGAGGGGAAAAAATATATTTTAGACTAATTCCATAATACATAGACATGAAAAATTATTATGAACAATATGAGGAATACCGTTAGAAGATGTTTACGCAATCATACTAGTGAAGATATCAATGGATTTATTTTTAGAACCTGAGAAAAAATAAAATAAGAAAATTATCAACGGACGGAGGAAATGATTGGAAGCGAAAAAAAATATAATTAGGCTGATTCTATAATATTAGACTTGAAAAAGTTATTATGAACGATAAGAGAACTACCGGTAGCAGATGAGTGCGAGGGAACATTATGTGCGAATGAAAGAGTGGCTAATACATTGACAAATTAATTTTTAGAATCGGAGAAACAAAAAAATATAAAAATTATGAACGTTCGGAAGAAATAAACAGAAGCGTAAAAGAAAAATATACTTAGGCTAATTCTATAATATTTTGACTCGAAAATAAAATATGTACGAAGTGGTGGTGTGTATGTGTGTGTGTGTGTGTGCGTGTGCGTGGGAGTGATATCGCGGCGTTTATTTCGGTGGCAACCAGAGCGTGTATGGAATAGTACAGTGTACCTTTGTAGAGGCTAACACGATGCTTGATATGTGTGCAGGAATGGACGGTGTGCTTTTGCAACGCAACGAATGGAGAATACGGAAAAAAAAAAAATCATCGGATTGAATATAAGGTCGGAAGCGGAAAAAGACGAAAAATATATATCAGGTGACGGTGTATATGTGTGCGTGTGTGAACGTGTAGCGATCGTGAACAGGTTTCTATCGGTGGCGTGTGAGAGTGTGCATAGATGATCGGCTAGTTAATTTCAAAACGAACGACTGGAATTCACCTCACCTGGTGACAGTTTCAACTAGTTGCTGGAACATTTAAATATTTCCATTACAGCCGCGGTCGCGCTTACATAATACATCTCGTAGCAGCACACTCACCCGCTCTCATTCGACTGATGGAACATTCAAACATTTTCTTTAAAAATAAAATTAAAAAAAAAAAAAAAAAATGCCGGAACGGAGCACGACTCGGAAAATTCCTTTAAATTTTGGGTTCTAAGTGTTGAGATTCAAACGTTTTTATCACTTCGGCAAAATTTTACCCCTCCCAACCTCGAAAAATGAAAATTAAAAAGTATGCTACATATATTACACGCAGAGTCATGTATAATACATACACATGATGATAAAAGGCGCGGGTATTGGAAAGCGAGTACACTGCTAAGGCTATGTTGAATATATGTGTGGAAACGGTGTGAGCGCTTTTACAGATAACAGTATGAACGGGGAATCGGAAAAATTTGAAGAAATTTTGGGGAAACTTGGGTGAATTTTAACCATATGGATACAAATTGGGGTGAACTTTCAGCACCTGTACACTAATTTGGGTGAATTTTGTCTACCTTGATGGAAATTAGGGATCGAATTAGCGGAACTGTCCAGGGGAATCAGGGGTAAACAGGGAAAACTCGGAGGAAATCCGTGAAATCAAGGGAAACTTGGGGTAACTTTGGGCTCTAAAAGAGAAATTGGGGTTAATTTTTAGCACCTGGACACAAATTGGGGTTCTGATTAGCGGAACTTCCCGGGAAAATCGGGGGAAACCTAGACACTCGGGGTAACTACCCCCGGGGAAACTGCGCTAGCTTGCACATTTGTTAGCTACTCTATTCACTCTTAGGTTAGTATTGTAAAAGAATTTAAATTAAATTAAGGTTTTTTAGCGCATCTGTTTTTAGTTTTTTTTAAACTATAATTTTATTTTTAATTTTTTAATCTTGAAGAAAATAATGTAACAGAAGGATCATATTTGATTATAATTATTTTCTACGTTTAACTAAAGCTATACTTAATTCCGTTGCATATTTTCCGTAAATTCAACAATACAATACAGCAATCTAAATCCATTTTTCACCCACTTACCGACGTCCGAATGATTTGAAATTTTTATTAATTGTCGAAATCGGATAACAATGCAATATTACGCAGAAAAAAAGTACCCACACCCACAAAGAAATTTTTAATAAATGTAAATATTTATAAACGAAATAATTTTTATTTCCCGCGAAAACACGACGATTTAATGGAAGCATCCTCAGCCGGGGTGTCATTATGTTTCCCACCACGATGCGGTGGCTTGGAGAAAAATAACAGCTACAGAGACCCGTTGCTTTCGTCGAGCCGCCACATTGCGGTGGAATGCATAACGAGACCGGCTACGGTATTTTCCTCCAAGCGGCCGCATCGTGATGGGAAACATAATGAGACCCCGGCTGAGGATGCTTCCGTCAAGCTTTCGCGGGGAATAGAAATTATTCCGTTCATAAATATTTACATTTTTTAAATTTATTTGTGGGTGTAGGTGTTTTTTTTTTCTGCATAATATTACATTGTTATCGGGTTTTGAAAAATTACTAAAAATTTCAAATCATTCGGATATCGAGAAGTGGGTGAGAAATGGATTCCAAAATTCCATTACAAAAACATACAAAGTTACCAGTGAAACTAATGTAAAGCATATAAAAACCAACTGCTGAATTTAAAAAACCGAACACCGCTGTTCAAGCGGGTACTGACAAGCTTGCAGGAATTCACGGCAACGAAATAATGTGCTAACGAACTCTAATCTCAGAACAGTGAGGAATATAAAATTGAACTTGGAGTAATATATATAAATAAATATATATATGTATATATCCTGAATTAAAAACATCTCTTATATCAAGAATTATATTATTCCTAGTGCAAGTAATAAGGTAGAGTCAGTGTAATTGAATTTTGATTAATCGTTTTCGAAATATACCACCTAAAAGTAAATGAGAGACTTGGTTAAAAAATTTTTTCAATAGCCGAACTTTTTTTTTTTGGTGCGTGGAGAGGAGGTTCGCCGACAAACAGCATTAACTCGTGTTCGTCAGAAAAATTCTGAACAATAATATTTAGGAATTTCTGTACTTTGTTTTTATGTTTGAAAAATAAAATTTTTTTAAAGAAAAAACTTAGTAATTGCTGATAGATTTTTTTTCTAAATCTATTAGTTTACGCTCTGACGAGCAACATGTGTCGCGATGTATACAAAAAAAAAGAAATACTACACACGCATGTCTAGCACCAGTTCTGGCTCTATTTACAAAAGTTCACGAAATACGATAGTTTTTGTATTAAAATTTGGCATTATATGATTAATTACAGTTGCAGGATTACACGTAATCCTATTCTGAACCAGAGTTGGGCGTAATTATAGTCTCGAGGTAATTATAATTGCAAAAAAAGTGATACGCGAAATTTCCACTATAAAAATGAGTTCCATACCCTTGACGGAGTTGTGGATAAAGTTCACAGCACAAAACCTAACTGAACTGAAGAGAATATCGAAGCCAGTTGCCAAATTTCTCCGATGCCATTAGTAATCGATCTTCGATAACTGGGGCAGCAATTTGAGTGCAGAAAGAGATCTCAACCCTAATATATCTGGTTGCCAAGCACTTGAACTGCTAAGCTTCCAAGATGACCCATTATACTTTAATTATTAAATTGATAATAAATACGAAAACATTGAGTTCAAAAAAAAACCATATATTATACAAAGTGAAAGATCGCTAACATGCTTCGTAATTTGAAATTACTTATGATTTTTTTTTTTTTTGATACCGTGAATATGTGTAATTAGTTCTTTACAGAGTTTATTTGGTATTGCGTGTAATATTTTGATATAGGCGCAGTAATAAGCACAAAAATGGGTGAATCAATAATTTTAAATTTATAATAATTATAAAGCTTTCTTCTTTTTCTTCTTCATTAGCCGTTACTTTCATTTTCAGATATCGGTATTCTCTAATCGTAACGATCGAGTTTGCGTCTACCTTATTCTTCACACTGCTCAAGTGATGTCTAGCTGTTGCCTCGGTGGCTTTCCTCTATTTCTTTGACATTCATAAAGTTTCCGCGACTTGAAAAATATTAACCAACGGAAAGGACAAAAATATTAGTCAGGACACTCGGTTTATAGGAACGCAGATGATTAACGATTTCAAGGTGGTAACATGCAGATTAAGTCACACTTCGCTCGAATGGGTGCATAACAGTGAATCATGTCCGAAATGCTGGATGGATGGAACTATAAAACACATTGTGTGGCAATGCGACTGGTACAAGAGAGAGTGAAGATTTTTTATTAATAATATCGTATCTGCGTTGGACACAGTTCCGGTTTCAATCTTGTTTATTATTATTATTTTTAATTTTTTAATGGGTTTGTCAACGAAGACATTAACCCATGAAATGGGAAGAAAGAGAAAATTAATTTTTATTCTCAAACGATTAAGGACAGACGATCAAAATAATTCGAGGGCAGGAATAACAGAAACAGAAGACAATGAGAGAATGTAAGAAACACCGATAAGGGGAGTAGGAAAGCCGAGTATTAATAGAGAAGAATATAAGGATAATTGTTCCACAGAAAATACTGAATATTCAAATAAAACATAATACCACGGTCGCATGGAAAATAACTAGAAGGGGGGAGGACAAAATAGGGTAGATGCAGGTAAAACCCGAGAGAAAATAATGCAGGAAGAGATCCTACAAATAGAAATAAACCCGTGTTTTGTTGAATCTAAATATTTATTTGATTAGATTATTCCAGACGTTGTGAGGTGAAAATGTAGTTAAAGAGAAGAGATTTTTTTTTTTGGGGGGCTTGGCCGACTAAGGGCAGCGCACCCAGGACAATTAGACTAGATTAGAGATTAAATTTTAATCCGGTCAGAAATAGATGACAGAAAAGAGACAAGAATAGGAACCACACTGGATGACGGCAAAGCTAAGATATAGGAAGCACTATATGGAGTAGGAAAATTCAGCTTTAACAGCTGAAAGAGAAGTTCAAAAGACAACGAGGAACTTGTGTTTCTGTAATGAGAAAATATTCCAGGATGAGTAATATGGATGACGTTACAGAATGGATGGGCAGCGACGAGATCGGAGAAAGGGGCAGACTTTAAAAACTAGTTAATGTACCACCGTAAGTTAATTTTCATGTAGTACTTTTTTTTATAGGGTATGTTAATTTTCATTTTTTCATTTGATTTGCAGTATTTAACCTTGAACTCCGGCCTATCCGGACTTTTTGTCACCAGGACCGGCTGGCCGCCCAATTAATCTCGATAATCGCGAGTCGACTGTACTAGAGTAAATAAATATATTATTTTTTACAAGTGCATTGCTTACTTTCTAATGAACCGTAAAAACGCGGTATCATTTGCAACATTGGTTGCCTTCCTTTTGAAACTGCGCGTTTCGTAGATTGCTTCGACAATAAGACCTCGACCAATCCAATTTATCTAAACCTCCAAAAACCTCTAATTTGATCAAAATCGTTGGAGTCGTTTCCGAGAACCCAGTTTTATAAATATATATATATACTTTTACACGCACACGTAATAAGATTATTGTCACCTAGTTATTACCAAAATGATTCAAAAGTATTTTACCAAGAGATTAATTTGTCGAGGATGATCACTATTTATTAATTAATTAAGTAGTTACCTAAAAAGTCCGCAGAAATTATCATTTTAAAAAAAAGTGAGAGAGGGGTCCTCGCGAATTTATTTTCATCCCGTAATCACCGAACACTGATAACACTCTAAATTAAACCATTATCCCTTATCGTGTCCTGTGTTTTTGCTGGGTTTTTTTTCTTAAATTAAAAAAAAAAAAAAATCACAATGCTGACCAAGAACACTGCATCGGGTCGTCTAAAAAAGCTATTAATTTCATAGCGATCGATAATGCGACCGACCAATCCATTTCAGCAGGTGTAGCAGAAATTAAGCTACAGAAAGTAAGTGACAAGTTGGTTTGTTAGAGCGATCGAGTAGTAGGAATAGGAATAAATGTAACTGTGGCGGAAGAGTAATCGAAGGAATGCGTCTTCGTCCTAGCCGATGCTGGTCTGCTCGGAGCCCCGAATAATTCTTGGAAAACGAGGTCGTTCCGTCTTATGAAAAATTTAATTGAAGGCTAATTTCACGCTCGCCCCTATCACCGTAACCGCGATCATCGCAATCGGCCGATGGTATAATTCTCAACGACTGTCGTAATTATCAGTTATTATAAATTTGTCATCGTGTACATTAGTCGGAGCTGGTGTTCCATCTCAGCTGTCGTATAATCGTCACTTAACGGTGAAACGTAGTGCTTCGATCTCATCTTATTTTTCCTTCGAGTCTTTTTATTTTAAATCTGTAATTTACCGCTAGTTAAAATTTACGCGTGCACCTGAAGACACAGTCGCGCCAATATTAATAATCTGGATTTTTAACGCAACCAACCGGAAGGTCGATTAGTTCCTGAAGTATTACCGCGAGGCGCTACCGGCGTCCAATATCACAGAGTCATTGAAAAAGTAAGTTGAAACGTTTTGTCCGTATCAGGATTACGCGTGAAATTCAGTGTTTATCGTAAATAATTACCAAAGACTATCTCGATCACAACTGATTAGGATCAGATTGACATTTGTTAACAGGTTTTTGGAAAAGAATGTAAAAATCGGCCTTTGTGTCCTTGCTTTTTTAAACTATTTTCACTTGTTTAACGATGTTAATTCCAAAAATTAATGTAGTGACTAACGGTGATGAAAAGAAGAAGAAAAAATAGTGCATGTAAACAAAGGGAGGAAAATCAAAAATTGATTATAAGCAAAATCGAACGGCCAACACAGCAAACTAACATCACATCGGATTTGATGATTGTCACACATTTTTAGGCTCGTTTCCTCCGAATTTTACTTTTTTTGTATTTTCTTTGAAATGCCAACCGAGCAAAATAAATGATTCGGACGCGAGGGGGACACATAGTGCTAAAATTGAGAAAAAGTAAGCTAGATTTTAATGCAAATAACGGAAATGAAGGAGGTTCTGATTAAGAAGTGAAGGGAGGAGATATTATTACATGGCAGACAGTATATTTTTTTTCTTTTTTTTTTTTTTTGGGCGCGCCAGCGGCATTGACCCAACAACAAGAAAACTAAGCTAAGAAATTAAATAACTAAGCGGTCCGAAATGGACGCAACAAAGGACAGCAGTGCGGACACCACAGAAGATGAAGGAGAGGATAAAGGAAGAGTTATAGGGCATAGTAGGGAGACCTAATGACAGGAGCTGACTGTATAAAAGGGAGCGTTCGTTACGAAGAGCAGAACACTCGAAGAAGAAAATGTGATCAGCATCACATGTACGAGGAGGATCACAATCGTGAAGAGAACAATTAAGAGAAGGCGACAGAGCAAATCGAACGCGAGAAGAAGGGAGTAGACAATGATTTGGAGACGAATTAAGGATACAATATAAGAGCGACGACCGAAAGGAATAGAATTGAACCAATACAGGGAACGAGGAATTGGCTGAATAAAACGGTAATGCGAATGACGATTAAAAAATAGGAAATAATAAATATCCTGCCAAAGTCTGGCATGATTGGAGGTGGATAAGGAAAGGATATCTGAAGAAGGGAAATGGTTGAGGAATGAATCAAGGCGACCAGCAGAACGAGCCAAAGAATCGGCTACGTCATTGCCATCAATTCCGGAATCACTGGGGACCCATATAAAATATCAATAAGAATAGAACGGGATGACTGCAAAGTGGAGATAAGAGAACGAATTGAGAGAATAATACTAATGATAGGAATGTGAAGGAGGAGAGGATAGGACTTGAGGACGCCCTTAGAGTCCGAAATAATGAGGAATTGGGAAAGATCGCTTAAAGAGGAAATATGACAGACAGTATAGGATGAGAAGAGACAAAGTGAAAAGCTGATAGTGGCATTGGAAAAGAAACACAATTACAGTTTGCAAGATCGGATAATGTAGAGAGAGAAAAGGATAGAGAATCGAAAGAGAGAAAACGGAAGCAAGGGGTGTAACTGAGACAGAGACGTGTATCACTGTGAAGGCAACGGGGAACGATTAAGCCGGAAGACGAGAACCGAAGTAGTAAAGAGGAATACGAATTTGATGATAAAACAAATGTATAAAATAGGAAGAGGACTGCAGATACCGTTATTTAAAGTGAGCAAGTTGGTCTTAAAATGTCTGTGATCATATTACCTTATCAGCGAGGGCATTTATAGTGATGGAATGGGCTAAAAAGAAAAAAAAAATTGAAACGAAAACAATGTGAAAAACAAAATATATTACAACGAAATCATGAATACCTGATTTCGATGTAATCTATTTTGTTTTTCATATTGTTTTCGTTTCAATTTTTTTTTCCTTTTTAATTAAAACTCGAACCCATTCCATCACTATAAATTAGGATCGAATTTTTTTTTTTCCTTTTTTCATTCTTGTAAGCCTGCCCTACTTCGTATTTAAATTTTATAGGAAAAAGGCGCGTACATCTTCATTAGGAGAGTATTTCTAATTGATGGGACAGACATGAAGAATAAATCTAAAAAAAAAAAAGTGCAAAATGAAATGTAAACTTTTAAAGTTATAATAATTAACATGATTACACACACATTTCCATATAACGAATTTTTTATGTAGGTAGCGCGAAGCCTAGTAGTTAAGATGCTTGGCTACCAAACTCAAACTAGAGCTCACAGGTCCTAGACACTTGTCTCGTTCCAGATCATCGAAGTCGCCCCCCCCCCTCCAGGTATATACCTAATCTGAAATTGAATTGCGTACCAGAGAAATCTGGGGGAAAGTAAAGGCGGATCCCAAGTGAAAAAAAAACTAGCCCTCTCCTACTCTCATCAGTACAGATGAGCTTAATGCATTGTGAACCTTAACTTCACAATCCTCAACAACCTGTCAAGGGTATGAGGCTTACACTTATATATACACATGTATATATGTATATAGTTATTTGTATTTAAATAATATATTTCCAGCAATCGTTATTTAGTCTGTTTATTATAGTGTAAACTTTAGTTTTCGGAAACGGAATTTTCAGTTCGTCCTATTTTAAAATGTTGCGTAAGAGAAATTGACAGACATCGAAGAAATCAAAATGATTCATTCAAATTCTCGGAAACACATAATTTTAATTCGATATCACATATTATATTCGGAATGCGCAGTATCGTGTAATTAATTATTTTTAAAATTAATTCGTTTTTGTGAAATTTACGAAACTTTAAAGCGAACTCCCGCTCCTGATGATGGCCACAGTGTAAGCTGTTCGAAATGTTAAGCAAATATAATTTCTTTCCAACACAAGCAAAACAGTTTTAGAGCACAAATTAAAAAAAAAACCATTGCAACATATTTAATAAAACTTCTTAAATCCAACTTTATATATTTTTGTTCTAAAATGGGTATCTCTTAATTTTGCAATTTCTTAATATTTTGTTCTTGTACATCTTTTCCATTTTCTTTTTCACCATCAACAACCCCCTTCGTGAAATCCGTTTTATACGATTTCTAATAAAGTCCCCTATATGTATATCATTTAGTTCTTGTTAAAAAATTCTTTTTTTTTTTAATTTTTAATTTTTTAGAGATAATTTTATCGTATTACAACTACATTATTAATATTATCGTATTAGTGTTGTTAATAGTTAATATTTTCGTTTATTTAAAATCATTAACTATAATTATTACTAAGCAATTTCTATTAAAAGAATGAAAATGGTTTTGCGACAAATTTCGATATTGTTGCTTTTTCTAACGTAGATTGCACAGTATCTCCTCTCGTTATGTAAATCGTGCAATTTCTACAATCCGGTTTTAAATAATGTTTTCGGTTGTTTCATTAGTAACGATTTATTTTAGTTCCGCAAAGGCTTACTATTTAGCCTGCTAATATTCCGCTGGATTATTATTGTGACTTCTGGCGTCCTTTTACTTTTAATTATTCTCGTAATTTCATTTCTCGTACCTTTCGTTACCTATTTCCCCCCTCATACGCTATCTAAAACTGACCGATTATGATTCGTGAGTTTACATTATTACATATATTATTGATTTGTCTGTTTCTCTATCATTGAGTTTCTTTAAACAGCTATCAATTGGATCGTTATATTAGAGGAATACTCTCATTTAACTCATCGGTTTAGATTCATACCAAGATAGGAAATGTTAAAAGTACCGTCTCGAAAGTAAGTGCGGGAAGGATTTTCTCAGAGTTACAAATATGCGGGAAACGTAAGAAAAGTAATTAAGACAACTCTTAGAACTAGAGACAGTAAGAATGCGCCGTGCGCCGTTATACTAATAGTTATGATGCTTGGCTACCAAACCAAAAGTGCAGAAAGTGTCATAACCACAAGTTTTTAACATCACTCTAGACTCAAGTGGCTAGAAATAGAACATTATATCAGAGAAATGTGGGAAAGTAAAAGCTGATTCCTAAAGAAGAGAATTTCTGACCGGTAATTTGCTCTTTAAATCCGTTAGACGCGCCTAAAGTACATTATGGAAAGAGCTTAATTTCACAATAACCGCTATGCCTTACCAAGGGGCTCTCTATTGGATTTGATTTGAGCCATGAAAACGGAATTCTGAAAAGGCGAGGAAACGGAACGACGTATTACTAGTTTTTTATTTCTTGTTTTTTATTTTTTTTGGGCTCATCAACCAGGGGGATCTTTGCCCAGAAACAATTAGAAAACAAAATAAATCAGTTATATCACGATACGGTCAGATATTTTTAGTAGGAAAGAGCAAATAACGGGAACGATAGAAAGAAATTGTTTATAGTGCGTACAATATCGTAAATTGAAACATAAGATAAATCTACTATTAACATAAATCTACGTAAATAATTAAATATAGGCAATATTATTAATATTTAATTATTAAATGAGAATGAAAATAAGTATTTCAGATAATTAAAATTCGTTTAATACTAATTAGGTAGTGTAAGAAACCCCCATTATTATTCAATATCTATTCCGAAGCAGTATTCTCGGAGGGATTATTTATTTATTTATTATATATTTTTATTTATGGTCGCTATATGACATCTTGGCCTTCAGCGACCTCGAAATTTACATAAGGTTCTTAAAGATTACGTATAATATACATCGTTTACATTTACAAAAGTTATTTCAGTATTACTTAACAAGCAAAGAAAAGAAAAGAAAAGAAAAGAAAAGAAAAGAAAAGAAAAGAAAAAAAAGGAAAAGGAAAACAAAACAAAACAAAAGGTTCACACGATGTGTGACAAGCGTAGTTGTACATGAAAGTTTAAATCAATTTAAAAAGTGAAACGTTTTTTAAAAAAATAGATTACTTTTTTACGCACATTGTCGTCCATTGTCAAACCTGGATGAATATTATTGAGTCCAGCTCGGACTCTGTCTGGCTGGTTTAGAATCGAACAGGAGATGCTTGATCGTCACTGGGTTGTCACACCGTTGGCACAAAGTTTGCGATTCCTTGGAAATTAGATAGGAGTGAGTGAGGTGCGTATGTCCAATACGTATTCGAGTGATCACTTGTTGTTCCCACCTGCTGTAGAGCGACAGATGTACTATGTCAGATACAGTATTTCTCACGTTGTGAAGCTTACTGGGTTGTTTGCAGCCAAATAGAGTTCCAGTAGCTGATTGACGTCTTACGGATCATCTCGGAAACTTTAGTAAGTGTTAGCCTATTGTCTGGCGAGAATTCGGCCGGGGTTGCAGATTTGGCCGCTTGGTCAGCTAATTCGTTTCCTTCGATACCAATATGGGCTGGTATCCAGACGAAGTTGACGGTTTTATTGGAGGTCCTTAGCTGTTCTAGGATTTTGTGAACACTTCGGATGATAGGATTCGCAGTGAAACGATTTCCGATGGCATTTAGGCAGGACATAGAGTCTGAGTAAATGATGCTGTTCGTGTTATCTTGTCTGCTACTTATTAATTCCAGAGTGTGGAGGATCGCCCTGGCTTCACATGTGAAGACGGAGTTTTGGTCATGTGTCCGTCGGGCCGCCAGCGTGTTGGTGTCAGAGATTACTGCATATCCGGTTTTATTGTTGATTGCCGAGCCATCGGTGTAATACTCGATACTTGAGAGATACTTATCCCGTAGTTCGTGGAACCGTAGTCTAAGGATTGCAGGAGGCGTGGTTCGACAGTCTTGGTCGTTAAGCTGCAGATCAATCGTCAAGTTCAGTGAATGCCATGGAGGATAATAACCGAGCGATCGCTCATAGATCTTGGGAAGCGTAATCCCTAGCTGTGCAGCATAATAGAGTACCCGAATCCGCAATGGGTTCGGTGAGTTTAGTTCACGGTGCCGGTCGAGAGATGGATTTTTGTATATACACAGGTACGCCGGATTGTTGGTTGTTGAGGCGATAGCTGCGGCGTATTTGAGAGCGAGCTCTTTTCGTCGGTCTCAGAGGGATTGAAAACTGCAAAAGGGGGAATAGCCATCAACGGGGTGGTATCATCAACACAACATAAGATATGCTGACGATACGGTTCTTCTCGCTCGTAGTCAGCGGGAGCTACAAGAACTGATAGATGCAGTGGTCGCAGCTGGAACAGCTTGGGGCTTATTCCTAAAATGTAGCCAAAACTAAAATAATGTTGTTTTTTTTTCAAAAAAAAAAAAAACACGACCCGACCACTTGCACGGCTAATAACGAAGTAATTTAATACAAGTTTTTCAAATATCCGAGAAGAACCGTAATTGACGAAAGCTGTAGACCAGAAAAAGAAGTGTGCGGTCAAGAATCGAACAGGCACGAGCAGCCTTTATAGCGATGAAGAATTTCTTCACAACTACCGATTTGAGCCTTGATCTATGCCTTCGAATGATACAGTATTATGTTATATCTACGCTTACGTACGGATGTGAGACATGTGGAACCTCAGCAAAGCATTGGAGGCCAAATTGGGGATACCTTCGATATGTTCCTATACAGGAGAATGCTAAGGATATCTCGAACACAGTGAGTAACCGATGCAGAGGTCTTGCGGTGAATTAGCAGGAAAAGAAAGGTGCTGCTGACGACAATCGAGGAGTGTAAGATGGGACATGTTATGAGAGGCGGAAGGTACAGACTACTGAAATTAGTTCTTAAGGGAAAAATTTGTGGAAAGCGATCTCAGATAGGAGGTGGGACTCATATGGATAGGAGATCTGCGTCGTTGGCTGCAATGTTCCTCCGAGGAGATTTTCAGAGCAACCGTGGCTAAATCTTACATATCGTGTGGATCGCCAATATTCATTCGAAGACGGCGTAAGAAGAAGAAAAAGAAGAACTTCTTATAAAGTATGATTTGGAAACACTGTGCACATTAGTAAATATTTACATTAGCATTATAACTTGTATTCAGATTGAAACGGATACTACTCTCGCTTAGTTAAATAATACGAACGATAAATAATTATTATTAAATTCCTTAATTAGTTTAAATAAATTTATGAAGTAGCCATTTTTTTGACATTTTATAGATGTAAAATTTTTCTACGGGATTAAAAATTTTGCAGACTGACAGGCATTTTTCTATACTTACAAATAAGCGCAATTAATGCTTGCCCGTTACTGCGACCAAAATAGTATTTTAAAAGAATAGTCATAACGTCCAGAGAAGGTCGAAATGCGCGCAAGAAAACCTTTTCCGCATTCCCTTCTTAAGAAAGAATCATTAATCACGGAATCGAGAATTTTATCTACGTGTGCTCTTTCATTCGATTGGCTGCAATGTGTAGATACACGCACAGAATTAATCCGATATTATTAAATGGCCTAAGATTCACACATAGGAAATACGAGTATATAATTCGATAATATGTACACGTATGATTTTACTTTTTCACGCGAAAACTTATGTTGTCAGAGCTCAAATCAAAAAAATCAAAAAAATCAAAAAAATCAATCTATGTAAATTTCAACTTATCGCCTAACACCGGCCTATTATGTACGCTCTTAGTAAAATTTTTGAACCCTAACTTCACAATCCATAACGCCCTGTCAAGGCTATGGCACTTAATTTACTTTACTTAGTAAAATACTCTAAAATCACCGAATTCTCGAATTAATAAAGCTCGACGTTGGCAGAAAAAACTTAAAAATCTGTCCGAAATTAAATTCTGTTTAAAATTAGAAAAACTCCTTGCGACCAGCAACATCTTTTTTTCTCCGTGGCTGCATCGATGCTATCCTGAAATCCGCCTTACTCTCTGATGATCTTTTTATCCTGATAACATTATATTCCACCATTATTTTCAGACTAGCGACACTAGGATAAAGTGTTTTTAAATTTGTATCCATCGCACTAAAAAATAGAAAATACAAAAAGAAAGCGTGGGCAGAATCACATTTTTTTAAATTAATATTCGGAGTGACGTTTCACATATCGAAATGTTACCGATAATTTTTGTGATTTTTTGGAACGAAGTAAACTGGCAGAAATCGTCATATAGCGAAAAAGCGTAAGACGTCCTCCAGGAAATTATTGCTCTCTTTCTCTTTCCGTTTCTTTCTATTATATACGGGTGTGTGTGTGTGTGCGTGCGCGTGCGAGTATCGAGATTCGAGCAACAAGCATTGTGCGCGATCAGCTGTATAACCTCAATTCTAAACACGTGTAAATTTTGTTTTAATTCATACGGGATTTATATTGTGTCATTTTTTATCGTGTACTTTATGACAGACTTTATACGTGTATATCTACCAAAAAAAGTGTAAGGAACTTCGTTCCTACCGGGTGTAGACACCGCTTCTCTTTTTTGTTTTAATAATTTACATTTGAAGAATAAAAAGTAAATTTTTATTAAACTGCATCTTTTGGTATTCGTCTCTTATTCGCATCGCTTTACAATTTCTTCTTCCTACGCATAAATAAATAAATATATAAATAAATAAATAAATAAAACCTTTTTGAGAAAATTTTTAAATTACAAACGTTCGCAATGAGGTTCCCTGCAACCGCCCCCATTCTTGAGAATCTGTGTTACATAGGGATTTATTAAAATCATCCCTCCTCCTAGACACCTGGCGCCGCCGCGACCTTCTTTTTGTATAGGTCCATCGGTCATCATTCGTTTACAAGACCAACCCAAACCAACTTTTGTCTTCTAATATACCTTATCGCATTTATATGTCGTTTTTTAATTCTTGCGTTTCACCGGCTACAGAAATTATTTGTCTTTTCTCCTATTATTTAATATAGAATGTTCGCTTTTTGTCACCTTTATTTTATTAACATTTTTCGAGAAATTTAGGCACTATACAGTAAAATCAAATCAAATCAAATCAAATATATTGCAAAAATATATACAAAGTTACTTATAAATATTTATGTTATTTTTAAATCGCAAATGCGCTCGAAAGCGCGAGTAGCGAAAGTGGTTTTGCGTGTACATGAACTACATCAATGTGTCTAATACTGTTAAAGTGTAAGCATCATTTTTGTAGTTCATGTTTACAAATTATTTCCGTGTTCACATGTGGTTTTGGACATTGCAGATACTTAATATTAATACAAAAAAAAAAAAAAAAAAAAATTATTATTTTTTTTTTTTTACATCTGACATTTTATAATAATAACCTTTTTACAATTTAAATCTTACATTGGCTACATTTATGTGTAATTTTAAACAATTAAATAAATAAAACAAATTGATTACAAATAAACATTATCTGTTCAACACTGACATGTTGCCCATGTTTACAATTATATGTAATAAGAATACAATTTAAATTTAATAATTAAATAATATATAAAATTATTCTCACTTATTCCCCAATCCCGTTATAAGGGTGGCGCACTCCAACAATAATGAATGAACGTAAAAGAAAAACTAATAGTTCTATAAATACCAATAACAGTACATATGATAAAAATAATTATTTTACAAAAAAATAAATTAAGATTATAAAATAATGATAATATAGATATTATTACTCTTAATTTATAATAATAATGATACTAAAAGTAATAACAGCAAATTAATAGTTAATGAAATCTTTATTAAATCGAAATGACGACTTGTAATAGTAAAAATATGTATAGGTATTTGTAATTAAGTTAAACAGCTATTAAATTAAATTTAAGATTAATTAGCTTAATCTGATATAATGTTAATGTACAGACTTAAATTATTACATGTTCGGATATAAATAATGTATGGATTAATGAAATTATAATTATCTGATAAGTTATAAAAGGACAGCGAATGTTACTGAATAATTGAATATTTAACTAAGTTACCGTAGTTGATGATACAATAATTGCTGCAAGTATTATTTTTTTTTTTTTTTCATTTTAAAATTGTGAAAGATAAAGAAAGTTAATTTAAAGTATTTATCGCTCAGGAATATCGATTCGCATATTTTTGATTCAGACCTATGTCGTAATTCAATAAAAATATTTAATAATATATATAACGCGGTACTAAAAGAAAATTGATCGATTTCACTATACTCGTTTCGGTAATTTTCTAATTTATTTTTCTTAAATATTAAATTTATTTGCCCCTTTCCGGTTTTTCCTTTTTTTTTCTTGTATTTCAATAATTTTCTCGATATTTATGATTTAATGTTCCTTTTTCAAACTCGTCCGTTAATTAAAACAACGTCAATTACATTAAGTATCGGCAATAATCGGGTACACGCGTTCCTCGCTGAAAACATGTTATATTATTTCTTGAAAACACATGATCTTTCAATAACGCCCATATATATATATATAGGATAATAATACACATCATTAAGGTGTTTCAACATGAACGGAAAAGGTTAATTAATTTATCTTTCCCGGATTATCTCAGACGTCAATTTTTCGCTAAGCAATATGATAGACGTATTTGGCTAAAAATTGATTTCGGCAACAGTGTAATTAATACAACTAGGCAGTTAGTAATTCTTTAAAACAAACATTTCTTTCGAAATTTAAGGGAGCGAAGCTAAGTCCCGCGGGGACGGACGAGGCTATTCGCTAACTACAATAATGCACGCGATACATGTTTTTGTTTTGTCATCCGGAGCTTAAATAAAATAAGCTTTGCTACGTCCCCATTCTTGAGCATAAAACGTACATAATTTTGAAACATAAATTTTCATTCCCAACAACATGTTCCAAACAAAAAAAAGCCGTGAAGTTCGCGGGTCATTTATAATTATGTAAAACAGGGCACACTATTGATCTCCTTCTTCTTTTATTTCACATTCGATTTATCTTCTAATTCAGGTGAGATTGATGATCGGTTGATTAAGAAAAATTAGGAAAATTAAAACTGCCGTTCAACGTGAGAATAGGGAACCGGTGGCACGGCAGGAGGAATATTTTTGCGGAGATGGGAAAACTAGTGTCTTTGGGTAAATTCCCTAACCGCAAGGCAACGGGTAGATAACGATGTAAGTTTTCCACTCCCACCCCTCAACCTGCCGAGCGAGAAACAGTTGTAGGACTTTTTATGCTGACTTTTAGCAGACAGTTCCTTAAGCTGTCCATCTGCATCCTCGTGTCTCCTTGCTCTGTTGCTATTGGAATCGCCCGCTTGAGGCTTTCCGCCAGTAGCCGCTCCTGGTCCATCACTGCTTATTGGTTAGTTACAGCTATTATTCACCACCTGCGGATGCACCCGATTCCGGCTAGAGCTCCGGATCTCGTAAGGCACAAAGTGCCCTTCCCCCTCCCGAGCAGAATAACAATGACATAGAAAATAATAACATTAAAGAACAGAATTCATTAAAATTTTACAGAAACAAAGTAAAATACAAACATAACATTAGTAAACGTTAAATACAGAACCAATAATTACAATTTTACAGTTAATTTATTTATATTAATGGTTCCGACTTTTTAATATATCACGATCACACGATCGCAATATGCTCATTTCGATCCATTACTACATATAGACAACTCCATGATGGGATAAGTTGGCCTAACCTCCCGTATTGGCCACACAAATTGGGATATGCATTTTATACCTGCCGGCATAGGTCTTACGGTTAATATGCAACACTAATGTAGACGCAAGACTACGCTCGGAACGGATTGCAATCGTTTGCTATCGCGTCTCAAATGCAGTCCCGTGTGTGTTTGCCTACTCTACATCCACTAACACGCATATTTGGTTGTATAAGTGGTAGCTTGCCACTGCCTACCGCGCGGGGCTATTAGCGGTTATTTCATTATTTCTATAATAATTTCTGTAATAATTTCTGTGGTCGCCTGGGATCGAACTCAAAACATCCAGAACATGTTTCGTTGGCTCATGTCGCTGCTTCTCCCCCCGTTTCTCTCTCTTAAAAAAAAAGAAAAAAACAAAAAAAACAAAAACAAACAAAAACGGTTATTCAAATCTTTTGCCCTAATTTAAAAAATTCCACGCCGAAATTTGGTCCAGCACTCTTCCTCTTCCAGTTTCATCTCTATCTTCCGTTTTAAATTTCCTTCATTTCGTCATTCTTTCATCATCCCTGTTACCTTCCACAACTGCTGTCTCCTTTATCCAACTGCTTTTATCTCTTTTTGCCCTCTATTCCGCTACTTCAATAACATGAAGCTGTGGGGTTCATTTAAATGTTCTCTTTTCCCACAGAATATGTTATTCGTTTTATTTTGCACCCCTAGATATAAGACAAAAGTTAAATTAAAAATTGTAATAATTATGTATTTTTAAAACACATTTTTAAATTTCTATAAAGATCGCTATTTGATTTTCTTTATATTCTTGCATTTCCCAAATCTACTGTCTACCGTAGAAGATTTTACGTAATAATGTCCTTCTGGATCCGCCCCTGATTATTATCACCATCATATGTTGCTTTGGCCGTTGCGCAGTCATATCAAATCATCCTTTTAATTTTGCTTCAGCGTTAAATCATGACTACTTAAAACTGTCTCTAAAACGCTCTTGCCTGCTCAGTACTACACTTTTTATTTCGATTGACGCATCTCACTTACAGTCAGTGTTAGTTCTTAGCTACGATAAGTTTTCAACAATTTTCAGGGGCATTTCACTTACATAAGTACCACAATCAGTCAATGCGGTCTGTTTAATAACTATCGTACATTCCGTTTATTAAATGTTTAATTCCATATCGTGAACTTGCCACGTGATCCGCTCTATTAACCACTGAACATCTTCGCTGGTGCCAGCCGCGGCCGAAATATATCTCACCCATAACTTATTCATTACACTTGTCCATTAATGAGATTAATCCCATCTCGCTTTCATCAAATGGTTCTTTGAAAATCTCCTCTGAGTATACATTGAATAGTAGTGTCAACGAGACACAACTCTGGCGCACACCGCGTTTAATTTCAATTTCATTTGTTTAATTGTCGCTTATTCTCACTACCGCTTTCTGATTTCAATGTAGGTTATCAATTATTCAAACATCTTTTGCAGACAATCCTAGCATTGAGAAGCTCAATTGAGATTAGTACTGAAATGGGATGTAGAGAAGTTAAGAATGAGATTAATTTTTTTTAAATTCTAACGAAAAGAATACGCTGATTACGAAGCTGAGAGGAAATAAATGAGTTGTGGACGGACACAATAAAAACGATAGCTACCAAAGGTCCGGATTGGAAATAAATTTGTTTTTGAAGTAAATAGGAGAATTTTATTAAGCAGATATTGCGATGAAATAATAATTTTCAACCGGAAGAGCCATTTCTGTTCAGGAAAGAGCATTTCTAGACTTTGCTGATAATAAAGGGATAAAAAAAGGAAGATAAAGATTGGTCTTTGAAATATTATAAAGAAAGTATGTAAACAGAAATAAGACTAAAAGGGAAGGAAGTGTAGAATAGACGCGGAATAGGAATGTGGACAAAATTAAGGAATGGTGAAGAGTTAGAAGCAGAGGGGATATCAATGTTATTATTATAGGAAGAAAATTGGATTGTATACCTTAGAAGGATCATTATATTCGTGATCACAGTTCAATCTGATTATGTGGAAATTTCCAACACTAAAAAATCTAAGGAGTATAAAAATGTTTCTTAAAGATACAATTTATGTGCATATAAGCATGGTGTTCTATCGGTGAATGTTAAAAAAATGAGTCATTTATATAAAAATCTTTAAATGAAGTATCGCTATTCTCGGAGAGAAAATTGATTTCAGTATTGGCATATTACCTAAGAAAGGAAATGACGGAGTACTATGTCATAGATGATCCTTCATTTTCAAAAATTGCTTAAAATCAGACCAAGTCATCGTAATGCTTCTATTCCCTCAACTTAAAATAAAAAATTTGCAGAACGAAGAATTTGTTGCCGATTGCTTGTATCTCTATATTCATAACAATTTCCGAATTTTTTTCTTAAATCAGTTCACACACTTTTTAAAGAAAATAAATTTATGTTTTATTATCGTTTTTTTTTTCTTTTTCAGTCGATAACTAATATCATTTTTGTAACATGACAATCTGGAATTTGAAAAATAAATTTTGCGCGCAATCGATTAACGACGTAATTTATTTTTTACGGACGCTAAACTAATAATTAATTAAATGTTCCTCTTCCTACTCCTCACCGTTACCAATAGACCTACCCTTTATAGCGCGTCTTTCCTTCACTAGTTCTTCGGCTAATGTCCACGTTAACACCCCCCCCCCTCTCCAAAAGAAAAAAATTGACAAAACGTGAATACAATCACAACGAAAAGATGGAAAAAGAACATGAAGTAGCAATGAAATGAAAAGAGGTATAGAAAAGAAGTAAAAGAAAGAAGCCGAACTGAAATATAAAGGATTAGACAAAAAAATGGATAAAAAAGAGGTAGATACCATTAACGAAATTTTGCATGAAACTCGACTGCGAACTGACCCACGAAAAATAATTTCTAACACGTTTGCTTCGATTCCGATTTCCGATGGGATTAGCCAGCTAAAAAAGGGAGGATATGTATTTTAAAGGTCAAAAAATGTGTTGCACGGATGGGGAATAGTGAAAGAACGTAAGTCACAGGCTACTCCCGGTATCACGAATATTAGGAATTTCTTGTGAAATTACAGAAGTATAATATGACTTCGGTAGAAAGCTGGGCATACAAAAAAAAAAAAAAAATAAATAAAACTAAAGAAAAATTTAGAGCATTATGTGGAGAATTTCTGTAAGAGTGAAGGGAAGCACTGCGGAGTGGTTGCAATAATTGTTTTATAGGAAGATATTGGTGGATAAATAAACAGAAAATTATTCGTAATGGAACCCTGCAAATCAAAATAAGACAGTGAGAAATGCTAAAAAAGCAGGCCCTCCTTATAAGTAAAACATCAATTATTAAGGTGCAAAGCAATAAGACAATCAGTGGAGATATTAAAGATTAACGGCTGTTGGGGAAAGTTTAAGGTAATCAAATTAGAAGCAGAATCTATTTTAGAATTATTCAACGGCTGTTGTTGGAGTGAAATCAAAAGTCAGCGTTTTTGATATGCTAAACATATTGCGAATGACGCGCATGTGTATACCATTCCCGTTAAGGTTGTAGCTTTATCAATATCGTCTTTTAAACATAATTCTTTGTAATGACGTTTAATTTAGATAAAAACTCAAGTACAGTTCACAAGCACAATTAATTATAGATAAATGAACTATTGCCGACTACCTTCATAAAATCATAATTGAATTACTTTACATCTTCTTTTCCTTCAGCAATTTCCCGCTGGAGCGGGGTCTGTTTGACTTATGGCATGCTTCCAGCCCGAACGATTAAATACTAGGGATGGGTCCACTCCGACTCTGCCGACATCCGCCGCGGCGACATCCATCCATCTTCTTTTGGGGCCTACCTACCGGCTGCTTGCCAGTGGCCCCCGTACTCTGTCTACCAGTGCCAACAACGATTCGCTTCTGGTTTCTCGAGCACGTTGTACGTGCCCATACCATCTCAGCCTTCTCTCGTACAGTTTGTCCGTTATTGACGCGACTCCCATTGTTCTCCGGACCACGTTATTCTTAATATGATCTAATAATCGGACACCCAGTGACCACCTTAACATCCGCATTTCTATCACGTGCAACCTGCAGTGACTGCTCTTTCCGCTTACAAACAGGCCATCATTCCCCGCTATACAAGGCCACTGGACGGATGACAGTCCGATAAATTGTTAACTTTAACCTTATAGGCATGCGCGTCTGTCACACAGTACACCTGTCGTTGACCTAAACTTTAGCCGGGCTGCGCTAATGCAACCACGAACTGCATAGGATGCATTTCTACCTATATTTACATTAATTGTAACATTCAATAGTACACAATTTGTATAATGGATCAACAACACTTTTCAACCGAATTTATCGTCAATTTTTATAAATATCGAAAAAAAAACAATTTTCAGCTATTCGCTTGAACTAAAAATAGATTCCTTTCACGAAATCAGCTGCGAAATCCCTAAAACCGACAATATTTCGTGTATTTATCGAGATAATCTCCTTCTTCTTACCGTCCTTTCTTTCATTTAAACTTCAATCCTTGTCTCTTTCCTGTCATCGATCTCTGATCGGATCAAAATCTAATCTCTAATCTAGTTCAATTGTCTTGGGTAGCTGCCCTAAGTCGGCCAAGCCCAAAAAAAAAAAAAAAAACAAAAATCGGTCTTCATTGTTTTTTATTTTTTTTTTTTAAAGAATAATTAACGCAGAATTTTACTCGAAATTAATATAACATCGCCTAGATACTATGGTTGATTTCAACATTAATTAAAAAATTGGTGAAAACTCCCAAGTTGTCCGCATAGTGGAAATGATATTCATTTTGTACGATGCGGTCTTGTATTTTCGACAGATTACGAATGGCGTCTCAAAAATCACCGCCACGCCTCTCCATAGTTCGGCAACTAATAAATGTCGAATAGTAGGATCGTACGGATTAATATACAACGTTTCATTTTGATCGGTTTGATAGCGTTTGCGTTGTGTATGAAAACTGTAGGCTAAACATATTCGCAATCGATTAAAAAATTTGTATGAAAAGTTTGCAATGGCGAATCTTCAGATCTCAAATTGAGCGGTTTAAAAACTGCGGGCCCTGCAACTTATTTATGTATTTTTGCACAGAAAAAGAATTCAATGATTAGGAAATCTTGAATGGTCCCCAAAGGTTTTTCGACGCGTTGTCATCATAGTGATGAAGTTAATTAGTCGTGTTCATCTGTTGAGAAATTCAAATGAAGTTCTTAGTATACGTCACTGTGGAAATTTCTTAATGACAGTGGAACTGTTGGCTGAATTGAGTTTGATCTATTCTTAAAGGAGCATCTGAAAAGTTATCGGTGACCGGGTAGTAGCGGTAAAATCAATTATCTTTCTTCTACGACGTACGAAGAAATAATACGTATTACGGCGCACAAGTGCAGAGAATATATATATATCTGCCAATATAAGAGCAGCTAAATATTTCTCTATAATTGCGAATTCAACACCTGATATCTCACACATAGCTCAGTTGTTAGCTGTCATAAGATATATTCAAGAACGTGGAACACCAGCGAAGATATTCTTAGGATTCATGCCCAATAGTGGACATAAATCCGAAGAATTGTACACTACTATAACTAGCACCTTATCATATTTCGAAATTAATTTTGACAACTGTGGGGGCCAATCACAAAATAATGCTGCAAACATGCCAGAGGAACATATGATGATTTCCAAGCAAGAATTAGAAGTGCAAACAAATTTTCTGAATTTATACCCTGTTCAGCCGATTCTCTAAATTTAATTGAAACTAGTTTACATTTCTACAAGATATCTACAACTTTTTTCAGCACCTACGATGCGTTAAGAGAAACTAAAAAAGAACGATAAAAACTGAACACCAAAAAGAGTCTGTCATCCACGAGATGATCCGACAGAAATACAGAAATCGAGGGCTGCAAGTGTTTGTTGAAGTCCTGAAACGATATTTACAATACTCTAGAGTCAATTTCAAGCGATAGTTCTAAAAATGCGAATACGAAGGCAGGAACAAAAAGATTACTCAAAAATATAACCAAATTTGAAACTGCGTTTATGACTGTTTTCTGGAGTAGTATTTTGAATCGTGTCGATGTAGTCGTTCAAAAGTTACCAAAGGAAGACGCAAATGTCGGATTGGTTATCGATTTATACATTTCATCTTTATGTGAGAACGATCAAAGTATGTCTGAAAAGTGATTTAGCGATTTTATCAATTGAATCTGATATCAACTGACCATGTAATTAAATTGTTCACTACGAATAAGCTTAAAAGGAAAATATAATATGAGCGAAAATATGATTAATATATCTAGTATCTCTACTAATATGTAAGTATGTTGTAATATATATATATTTTTTTTTTTTTTTTTTTTTTTTTTGGGCGCGCCAGCGGCATTGACCCAACAACAAGAAAACTAAGCTAAGAAATTAAATAACTAAGCGGTCCGAAATGGACGCAACAAAGGACAGCAGTGCGGACACCACAGAAGATGAAGGAGAGGATAAAGGAAGAGTTATAGGGCATAGTAGGGAGACCTAATGACAGGAGCTGACTGTATAAAAGGGAGCGTTCGTTACGAAAAGCAGAACACTCGAAGAAGAAAATGTGATCAGCATCACATGTACGAGGAGGATCACAATCGTGAAGAGAACAATTAGGAGAAGGCGACAGAGCAAATCGAACGCGAGAAGGATTTGGAGACGAATTAAGGATACAATATAAGAGCGACGACCGAAAGGAATAGAATTGAACCAAGACAGGGAACGAGGAATTGGCTGAATAAAACGGTAATGCGAATGACGATTAAAAAATAGGAAATAATAAATATCCTGCCAAAGTCTGGCGTGATTGGAGGTGGATAAGGAATGGATATCTGAAGAAGGGAAATGGTTGAGGAATGAATCAAGGCGACCAGCAGAACGAGCCAAAGAATCGGCTGCGTCATTGCCATCAATTCCGAAATGACTGGGGACCCATATAAAATATCAATAAGAGTAGAACGGGATGACTGCAAAGTGGAGGTAAGAGAACGAATTGAGAGAATAATACTAATGATAGGAATGTGAAGGAGGAGAGGATAGGGCTTGAAGGACGTTGTAATATATAAGTTTATATGTTCTCTTGGAATAAAACTTTACCGTATTAAATATGAGTCTAATAAGCGATTTCATAACACTATTATTATTTTTCATACTTGTTTTTAATTTTGTAAGAAATATAGTATAGGCGACAGATTTCATTTAGCCTAAGGCGGATAATTTATAATTTCGGCTTTGAAAGTAAGAGGTAACTATAGAAATAAGAGAACAAGAGATTACAGAAACTGCATTCCAGCGATGGAAAAAAGATAAGTTATATGACAACTAACGGCGGTACAGGAAATTGGGATAACATATTGACGGGAATGTTGTAATAAAAAAAAAATAATGACACAGCTTCTGCTAGTAAAATTACAAGCTCAATTTCTCGCAAAGTCTTATTTTTGCTACTGTTTCGATCCTCAGTTAAAAACAGAAAAAGCGAGGAAAATGAATTAGCATTTCCTGGAATTCTGGAGAACTTCTTATTGAAATCCAGCTTTATCTGGGGCATCATGAGATCTCATCAGGATACGACACCTGTGACATATTCCATATCAGCCTCGCAAGTTGCACAGAAACAGACCGGACCATTGATGACTTTCATTGCTACATTGCTGTTCCGAACACATGTATAGTCCAATATTTCCTATTAACGAGAAAGCTAGATAGAGCTCGGCAAGTATGCACTTGAAATAATCAAAAAAAAAAAAGTTTCTCTTTTGTGTTTCCACGCTTTTTATTATTAAATTGTAGCTGCTAAGACGGGTAGGTCATAAATGGATCCGCGAGGCTCAGGACAGGCAACGGAGAAAAAATTCAGGAGAGGCCTATGCCAAACATTGGTGTCAGAAAGATTAAAGAAGAAGAAGTATCATTGCAGTGAAGCGCTGGGAAAACACGCCGATGATTTATTAGAATTTAACTATATTTCTGAAAATAAAAACGTTATAATCTGTTGGTTATTTTTTGTTATACATATATCTAGCATATCATTTAAAGTTCTGTTTTTAGCTGCCAAGGCTATGGATGTGCGGTCAGTATTTAGAAATAATTAACAGAGCAGTGCTGCAATTATTCAACGCTCCAAAATCAGATTCCTAAAAGCACGGTTAATAAGCTTTATTTCGTAGCGATTTAAGACCAAAGGGGATGTATACTTTACGAGAGCGAAAAAATTTCGAATAATTTTGGTGACTTTAAGATAATTTCGAAGAAATTAAAAAATAAACTTTCAGATCTCGTTTAACCGAAAGCATTTTTTGTGCATTAAATGTAAACTTTTTTCCGATGGACATGAGGTATTTCTTCGAATTACTGCTCGTTACCAAGACTGCTGGACTGGTTCACTAGTTGCATAATTTAAGGGGGAAAAAAATAAGAAATACAATCCGTAGACGTAAACGACGTCTGTTAATTAATACGGAACAGCGGTCAATGCAAACTCCGCAACATCGACATTCAGAAGAAGTCGAAGTATCGATGATTTGGCAAATTATCGAACGATCTTCCACGGTGAAAACGTGTTTAATAAACCAGTTAATTACTAGTAATGGTAGCAGTAGTAGTAATGGTATTAGTCGCAGTGATAGTAAACCTACAAATATTACTAATTGTTTTATTATATAATTCAACAGTTTTTTTCTGTAGGTTCTATTTAAATCGTTTTTTTTTCTCCTTTTTACAGAAAATAAAAAAATTACCAATTCCTCATATAGCCTTCTCCATCCTTTTCTCCTTGGTTTAATAATTTTCCCAGTATCAGCCGTTCTGTCACTTATTCCATAGTTCGCCTTCATTTTAATCATAGTCTGCTCTTGGCTTCTCATTTCCGCTTTACTCTTGTTCAATCTCCTTCGTGTCCCTCTCATCCTTCTACCTTAAATGTCACATATGACACAAACCACGTACTATTCGAATGTGTTCCTTCATTTCTACAGAACGCGCGATCTTTTATTCCAATTTGCTTAACCTTGGCCTCCCTACTCCTTACAGTGCCCTCTACATACTCGCTTTTCCATTTCCTTCTGTTGTTCCCCCTTGTTAGCCGCCTTCATTTCTTCTGTCTCTAATCGTTTCTTGATATAACCCGTCGCCCCATATGTACATATGTCTATTCTTCTAATATTCTGTGTTAGGTAAATGCTCTGTGCTGACGTGTCCATAATCAATAATAAAAATAAAAAATAAAAATAAAAAATAAAAATAAAAAAATTGACTTTTTTATTAATTTTTGTAAAATATATAGATTTTTTTTTTTGTATAATACTTGTCTGACAGGGTATCCCCATTGACTACAATCTTGGAAGAAGGTCAGAAAATTAATCTAATGGACTTTGAGGGGGGGGCAACGAAAATTCAACCTATAGACAGTGTGATATAATCAATTAATTGACTAATACCACACAGTAATATTGCATTGAACTATATAATTAAATAATAACTTGTATATTGCAGCCCTCCCGGTAGCCGGGAGAAAGTTGAACTACATGGCAGCTGGAAATTAATTATTGAGTTATACAAATTAATTTTTTTCGCCGTGTGTGTAAATTACATTCGAAGATGAGATGATTCGCGTCAGCCACTTTGTCCGAGTTAAGTGGATGTTGCCAATAGGAAGAAGAGATTAAGCCCATGTTGTACAAAGAAACAGGGAGGCGGTTTAAATCCAATCCGAGGCGACATAAGGTAACGATGAACGATCTCTGGTACTCGTCGAAACAGCCGTAATGTAGTTAAACCATGGAACGTGAGGTATATTTGGTTGAGCCCTTTTGTACTGTTGCGCGCAAAATAGATTTGCCCATATGACTTCCCAATATTCTTTATAAGCAAATCTAATGAGCTCGAATAGGTCTCTGTTAGGAAAATATGGAACTAAATAACCGTTCATCTACGAGTATGCATCTTTGGCAGCCGTATCTGCCACTTCGTTACCATAGATATCCGCATGCCCTGGTATCCAAACAAAGTTAACCGCTACGCCAGATTCAGCAAGGGACACTACTGATTTCATAGAGGTATGGATGGGATTTTGTGTTGAACGATAAGAGTTTCAAAGCTGATAAACAGCTCATAGATTCGGACGTGATAATGATATTTTCAGAGAAGTTATGCGAATTTAAAAAGGACAAAGCCTTGATAATCGCAAATATTCAGCGCTAACACAGAGGTGAAACGGGGAAGAAAGAATTTTTTGATCAAGTTAAGATATGGTATGAAAAAAGCAGCACCCGCAGAATTTAAACATTTAGAACCATCAGTAAACACCGGTTGGAAGTTCAGCCAATGGTCTGAAATTATTGCATTGAATACTCTGCTAGCGTTGTGTCTATTAACGAACTGAAAAGAATCCAAATCTACCTGTAATTTAAAGCAGTTATGTGAGTGTTTGGGTATTTGAAGATTAATTAAGGATACGACGGTATGGTAATAGAAGAATATCGCTGAAGCCTAGCAGCACTTAAATAGAGGCATTTCAGAGGCCCTAAATCTCCAATTACCTTTAAAGTCCAAATAAGATTTAAATAAATTGAAGCTGGCTGAAGGACAGTATTTCATGAGAAACCTGCTAGGTACGATGATCTAACAGAAAGAGGAGAAATATTAGTTTCAGCTTCGATAGCAGCAATAAAAGTAGATAAGCAAACACCGATTATAAGCCGTAATCATGATTTCTGTATCCTCCGTAATTTGTTACGATTGGTTGCTGGGGAATTATGAAAGAAGTAACAACCATAGTCTAGAATACTGCGATAGTATGCTTTGTATAACTTACTCATTGTGCACGGATCGCTACCCCAATTGACATTACAAAAGTCCTTGAGTAGGGATAAACGCGTTCTGGAAGTTTTTTATACATGTAATCTATATGTTGGTTCCAGTTTAATTTGGATAGAGAATAAAACCTAAGTATTTATGCGCCGAAATGGACTTGATGCGAAAGAGAGAACACTATAAAAAAAATAAATAAACGATCAGCTGCACTTAATTAACTGATTCATTGGGAAAACGAGAGCAGTGTTGATTCGTTCATTTTGGCTATTTCTGACCGAATCAATATTTAACTGATTCTCTCCTTTCTTGTTGCTACTGGGCAAAGGTGCTAAAAGAGGTTCGATTAAAGAGAGGTCAAAGAGAAATGAAAATAGAACGAAAACGATTCGGACTACGACAGGAAGAAAGCCCGCCGCATATTGAACCCAGCACACGCACAGCATACACACAGCCCATGCCCACGTTTTTTGCAAGTACCACACATTAAAAACCCAGCACACGCGCAGCAGCCGATGGCCACGTTTTTACGTTTTTGTATATAAAGCATGTGAAACATAACGAATGAACGAAATTTTTAACAAAACTAAAAAGTCTGAACCAACCCACGCGACTCACGCACCCACGAAAACCGTGTCCTTCGCATAGGTGACCCACGCGTTAGCGTGAGCTGGATTCAATATGCGGTGAGCTTAAGACAGCGACAAAGTAGGCAACATTTTTTAAGGAAACAGTATATGAAATGAAGATTAGGTCAGATAGACAGATAAAAACTAACCCATAAAAAAGGAAACATAAACGTGCAATTAAAATTTAAAGTTGAATTTTTTTAAAATAAGAACAAGAGATGTGAGTAAAGAATGTTTTTCAAAAAAATGAAAGAAGAGCCAAAAATTTCATTTTACTTATATGAAAAAGGTTTCTATCGCAATTTTTGGTTTTTTTTTCTTAACCTCATTTCCCAAACATTTGAATTATTACTTTTTTTTAATATTATTTTATTTTTGACGGATGCAGACTTTTTGTAATACTACACCGAGCTTTAAATATAAGTTTTGTTCTCCATTTCTTACACTTTATTATTATATTCAAAAAAAAACATTTTTAAAATGAATTAATCACGTATACGAAAGATGAAATGAATAATTTTTTTATTTCTTTTGATATTTTAACATAATTAACCAATTAAAGAGCTCCGCTAATAAAGATGTATTACATTTGTTATTTTTCAATTCCATCCATACAAGCGTTAGTTTATTATTTAATTACATTTTCATTTTTTTTTCGGAAATTCTCATATTGCTTTTGTAATGCGGCATTAAAAGTAAATCATACCATATTTTTTCGCCTTTAAAATTTACAATGGCATTTTTATGACTTGTTGAATACTACTTGTTAAAAGTTACAACCATTTCCGTAGTTGTAAAATATGAAGTACAACTTTAACAATCAATTTTTTTACTAAATAAAACCAGGCACACTTTCAAGTATAAACTACCGATAACGATAACAAACATAGTTTCGACATGCGTGCAGGTTTTTTATTTTGTCACTTTCCTGCAAATTAAATCTTCTTAAATTAACTAATATATTAGGTAAACTATTAACTGACATGCCCATGTAAGAAACAGTTTCTCTTACGGTATGGATAATTATTTCTATAAAAATTTCTGTATTGTATTATATACCGAAGATGTAGAAATAAATGGGTTTTTTTTTCTAGTTTCGACATAAAAGCAACGGGAAAATATTCTGTTATTGCCAAATACTTCTTTACCAGCTACATACTCTCATGTTTTGTAGGCTAATTTATAATCATTTTTTATATTTGCACGGATTTTTCTCGATTTCATCATTACAACATTAGCGCAATTTTCTTCACTTCCTCTCATTTTGCTGCGAACAAACACAAGCTAACAGTTCATAACGACCAAACATCAAAAGCAATTATTGATTAGAGAAATTTTTAGAAATCAATAATACTAACGTGTTAATTAAATTTTTTTGAAGCGAACAAGTACGTTAAATTCTTTTTAATTAAGAAAACTAATTTAATACTGAGACTCAAAGGAAACAATCTAAAAGCGCGAATATTCATTATGTTTTAATTTAAAAGGTACACAAAGTTACCATTAACAAAAAGGTTGTAAAATAAGTACAGTCTTTTTCGTTTATGTGTAGACACGCAACATCATGCTGAAAGGCATCGGCGGAATATTTCTAATTATTGCCAAACATTTCGCTTTAACATTCGCCATGATGTGGGTAGATCGTGTAAAGATTAAAACCAGCACACAGTTAATTAATTATTAATAAAATTTTACAAATGTCGTGAAGGCTCTCTATATTTAATTTTCAAGGCAAGTCAAACAGGGTTAACGTTCAACCAATTCTGTAAACAGCGCTACTAATAGGAAAAATACGTAACCGACTGCATTCGCTAACGGCCACAAATCGAGCTTACGTGAAATATGTCGCTACGAATCCGATATTGCATTTGAAACGCTCCACATATACTTGAAAATCGAAACACTAGCCAATTATTTCTCTTAATAATACAAAAATACAACGCATATCTTCTACATCCTCTTTCAGCCTCTATATCAGTCCACTGTTGGACAAAGAAGGCCTTCTCTGTTTCGCCCCTTACCTCGATAAACGTTCCCGAAATTTCGTTCGAATTTCCTTACTTCATCTTCCCATCTTGAGCCGGTTTAATGTCCTTCCTTTCAGTTCGGTTTCCGATTTGCTATACTGCTACTTTCTCTCCACTTAACACGTACTTCATAGCCCCCAGATTCCTTTACAGGCTTACCGAATACTCTTAGGCGTATGACAAAATTCGAAGTTTCCCGTTTGCAACAGTAGAGCGTTCCCTCGGCCATTGTTAAAACGGAAAAGTTTGCCTGATTGAACTCGATTAATCATATTTTTAGCAGTTTTCTTTCATCTCAAAACAACTCCGTGGTAATAGTAAAATATAAATTTAGCAATCTTTTTTTTTGTTTTAATTTGGAGGACGTTGAAAAAAAGCTCTATACCTCTGAAATGAAACAAAGCTCGCTAGTGAACAACGGTCTCTCTTTTGTTTAGAAAATTACATATAGCATTAAAGGCGAAAACTTACAGATAAACGTTTTACCAAAGATAAAACGAAGGTCGATAAACTTGACAATAGGAATGACGGGTAAATTCGGACACACAGTTATATCCTAGGAAATATATCTGCGCACACAGCCGGGGATATATCTCCGACGATACGTGATTTAATATATATATATCAACTCCGGAAGATATTGCAATTTTTTGATTTAAATCCTTACTTTACATTTTTACATTGAAAAAATGATAAAAAATAAAATATACCAATTATAGAGAAAGAGAGAGAGAGAGTTGAATGAAAGAGGACAGCGTTTTTTGGCGTGACGAAAATACACTAATAGAATCAATAGAAAAATCTACGTATTAAAAATTACGTTTAGAGTTGAAAAAATAACCGTAAGGAACTTCGTTCCTGACCGGGGTCCCTCGACCACACAATATTTTTTTGTTCATTTTCAATATCGTTTTAAAATCGCTAAATGTCTCAGTTGGAAAATTTACTTAGATCGCGTTGGGTGTCGCTATTATAAAAATCATCGCCGAGAAATGGAAAAAGGTTCGAGGTCCGAAGAGTTATTAATGCGCTTTTATTAAATGATCTCTTTCAATGCTGTTTTTTTTTTCTTTTTCTGTTGCACTTGGAAAGGAACCGATTTTTAAAATAAAAATTCACTTTTTGCGATCACTTCCAAAACTAACGACAGATTTTTAGCCTTAAAAAACAAAAAAGGCTATCATCAAATTATTCGGTTATGTAGCAGATTATAATATCGTGTAACTTTCTAAAAATCAACAAGTCCGAAATCGTAGAAAAACAGTGCTCTGAAAATTGACCAATATCTTGCTCATTTTGCTCATAGTCTATTTTAATCGATCACTAAGTGTGAGTCAAACGGTGCTTTGTTGTGTTTATAAACTACACGTGTGATACTGAAAATATAAAAAAAAAAGTCAACCGGAACCATACGCTTCGTCGTCACATAATAGTCCGAAGAAGACTTTTCGGATCCCCGTATAAAATAAAAGCGAAACTTCTTGCGCTGAAGAAAGTTACCGTGACCGATCGTTCTCACGAATGATGGTTAATAATTTCGACTTGAACACAAATGAAATAATCGGAATAAAGTCGAACTCGAAATGTTACGGAATATCGCCAATAACTCATCCAATTTGCCGGATGTGCTGGTCAAATAATCGAGCAGTCACTGCGCATACTAGAAAATATGAAGTGTATACGCAACGAAAATAAATACACTCCGATTAAAATGAAAAAATTAATAAAACCAACTCGGGCAGCAGCAAGATGAACGTGACACGCAATTAATGAAGTGGACTTCACGGAACCTTGCGTATGACGAATTACGGAATTAACGTGCACGAGATCCAGTGTATCCGCGGAGGTTGCGGAGCCTTTCTGTTTGGGGCGATTCGCTTTTAGTTCCCCAGACTACTACTCTGGTATCTAGTTTTCAGATACCTAGGAACAACGCTGTAACAATTTCGGGATGCACTCGTAATGTGTGTAAGATTCCAAGACGACAATGCGACTAAAAAAACAGACAAACAAGAAAACATATGAATTGCTTTCATACTTTCAAACACGCCCTCAAATCTTAAGCAATATTTTCCAGAGCAGCCAATTGATCTTCCGAAGAATTTTTATCGTAATGAAGTATGCACGAAAAAAGCTCCCGAGATGAAAAGACCTCTGGACTGGATAAAATAACTTGGGAAATTCTAAAAAGAAAAGCAAACGTTATTTCCCTACTGTTGCTACATGCGCTATTTTTTTGTTCTACGAGTTATGAAATTTGCAAACTCTCGCTTTTGTCGTTAATAAATTTTCATCAAGCTCATCGACAGAACTTCCGGAAAAACTCTAATTCTACGAGGAATGTATTTCGAACTAACTATTATTAATAAAATCTGTAGCAGTTTGAATTTCGAACGCTACATTCTGCTACTCAACAGTGTCACTGATTGAATTACTATTTCCTTGGATGTACCGTCAGCATCGTTTAGAGTTCTTATTTAAACTTACATTCTATCAAAAAAATTTTTGTTCTCGCTTATCGTACTTTTTTTCTTTCTTTTTTTTTTAAATTAAGTTTTGGTTCTTGCAGGGCAAATATGCCCGTTGTGTGCGCGCCCGACACTCTTATTAACGTTTATTAACAGAAAAAAAATATAAAACTTACAAACTATCTTAACTTATGCTATAAATCATAATATTAGTAAACCTAGCGTTATGCTTAAGTACAAGTACATACAAATACGTAACACGCCTAGTATACGCATCTGTACAACCGGTACCTGCAGGCAGCTTAATATTTTAAAATCAAAAAACATGATCTTCTTTCAGGGGGAAAGACACGATAAAGTCAAATCACATAAAGAAAGAAGCATTTAAAAGGTAGAGAGATTCAGGACGTAACTTGTTCTTCAATCTTTGTACCATTCCTTCAGCCATCTTTCTAATTCTTGTTTCCGCACACCAATTTTTTTCTCCATTTATAAATGATTAGAGATTGTACTTATTAATTTAATTAAAACTGAATCATCAATCCGTACATTTACATCGCGGGAATAGATGTAATATACGTATTACTTTGGTTTCTTGTTAATTCGGTTATTTTTTCCCTAGAGATGGTAATTTTATATTATTGACATTACTAATAATCTATAATAGAAATAGTACGTACCAGGACATTTCGTTTTACGTATGAAATCAACATACATTTGTCTTGTTATAATCAATAGTACTATAATGTTGTCTTCTTTATTAATATTTTGTAAGATAATAAATATCAAGAACATTATGAACACATATATATGTCGATATTAGGGCGAGAGGGCATGATGGTTGCGATTTGGAAAAAGATTTTACGGCATTCGAGATATGTATATTCGGTAATTATATCATCGGGAATATTAAAATAAATTACTTAAAATGATGATATTCTTATTTTTGTTTATCAACGTTGTGAAGATACAGTACCTTGTCTAAGAAAAAATTTATTTCACAAGTACAGAGGAGCTTATTCGAACCAAATTTTATACGTCCATTTGCTCGTATAAAATTAAATCGAACTTTCGCAGCTTCTGCCACTGATAATGCTGAAGTTTCAATCTATAATTCATCTATTCAGCGATACTGTCGCTGGAACTGATTTTCCTCGTTTGGTTTTATCCTAAAAATACTCGATAGCTTCTATCACAGCGAGAGCACCTTGTACTTGTTCAAAAATCACGTTAGTGTCTTGTATGGGGGCGAATTCGCATGATTAGGACAAAAATCCTTCTTGAAATAGAATCCAACTCCGTGTGAAGGGGAAAAATGTGCAAAAATTCTAAAAGCGCCTGCTAAGTTCTAACCATATATAGGTTTATTGTGTCATCTTATGTGAACTTACCAATTCATTGCACAGTCTTATTTCACTGAATGAAGAACCAATTCACTAATTTACACTGAATCATCTCTAGCGTTGCAGCCAGCTATGGTAGTATAATTAATTAGGTAAGGGTGTTCAGGTATCACCTGGGGTTCGAATCTCAATTCTGTAAATTAAAGAAGTAGATAAATAGCCCTGACGCGACGGGTAAATGTCCATAGTTGACGAGCCTAAAAAAACAAAAAACTATAGCGTTTCATATTTTTCTGTTAAAAAACCTTAACGCCGCTAATTATTCACCTACACCCAATCGTAAGATATATTCGTGTCTTTTTTATTTCGCCGTTTTTACTAAAAAGCATAAAATAAGAAATAATCGATACACTGCACTTTTTCCCAAGCATCGTATCCCAAAAATACTTTATGTAAACCAAGTACAGTCGACTCGCGATTATCCGGATCGCGTTTATCCAGACTCTGTATTATCCGGATCGATTTTTCAAAAAAATAGATAAATAAATAAATAAATAAATAAATAAATAAATAAATAAATAAATAAAGAAGAAAAAGCCGAAGCGCTTTTATAAAATCCACAGCTATATGCAGTACGTATCTGAATATTTGTTTACATTCGCTGCAAATGAAGATGCTGTGACATTTTTAAAACTTGGTTTCATAAAGAGTTTGTGCCTGTGGTTGTGAAACATTTGTCTGACAAACAGTTACCGACAAAAGCAATCCTTATTCTCGACAATGCTCCAATCCGGCAACTAAGAAGTTACAATGTTTGTCAACCTATGGATCAAGGAATCCTGGAGGCTTTAAAAAAAAATACCGACACCGCCTTCTCACCAGACTAATATTAAGCGTTGAAAAGCACTGTCAGGTTGCTTTAAAATTAGTTGATATGCTTGATGTTATCACACTTGCGGTTATCTGAGGGATGGGAAGAGATTAGTTCTATAGCACATTAGTGCACGCTCGTGGAAAATATTATTAGATCTATATAGTCAATGATAAATAGGATAAAATTGACAAACAATATGATTATTTGGACAGTTCAAAAGACAACGAGGAGCTTGTGTTTCTGTAATGAGAAAATATTCCAGGATGTGAAAAGGGTAGTAATAGGTATGATGTTACAGAATGAATAGGCAGCAACTAGATCGAAGAAACGGCAGATGAGGATTATCATGGTACTCAACGAGGATCCAGTTGATGAAAATATGGATAACGAGCCCCTTCAAAGTGTTATACCGCACGGCTAGCCAGGACATTTTTCTTCTACCTGGTCTTCTCTTTCCTTCAATTTCACCCTCTCGTACTAACTGCAGAAGATGGTATTTTTCCGGATGCCTAGAGATATGATCAAAATATTCGAGTTTTCGGGCTTGTATAATTTTTAGCAGTTCGGTTTCTTTGGCCATTCGATTGAGAACTTCCGAGTTCGTGACATGGTCTCTATATGAGATTTTGAGCATCCGTCGGTATACATACATTTCAAAGGCAGTTAATTTCTTCTCTCGGACTTTAGTAAGGATCCAACTTTCCATGCCATAGAGCATAGCATCTTATTAGTCTTACACGTAATTTTGAAGGTTTAACTCTTTTCTGACCATCGAATTCTTTATATTTAAGAATGCTTGTTTTGTTTGTTCGATTCTAGAGCGTGTTTTAACAGTCTGATCCGTGAAACCAAGCCCTCAGGTACTTGAATTTGTGGACGCGTTGAATAATTTGATTCTTTACTCGCAGTTTTAGCTTTGTGACGTTACTTTCTTCTGAGCTTCTGTGAATAGCAACCCATTTTGTTTTATCTACATTAATTTCGAGAGTGTAGGAACTGCTGCTTGCTGCTACTCTATTCAGCATATTTTGTAACTTCGGGATACTGTCTGTAATTAACATTGTGTTGCCTGCATAGCTTATATTTGAGATGCATTCGTTGTTTATTTTTATGCCATCCCCTTCATTTAAAGCATCTTGAAAATTGCTTCTGAGTAAATATTAAACAGCGTTAGAGATAACACACATCCCTAACGTACTCGTTTTTTTTTTTTTTTTGGAGATTTCATCGGATTTTTTCATTTAATTTGCCGTATTTAACCTTGAACTCCGGCGTATCCGGATTTCTTGTTGTCCGGACCGACTGGCCGCCCAATTAATCCGGATAACCGCAAGTCGACTGTATTAAGGCTATCGAGTTTATTTTTTCTTTGTTTTTTTTTGTTTTTTTAAAATTTATTTAGCCCCGGTATTTAGCTAGTTCCCTCAATCGAAATACGAATATGTTTATATCTGAAACTTAAATACATCAACACAATAATTTTAAAAATCGGTATAATTGCACAGCTGCTTTTGATGTTGGTTCACTAATTATTTGATTAATATGAATTAGCAGCGTGTTATATATTCGGGGACAATTTCTTTATACAATTCTTCCCTTCCTTTGCTTTTTAATGTGCAATCCTAAACCGTATGTTCAACAGATTATTTCTTGTTCTCCGCATATATCATCTGAGCTAATTATATTTAGTTCTATTAATTTTTCGGGAGTTAACATATGTACGTCCTGTCCTCAATCATAGTTTTAATAAAACCACCGAGCATCCCGAGTACCACGTATAATAATTTAATATGTCATTTTGGATGTTATAATAATGTTTTACGCAATTTATACTAATGTTTTTGCATTTATATTTCCAATCTATTAAACTTTTACACTTCAGTCTGCTTTTAATCAGGCAATGGTGCTTCGCTCGGGTAGAACCTGGTTCAACTTCCGATTCTGTAAATTAAGATTGTAGATAATTTTAATTGCGCTAAGTTAATGTTTATAGTTGACAACCTCCGTACACACTCAAACACACGCAAAAAAAAATATATTTGTAAGTATAACATTTTCGTAGTAACCCAGATTTTAAAAGACATTAATTTATTCGTATTCCATAAAGTTAAACATTTTGTTTATATAAAGGAGAATATACGTATTCATGAGCATGACAAGTAGAAAACTTTCAAAAGAAACCGAAAACGTATGAGACAAAAATTATTGGTATTAACTGAAATAAGGGAACTGTGATGATGACTTGTGGAACCTGCCTCGAGACTTCGCAGCGCATGACCAATGGGAACATTTCTTGGCATCCAGAAACAAGACCAGTTCTTTTATAATAATTTTTCTCTTTCCTACTAGTAGCCGATGAAGGAGTTATTAGAGCACAAATTCTGTGATGGAGTCAAAAATTTGGACAGAAATGAATTTTTGCGATAATTAATTTGCGCCTGAATTAATTATTGACAAAAACGAAAATCGCCTCTTGCGACTAAACGACAGATATTATTGGCTGATTACTCTGGTTTCTTTACACTTAAGCTAAGCGGTAGTGAAAAACCGGTGTGTTTACATGGAGGAAATAGCAGGGAAAGTACGCAAATTTTATACTACAAGGAAAAATAATCAGTGAGAAAATTCGGTCAATCGCGTTCACTATCATCAGCGGAATAATTTGATTATCTTATTAGACACGGCTAAAGAGCCGTGAAATATTTAGACAAGAGTGTTTCCCCGGGTTGGCGCCAGATGGCGCGAAGTATGCAGGGAGGATTTTCACTTTTATCTCAATAGAATCCGATAAAGACTGATAAATATGTGTCGCGAATTATGACGGCGGCTTAGTTAAAACACAACGAACTTGACGATGATCGCCGCAAAACACGGAAGTGAAAATGAAAAAAAAAAAAAAATTGATGGTCAGAGTGGGTCAGCCTATAATCACTGTTACTGCTAAATTCACCGCCAATTTAAAATACGCGACTATTAATTTTATTCGAGAAAAAATGATTTTACGCATTCTGAAAATTTGATTTACTCGTAAATAATGTTTTTTTTCTAATTTTTGACTGTTCTGTGTACCCTCTTACGCATGCTCCTTCGTATATTCTTTTTCGAACTATTTCGACTCCATGAGTGCTCTTTATACATTTTCTCGTATTCTCCCTACGACTTTATCAGTTCCCTCATCGGCAATTTTCTCGTACTCCATTCTATCCACATCGATTTCCTCTGGATCCCTCCTAATAGAGAGTAACAAAGAGTGACAGATTCTTTAGCTTGGATTGCTGCGCCCTCCGGACTCTATTTCTCTGAAATTCCCGTTTCTAACTTACTTTCGCTCATTGTTCTTCGTTGTTAAATGTGTGTGTTGTGTCTTCGCGTCAAAGTCCATTATCGTCCTAAAAACACACTGTTACGATTCGTTACGGTAAAGTGTTTTTCAACCATTCGAAGTGAACACGTTTCATCTCCTTGCATACTAACGCAAAAAAAAAAAACATCGCTTATACGTGTAAACAATCACCTGTTATGTGTTTCAAGATCGCTTTTGCTCTATACAACGCGACCCTTACATAGCGCTATTACTCGAGAAATATTTTCAAAGCGAAATTACGTAATTAACTTTAAACCATACTTAACGTGGGTGGTGAGAAGGCATTTATAGTGGAATTTGTAAAACCCGTAACCTATCCGGTCTGACAGAAGACCGACGCGGTACCTCAGAAGAATTAATTCCGTATTACAAACAAATCTCTGTTGAACAATTCCTGTCCTCTCATAAACTTTACGAAAATTTAGCAACGTACGACTAATAGCGATGATTTAGTTACGGAGGAAATTAACAAAACTGATCGTAAAATGAACGCCGAATTTACACAAATCTGCGCGTGATTTCTAATTTATTCTCGGCTTTTGAAATTATTGTTTCCTAAAATACGCATTAATGGGTTTTATTAAAGTAAATTATTTTTCAAATGGAATTAGAAACAAAAAGTTCAACACAATTTGAGACTTCAACTGGAATCGGAACATATATATAATCAGTAATTAGAGCCGAACCAAATTATAAAAAAAATAAACCTTCAGGCTAAAATGATAAATGAATTTTTAGCTATAATGAAAGTAAACATTACAATTTGGTTTTAAGAGCAGTCAAAAATTAGACTCGTAAACATGTACACACTGATTCTACGATAATATCCAAAAAAAAAAAAAAAAACAAAAAAAAAAAAAAAGTACTTATATCGGTAGTCACCAAATGAAGAAATAAATGGCAATCGATTTACCATCATATAGGTATAATAAATCAAGGTGTGTAAATAAGGAAAAAATATTATTAATATGGGGACCTACCCTTTGGAATATACTCTATTCTAAGGTCCATAAAAGCACAGAACAGTTTTGTCGGGTAATAAACGTCGATGCTCTCCTGATCTCTTATGCCGATGATCTCTGTGCATTTTACTTAAATTATCACCATGGACCAATCTTAGCAAAATTGAAGCAATCTACGCTCGTCTTGAAAACACTATTGCGAAACTCGGTTTAAGCTTCTCTGTAGAGAAATGTAGTACAATTTTTTTCGGTAAAAAAGAGACCAGAGACAAAATTGAAAAATTAAACCTCATTTCCGATCAAGCGATTCAGATGGTTGACAATTTAAAATACCCGAGGTATCATAATAGACCACAAAAGTTAACTTTTCATGACCACCTAATTACCATCTCTAACAAGTGCAGCAAGTTTTATGTTAATCTTCAAAGGATCTTACACAACACTTACGGAATTGGTTTTAAAGAGCGAATCATATTATACAAAGGGCTTATACAATCTATATATGGATATATGGCTCTTGCATTTATTTTAATAAAAAAATACTCCAAAAGGTAAACAAATTTCAGAGAAAATTTTTATTAAACATATCATCGTTATATAAAGCAGCACCTTCCTCAGCGGCCTGTATTTTAGCTAACATCCTCCCGTTAGATCTGTTTCTGATTAAACATGCTGTTATTTCAGAGTACAGAATATAAATGGAAATCTGAGAACCTCGTCACAAACATTAAATTTTTGAATGACCACCCTGATATAATCAACGTCCTAGATAAAACCCCGAATATTAGGAGAATAAAAAATTACATCAATGATAAGGTATATAGCATTTGGAAAGACCGCTAGGATGTAGATATTACTGGTCGTAAAACTTACATATTCTTCCCTAAAACATTGAACAGACTAAAAATAAAAAAGCCTTAAGTATAGACTTCTTCAATACCCAAATTCTCACAGGGCATGGTAAATTCAATGAATATTTACATCGTTTCAAACTAAGTGAATCTAAGAACTGTCAGTACTGTGATCTGGATGTCACAGACGACTTACAACATACAATTTGCACTCGCTTTTCTAAACTAAGGGAAAAATATAAAATTAACCAAAATTGCTCACTTAACATAACTAATAAAAATGCTAAACAACAGTTCTTGCATATTTTCATGACGTAATGGAACTAAAAATAAAACAACCGCGTGGTCAACTATTCTAAATGTTATCACATAAGAACATGTTCTCTCTCTTTTCCTAAGGTGATTATAAAATCAATATATGTGTACGTGTGGTTGTGTGTATAATATATTCCCTTATCAGTTATATTGAATAAATCATACGTATATTACTATCTGTATCCTACAATTGTAATCCACATATCATAAAAAAAATGTTATATATTTCATAACATGTGTCTTAATTATAAGCGTTTTATAAACATTTGTAAGAATGTATTTCTGACTAAGCTTATGCATCACAAGTACAGTTCCGTATCTACTGTATAATATTTCCAAATATATATTTGCCCCATCGGTACATCCGAATTGGAGAACCAAAAAAAAAAAAAAAAAAAAAAAAAAATAGGCGATTTTAGTGCAAGATCTTATATGGAAACTTAAATTACAACGGAAAAAGAGCTGAAATTTTTGAAGAAAAAACCGTTATAATATAAAAAATTTTGTAAATAAAACTGGACCCAGTGTAATTGACCTTAATATAACAAATACAGAGCAATTGAAGAAGAAATATCGTAATTAAGTAGCCCCCTCCCCGAATGTCAATACAAATGAACTCCGAATCGCCAGATAATCATGTAACAACTATAAACTTCAATAAATTTGAAAGAATCACAGTATCTTCGTAGAAATTCTAAATAATACCAAAAAAAAAAAAAACGTGCAACAGTTGAAGAACTACGTCAATAATGAATTATTAAAAATGAATGTTCACAGTGTTGAAGGAAACAAATATATCTAGCGCAATGTTAAACTTAATGCATATTGATTAAACGATCACTTACAAATCGGGAAATAAACATGAACGGCACACGCTCCATCAAGAAGCCATTACGTAAAGTACAATATAAAATACTTAATTGCAAACACAAAGTCTGCAGCACATCGAGCTTTTATCAACGGATAAGTATAAAATATTTGATTTTAGCAAAATAATAACAAATGCTGCAGAAAAATACTAAGAAGTCTTAACACATCTATTTCATAAAATTTTTTTTTTTTTTTTTTACTTTTTTACTTTTTTATTGGGCTTGTTAGCTACGGACGATTACGTAAGACAAAAGGAAACTGAGGACACTAAGAAAGTTATTCGAGAAAGGTGGAGACGGCCAGAACTACTATGGAGAAACAGCAAGGGAGTCAAAAAAGATCGGTACTATTAGAACTCGTGCAATTAGCAGTCCGAAAAGAAATAAATTTGTGGACGAAAAAATGTACAGCATACGTTAAATTCATAAAGTTAAAGAGATACACTTAAAAAGTACCACAGACAAATCAGTAATATTCAGATTGAGAAGATATTATTTACAGATACAATAATGAAACTAAATAACACAAAAACGAGATCGGAAGTGATGATATTTCAAATAAAATGGTTAAAATAATACGTAAAAATAACAATACGAAGAACAATTTTTGAAAAATATTTAAACTACAATTCGTTCCCAGATGCTTGGAAAATTGGAAGGACAAAGCTAATAGTCGAGGACCCAACGATCGTAAATGCCCCATATCGGTACCATGACTATTTGTGAAAATTTTAGTTGCGCTGGATAATACGACAATCTTATTATTACGTTAAATACATACGAGTATGTTAACATGAGCAGACCTTTGCGTGGCAGTTCTTTTAGTATCTTAGCCGTCAGCAGATCATATCCCCCCTGGGCTTTCTTTGGATTCATGTTTTTAATAGTAGTTTTAACCTCTGCCGGCGAGGCAGGTTTTATTGGAAGACAGAAGTTACAACTGTATTGCTCTGTAATGTGTCAATTCCGGGATTTGGGATAAAGATATTAGCAAATGTTCAGCAAATTCGTCTGCTTTCTCTTCATCACTGTGTGCCCAGCTGCCAACTTTCCTGATCGAATGTATCGGACTTTTTGGTTTCTTTAAATTTCTCGTCGCCTTCCATAAGGAATATTCTCACCTGTCATAGGGTATAAATAAGATATGTATTGTTTAAACGCATCATTTTTTAGTTTTAGTCGTAGCCGTTTAACTATTTTCGTTTGTTTATTTGATTTCCTTTTGTCTTCCGAATGTGTTTGCTTGTTTGCCACCATTTTCTTAGTATTCTTTTGCACTTAATCTCATTTAGGATTTTTGTTAGATAAAAGGCAGCTGGAGTTGTTTAGTTCTGTGGCGTATTACTTCAAGCCGATTCTTGAATAACTCGTAATGAAATGTTGTCACATACAGTTTCTAATTCAATTTCATTCCGAATAGAGAGATACATTTAACGTGATATTTTCTTCAACCTCTTTTTTTTTAATATATTCCAATTAGTTAGTTTATTGTGTAACGGTAGTTTAACTTTTAGTAATTCAAAAGCTTTCTGTCTGTAAAATTCGAAAGATCAATTTTTTCTTTTTCCTTAATTTTGTTTGCTTTTTTTAATACCGCACACTTGGTTTAATTTTTAGAAAATATTGCAACTTCACTTACAAAAATAAAAACTGAACTTCTTTTTTTTTCTTTGCAAATAAGCACTTAAATTACTTTTTCCCCTTCAAACCGGATGCTATTCTGCACACTGTGGCTCTGATGTATCACTTTAAATACTTATTTATATTGCGAAAGAAAAAATACTAATAAAATCGTAGTAGCTGGAGCATGACTTATGCGGTAATAAATAAAATAGTAACTGGCGCGTAAGCTATACCCGTTTATTTAATGAAAACAAATTGTTCTTAATATTTTTTCGATTTCCATACCCTTAGCTTGCCACTGTTTTTCATACTGGAAGGAAAAAAAAAAAATCTACATTAAATTTTACAACAATTAAACCGACTTCTCTTAAACAGGTGAAAGAACACGTCCACCATCATATGCATATGGATAATATTTATTGTCTACATACAAGTATTTGAAATGCGGCTATAATTTGAAATTAATGAGTGCAATCTGTCTGTAAGCTTTAGGTACATTTATGCAACAAAAATATTTACGAGTACGTAGCCACAACGCTCGAAATCAGTACGGTTAAGAAAGAGAAAGAACCTACATTAATAGCAATGATGAGTAGGTTTGGAGCGATACGTATTCGCAGATCTGTACCCCACAGAGGAGAGAGTTGATGATGTAACTCAGACTACAGTTTCGGATAAAAATAAAGTTATCCACAATTCCGACTGAACGTCGGTGGCAAGATCCATGTTCACATGGTTTCGCTACAGACGCTAAAATATTCACCTTGAACAAAGCATCAAATTCTACGAAAATGATCCCTATTGGCCCCCGATGGATATGTGTCCGAGATGCAGTTCCTAAACGTGCGATTTAGTTCCGGATGCGTAATCGAAAAAATAACGAATTTAACCCCCACTTCTGCAACGAAATCCTCCTTTAAATAAAAATATGATGAATATGAGGAGTTTAACGTGCTGAATGCAGATTTGCTTTCCATTTTTTGCTATCACGTATATATTTATTTAGAATGTTTTTTCTTAATAGCTCAAAATTATATATATACATATATATATATATATATATATATTTTGTCTGTCGTTCTAGCATTAACAGTGCTCTATTCAGTTCCGATCGTATTTGTACACATAAAAACGACACTCGTGCTGATAGAGAGAGAACAGAAACGCTTATCCTACACTTAGTCAATCGAGTATTTCTTCTACTTCATCATCATTATGTATAGACTTAACAAAACCTCGTCTTCTTACGCAATCTGATTTGAATGACTTTGTTCGCGATTTAGGACCCTCAAAATCTAGGGCTCAACTTTTCGGATCGAGATTACAACAATGGAATTTGTTAGATAAAAGTGCGAAGGTCTCTCATACTTTCGTAACAGACAAGAACATGTTATGAGTTATTTCACCAAAGAGGGTGGATTTGATATTTTGTAATGAAAGGACTTCTACAAAAAATAGGTTTTCCTGAAGGATCAAAGGAATCGCGACTTTTTATTGATTCGCCCAAAATCAGTTTAAAAGCTGTATTACTTCACAATGGCAATAAATATCCTTCAATTGCCCCCTAGCACATTCAACACAAACATGAAAGAAAATTATGGAAATATGAAGTTGTTATTGGAAAAAAATTCAATATTCACAGTACACGTGGAACATCTGTGCTGATCTAACAGTTGTAGCAATGTTAACTGGATTGTCAGGAGGATACACAAAATTTCTTTGGTTTTTATGCGACAGTCGCGCAAAAGATAAGCACTACGTAGTGAAATATTAGCCAAAAAGAGCGAGTTTGATGTCTGGAGTCAAGTATGTAAAAGAAGAAACTTTAGTTCAAAGTGAAAAAATTTTTTTATTACCACTCCATGAAAAATTTCGTAAAAGCCATGAACAAAGATGGCGGTGAAGGCTTTCAATATCTCAAAACCAAATTCGCTCGAATCAGCGACGCAAAATGGAAAGAAGGAATCTCTTTGTAGGTCCCCAAATACGAGAGCTTACGAAGGACTCAAATTTTAGAAGTACGAGTACGTTGAATAAAGCTGAAAAATGAGCATGGACCGCTTTCGTAGAAGTATGTCATAATTTTTTTGAAAACAAAAAGAAAATGAAAACTACCAGGAAATCATACAAGAACTTCTCTTTCTGCATCTGAAATGCAACACGTCCCTTAAAATTCATTTTTTAAACTCTCACTTAGATTTCTTCCCAGAAAATCTCTTAAAGCAGTATCAGATGAACACGGTGAAAGGTTTCATCAAAAGACATATTGCACATAAAGAGGCGCTACAACGAAAAATGGTCAGAAGCAATGCTTGCCGATTTTTGTTGGTCGATTCGTCGCGAAACTCCAATAGGAAATATGAAAAGGAAGAAAACTACAAAGTGAAATACTATTAACAGCAAGTATAATTTTGGGTTATCTAATGGTTTTTGAAACAAATTTTATCTAATATTGTACCAGTTATAAAATATATAATTTAAATTTGAAGCAAAAAAAAAAAAAAAGAGTTTTATTGAAAAATTACATTAAAAAAAATGTATATGTGATTCGTAATTTTTTATGCTATATTTCTATTCAGAAATATTAAATGCGTGATAATTATGCATAAAAATCAGAAGGAGAGAAAAAAAATTTTTTTGCAGACCATAGTAAAATAATTATGCGACTTGAAAATACTATCGCCTTCCGATTAGTTTTATCATATTTAAGCGCAAAACATAATTATTTTTTAATTCTCGTATTTGTCTGTCTAGCAGTCGAATTTTTTTTCTTTAATTAAAAAAAAATAAAGGCACGTAGATAAAGGTTACATAAAATAGCTTAAAGCTTACATTATTCTAATCCCTATTTTAATACAAATTCTAAAAGATAACAAATATTTAGGATAGAAAATGAAACACCATTAAGATACTTTATTCTTTCTACACCGTCTTCTAAAACTTTGCCTATTGCTAACTTGATTATTAAAACTTTATCAAAGTAAAAATTACAGTAATAAGTATTAAAATCAAAGAAAATATCGAGAAAAATAGTAATATCAATTACAAAAATACCGAAAAAAACAACAAAAAAACACCGATTAAATGCGTCTGTTCGATCGAAATAATAGAGGTTCATTTATTTTTATAGGAAAGAAACGCTATTAGCCGTCTCAAGCTAAGATATGGGATCGGCAAAAGGTGGCTACAATGCTTTAAACAAAAGTCTCCATCTGACCGGAATCGGCTTGGCTGTTCAAGCATTTTATATAAACTTGACACTCGATACGGCCTTAGGCAGCGAATACCTGGAACTACGACCTGTCGGTCCTCCGATAATTAATCCGACCAATGTCTGGGGCATAAATAATTTGCCGCTAGTGGCTAATAACGCGTTCGACAGGAAAGGATACGGAAGGGATTTTCAACGACTCGGAGCTTATCAGAATTTGGCTGGTAGTAATTATGATCAGAATGGATTCAGGGATCAGAACGGTTTTTATCACGACAATTCGGGACTTAAAAACGGTTACGACGTCGGCAAAACATACGGCGGTCAGTATTACTCCTTTTATTTGCTTAATTTTTATATTAACACGCGTTAAAAAGAAAAAGGTAAAAAACCTAAATTAGTAAAGTACACCGGTTTCCTTATGATACCTTAATCCAGAAGCAGACTGATTAAGCATTAAGTTTTTAACAGAAACCGTATATATTATATATACGTACATAAATAAATTTGAGCTATGTTCAAAAAATAATAAGGGGGAATTTCATTTTTTTTTTTGAAAAAAAATGTATTTATTCTTTTACATCGATGTCATTATTCCCTTCGAAATAGTAGTTACCGTTAGATATTACACACGGTTATGCTAACCAACGTGTTTCTTATCTTTGGAATAATTTTTAGCTCTTACGATGTACTTTTAATCTTATCTGTGCTTGAAAAACGGCACAACCCTTTTTAGTTCTCTTGATTTTTGGGAACGAAAAAAATCACTCAAGGCACAATGTTCGCTGAAAATGGAGAGGGCTGGAGCATCGGTACAACATTGGTTCCGGCCAAAAATTCACGAACAATGCAGTGTGGATGGGCGCATTATCACGGTACAAAAGTCATAAATTGTTTCGCCACAAATCTCTACAAAACATAATTATACCGAGACACCCCATACTAAAGAAGATGTCCTCACAATTCAGTTCCTCTCACCGCTTTACTCAAACACGAGCCACTCAGAACAATTTAACAAAATATCCGTTTCTGTGAACAATCAAACAAATGACTAACTCAGTCTTCAGCATGATTGCGTTAAACGCCCGATTAGTTCCTCAAACGCGTCTGAGATTTCCTTAATCGCTGCCGAATCCAACTTTGATACAAACAACATCACTCCACTAACAGTTCCTCAGTCTAATCAACCAGCGAAGAAAAAAAAAGCGAAGGCTAACGACAATATAAAACACAAGACCCGATCAGCATAAAAGAACTTTTAGCGCCGATAACAGAAAACGTAATGAATAACGTGGACAGATATCCTCGAACAATGACCGATTTCGCTTTATCTATTGACATGTGCAAAGGTCACAAAAGTATAAGATCGCTCGCCTCTACTGATCTGGCTGGTCTGGCACTAATTATGCGAGAAAACCATCCTTCTCTAAAACACCGCTCAATCAAAACTAGGATTACCAAAATTATGAATAAAATAAAAAAGGTACTGTCCACCAATCGGAAGTTTCCACAAAATGAAACATCACCCCGTCTTCTAATTATATATAAATTGTTCTACAAATAATGGATCATCTACTCACTTCTACGCCCATTTAAAGGACCTCTTATTATTAATTTCCAATTATAATCCCCACTTGTCTTATGCATTCAGAAAACGCATCTAAAACAATCTAAACCCTTAAAAATAAAAAACTACAATATTCTTCAGTCTACACCGGTTCCCGGGGACTGTGCCCACGGTGAAGTCTTGATAACTGTTCGTTCAGACATAGCTTTCCATGTAATCACCCAGATGTTCAGACTATAGCGATAACCATTTTCATTCCCCATCCACTATCGTACATAGCACCAAATCAGTCAATTTAGCCAGGCGATCTCCTCCACCTCATTCAAGCTATTCCTTCTTCTTCAATTTTCACCAGGGATTTCAGTGCTTATTCTCCCTCATAGAGGGGCAAAAAATACAATCGAAATGGCCGCATCTTAGAAGTTAATGCTAACTTCAAATTTAACACTCATATGCAAACCCACTCATTTTAATTTTTCCTTTTCAACATGGCCAACCATTGATCTAATATTTTGTTCTTCTCAACTAATTACCTCGTTATACATTTTTCATTATTCCGATTTAACAGGCAATGATCATGTCCCAGTTATCGTCATAACAATCTCTACCCATCTAGCTCTCCACCTGCGCTTCTTTCTAAATGGATTCTCAAAAAAACAAACTGATCAAAATTCAAATCAGTCCTATCTAACTTAAACACGATCTCGTACAAAAAATTCATCTCACATATTTCAAGACATTCAGCATGTAACAGGGTTGCCAGTTCAGGCTGAAAATTGCAATTCTTCATTAAAACCAGTCGCAAACCCTCAAAAACTTGCGTCATGATGGTCCAAGGAATGTTCAAACGTTATTAAGAAAAGGAAAAAAGCTCTACAAACTCCTTATCAAACCTAATTAACTACAGATGGTTGAGAGCAAAAGTTAGGTGGACTCTAAAATAAGAAAAAAAAAATCATCGTGGAACACCTTCATTTCTTCCATCTCACCATCAGTGCGATCAAAACACATTTGCAGAAAGATTAGGGCAATAGAAGGCTCCTCCATACCGTTTATTCCGTCATCTCTAACAATAAACGGAAAAGTCATAATTGACTTATCCGAAATAATTTCAGAATTCGCAGACTTTTTCGCTCTCGCTTCTAGCGATGAAAATGTCAATTCTCGCTTCCAAAAATGTAACGCAGGCTTCTCCGGACTTTTCATCTGAAAATCTTGAACTATTTTTCCTAGAAGAACTTAGAGAAGCAATTAGACTTACTAAACCGGCATCACCAGAGCACGATGGTATCCATATATTAATGTTAAAAAACTCGCCGCATAACGTAATTTAACAGATTCTCACAATATTTAACAAAGTTTGGACAATTTTACAAATTCCTTTCTGCTAGAAACTGACGGAAATTATTCCATTATTAAAACAAAACAAAAACCCTCATTATGTCAAAAACTTTAGATCTGTATCCCTCACGTCAGTAATTTGCAAAGTTCTTGAAAAAATGATAAATAGAAGTCTGCAGTCAGAACTGGAAAGTCGGAACCACCTGTTTAAGTTTCAATATGGTTTTCGAAGAAAATTCAGGTTAACAGTAGATCAAACCCTACAGTTACATGAATCCATTGCTAAGGCATGTCAAGCAACCATCATCTTCTGGCTGCGTTCGCTTTCGAGGCTACACCTAAATTTATAATACTGAAAAACTTACATAAGGGGCCTTTCGTGTCGGTTACCTCTGTTTGTGGAAAATTTCCTCTCAGATCGTTGTGTTTCAGAACTAAAATTAGAAATGTAGCATCCTCAGTTAGAAAACTGGAAAATGGAATTGCGCAGGGATCAGTGTTGAGTCCAACTCTGTTCAGTATTGTCATTAATGATATCGATAATCGAGTAGCACCTCCAGTTAAAGTGGCACTCTTCGCTGACGACATTACAGCTTGCAGAGGCGGTTTTACAAGAATCTGTAAATAAACTTTAGGTCTCAGAGGAATAGTTTCAAGTTTTCAACAGCTAAGACTCATTTCTGCAGAAAAAAAAGTTGTGCCCGCTCTGTGAATATACTTCTTGATTGTTCCTTCATTCAATATTCTCCGTCGGCTCGATATTTGGGTTTCATTTTCAATCAGAAACTGTCTTGGAAACATCACATAATTGATTTTAAAAAATCATGCATGAACAAGTTAAATCTCCTTTAAAGAATGGCTTAAACATCATACGGAGCTCATCGTTCCTCTCTAATCGTTGTATATCGATCAACAATACGCTCCAAATGTGATTATGGAGCTCCACTCTTCTCCACTGCATCCAAATCTCTTTTTTCATCACTGGACAGTATTCAATATGCAGCACTTCGACTCGCTACTAGTGCTTTGCAAACATCTCCTATCGCGATTTTCCCCTGCGAAGCATCTGAATGGCCTCCAGCGATGCGCAACGACTACCTTACTTCAATATTTACTCCTAAAACTCATCTCTAATATTCGAGTCCCAGCGGCAGAAGTTGTGTTAGCAACTCGATTTAAAAATTATCCAAATACAATCTTCACCTATTTCTTCGAACTAAGCAGATTCTAAATTCCTGCTTTTCCATTTATCCGTACGACCTAATAAATATAGACCCCCAGTCACCCCAAGCTTTTGGGAGCCCAATCTTCAACTCTCCGAATGATTTTTCATCATTGACAAACAGCACAGCTTTATTTGATTATTCGCTACTACATCAAAAAGGATCCAAGTTTGCAATTATTCATAAGTTACTGTCATTTAGAATAAACATAGCTTACTACACTGATGGATCCAGTTCGGAAAGCTCAGCAGGATGTGCTTTGGTATGCAAGAACGCAGTCATATCTAGGCTTCCTTTACCATCCTCCTTCTCGGCATTGTCTTAGAATTTTACGGTATATAGTCTTAGCTTTAGCGTGTGCGTCAGATATGCATCAGACAAACATAACCATTGTAACTAACCTCATGCTCGCCATGAAAAATATAAAGAAGACAAAAAACGCAACCATATAACAGCGTCCATCTATGAGGTCCTTGCAAAAAACCGATCCTCATTCTGTTGCTTATGTGCATACCGGGATACTCAGGCATTTTGGGAAACACAATTACTGACAAAGCAGCAAAGGAAGCTGATGCGACCTACTCCGAATATAAGGACTCCACTATCCCAGATGCTTTAATTGAAAAACGTTTCTGGATCCTATGGCAAGACAAGTGAACTATCTTCAGATCATCACACCTTCGCCTCATCAAAGACAACTTCTATCCATGGAATCCCGCTCTGTGTCGTCTTCGCACCGAGCACACAAGATATTAATATGGCCACATTTTGTTTAGACTGTTCGCTCCGCTATGCTCCTCCTCATGCAAGGTCCTTATCTTTGTTACCTATTTTCTTGTCCTATGTCCATTATTCCAAAGTTTCAAATACAAACTACCTCCTAACTCCTAACCTTAAATCTCAACACGAGACAATCCTACACTATCATATCCCTTCTATTCTTTACAAAAAAGTCTCGACTAATTAAAAAAATATAATGCCAACTTTCCGCACTTCTAGCCAAAGAGACTGTTCATGGTGCCCGGTAAATAAATAAAAAAAAAAAAATCCCTACGTTTTTTTTCGGATTTGTTAAACTTGTAGGTAGTATTTCTTACTGAACGTTCGACCTTGTGACAAAAACTCGTGCTGTGCTATACCGTTAAAATCGAAGAACACGATGAACCTTAACATTCAGCCGGACTTATCGAGATTTTTTCAGTCTTGACGATTTAGAATGTTTCCACGGGAATGATTAAGCCTTCCACAAAAACCCGTTTCATCACCGTTATAACACGCTTCGGTAGTTCTACATCACTGTTGAATTCCCCTTTAGCGACACACTCCTAAGAAATAACTTCTATCCATCACTAATTTTGTTCGAAATTCAACAGTTTTGGAAGAAAATTGACTATTTCGCCTGCAAAATTTTCTATGGCATGTTAACCTCCCCAGCCATTTAAATATATGTAGATGGGCTCTCAAAAACTTCTACACTTCCTCCTAATTCTTTCTTCTCCCTCCTCACCTTTTTTTGTTTTTCTACGGTCCTTCATTATCTTATTGCTTCACCTAACCGTGATTTTTTAATTCGTCAATATTTTACATATCTCCATCACCTATATTCTATACATCAAAAATATGTTTGTGCAATGTCGGACTAAAACGACATAGTGCGTAATCGAGAAGATTATTTTTAAATGTTTCATGCCAACTGTGAACACGTCGAACGAGTGGTTTCTAGAAACAGAATTATTAACTCTCGTAGTGTTTGAATACCTTCGAGTACAGTGTAATGTTATATGAAGCGTGGCAATTATGTTCTGCGAATTTGTCCATGAGCGGTTATTAAATTAATTTTTGATCAACTTACCATTATAGTCCTTTGCAGTAGTTACCCTCGATTTCCATACAACGTTTCTACCGCCGCTTCCACCCCTCGAAGCACCCCTGATAGTCCTCCAGTTAGGTCGTTCAACGCACGCGTCGCGATCTCCTTGGCTTCCTTTACACCGCCGTAGTGAGTACCTTGAGTTAAGATTTCATTTTTGGGAAAAGGAAGTAGTCATACGGTGACAGATCGGGGTTGTAGGAGGATGCGGCATCATGGTGATGTTTTTTTTTTGGGAGGTGGGGGGGGGCTAAAAACTCGCGAACAATCAACGATGAATGTGCAGGCGTGTTGTCATAATGAAGGATCCAACTGCTTAGGCCCTCAGACGCTACAGTACATCAACATAAAACTTTCCGCTCACAGTCTGACCTAGAGGAACATATTCACGATGGATTACACCCTTAATATCAAAAAACAAAAAAAAAAAAACAACAAGCATGACCTTCATTTTCGATTTTGACATCCTGTGTCCTTCTTCGATCGTTCCCCTCCGTGCTCAACCCATTGCTGACTCTGTCTTCAGGTTTCAGGGTAGTATTCAAAGATCCAAGTTTCGTCCCCAGTAACCACGGTACTTATCCAGTTCTTACCATCCGAAAAAATTCAATAATAACGCGTTGTTTCATATTCAGGTCAACCATTTTCGCGACGGGGCTAACTCACTTTACAAAAACACGTGCAACACACGAACTAAACACGCTACCACTGCAAAAACTAAAATCACAGTAAAGAAGGACCTCCCCCTTTCCAGAAACACATGAATGAACCTTGCAGTGTTGTCAGCTGGAGAGTTATAACTAAATTCCCAGAATTTAATTGCCACATCTCTTTTATGCGCGTTTTTTGTTTCTTTGTTGTCTTTCTTCCTGTAATAATTCATTCAAAGTGCTAGAAAGTACATTTCCTAATTATAAAAAAGCATTACTTGGATATTATACATTATTAGCGCCGGCAACGCGGCACCTCGCATTCCCTACTTTTCACTTACCGGTCAATTTTTACCTTTTTAATTATTATATTTATTTTACTTTTCCTAATGTATTCCATCCACTTTCCGTTTCATTCTATTTTATTTTTATCCTCGTTCCTATTTGTACCCCTATGTTACCACTGCCTGTCCGGGCCTACTATAATGTGGTGGTTATTTTTTTCTTTTCAGTCTGTCTTACATTACTTATTTTGTCCGATTATCTTGTCTCACTATTCTTCGCTCCTTTCAACCTCTAGTAAATAAAAACTTCTTCGGACTTCTCAATGTTTTTTCTTTATTTTTTAACACTGTATCGTTTCGTCTTATTCGTTCTCACCTGTTATTTTAGTTACTCGTATCCTCCTTCTATTCAACTCTTTGCCGAACAGTTTCCTATATTTTCATCTCCTCACTTTTAACTGAGAAATGTTTTTTACTCTAATTTAAACAAACTGCAGCGGAATAATCATAGTCTACGGGCAAATAAAAATTCTTTGGAAAATTAGATCTTCATCAAATTCAAGTCGCCACACTTTCCGAAACTTGGCTCAAGAAGAACTCCTTATTTATGTGGTGCGGTTAAAATATCGTTAGAGCCGATCGTGACGATGGATACGGTTCCGTTGCTATCCTTATTAAAAACAACATTCCTTTTTCAGTGTAATGATGTTTCGCTTCCCTTTGCATCCAATCCTGGTTTTCCCGATGTTGTTATACACAAGTCTCTCCTATTATGACTCACAAACCTTAAACATTGTTTCTATTTACGTCCCTCCGAACTTTAATCTCCGAGATTTCCTTTCGATAGTTTTCTCAATGTTGTACCCCATCCTTGCATCATTTGCGGTGACACTGTAACCCCATGTTCACCTCTTTTTAGGACTGTTCAAATTACAATAATAACGATTCTTTCCTTGAAAGTTTTTTTTATCCGTTGTTACTCCAATCTACTATAAAAATCCCCATACTGTTAGCTTCTTAAATCTTTCTTTTGCTTCCTCCAACATTAGCTTTAAATGTGTTCTTGGAGGGGAGACCTCTGGATGGAAACACTGCTATTTTAATTTCTTTCTCTGTTCTTACGCTTCTTCTTATACCTTTCCTTCTCGCCAACCTCCTTGGAATCTTCGTAAAGCAAACTGGTGCTCTTTAATTCTTCACAAAACTCGTAAGTTGAACACGCGCTATCGTTATTAAAGCTACTGTAGAAAACTAATACACCACGTTTTACTTATTGCAGTGTTGAACTGTATGGGAACTTCGCGTAATGCGTTAAAAAACTGATGTATTTTTAAACTTTCTTTGACGGAAAGCAGGAAAAAAGAGAACAAGGATGTAATAAAAATAGTACGAACTAGTGAATGTTAGATGGGCAGTTGTAATAAAACGTCGCAAATTATTTTGACATCATCCGATATGTTACTACAAAATTTTAACGTTACTTTATGTTATTGACGAAAAGCGATATTAATGAATTCACTGATTCTTCCTAAATGACCTTTGCGAGAGATCACAACAAAACTTGAAGTGTGACAAGCAGCGATCAGTTGCAACAGATCTAATATACATATACTATAAAATGATTACATTTGTTAGATGTCCGGCGTAAGCGGGTAAGATCATAACGCCGAGCAGGAGTTGATTTCGTCAACGTACGAGGGGTGTTATCAAAAAGTAACGAGAATTTTAAATATTTTCAAAAGGTATTTACCTGATCATCCCAAAGGTTTTCACAATAATCCGATGCAGAAATTCACAAAATTACCTCTAACTTGATGTACAATACAACGTATGGGAGAGGCAGATATTACGAATAATTTTTTGAATTTATATTTTTTCAGCTCCAATTCTTGAAAATTAATTACATTACATGAACAGTACTTATTTCCCCCCAATTGTATTTCATTGTTATTTTTCACATAAAAAATTTCACAAAATGGCCGACAATAATTTCCTGGCCTACAATACAATATTTACTGCACCATAGTGTACACAGTACCAATAACTTTTATAAAATATTTGAAAATGAATTTTTCTCCCATACTCGCTCAATCTTATTTTCTGTATAGTTTTATATCTCAGGAAAAAACACAAAAATATTTATTCCGAAAAAAACAAAGTAAAACAAACATAGTATTTCGATGAAAAGATTTATTTTTATTAATAGAGTTATGATAGTTAGAAACGGGAATCGCTCTTTAAAAGGAATTGACGGAGAAAATAGTGATAAAACAATACCGTTAAGCGGTAATAAGTCTTCCTCATCAGGCAATTGAAATACGTTTTTTTTTAATTAGTTTCAGGCAGTGTACTAACTAACCTTCATAACGTCCCTGTAGAATGTAACGTTTCATAACGGCTATTTCATCCAGGTCATATATTCGTTATAGCGGAATATTTTCATACATTTTATGCACAGAATTAAATTTTCAAAAAAAAAAAAAAAAAAAAGGTTTATTAATTCTATAAGTGGCTTCAGCTGTACGCAGAGAAATTCTTAATAAAAGGTCTCACTTAAATTCCATCTTTATTTGTATGTCAAGATGGCGACAAAACTATATCACTAGCAGATTTAAAAACAAGCTGTCAAACGGTTTTTCTTTTCTTTTTTTTTGAGAGACCATAATTTGTTTTGGCCACTTTCTTTATATATTCTACGAATAATATTTATCGTTTTTGAAAATACTTTTTTTGGAGCTAAATTAATACAAATAATCCGCATTGTTATTTCTTTTTAACCGACTTCAAAAAAGGAGGAGGTATTTAATTCGACTGTATTTTTTTTTTTTTTTTTTTTTTTTTTTTTATGTGTGTTACCACAGAACTTTCTTCTAGATGAACCGATTTTGATGATTCTTCTTTTATTTGAAAGGTGGCGTTTGTCATGTGGTCCCATTTAAATTTGATCAAGGTCCGACCGATAGTTTTTGAGTTATCCTTAATAATGCGGGAGATTGAAGCTTTTTGGATGCTTTTCATTCATGATTGTTTTCACCGTCGGATTAGATTTTTGACTTAAAATACTATAAATTTGCCAAATTACCATGGAAATGTAGCTTTTGGTGTTTTTACCGTGGAAATAAATGTTTTAATTTAATTGAATAAAAATGCACTAAAAAGTAAAAAATAAAATGCTTTTTTACAAAAAATAAATACCGACTTCAAGGTTTATTATAAAAATTTAAAAATGCACTAAAAAGTAAAAAATAATTACTTCCGATAAAATATATATATCAGAGTGATATAACTTAAAGTGATATCGTAATTCTTATACAACATTAATTTTTTGGAGTTGGCATCAAATTCATATTAAAAGAATAATTAAAAACTGCATTAAATGTTGATTAAATTGTTCCTAACATGAATTTAATTCCAACTCCAAAAAGTTAATGTTGTATAAGAATTACGATATCACCTTAAGTTATATCACTCTGATATATATATTTTATCGGAAGTAATTATTTTTTACTTTTTAGTGCATTTTTAAATTTTTATAATAAACCTTGAAGTCGGTATTTATTTTTTGTAAAAAAGCATTTTTTAAATTTCTTAACTCACCGTTGCAAACCAGTAGATTTAACGTCGAATATCTGACAACGAATGACAGCTCCTAAAGCTACTTTAATCACCGTCGCAGTAACAGGAGGCCTTATATTTACGATTTTATGCTAAATAAACCAAAAAACAATTTTTGCAAAATTATTTAGAAAATTAAATTTTCAAAACTTGTAAAATTCAAATTTATTTCAATTTAAATATATTGAAGTTTCATATGTTCTTGTATTTGCGTTTTACGTTTTTATGATTATGTTTTTTATCGTAAATAGACTTTATCTCTCATTGCTTACATATTTCTGTACAATGTTGGTTTTTTTTAAAATAGTTACATCATACGTTTGTTATATAATCTGTATCCTTTTCATTTTGTGATTATAAAATAATAAATGCTTTTATGTTTCTCCGTTTATCTGTGTTTTCTTTTATGTAGTAATTTTAAACAAGAATCTTAATATGTTATGAAAACTTTTAACGGATGTTACGTGAATTGTAATAAAATTGGATGTTCCATGGTACACGATATAATTTTATTTCATACTGCATAAAATTATGTATAGTAAAAAACATTGTGCCAACTCGACATAAATATAACTAAATTTGGTGCACCTATAATAATACTATTAGCTTGACCACCGACAGAATTTTTTTTATTCGGAGATAATTGACTTACTACGCTACATCAAATTATTAAAATTTTTACTTTTGTCAACCGAAAACAAATATTTTTTTAACTTTCGAAAGACGCGTCAATAAATCACAGGAAATAAATAACAGATTTTTTTTTTTTTTTTTGCTAGAAGACACTGAAAGAAATAAAATGTTTCGTGGTTTATACATTTCTCCCCTACACGGGGGACATTTAATAGTTAAGAATACCATCTTCAACGTTTCAGTTGGATAATTTTTCTTTTTTTTTCTTTTACTTCACATCAAAATTTTAAATAGACAACTACCGATTTATTAATATCTAGTTAAATTCCGTAAAATTAAAAGTTTACTATCCAATTTCTTTGGCGCTCGTAATTTTTAATATTAAAGCAAATGATACGACTTTAATAAACACAAAATGTACGCATTTTTATTTACCGCAGGTGGACGCGATGCCGGTATAACTAGTGTACAAGGAAGCGCATTTGGCGATTTAAATGGTCGCAACAAAGGACATCAAGTTGCCGGATTCAGCACTTCGTACAATAAGAATGAAAGCGGAAATAAAGCAACATATTACGATGATGGGCTGGGTCACGGAGGAGTGATACAGTATGGCCTTAAAGATCAAAGGTACTCATTTGCAGTCCCCATCATACAAAATAATAATTATGCGATATTAATAACCGCACTAAATAATATTCTTGTGACTTGCGTTCCGACGAAGATAATTAAACTTATTTTCAACAAACGCAAATCAAACGTTCAACTGTTTAACTAAACCGATCCTACCAAAACTGAAGTTAGAACGCCCAAAAAATACGTCACCGTTGTTACGTTAGGCGCAATTTCTTATTTATTTTATTTAAATCTAAAGAGCAATACGTTTTCGGTTAAAAAGTTACTTATAAAAATTTTGCAACATTAAATATAACGTTTTTCAATAGTAAACTAAAGTTCGGTATGCAGTCATAATTATTTATCGTTTTCTGGCAAAATTCCTTTACAAAAGTATTCTCAACTTCCTCGGCAAATCATTTATTTTTTCTTCCGAAATTCGTCTAATAAAATATTTCTCTCGATGTTTTAATTTTACTCGTTGAATAGACTTCTTTTTCTTCTAAACTACCGAGCCATTACAAAAAATTACCAAAAACGGTTGAAAATTTTTTTGTAATAAAATACACATTTTTATAAACTCCTAAGAATTTATAATTGCTTATAAAATAAAGTAAAAAAAAAGATAATACATTAATCATGAGGGATTTATAGAATATATTATAAATTTTAGGAAATAAGATTCCTTGTTTATTCTTCTTTTCCATTATCAAAGGGGAACTGCAATAAAAAAAAACAGCTCAAATTATTACTGAATCTACTTGACATTTAATGGTTAAATTAAAAGAAAAATAGTAATAGGTTGAAATTAATTAATTTCTGGAACCTTTCATTGTGTTCACACTTGCGATATTAATTTATTTTCCCGAGAGAAAGAAAATATTTAATTAACAACACGCAAAGGGGAATTTTCATGGTTCAAATTAATATCGAAATCATAATTTTTGGTAGACACCACGTTAACATTAACACACCTATTAACGTTTCGAACTCGTTTACACGGTCCATCATCAGAAAGTGAAGCTTTTTTTAAATTCCAAAATAATTTCACATACATTATAGATAAAGCATTTCGCTATTTACTTGCTTTTTTCATATTGATATGTGTAACAGTTATCAAATATAACTACCGCACAATATCGAACTTTCAAATTATACAAACTTCTAAAGAATTATAATTTTTATTTTAAGAAATTTAAAAAAAAAATCACATTAAATTTACCTATATAACAAAAATGAATTTCTATTTATCATACTTTTCTTTTGCTTACTCATTCAGAATAATTCGATATAAAACTAATACACAAATTACAAGGCAGTAATATAAAAGATTGTTTTTGACTAAAATAGCAGTTTCGTTTTAAGTTTTTAAAAAATCAATTTTTGTTTTTCAACACTATTATCATTGCTCATAAAAATATGACTTTTAAATTTATTTTGTAAATTTTTTGCGACTGTTAATTGCAAAATGATACAAGGGTGTCATATTTTCTCATTTCGCAATAGTTTACATTGCAATAATAAGTACAGCAGCAAATTTTAAACACCCATATCGCATTCGACATCAGGAGAAAATCACGAAATTTTATCCAAAACGCTAAAAAAGTAGAGTAGATTACAACGTAAAAAAAAAAAAACATAAGACCTACTGATATTATTTAATCAATAGAGAAGTTCAATTTTCACGGAAAATCAACGAATAAAAAAGTTGCTCCAAATTTAACGGCTCCCAAAATAACATCAGCAAATTAATTCAAGCTTCGGAGTGTTTTCTTTATTAAAATAACGGTCAAAGCGAAAATTTCTGAAACCAAATTTTTATGGCGAAACTTTTCTTCTTCAGAACAATAAACGAATTGAAAAGATTACTGCAGATTTGAAGATTTCAAAAAACTAAACAAATCAGAACTGAAAATATATTATTCAAAGTGATGAATCAAAGTTTGAATTTTTTTTAAATATCTTAAAATAAAATTTATTCCGAACATATTATTGAACAACAGTTAATTTCCTCAATGGAATATTAAGAGGTGCTTAGAACAGAATTTACTTTACACTTTCCGACACAGTAAGGATTCAAAACATATTATGTTCAAAATGTGTAAAAAAAGTATTTAGATCAAAAAACTATGACGGATGTTTTAACGACATTGTGATTAAACTTTTTGCGAAATTAATTTAACAAAAACGTAAAATTAAAGAACACAGCTTTCCATTCCCCACTTACTAACATCTTGTCATTCTCTTACGGCACTTAGAGCCCAACATGGCCTCCCCCTTCCTTACCACAACTCCTAGCTGATCTTCCTGTTATATCCGCAGTGTGTTCCAATTCCTTCATTCCCTTAACCTCCTAAGTTCAATTTAATATCCCTTTCACCCCCCCCCCCCCTCCCCCCAGACGCGCATAGCCCGTTTGAGCAGCCGGCGCATGTATATTCTAATGTAATAATAATAATAACAATAATAATAATAATAAAAACCTAAAATATAATGTATAAAAAATCTTAAAAATAAAACTGAAGATAAACGATATTTTTTTTTTTCGATAGACTAGTAAATAGAAATAAATAAATGAAAAAATATATTTTTTTTAACGGGTTTGTCAACGAGAACATTAGCTTAAGAAATGAAAAGAAAAAGAAAATAAGATTATATTTTAAACGTTTAATAGAAAAAAGAAAAAAAAAAAATCGGGGACAGAAATAATTGAAACAGAAGGAAATGAAAAAGAATATAAGAAACTTTGTAAGGAGTAGGAACACCGAAAGTTTTACTAGAGAAGAGTAACAAAAACCGACTAAGGTCGAAAATTTAAACAAAATACGATCAAAATCACAAGCTGCTATTATGGTCCGTTTAAGGAAGAGATGACTAAATAAAGAGGTAAAAGGAGCCAGAATTAGAAATTTAAGAATAGAAGTTGAGCCATAAGTTGGAATGCGAACTGAGGAAAGGAAAAAAATTATGAGCTGAAAACGTGCCCAAAAATTTGTCCCTGAAAACGGAATATTCACTAATTTATTACGCGCAGTGCTTGAATGGCCAGAAATCTACGGATCGATCTCGATCAAGTAAAGAAGGAAAAGATCATAGATAAGAAAGCGTATTATATAACCGAGAGGGGAAAGAAGAAGAGATGTGATATCATTACCGGTCAGAGAAATGCTAAATTCATTAACTTAGAGGAAAGTGGAATGTCAGACCGAATTTCGAATGAATAAAAATTACCCGAACGCAGACCTTTACAGTCGGTATTAATGGTTAAATTGGAATAATATTTGTTAAAAGGATTTTGTGATTTCAGTTGGAAATAACGTTTTGGAAATGTAGTTGAATATATAAAGAGGAGGAACAACTGAAATAATTTTGCCGTTTCCTTTTTATTATATTAAAGCAATCCCGTAAGGCCAGGGAACTGTTTGGGTTAGAAATATCAGTAAAGGTGAAATCCGGGAAGGCCATCTTCCCTTGACTGATTTTCTTAGCCTCGGAATGTGAAACATTTTGGAGACTCACGATCTTATGTATTTTTACCTGCCTCTTAAACACTGAGAAGAAGGGTCAAGGGTAGAATAACAATGAACGTAATGAAAACTAACTGTGTTATTTTATTGGGTGATAGTGAGTTTAGAAGAACAATTACACCAGAGTAAAAGGAGCAGATAGGCTTGCTTTGATATGAAGAACCGTAGTGGCCAAACCTGAGACAATTACAGCAAAGTTTAGATCAACAAATAATTGACGCAACCATTACACAGTAGGCATTATCGAAATTGACCAAAAATATAAAAGCTGAGCCAAAATAATTCATTTCGATAACAAAAATTGGTGAAAAAGAATTTTCAGAAGTACATTTCCATAACCTTCGGATATTCGAGATTGTCGCTTCAGAAGAACAGTTTAAGAGAAGTTCATCGATGGACAAATTAGTTGGAACATCACGAACTATGCCGAAACGGAATAATAACGAATGCGAAATAAATGATCGATTTTAAGTTCTTTATAAGCGCTGTCAGAAAGCAGGAATTGATTATCTGTAAGAGTAGAGGAAAAATTAAGCTTAATCAAGTCCTTTCCTAAACGATAATTGTGGATAAACGCTAACTCCTTTATATAACATTTTAGTTAAAGATATCGGGTGAGCTGAGCTATGTGTGTAACAAATTCTCGACTAAAACCACAATTTGTCCTTCAAAGTTATTCGAAAATAGTGGTACGGTATTAGCTGGAGAAGTATTATTAGAATTAATGGAAATATCCACGTAGATCGTCCTATAAATATTCTCTGCCGAGACAATGTTTTCTTCGGAAGTAAATAAATAGGACGAAAAAATTTTATTAATTTTGTGAGGATAAATGATGATTTTACCAACGCTGAGGAAGGATTAGGGGGAGCCCCCCCCGCGTCATACCGGTCCACCATTTATTTAAATTAAATTTAAATTAGCAATTGAAATTAAAAATTAAATAATAATGAAACCGAAAATGAAACTATTAAGAACGAAACGGGCGAAATAAAATAAAACAACACAAATAGAAATAAAAGCAGACAACAAAACATAAACAATCTCGCTGATCTCTTCAATAGACAGTTAAACACAACGTAAATAAAAGTTATCACACGAGACACGGAGAATAAAGAAATAATTATGGAAGCTAACAAACACCTCTTTCCTCCATCATTCTTTTCTTTCAGAAACAATCTTAATCGTGAATGTTAATAATTCATTAAAATTAAATTTCTCTCTCACTCTCTCCCTCTCTCTTTATATATATATATATATATATATGTATGTATGTGTGTGTGTGTGTGTGTGTGTGTGCGTGCGTGTGTATATACACACAAATATATAAACAAACAACATTTTCGGTTTAACAAAAATATTATAGATTTCGAGACGGCGCTGGAAATGCCTACGGAGGCGGATACCACGATTCGTCCTTAAAAACTAACGCTTTAGGTAACCGTGGACAATATGGAGCAGCCGGCGGATATAAAACGAATGAAAATAAAGGTTCAATATTGGGATATAGCGATGGCCAGAAATTCGGCATCGGACAAGGCGGTGGTTATATTTATAATGGAGGACAGCCGATTGGCGCCCCGATAATACCGGCAACAACGCCAGTTTTAGGCTATTTGAAGCCAGTTCTACCACATCCAGGTTACAGTCAGCAACTGCCGCTACCACTTAAACCATCCAGTCCATATTTAATTCCAACACCTTCCAAATTATACTACGATAAACCTAATGTGTTAATGAGTGTAGTTTAATATTTTATCTCTACCGTTATTATATAACGTTTCTTAATATCATTCGATCACCCTCACACATACACACATACTCACACTTTTACACGTAGCTTCCTTCTACGGTACAGATTTGACCATCATTTTCGACCGTATGTGCTAATATATAAATATTCAGCAAAAACCGAATAACAAAAGCGATAACAGCTAAACGTTGCCTACAAGACTGATGTAAGTATTGACTTTTTTTTTTTTTTTTTTCGTAAGATATAGATAAGGATAATACTCATGTGTACAGTAACCAGTTCATGGTAATCCCGGAATATAAACCGTTTCATTCGACTTAATTCCAGACCTTAAATTCTATTTATACTATTTAGTAAATTTTCAGTTACGATACGTCAGTTCGTTTGCAACTATTACCGTAATTAATATTTTCGCTAGTTTAATGTAGTTTATAATAAAATTCGTAAAACATGTATAACCTTTACTTCTTTTCTTCGTGAATACAACGGGTATTATTCCTGAATGATAGACTATGTTAATTTCCAGATAATGAATCAGCATACATGGTAACGTTAGTTTGTAACACAGTCATACTCTTAAAAAACGGACTTTTGAAGTAACGGGGTATACCATGCTAGAGCGGCAAATTTCATGTCCGAGGATAAAGATCAGATTTTGTGGATTTTTCAACAATTCACTTGTAATGGATTATGCCGCGCTTCAAATCCCTCAGAACATTTATGTATGTAGTCCGCATAATCGTTCGACACTTTTCTATTACTTCGTACGGGAAAAATACCAGGCTAATTTCAGAAAAAAGGCAACCATAAATTTGCCCGTTGACGACGTTAGTTCTGCCTTCTTCTTTTTAAACCGCTCGGAGAATATCGCTGTTTACTTTATTCTCTATTTTGAAATTGCCGTGATTAACGTAAGTATCGCTTCTAGTGACGATTACGTGTAACTTAAAAAACTACAGCATTTTTTTTTATACAATAAATTTTGTTAATCGTAATCGGCTCTGCTGCAGTATTTATAGTAACATTACAAGTGCCTGTACTTCAGTCTTTCTTTTGTTTAACGAATCTGTCACTTTACAATAACTAGTTCAATGTATTTTATTCCGAAATACGCAACTCGAACGTTGTAATTTTATTTTACGCTCCCCCGAAGAAGGAATATGGAAAAAATATCATTTAAAGACCCTCTTAACACACTTATTAACGAAAACGAATACAATTGTAAGAACAAGAATTCGAGCAAATGTAGAACAATTAAAACAAAATGAAAAATTACTTTAATATATTGTTCGCATTAAGTATTAACTAGAATTTGATGACGCGTTTAGCGAAAACAGCAAATATCATAACTAAATGCTCGAATCGGTAACACATACAGACATGTCCCTTTACGTATAAAAGATACTCCACTCACATATACGCATCTTTACATAATCGCATACACGAACAATTTTAACCTATGGAATAGTTTCGATTACATATTAACCGTATCAAATCAGAATAATTAATTCTTAATCATAGTTACTGTTGCTAGATCAATTACCTATCCGATCCATTTACAATATTTTATAGGAACGTATTTTAACATATTCTCTTTAGTAAGAAAAAGAAATATAAACAGTCACTTTTTTCAGCATTATATAACAAATTTGAAATCATGCTTGCTTCAAACACTATATTTATTTTTTTTTCTATGTTTTAAAAGCGTATTATTTTTCAAATATTTATGGTTACATTGTTATTAAAATTGTAAACCTTTTTTTTGATACAATTTTCCCGAAGCTCAGAACAAAATAAATTAAAGCAAACATATATTAAGGATGAGAAAATGGTTACATTTACTACATTAAACGAACTGTAAATCGCATAGTTCAATAACGTAACGACTCGTTCAAAACAGCACTTACTGCAACTTAAAAATTGTGTGTTACTTTTAAACTGTGGTCACCTGCGTTATTACGAAGAAATTGAATACAGCGGAACGTATTGTACCCCTGACCGTGTTCCGCATACATTATAAAAATCAACGCAACATATTCATAATGTAAAACGCTTTTTTCCCTTCTTTTATACTTTAAATGACAACATAATAATATTATATACTTACTAAAATTAGAAAAAAAATTAAGTGAAAATAAATTTATCCTACTACCCGAAAATTTGATTTTAGAATCGCTTGATCTCTCAGTCGATACTGATTAACAGTAAAACACGCATAAAATATAAAATTTATTTTTACCTACAGTAATTAATGACAAAAATGATGTAAAATGTGAATTCAACTTTTACAAAAAAAGGTTGCTCTCATGCGCGCAAACCAGTGGACTTGTTTTTGTTGTTAATATATATATATATATATATATATATATATATATATATATATTATATATTGTAATGTGTCCATTACATGGCAACAGTAAATAAATAATAAAATGAAATAAAATAAAATTTAAACAAAAAATAAAAAATATGAAAATAAAACATAAACATAATTTAAAATAATTGGTGTGAGTGCGAATTCGCGCGTGCCTGGAACTATTGTCGGTTGGGTAGCCAATCACCGGTAACCAAGGAAAAAGGATCTACCTGATTCGGTCACCTCCAGCGGTCCCAAGCGGAATGGCGGCAAAAATTTAGAAAGGACAAGAAAAGATTTTTAGACAAAAATCAGTTGCCTTTCACCATTCATTAAGTTTGTTTTTACCTTTGGTTAAGAAAGGAATTATCCTCTACCTTCGCTAAGGAGTTTTGCTCGTGTTCGCTTAAGTTACACCAGCAGTGCTTCTAAGTTTTCGCGCAGAAAAGTATAAAGTGGATTTCGCGAATTATCGACATCGAAAGTATTCGATATTCGACACATTATTAAGTAAATTCGAAAATTATCGAACATTCATAAATATAAATAACATTGAGTCGGATTTCTCCGGTCCGATCGACTACCGAACCGCCAACCTACGGATCCCGGATCACCACCGACAATAGTGATACGTAGCGTTTTGTTTATATTTTAATATACTGATTTGTATAATTTTAACCGTTATTTTCGGAAATGATTATTGTTTTTCAGCGATCGACCGGTACCGAATAGGTGTCACGTCTTACCTAATACATTGTTTTGAAAATTTCAACTGAATATTTTCATCTCGTACTAATAATCATTATCTTAACTTAAATAAAATAACTCTTAAATCAAATAAAATCTACGAGACTAAAACCTCGTGGTTGGTATCCCTGAGTGCGTAAACTAGTGAACAGCTAATACCGTTTCAATATATATGACGTTCACCGAAAAACAGCACCTGTAGTGCGAAAATATGGGTTTTAAATTAAACACGGATTCTGATACTTGAAAGTGTGTAGAATAAGATGCAATATGTATGATAGTTGTTTTCGCAAACATTTATTTAATGTCTTAAAACGTACAAAGTTGATTGAAGAAGATTAAAAAATATTGGAAAAACATTAGAAATTTTAAAAAAAGTCATTAAAATAATTTATTTATTCCCTGTTTGTTAGATTTTTTTTTGACATTTTTTAATGATTTTTTATTTACTTCCGGTACTTTTTGAGCATTTGGCCTTTTTCATTTTTCGGAAGTTTATTTTTTTTCTTCATTGGAGCTTTGATTTTTTCCTCCTTTTTTTTTTTTTTTTAATTGTGGTTTCAGATTTTCTTCTTTCTCTTTCATGTCAACTTTGCTGCAAACTCCTCTACAATTATATTCGCTACATTTGACTATTTTTTCGGCTTAGGTTGGTCAGGTTTAGGAGTTCCGAAATTGCGTTTTTATTTTTGGATCGGTACATAAAGAAGGAATATTGTCGTGCAGGTATCACTTCCTTTCTAATGATAAATCAGTAGGTGTGATTAATAAATCGTTTACTGGAGGTACGTTTCGCTGTGCATGTAGGTAAAATTTTTCCTCTTTTGAGACGACAAATTTTTTGCAGGTAATTTTATTTTTTTAAAACCAGAAATGGTGATACTTTGTAATACCTATTATAAAAACGATACCCAAGTAATAATGTGATAAAATTAAAATTTGGAAGATGAAAATACGGAATCACGACAATGCACCTAGTATTTGTTGATAAAAATTTGGAAATTTTGTGTTTCACATTCGCCATTCGATTTTGCTTGCATTCACAGCAACATTGAATTTTTTATGGCTCGATCGATTTTAACAACTTCTTCAAAATCTTCATAGCAATCAACATTTGAGGAACTAAATTCTAATTTAACTAGGTCAAAATTTAGTAACAATACTTATTGAGTTAGCAGCACGTTACATGCAGGCATACGCCGGACAGTAACATGTTATGGTAGTATTACCCTATGCAAATTTTAAACACGTTTTTCTCAAAAACTAGTTACCACACTACAGGTCCTTTTTCTCGGCGAACGTCACATATACATGTGTGGGTGTGTGTGCGTGTGTGTATTAGTTTTTGTCACATTTATTTTATTTAACCGACATTATTTTATATGCTAAGTAGAAAAAAATAAATAAATAACAACTACTAAATCCGAAATCCGAAATTATAGACTGGTGGACTTGTTTTTGTTGTTTAAATATTAATACAAATACTACTATTGGTCACTGTTCCGGACGCCAATTGATACAGACATTACTATTTTTCGAGTCCCTGATTTCGGATGTTATTTGATATGAATTCCCTTCTTCTTGAAATCACTTAGCATTAGGTTTTTTCTTTTTTTTTATTTATAGCTCGAACGCAAAATATAAAATAAAATTTTTATTATTCCGAAAACTGCCGTTCGACGGCGGTAAAGTCTCCCCGGTGGAGATGTCACGGGCCTACCACGTGTCCAAATGAAATCTTTTTGTAAAAAAAACGTATGTATTCAAAGAAAATTACAGACAGCGACGCGACCGCGTAATAATGCGTAAGAGAAATGAAATGCGGTTTTGACTAGAAAAAATTACATGAAAAAAAAAACAAAATTAGGTAAACTATGATATATATATGCACGCCGAATTTTAACAATGACTAGCACAAAACAGCTACACGCGACGGCGACGACAAAATTAACAACGACCGTTCTTTTCTTTTGCCACGAATTAACTCGACTCTCTCGCGTGAACAATTAATTAATCTGAATATCGAATTATAGTGCCATGCACACACGAAGATTTCGGTACACGATGGGCTTTTACCGAACGACATAGTCAATCGCTGAAATTACCCGGTACCTTATCAATTAATCTTATAACCGCCGAATTTTCTAGAACATCGCGTAAATTACCCTGCCTTTTATAATGTTCTCTCGGCTCGACATTACTCGGCACATCTTATTTAGCGCTTCTTGCTGCACGCGCATATCATTGTCTTAGCTGCTGACCACTACCACTCAGACACTATACAGTCTCTACCCCAGCGCGACCGTGTACTCGACGATCACGCCACTTATTTCGGGGATTTTTGGTATCGGCCAAATAAGCAACCAAGACACGACAAAGCGGCGATGTAAAATATATCGACGTTCGAGAAGCCGAGAATTAATGAATAAATCGAAGAATAATTTATAGCTCGAACGTCGAACAAAAGATAGCGCCAAAAGTACCGAATCCGTATCAATATATATATATATATATCTGACCTGGTCTATGAAAAGGGGTCTTAAATGTCAAAAAATCTGAGACACTTTTTCACATGGTGAAGATCAGAAAGTCATAATCTGTTGACAAGTTTACTAAAAGTTAAGAAAAAGAAGAGTACAATTACAAAAAAACTATTTTTTTTTTTTAATCTGCAATAAGCTAAACAGATCGATTTATAAAATTTAAAAAACTTTATTATATGCCAGAAAAACATATTCTACACAAAAGAAACATATTCTACGTGAAAAAAAAGACCCCAAGCAGCGCGGAAAAAGGCAAATAACTAACGAGAAACTAACGAAACGAATTGTTTAATTTTAACAGCTGTTTTCTCAAAAACCTGTTTTCGCACGTAAGCCTCCTTTTCGTAGACCAGGTCACATATATATATGGGAGGGGGTGAAATGGTTGTTGTCATATTTATTTTATTTAATCAATCTTATATCTTTGATGATATAGATTTATATGCTAAGCAGAAAAATAAATAAACAACTGTTAGATATGAAATTGGAAATCGGATGGGCTACAGTTGTATCTACAAAAAGTTATATGCTTTCAGAATTGTTGCAATCAATTTGTGAACATGAATAATATTCTTAAAATTTCCTAAATTAATATTTTAAATTTTCTAACGGATATACTAAAAATATCAGTTATCTGTCATCGGATGAACAAAATTCAAAACGCATTATTTTATAAAATTAAATAATACCACACAAAAAGTCTCTCTTGCCCAGCGCGGACGCGTGTATGCAAGCATGTAACTTACGTTAACACATCTATATTCACAATTTGTATAGCCATTTAATGGTATTCGTCTGCAATTTTAAATCAACGGTATTCAAAAACATTTTTTTCGTAATCGTATGTACAGTTCCTACAGTTCGCAGTCTATAAATAAATTATTATACTCTATTCCAAATTTCGTAAATGATTTTTGTTTACATCTTACGACTGATTAAGAACATCAACTTCATTAAAAAAATATTATATGAATCTAAAATTCTTGAAGAAAAGAAAAATACACCGATACGTTGCACAGAACTAGCTAAGTATTTGTGGTGACGACAAAATGTTTAAAATTAAAAATGTAACAAACTTATAACATAAAAATTGGAAAAAATTAAAAATCTTGTTTACACGTGTTAACCACATTTTTTGTACTTTATAATTCCACCATTATTTTTTTTACTACTTATATTTCCTAATCATTTTAGATGTTGGCCTAATTTTCAACTTCTTAATTTATTTTTGACTGTAGATGATGTTATTATAAGTCCACTGTGTTTTCAATTTTAAACATTTCCGACGAATATAAAACTAGGTCCCCGAAAAATTTTGATATGTTTATTAAATTTTAAATTGATATAATATACTTTCAATAAAGATATAATTATACTCCGTTTTCTTGCATAACCTATACGTATACATTGTAATGGGTTTTACAAAACAAAATTATATTTTCAAGGGGCAAAAATAAAAAAATCTACGTCTTTGTCAGGGCTCAAATTATTATGTTTTCTCCTAACTCCTTTTTACCCTCGATAATTGACTTTTAAAAATTGAAGGCAAAGACATTGAGCACGACAATTGTGTTAATAGTAATGGTTTATGGATCGTTTTCCTCGAGATTATTTGTAAACCAAAAGTTTTAATTTAAATAAATTTCGTAAATTACCCGGTTGCCATCTAATCGCAAAATTATAACGTTTATATGTGAATTATGTTAACTATGATAATATGACTGTTCCTAATAAAAATGAATGTTACAATAATAATTTAATAAGCAAAATTAATACGGTTAGCAGAAATGCCGATTTAAAAATAAACAAAAAAAAAGACCAAAACAGGAAGGAATAATGCGTATAATATGGATACTGCTAATGGTTTCGAAGTGGTCAAAGGGTACATATATTTAAGGGTTAAAATATCAAATGCAGGTATTAAGTTTCTCTTCACCGCATTCTTCGATCTTCTAAATTCAGTTAAAAAAGACATTATATAACAATGATCAAGATCCTGATAAATATTTTCATATTGTCTAACCATCTCTTCTGTTCGTGCCTTGGTTTTAGCACATTTGTGTCCTAGTTAGTATGGCCCGTAAATTTGTGACACTTATGTAGCGGCTGCGTTCCGGCTATTGTCGAATGGATTTCAACGATTCAAATACAGAGTACTGCATAAGTTGCAATAATTTTAACTGCGACCAATTTGATAACAAGAGACTTGTATTTTACAATTTTTTATTTACACCATTCATACTGAAATATATTTCTATTTACAAATGGTGCAAAAAAAACAGTTCTTTATATATATACATATATATATATATATATATACATATATATATATATACATATATATATATATATACATATATATATATATATATATATATATATATATATATATATATATATATTTGCATGTGTACACCTGCGTTGCATATAACAATTGCTATGAGCGCTGCCTATTCTGTACAACTAGAATGTACGAATAGGTAGTCACGACGCTCGAATTCGAGCAATACGACTGTTACATACATATATATATATATATATATATATATATATATGTATGTATATATATATGTATGTATGTATATATATATGTATGTATATATATATGTATGTGTATATATAATATATTATGTATTTTTACATGTAACACTTAGAATGCTCGGTAACTAAATTTGAAGTGTTGCACTTGAATTCTAAATCATTCCAGATCCAAATTGTTCTCGAATCTAGACATCATCAAAAATCGAATGGGATAGTAAAGAAATCCATTAAGGTGATTTTTTGGTAATTAGCAAGCTCAGTTGATCATCAAAAATAAAAATTTAGAAAAATTTGATCACCACATATATTTAAGAAATGTAATAAATGATAGTCGTCGCGATAGCCTAGTTGCTAGAGCGCTTGACTTCCGATATGGAGGTCACGGGTTCGATCCCTAGCGACGACGAATTTATTACAAGAAATAAATAAATAAATAAATAATCGCTAATAATCACATGGTGGAAGGCAATGGCAAACAAAACCACCACGTTCAACATCATATGCGCGCTAGGTCAGTACACAACAAACCCACACCGGACGGCGACTGCACTTGTAGCGCGATAACAAGCGGCTACTATCAGTTCCGAATGTAGTCTTGCGTGTGTACACCTGCGTTGCATTATAATAATTGCCTAGTACACTACCTATATCGGTACAGCTAAAAATGTACGAATAGGTAGTCGCCGACGATCAGTCGCATCGACAAGGCTCTAAGCCTTTAGAACAAAGAAGAAGAATAAATGAAAATGGGACCAATTTCAAGAATTAAGAAACAGAATAGAGAAAGCAAGGCATGCATTTAATGGAATAAAATCTCTATTCGCATGTAAAAACTTAAGTCTGCACACAAAAATACGACTATTCAGATGCTATACATTTTTAATACTTTTGTATGGAGTGGAATCGTGAACATTGACGGAAACCACGTCTAAAAAGGTAAATGTTTTTGAGATGTGGTTATATTGTAGTATATCTTTAAAATTTCCTAGACAGAGAAGCGAACTAACAAAGAAGTAACGGATATGCACCGGAAGATAATTGAAACAGACTGCCGTGTTTTTACCTTTTCTAATATTGTGTAAAATTTTGGTACATTTTAACTTTAATTTCATAATTCCGGTAGCCAATAGAATGCAATTAGCTTAATTTTACTTAAATTTAAGTTACGCATAAATTACATTTTCATCCATAAATCATTGCATTTGTAGAGTCAAAAACATTTATATTGAAAACGACAACTGAAAACTGTAGATTATTTATAAATATAAAACTTTATTTAATACCGTTTAAGTATTAAATAATTATAACGATGATGTACAAAAAATTAAAAAACACTTTTCAATAAAAACTTCATTATAGGAAATTATATTTGAACGAGATGACGGCGGGAAGAATTTTTTTTGGGTAGTGAAAGACAGAATATACTGTAGTTCAAAAACGATTCTTTGCACTAATGAATCACCTGTAGAACCGAAAATATCTTAAATACTCCGTTCGGATCATTGCAATTAATGTTTCTCAATCCCATTATTCACAGATATTTGATGAATAAATGTTTTAAAAGTAAATTTTAAAAATGAAATAATACGAGCACATAATATAAATAGAATATATAATTACGATAACAACAAGAATAAAAAGAGAAAACAGGAGAAAAAAACGGCTTCACAAACCTGAAAGTTATCAGATGTACTAATAAATTTGGCCATCATAGAACACCGACAGTAATCGATAAACTATTTGACCATCGCAAACCACAGCAATATAATCCGATTCGACTGATTCCTGCGTAGAATCGATCGGAGTATTCTACACAATGCCACCAAATTTTACGCGCAGACTAACTGCTAGCATTTAATATTGCGTAAATTTGTTTTAAACTATCTTTTACACTTTTTTTGAAACCAGCACCGTCTGTATGTTCACTGTAATTGGTTATAACACAGCCGCATCGGTCTGTTTTAATCATGTAACTGCAACAAAATTTATCATGAAAATAAAATTTCCAAATACAAGAAACAACTTGATTGCAAACTTTTTTTTTCTATACTGCAACAGAGTACCACAATAACGATTTTGTACAAATTATAACAGATCAAAGAGAAGTTGTAATTTATACGGAAAGCGATGTTTATATTAATAAATCGATTAATTTATATCCGAACACAATAGTGGCACATCTCTAAGGGGGAGAAAATAACACTATATGCTGAAATTAAAATTTATATCACACAGCAAGAGCTTTCAAAGTGTGTAATGATATACAGAATACCTAAAGAACTCCGATAGAAGTCGCAGTTTAGAATTTGTCTAGCTCGACATCGAATATCTTCATACCTACTCGATCTGCAAATTGTTTGAGCATCACCGGAGATCATCGGTACTCTGCATTGTCCGGAACGAAAATCTCTTTTTATAATTAAAACTGATACAGAGTTATCTGACAACTGATCGCGGAACTGCTCTCTCGCCTATTCCGGAAAAAATTTGTGCAGCGCAAAGCAAAAACCAGTCTCACCTGAGATACGAAAATTGCAACAACTAATAGCACTGCGAACGGTCTTTTACTGATGGGACAGCGAGCAGTGGAAATACTTGAAATTTTCATTTGAGGGTGTTAGTTACCGCCCTTTTCTAGGTCAGTTGCTCCGGAGAAACCTACAGAACTTGACGCCATAACAACGAAACAAGACCGATTATAGCAATATAAAACTGTGTTCCTTTTTTTAATGTGTAGTTTGATTCCCAAAACGTATCGGGGCAAAATTTATACTTTCATTCCTCAATGATCACAAATTAAAAAACAGAATTATCGAAAACGTATAAAATCATCGTATTTAGACTTTTATTAAGGTGAAATTATTCGATTTAAAAAAATAAAAAATAATAATTAAAAAAAATATAATTGAACGAAATGGTTTAGATAAGGATGAACTTAAAATGAGAGCAAGAAAAATAAAAAGGCTCTTCAATTAACACGAAATGTACATATATAATTTAAAAAATCAACATCAATGAATGCTAATATAAAGGGCATTAGAACAGAGTGATTAAGAGAGAATGTTTATACACAATCGAATACAACTGGATCTAAACAAAGGAGGACAGATTGGAATATAAGAAAAGAAGGAATGAACAAGGCGAATCCAATGAAAATGTTGATAATTCTACTACAAAGTATCGTTAAATTAATCAAAATGACGTATATAAACTCGTCATCTATATAAACACGACACAAATTTTCGTAATTTTAACTTCAATTGCGAGACTTCTTTTAAATTACCCTCCTAAAAATTAATTCTTTAATAATAAATTTGAAAAAGAATAGCTTTTGCAATTTTTACAATTATAATGAAATGATCAGCAAATCGCAGGAGTGACGTCTGTTAGAGGTTTAAGACAACTACCGACAATTAAGATGCTTTTTGAAGTAAATAAGAGTATTACTCTTGTTAAAATTAAATCTTGAAAATATGCTCTAGACCTTTATTTTTTCATCTGAAAAAAAGACAGAAGGACAAAATAAAGTTAGTTCTTTACTCTACACACCCGCGCATAAAAGTGAAACCTTCATTCACTACAATCTGAATAGTCTCATAACGGAGAAAACCGGTTATCACAAATACTTTTCTACAAATTTTCTCGGTATTATGTCTTCTTTCGAAATACTCGTATGACGCTAAGCCATAAAAATACTACCGCTAAAATTTCAAACCATATACTGTTTTCTTTATTTTTCTTCCTTTTTTTTAAAAAAGAAAAATTTAAGAATCCATAAAAAAAAATAGAACTGAAATTACTTTGTTCAATTTTACCTTCCGTTCTCGGTACAAAAAAACCCTTATATCGGATTTAGCAGAAAAAAAATATAGATCTAAAATCCAGACTATTCGATACGTTAAATCTATCATTATTTTTCAATTAATTTATAATAATATTACTTACGCAATACCGTATCCATCATTCACAACAGGACCGAATCCACCTCCTAATACAAGATCAGAAGACAAAGTAGACGTAGATAAAATATTATGATTGATCAATGCATAACTCTTATCCAAATATATCTCCGGCAAAGTAGATTTCTCGTGTTCAGCAATTTTCCGCAATGAGAACAAATGTCTATCAAATCCTTGTCCTGGGTCACAAATAAAAAATGTATTTTTCTTTAAAAAAAATTAAAACAGCTAATTATGTAACAGAAGTTAAATGCAATACTGACGGCACTATAGATATATATTTCACAAAGTAATAAATTCACAATATTATGTCGAACATAAACAATAAAAATATCATAAAAATTATTTAAAAAGCACCCCAATTATATTAAAAAAACATCAAATTGTGCCAAGTTTGGCTAAAGTTAGTTAACATTCGTTCGAGTAAAGCCTGCTTCTCGTCAATCATCAAATGAAACGCAGCCAGATTGCAGATTGGGAAACCGTCATCGTCGTATTCCGGTATCACCGCCGATAATAAAAATACACGTGTCTATTTTACGATATTCAATTATTTATTTGTTTATTTTAATATTGTTTTTTATAGCGGTCGACCGATAAAGAAAGATTGGTGTAGGTAATTTTCTTTAATAGACTTGCTAAAATTTCATTGAGTCACTTTATTTAAATAATAATAATAAATAAATATAAAAGTTTTAATTCCGTGATGGCATCCCTGGACAAAATAAAATTCTTAGATTAACACCGGCAAGCACCGTTACGCTATTAATGTTGAAAATTGCTTAAATACGGTCTTTCTTCTAACGAGATTTAAGTTTTTTTCCATTAAAATAAAAATAAATATATATTTTTTTTATCGCCAAACTTCGATTCCATACTATCACTTACTAATAGAATTATGCTTTGAAACGAGCAGTCATCACACTTCACGGAAACGCAACCCGATCATTACGGTCGAAGAAAATTTAAAGTTTATTTTCAATCATAAGAAACAAATTCACAAATTTACTAGAAAAAAATTTAATATCATGCTTGATTACAGAGGCCAGCACGAAATTCTTTATATTCGGTATACTATGATGACTGCCTAAAATTCTGAAACACGAATATCTGATCTGGGCGATGATTCAGAGATAACCAGACAAAACGATTATTTAAAAGCGACTGATTATACATATATATATATATATATATATATATATATATATATATATATATATATATATATTATATACGAGGGTCGGCTGAAAAGCAATGCACACACGACCGTGGAGGAGGAACAAAAAAAGATATCGGGGTGGACCAAGAAAAAAAATTAAGTACAACTCCACTTTCAAAATTATACATTTATTAGTCGTGATTTACACTGATACATTCTTCCCGGCGTGTGAGAAGTTTTTTTATTCCGTCAACGAACAACTTTTCATTTCATTAAAAAGATCCAAGATTTCACTGCCTCCCTTACCTCGTCGTCTGAGGCATTATGGTTACTCTTGAAGTCTCGCTTTAACATAGGAAAAAAGAGAAAATCGCACGTAGCCAAATCGGGCGAATAGGGAAGGTGGGAAACAGGCATGAACTTCAGCTTGCACAGTGCTTCCTCTTGTTAACTCACCTGAAGCAGAAGTCTTTGAATGATATGTCCTACACGTTCTTTCGATATTCCCAGATGATTCGCAATATCCTATTGCATGATTCTACGGATTAATTTAAATCAAATCATCCACTCTCTTGCGATGAATTTCATCAGGTATAGAAACTGGTCGTCCACTGCAAACTTCGTCCTCAATATTCGCTTTATCAGATTCACATTCGCGAAATTTTATCACCTGCCGATTCACCGTACTTCTATCAACAGTATCATCAAACCGCTTTTCAGCTGCAAAATATATCGATAGGATTCACTTTTTCGGCGTTTAAAAATTTAATCACTGCACATTGTTTTTGACGTGTTCCAAAGTGATGATATTCGTTTTTATCGTAGCGGCTGCTTAACGTAAACCAGAAAAAGTATTTTGGCGAAACTTTGTTTACTGGTAAAGAGCAGATACACAGGGTTGTTATGATAACTCACGGATGTGCATTATTTTTCGGTCGATCCTCTTATTCGAACCTCGCCATGAGAACTCTCCTGAGATCTCCGAAATTTTATAATTCTTATAGAAGAATCAGTTTTAATTGACTATTTAATTTTTTAATTTACAGTTTATGTAGCAATTTTTAATCGTCGTCTGTTTACACAAGACACTCCTGACAATAAAAACGTTACATCTAATCTATACGAAAACTTACATTATTTTTCATATTATCCTCATTGTAAAAATGGCACGCAGTTATTGATATTAACCCTTTAACGCCTAAGTTATTTTAAAATGAGAATTTTTGAAAAATATTTTTAAATTACATTTCATATATTATAAATAGAGTAATCTTGAAGTTTTAATCATTTACTGTAATTAGCAGTTGAGATAATAGGTGATCTATAAATAAATCGCTGGGCGCTACTGGTAGTAAAAGAGCAAGTAACTTTCTTCTAAATTTATATTTAAAAAATAGCGAACTTAGTTTAAAAAAAATGAAATTTTTGTAAAATTCAAAACAACTAAAAAGATTTCAAAGAAAAAATCTTATTTTACTGATCTAAACTTAGTTAAATTTTTATAGAGCAAATTTGCAATAGTTAAGTATGATATAACAGAAAACATTTCAAACAAAGCGTTACATTGCATTTTGTACAAAACATAAGAGGTCTTCCCTTACATTTCTGAAATTAGCATCTTCTTTGGTTTTGTCTATTACCTATAACATGGTCTTTTCTATCCAAATGCACAGAGTCTGTCATTTTTAATCTAAACGACCTTCATCAGTGGTCTTCCAATGCTTTTTTTCAGAATGTGTTCCCTATTTTAGGTACTTAACAGCAAAATATCTTCGGATGTCTTTTATACTTTTCTTTTCGAAATTTGTTAAATTGAACAGAATATAAGTATTTGCGACAACAATGCCAATAAATCTTGTAAAGATTGGTCAGTACCATTTTTTGCCACGGATTTGAATTATATGTTTTTCTAACAGCCAGTCATGCTGGTCGACACTACCCATATTTTTGTTATACTAGGCTATAGTACTAAGCTGTAAAATTTGCGATTTTTCTTTCAAACCTTTTTTGGATTAGAGACTCTTCTACTTTACCTGACAGATCATTCACTAATGGAGTACTCATTTTATCATCATCAAAACACTCTTCGACAATTAATTCATCCACATCAGGCGGTAAGGCAATTATATCTGATTCAATTTCCTTAGAAAACGTATATTCTAATGCTTCTTCGGTGGTGTGAAACACTTTACGCCGAGACAAAAATCAAAAATTAATTTACTTAATAAGTTTCATTTAAATATTACTTCATTTATATCGTCGTTTCAATTTTACGCTCAAGATCAATGCTCCAACATTCTGTAAAACTCGAGAAATACATAATTATCGGTTTTTTTTCATTTTAGATTGCTCCTTAAGAAAAATCGAAATTTAACTCATTAAAAAGGAATAATTAAAAAATTAATTTTACGTTTACATAAAATGAGGTGGAATGAAACACAAAAAAACCGTGTATTAAGTAGAATTGCTTCGTCGACATTGTTACAAAAGTAAGATAGATAATGTAAGATTTACTACCTAAAGCCGCATTTTTCGTGAGTTCACCGTGTACTTTGGAACACTCTTTAATCATGTTAACCAGTTCTTCATTACTTACAGTTTTACTGGGGTCATCAGCAGCATGACAGAATTTCTGCATACACAGACGAACAAATACAATAATAATAAAATATGTATATATATAGATATATATATGTTGTGTGTGTGTAGGTGCGCGCGCGCGTGCGTGTGTGTGTGTGTGTGTGTGCGCGTATATATATATGCTCGCACCAACGTGAATAGGCCAATCGTCTTGGTTCGCCTCGCCACTGATACCCTTCCTCACGTTGATCGGCAGCAAGGAAGCTAAGTTGCACTCCGCTTTACGTGCTCCCCTCGATTAACTAGCCTCTAATTCTCCTATGAATTAGATGATAACTCATACTCGTGATCGAATATGAATAGTAGTATATATATGTATAAAAATAAAACATCTGAAGCCATCATAGTGCGATACTGGTAGAAAATTTTTAAAAGTAAAATTTCATCTCAGTTAAACCATTGTTACTGTATTGCCCTCAATTGCGACTATTATATAGATTTATTATGTGCAAAATAAATTAAATGCTACTGATTAAATTAAATTATAATTTATATATTATCTTAGAATAATATTTAAAATAAATCGGATGATAACGTACCAAATTACAAAACATGTGACGTGATTATAATAGTCATCAAAAAAAAAGAAAAAGAAAAAGAAAAAAGAAAGTGATTGGGCTCAATGAATTAAGGTATAAGTTAGAGTAAATTACTACATCCATATAAAGTTAATAAGAACATTGTTTACCTTTTTAAATATTTTATCATCTTGGTGATTGTTCTGATACGTTTTCTTTATCAGTTAATAAAAGCTCCTTTATAGCAACTGCCATATATGCTAAGATCGACTACATTATAATTTATTTAAAGTTTGTTTAAAAACCGCCCCATTTATTCTTTAAATTTTCTTTTTCTTATATTCTTATTTTATTTTACGCGTTGGCAAATTTATTTATTTATATTTCTACATTTTCAATCTTTAATTATATATTTTTACATTTTGCAGACTTTACATACTTCACCTACAGCTGATTTTAATAATATTGACTAGACGGTGTTCCCTAAAACTTTAAAACAACATCAACTCCTTTTTGAAGTGAAACTTTTTATGGAATACTACTAGTTTTGAGATAGACAGTGAACTCGTCGAGTTAACAAAATCTGTTAAACACTTGTTAAACTACTAGCCCAGAAAAGGATCCGTTTACTGGAATGCAGAGAGAGAAAAATGGAAAATAAATAAATAAATCAAATATTAACGGACATCGGTAAAAAAAAATATTAATTTTATTACTTAAAACTATAACAGAATTGATTTGTTAAATCAATAACAATGTACAGATAATCTCGAATTAAACACTACAAACGTCTTGCATGTACGTATTTATTACTCCATATACCGTTAAGTATACGTATATAATTAGTGCATGCAGGTGAAACCTCTGTAGCGTTGAATTCGAGATTATCTGCATATCGTTACTTATTTAACAAATCATTTCTGTTATAGTTTTAAGTGAATTTTTCTTTACTTCCATGTACTTTTTTTTCCTCATTTAAAATTTACTGTATTCTATAAAAAATTTCATTTCTAACGCCGTTAGTTTTCAACTGAGGCACACTTTTTTTGAACGATGATGAGATGAGTTCCACGGAATGTTTAATTTTAATTACGAATTAACTTTTCACGAGGTTTTATCCGGCTAATTATTAAAAATTGTTGTAAAAGTAAAATATCATTTCAATATTTACTTTGTTCTATTCGTATGAATACAATAAAATAAGATATTCATCAAAGTACTACACAATCTTTAACGAAAAAAAAAAAAAAAAAATGTTGGGATTTTTTTTCTTTACATAATACGGGTTATAAAAATTCATCATAAAGGTGCGAACATACAATATTTCCGACAGATCAAAATATTGATTAGAAATCTCTTGTGATATTTTTATTGTACAAAATAAAATCGCCGATTAACTAAGCACTATTTAAATTAGTTTTCCGTGATAATGTTAATTTCTAACTGTATAATTCAATTAAAAGAAAATATATATTTTTTTTTATTTTGCTCGAATTACCTGCGTTTGCAGCGTACAGGGTCGAATCGCCTCCGTTCTTCCGTGTTTGAAAGCAGCAGTACTGCAAGACTCGTATGTTGTCACCTGCTTCTTGTAAAGTTTGTGATACGCTAACTACATGTGACAGATTAAGAATACATACATATACATAACTCTATAAATATAGACTCTCTAATTTAATTAATTTCTCGCAGTTAAAGTTAAATTTTATTTTTACAAAAAATGAATGAACTCAAAACGAAAATAAAAATACTTCTTCTACGGAGCGGGTCGGAATTTAAATTTAAAAAAAGATAAGCGTAAAAATTTAACACGAAAAATAGCAGCGACGTTTATAATAGTTTATTACTCTTTTTTTTTCATTCTTAAAAAAAAAAAGAAAAAATTAAAATTCAGAAACTCACAGATCATGTTATCATCAATAATTTTATTAATTTACAAAAAGCTTCGACAATAATTTAATTAAATTTAAAAAAAAAAAAAATGTCAACGCAATGAAGAATTTCGGACAATAACGATTAAAACTTTAAATTAAGAATGGATCAATAGTATTCTTAAAAAATACTTGTGTACTTCTTGAAATTCTTAAAACTTATTTCTCAATCCCTCCTGTAACTATTATAAATATTTTTTTTTAATTGAAAGTCAAAAAATTACGATATTAAATTTTATAATTTATATTATTTTATTCTTTCTTCGTTAATCGTTTCACGGGGGTTTTTATCATAAAATTCATTAATAAATCAAGGTATTACGTAAAAACCAGTCAAAATAGAAACATATATAAAGCAGGGCACATGTCGAAAAAAGAAAAAACAAAAACCATCAAGTCAATAAAAACAAAGAACAGACCCTGAACCCCACAAACTACGATATGAAATAAATGCCTATTAATCGAACTGTAAAAATCCAGTTATCGCTTCGTTAAAAATTTCCGCAATCCATAATAATTTTCCTGAAATCTAAGAAAATTAAAAAAAGAAATCAGCTGTTATGCTGAACTGCGAGGAGTCTTGTCTAGTTATTCTGTCGGATTATTCTACAAAAACGATTTATAAACCATCTCTATTTACTCTTCAGTTTCGGAAGGCAGATAATATTGACGCTCCAAGCGATAAGAAAAAATACTACACCGGGTAAATGTAATTAATAACATGCAGGAACAGACACACACACTGGGTATATTTTTGTATACCTTTATTTACACATTATTATTCGCTTACTTGAAAACTGAGTTGCATTAATGCGTCCGGACTAACTTGATGTTTCTTGCAAAATTTTTTATGTATTTCGGTGCATTCAAGATAATCAACATTTAAAGAATCGCAGATTTTTTCATACCTACTCTTTGTATTTACGATGTCATGTTTAATCTGATCATCCACAATGAATTCTGCAACAAAATTAAATAATAAATGCGAGAAGATCGGTTACACTGATATTACAAGGTAAATAAATTAAGTGTTTATTTACCTTGTAATATCGGTAGAGACAGATTTCGATAACCTGTAATAAAAGGGCGCCGGAAAGTTCTATGATTTTTCGTTTATTACCGGTTACTATAATAGAGTGCATCGTTTTTAAATAAATTTTACATACAGAAAAAAATTTCATTTCAAATACCCCATCATAAACAAGAAATATATAAACCGAAGAATGGAGACACGTAACATATCTGTAATTACAAAAGAAACAGACTGACATAAATTGGCATAGACAGAGAGAAAGAACGAGTACCACTGTCACACTATAACCCGAAAAAAAAAAAAAGCATAATATTTCACACATGTAATCTTTTCCAATACTGAAAATGTACACTTTGAATAGCACTTTTTTAAAAATTCGATTTCATTTATATTACTTTCTGAAATTTCACGTTTTTGCGGTTTATTTTAATATAACAATTACTTATACAGGATGTTCTGGAACTAATTCAGGAAATTTTTTTTACGCTATAAAGCTCATCGAAATAAACAAAAACGTCCTGAGGGAAAAATCATTTAGGCAAACAATTAATTAATTATAATTAATTTAATTAATTCACTGTAATAAAAATAAAAATGAAGTACTGAAAAGAAGTAAAATATGTATTAAATATAGTCGTAAGTGTATAGTCAACTAATAAAAATGCAACCCAATTTGTCGCATTTTTTCAAATCAGCGGTATATGCATTTTATCACAACGTCGGAACCTCGGTGTTCCTTTGTTTTTCTTTGCTCTTTTGTAAACACACGAAACAAAATACAATCATCGCTTTCAAAGCTAGCTGTGTGGCATATTTTTCCATCAGTGCGGTTGTAATCACCATGGCAAACAGGTGGATAGAGCGCCTCAGACCGATTGAAATGCCAGTAAGATCTCCCGATATAATTCCTCTGGATTTTTTCCTGTAGGATTGTATTAAGGAAAAAGTGCATCGTACACCAACCAACACACGAGACGAGTGCATACAGCGGATCGTCGCAGCGTTTGACGATATCCGACGAACGCCAGAACTTCTGCAACGGGCCGTAAACGTTACGCGAAGAGAGCTGAGTTGGTGGTACTACAAAATGGTAACATATTGAGCACACTTGCTCTAGACCATTAACAAATCATTGTTGACTATACATTTACGACGACATTTAATACGTATTTTACTTTTTTTCAATATTGATTTTATTTTTTGTTTTACAAAATATTGATTTATAAAAAAAATATTTTTTCACTTCAATTAAATAATTAAATAAATTTTAATCGTTCGCCCAAATGATTTTCTCTCCGGGTTTTTTTTTGTTCGTTTTGACGAGCTTTACAGCGTAAAACAAATTTCCTGAATTAATTTCAGAACACCCTGTATAAGAGTGATTTAATTCTATAATAATACCCCGTCATTTAGAATGAACTTGCATTTAAGAGTTTTCTGTTGAATAACAGTTGTTTATTTAAAATGATTCCAATACTATTTTTAAAAAAACTGCATCCGAAAAAACCCATGATCCATACAAAAATAAAAAATTTAATTAAATTATCGCAGAAATATTATTCAAAAAACGTAACATATCGAAAGCAGTAATTTATATAATGGAAACTAATATAAATTGATTGCGATTAATTTTACTGACTAAATTTTTAACAGCGGTGTTATTTCCGCAAAGACTAAATAAACGTAAAAAAAAATGATCATTTTATCGATTACGGGGTATTTTTTTTCTTCTTGGTAATCTGTTAAACACAGTATATCTGTTTATCTTTTCTGGTATAAATTATAAATTTGATTTTTTTGATGAATTTCTGTTCACCGTCAACTGTTCTGTAATTAAATGTTTCCATTTTTTTCCCCATTTTTTACATTCCTTCGTCTCAAACAAAGGTACCTTCTTAAACATTATCAAATAATCAAAAAATGTTTACAAAATACTCCGGACCCCCTTGTACAGAAACAAGTGTACAAAATGCCAACAGCTTTTGCGAAATTTAAAAAGTGATAGGCACAATAGTCTATATATAAAATCCTACCTAATTTTGTTGCTTTTAGATCAGACCTTATAGAACTGCCACCGTTAACTCTCGGTTTCGTAGTACTGTCATTAAATATATCCGTAAAATATCGTAAAACAGCCACACCGTCTCCCCAAGAATGTTCAAAGTTCAATCCTGCCACACCGTTCTTGGTAATGATTAATGTGAATGATTTATCGAACCATCTGAAATCAGTTTTAATAATGTAGATAGTTTCCGATTAAATTTCCCGCGTCGTGTTTGATTTCAGTTCTCATGAAAATAACGAAAATAGACGAATATCTCACGATAAAATAATAAAAAAAAAAAAAAAAACACAGTACGATTGCTAAATATATAAGCATCGGATAATATTTATTGTTGAAAATAAGTCCGCAAAATGATTACAACTCAGAAGGAAAAATTAATAGAACGCATTTTTCAAAACGAAATTACTATTTAATTTCATTACTAATACGCGACAAGACAAGTTAATATAAATCATTTACGTACGTGAAGCATGCTTATATAATTCGCCGGTAGGTAGTGCAGATAAATAATTTGAATTAGTCGCTTTGCAGTGTTTTTCAATAGTACGTTAGAGTTTTCGTCACAAAATGTACATTTTTTTTGGTTTGGAGAGATCCTAAAACTAAAAAGTTGAACTGTTTTAGAATTCATATTCACTGTTATAAAGTTATACATCAAATAAAACTAAAAACAAACAGTCCCAATACTTGAAATGATTTCTAAAATATAAATACCCGAAAATGACGCGGTTTAATTTAATACGATACGAGTTATATAAATGTGATAATGATTCCAAAATCCTCCGGTGGATGTTAATCAATTTTTGGCTTTATTAAAACGAGAAACGACTACCGCAATACGCACACATAATACATGCACCCGTATTTTGTTATTAATTATTTATAATAATTTCCTTACAGTTACATACTATCATCAAATATTACTACAAATTTGTATTTTAAATTATTTTTCTAAAAGCAAACGCATTGGAAAGGATAATCTTTAAATCTGTACTTCCCAAGAGCTTGCGGATCTGTTACCTTTTTTAATTCTACTCGCGGCTCTTCAGATCCCCATTTATTATAAGAGATAAAAAATATTATTAGATGTACGATACGAAGTGATTAATATTTAAAATAAAAGGATATATACTGATATCAGAAACGTGCATATGAAACAGTTTGAATTCCAGAAATTTGATGACAGAGAAATTTCTCGCATTAAATATAAACAATAATCATTAATTAGTGACTATGTCGTACTTATACAGGAGGTAGTACACCAAATCTGTTATATTTTTGCGATATGAGAAAAATAAAAAAATACATATCAAAAATAGTAACATGGTTCCTATCCCCCTATTTTTCTTTTTTGGTCAAAAATGATGTATTAATTAAAATGAATTATCCTTATAAGTATTATAGAAAAAATAACGTTTAGGGGTTCAGGAGTATCCCCCTTGGCGAGGTCTAAAGCACCGAGTTAAATATATATATATGTATATATATAAATATATGTATCTATTTATTTACTTATTTTTATAAATGCTAAACGAGTGGGTTTTAAAAATATATAAAATAATAGATAATTTTGTATTAGATTCAAAGTAAAATAAAAAAAATCATAATTCTATTGACAAAAAGGGGTCACTTTCTTTTAGGCGGGATCGTTCAGGCGGTAGCGAACAAGGGTTTTTACTCAGACCTTTGTGTATAAGAGAACCAAATTCAATCCAATTATGTTACACTTTAAATGAAGGAGAATTGAAAGTTTAAAATTTTTTAAATATGGCTGACTATATACTAAAAAAAAAAAAAAGGAAACGACCGATAATACACTTGACCGATTAATAATATTAATAATCTTCATCCGCTTCGTACTGCTACTGCTAACAGAACTCTTAAATATACATCGCAAAAGTCTATTTGTATTTCCCACCAAATTAAAAAAAATTAAAAATATTTGAAAGAAATGAATAATATAATAAAAATGTGTAACATATGTGTTTTGTGAATACCACACATATATATATATATATATATATGGTCATTTTGATCTCGCAAGGACTGTATCCTTGACCCCTCTTGCTTACATTTCTGTCTCGGTCTCTTCCATACTTTGTATAAAATGATTAAAATTTACAACGTAATTTTTAGGCCGGCCCCCATTAGATTTTATAAAGAAAAAATGTCCCAATTTTATATAATAAAAAATGAATAAATTTTATTAAACTACCGAAACAACTTAACATACTACAAAACATATAAATAACACTTTTTTTGCGTTTCCATGGTATTATTAAATTAGCAATATAGTCTTTACATGCTTTTCGCTATGGCGGGAATTCTCATTCATCGATGTGCACAGTAATAAGAAATGTATTCAATATGTTTCCAAAAACGAAAACCACCACCGAACGCAAACGTGAATTGCGGACAAAGAATCAGTAAAATCGGTCTATATAAATATGCATTATGCGCAAACAAACATAAAAAAAAAAACATATGCGACGAAAAGCTCCTTCTTTTTCGAAGTCGGTAAAAATTAAAATATAACAAACGTTACATAAAATTAAGACATTTTTTGGAACATTTTTTTTAATGATGGCCGGCCTAAGAATTACGTTGTAATTAGTATAGATAGATAGATAGATTTATATAGATATATATATATATATATATATATATATAAAATCCCGTGTCTTTATGTTTGTGCAGGATAAACTCGGAATTTACTTAACCGATTTTTATAAAATTTTGAAAGTACATGCAATTTGGTCCAACTTAACAGATAAGATACTTTTTGTATAATTATTTACATAAATATTTGTTATATTAAATCATTTAATCAATCAATTTAAAAAAACAAATTTAATTGTTGGCTATTACTTTTTGTTTTAATTATTTACGTAAATATTTGTTATATTAAATAATTTAATCAATCAATTAAAAAAAACAAATTTGACAATTTTATTATTTTTTGAGCACCAACTCTACTTTTCGTGGCGACTTTTGTGTATTGTGCGATGTTAATCGAAATGCAACCATGTTTATCGCTGGCGCATGGCGTTATTATCGATGAATGATAAAATAAACGTTTTTTCGCTGTTGTTTACAAAAAAGTTCGGTATTATATGTAATTATGAATGTAGAATTAATATGTGTGTTGATGATGCAATAGTTCCCTATTATGTAAAATACATAGATAGGGATTTGTTTTCGTCTCTATCTTATTTATTATATAATAATGAATTATTAGGAGTAGAAGAAAATGTATCGAACAATATGTTTGTATAAACTGGAAGAGATTTAATTATTATTGGACTTAATGGGGAACATATAAAAATAAAATACGAGTATTTAACTGATATGTCAAATATTCGAACTTTCAGGCCAAAACCGCCGTATAAATTTTTTAAATTAACCGTTTAACTTTTTTTTTAATAATTTGCTATCAGAAATATTAAAATCTTTACTCAACACTGTTATTTTGATTTTATGATAAATTAATTATAATAAAACGCTCGAGACAGAGTGGTTGAAAGATATGAGTAAAGATGTTCTCTTAAACGTGTAATTATGGGAGATCACCGTGTGAATATAACTTGATTTCTTCAAAACGATGGCTGTGTGTGTTGTTTAGTTGAGCAAAACTTTTTGTTAGATTACGACGGACAGGTTATAGAAAAATCGACAATCTTTAGCTAAACGTGAAACATGAAGACTATTTTTTGTTAGACGGTGATAAACATCTTTCACCCAAAAGAGAGAGAAAGAATCTTTACGTAAATACAATTCCAGATAAAACAAAAATTTTTTAATGAATTTCCAAGTACAGATTTAAACGTGCATTAATACACGGGCGAAGCCGTGGGGCACAGCTAGTATATATATATATATATAGATAGATAGATAGATAGATAAATAGATAGATATAGATATGCTATATGCGCGGAAAAACTAAATCGCTAACGAGGAACGGTATTTTCTGCGTGGAATTTCTGAAAGCAGTGAATGGATGATGTAAAAATAAATGTTCGTAACCCGCGTTTTTCACTAACATAAATGACAACGTTTAGCGGATGATACCTGAAAATCACCGTAGGTAATTTGTTAAAAGGTCTTAGTAAAACCCCGCGCTCGCTATCATCTAAATGATCCACACCCAAAAAGATACAGGTTTTTGCGGGGTTTCTAGTGACTGTACGCGGATTCTAAGTACAGAAGGTTTAATTAACATACTTATATACGCTAACGCACAGATGAACTTGTACATGACACAGATAGACCTTATGTCAATTAATAGTATCAAATGATTATGATCGAATATGCCTTATGACAAAACAATTACTCAAAATCAAATTTGAGTGCTCTAAACTCGAGCATAATAATATCGATTGTTGGAATGAAATATTATAAGTCTCTATCATTCAGACACACATTATATGAAAATACACAATCTCCGTTGTATTTTATGCGTTCAATAAAATGAAATAAGTTACCAATGTAATACATACCGATTACATCCGTCCGCGTGTATAAATTGTTTAACTATTTTTATCGGTTCATCAGTTCCCTCACTATCTAATGCAACGACAAACAAGCTGCTGTCAATTAAACGTAATGCTTTCGAATTCCCAAGCGTCTCCAAATGCTTCCGTGTCTTTGCCCATTCGTCTCGACAAGCCGCAGTTAATAGTCCGACCGGATTCTCTGACTTATTATTCGACCGCTCGTCGTTTAAAATATATTTTATATTTGACAATATTACTTCTGGTTCTAAGATATTACCTATAAACAACAGCAAAAACTCGATTAACGCATGTGCATGTTTCCAAAAATCAAAACTAATTAATGCCAATTTCAAAAATTGCGATTTCGCTAAAATACACATATTCTTTTTTCCAATATACTGAATTTGTTTCACACTTCATAAAAATTCACCTGAAGTCAACACTTTTAAACCGAATCATTTATGTAAATATTATACTAATTTTTGAACTTTTACGTTGAAATCGAATTTAAAATGCACCCCAGATGAGTATTGCATAAAAAAAACTTTAAAAATTTTGCTTCAAGCGCTAGCAAATTGTTCCGATCGGTGACCAAAATGGCGCGACGACACAGGTTAACAACCTCCGTTACGTATGTGTATAAACTACGCTTTCCACCAATAGAATTATACATAAATGCCATCTCGACACCGCAATATTACGAATCAATTAATTACATTCAAGGTACAATGTGGCAGAGAGCGGTGCGATCGCGATGTCTAATATTCAAAAATATTTCATTTTACTTTAAGTTTGTACAAATTCTGTGCGGTATTGAAGTGATTATTTTAATATATAAATACTCACTGTAATTACGAATGTATAATTAATATGTGTTAAGGATACAATAGTTGCCCATTATGTTAAATACATAGATAGGGATGGTACATGTTTGTTTTCATCTCTATCTTATTTATTGTATAATAATGAATGATTAGGAGTCGAAATATGAAAATTTATTGTACAATATGTTTATAAAAACTGGAAGAGGTTTAAGCCATATGCTATTGAACTTAATGGATAACATTTAAAAATAAATAGAGTATTTAACTGATATGTCAAATATTCGAATTTTTGGGCCAAAACCGCTGTATAAATTTTTTAAATTAACTGTTTAACTTTCCTTTTAATAATTTGCTACCAGCAGTATTAAAATTCTTACTCAACTACTGCAGTTTGTTGTTGCGGTAATAAATTAATTTTAATAAAATGCCCGATACGGAGAATTCGGAAGATATGAGTGAAGAAGATGTTCTCTTAAATGTGTAATTATGGGAGATCACCGTGTGAGTAACTCCAAACCGATGGCTGTGTGTGCTGTTTAGTTGAGCAAAACTTTTTGTTAGATCAAGACCGACAGGTTAAAGAAAGATCGATAATCTTCAGCTAAGCGTGGAACGTGAAGACTATTTTCTGTTGGACGGTAATAAATGTTTCCCAAAGAGAGAAAAAATTTTAACATAAATACAATTACAGATAAAGCAAAAAATTTTTTATGAATTTCCAAGTACAGATTTAAACGGACATTAATACACGGGCAAAGCCGTGGGACACAGCTAGTATATATAAGAATTTATGGCGCTTTCTCGTGATCAGGTCGGGCTAGAAATTATTGTTCAGATAAAATCATCTAATTTTCGATTTCCTGACACCATCCTATTGTTTGTTGTCAGCAGAAAATACGGAAAATCGGCACAGGGATGAGGTTTCCGAATCCGTAGCATTGGTTTTCCGGAACAGGGACTCAATCGAGTGTATCGCAAGTAATTAGTAGAATGAGGAACTTAAAATTCGTGACAATATATATATATATATATATATATATATATATATATATATATATATATATATATATATATATATAATATCAAACTTTATATGTCATACTTAAACGTAAAAATTGAAAATTAATATTTCATAATTCATGGATCCAATTTTTAACGTCAAGCATCAGTCGCAGTTTCTTAATACATTTTACTTGATAAACGCACTTGCATGCAGCATAAAATTAAGGAAATTCAAACCGGAAGCATTATGAGGCGACTATGTGTGACCATAAATTTCGTAAAGCGGTACATATAGCAGCTCTGTGCCTTGTAATCTAGTTGAATGCAAGAATTCTTTTTTTTTTTAGATGTATACAAACTTCACTTATCAGTTCCACAAAAAAAAAAGTTTTTGAGACAGTGCAGAAGTGCAAAACGATTTTCTCACCAGTACATAATAGCGAACTACAACATGGTAGATCTCACTGGAATCCCACATATTACCAACCTTCATAAAAAAACTGGATGCCTCTTTCCGTGCTAAAAACAACTCTGTCGATACAAAACAAATTAACTTTATAAAAAACCGGTTTGAATAGTACTAAAATGGATAATAGAGCTGTGAGTCTCTACTTGCAGTCGTATTCAGCAATTTCAGTCGAAAGTACTTAGAATTATCTGCAATACGCCAAATTACGTTAGTAGCGGATCTAAAATGTATGCACAGTGGAAGAAGTTTATCGTCAAAGATATCGGAACAATCATAAAAACTCGAGGACCATATCCACTGTTCGAAAAATGCAAGGCGTGTTATTGCTAGATAAGCTATATAGAATATGATATGCGGAGATATGTTTCTAATAGTTACATCAATAGGCTGCTCAGAGGAGCAGTGCATAAAGTATAAATTCTTAGCCTAATATATCCAAATAATGTCTCATCTGTTTCTAATACACAAATGTTCATTAAAAAAAAGAAAAAAAGAAAGAAAACACGACAGACACGCATATATAAGACTTTTAAATTGTCTAAAAATTTCCAATTTCCTGTCAGTAAAACTGACCAAGTAGTCCTTACGAATTTTAACCACTAATCTTAACAATAGCTAACAAAAATTAGCGTCGATAGCTGATCCGTAAAACGGTGATAAAATAGATTCCGACGTATTCTCGCTCGATTTGATAACATCGGTAATAAGGATCGTAATAAAATTTATGGGATATTTATACCACCCCCGGTCTTAAGACATAAAATTCCCGTCTTATTCCGAGACTCGGTATTTTAGATGTAGACAAGTTTTTAAACCACTGATTACATTAAATTCATTGGAAACCATTTATTTCGATCAGTCACTTTTTTGTTTATTTTTTTTTTAATGATACGAAAAATTTGGTTAATGAAAATGAAAACACCGTTTACATTCATACCATTATCATCTAAAACGTCGAAAGTGTAAAAATGACCGTTTTTTAATACCACCAAATGCTTTGAATTTTCATCCTTTGATAATTTATCTTTACCAATTTCCGGAATTCTTGTGCTGCAAAATAAGCTCGAATATTGGCTCATATCAAGGGGATACGCCTAAAATAAAACAAACAATAAAAATCGTAATACGTATTTTTTTTTATATATATATAGATAGATAGATGGATAACAGAGTTATACATGCCAAGAAGGTACATAATTTTGTGCCACTAAGCAAAACAATTTACGACACTAAAGCGAATTGCAAAAAATAGTTCTACAAACACAGAAATTACATAAAAATTAATTATAAAAATAAATAAATCCATACTTGTATAAAGTATCATCAAAAAATCTAAACGAATAAAAAATAAAACACATTACAAAATGAAGAAAAAAAAATCCGCCTCAGAACCTATTAAAATACCGAAAGAAAGGGTCGGGGGATTCGAAGCCTAAAACAATTGTCGCACAACACCGTAAAACGATTAGCGAACCCACTGCTGCTCCTTTTACACTGAAAACGAATCGTTCACTTGACGTTTCCGTTTATTACATAAAGTTTATAAAAAGTAATATCCTTGTCTGTTTCTAATTTTTTTTCTTGTTTAAAAGCATTTATGAGGATATTCTTTGATTTTTAATCTTCCAAAACTAACTTTATCAAACTGCAAACTCACCAAAATTATTTATAATGTCAATCTCCAATTAACGTTTGAAAAAAAAAAAACATATTCCCGCCGAAATTTGGGAGACCTTCAAAACATCAATCAAACAAAGTCGAGACAAATAACATTCAAATAACATTTTAAAGAGGAAGAAGATTAATGGATAACACGGAAAGTAATAAAATTGAAAAAAAAGAACGAAGTACATGCTTAGAAGAATTAGTAGTAGACTTACGACAGTATTTGGCGGAAGAAAGGAATAAAAATAGAAGATACAAAGAACAGTGTGAAGAGAGACCGATATCAAAATATGAAAGTAAAAAAGGCTAAATAAAGTCAGAAAAAAACAAGTAAAAAAGAGACCAGTCACTGATAAAAACTTATTCATGAAGATGAAAAAACGAGCAAACTTGGTTAAAAGAATTAATGTTATAAAAATATATTTTTTTTATTATTTACGCTTTAATCATTTTAGCTTCTTTTTCTTATTTCTAAGAAAAATTTAAATTAAAAAAAACAAAAAAAAACGAGATATTTGGATGGACTAACTAATTAAAGCAATACTACTTAATACTTCTTCATAGAAGAGATCAAAGAATATAATGAAATAAGTATTAGAAAAAACAAAATAAAACAAAAAAGATATATACGAGTACACATTATTACTACTTATCAAATTACACATGTAGTTAATAACTGGCCAATTAGCTTTTACATAATACCTAGTAGAAAACATGTGTAGTTTTTACTGATAAAGAAAAAAGAAATCATTATTGAAACAGGCAAACACATTCTCACATTACAAATTAAATTATACCGCTTCTATCCGTGCAGTCACTACTAAAAATACAAAATATATAAAAAAATAATTAAATGCAAATGTAATACCTTAAATAAGTAAGCTGCGTACCAGCTAACGGCATCCGGTAAAAAACCAGTAACTTTTCGAAATAAGGCAGTATCACTTTTTTTAGGATTTAGATGAAATACTTCTGGTTCCAACAAGTTCGCTTTCAGTGACTTATAAAACCTAATTACATTTTTACTAATCTTTAATATTTATCTTACTTTGTCATTATTTTACACACACACGTATGTGCACACATTATATCTTGTTGTAGAAACATAAAGTACCCCACACACGTTGTAATATATGTTAATCAACACTACAAAAAGTAAACAACAAAAATATCAATAATAAAATATAAATTAAAAATGAACATTGGTCATATCAGTACACAACACAACAGAAATGAAATAAATTGAAAAAATTATTATTATTATTTTATGCATGCATGCAGCGGCGCATCTAGGAACTTATAAGAGAAGTAGGGAAGACTAGTAGTTATGTTTTCCTTAAGGTTATTTCAGTCATTCAAAGTGTAAAGTAATAGTAAAATAATTGTTAAAAGATTCAATTCTTTGTTAGTAAATTCGAAATAATCAATTCTGTCAACATAAATTACTTATTATATCATTTATGCTCTTCAAGTTTTGTCAGTAACATTTGATCTGATACAAAATGTAGTCCTAGGAAGAGGGATTGAACTCATCAACCCCTTCCTAGATGTGCCACTGAATGTAACATGAATAACATAAATTTTTAAAACTACATATTAAAACGTTTCGAAACTATCATCAAGTACAATTATTCCCAGATCACTGTTAAATATTGTTATTCGCTTCTCCATTAAATTTTTTAAATTAAAAAAAAAAAACAAAAAAAACTGGGTATTAATTAACCCGTGTACACTAATACCCGTTTAAATCTGTACTTAGGAATTAATAAAAACATTTTTGTTTTTGTCGGGAATTATATTTTTATGTAAAGATTCTTTCTTTCTTTTGGGGGAAACAAGTTTATCACCATTCAACAAAAACTTATCTTCACGTTTCACATTTAATTAGAAATTATCAATTTTTCCATGAAAGTGTCTGTCGTGATCTAATAAAAAGTTTCGCTCAACTAAACAGCACACACAGCCATCATTTTGAAGGGACACTTAGTTGTTCACACGGGGATCTCCCATAATTACACATTTAAGAAAACACTTTCTTCACTCATAACTTTCAACCTCTCCATCGCGAGCATTTAATAAAATTCATTTATTAACAAAACAGTAAACTACAATAGTTGAGTAAAGATTTCAAATTTTAGTATAAATAACAGTCCCCCGATAATTAAAAATTCTGTTGCATTCTCTGTAAAAAATAATAGAGAACACTACTTTTTTTTAACTGCCTTCAGTGAATACGGTAATTAGGCTAGGAGCGCGATCATACCATAGATGTTTGATAATTTTAGTAACGCAAAAAGTGAAGTAACAGAACGTGGTGTATTTACTCGCGCCAGAAATTAATAAAATATTATCTGGAGTTTATTATTTACCGTGATAATTATTTTATTTAAAATTTTATAACAATCCTTTTTTTTATTCGTCTCGTACGCGTTTCCGTTGGTTGCATCTTAACTTTTCGACTTTTCCGGTGGATTTTCCCAAATTTTTTTTTATATAAAACTTATCCTGACAATTATGAACACAACAAAAAAACAATCAGCCAAATTGGTCAAGCCGTTCTCAAGTGATGATCAGTCATACATGTGACAATTAATTTATATATATATATATACTAGCTGACCCAGCCACGCGTTGCTGTGGCTTAGTAGTTATAATAGATTAAATTAATTTTTTACTTATTATTTTGATGCAACCAAATTAATTTTTACTAATAAACCTGAAATTATTTAGCCGATTTTGAATCATCTGTAGAGAATGAAATTATCCAACTAATATACACTTATTGAATTTACATTTTATTTATCTAATCTTTAACTTTAATCTGTAATCAATGACTTATTTACACAATATACTAAATAAATTAGTTATATAAAAATTAAATGTTATAAATGAGGCAGATAACACATTGCTTTCGAACTATTAGTTATATTATTTTATAAAATTGAAAATTATCTAAGCACTAATTTGTGCACAATGTTCTTTTGGTCAACCTGTCTTTTGCTAACACGAATAGACTTGATGGTGTTCCCCCCCACACGTGAGCAGCAGGCAACATGCGTTTATTCCTGCAATTTCTTCTTCCGATTCAGTAGCTCTCATAACACGCATACGCCGTGCATTTCTGCTACGCGCATTGTTGAGGTTCGATTGTCCCCGCGGCATTATCTTATACTGAAATATAAAGCAACTTAGATGCCCAACAATGTCACAGAGTTGTATCACTGCCACACTATTGTTGTCGGAATATTAAAATAATTTTTTTTTTTTTTTTTTTTATCAAGGCAGGACGTTTATTAAATATACTGAAATATAAATAAATTAAATGCCGCACAATATCGCACAATATTTTTTTTTTTTTCCCTAAACAACAACTCCGTCGTAATAACGCGAACTTTTTTGTAAACGACAGAGCGAAAAAACGTTTATTTCATCATTCATCGATAATAACGCCATGCGCCAGCGATAAACATGGTTGCATTTCGATTAACATCGCACGATACACAAAAGTCGCCACGAAAAGTAGTTGGTGCTCAAAAAATAATAAAACTGTCAACATTTGTTTTATTTAATATAACAAATATTTATGTAAATAATTAAAGCAAAAAGTAATAACCAACAATTAAATTTGTTTTTTTTTTAATTGATTGATTAAATTATTTAATATAACAAATATTTATGTAAATAATTAAAACAAAAAGTATTCCATCTCTTAAGAGTTGGATTAAATTGCATGTACTTTCAAAATTTTATAAAAATCGGTTAAGTAAATTCCGAGTTTATCCTGCACAAACATAAAGACACGGGATTTTATATATATATATATATATATATATATATATATATATATATATATATATATATATATATATATATATGTATATATATATATATATATATATATATGTATATATATATATATATATATATATATATGTATATATATATATATATATATATATATATATATGTGTATATATATATATATATATATATATATATATATATATGTATATATATATATATATAGATATATATATGTGTATATATATATATATATATATATATATAGATATATATATATATATATATATATATATATATATACACACACTAATATTATAAAGAGGAAAGATTAAGCTACACTATCTGCGGCTGACATAGGCTATATTATATTTTGAAAAAAATTAAGGATCCTTACTAAAACTCTCCAATAATGTAACCCAAAGTGTAAACAAATGACCTAAACAATTCCTTACATCGCGTGCGCTGCAAAAACTTTTTTTATAAAACATTGAAATATCAATGTTAATTACCATGGGGAAATGTAAATTCGGATAAAGATCGCCTTAGCATCGTTTACAAGCTCATCACTAATGGAAATCGTGTGTTAACGTAAGGAATTAAAATTTTCCGAGCGTTACCGTTATCTTTTGTAAAAGGTACAAAATACCCAAAAGATTAAGATCTCAACTTTCTAGAAATAGTTCCCAGGCGAGGGCATCAAAAATACGTCGTAATGTAGAATCTTCATCAGAAACTGAAAATCGTCTTGCAAGTCAGAGAGAATACGCGTCGCAATCGCGTGTCAGAGAGTCGAGTATCGAGCGTTCGCAGCGGCTTACTGAACAAAATTTGAGAACCTCTCAAGTTCGCGCGAGAGCGTCGAGTACGGAGCGTTTGCAGCGGCTTGAAGAGCAAAATATTCGAAATATACAAGCTCGCACTAGGGAATCGTGTTCTGAGCGTTCCCAACGCCTTCGAGATCAGAGAGAAAGACAACAGACGTCAACGACTAGAGTTCATAATCGAATTTTAGCTCACAGTAACAGATCGGCTTTCAGATACGACCCACAGACTTGCTCAACACTCTTCCGTCCAAATCGGAGCTATGAATAAGATCTGCTCTAAGTGTTCTGCCAAAAAATAGGCCAATGAACCTAATAGTATGTGCTGTGCTTCTGGAAAAGTTAGTCGCCCCAATATTCAGGAGCCGCCATAGCCAATAAAAAATCTTTTGACAAATAATCATTTACTGATTTTCTTACACAGTCATGAACTGAATTCCGGGTGGGTGTAATTTAACAAATAAATGAATTTTTTAGAATTATAATTCACGCGAGCAACGCCGCGGGCACAGCTAGTATATAATATAGATATAGATTTGTTACATTTGCCTAAAAATACTGTATTTACTGTAGCGTAACTAAAATATATTTATTAAATTATTTCCAAACTGAAATAATGCATACATATATCCGTAAAATAACAATCACAAAACAAAACACTTAAATACATATATATATATAAATATTTAACTTGGAAATATTTTCATGTTCAGCACATCATCGAATAAATAGAAAATGTAAGTAAAACTATGAATTAAAAAAAAAAAAAAAAAACGATTTTACACGAACAACGAGAGATAACGAAAAAACAGCAAAATTTGAAATTATAGAATTCAAGTGTAAGACGATGTGCATTTTGTGCTCGACAAAATTCGAATAAAAGTAAACAAATGGACATCAGTTTGATAAATAATAGTGATGGAAAACAATTTATTGGCGGAATTAAACAAACAGGCATAATTAGCCTAAACCGCTTACAGTAAATTAAGATTTATTCTAGGCAATAACACAGAAGTCTCAATAAGACAAAAAAAGAAAGTGTTTAATTGGTTCTATTTGTATTTATATTAATGAGTGCGTCACTCTTTACTCAGAATATAATACATTTTTTGTCCCACGATATTACGTCCCGTTAGTATTTTTTTTGTTCCATGATTATGTCCTTTATATAATAAAATAACAAAGGTTAAATACTGTTGTGTACAATTTCTAAGATTTTTTTTTTTGTTAAAAGTCGGGTAAGAATGACATAGTCAATTGAAAACGATTTTTCTAAAAAATATTTAGAAGTTAAAAGATTGATGGTCAAGGAAGCTTGTCCCATTGCATGGTCCGAAAAGCAAAGTTATATATGTGTACACACACACACACACGCGCGCATGTGTATACATTAAATATACGCGCATACATATACATATGTATATATATATATATATATAAACTCAGCCCTCCTCGCCCTCGCAAAGGGCTCAGCTTATTGACATGTCTGAGGACACCCCTGGACCTACAGCTCTATCATTTTTATATTTTGTATAGAACGAGGAAAATTAACAACGTCATTACAGCAATCCACTTTGTCGGTACTTTGTCTTTTTATGCATATATAAAAAGTACTAGGAGATTGGTCTCACTGGCCACTTCGCAGCCCGTTCCTTCGGGATTTTAAGTTGTTTTACTTTGTAAATTTTCATTGTATGCAGGTTAAAAAGAAAATCAATGCCGTAACTCATATAGAAGCAGCTATGGAATTTTTTAAAATTTCTTTTCTTAAAACTTTATTTTCACATTTTTCAAAATTTAGGCCCTTTAATTTTAAAATTTTACGGGTCTCACATTTTTTCTATAATCTAGCGATTGAAATATATCATTTAAAAAAAAAAAAAAGTGACCCTCCAGCTACCATGGAAAGAGCTGTAGACTTTTTTTTAGTTTCCAATCTTACCGCTTTGAGCATTTATTTTTCCAAATTTTGGTCCTAAAATATCAAAATTTTTTGAATTTTATATTTTTCTTGTATTCTGACGAGACCTTAGTATGCAGGTTAAAAAAAAACAAAAAACAATACCGTATATAGAACCGTCTGTGGAATTTTGTAAAAATTTATTTCCTAAAAACTGATTTTCACATTTTTTAAAATTTCGGCTCTTTAATTTTATAATTTTCTTATGATCTCACAAAAAAATACGTCCGATTGAAAACAAAAATTAGCTCTCTAGCTACTCTATAGAACGGGCTGTATGATTTATTTTTTTTTTTTTTTTGCAGCTTTATAAGATAGATATCACATTTTGGGAAAATTATAACAAAGTAAAATATGCGTCAAGAGGCGGAGATGAGCCAGCCATATCGCGAGAAGATGCTACCAGTGGGTTAGGTTGTTACGGAAATGAAAACCTCGGTAGAAAAAAGAAACGTTAAACCGTCCAAGAACAGGAGGTAAGAGATGAAATAAGAAAATTCGAAAGTAAGCCGTCAAGATAAATGGAGAAACAGTAAGCTCTTCGACCTGGACAGATATGAATTAAAAGAAAAATAATAAATGCAACGCTCCAAAAATATTTCCTGATTACTTGTATTCATATTTTTAAATTTAATGTTTACATAGATTCACTATACTTGTCTACGCGCTTTTATTCTATAGTAAATGAAAATCAATTACCTAAGCGAGGAAATTATTAAATTCGTCGCCCTCAATAGCTGATCATTGTAGGCTTCATTTTTATCATTGATGAAAATCATCGCTGGGTTATAATTAATTGGTAACGGTTTCCTGTCGGATAAATACATATGGAACCATGGCTCCGATATGTAACTCGTATGTTTGTTTCTTTTATCTGACGCTTTTAACTGTTCGTTTAGCGGTACTCCGTCTTTCTGTTCAAACTGACGAACGATTTTTTCGGTTTTCTGAAAATCTTCATTGCTAAGCAGTGGTCTCAAAGCCTCCAAATAACGTGAACAGGTATTTTCCAATATCGGAATTGGCAAGCGTGGTAGTGACTTTTGAAAATGTAAAGTCGGTACAGTACTACGTTGTATAAATTGATACTCTTCGTTAACAAGTAAACTAGATCACAATTTAACAAAAGTAAAAAAATAACCCTCTATTAATAATGTACTATTAGATCATGTTCGAATTTTATACATAAAATCTAAACTTAATAATTATACTATATTACACTTTTTTTGGAAACAATAAAGTAATTGTTTCTCGCGCATATGTTGTTTTACTAAAATTGATGGTATTTACACAATTTGTTTTTAATATAGAACAGCCGACATACATGGGCGTAGCTAGAGGGGACACGGGTAGGCAGTTCCCACTTTAAAAAACTCGTTGCCCCCCCCCTACAAGAATCGTCTAAATGTCATACGGAGAAAAATTTGAAAAATGTAAAAGTACTTCGAAATTGATGTCGTGATTATCACAATAATTTCCTATGCGCATGCAGACCATCTGTCGACATGCTCCAAAATAGATTTTCACGTATGTCTTTCCTGCATATGGAGAATGAAATAGTCAAAAACACATTAAATTTTGAGGCAGTTTTAAATTGGTTCAAAGAAAAACACGGAAAATTGAAACTTATATAAGAAATTTATAAATCAGTAAAGTATATTATAATAAACTGTATCTTATTTTGAAACATTTTGATTCTTTGGTACGGATATGCATAGTATTTGAAAATTATGTGATCTGTAAATAAAACCCTTCTTTAAAGAAGCTGTTATTTATTTCGGTTACATATTTATTTAAGTTATTAACTTTATACTAACTTTATAATATAATGCAATTATTTGTGCGCGCGCGCACACACACACATCCGCTGCCTCCCCTAGGAAAAATTCCTAGCTACGCCCATGCCTACATATGTTATTTTATTTGTTTATTTGAGGTAACCTTGTGAATACTGCATTTGTGTTTATTCAGTTCTATTAAAATAGACACAGAAAACATATGTACATCATTATCGATAAATTTACAGCTGATCTAAATTATCATCACATCGACTGGCAAAAATGAATGTTATTCCATATGTGTCACACGGTATTAACTGAGGCAACACTATCAGACACTGTCAGTTGTACAACGGCATACAAAAAAAAATTAGTATAAATTCCTATTTTATTTCTCTGATATTTAGCAACACCGCAACATTCACGTAGCTCATGGCCATAAAAGATGAGTGTCTCGGGAACAGGGCCGTATCTGAGGGGCGTTTTCCGGGACCAACCCCCTCCCCGAAATGTTTGCGAAATAATAACTACTTGAATTAAATGGACCGAAATTCAGAATAAATTTATTTCTTTTCAATTTTTGACAAAAGAAAATCAAATCAAATTTTTATGAATTCTATGGAAACGACTATTTTTTATTTGTTTTTATTGTAGAGTTCAAATATTGTATATACAATAATTGACTACAGGGCTTTATTGTACCATTTATAAATAAATATATTTCACGATAACACAGACACACATATATATTTTTTTTTTTTCGTATCCCCCCCCTCGAAATTTTGGTTTAGATACGGCCCTGCTCGGGAACATCTTTTAATATGTAATTTCTGATCATTTTTTACATGTGCCGTTTTATAACAATCAATACTTTCAATGAAATCGATATTATAATTTGAAATTTATATTTTCGAACAAATATAATACGTAAGATGAACGTATGTGTATATCGGAATTTGATTTGTTTTATAATATTTGCAATTACGAAATATATATATAAATTTTATGACAACATAGAATGTTCATTTTAATAAACAACGAAGACTATTTGAGTCATAAAGCTTGTAGTAGTTAATTTCAAAAAAGTAAATAAACTTCGTTAAATTAGTATACACAATATAATTATGCATATCGATTCGAAATAAACAACGAAGAAGATTAACTTTTGTTGCTAGGAAAACGGAAATATAATTATTCACTCTTAGAATAATTATGGATATTTCGTGGACCTAATTATATCTGAATATTTATATTTTAATGAAACGAAATTTTTGATTTTTTGTAGTCAAGGGCAGTTCGAGGTCACCAGTGCAAAACATTTTTTTCTGTGAAACTCTGCTCACCTGATGGAAAATTAAATTTGTCGAGTTAAATATTTGTAATTATTTGATATATTGATATTTTAAATTTCTTTTATATTAAAACGTTTCATTAGAAAAACCGTTCTATTTTGCAAAAATTTTACTTATAAAAAAATATCGTACTAACGAATGCAATAATTATTAATGACAAATGACAACTTATTCCAAACCACCAAACTAGAATAATCGGCATCTTAGCTGATCCACTTGCAGGTTTTCTTTTGTAAACGATTTAGAATTTTAGATAATTTTAAATTGTTTTATATAAAATTCTCCAATAAAAAAAGAGGTAACTAGAAAAATTTTGCTTTGAAATTTTAGCTTGGCCGTACTTACAAACAATTCTAATTATTAATTTAAAATACTAAATAATTTCAAATTGTTTTATATAAAACATACTGAAGAGACCTAACCAAAAACCCACTTTTCAATGATTAATTGTCACAAGCAATGAAACCGTGTAGAGTAATACAGTGCAGTTAGAGAAAAGAAGTATATGTGCAATACATTATTCTCAAAAAGTCAAAATGAATCGAGATAAACATATTAACCCAAAGAACACAAGGAAATTTACCGATTTCGGAAAAAAAGGCTGAATAAAAACAAAACGGTTAAACATCCCAACCCGAAATGAATCTCAAACATCTGGATCGCGGAAAACGACAAATAGCGTTGATCGGATATTCCACCACCTCGGAAAAAGATCGTTTGAGAACGTTTGGGCTTATCCACGCAGAAATTTTCATGCAAACAAGTGTATACATAGTACGATGAACGCTGATTAATAGAATTTTAATTGAAAAGGTGTGTCGCAAGAAAGAAACTTCTCACAAGAACAAAAAACCGGAAGGCTAGATTACAATTTGTAAAAGAACCCCGGTTTAATCACTTTTATTCAAATGGTAAAATCATAAAATATCAATCTTACATTACACATTTATGAATTTTTATTTTGAATACAATTTTCTTGTTTTATACACCTCTTGCTGCGTAAGTTCAGTTTTCCTCATTACGTACTCGCCAACGTATATACATGACGTATATATATATATATATATATATATATATACATTACTCTGTACACTGCGAAGTACTAATGCCCAAGATTATATCAGAGGAACTATTGAAAACAATAATTATTAAAACAAGGACCTTAAATTCAAAGATTTGTAAAATACATTACGCAAAAATGATTAATATCCTACTGAAATTACGCTGATTATTCCGAGACGAGATTTCTCCAAAATTATATCCGATTTATTTAAAAAAAAAGGAAAATGCTCGCACAAATATATTGAATAATATAAAAAGTCACAAAAAATGTTTCAAAACTCGAAGCACTAAATTCCTGAGCTTTAAACTGCGAGATATATCGATGAATTTGTATGTTTTTTTTTAAACTATAAAACATTGTTTATAACAGGTTTTAGTGATTTTTAAATAAATTATAATTATAAAAAGCATAAAAACAAACCTTACTCGTAATGTAAGTTAATTTGAGCTCGCAATCAAATTAGTAAATTTGTATCAAATAATCAAAAAGCATGTGAATAACATCAGCTACTGAAAGGCACTCAAATATAATCACCGTATGACCTAATTTACATATATAGGTGACCTATTTGAGTTCCTGAATGAACTCAATAAAAAACTGAATGATCCAGATAAAAATCTATTAACATACTCCGAAAAATTAAAAGCGTTCAAATAGAAATTTAAACTCTTACTACAAATGACAATTAGCACTAGAATCACCGGGGAAATATTTTCCAAGACCAACCAGACTAAATCTGAAAACATCAACAAATTATAGTAGATTTCGATCAACTATATTTAACGTTGTTCGAATAAAAATTTAAAAAATACCTTCATATAATTAATACGCAGCAATATGATTAAATTAGAAATACTTTTGTAGTACTAATTATGAAAATTCTACCGACCACTGGGGCTCTCTCGATTCAACACTTTCTTCAACTGAAAAACAATAAGACTCTACAATTCAAATTCTTCAAAGTTCCATTATAGAGAAGTTTTCCAAGTTGTAATTAAGACGAAATAATTTCTGATTTCGGTAAAAACTATCGATTTTTTTACTTTCATTTTCCAATAATTTATTTATATGAAAAATGATTTTTAAGATTTCAGTTTTAACGAAACACACAATAAACAGTCGCACACGAAAAACTTTGACCAAAAAGTTCAATTTGCTCTGTCAAATATGAAGACAAGTATAAAACTATCGTGTTCACTAAAATAAGCACAAGTAATTAACTATAGTCAAAGATAAATACAGTAGAAGCCGCTTATAAAAGACACATCGGGCAGAAGTCATTTATCTCTTATAACCGGCTGTCTGACTAAAACGAATTTTTTAAAATCTGTTATTCAAATGAGTGGGTACTAGAATATTATTATGTGATATTGATTATATGGAAATTAAAAGAAAATCACAGTGGGCAAGCATAAGTTAAAAATATCTTACCTCATATTTGTAAAAATTTTTCTTTTACCGTAGAAATGTACTATAGTTGTTTGATCGAAGTTTTTCATCCGCTGTGTTCGAATAAAATCTGTACAGTTACCTAACGATGCCGTAGGACCACCTCCATTATTCTACTACATAAAATACCACCCAAGCTTTTCAACACATTTTTTCGACTTTAGAAGACACACGAAAGTAAAGGAACATCATCCGTGTCATCACTTTCTGATTCTTAGATTCGACTTTATATTTTTTGTAATCTCTTTCATAATTTCGTTATTCAAATTCTCATTACTTTCTACTTCAGTAATTTTCTAATTGGGCTCCCTAAAACCGCAATGAGCAAAGCAGTTCTGAATTGTCATAAAATTGACTTTTCTCCAGCTATCAGTAATAAATTTAAAAATAAAAAAAAATAAATAAACTCGGACCATGCTAATCTATTTATTATTAGACCTGATCTAAAAGTCCATTAACCTTTCTTTGTCTTTTATAACCGATGTGTTGTATCTCTAAAACGAACTGGAATAACCTTTATTTCATAGGTTTGTTTCTGTTCTCTCCTCCTTGTTTCCATTAAACGGCTGCCTCTTTTATCCGGCGTATGTTATAAGCGGCTTTGACTATAATATAGGTTAATGTAAGAGTCAAAGTTACAAAGATACAAGTTACAAGGTAGGTCTAATATAGCAAAAATAAAAAAAAAAAACAAAAAAAAAAACGTAAGTAAATATAAACTGTTTTTTTATTTTTATTTGTGACATTTAGTGAAATATCGCAAATGACTTAGGTACACTGAAGATCAGAAAATATCGTGAAACAATTATTTTTCATCAGTAGACCTGATTATATTATATTAAGCGCTAGAGCGTAATTGGAAGCAAGCGTTAGATTATAAACTAAAATTACATCAATTAAATGCACGCCATTTCGGTTTCTTAATTTTCATTTGTTTCGATAATTATTAGCATAATGAAGCAATTCACCTTTTACATCTTCCAATTACAATCTGCAACTTGCGATTTTTTAGATTCTAAAAGATATCAAAAATTAAATAAAAAGTTAATTATTTGTACTTTATTAAATAAATTAATAAATACTTATATATATATATATATTCTATTAAATAAAATTATCATTAAATTTTAAATATATGCAGAACACTTCAAATTATTACAAGCAAAATACCGAATGCTTCACAATTTCAGTAAATCCATGATTCATTTAATTAACCGTTTGAATCTGTATGTTGACGAAATCAATGTTACACAAAATACAATTTTCAATCATCTCCGTTACATACATAAACTGATAAATTTTAATCATAAATGATTAATACAAAAGTAAATTAATAAAATATTTTTCTTCCATTTTCAATTTTTTTTTTAATTATAATTTTGAAGCGGTATAAAATTTACTCTTGGAGGAAATCTTTTACTCATAAAATATCCTTATTAAATTATAAATAAAAGAAAAAATAAAGTCGAGTTCATAATTACTATAAGGTTGGCACGAGTTTTAGGTCACGGAAGTAAATTTGACAATAATTGTTAAATAAGATTTTGAACGAGAAACTTTAAATATTAAATTCTGTTTCATCAGTTTTCATCTTTATACCTTCTTTACGTTCAGTTATTCCTATCAATTATAATTCAAATTCAAACTTGATAAAAATTTTAAGTAACCAGCAATGACTGAATAAAATATAATAACGACAAAAGACAATGAAATAAGATCAAGGAAAATAAATTAAAACTGTTTTTTTAATTTAAGAAAATAAAAATCATAAATTTGAAAACTATATTAAAGTAAAACGTTGTACATGTCGTAATAAACCAGGTACATTCTAGAACTAGTGTCTAGTTCCTGAAACTCATCATAGATGTTATCAGTATTTTTCTTCGTATTTGTTTACATTTTGCATTTGGTGAGAAAAGTCCAACACAATTATAAGTGAAAAAGTGAATTATCTGAATTAGGTAGAATTTTTAAATTGCCCTTCAAATAAATAAATAAAGGAAAATTGTTTCAACTCATTTTAATCATATTGACAAAATAAATATGAAAAGGGTAATACTAAAAGTAACTTATAAAAATAGAAATTTGGTTATGTATACCACTACTGAATATTCAACTTCAATTTCAATATCGAATTTTTAGCAATGTAGAAAAATGAAAATAAGTATGAAACAAAAATACTGATAACATATTATGAGGAGTTTCAGGGGCTAGACACTAGTCATTCTAGAGACGAGTTCTTTTTGAAAATTTCGGAAAATAATTAACACTGCAAAAAAAAATAAAGAAAACGTGAAAAAAAGAAGTTAATAAAATAATCTCAAGTAAAAACATCGTTAATAAACCAAAACATATTTTTTAAAGTAAACAAAACAAACCAATAAACCCTAACGGATCCTCTTTTTCACTTGCATTATTTAAATATTAATAAAGTGATTGATATTGATACTGGTAGAATTATTTACATATACAGATATTATAATTTAAAAAAAAAAAAAAAGCTTTATTTTGATCGTTACCTTGTACTATGGATTCAGTTGTACACATATTATTTTGCGTTAAAAAATTATACATCCTAATTTGATATTGAATGATCGTTTAATTTTATATTTCATGAAATTTTATTATTAGATTTATTATTTTTAAATAAAATTACGAAATATTTAAACAAATTGGGAATTCCCTAAAACTAATGTACGTTGAATAGAACACCTAAATACTATAGTAATATAACACGAATATATAATACCTTACAGTAAATAATAAGATCAAAATAACTTACTAATTTCGAAATGACAGAGGTATGGTATATAACAGTTATCATTTTAGCACGATAAAGTTGTGCTTTACAAAAATATAAATGTGTATCGACAAATACTGATTAGGAACACTAATACAATCTTTGTTTCCGGAAGTATTAATTCGCGCAAACAGTGCATAAGCTATTTAAATTTTTTTTTTTATGAATATTTTTATTGCGAAGTATTGTTTATTGATAATATTATAATACTCCAATTTTTCATTAAGATATACTTAATGTTATTTTTTAAATTAAAAATTTTGCAACATTATCATCCAATTGGTTTCATTAAGACGGTAATAGTAAACTAATTTAAATTAATATTATTTATTGTGCATAGTTGACGAGCTTAAATAAACAGATTTGAAAAATTAAATAAAAATATTAATAACTCCGATGATGGAGCGAGTAAGTCCGAAACATGCTCGTTGTCTATATATTTAATTTTTTGAATTATTATACTTTTGCTTTTGTGCCTATATTATTATTTATTATTAACAATAAACTAATCGATTAATAATAAAAATACCGCCAACTGAAAATAGTTGGACCGAAACCGTCATCAGAATCAGATGATGCAGAATAACTTTCACCGGCTTATATTCATTGAATATTTTGTATTTGTATCCTACAACGTTTTTTTTTGAAAATAATTACTATATCTTTTAAGTAATGTCCAATTTAACCACGAGTAATAAAAGGTAGGTGAAATATTCAAAAATAAACTTTATGCTTAGTATAAATCGTAATTAGCGCTATTGCTATGATGAAACTTGTGAAGTACTGATAGTGGTAAAATAATAAATTTGTATTTACGATTAAAATGTTTTTCTAGTGATTTATTTTTCCCTAATATTTCAAGAAAAAGACTATAACACGATTTATTTAAAAACTTTTGCAAAGTAATGAAATGTAAAATACAAGAAAGTATCGGGAATTGTCAATTTAAATCTCCCGGGTAATAGCTAGGCAGATAATTTTTTTTTCCAGGTTGGTACAACTGTTTTGTATTATGATGCCTATTTTTAGCGCGATCTGTCAACCAGTGTGTTTACAGCAGCTGTTAAAATCAGTCGACTTTGAAGTGTTTTGTCGAAGTTTTACAATGAGTGAAAATATTGAACAACGTACTTGTGTTAAATTCTGTGTTTTGAACGAAATTTCTTGTGCCGATACACTGAAAATGTTACAGAAGGCTTTTGGTGAATCTGCTTTATCAAAAACGCGGGTTTACGAGTGGTACAGAGCGTTCAAGGATGGTCGGGAGACGGTCGAAGACATGCCTCGCTCTGGACGGCCTTCAACGAGTGTGACCGATGATAACGTCGATAAAATCAAGGAAATCGTTGCTGAAAATTGTCATGTGAGCTTGAGAGAGATGGCTCATGGATTGGGCATGTCACACGAGAGCGTACGTACGATTGTGCACGAAAAATTGGGTATGCAACGCGTTGCGGCTCGGCTTGTTCCGAAAGACCTGAATTTCTTTCAAAAAAAGTACCGAGAACAGGTAGCTGCTGACATGCTGGATCGAGCCAATTTGGATCCTACCTTCTTGGAAAAGATAATTACTGGTGACGAGACATGGGTGTACGAGTACGACACGCTTACGAACCAGCAATCGTCCGAATGGCGGCCAATTGGCGCGCCAAAGCCGAAAAAACCTCGCCAAAGCCGATCGAAAGTGAAGATCATGTTGATTGTTTTCTTCGATATTCGAGGCGTGGTACACTATGAATATGTGCCAGCCGGACAGACAGTCACCAAAGAGTTTTACTTAAGTGTTTTGAGACGTTTGAGAGAGGCTATCCGTCGTAAACGTAACGATTTGTGGGTCGACAATTCTTGGATTCTCCATCACGATAATACGCCGTCTCACAAAGCCATAATTGTGAATGAGTTTTTGGCCAAACACTCGGTAAATATCATCGAACAACCGCCGTATTCGCCAGATTTAGCACCCTGCGACTTCTTCCTATTCTCAAAACTCAAATTTCCGCTACGGGGAATGCGCTTCGAATCGATTGATGACATCAAGACGAATGCGACGCGAGAGCTAAAGGCCATCCCGGAAACCGCCTATCAGAAGTGCTTTGCTGAGTGGAAAAAGCGTTGGCATATGTGCATCGCTTCGAATGGATGTTATTTTGAAGGTGACAAAATAAATTTGGATGAAAATTAAAAATTGTTCGTTTTATTTAACAATTCCCGATACTTTTTGCGTCCAACATAAACTAATTAATGAATTGCTGAAAAAGTTTTAAATTTGCACGAATATACAGTATGTGTATATTTATACATATATCTGAACTAAATGATGCATGCATTTTTCAATTGCTAACATGAAAGAACTAAAAGTTGAAAAGTCGTAATTATAATAAACTAGTCCTTAGTAACAATCGTTATTTACAATTTGTACACATAGTTTCTGAATGACTATATTTATGTAAAAAGAGCTATTAGAATTGGAAATTTTCCCTTTCTGTTGTTTATTATGAAGAACAACTATAAATGCGTGTTTTATTTTAAAAAATTAAAGTACGAAAAAGTGATTTATTAACATGTCTATTTTAAGTTAAAACACTGTTATCGACAGTTATTTTTTAAATCATTTTTATTTTCAGAAATGTAAAATTAAGGATTTCCGAAATTATAAATTAGTTGTTTGAAATAAAAAGTTGTGAAGTTCGAAAAATGTTTCACAATAAGAACAAAAACCCAACTGTAACAGTTTTTGGTTCTCTATACATTTATTCTGCCGTCCCTTCACGTTATCTGCGATTCCAGCAGAATATTTCTGTTAATATAACTTCGTTCTATTGTTTTGCATCGGGAATTTTTCATTTAAACGCGATTTTAACGCAGTTTTCAATTATAATTATTATTTACTACAGGTTTTATATAGGCGTTATAAATTTATCAAGAATTTCCATTAATCTTTCTGTCATGGATACTGCAGCTTAAAATGACGGAAGATTTGTCAGAATAAAGTAAAAGCGAAAAATTCCTTGTATTTAAATCTTCCTTCCTCTTGACTTGTCGCTGAAAAGAAATTTGTAGAACAGTTGGAACAGAAAATGGAAGACACTGAGGCAGTCTACATGAGGAATATGCACATCTTGTAGACTCCTTAAGACTGTTTTGTATATGCTATGGCCACAAAATGCTACACCTGTAAACATCTACTGGGAGTTAATAATGTGGCAGATCTAAGTACTGTTATGAACTAAACTGTTTTTCTTTATTTCAAACAGAAATCTTTGACATAGTTTGTAACAAATGCAGCAGATACGGTTTTTGAATTAAATGCAAAAAAAGAGATCTTCGCGCTGTATGTTCTTACGATAGAATACTCAATAAAGAAATACTTTTGTTGTGTAAATTAATTGATAGGGGAGTACTACTGCTCTATAAGATTTTTAAATATCCTAAAAATAAAAAACATGTCGTGATCTATTACCCAAATTGGTTTAGTTTCAGTATTTGTATTTGCAAACGTGTGAGTTGAAAAAAATAATTGTGAATGTGATTATAACTAAAAAGAGTGTAAAGAGAGATGATTACACTTGCCTGGAAAAAAAAAATTGTTAAGAAGCTAACTTTAAATATTTCAGAAGTGATTTTTCATCTGTTGTTTCAGATAAAAATTAGAAATGTCATCCTCAAATATTACAATTATTTATAACGTTCTAAGAAAAAGTTTACTACAGTATATACTAAGGGATAATTTTTTATGCATAGTAAGTTATGTAGGTGTTCTGCACCTGCCGTTGGATTAGTGGACTTAAAAAGATCCATTTAATACTATATCGGTAAAAATACACTTCACACATTGTGCGCCCTTCCTAGTAATAATTTATATATATGCGTATATATATTTTTTTTTTATTTTATATTTCATAATTTTATTATTCTTTTTAATAATTTTTGATTAATTAGGTCTAGATGTATATTTCCGGTTATTGGTTAAGTTTATTCCTACTCCAGTTATTTTTCATTTTCGCAGTTCATTTACATTTATAATTTCACATGTATTTTTTATTTTGAGTTATGTTTTGTTTCCTTTTATTTGAAATACAAATTTTCTTTCCCGCCCGTTTATTTGCATTTATTTAATAGTATGTATACATACATTAATATTAAAATGAAATAAAGATTATGTACGATAAAGTTGAAAAGAAAAATACGCGTTAGTAAAATTCATACATATATTTTCAAACAAGTCACAAACTGGAGAACAAAAAATCTTTATCAATCTCAGTTTTTATTGATTAAAACGCGATTAATCAAAATCTCTAAATAACATGCAAGTTTAAGAAAATTTAAAAACTGCGATAAATTATAAAAATGAAAAATTATACGGAATTTTCAAAATTAATCGTTATCATCATTTTCATGAATAAGTTTATCCCAAAAATCAGTTAAATTTACAGAATTACATTTGTACAATCTTTAACTAACATAAAAACCCACCAAGCAGCCCCAAAACTTATTATAACTGTGGCGCTTTAAGCACAGTAAGTACTGTTTAATATTTACATTATTCTTCGATATATCCGGTAATGCATTACTCCAACTCTGTCGGGCGGAAATTAACATCTTTACTATAACATCCTTCAATACGAATCACACTGAAAACTTTGGTGTTTTTTAGTTTTCTCGGATTTAGTATTCCATATCGAGTTTTTAAATTCATTATTCTATAATTTACAAGTGAATTAAAACCATCATCTTTTTCCCATGTAGTCTCAATTTTTACATCTCCGTTAACACAAATTTGTAAAGTTGAACATTTTTTAATACTGGAAATCAGTGGGTATATTTTCATAATTGGGGTCTTCGACACTTACAGATTCCATTGTTGCAGCCATTATTGATGATAAAAAAACCAAAACTCAAAATAAATAATAACAAAATTATCAAAAAGCTGTAAGTTAAAAAACATAAGCGAAAAACATTGCACGTAAACGAGTACATTTTACAAATACATTCAACATTCTAATAATTCTATAAATTATTATACCCAATTATTTTTATGCTTATTCCACATTATAATTGCAGTGCATTATAACTGGCCGATTTATTCTATGCTATAAGAGCATAAAGTACTCTGGCTTTAGAGGAAAGATAATTTGCTCGTTTTAAAATCTACTCGAATTTGAAACGAACTACCATCATTTAAGAGTTTATTTTGAAAATTGTGCAGATAATAAAGAACGGACATTTAATGAGAATGACTTATACACTCCTTAATTTCCGGTAATACATTGTTTGAAAATCAGAGTAAGTTAAATATAGATTAGTTCACTCAAGGATTAAATTGATTGCTTCCTATGGATATCTAGAGATGATACATGAGCGAATCTTAATTACATTAACACGATTAAACGTCTAGGATCTTTGGTAGAGTGTTTTGTTTATCAGTCTGAAAGGCAGTGATATTAAAATTGATTTAATTACCCAGCTATGATCAGTAATGCTTAGGAGTGATGGTAAAACAGAAAGAGACTATGCTCCGAACTGATTTTTATTCCGTTAAGCACAGGAATGCTTTTGCTCATCGTTCAACTTAAAAGAAGGAAGTAGCCATGAGATTGTTTGTAATCGTACATTAATATAGTCTTATTGATGGTAAATGAGAAAGTATTTTTATCATTATTGGTTTTTAGTAAACTTGAAAATGAAGCATAAGGAAATAATAATTTCAAATTCTAACGATTTGATTGCAGTAGGTACTGATGATGAAGTCGACGTAAATACTCGTAATTTTAAACTAAAACTCTTTATTGTCGGTACTATTGTCTAAACTATTTTCTTCCAAAGTATTTTTATTAATAAATCGTATTTTAATATATTCTGCAATGTTATTATCATAGTGCCAAAAGGGCGTCGCCAGCCGATGAGCCATTGGAGGGGTGGAGATGATAGAAAGAGGATATGAGTTATAAGAAAAATAAAATTTATAAGTTATAAAGGCTTAATATTTTATTAAACAAGAATAAAATTTTAATTAAAACATAATTTTCGTGGGTTTCTGACGATTGTTCTACTACTTTATTATAAAAGTCAAATTGTCCATGTTTACGCGCCTATGAGTATTCATCATAGCCAGTTGATTAAAAAGTTTCAAGGCTCCAGGGGGGCAGCTGCCCTCCTTTCCGCCCGTTAGCGACGCCTATGTTAGTGCCATACTTAGTTTCTGAACGTCAGCGATTACCTATTCATAAATTTTAGCTGTATGATGTAACGGTTCTCGTCGTTCCTTTGGTCCTCAGGGATGCCAACCACGAGGTTTTATGCTCGTGGATTTCTTTATTTTTGTTTTTGTCTAAATTTTTAATAGATAACGATTCGAATAACTTAACTTTCTGAATTTTGAAAATAAACAATATATTATTACATAGACGGGACACCTATCTTTCTTTACCGGCCGACCGCTGAAAAACACACGATTAATTTACGGGTACGACAACGAAATAATATACACAATTAATTAAATATAAAATAAAATTATACGTAACGGTGGTCCGTGGTCCGTGAATTGGCGGTTTGTTGATCGGCTGGTGAATTCGAATAGTCGGGCCTTTATGTTTGGATTCCGCGATTCGTTTAAGTTTTTCTCGAACTTGACAATTTTCGTTATTAACGATTTCCGGTCACTGTTACAGGTTCGACCACCGAACACTTTAATCGAACGATAGGTAAAAAATTTCGGTTATTCTAGCAGACGTATAACACGCACTCCTCGGAGGTAAAAGGCACAACTGAGTGAATGTAGAAAACCAGCTAACTGACTGTCAGCTCGCAACTGCCTTTTTCGCTAAAAACTTCTCTTTGATTTTCCAAAATTTCGGTCGCCTTCCCGACCGTGACCGCTGGACTTGGCCGAATCAGGTAGATCCTTTTGGTTTCCTGCGGGATGGTGATTGGCTGGTCCCACCGACAAGAGTATGTCATTCGTTCACACATTCACACTCTCACCAATTATTCTGTTTTTATTATTTTATTTTTATTTTTTATACAATTTCTTCGGAACCATGTAATGGACACATTACAATGGATATAGGTGGTAGTGTACTAAGCAATTGTTTTATTCAAAACGCGAGTGTAAATGCAAGACTACAATTGGAACTCATTATTAGTGTTTGATTTATCGATATACAAATGCAGTCCTATTTATGTCTGTCTTTTCTTTATATAGTGCCATACTTAATTACTGAGCGTCGGCGACTACCTATTCGTACACATTTTAGCTGTATAGATATAGGTTGTGTACTAGACAATTGTTTATATGCACTACGAATGTGTACACACGCAAGACTACATTCGGAACTGATTAGTAATCGTTTGATTTTTACCGATTTACACAAGTGCAGTCCTATTTATGTCTGCTGTGTACTGACCTAGCGCGCATATGATGTTAAGCATGTTTTCCATTACCTTCCACGTGATTATTAGCGATTATTTTAATTTTAATTCGTTGTAATAAGAAGTTCTGTCGTCGCTCGGGATCGAACCCGTGACCTCCGTAACGGAAATCAAGCGCTCTAGCAACTAGGCTATCGCGACCACCGTGACCTAATTTATTTTAAATATTTTACCTATTGAAAATAACAATTGTGTACACATATTTTGATGAAATTAAGTTATTTAATACATGAATAGTGTAACGCCAACAACCATGTGACGGCACCAGTTACTTACAGTTGCTGATGTATTTCACCTTAATTAATAAGATCTCTTTACTCATTGTGTACATTGTCATATTTGGCAGATACAAATTCGATGCGTTTTTTTAAATTTTTCTTATGTCCCGCTTTATCATATCAACTAATATTGTGATAAAGAAATAGTTCAAATTTTACCGTTCACAGATTCTCTGTCGTTGACATTTTCTTTTTTTTATCTATTTATTTTACAGCTGCCATTTATATCAAATTCCAACCTAATCTTTCCACCTGTTTTCCGTAATGTGTCATCTTTTACGAATACATGATTTGAATATAAACGATATTAAACACCATAGTTACGTATTAACAAGTATTAGAAATCAGAAAATGATCTTACATGTTTACAAGAATCTGATTTATTAACGATAACAAGCGAGAATGCAGACTACATATTGAATCTTCCATGTTTACAAGATTCTGATTTATTAACGATAACAAGCGAGAATGCAGACTACATATTGAATCTTACTTCACATTACTGAGTGCAAACCTAACTTTAAATGTAACTAGCTTGAAATTTTGCATCGTAAATTTTGCTGTAAAGAAACGTCAATTAAAAACTAATTTATCGGATTAAAAAAAAAAAAAAAAAGAAAAAAACAGAAATTTAATTTGAGCATAAAAGTGTTTAAGCAACGGTGATTATCCAAAACAGCGGAACTAATTCCTTTGAGAAAGCTGTAATTTTGGTGGATGAGATGTAAGTAAAATTATGCATTCTTAAAACATGATTATGTGTTACTCCGGTAGGATAATTTCATGTTTCCTTTAACTTGGTGCACACATATATCGATGGAGAATTTAAATTGAGATAGGCTTATTAAAAATAAACACAGAAAAAAGGAGGAGTATTGTTTAGAGTAGATTTGCACAGTTTCAATCATTATTTATTTTAATTTATTTTTAATATTTTTTAAACGCCGCGTCCGCTTAACGATTTCGCTTTTAATATTATTTTCTCGCCAGAGACACGTTTTTTTGTTATTTAGATCTAACCACCATTTTTTATTTACCACGGCACTACGCAAAAAAGGACTAAATATGGCCGCTCGTCAACCGTTCGCGATCGAGTCCTTTTTTTACCTGAGCTGTTGTTGTCCATCCGTTATTATTAGTAAGTCCGTTTTTTGTTGTCGTTTCTTTTCCACGTGTTTCGTTTGTTTTTTCCCGTTGTCACCCTCGTTGTGCATCCCGTATTTTAATGTTTTTAAATCCGAATTTCGTAACCATTTTGTTGAAATAGTTCTTTTCAGGACTCCGTATTTGTTTTCGTAAAAGTCCGCTTAGACTTACGTAGTTTTCGAGTGTTTTTTTTGTATAATACAATTTTTACATCCGGAATTTTAGTATTTCGAAATTAACCGTAAACATTTTTTTTGGTCCTCCGGGCCGGATGTAAAAAGTAAATCCAGTGGATTTGTTGTTAATTACGTAAGTCGATTTTGTTTATTTTTATTTTTATTTGTTTATCGGTGTCATTCGCGAAATGTCTTCGGAAAAAGACTTAAAACGTGAGTTACGTACTGTACAACGTCGAATTACCCGCCACGTTGACGAAATCGAAAAAGTCAGTTCCGGTGAAATCGACGGCGAAGTTTGTAACCAACTAGAACTTGATTTGACCACGCTGGTTGAATTAAAAAATCAGTTTATCGTCGTAATTGAACAATTGTACAAAAAACTAGATAGTTCCGATGCTAATAAGTTCGACCAGGAAGAAGAAAAATTATTAGAAGAAGAAATTGCCGTTAAGAATATGGTACGTAATGCAGCAGCAAAGATAAAAACAATTCGAGGTAAGTTCGATTTTAATTCGATTACTCAGACGTCTCTTACAAATAATTCTAATGGAAATTCGAATTCTGCAAAATTACCGAAAATTGTTGTCCCCAAATTCGACGGAGATTACCGAAAATTTTTAGATTTTAAATCGCTCTTCGAAAATCTGGTTCACCATGAGCCTAATATTCCGCCGATACAGAAAATGTATTACCTCAAACAAGCTCTAGTAGGTGACGCAGCCGCGTTAATTCAGGACATAGGATTATCGGACGAGGCGTATGTTGAAGCCTGGGATCGGGTTTTAAATCGCTACGCCAACAACAGATTAATTATCCGTACGCATTTTCGCGATCTGTTTTCCATTAAAAAAATTTCCTCCGAAAACGAACTTCGGGACATGCTCGATAAGGTCGATTTATCGTTGAAGGGACTAAAAATTTGTGGCGAAAACCCCGATAATTGGAGTTCTTTTCTTTCGTATTTCGTTTCTATGCGTCTTGACGACAAAACCCGCGACGATTTCGAAAATACGTTATTCGACCAGACTAAGTTTCCGTCTTTCGCCTCGTTGAAAAGTTTCCTGGAGGTTCGAGCCTGCAATCTAGAATCCCGAAAAGTCGATTGCCAAGTAAAACCGAAATCGACATCGAAAAATTTCTTTTACGTTTCCGCAAAACCGCTTTGTATCGTTTGTAAACAACAACATTTATTAATCGATTGCGATTCGTTTAAACGAAAGACGCCCGTTGAGCGTTACGAAATAATTAAAACAAACCGCCGATGTTTTATATGTTTCCGAATAGGCCATTCCATGGCTAATTGTACGTCCAAGTTATGTTTCAGATGTGGTGGAAAGCACCACACTTTATTGCATTTTGAAAAAGAAACTCAGTTGAAGTCTGCTAACGTTACTCCAGAATCGAATAGTGCGTATATGAATTCTTCCGAAAATAATACATCGTCAGCCTCAAGTTTATCCTGCGTCAACGCGTCGTCAACCAGAAAAATAATATTACTTCCGTCCGCGATGGTGAATTTTGAATTGCAATGGAATTAGAGGCGTCGCTCGTATTTTACTGGATAGCTGCTCACAGCCTACGTTGGTGTCCGATGCATTCGTCAAAAAGTACCGGTTACCTACTTCAAATTCCTCAGATAATGTAACAATAAAAGGAGTCGGTAACAATTCAATTTTTTCGCGTCATTCGTGTTTTTTAAAATTAAAATCCCGAACAGTAAATTTCCAATTGAACGTTAATGCGGACGTAGTCGCCGCAACGGCTTTAGCATATAAAGTAACGAATTTGTCTTTCAAAAACGTTCGTAAACGATCCGTAAAATTAAAATTAGCAGACCCGGTATTTTATAATGACATTGTTGTTAATATCTCAAATATCGATATTTTGTTGGGCGCTGAATATTTCGAATCTTGCTTGTGTAACGAAACGAAAAAATTCGACGATTTAACTTTCCGGAAGACCCGATTTGGTTGGATATTAAGCGGGTGTTTACCTTCTAATATACAACCGGATAGTGCGTCGGCTTCACATGCTTCGTATAGTAATTTAACTTCACTTGAGATTGATACGCAATTAAAGAAATTTTGGGACATAGAAAATATAAACTGTGCGTCACAAAAATTAACTGCGGAGGAATCCGGCATTTTGAAAACACTTAGACGAGGGAATCAAGCGGGAAATTCGCCACCGTAGTAAGATGACCATTCAAAATCGATCCGAAATCGCTTAAAGATAATCGTAAATGCGCTTATTTTCAGCTACTTCGTTCCGAAAAAAGCGGCAAGCCGAACCTATGCGAAAATTGTATTCCGAATTTATGGCTGAGTACGAAGATTTATGTCATATGTCCACTTTGATCGACAGTGCTTCCCCGAACGCGTATTACATACCGCACCGAGGAGCTGTCTTTCGCCCGAATAGCACCACAATCAAGCTTCGAGTAGTTTTCAATGCGAGCTCTAGAACGGAAAGCGGACTGTCGCCGAACGATACACTTATGAAAGGTCCGACTATTCAATCCGAATTATTTGATGTATTATTACGCTTTCGGAGTCATCGAGTTTGCGTTTTCAGCTGATATCGAAAAAATGTACCGCTGTATATGGGTTCATGCAGATGATCGACGCTGGCAACGAATTTTTTGGCGCGATAAAACGGCTCACCAGGTAAAGGAATATTCTTTAAATACAGTTACATATGGAACTACGCCTGCTTCGTTTTTAGCTACGAAGTGTCTCGAAATTCTTGGTAAATCGGTCGTACGTTCCTCGCCTTGTGTAGCTAATTCAATACTTAACGATTTCTATATGGACGATTTACTTACTGGAGCAGACTCCGTAGAAAACACTAGTAATTTACAGTAACGCATACACGATATTCTGTCATCTGCCGGTTTCGTTTTAAGAAAATATCAATCTAATTCTTCCGATTTGTTAATTAAGATTAATCCGAAATTAGTCAAAAGTAGCGATATTGTAAAAATCCATGAACAAACTATTTCTCTATTAGGCCTTTCTTGGTTTCCAAAAAGCGACAATTTCTGTATAAAATTACAAGATAATTCATTCGAGGCTCCGCCGGTGATAACTAAGAGAATTCTGTTATCTCAGATCGCAAGGATATTCGATCCTCTCGGATTTGTCGCGCCCGTTACCATAAGAGCGAAAATATTTCTTCAACGGTTGTGGAAAGAAGGAATTGGTTGGGATGATCCCGTGTCTGAAGAATTATCAAATGAATTTCGAAAGTATGTCGCAGAATTACCGTTACTCGAAAACTTGAAAGTACAACGGACATACACTCCGTTACTGGATGTCGCGACCAAACAGTTAATTGGATTTTCTGACGCCTCGGAAAAGGCTTATAGCGCAGTCGTTTACATGTGTTGCGTCAATCGTCAGGGCGAAATTTCATCGTATTTCGTGTGTGCGAAAACTAAAGTCGCGCCGATCAAGGATTGGACGATTCCTAGGTTAGAGTTACAGGCCGCTCTATTACTATCAAATTTATTGGATCGTGTTAGTAAAATTTTGAATATACATGCGACGTACGCGTTTAGTGACTCATTGGTAGTTTTGTCGTGGTTGTCTAAACCTCCGGACAGTTTAAAGGTGTTCGTATCGAACCGTGTAAAAAAAATTCTTGAAATCGTTCCTCTCGATTCGTGGGGTTATATCAATACCAAAGAAAACCCGGCCGATTTAGGTACCCGTGGCTTATCGGTTTCCTCGTTATCCTGCTCCGAATTATGGCTGATCGGCCCGGATTTATTGCGCGACAGCGCTTTTAAATGTGATCTTACCGGTATCGTGTATCCAGATTGCACATCCGAAACTTGTAAGGTAAAACTGATCAGCGGTTTAGTGTATGAAAAATTTGATTCGTGTATTGTCACTAGATTTTCATCTTATCCTCGGTTAGTACGTGTTGTAGCTCGTATTATTAAATTGTTTCGCAACTGGAAAATGTCCCGATCGTTTACGCAATCAAAGGATCGTTGGCTGTCCGAAAATGATTTGGAGTTGGCGCGTACCGCGATTATCCGCATCGTCCAGAATTGCTCGTTTCCGGATGAACGTTATCGCTTAAAGCAAGGCCGTAAGCTCAGCATACACAGTCCGCTCACGCGATTATCACAAAAGAAGATAAAATGGTATCATTACCCTCTAATGAACCTCCCGGTTCATCCGGGGGGAGTGCTGTTGTAGATTTGCACAGTTTCAATCATTATTTATTTTAATTTATTTTTAATATTTTTTAAACGCCGCGTCCGCTTAACGATTTCGCTTTTAATATTATTTTCTCGCCAGAGACACGTTTTTTTGTTATTTAGATCTAACCATCATTTTTTATTTACCACGGCACTACGCAAAAAAGGACTAAATATGGCCGCTCGTCAACCGTTCGCGATCGAGTCCTTTTTTTACCTGAGCTGTTGTTGTTCATCCGTTATTATTAGTAAGTCCGTTTTTTGTTGTCGTTTCTTTTCCACGTGTTTCGTTTGTTTTTTCCCGTTGTCACCCTCGTTGTGCATCCCGTATTTTCAGGACTCCGTATTTGTTTTCGTAAAAGTCCGCTTAGACTTACGTAGTTTTCGAGTGTTTTTTTTGTATAATACAATTTTTACATCCGGAATTTTTAGTATTTCGAAATTAACCGTAAACAAGTATAATTCAAATACTTCAGCAAATAATCAAAGCTCTGGAAATAACGTGCTTCAAATTCTCACGTTGTCCAGTTGATGAAAGTATTGAGAGTACAAATTAGTTCGGTCCGTTTTTTGGTGAAAAATGTATTTATTTCAGAACAAAATTAAATGAACAGGTTAATCAACATGAAACGAATAAATTAATCGAAGTATTGCGCATCACTGTCTTTTTCCCCACTTCTCAGGTAATTTTCGAATTCCATCTTGAAAAAATGTCTCATCTTCTGAGGCGATCCAAGTTAGGAGCCAATTTTCAATTTCCGCGAAAAAGAAGTGAACCGCTTACCTGCTAAATCGTGCTGCATCTGTCGGAACAACCAGTAATCAGAAGGAACAATGTCCGGCGAATACGGCGGGTGCGGTAAAATATCCTACTTGAGCGTTTCCACATATTTTTTTACGACTTTTGCAACATGAGGCCGAGCGTTGTCATGCAAAAGAATAATTTTATTGTGTCTTTGCTCGTATTCCGTCCGTTTTTCTCGTAATGCACGGCTTAAATGAATCAATTGTAGCCTATACGAATCGCCAGGTTGTAGCAGCTCGCAGTGTACCACACTCTTTTGGTACCGTCAGATACACAGCATGACCTTCGAATCATGAATATTCAGTTTTGATGCTGATGTTGAGGTCGATGGCAATGATTGACCAGGCATAGCGTATTTTTTCTTCTTGAAGTTGTCGTAGAATATCCATTCCTCATCCCCAGTCACAATGCGATGTAAAAACCCCTTTCTTTGTTGCCTTCGAATTAGCTGTTCACACGTGAAAAATCGCCTTTCAACGTCTGTTTCAGTTTACGAGGCACCCAATTGCCTTGCTTTTGGATCATTCGCATGGATTGTAATCGTACCGAAACTGCTTGTTGGGTATAACTCCCACTGATTCTGCAAACTTCTCTTGCGTTTGACTCGGATCTTCATCGAGGAATGCCTCCAATTGTTTGTCTTCACATTTTTTTGGTTGTCCAGAGCGAGGCTTGTCTTCAACGCTGAAATCACCATTCTTGAAACGTCGAAACCATTCCCCGCATAGCATTGTCACCATAAACTTCCATAAGCATTCGATGCGTTTCAGCTGCACTTTCCTTCCAATTAAAGAAGAAAATTAAAACCTCCCATGAATATGCAGTTTAGTTAACACAAAATTTGACATATTCAACACAGTAACAAACGAGTTTCCGTACGAAACTGAACGCGATATAAACTCTGCATTATTCACAGATGTCTAACCTTTCTAAAACCATCGAAATCAGCTGTCACTATAAAACATTCGTAACAACCAGCACCATTTTTTAAGGCGGACCGTTCTAATTTGTACTCCCAATAGCTCGGTGCTGCCACTTTCCATACATGTTCGCATCAATCGCTTGTCTTATACTTTTACGAAGATCCGGACTTAGGAATGACCGATTTTTTCAGAAAAAGACCGCTTACAAGAAACCCGTTTACCGCGGAAACACAAAAACTTCTAATAATGAGATTTTTTTGTTTATTTATTAATAATTGACAAGTGCCTCAGTGGTGTCAGTTTCTTCAATCTGTAATAAGAAGTGCGACATAATGCGATTTTATACTTTATTTTATAAAAAATAATAAAAATAAAAAACAAAAACAATTTGAACAACTGTCACAACTAAAAATAACAAAATATAAAGAGGTATACACATATATAATTTTTCGTCAATATACTTAAAGGAACAAAAACTATCACAAATCTGAATTATTTCCTCGGCGTTTACGTACACGCTTTTTTTTAGATTTTTTGTTTATCAGTTCGATCGGAATGTCATGATCAATATATAGGTAACTAGAATTCGAGTCGTCAACTAACTCATTGTCAGCATCACTATTAATGGCTAGCTCAACGTCGGTTCGATTTACTTCAAATGCAGGTAATAAAACGACATTTGGATCGCCTTTTTTAATCAGTTTTATTTCTAATTCCGATTTGTCTTGCGTAAAATATTCAAATTGATCGCAAAACCACTCGGGCCAGTCGGTAAATTCTTCCGGTAATTCTAATGAGCAGTGTATTGCTAATGGCGGTAATAAACTAAGCAAGTTCTCCGGTAATACTTTAACATTCGATACAATGCAGGTAATGCCGACATCTATCGATATCACTTCGTAGCTCATATCATCCGGTAAAATTTTCAACAGTTTAGCTCGATACCAATCAGTATCTGGAAACTGAGCAGCCACAAGAGATCCCACCGCAACTGACGAATTATTATCCAACATTGAACACTGATCCACCATGTTGCGTAGTAATTCCGAAATTTCCTCCGCATCCATGTTTTTCGTCAACTGAATGTAGAAATCGCCTGGCGAATGAGATATGATGAAATTCGCCGAAAATGTAGAACCCTCCGCCATCGCATCCATCTGATCTTTCTGAAAAAGTACATCTGCGACAACGTCGTTGTTGTTTACATAGAGGTCCACTAAAAGCGGTTTTTCATATGCGCAACAGATCATCGTAAACTTTGCCCAGCATTGCTGACTATGATAACGAATAAACTGTTCGATTTTTTCATAGTCGATCGCGTCGCTACTAGTCACCTCCTCCTGCAGTTTTGAAACGTTCAAACAACATTCAGTAGCAAATGGCGGTATCAGAGAGAATTGCCGCGGTAGTCGTTTTATCTGGCTGCAATGAAACCGGTTTCCGATATCTATCGATTCCACAAAATAGTCACCAGCATCGTCGTCGCCGCCGGTTGATAATATGACAGCTCTGAGCCATTGCGCTGTTTTCGGGGATTTGACCAAGACGGTGTCACCACATTTTATCTCCTCCTTCGTTAAGTCGGTTTCGCATTGATGAAACTGAGGCGAGTTCAGCTGTTCGAAAAGTTTATCCATTTGATTGAGTGATTCCTCGTTCACCGTGAAAAATCGTTCTATAGATGTGATTTCGGAAACGATCACCGGATGACGTTTCGCCGTCGCTAGGTTCTCTTTTATTAAGGACAGTCCGACATCGGCGCCATTCGAGAGTAGTCGAATTATTTGTCGATCGTCTTTTAACGCGACAATTTTACCCGTCAATAGTGACGAAGAATGATTTTCTGACACGACGTCCTTTGTCAACTGTTCGAATTTTTGCACAGCTTTCAAAGACCATTTGTCGTCGATGCTGCTATGCTGCCGTTGCTGATCAACTTGAACGTCCAAGGAGCATTCAACAGAAAAGGGCGGGATCGCTCTTTTAAATCGGTACGGTAAAATTTTGACGACCAATTTGTCAACCTCGGTCACTAAATATCCCGAGTCTGCTGAACGTACAGCTGTAGGAGAAACACTGATGCCTCGATGCCAAACGTTCGAATCTTTCCGTTTGAACGCGAACATTTCGTTTAAATTATTAAGCGGCGTCGGTAAAATCGTTTTTAGTCGTTCTCGTAAACTGTTCTCCAGTTCGTCTAGTCGTGGCAAATCCTCCGTCAAATGAATCCAGAAAGATGTCGGTGATTCCGCATGAACCACTTCCACCGACAGTTCGCCAGCTCTAAACCAACGTTGTACGATATCGTCATCATTCAGTTCTATACCTTCTATCGCTGTCGTTTCGTCAAAATTTTTATACGCAGCTAACTCTGGTAGACGCTCTACAACGTATTCATTATCCGCGAGCTTTATATTCCACAATATCGAACCGGCCACATTCGAGCGTTCGGAAAATTCTACCATTAGATCCGTGTTTGTCAAGTTTTTTACCAAACTTCGCGATGTCGCTTCGTTCGCGTTTTTCACGATCAAACCGGTGTCAACCTTTAGACATAATTCGTTCGGAAAATAGAACTGTTCGTTCAGGGTAAATAACGAAGAGCAACGCCTAACGTACATCTCTATTCCGTAATCGACAAAAAGAACTTTCGTATCGACGCCGTTTGATTCGCCAATTTCGCGTAGTTCCACAATTTTACATCGCCTCCAATGCGGCCATCTACTAATTGAGCTTAAACAGTGCATTCCAACTCTAAATCGGTCGGTGGGTAACTTTAGTGTTTGGTTATTCGTTATCTGCGCCTGACCGCTGTAGAAGTCGTGTAACGACTTTTGTAATTTTTCAAGAATGCCCTTATCACACTGGTGCATAATGTAGGCCGTTACAACACCGTCTTCTTCTATTTGTACGCTAGTAATGGTAACCATCGTTTGAGGTCGCAAAATACGTAACGGAATTAACGGACTTATCATCACTCCTTTACATTCACCGTTTGTTACACTCAACGGAGTACCGTCTGCATGATACAGCGTCAATAGCAGCCTATAAGGTATGAATAAAAATATTTTGTTATTTTCGAACTGTTATCAATCAGAATTATACAAAACATAAAACGGGAGAGTATTAACGAATATTAAATTCTTAAGAGTTAATTTTAAGTTTTTTTTTTTTTTCTTAAGTCGGTTTTTACCGAAACATAATAGTTGCTTGGGAGGTAATTAAAAAGGACTTTAAAGGCAAAACGATTTATTCGCGCAATGAAAATATAATTAATGTCTTTTTGTATTGTACATGGCCAAAAACACATTTTTTAAAATTTATTGTAGCCCTAATTTTTTAAAGAAAATTAAAATTTATCAACAGCACGAATCAGTTTTTACGTCTTGAATAGCCATCGCAAATAAGTATGCAGAATTAGACGTATATAAATCAAACTTTTCTAAATAAAAGAAATAAACATCGTTTAATTTTTGAGTTGCTTCGTACACTAAGGATTCTTATACCTTATCTTTTTCTAAATGTTTCATTTCATACATATCAATTTAAAATTTTTAGATACGGTTTTTATTCGCTATTTTGACATCACTAAAAAAAAAAAAAATTAACCCTTTCAAATGATAATAGGGAACAATATTTTTTCGGCGCGTTTTGATGCTTTTCAAACACAGAAAGAAAAAAAATTCGCATTATTGATTTAAAAACTATGTAAGAACCAACATGTGCCGAACTTTATGTCGTTAGTTTTAATATATATATATATATATTTTTTTTTTTTTTTTTCAATATCTTTACCAGTAACACACAAACAAGACAGACACGGAAGTATTATACTATAAATATTTCTTTAGCAACATTCTTCCGGTATAAGAAACACATTAAATATATATATATATATATATCCATTAAAGTAAATACAACATAAATATTCTGGTTTTTAAGAAACAAAAATATATTAAATCTTCTTCGGGTGATTAATGCGATTTATAATTATACTGAACTGGACATGAAACTAGTATCGCATGAATCTCTATACATTTACTCGCGTACCTATGTATTGTTAACTTATCGATAAAAAAAGAAAAAAAAACGACGCTACCTTTAATTAAAAAAGTAGAGATTATATGATAATTATAATTAACGGAGGAGGATTAGACCTTTGCAAATAGAATAATTTCCTCACTTCAAATCAAACACTGTCCAAGAAAATTATTAGCCTATCGTTGCACCAACTGACATTGTTAAACTTAAATTATACCTGATAAACTGTAAAAGAAAAAATTTGTTTGAAATCTCATTTAACAACAATCGAAAAAAAAGGTAAAATATATAATAATTTCAATCAACAATTCGCGGCAATGAATAAGTTTTGAAAATGTTCAGAAATCTCGGTTCTAATCCAACATTAAGGGACGTCTGAGTAGGAAATGCGTTCATAAGAGCCCTGATGTCTCTGATTATTAGAAAATATTTTCTACTAAGAAATGTTTAAAGTCACCAGGCACCTTTACTTCTATACTTTCTACATGAAACAGGGTGCATTCTCACGCGTATTTTCCGTTGCTATATGAGACTGTACAAAATATTGGAATAGCATAACTATGTTAAGTTGAATGAATGATTAATATAAAAAATTTAATAAAGGACGGTGTTGCCTATTAGCCGTTAACATACCTGTACGTTCTCCCTCTGCTCAATATTAGTTGGTACACTTTAAACCTCAACTTTACAATCACACTATTCTTCTCCGAAAAAAAACTTAATGTCCCCATGCAAACACACACACGTATACCCACACATACATACACGTATGTATACAATAACACTTATAAAACTGGTTAGAACTTTTTTTCTCTCGTATACATTTATTTTATAAATAGGTCGCATTCTAAGCATATAAGGTTATGTTATTTTTAAAAAAAAAATCTCTCCGCTTAAAAAGTTAAATAATATGTTTCAATCACAGATACATACTTGTGGTTATGCACTTTATTCACGTAGGCAATTAAATTTTGTTTCTCTACAGTATGTTTTAAAATATCATTTTGTTCTTGGGATAATTTTTCTGTACCATACAGGCTACAGTGATATGCTTGTCCATGGTAGTACGTTAAATTTTTTTGTAAAACGAATAACTGAAAAAATATCGATAATATTTTCTATATTTCACAAATAACTGAAACAATTACAGAAAAATTTAAATAAGCATTAAAAATAATTATACTTCATGCAACAGTAATAAAATATTACCTACTCTACTTAGTATATATGAAAAATGGATAATTTGTGAAAAATAAACTAAATTAAGAATAAAATAGTCAACCAACCGGGTGCTTTAAAACAAATTTAGGGGGAAAAAACAAAAAAAAAAAAAGATAAAGCGTCGTAGTTGTAAGAAAAGTTTTAAGTGCAAATATATTCATTGTTGGTACTCCATCATTTTTTAAGAATGCATATTTAGCCTATCAAAATACTACAACGTATGAGCTTTGGAAGAAGAAGAGTACACATACACCGACTGATCCAACTTATGTGCTACGTGATTTAATATGTAAGTTTTATCCGCTGATATTTAGATGAAATATATTAAAACAACATAGAGTAGGCCTCAACAATACTGATTTATTCAAATATATTCTTTTCAGTCGTATCGCTCGATTCCGAGCATCGTGACTATCTATTTGTACATTCTAGTTGTACAGAATAGGCATAGTGTTCATAGCAATTGTTTATATGCAGTACGAATGTGTACACACGCAAGACTACATTCGGAACTGATTAGTAATCGTTTGATTTTTACCGATTTACACAAGTGCAGTCCTATTTATGTCTGCTGTGTACTGACCTAGCGCGCATATGACGTTATGCATGTTTGCCATTGCCTTCCATGTGATTATTAGCGATTATTTTAATTTTAATTCTTGTAATAAGTTCTGTCGTCGCTCGGGATAGAACCCATGGCCTCCGTAACGGAAGTCAAGCGCTCTAGCAACTAGGCTATCGCGACGACAATTAAAATATAAATAACTCAAAATGTTTTTAATACCGTTACTGTTTTTTTATTTCGATGCGTGTTATTTGTACGACATTAAATTTTGGGTACTGCATTTTTATTGATACGGATATTCGGTATTTACCTGGCGCGATGATGTCGAGCTAGAAATTATTCTCCGATTAAAATCATTCATTTTCGATCTCTCGACATCAATCCTATTATTTATCGTCGTCAGAGAATACGGCCGGGACATTTACACGGCCGAATATGTAATTTCCGATTTTCGTCGAATTTCTCGGTACGTGTAGATTTAAGGGGTCGTGTAAGTGTCCTGGTGTGTGCGGTCTGCGACAACAGGATAGTGTCCATCGGCCACGAGAGCCGTATGAGAAAATAACCGCTGTAGCGGCTATATGTGTGTATGATTGATAAGGATTTCGGTAATGTATAGTCTAATAAAGGTATATAGAGCCGATATAGCTAGATAAAAGTCGCGAGTCGTCGTCGTTGAGCTAACGTTTTTATACTAGTCAACGCCACGCCGTGTGTCGCAAGTTTTAAGCCACTCTAGTCCGCATCGCCGTGCATAACGCGATTTCGGAGCCAGGCCGTTTGACTAATCGTGCTTATTTTTTATGATTTTGCGAATAAAAAAATAATTAAGTAATCTAGTCGGGATCTGTATTTGGTTAATGTTATTTTCGTGTGATAATATATACGTTTGCGTATTTTATCGTTTATTTCTTGTATGAACTCGTGTGATGATCCACCATGAGATCTCCCTTGCGGAGAAGTGCAGCGGCACCAGTGAATCTTTTATTTTTTTTGTTTTATTCCAGTGTTTCAATGTTGCCTCAACGGATAAACCAAATAAAAAAAAAACACACACACAATAAATAGTTTGTGAACTTTGAAAAGCTTAAGCTCGACCGAAAGCTGGTCAGTTCATGGCACGTTGTGTTACTCGTGCCCGCGGGTTATAACCTTTCGCAAAGAGTAACATCTAGTCGTCGACGCAAAGATTTTTTTTTTGTATTATAATTTTGATGCAGGGACGCTAAGTTGTAACAGCGAAAGTCCAAATCTATAACATTGGCTCCCGTAAAAGGATCCAGAAAGAAAGAGAATCGTAAAATTGGCGGCCCGAAAAGTGGGGCCCAGAAAAATATAACGAATTGTATAACATTGACGCCCAGAAGCGGGGACTCGGAAAATTCTCAATCGTAACAATATGAACAACAAATGATAAACTCGTTAATAAATTTCGTTGCTTAAAATCACTAACAAAGAAACGAAAAAATATAATCAGTAATTATTAAATTTAATAAGAGAATAGTTAAAATTCTTCATTTTAAAAGAAATTTCGCTGCAAAATGCTTTTCATTTTTATTTATTGAGGGTTTACCGTTGAACTCGAGTTACCTGCGAAAGTTAATAGAAAAATAATGATACGAAAAAGAAACGAATCAAGCTACTAAAGGACAAATTTTAAAAAAAAGTACGCATCAAATAGTGGTAATGTCAAAGACTAAGTTGGTCCTGAAGTAATAAAAACGTTAATTGGGGGGAATACTTCAAATGAATTATCTCGACTTAAAACTTCTACACACGCATTTAAAATGCAACAAAAATATAAATAAATGAGAAAAATAATAGACCATATTTCGTAATAGAACGTACAAAAAGTTTTTCTAATTAAACAAAAAAAAAAAAAAATTTTACCATTCCATTTAAACAAAATTTACAATAAAAATAAATAAGTGCATTTTTGAACGTAACAAACTCGTTATAATTATACATTTTTAATAATTTACCTTATCCCAGGAAACTTCATCTTCATGTCCATAATCAATATACAACACTTTCACGGTGCGAATATCGTATTTCACAGATAAAATCAAACCTCTATAAAGGTCTTCATTCCGAACCAAACAGTGCGTTTCATAAGTAACTTCTTCATCGGTCAGTTTACTAAGCTAATTATTTTCAATCATAATTTAAAACGTAAACGATTTAATATAAGTGAAAAATTAACAACTTGGGCCGTCGAAAACTATTTTTATACGTTAAAAAATTAATCTTATATATAATGAAAATACTAAAAAGAATGAAAAAATAAATAAATAAATAAATAGCTACATCAATTATCTAAGAAAGCTATAATTTCGTCTTATGTTTTACAACACTATTTCACATAATTGTTTTAAATTAGTTCCCGTTTTTTTTTTTTTTTTTACTTTTTTGAAATTATTATTTATAAAAAGTAAATACATTAACTAATACTAAAAAATTAGCAACACAACTTGCACCTTGTTAACATTTAATCAGATATATTAAATGAACTGCGACCCTTTTCCCACTAGAGTTTCAAGGTTTATCTAAAATTGACGACAAGCAAAAAAAAGATACTAGAAGCTATCAAATATCAGAGAATATGTAGATTCAACAATAAGGAAGAAATAGGAAATGCCATGAAATGGATATAGAAACTAAAGAGCTTTAGCGGATGATGATATATTTTTGAAAAATACGAAAAGAAGAAAAATCTGTTCTATTAGTATTAAAGTAATGAACGTCTACAAAAAAAAACCGTGCACCTCCAATTCAAAAAAGAGGTTATAGTATATACAAAAAAGTAGACAGAAAACATTTCTTAAACAACTTATAAACTATTAGTTTATTTTCAGTAACAAGTTCGTTTTCTGGATGTTCATGAACTGCCTAGTTACGACGCTGGATGCAAAAGAGAGCTGGCGAAATAAGCAAAATCCGGAAAGATCCTCAGGAAACCAAGTAATTTTAACAGAAAACAATAAGGAGACTACCGAAATTCTGTTACTATAGAATTCCCAGATTTATAAAAAGCGTCTTATATTCTGCGTTAATTTTAGCTCAAACAGTGATGCATTAAAAAGACGCCAAATACGCAAAAAAAGAAATTTCTCGATGAGGAACGTGTATAAATCAACAGCTTTCCAAATTCGATTGCGAAAAGACCGTAATAGGAGAAAGAAAGACGATATTGTAAAATATATCACAGGGAATTTCCACAGCAGATAAACCAGAAGAAGATATGTAAAAAACTATCGATCTTTGCTCAAACGGCTTACTGAAGAAGATTTAATGCAGATATAAAACAATAAAGCACAAGCCGGAAAGAACCGGTTAGGAACTTAGAATGGATCAAAAGTATTTTTCATGGTTAGTTTGTAAACATATATGTAAAAATTCATCAGAAATATCTGGTTCGGATTGGCATAATCAGTACTTTGGATCTTGGATATTGTTTCTTATTAATTTTGTTTTAAACGAATTCATTTCTTCATTATAATTATCGATGCTTCAGCTTCTACCTTCCACTTTCACTCTTTCCCCAATTATATCGTTTATATGTTCTTTTTAAACTCTTCCTCAAAACCTATTGTGCATTTCTCTTTCCCCTTTCTATTTTTACTACCCGCTTTCGTCGTGTTTTTTATATTGGCATTTTTTCAATGACCATTTTTCTTCCTGACTTTTGTATAGCCCATTAATATTTCACCGCTAACTAAGAATTTCTTTTACTATTACTTGTTTAAATACGCACCACGCTAACAAATAAGAACGAAGATGAAAGGGAAAGGGAAAGCTGATAAAATTAGTACCAGAAAATTCAAGCAACTAAAAAAAAAGAAAATAGAAATCAAGAGTAATTGAAATAATAAACCCGAAATATGAAGAAAAAAACTGAAACAGATAAAGGACTTGTTAATAATAGAGAGAGTGATACATACGATATGGAAAACTTTGGAAATACATAAAAGTGAGAAGGGACAACAACTGTATATTGTAAAGAACTGATATTCTTTACAAGTCCCTGTTCCGGGAGTCATTTGTAAAGGACTGACTTCCGCGATAAAAAAAAAAGTCGAACATAAAATAAAATAAAAAAAAATAATAAATTTTCGGAATTTATTTTATAAGGTATTTATCAGGCGCCAGCGATACGTTACAGCAGAGCTTTAGGCCCTTTCTAAAGGACTACGAAAAAAAAAGGTCTCCGCGGTGAAGATATCACGAAAAAACGTGTCTAAATAACGAAACAAAATTTCTAATCGAGAGAAACGGTTTATTCAGAAAACAAATAAAATGATATTAAAAAAAAAAAAAAACAAACTCGAAAGTAATAAATAAAAAATTTACAGAGTCACAATAAAATTGCCTAAAAACGGCGTATGGCAGTGAAAATAAAAGGTTGCTTCCCGGCAAGTTGCAGTTGAGATACTCTCTCAACCACGAGCAAGCGAAGACTGAACATCGAATCCACACAGTGAATTCGACGACGATTAGAACGAAAAACGGTCATTTTGCCTAATAATAAAAATACATATTATATAAAAAATTACAACACGCCACCGATTTTTCTAGAACATTTCAAAATTGGTAGAGCGGCGGGTACCCTGCGTCAGCTTTTCCGGTTTCTTAGAAAAAACTTCTCACGCCTCGACTCGCATCTCCAACGCACACAACGCCAGACCGGACAAACATCGGGCAAACCACCCTTATATAATTAACACACACACATATGCACGGATCGCCAAATTGGCGCCGTGCACAGTGGCAATTCCCAATAGAGCATTATGGTCGGAGAATGCTCAGTTTGCACGCTGCCCAAGGAAGCCAGAGAAATATAAATCGGAGCAGATAGGCCTGAAAAACTATCAAAACGCGAAGAAATATGGAATTTGGAAAAAGGAAACATTATCATTTTTTAATTCGGTACAGCGTGAGAAATATCGAAAGTCATGGCAGCCGAATCCGTCACAATAATATAATTGTTTATATTAGAACAAATATCAAGGTTAAATAATAAAATAAAAGAAAACGAAAAATAAGAAGAAAAAACGATTTAAGAATAATGTTTATACGGAAACATTTTAAAAGAATATTTCAAGACCGGCTTGAGGTTTATGTCCGTTTTCACGGCTAACGATCTGTGTATTTACATTGGAATTAATATTAGAATTTAGTATTTTATATTTACGTTAAAATATATTTATTAACGAATCGATGGGAAAATGATGGGCGATTATTTTAAGTTACATCTAGAATATAGGGGAGAGGAGGCACGTGTAATATTAAAAAAAGTTAAGTTATATATGAATTACATATATGACAGTTAAAACAATATATGAATGTACGAGAACTTTACAAATCAATTATAAAGTACGACAAATTACCCCCGAAAACAAGCAACGAAAGATGGATTATAAATTATAAGTTATTTATAATAAATACTTTCAAAATTAAGAACCAATATTAGAAATTGCGGGGAGGGAAGCATAATTAAAATTCATTAGATGAAGAAAGGATGCAATAAATATCCGATTAGGAATAATAAATAATTTGGAGAACTGAAATACAAGAAAGTAATGAATAAAAGTGAAAAAAGAGAAATTTCTTCAAGTGATAAACGAAAGAAATCAAATACCTATTAAGAAAAAAAGGAAAAAAATTATACAAGGGACAGCTGAAAAAAATGAAAAATGAAACAAGAAAAGTGAAGATGAAACATCGGCATAATGAAATAAAAATAAAATTATACAACGAAGAAATTTTAAAGAAAAGGAGAAATCGAAGGTTAAAGAATCTAATGGAAGCTTAATAAACGAAATTATAATAGATTTACCATTGTTGCATCGTTAGAAATTTCTTTTAATTTGTTTTCAATAGTTGCAACATTTTCAGGTTCAAGATGAACAGTAAATTTCTCCGACGATTCGTACCGCGGTACATACAGTGTAGTATACTGACCAATTAATGAGTCCAAATTGACAGGTTCTTCAAGACCTGTAAAAATTAGGCAAAGTAGTGTTATTTTCATTATTTACTTGTGCAGACGATCGGAACTAATAGATTATTAAAAGTCATACAGGTATTACTACAACAGGAAACGGAAACAATTTTTAAAAAAAGAAACCTATATTAATGCAAAAAAATTAGGAATCTTGGAACACATACGTTATCATAAAAGACTTTTTAACGCACAAATTTCCGCTGAATTAACACTAGTCAACAGAATTATTCTGGACAGCAAGTCTGAATGGAGAAGAGAAAGGTGAAAATTAGGAGCTTGTTGAGAATTCTTTTTTGGATAGCAAAGAGAAATTTTTACAATTCCACCTGATACAGATGTTCCGAAATAAATGAATAAATTCTTACAGTGACACTAAAGTGAAATGGCTGAATGAAGCAGGTATAGGCAGAACATAATATCAAAGAAATAACAAATCACAGTAGTGACTACTACGACTCGTGATAATTATTACAATGTTGCAGAAATGCAGTGTTTTTAGAAAAATGCATATTTCGACGTTATGCTTTAAAACAATTTAAAAAGAAAAAAAAAAAAAAACATTAAATAAATCCATAAAAGTTAATTTTTTAAAAAATAATACGAAATTTTTGTTTATTTATATTATTTGGCTAAAAAATATTTATAAATATTTTTATAGTTACACATTATTGTTCGTTTTGGTGACAGATCTGTGGGCCCTACGTTAGAAATAAAAAACTCGCCAATCCGTGCATTTTCTTTGATACTAACGGAAGATTTATTCCACATAATGATGGAAACTTCTCTTCTCGAAATTCGTATCGACTATCGCGTCCTTTACCTTCCGAACGAACTTACCGCCGCTTCTACCGCCTGGATTTCGGTTACCGTCCTTACAGCGAAAAGGTTAATCCTTTCCGCTGGGTGATCCGCGAAATCTCGCACCAACTCGGCTCCTCAGAACAGATTATAGAGTTCAAAAGACTCCAAATTTCCTCCATTACTTTTGCTTTTTGCTTAATTTTATTGAAATAAATTTCAACAAACTAGATCAGATTTCCGTTTAAATAATTTTAACAAATTCTTTTACATTCCGGAACAATTTTTAGACTAGATGAGTTTTTTTTTTTCGTTTTTTTTTTTTTTTTTTTATTGACATTGAAATTTTCACTTCTACATAAAACAAATGAAGTACATAACGAAAACTTTTAAAATCTATGTACAAAGACTGATTTTAATTTATTTACTACGTTACAGATTACCAACAATGTGTGTTGATCGACCTTCGTGTGCGCTACGAAGATTAAATCTAGTCGCTCGAACAAAAACCTTATCATGTGCATCTTTTTATTGCAATAATACGCTATTAAAGTACAAATGTATTTATGTGCAGGCATCGGCCACGGCTTTCCATTTGCATCGAACAGAGCGCCACTACCACCTCTATACTCTCGTAACGGTTTACAAAAAATTACTTTTTAAAACCCACTGAAAGCTAATACTTCAGTGTTGCCCGTAATAAGCACGTTGCATTAAACTTCGTTAAAACTCATTAAACGACCATTTACGTTTATTATCACCATCATTGCCAAACATTATTTCGAAAATCCCGAATTTGCAGACCCTTTTACTTTAGAACTCTTATCAACTGTTTACGCTGATAATGTTAAAAAGAAACCAACAATTTGGCTTTCATTAACTTCTTAAGATTTATTATAATTACCGAAGAAATCGAAACCACATATATTCCATACGAAAAATTCTTTCACTACTTAATGAAAAAAGCCTACACATTTAATAACCAAAAAACGCTATGTACAGTAAAAGTGCATCGATAATCCGATCGACAATAAAGCAGACTTTAAAAAATAGGAATAAAAGCTAAATTACAAGATAATAATGTGATAATAACGAATCGAGAAATTGGATAATGACGATGTTCTCTTGGCAACGCTCCGAAGATTAGCAACAGAAGCATTTGTAGATATTTTCTTCGACATCTCAGCCGAACGCTATGAGACTATACCCATATATACTACTATAACATACTTTATTGTACATTTGCTGGTCTAGAAAAAGTTTTCCTATATGGTATGCATTAGTTCTAGTAATGTTTCGTTACCGCAACTAATCGTATCAACATTTTCTTATTTTTATTTTGCCATTTTTTATCTTTTTTCTTCAACTAATTTATTGTCATTTCATTACTTTCGATCCGATGGAGAGGAGGCGATTGTTAACTTATTTAACCGCAATTTATTAATTAAAATTTTAAGCTTTTCATTTGATGAAGTAATACTGAACCTCGCTTTCCGTTCGGATGGTTCACAATAAAGTTTAAATAAGTACTTTCTTCTGTACATGTAAGATGTATTAATCACGGCTAATAAAACAGCGAATTGTCAGTGGCACTGTTTTGCTTCTGAAAACTTAAGCACAAGAAATCGCTATCGAAAATCCATTTTTATAGGTCACACTTTACATTATACGCTATAGTATAGAACGAGAAAAATTGACAATGTACTTCCATAAAGCAAGAACATAGCAGAATTTCTTACTAACCCCATCGTAAAAATAACATCATTAACCAAGGCAACAATCCATTTTGTCGATACTGTATCTTCCTATATATACAATATATGTAATGTTTTAGGACAAAAAATGTAATGTTTTAGGACAAAAAATGAAACGTTTTAGGACAAAAGATAAAACGTTTTAAGACAAAAAAAAGAATGGTGGTCGGGCTAGGAATGACGTTGTCACCAATGTAACGTTTTAGAATAAAATGAAATGTTTTGAGACAAAAAATTAAATGTTTTGGGACAAAAAAAAAGCGATGGAAGTCGGGCTAAGAATGACGTTGTCATTAACATATATATATATATATATATATATATATATATATGCGCGCGCGCGTGTAAAATATAAATACTCAAGCTGATAAATCACCGGAAACGGTTATTCTAAATTGAGGTTATATGTCAAACAGAGATAGCCAGAGGCATATTCGTAAGATTGAAGAATGCGCTTTATAATCTTAACATTAATATAGAACTAAAGATGCATTAATCGGGTATTTGACTTTATTATTATATGAGTCAGAAACGAAAATACCACGACCACAACTAAGAAGGAAATTAAGACTTTTGAAATGTGGTTATGAAAAGATTATTGAAAATCAGTCGGATAGCAAAGTGACTAGTAGTGCATTAAGTCGGCTGTAAAACACGGAATTGGTAAGGTACCAACTGTAAAAGATAGAAGACAGTATCTCGATTATATTATAATAGAAAGCAAATATGAAGTTATTGTAACGTATAATGCAGGAAAGAAAGTCGAGTGGAAACACACAAGAAGCGGGCAAAGAATATACCAGCAGAGTTGACGAACATAAAAAAAATGTACAAAAATTCAAACATCCAAATACTAATGCAGGTATCGTAGAACTGCAGTGCACTTGACATACTAGACTCTAACATTCAGTGTAATAAAGAGTCAGATGAAAAAAAGATATACACACATATATATTATATATGTGTGTGTGTATAATTATAAAATTTTTATACTTTACTTAAAGTAAAATTAGATGTGCTACGACGAGTAGGATAAATAAATTTCTCGGTTTTTACCTTACTCTTACTAGTGTAAATATCACTTTTTTTCTATTGCTCATATTATCTTTCTCAACATTCTTTATTTCCTAACAAGATTAACTATTAGGCTTGTTTACAATTTACAGTCATATATGCGCTCATTTGATATTATACTTAGATATACGTTTTTTTATCAGTTGTTTTATCAGCTAAAAGCGAATTTTGAAGTTTTTGTTTTTGTTTTTTTATTTAAGAAGGGGTACTAAACCACTCGCTGCATGTAACTATCTAGGTTATCGCAGTGCGTGGACCCACGTTTAAAACAGACTCCTTAGCTCGCTAGCCTGAACGAACGTCATAAGATTGTTCAAAGCGGTAGGGGTATTTGAGAGGATGTCTTCAATCGATGTGATCTGGCCTCGCCCTAACCCATTTAGACGTGTGCATTTCAGCAAGATATGCGAAACTGACGGGTATTCATCGATAGAACAAAGTGAGCAGGTACTTGGCTTCGGGGCTTGTTTGAGGATATAGTCGTGGGAAAAGGACGTATGTCCCGTTCTCAGGCGATTGATAGCCGAAAACACTTCGCGTTCTGTTCCGACTGGAGGCCACCATGGCTCCGTCGTAGGCTTCAGTTCCCTGAGGAAGGTCGACTGAGACATCCAGTCATGACTCCACTGTGCGAAGACCGTATCTGACAGGAAACCTCTCAAAGATAATGAACCAAAAGCAAATAACGGCATTGGGCACATCATGAATGACCGAGCGACCAGGTCAACCCGCTCATTCCCCGGAACACCAGCATGACTGGGAACCCATAAAAAAACAACTCGGCATCCCGTTCGGCTCAGCTGGTATAAGATAGCCAGAACTTCTAGGACCATTGGTGATTCCGGGTGATCTGACTGCAAAGCACGTATGGACTGCAAGGAATCCGTCACCACTAAGATTCCGAGCGATTGGGATCTCAGTTCTAAGTATGCCTGAAGACAAAACAACAAAGCATACATTTCGGCTTCCGCAATGGATAAAACGTTGTTCAACGATATGCCCTCTGCGATTCCGTCTATTTCGAAAGCGCACGCAGCTGGGGCAGCTTTGGATCCATCAGTGTATGCTTTCGAGAACCTGGTATATTTATTAATAATATTTAGCGCCCTGTGCCCTCGCAGTGCCGGTGGGTGATTGTTATCAGTGAGAGTTATGATAGCTTCTACCTGAAAAGAAGCCCAGAGTGGGGGTAATTTTGAAAAGTCCGTTCTGGGTGTTAAGTTGCGCTTTATGTTATTTTGCAACAAGATTGCATTGACTTCAGGTAGGTTATCCTTGGGAAAGTCAGGCTCCGTAGTTACGTCGCAAAGCATATCGCGATAAGTGAAGAACTTTCTGTTGTAAGACAAAGGTGGTATACCAGCTAACGAACATAGGCTTTTAGCTGGAGCATAATACTACAGTATTAATATTAATGCTTTCGAATTTTTAATGAATCCAAAAAATACTTTGGACTACACCCCTTATATTTCGCCCACAAACGAGTTTTTATAAAAGCCGCAAGCAACATTTGATGCCATTTTATAATGATCAATGTGCATGATCTCATTGTTCGACAATTTGAAAAGAAAAAAAAAAAAAAAAAAAATAACACAGTTTCAAAAATTAAAAGCAAACCTGTAAAAATTGTAAAATAAAATGTTTTTTTAGAAAAAATACATACCGTTACTTGAAGGTTTGTTATAAAAATTTCATAAAAATGGACTAAAAAGTAAAAAATAATTACTCCCGGAAAGAAAATACATTTCAGAGTGATATAACACTTCAGGTGACATTATAGTAATTTTTATACAACACTGATACCTTAATTAGAGTCGGCATCAAATTCATATTACAATATCTAGGAGCCAATTTAATGAACATTTAATGCAGTTTTTAATTATTATTTTAACATGAATTTGATGCCGACTCTAACTAAGGTATCAGTGTTGTATAAGAATTACTGCAATGTCACCTGAAGTGTTATATCACTCTGATATATATTTTCTTATCGGGAGTAATTGATTTTTACTTTTTAGTCCGTTTTTATTAAATTTTTATAACAAAAACTTTGAAGTCGCTATTTATTTTTTCTAAAAAAACATTTTATTTTACAACTTTTAGCGTTATACTAGAATTTTTTTTCTATTTCTTTGTTCTGAACTGCATTTCCGCGGTAAAAACATCAAAAGCTACATTTTCATGGTAATTTGGCAAATAATCATGAATGAAAAGAATCCAAAAAGCTTCAATCTCCCGCATTATTAAGAATAACTCAAAAACGTCAGATCTTGATCAAATTTAAATGGGACCACGTGAGAAGCACCAGCTTTTAAATAAAAGAAGAATCATCGAAATCGGTTCACCTAGAAAAAAGTTCTGAGGTAACACACATAAAAAAAATAAATAAATAGAAAAAAAAAAAATAGTCGAATTGAGAACCTCCTCCGTTTTTTCGAAGTCGGTTAAAAAGTCATTCGCTACAGCAATCGAACAGAACAGCAACTAATTATCATTGACAGAGGCCTTAATGATTTAAATAACATAAAAAAAATCGTTCGTCGACTTTGCAAACGACTATAGATAATTTTTATCTTTATTCCCAGCTATTGGGGGGTTATTTTGATTTTAAGTACGCTTGTTGATTGAATTGCTCCGTAATTTTCCGGTTTACATTTACTTCAGTGGTTATCAGAAATAATCGTTTACTGGGTAATTTTATTTATTTATTTATCTTTTGTACAATCTCGGGTAGCATATAAAAATGAGTAATTTTAGAAAAGTAAACGATAGCTGTAGGTAAAATATTAGCGAGTAGTAAGACATAATTACCCGATCTTGTTCGACAGTAAGAATCATTTATTAACCATTCGGCAACGTCTCGTCCGTTGAGATCGAATAATTCAACTTCGTACACGTTTCTTCCCAAGTCATCGGTAAATCGGTCGACAATTTTCAGTGTAAATTTTTCATTATTAAAATAGCAGCGCGAATCAAAATTACTACTCCAATTATTCCCGATCGGGGGAATTACATTATTCAGTCTGCAGTATATCGCCATAATTGGTACTTCACAATGTTCCGCACTGATTGTCCATATATCGTTACTTACGCAATCGTAATCGTTGCCGAAGTCGACAAAATTCACTTTGATATCTAAAATCGATTAATTTACAGAGTAAAAACTGTCATCGGAATAGAATAAGACGCGGGACCGAAATTGACGTTCGCGTAAAGACAACGATCATCCGGAAAACTTACACTTTTCGGTATTAATTAAGGAAATAACTCGAGCGCGTTTCAGCGTTCCACTTTCCTCCGCGACCACAACCGTATCGCCGACATAAATTTCATCTTTCCTTAACGACTCTCTCTCGTCCGTATACCATTGCTGCATGTCGTTCATCATATCTTCATATTCGGAGTTGATAATATGCGCATAGAACGAATGCGGATTATTAAACTGGCCGAAGGTAACCTGATGCGTAGAACCAACGGTTTGCTGTATTTCGAAGAATCCACATTTTAATAGGCGGTCATTTATCAACTCTACTTCCTGTCAAAGAAGACAAGACGGATTTAATTTTTCTTTGAAATCACAAAATATAACAGTAACATTCAACTAGTTTGCCCACAAATGTGGGCCGCCCTCAATATTAGACACAGTCTATCTCATAATTACAAAAACGGAAATGTTAAAGGTCTTCTTAAGGCTTCGCAAAACAACCTCGTATTATTAGGTTTCAGAAAAAAAATTAAATGCGACTAAGAAAACTCGATTTTTTCAGGTGTACATCGCAAGAACGAGAGTGCAGTTCTACCGTCGATCTATTTAACCGTTTAGTCCGAATTCCGAATTTACTGCAACTTTACAGATAGTAAGAGAAGATTCTGCGTCGTTCGATTTGCGTTTACATCGAAACAACTTTACATGTCATACTAGCTTTTTAGTAAATTATTTAGTTCTATCTTTCCCGCCTGTAGTATCCCAAAATAATAATTTATTTCTTAAATAGGTTAATATTATGTTAAGTTTCAGGTTTTATTATAAGGTTATTTTTAATTTGCTTTTCTGTAGGCTTGCCATATATTATACTATTTAATTTATTCCAGCAGTTTATGCTTTTTGTAGGTAATTTACAGCATTTTGGTATATTCATTTTATTTGTAGTCTATATATTATTGTTGAAGTTTTCTAAGCGAATTTGGAAGGGATAGTGTGCGTTTAAATTTTAGTTACTATTATTACTTTGTTTAAAATTAAAAAAATTATATTTTTTGAAACTTAATGTAACACTTTCGTTAATTATATCATGATTTCTTTTGTATAATTTTCTTACAACACAAACGTAAACATTGGCTTCCAGAGTATGTTTCAGTTATATCGCGCTTTATATTGGTAGTCCATGTAAATATTACTTCCGCTACTCGTGCTGCTTCAGCGCATTTGCGGTATCTTATTTCGATTTGCTACTGTATGTGTTTTAGCATATAATTCCAATACATATTTGATTTGATTTTATATTTAACTGTCCCTGTGTGTGCTGTCATTGACCGTGGTAGTTACAGCACATACAATTTAAAGGGAAGAAAACAAAAAAAAAGTAAAGAAAAATTCGGTTTTATTTTAACCAAACTAAACATTAGCCAACAGAACTCTAAAAATTTTGCGTGTAAAAAAGATTAACATTTTTTCTCAAAGACGAATAGACGAATAGACCACCGATTTTAAACCGTCCAAAAACGCTTCTTTATAGGAAGATATATAACTTTTTCAGTCATTAACATTTGTTTTTTCTTTTCTTATACATATATATTGCATATATAAATATAAATACTATACGTACCTGTTGTTTCTTTGCCGAACTAGGAATTTCATAACCTATAAAGGAGAGAAAAAAGAAAAAAAATGAAAATACAAGAATTCGAATAAAAAATAAAATATTTAGAAACGACTAGTTTTAATGTTTTTTGATGCAGAAAAATTAAATATACCAAACGAAATTTCCAAAGTATATAGACACAATCACGCTTACACCCTAACAAATACACACAAAAACACTATACAGGTGTACTACTGCAAAACTGGTATAGCCGCGTCCATTAGAAAAATTACCTTAACTTATATATGAATATTTCCGCGTGCGGCGATACCTTCATTCCCCCCTCCGGTAAATGGAATACATGAAAATTGTACACAACAGCTAAATTCAAAATATCAGGTTTCTTTTGTATATGATGTAACAAATAATAAGATGATAACTGTTGAAATATCGCAGTTAAATACTGATAATTAACTAATCTAAATATAACATCGAGAATAAAATGTTTCTGGATGAAGGTCCTTGATTGATAAGACCATTTTTTTTCTCCTTTTTCTTATAATAAAAAAAAGAAATAAAATAAAATTAACGCGGCGGAGGTTAATAGTAATGATAATAGCGATGACAATAAATATAATCGTAATTGTGATAGTAATAGCAATATTAAAATCAGCAACTGTAACAACGATAAAAATTACTTTATAAAGACTGGGACGGTTATGATTCTTTTAAAGTCACTAGATATCTCCTATCGATATAAACAAGGCTTTAGCAACATCGCTAACGATAACAAATCCTTATTACTAAAAAAAAGTATAACTATTTATTCTAAATATAATTAATTAAAAAAAAAAAAAAAAAACGGGTAGAAATAAGGTAAAAATATTTGAATGGTCCCAACAACACACCAACAAACTTCATACTTTCAAAAAATCAATTGTCCCTTGGAAACATTTATCAAGCCTCGATAGGACCGACGAAATTATTATTACTAGAATTCGTATTGGTCACACCAAAATTACCCACGGTCACCTATATCAAGGAATTCGACAAAATCCCACTTGTACCTCTACTGCTCCTCAGATATCATGACAATAAAACACCTTCTTTTTTCCTGTCCTGCCTTCTCTGCCCAACGATTACAACATAAAATAACCCCTCAGTCAATATCTGATGACCCAGAACAACTAAATTCATTGATCACCTTTCTCAAAAAAACCCACCTTTACTCCCTAATCTAAAACCTATCCGATGGTGGCAATTAAAAGCGTCCCAAAAAAAAAAATAAATAAAGGTCAAAAATAAATGCACGGCAAATAAGTCAACAGATATTGATATTTTGATTAAACGTATTATATTGCAGTCGTGTTCCTCGCGTTTCGTTTTATCTTGATAAGAAATGTTACGTTCGAGACTGTCTCGTGAGATGGCTCGCTCATCCCTTCTAACCAGCATGCTATACGGTTTACCAAAACTGACTGCTGGAAGCAAAACGAATACCGGTAGGAAGGACACAGCACACACAAACCAGGTAAAAATTACACTGTCATAAACGGCACACCGTCACATTAGCCGGCTGACGCTGCACCGCTGATAAGCGTAAGTCGATCACTGCAGATCCCCTTCCGCCCGTTACAAATAAGAGTAGCGCGAAGATTAAGATGATTGCACACACACAACCACATCTCACACATACGTAACTAACCCTCACACACACAAATACATACTTCATACAATACGCAACCGTGCAACTCAACTACTCTTTACAAGTTTTTTTCGTCACTATCCATTTCTCCTCTTTTGTCTAACTCTTTAATTACACTATGTAACTGTTATATTCCCCCAAAACAACATGAATAATTGCCAAGATTATCCATTATAGCACAACTTTTTAAATCGATACTATTATTGGGTGACTTCACGTCTATTATCTGGGGGTCGGTCAAGACATACAGACATGGAGCAGTCATTACTAAATTACTTTTAGATAATAATTTATGCTTAATCCCTCAACCTACACACATGCGTATTTTAACTTCTCATACAACGTGTTCTCCATTATCGATTTAGCTTTCTCCTTCCCGATCTTATATCCTTAAATTAGAGTCGGTAGTAGTGCCTGACATTTGCTTCAGCGACCATTTCCCTATTTTATAATTCATATCACAAATCCTCTACCAAACATTTCCACATCAACCAAACTTCGCTTCTTATTGCACAAAGTAAGCTGGGAAGTTTTCCGCGTCACGGTCTCAGTTCGGCATCAACTCAAGACATCTGCGGTAGAAAACATCAGGATTCTTGTTTACTGCAGCTGAGACGGTGGTACCCAAATCTACCCATTCGTCCCGTCCACACCGTGTTCCATGGTGGTGCAGTAAGGTTGCCTTGGCAAATACGAAACCGTAAGCGAGCCCTCAGGAAATACAAATCTTTAAAATCACTCACTGACCTAACTGAATTCAAAAAGTTATGCGCCAAAGCACGTTACATAATTAAAATGAGGAAACAAGAATCTTGAAATTCTTTCATTGCATCCATAGCGCCCAATCTACAGATTTAACCAAATGACGAGGGCAGAAATTAAATCAACGAACAGCATTAATCGATTCAATCACCCTATCTCGTTAATCCGTAACAACTCAGTCGCACCAAATCCCGCGCAACACTACCCAAAAGAGTTTTTTTCCCTAGCATATACACTGAGTTTACTTCTAGAAAAGCCGTTTATGAGTAACAAGAATTACTTTTCCTCCAACAATCCATGGAAGAGCACATTTTCTATGGCCGAGTTAAACTTTAAACTTAAATTTCATGCTCGCAACAGCGCATCTGGCCCTGATTCTGTTCACTCATACATAGTTAAATATCTACCACCACAAAGGCTGAAGAGTTTCTCTTAAATATTTATAACTAAATATGGTCATATGGCGATATTCCCTTTAATTGCAGAAAATGTTGTACGTTATTCCGATATTAAAATAAAATAAAGAGCCATTTCTGTCCTGAAAGCTATCGTCCAATTTCCATTTTAAACGTTTTATCCAAAAGAATGATAAACAGGCGCCTCCTCTATGTCCTTGAACAAAACCAATATTCTTTCTTCTATTCAAGCTGCAGGGCATAAAGCGAGAGCAACAGGCACTCACTTAGTAAGCCTGCAACGGCAAACATTAACGAGCTTTCACCGCCATCAGCATACATATGCTGTCTTTTTCGATTCAGAAAAAGCATTTGATCGCATATGGCGGCATGAATTACTACCAAAGCTTAAAACCGCTGGAATAAATAGTCAAATGGGTAAATATATTACCAACTTTTTAAGCAACCGAACGATCCTGATTAAGATCGGTTCATCATTATCAGCATTCTAATTGAAAATGATGTGCCACAAGGCTCTGCTCTTAGTGCAATCTTATTTATAATACACGTCAATGGCGTAGCCGATTGTATCTCGCCGCCCATAACCGCACGGTTGTTCATTGATGATCTTAACATTACCTTATCGTCTAACATTCTTCCTATAGCTCAAAAAATACCCCAGAAAACTATTGACAAAATACAGAGTTGCTTCAAAAACAACAGACTAGCCATCTCGGCGAACAAACCTGTATATGTTTATTTTTGCAGGGGACCCTATCCTAGCCTGTCCTTAAATCTAAACAACCTTCCTCTTCCTCAAATAGTCACTTGCGAATTCCTCGGGTTATCCTTCGATTTCAGGCTTACTTGGAAACCTCATATGGCTGACTTAAAACATAGTTGCACTAAATCTATCCACATATTGAAATATCTGGCTAGTTCCCGATGTAACATCCACGCTAAATTCCTCTTTAATATCTACAGATCGCTGATATTATCAGAATCAACGACTGGTGTCAGGTGTGCTCCTTGGCCAGCAAATTACTTTTAAAATTCCTTGATCCTGTACAGCATTCCGCATTAAAAACCACTTCTTTAACTGCCAGCATGTGCGTTCTATCTGTTGCCCTCCACTTTCTTACATCCAAAATATTTCACAGTGCGAAATATGTATTACCACCTTAGGCTACACACAAAACTTTCCTCTACAGTTGGATTACTATTTGTTCGAACCAGCCTCTTCAAGCGATCCACTACCAGAACTACTGATCGTCCTGATATTATCCTTATTCCTCCTTCTATCGCCGAAACAAAATTCAGACACAATAAGTCTCCTCTACACAGTAGAGGTGACAGTTAAGACAATTAACAAATTTCGGAGACCACCGAATTTACAACAATGATGGAGCTAAGGCAGTTGACGAGATAGGACCACTGCTGGCAGCCTGCACATTCGAAAGTCACGATATTTCACACAAAGTCAGACTCAACGATGCCTGTTCCGCATTGGATGCAGAACTACATATAATTACATCCTGCCTCTGTCACATCGTCACAACTTACACTAAAGCCAATAATTTCCTCCTAGTTACTGACTGCCTACAATCATTAAAAAGCCAAAAATACAACAACCCACTATTACTAAAATTATACCACTACTTATATCCACTGTATCAAGTGGACGTGTCGTTGCTGTGGGTTCCTGGACATATCGGAGAGCCTGGTAATGAGAGGGTTGACGGAGCAGCACGTTCTGCCTTGCTCTCGCCAATGCCAAAGGACGCGAAGCTACCGCCATCAATGTCATATGAATTTTTAAAGGCGTGTGAAAACCAGTAGAAAAGTGAAAGCGCTACTGCGGCATTCTTAAAAATTATTAAACACACAATTGAACCAAGGTGACCACCGAAGGGAACATTCCGGTACGACTTTAAGATTCTCAGCCGGCTGTGAATCGACCATATCGACATCTCCCATAAACATATAATCGACAAAACGCTGCCTCTGGCTATATGTTCCTTATGCGAGCACACAAGTGTACCGACAGTTCCGCACATACTGTTCATTTGTCTAATATTCATTATGTTACGAAAGCAACTTGGCCTAACAAGAAATATGAAGGAGATTCACTCAAATGCAGCAACTTTCGTCACCAGGGTTATTGTCTTCGTTAGAACGAGCGGTTTATCCCGACACATTTAAATTAACCCCGTGTATTTCTCAGGATTATGAAAAAAGACAACGAATTAATTTAATAAAAATTTGAAAACTGAAATATTTTGGACACTTGATCCGTGGGACAAGATACACCGTAATTCCGATAGGAAACATTGAAGGTAAAATAAAAGTTGGACGGAGGAAACGCACCTGGTTCTGTGATATGAAGACGTGAACAGGATTAAATACAGAGTGGTTGGTACACTCCGCGAACGACAGAGAGCGGTACCAGAATATAATTAAGACTTCGCTAGATGGCCACCCATGACCGAGATCGGTTGGGACAGCAAAAAGAAGAAGTATGTGCTGTAATTACTACATTAGTTACACACAGCAAATATGAGGAGAGAGAGAGAAAAAAGCAGATATTAAACTATCCGATAACGGATTAAACGTATATATGTATTTATATTCTTTTTAGCTCGAGCGGCCATAATCAGAAAAGTGGATACGGAATTAGAAGAAAAAAAAAATTTGAGGATGCGGATTGCGGCCTATTTGAAATACAAAGAATTTTAAGATTACATAAAATAGTTATTAATGAAGGAAATGTAATGTTTGTGCCAGACAAGTCAGTGCAGATTTTATTCACTGGGCAGAAGGTCTACACGAATAAAGTCGGATTTCAGTATGAGCCACACGTTCAAATAGTCAGACAGCGCTTTAAATGCTTGAGATTTGGACATAGCACTAACCCCTATAAATCAAAGAAAGGCAACAACAAACCGATATCAAAAAAATCATGGCATACAGAAATTTGTCATATGCAGAAGCAGCGAAAGAAATACCAAAAGAACTAATAATGGACTATTATATGTACAAGGGCCTCTTTTAAGGACATGAATAATAGTAACGTGTATCAAGAACATTTTACAATGCCAAGAGATAATAGATACAGATTTTTATTAGATGAAGAGAGTTTTCCTCCTTTAAGTAATACGAATAACAAAGAGACAGCATAAAGCAATATCAAAATCCAACAATACATCTCGATCAAAATACGGGTAGTGTAATAACCAGCCAATAAGAGCCGAAGCACTTGCAAAAAATGCTGTAGCAGGTACAAATGAAAGTAAAAGAAATTATAATGTATTGTCACCTAGTCCACCTACTTCACCTATAATGCACCAAAAAATCGGAAGAGGACGCACTAATATCAATATAATAACAAAAACCAACGATGTTAACATTAAAACAAATACAAACCCCGTAAAAACATCAGCAAAAACAAAGTATTCAAATAAAAACAAAGGATAAAGATAACGATAAAAGCTGAATATTAAAACAAAATAAAAATTAGCAAATAAAGAAGTTTAACACTAAATACGCGTATATATCGACGTATTGAATAGATATTAAATTATAAAATAGAGAAATAAAACTAAATTTAAAATACATTAATATTTAAAACGTACAGATCATAAATTAAATATAATGGAATGGAGTTACGGAGGTATATGATGGAATCAAGAAGAATTGACACGAATTTTTAAAAGAGATAATATTAAAATGTGCGGAATATGTAAAACTTGGTTGCAAGAGAATCAGAACTTTAAGGTACACTCTTATAACATAATTAAAAACAACAAACAAAAACAAAAAAGAGCCTCAAAAAATTAAAAATGCCGGGTGAAAAAGATGTCGCGCTGATATGGGACCGAAATTAAACATTAAAGAGATATGGCAAAGAATTAAATTCGATAAGCCTAACTGCTAGAGCGTTTGGTTTCCGTTACCGAAGCCTAGGGTTCGATTCCGGGTGACGACAGGAATTATTACGAAAAAGTAAATAAAATAATTGCTAATAGTCACGTGGAAGGCCATGGCAAATATGTACACCATCATACACGCACTAGCGAACTGTACTTATAGCGCGATAAATCATTTACGAATCAATTCCGAGAATAGTCTCGCGTGTGTACATTAAAGTTGCGCATATAACAGTTGCCTAGTACAGCTGAAATGTACGATTAGATAATCGCCGACGCTCAGGAATTAAGTATGGCGCTATAATGAATGAAATGATAGTGATGAAAAATCCCAGAACTAAAGTTAACATATGTATGAATTATAATTGGATTGATGATTTTGTAAAACAGTTCGAGGGCTCGACAGGTAAGCCTACCTTGACATCGGGAACTAACGAAGAAGAAACAGGTTTTCTTCAAAAAAAAAAAAAAAAGAATTAATTTATATAAGTTCAATAACAGTTTAATCATAGCAAAAATACTAACGTCGGAGTGGACATATATCCTAGGAGACGACAAGATCTCAACCATTAGAAGCTAGAGAATTAATTATAAAATTCTTTAATTTGTTTTTAAAAAACAGGTTTTACCAAAAAAAAAAATGGAAAGAACATTTTGTATGCCCAGTTCTAAAGCCTGGAAAAGATCCCGAGATATATGCATCATACAAACCAATATCCCTTATTATCTTATATCGGAAAAACGTTAGCAAATATTATTATTAAAGAAAGAATATAATTTGGTGGTTTTTTAATAATAATAAATTTTCAAAAATAAAATTTGGTTTTCGAAAAAGATCGGAGAACTACCTTTATACTTGATGTTCATACTATACTTAACAAAGAATAGACTCTAATTGCATTTTTTGTGGATATAAAATCGGCATATAATAACGACAATCTAATATAGCTAACACAGCAGCTAAAAAAAAACAACAAATCAGGAACTTCACAGAATATAATACGATGAGTGTATAACTACTAAAACAAAATAAGAAAACCACAGCTCAATACTAGCTACACAGCTCGATATATTCCTCAAAAGGCTATTCCACAAAGTATTATATTAATTCCGATACTGTTTACCATATATACACACAAGTGTGTTACGGAAAATGCACAATAAATATACTCGGTTGGCATAGTATGCAGACCGTATAGTGTGATCTACGTCTCTGCAGCCACACTTAATAATACTGCTATTAAAAAAATACAAAAAGCTTTAACAACAATTAACAAAACACACTTGAGAAGCTTAATCTAGAAATGAACATTAAAAAAACTCAAGAAATGATATTTAACAGAGGAAGATATAAACGACCCCCCCCCCCCCCGGGGAGGCCCTTCATTTCAATAATAAATCTATAAAATTCGAAGATACATGTAAAATTTCGGACGTGGTTTTTGATACGAAATTGGACTGAAGGAAGGAAATTTATAACAAGAAAATGCGAAAAAGATTTTAACGTTCTTCAAGAAATATTCAGCACAAAGTGCGGAGTACATCCGGTCTCGGAAATATATAGATCAATAATAAAGACACAAATGGATTATCATATTACTCCTTTTATAAATTGTAATAAAAAAACAAATAAAAAACCGGAAATAATGCAAGACATTGCGAATATGTTTAAGATCAATGAAAAGCATTCCTATCCATTGTGTGTTGGCGGAGGTCACGGAACTACCGATAACACTAAGATATAATATACAACAGGATAAGTATATCATAAAATTAATGAGACAGAAGTTTCATCCCATAATCAAATACAAACATTAAGCATACAGACGAGTAATAAATATTGGAATAAAAAATCGATCGAACCTTTAATTATCGAAGATGCGGGCATTTAAAAATAGTTTCCGACATAAAGGCATCAATGCACTCTTCACAATGTAAGGAAATCTGAAATTCATTAAATACCAAGGTTAATGAAAATTCAATTCAACTGATAAATGTCGAAGCTAATAACGCTCAATTCAATGAGACAATAAATAACAATTTTAAGGGTTACGATATTTACGGATGGATCGTTAGATAAACTAAAAGAAACTTTCTGCCGCAGCTTATTATTATCCTAAAATAGAGACATTTCGCGGGTTGTTCAACTAGAATGTGCAGGTTCGTCCTATACTGTAGAAATTTATGCTAATTAATATTAGAGAATTTTAAGGACAGTATAAATAAAAAGATATTAATTTGATTAGATTCCTTTGCCGTGATCAAAAAAAAAATTGAAGAATATATATCCGAATAAACTGTGTGGGTGACATGGAGTTGAATATCAGGAAGTTACTGAGCAAATTCAGAAATCAGAATAACGTGGTAGTATTTAAGTGAATACCGGCTCTCATGTGAGGATTTTTGGGAATGAGTTGGCAGATCAGATAGCAAAAAAAAGGACGAGAGGTCCTAGGTGTGTTATAATTTTTTATTTCTCGCGTTATAAATGTATTTTTATTGCATTATAATGTTTTTTTGTAAACCTCAGATATTAAGAAGTAAATTTTTTAATTTTTCAGAATTCATCAAGATGCCTATTCTTTTCACGTACACGTATGTTTAAAACAAAGATGGTATAAATAATAATTAAGTAGTATGTGAAATAAGGAAAAGGTCCTTTATTGTTTTGACCTCGTCCTTTTTCCAAGCAAATCTAGTTTAATGTTAGTGAGTTGTTAACTTCTTTTTTTCTTTAATTAATATACCATGTAAGACGTAAAATAATCGTTAAACCAAAAAAAAAAAAAAAAAAACGAAATTAGTAATTGATCTGCTTGGAAAATAAAACAGCGGCTTTCAATTCCTTTTTTTCGTTCGTATACCGCTTAAAAAATTATTTCCTTTTACAAAGACTTGAAATACTAATTATATATTCATTTAGCGGATTAATTCGATAAAAAAATTTTCGGAAAAAATTAATTGAATCGGGCAAATAATTTCCCACCATGACAATTTTATTTTTTAAGAAAAAAAAAAACATGTGCCTCAAAAAATGGTAAATAAAATAACTTTAATGATTATGAAAAACTACTAATTTGAAAAAAGCAAAATCGATCAGGATTCTGAATTTTACTGAATATTAAAAACTAAACTAACACGAAACTAGATCTACTTGTAAAAAGGATGTTGGCGAAACAAGTCGCGGTCGAAACGTATCGAAGCCGATAAGACGAAGTATTGAATATCGATTATTATAGATGAAGCATAGTGATAATAGTAATGTTAAAGTACAGATGATAAAACCTAAATTGTATGAGAGAAAATACTTGCAAAAAAAAAAACGAGACAGAATTGTAACAATAAGAAATAAAATATAATAACAGCAGTGTCAATGATAATGCAGAAAAAGTAATACTACTTAGATAATATAAAATAGAAGAGAGCTTTAGAAGAAAAGATAATCTGTCCTAAAAATACTAACGAAAGAGAAAGTGTGTACTAATGAAAGCGGGGATCAATATTATTTTTACGCGGGAAATAATTAAAAAATAAAATAGCATAAGATTAGGGAGAGAAAAATAGGTTAACTGATGTCTACAAGTATAATCGAAAATAGTTACAGCTAAGAATTCAAGATACCACAGTTGTGCATTGTAATTCATTTTTAGTTGGACTACTTCTGATGTGATGCGGATAAATGGCGGTATTATCACTTTTCCTCGCAGAAATATTACATTCCTTTAAGCGCCGTATTTGCAACCGTGATTTCGCAGCCCTCGGGACGATAGGAATAATTTGTTATTTTCGAGAGAAAGGTGTTCATTCACGAAGAATCGGTGATTCGCTACCGTTGTGCTGTTATTAAAACCCCTATTTTATCAAGAGTTAACTGCGCACTTAGCGACTGTTTCTCAGCAGATCTCGTTTAATTTTTGTAATGAACGAACTTCATACAAGAGGGAACTGGTGTCGCGGTGTTTATGGCAGACGGTGACAGGCGATAATATCAGTATTGCAAATCGCTGTTCCGGTTACCACGCCGAATTTTTTGACAATTTCGAGCAGGTATTCGTTTTGTGTGACTAGAACGAGTAATTACTATTACGCTATATTTTCGTGTAGTTGCAACTCGCGCCTTTAGAGCGACATTTGCCTCAACTAGCTGTTTATTTTCGGCGCGAAGGGTGCGTTATTCGTTTGTACCACTTCGGCTGGTCGATTGCTAAAATTCTCTACCTGCCGGATGATCAAAGGGGCTGAATCGTCCCCGACGATTGCTAGCAGCATCATCCAATTCTAAATGGGGTAGTCGGGCTTGTGGGGAATATTCTAGATGGCTATGTAGTTTTGCAAACCTAGAGTTCAGTCACGTTTTCTTCAATTTTTGACGCCATACGTTAAAGGCTACATTACACCGATTCAAAATGTAAATTACCGTACTCGCAAGCAAAACAGCGTAATCGTCATTTAGTGGCGGTGACATATCAGATTTAGAACAGAGGAATTTATAGTTACAGTCAAAACAATAGAAAAATGTTCATCTCGTTGCAACTAGAAAGCGGAGACTTCTCGCTCAAATAATTATAGCTAAATCGTTATATATGCCAAGAGAAATAGAAACAATCCGAAAACATCACCTGAAGGTTTATTAAAAACTGATGTATTAATTAATTAAACTTGTTAAAAACTCGCAAGCGCTATTTAATTTGACGGTAAATACGGAGATAAGATTCAGTGCACGATATTAATAATAATAACAATAACAATAACAATAACAATAACAATAATAATAATAGTAATATAACTAAATAAATATTAAAAAATAAACAGAATTTTACGTCCACGATAAATTCGAGACCGTGATGTCATTCCAGAGAGATTTTAATCGTAAACAGAATATAATGTTTTAAATAATAATAATAGTAATTGTACAACTGCAATGTGATCAAAATTACTTTAAAATGAAATCGCACAGGAACGGTGAATATTCATTTTTACAATAACGTGTACTTCACTTTACCTGAGAGCCGAAGGCTGCTTGAAAGCGCTTAAGTCCTTAAGGACCTAATTTTACGCTAAATAAAATGTTACTTACAAAAGTAAAAATATAATTAATAACGATCACAGTAAATATCAATTCAAAATTATATACATTTATACAATAGATCGGAGCTAGTTGACAAGTTTATGTATTATTAAATCATCAATAAACTTATCAACTGTTCTTTAGATTGGAACGAGCGAAACGATCTTTCTTCAGTTCTGATACTGTCTTATCTATAGAGGCTGTGATAAGAAACGAAATGTCATTTTTAAATATTAATGCCATATATATCACGGTTTCAAATATCGTTTATTTACCATTTAACTGTTTATTCGTGCAAACATTACTTTTACTTTTTCCCGGTTTTTTATTATTATTATTTGAAAAATAGCACCAATCTTTACTAGTTAAAATAACCGCTATTTAAAAAGCGAGATAATAAACATGAAAACTATGACTAAAAGCTCAAAAAGCTATAAAGAAAAAAAATATGTATACAATATTGTAATGTGTCCATTACACGGAAAAAATAAATAGATAAATAAAAATAAGGTAGAATAGAATAAAATAAAATAAATAAATCGAAAATTAATTAGAACACAATGAGAGAGAGAACCAGTTGCCGGCTGGGGGTTGTCGTATCCAGATCGATTTCGCCATTGATGGATGCGCGCGGGTATTGGACAACAAAGAAACGGATCGGCACGTCAGATGTGGAGAGATAGATAGTTCAAAAGGAAAAACGGAATAATACAAAAAAATCGCCGAAGAAAAAAAGTCAATCTTGGTCAAGTCGCGGAATAATATCGACTCCTTTGAAAAGAGAACTATAGTCCGCCTGGTAATCTAAACAAGTTCAATCCGAGAAGATGTACTAGTAACGAGATCGCGTCAAAACTCAATTTTCTAGTTAGTTGTTTTTCTACAAAATCCGTAAATTCTCTCGAAGCATACCAAATTAACCGGTGCGGAACGTCGGTCGAAATCTTTCCCCAAATCTATGAAGACTAAGTGTACATTCTTCCCCTTCTCTCTGTGTCTTTCCATTAACATGCGCAGTGAGAAGATTGCGTCAGTTGTACCGCGTCCTCTAACGAAACTGCACTGATTGGATGTTAAACTTATAATATCCCGAAGGCGCCCATCTATCACTCGTTCCAGTATTTTCAGCAGGTACGAAAGTTGTTTCGTAAATAAATACCGTTGTTTTCAAAGACGGATATTTCTTTTTAAGTCTACGTTACATTCACATGTTTTATCTCGTTAATGTCAAAAAAAAGTCACAAAAACCTTTATTACTAAGGAAATATTTATTTTATGTTTTAATTATTTATTAGTTTATAATATTTTAATCCGTAGAGAAGAATTTGCAGGCGGTTTTTTATCAAATATATAAACATCTAAATTTTCGAAAACATTATTTGGTTTCTAAAGTTAGATTCACAATAAGAGGTGATAAAATATTTTTTACCTGTTTTCGTACATGCACTTTAACCGAATCCGGACGCACGTACACAGACACCCCCTAAGCGATGACATAGCAGTCACATTTTTAAAAAAGCAGATAAGCTGGTGTTGTGTAAATTTCATGCGCAATGATCACTCGGCGTTACGACGAATTAACGATGAAACCGGTATACAATGTTAACAACTATTGACATCATTTCAACGAATGAACGCTCTGACGTAGAGTAAAATCGTAAACTGTGTTTCGTCATTATATTATATGACAGTGATAAAAATGGATTCTTTGTTTTCCCATTGTATAGTTTATAAACCGAGTAATAATTTTGATTTGGGATTATTTTTAAAATTCAAATAGAAATTATATTAAAAACAAATCAAATGTTGACACTTAATAATAATAAAATTTGTTTCTTATTCCAACTGTTCAACAATTTCTTTTGAAATTAGTTTTTTTTTTTTTTAAACCTATAGTATAAAACATTTTTAAATTAATTTTTTAAATGAAAGAATAAAAATAAAACCAAAAAGACGATCATTTTTAGTTAATTTAATTTTTACTTTATTTTCAAATTTCATTCTTTAATATATTTACATTTTTATTTATTTTTTTAATAATAAAAACGAATATAAAATAAATTTATTTATTTTTTCAATGCCATCTATGGTTCAATGTAGAGTTTTAATTTTATATATTTTTGCAAAAGAACTGAACTTATTGAAATCTCTATCACCAACTAAATACTCATCTCCACTTTTACAAGTGTATTATTTGTCCCCAATTTGATTACTGCTTGGAGATGGAGAGTTATCGAAGTTCGACACTTTCGAGTTAAATCCTGAAAGTCGCAAATCGATCTCAAGTCAATTTGAACGACTCCAAGCGCAACTTAACTTGTACACAGGTAGTCCAAAAAATTGAGCTGAATAATGATCAATGATCTGGAAAATCAAAAAGTGGTTAGAAAACATTCTGAGATAAATATGTAGCATTATTACCAACGATCCCTTACATAGAAGTTTTTTTGGTTACCCCTCCGTATTTAAATTGTGAAAATGAAAATTTACGATATTTCTCGATTTTTACCATTATTAAAAAGTTCTCTGTGCCGGCTCGGTAGATGCATTTTTTTTTTTTTTCGAAGAGAATTTTTAAATTTTGGCCTCTTAATTAAATATTGGCTCGGGTTTTTCCCCTCAAATAAAACCTATTTTTCATACTCCTGTATTAATTATCCTCGAATGATTAATTTATTTTTCTTTTCTATAGATCGGTTTTAAATTTTTCCTCAGAAAGAAGTACTGTTTATTATTATTATTATTATTATTTTTAAGCTTCTCCATAACTGAAAGTCGCTACATCAAGCGTGCATTACCAAGTTATGATATCTAATGTAAAAAGTACTTTTTACAATAAATAAAAGGGGAAACAAAACACGAAGCTGTCCGAAGCATTTAACCGTTACTTCTTTTTTTCCTTCTTTCCAATCATCTTACACATCCCTTTACACGGTTCTAATCATTGCTAAAAGCATTCTTCTCAGTTAGTTCGAGTACTAAAATTAAATGGTTAATCACATTTATCCATTAAAGCAACGAACAAAAATATGAAAAAAAATACATTCAAATTATTTACTAACCGCAATCGCCATCGGATTCGCTTTCGTTCCTCGCATTAATGTACTGTTCAACCGATTTCCTATCGGACGAAAATAGAATGAAAATATAGGTTATTTATAATAGTAAAAGTTCACTCAAAAAAACCCAAAAAAAAATCATCTATCAACTGTTAAAAAATTACGCATATATACTATAAACCGGTAATTTTCATTAAACAATTGTTACATCTTACTATTAAAAAAAATAAAAAAAATTAATCTATTCCACCGCGAAAAATGTAAAGCATATTCTATATATAAACTCGGGGGCGTTTTTTCGACCCCACCATGAGAAAAATTTCTTGACAACAAAATCGTTTTACTATTTTTTAAATGCATTTTTTTATATTTTTTTTGCCCGTTGATTCCTGACGGAGAAAGTAAAAAGCTTCCTGATCTCTGGAGCGAAACGTAGATATTAACTGAAAAAATTATGTATTTTTTTCTTCTACATCGATGTTTCGAGCAAATATCATGTGGAGACATGAGCCACCGCGAGCAGTAATCAACCAAGGATTCCAACAAGTCCAAATCAGGAACTGTTTTTTCGTTTACTGTTTGGGTCGCATACTCTTACTAGAGTAGGGGTAACTTTCGAGTTATTATTTTCTACTTCGAAACTGTTTTCCACGACCTATACTAGACCTGACTATTTTATTTTACAATGAACGTCAAAACTTATTAATATTGCGTAATTGTATGCCTTACTAAACTTTTCAACAGTATTCGTTGAACACGAGGTCTAATCGAGTAAAAGTTTCGAAATTCGCCTACACAATATACTCAGCCTACCTAAAATTTATATCTTCACTTTACTTCAGGTATGTGAGAAGAGATAATCTTTATCCTGTTCCTTTTGCGAATATTTAAAATTCGTTTTTTAATCAAATCGAGGAGAAAAAAAAAAAAAGATATTCCAATTAGCTCACATTTTTGAATGAGTTATTCTTTAAAGTATTGAATAAGTAAATTGCTTTTTTATTTTGTTTGTTTGTTTGTTTTGAACCTCTACGATCAAATTTTAAAAAGTTGAAATTTAATTTTCTACATTATTCAAGATATTTCCTTCGTTTTTTTCTTAATAAACCTAAATATGGTGTTTTTACGTGTTACATTCAAACATATCGGTCGTATGTTACTGCGTTCTAAACCAGCTTATCTCTTCGACATTGTTTAAGTGCAATTATGTATGTATATTTTCTTATTTCATCTTTTTCATATTTTTTACAAACATTTTCGCGAACAGATACCCTACCTCTTTTCATTCGCAGATCTTATCTGGGCTATTGGTTTCTTGGTAAGCGTCTTCCATTCACGACCTCTACTCTTCGTCATTACTATCTTTCTATTTCCAGGAACTGGCATTTCGCACCTAGGAAAACCCCTATTTTATTCCACATCTCCCTTCGAGTTAGTTCGTTTTGCCTTTACACAATTTCCTTTGGCAATCTCCCTTATTGCTCTTTTAATTTCGCCGAACTCTGCCATCCTCTAAATATGTTTACTATACCTACGCTCTCCAAATTTCTTCCGCACGTCCTAATTAGACATAAATTTCACAATATCATCTATTCTCAATTTCCATCGCATGCAACTGTGCTTACAGATAGTTCGAAGAGGCCGAGTGGTGTCGGTGCCTCTTTTATCCTCCCAGATTTTGGCTTTTCAGAATCTTTTCGCCTGCCTCCTTTCTGTTTTACATTCATAAACGTATTAATGACTACCCTACGTTCCATTATTTTCATTTCCACCAATCACCTTTCCTCTGAATTCTTGATTATATCTGATTCCATAACCGCCCTTCAATTCATTCTCCCCTACCTGATCATTCCTGTGATTTTATTATACTCCGCACACGCTCACTTATTCACGTTCGTTCTTCCCTTCATTCTATTCAAATTGATTTCCGATGGCTTCCTAGCCATTCGGGCATCTTCGGTAATGATGCGGCGGACTCCTTGGCTCGGGTTGCTGCCTCTTCTCACTTCTTCTTTTAAAAAGTCTCATCGTCTAATCTCCTTCAGGCAAAGGTTTTCATCTCAAACTTTCGTATCAGATGTATACGTTTCCTCTTTCTCTAACAATTGTTCTTCTTATCTGTCTGTTCAACCTAGTGTCTTCCTGCCAATCTGTGGTTCTTTCCGTCTCATTTCACTTTGTCGTTCTGTTGTTGTCTCCATTATTCATCTGCGCTCTTAAGCCATAGTCTATTATATTTCTCCCGTTTTCGTTTTTCATTGGTTGCCTCTCGATACTGTTCTTTCCACTTAAGCGAAGAGCGTGTTTGCAATGCTGATCATGTGTTTATTAAGTGTTGATTTCTTTCTGCTGAGTGTTCTGCTTTCTACCTCGGTTTGCTGCGACTTGGCCTTCCTACTCTATATTGCGCCTCTTATATCCTATATTTTTCCTCTCCACTTATTGTTCCTATTATTTGTTCTTTTCTTCTAACAATGATTGACTCCTTCCTTTTGTAATTGTTTCTAGATAAAAATCCCCAATTGACACCCTCACCCCAAAAAAAGAAACTATTAAAATTTACACGACAGCCAATCGCTTTATAAAAAATTTCTCATTACAACTATTTATGTTTTTAGCATCTACGACGAAATCTAGATGATTTACCAGGGAAATAAGGAAAGGGATTGAAAAGACCTCAGCAGAAAATTTATTTATTTATATCATATATATACATAGATAAGCTTATTACATATATTTTATTAAAATAAATATTTGCAATCTAAACAATGTATCATATACATATTTTAATGAACAATTACTCAGAGAATAAAGGTGATGTTGAAAATGAGAAAAAATGTTAGATTCTAATATGAACAGAAATAGGGTAAACGAAGATGGTTAAAAGAAAATCAATAACGAATGATTCCTTTTTGCTTTTATACATAAAACACAACATATAGTAAAAATATCGGTATCAATTTTTTAAACCTCTAACCACCTTAAATTTTTACTGACAAAGTTTCCCCTCCCACTAACAAGTACTATTTTAATTATTTTATTATTATCGCTATAATCATATAGTTTATTAGTAAAGTACATTAAAATTTATAGTTTTTTTATAAACTTGATTCCAAAAATTAACAGAGTTCTAAATGATCACAGAAAAGCAGTATACACTCTCCGCGCTTCATCGATAAATTAAACATTATTCTTATATGAAATTTAACAAATTAATTTTTTATTCTTTTTTTTTGCGTGAAAAAAAACAAGATAAACAAAAAACAACATTTTTGGTCAGACATTAATTTAACATTTATAATTAATCAACTTCAAATAATATTAATTATCCAGATTTTCTCCAACCGTCGATAAGCGATGACACTTATTATTCCACTATTAAATTATTTATTAATCAAAGACTTTTTAATAAAAAAAGAAGAAAAAAAAATACAAGAATTTAAAAAACAAAATTAATTCGCGGATTACTAAAAATTTTTCATCTATTTTATAGCATCGGAGCATTGAGATCCTTGCAGGTTAAAAAATATATTACGTAAATCCGACAGCACCATATAATGTTTACAAATCATTTTAAAAACATTATTCATTCAAAAAGTATATTCTTACCTCGACCGTTGAGAGTAGGAAGTTTTCCTTTCGGCACTCTCATAAAAAGATTTATTTGCCCAGTCTTTGCAGCCTTCATACGGTGCGGATGTATATTTTGCAGAAAAATCATTAGTTTGCAGCCAACGTTCCACGTATAAATTACTTTTCAACGCTTTGTTATCACATGACTGCTCATTCAAACGATTGTCATTATTTGAAACGTCATCATTAACATTAGCAGTCCCCGCCGATTTTTCTAATTTTTTATCTTCATTAATGACATTTGATTCAATATGCGGCGTGTGTTCATTATTAATAGAAGAACCAACGTTAGCTTTCTGTTCATCATCAGCTCTATCACCCTCCCTGTAATTCATATATATATATATATAATTAATATGGAATTTTATGATTTAAATTTTTTATGCACTCAAAAAATACGATAAAATTTCTACATTGGTAAATTCTCGTCGATAAGAAAACACGTAAGGAATTATAAATGAAATAAAATTAAAGAAGTATTACTTTTCTTTTATGTAACAATAAGGGGAATTGTCATGCAATCTTTTATTTATTAAATATTCAAATTATATAAACACAATATTGATTTTAAAAAAAAATACATTGTGCGATATTTAATAAATAAAAATGTTTCTATCACACCGAATGATAATTTATAATTGTTACATTATCCAAAAAGTGAACGTTTCTGTATATATTAAGTAGATATACTGCGCCGAGTTAGAAGTAATTTTTTGCAAAAACTACTTACAGATTACAATGATTGAAACCATTTATAAAACATTCTTTTAACAAGCGACAGGGTAATTTTTCACTTCATTACAGTTGTTTGAATAAAAGTACAACCATCATACCCTCCAAGTTTTACAAAAAAATCATTCAAAATCACTGCCGTTATTGCGGTCTCGCTCTTCTCTGTACTGAACACACTGATGCATTTTTTTTTTTTTTCGATTATCCCCGGTACCAGAGCAATGCGTGATTACACAGAGTAGGAATCACTCATGAATTTTTGAAAAATCTAACATTACGGTAACATCGAGGGACTTATAGTATGTTGTTCGTGTGTTCGGATAGATCTTTTGTTCGTCCGTTCAACTTTATCCCTTTCCGCATTCATCAATTGATAAGAATTATTCGGCGAGCTCGTTCCATTTATTTATCTAGCGTAAACTTTCCGCGATCTACATAACGTTGATTTAATTTATCCCTATTCTTATTTCTACCACCGCTGCTCTTTCGTTTATCGGTATTATTTCTTTTTTATCTTTATTTAATTTCTTTTCTCTAAGTTGTACGAGCTCGTCTGCAAATGATGTTAATATGAACCTGAACATCATGGAGGTTGACTTTTCCACCAAACGTAAGTCGTCCAGCTCCCTTTCACCTGTCGCGTCTTTGCCCAGCAAGTATCTGCGGCTGTCACTAAACGACCTAGCAAACCTTCCCAATGATGACAATAATGGTAATACTACTACTAATAATAATAACAATAAAGATACCAACAGTAAAAATAATAGTAATAGCAATACCATCAATATCAAAAATCCTCAGTATAATAATAACAGTAATTGTAGTAACAATAATAATAATTCTAACAACGCTAATAACAAGCCGATCGATGTCAACAACAACGGTCATATTCACGGTATTTAAGAAAACGTTTTTCCGTCCGATTACCGAGGACCTTTCAAAGTTTTCGTTGAGAACTCCTCTGTTGATAAAAACATTGGAAATTGCCACCCGCTTGCTCTGGCCGGATTCATCAGCAAAATTTCCATCTCCTTCTCCGACATTATCCTTCAGGGAAGAGGGTGTATCTCTGTTGTCTTCCCCTCCATTTCTGCTACCAACGACTTTTTGAACAATCCCTTCTTCTTCAATTCGACAATCTCAGTGCTTTTATCCCCCATAATACTCTATACAGAATTGGTGTTATTTCTGGAATTCATTCTTCTTTCTCCGTTGAAGAAATTAAAGAAGGCCTTGAATTTCCTATGCCTATTGCATCTGTTCATCGTATTCTTCGCTCTTCCGATGGATCCAAAATTCTGACCAGAAGTGTCTAGCTAAAATTTGCCACTCCTTCGGTTTACATCAATTTAGAAACTTCGTTTTCCAGTTTCCCCAAGTATCCGTTCTCCCACCCAGTGCTTCAATTGTTTCCTTTTCGGGCATATTGCACGTCATTGTCGCAGCTCTCATCCTTTATGTTCCCATTGTGCCTCCAATATATATATATATATAACATCCAATAGTAGTTTTCTTAAGTAAATCATGATGCAGATATAGCGACGGAAAATGGCGATGAATTTTTTTTTATTTACTCATTTTTGAAAGCGTTACTTTGATAAATTTTTACAACGGAAAACAGTAGGCTGTAAATTATTTCTCAAGGAGAAATTTGTACAAGCAGATTTATTATATACGAGTTTCAAATTTAAATAAAACGTTATTCACAAAATGCTAATAAAATCAAAAAAATGCTTACTTAAGTTTACCGCTGCAGCTAGACGCAGGATGAAGGCCAGCAGACTCCAACACATCATTTATACCTGTTAAAATTAAGTAATAAAGGTAAAAAATTTAGTTACACACTAAGATGTCATCAAACTTCTCTTTTTTTTTCTTTTTTCGTGCAAAATCCGCTCTTATGACAATTTGTTATCACAAAATGAAATAACCGAACGATTTTGTACTTTTTGTTTCTGTTAAACATTATAATAATTTAACTATACACTCCTAGTCCTAATAATTAACAGTAGCAGAAATTTTCATTTTTTTTTTCTATTCGTATATATCCGTTCATTCGCACAAACGTGTCCATCTCCCAATATCACAATATCAGATTTAAAAAAAACACACAGGTAAATTTAAAAGCCTTTTGGTTAAAACACAGTGAACGTAACAACTTTTTCTTGTATTTTTAGCTCTCAATCTTCTCTCTTTCTCTTCTGCTTGTCATTAGCGAATATGATATTTTATAGTTACCCTTCATCCTTTCCGTAACACCGCTTCGTTGTACCTATCCCTTACGGTCTTTCCCGGTTTTATAATTCTACATTTCTTCGTCGCTCAATAATTTCCGCTATTTGTCGTGGGCTCTCTTTATTTCCATCCGCTCTTCATAGATTCTTTCCCGCTATATTTCCCTGTTACCCATTACGCTCTCATAACTTCCATTTAGTATGTGACCTCAATCATATCCTATTTCAATGTTCTCGCCTTTTACCGGAGCGTTTACTATATTTTTACTCCAAAAAAAAAAACGGTTGAAACTAAGAATCCCTACCGCATACAATGCTTCTTGCATACTCACGTTTCCCCCGTTTTCTGTCCTTATTCTTGCTACCTTTATTTCTAACCGAATTAGGTTCTCCTATTTCTCTACTTCCTTTTATAATCTTCTAAGGCTGCTGGACCATTTTTCATAAAACCCAAAAAGAAAAAAAAAATTGGTTTGTTGTCCTGCGGGTATCTTTGCACTGTTTGTACTCTTTTGTTATTTTTCGTGCCACTACATTGATATTACCCTTAATATTTTGTATTTTCGCTAAATGTACCGCTCAGTTTTACCATGACGGTATCATTAAACTCGTGACCCGGTATGAGAAATGCCTTAATGTTTTTGGATATTATGTCGAAAAATAAAGTGTATCTCTTCTAGTTTCTTTGGTATGTTTTTCATAATTTTTGGATGCCTGGAAGATCATTTTCGAAGAATGTCACGTTACTTATTGAACGCCCCTCGTATTTCGACAAATCGAGAAAACTGGTAAGTTATTCGAAATACATACAGGTAGTATTTTGATAATAAAATATTAATTAAATTTTGAAAGAAGCATAGAAAATTTACTTTACGCAACCGATTAACTCATATTAATGTCTATCTAGTGAACTACTATCGAGAAGATCTTATGATCCGAGAACCAATTTCAAGAAGAATAATTATTTGTTGATATTCAATAATGACAGCTTCAGTTAAGGTTCAAAAAATGTAAGAAATTGTTTCATTCTTTTTTTATTACATTTTTTTCGGCATTTTTTAGCATTTTTTGTAATTTTTCAGAAAAAACTCCGCACTTACATTTTTGTTTTGTTTAATCATCTTGCTCGTATAAATTATTATAAATCTTGCTTTCGGATCACGGGAAAAAAATTAATCAGAGAAAAGATAAATAATAAAAAGGCGACAAAAGGTTAAAAAAAAAGCACAATTAAAAATTTAAAAAAATGAAAGTGTAGAAACTTTTCCTCAAAAATTCCTAAAATTAGCAACCGTTCAAAATGATCAGCAATCTAGTGCGATAATGAAGATATATTTTTGTGACCCTAGTAGTGGTAAAAACAACAATTTCCGAAACCCGTACATACTCGTAATTGAATTAGCTAATTGTGTAAAATTAAAAATATCATTCATTTCCACCCCATTTTTATCTTCCGTCAATTTAAAGATCACTCAGGCATGCCGAAAAATGGATCAATTTTTAGAAATTTATTTCTCGATTACTAATTAATAAACCAAAATAAGATTTTGGGACTTTATTGTATATGTCTAAAGGTATACAAAAACATTTCTTATTACCATTTAACATACAAAATGGAGTCGTGGCACAAGGTAATTTAAACGGATGTTTTTTCGGCGGAGGAAAATGGCGGGCAGTGCAGCAGTCTCCCTAAGTAACGTAGAAGGTTTTTTTGTTTTTTTTTTCTTAATCTACATTAGTTTTTCGTTGGAAGTACACAAGATTTTAATTTTTTTTCCCAAAATTCACGAATTGGTGGACGTTTTAATTTTTTTTTTTTTTTTCCGGTAAAAAAACTATCTTAAATTGTTTATTGCAAATGTAATTATTTATCAATCATAAAAATCGCGTGTACTTCCATAGATAATCTATCTAAGAAGCTACAGTTAAAATTTCAAGTCAATCGGATAAAAATTGAACGAGTTATTATGATGCCCGCCAATTCGAAAAACATAGTTTCGGGAAAAACGCGTTTAAAGTTTTGAAACGTATTTACTATATGAAATATCCAAAATATAGACTTGCCAATTTTTTTTACTTTTACTCTGCTATCCCAGCATCATGTAACTGCCCTTCCAAGTATGCATTTTGCTCTTCAGCCCCCTTTCTGAGCAACGTAAGGTCTTCTTCCTGAGGGCTTTGCTGATGTTTCGACGCTGAGTGGATTGCAGCTTCAACTTAACGTTAATCAACTTCAATTGTAAAATGGTACAATGCTATATTAACTTTTAGTTGAAATTTGCTCATAACATCTAGAAGTCCTCGAAAACCGTCTTTGTACATAATTACAGCGATATTAGTTGTAATATTAACCACGCTTTTGCCGCTAGATATCGCTTTCGGCATTATTGTCCAAATGACGGTATTCAAACTTTCATTCGCATTTTGTTAAATCCTGCAAGGCTACTGGAGAGAATATCTTCTCTCGTTAGATCTTCATAAATCTTTCGAACAGCGTTAAATATAGCAGCGTCAAGTTAGCCCCCCCATGACGGAATTTTAAAATCAAATTCAACTAAACGAATGGTGCCCGTTTTGTGCCGAATTGTGCTGATAATAAAAAGTTTTGTGCCGCACTCTAACACGTGGTATTAGTAAAAATTGTCCCGGGGGGCTAACTTGACGATAGCCCCCCCAAAATTTGAGAATTTAAAAAAAGTAATTATGCCATTAGATAGCAATAGTTTTGTGCCGATTTGTGCCGCTAATAAAAAATTTTGTGCTCCACTCTGGCACGCAGTAATAGTAAATAATTGATCCTCGGAGGCTAAATTCACGATAATCCCCCCAAAATTTGAGAATTTAAAAAAAGTAATTATGCCATTAGTTTAGCAATAGTTTTGTGCCGTTTTGTGCCACTAATAAAAAATGTTGTGCTCCTTTTTTATGTTATATATTTTTAAAGGAAAACATAAATTTAGGTTACGGTAGCAACTGGAGGTAAAATTATTTACCAGTGGAGCTGTTTATATAATCATTTTGCCAGTTTTTTTTTCTAATTGTTTCTGGGTAGAAGTCCTCGCTTGATCTTTCACTTCGCGATTGTTTTTCGACAGGTATGACCGTGTACTTGAAAAATCCGTAAAAATTAGCCGGCCGTCACTTGCTACTATATCTGTATAATAATATACATCTTAGTTCGCGTGTATAGGCATGAGTATCTCCGGACGCAGTTATATTCTGGGAAATATATCCGCGGTCGGATATATATGTGATGACATGATTTAATATATCTCAACTTCGAAAGACGTCACACAAGGAACAAATGTTGCCTTTCCAGACACAGTATATCTCTGATCCGAAAGGCGTCAGCTGAGCGCGCAACTGTCAAAATCTGCCTTATCAGTACCGTTTCACAGAATTAGGTCCTGTTCATAGAATGCACTATAAAGAGGCAATATCGACAGTATGATTTAACATTTTCAAATCTGGGTGAGTAATGTGATCCAGGAATTTAATGCTAGGTGTTATTTGACGTGATGTGAACTAGCTATTTTATCGAACAAAGTGCTGGTAATCTGAATTGCGTGAAAAAAATCCACATCGTGTTCAGGGACTTTCTGTTGCTTTGTGCGTTCTGAGTACTACACGGATTCAGAGTTGAATACATAGCGAAGAGTGCGATTATTATCGTTGGGCAATTATGAGATATACTAATGGAATCACTCGATTATGAATATATCTCGGGATATTTCGATTACTGTTGTTATTGGTTTGGTCCCATTTTGCCTAATTCCTATTTCGCCTAAAAATGAAACGACACAGAAAAAAAAAAATCGAAAAAATCAACTTAACAACACGGACACCTTTGGTGGGCAGGAAAAAAGACAAGAAAGTGGCTAGAGAAACAAAAGCGATTGAGAAGTAGAATAGTTGAAAAATGTACACGTGCGATTTTACGACGCGCGGTATTGAATTGCTTTTGCTTGGTGGTATTGCGTGTTGGGACGCGAGTAAAAAAAAATTAATGTAAATATTGCATTTATCGCAAAAATAACTCCATTTCTACTTTGCAATCTCATTATTCCTTTTTTAACATGTCGCATATCACTACGTACTAAAGCTTTGCACCATGAAGCCGCAATTTAGTGTGATTCGGGTAATGTGTACATATTACCATACTGAAGAAAACTAATTTTATCTGGAATATTATAACCTGTCACTTGTGTATAAAAAACAGAAATTCTGACTTGGTCTAGCATAATAATGGATGTATCATTTACAAAAATAAATTGAGCAAGTAAATATATCTAATATTTATTAGTTAAAATGTTTATTGCAAATTGCTTTAAATGAAATGGTAGTATTCATCAATAAGAATTCGGCAACAAGAATAAAAAAACTGTTATTCCTATTAAAAAATTATTTTTCTTTTCATTTGCTATAAATTTTTGTTTTTTTACGTCAAAAGTATATTGTAAAATATTTGGTTAATTACATGCAATAGCGTCCTTTTTATACTCTTTTCCCCCCATTTTTTAGCATTAAACTGTAATCTATTGACAATTTATTGAATTAAGACATTTTAAATAGTAAAATGAAATGTTTTATTTCTTTTTTTTTTGGATTTCCAAAAAATGGCGTCCATCCAGCAGACTTAAGAGATTATAAAAGAAAGAAGAGAAATATTAGAATCTAATTCGATTGGACACTAAGGAAAATAAGGACTGCAAACGAGAAAAGCAAGAGTAATTGTACGAGGTGGGTATTATTTCAAAAGTAGAAAAAGTAAAAAAAATTACCGTGGAACCTGATTCAGAATGAAGGCTTCAGTTTAAAATTCGACAATGATAAAGCGTTGTTTGCAACACGAAATCATTTGTACGTTTGTCTGATTTTTTTTTTATCCGCTGAGTAAGCGAAATCTTAAATTTAGGCGAAATGGAAAGTTACCTTGTTGTTAACTACTAATCATTCGGCGTTTACATATGAGAAAATATTTTATTACGTGATTTGATTTTTTTTAAATTTCATTAAAGGTTAAATTTATTTCAAATTATTGTTTATTTTAATTTTAACGGTAGTTTTTGACAAATATTGATATCATTATGGGCGAAATTAATAGTAACTACAGATAGAAAAATAATAAAATTTTGGCGACAGTCATTTAATTTTTCGGGTGGTCTCGGCAACGGCCAAATGCGGCATTGTTTGTCGAAGACGCTTTCTCGGTTAAAAAATCGAGGGATACTGGCACAGCTGTTCTGACCGCTACGCCGGGGTAGCGAACTGGTTTCGATGGGTGTGGCCGAGAAGCGGAGATAGAGCAATTCCTTTGAAATTCGTACCGAGCTATGGAGCAAGGAGAAGTTTTTTTTAAAAAAACCCGAAAAGGCATACCGGCAGGCTAATCGTCGCTAAATAATATTAACAACGTTCTAAAAAGATCTATTCGGCGGTGTTTTTGATATACCTTTTTTTTTTTGTAAGATATATTCCTTAACGAAAGGCGATAAGACATCGTGCGATTTTCGTCACTTTACTCTAAGGCAGCGGTTACATTGGATCAGAATTCGTACAAAAAACTGATCGTACGAAATCATGCGAATTCGTACGAATAAGATAATTATAATACTTGCGGTGTTGTTTGTACGAACAGTGAATTTACAGAAGGGCAGTTTTTTCTTCTTCTTGGGATCGTCAGTCAAGAAGTTACATTGCCCGTTCTTTTTTTATGATTTGTTCAACAATTTAGTAAAATGGAACCAATTAATAAGTGTGTAAAATCTGATATTCTTTCTTCAATTCGACTGATTATTTTTTCAGAATGCATATTTCAGAATAAACAAACACTGAAAACGGACACTGTGACATAAACTTCGACGAATTCTGATGAAAAAAAATAGATTAGTCGCATGAAGCTGGTCGTACGAACTCGTACGATTTCGTAAGAGTTCGTACAAAAAAAATGCAAGCAATGTAACCACGCTTGTAACTCTGTACACCTTTGTTCATTCCAGAAATCAAGAAGCCTAATGTTCTGCTCTAGGCAGAGCTTACCGGTAGCGACACACCGTAGAGCAGTGTCTTTCAAAGTGTGGGTCGCGACCCCCTGGGGGGTCGCAAACAAAGCATAAGGGGGTCGCCGATTACAAATAAATTGAAAAAAAAAACACGAATAAAATTGAATGATTTATTAAAAATTAAAAACAACACAAAATCAAGTATGAAATGTTTTTAGTTACTTATCATTAATTAATTATTCGTGAGATGGGTGTGCCTGTTTTTCTTTTACTAATTTGTTAAAACGTGGTTGTATTTTTGATATGCAAACGATTGAGTCCTTTTCTAATTCCATTCTGTTTCTATATTTATTTTTTAAATGTACCATTGATGAGAACGCTAATTCACACATGTAGGATGTCGCAAATGGTACTATTAACTTCAGAGGTTCCCCAGCAAGTTCTGGGTATTTTTCTTTTCGTCTCATACGGAATTCGTCAATCTTCTGCGAATTAAATTCCATTTTAAGCATCCCGTCAGACGCAAGATCTATGTATTTTTCTTTCATCGTTGTAGTAAGTTTAGCTAGTTCTAACGGCTTTTCCATAAAAGGATCAAGGATCCATCCTTGTCCATCATCATCTTCAGATTTGGTTTTTGGAAAGTAATTTAATAGTTGGTCTTTCAAATTTTGCAATCCTACAATCATATTAAAAATTTCCATTGATTAATCACTTGAGATCTCTTCAATAATTTGCTCAACACAAGGAAATGACTCAAACCGTTTTTCTTCATGCAAGTTATCCATAAACGATTTTTTTAAACGAACACACTGCTTTTATCCTTTGCTGTTAGAATTATGTGTGCTATAATCGTGTTTATGAACTCACTAAACACACAGAGACACAAGGGCGGATGTGGCGCGATGTTTTTCTCTCTTGTTGTGATGTTATTGACTTTGTTGTTATTGTAAACAACATTTCTGATAATTTCCGAATCTGTTTTTGGAATTCTTATTAATATTGCCACGTTTTTGAAACTGAAAACTATCTTCTCTGATGCAATTATTTTTGTGTTTGTAAATCTCCGTTGGTTCTCTGATAAGTCGTTTGGAGGTCTTACTTTCTACACTTAGAATATTTACACTTTCCTAATCGATTAATTTCTTACAATTTTCTACATTTAAGATCCAGTTTGCTGTGGGTATGCTGGTGAAAAGTTATATCACATGAAAACTCACCTATTGTCAGTTGTTCAATTGCAGTGATATGAGTTCTTGACAAAAGATGCAGAACCACCTACAAATGGCGCGAGTTTTTTGGCTAACCATTTGGACGGTTCGTAAATAGGCGAGTCAGTACTGGCAAGGAAAAGAATAGCTCCTGTATTTGTTGACAGCCCATAAAAGTTCCGTATTTTTGGATCACTTTGTAGCAACGATTTCTTTGTTAAATCCGTTTTGGTTCATAATAACAAAAATAATAACCGGGTAACCGAAAGACAAAATATAATAATTGATAATACAAGGTTCAAAATGAAAAATTTACTCAATTAACAACGTTAAATACATAACATTAATTATTATATTTATCTTTCGGTTACCCGGTTATTATTAACGGTTTATTTGTTTGAACATCCGAATATGTTTTATTTAATAATTCTTTGACTTACTTGTACTTTAAAGTTGGCTCAGTTATTTGTGTTATCGAAAAGACATATAACGGCCATCTATTGGTGACCAATAAGGCACTTGAAAAAGGTAAAACATATATACCTCTTACATAAAATAATTGTTGTTAAATGTTTGTGATATGGGGGTCGCAAGATTTATTCCGATCATAAGGGGGTCGCGGCATGAAAAAGTTTGAAAAACACTGCCGCAGAGTGACTCTGGTGCACAAAATTTTCCAAAATTATTTAATATCTTTTTATTTTTTTTATCTTCATCCGAATCCTTTTTATCATCGAAAACGAAAAGGGAAGAAAATGAGTCCTTGTCAACTGCCTCCCTGAACAAGGATACAGAAAAAAATGAGTCTATATCAACATATATACAAATTGTTTACACGGCAGCTACAAATAAAACAAATTGTAATCATACACCTGTCAAAAAGATGAAACGTTCCAAACCCATATTCACCTTACTAACAGACGAACGAATGTGTGAGTTTTATTACACTGCAATAATTTATGTGAACACATGAACCATATTTAATTAGGCAGATCAACCTATAGAGATGGTGTTTAACATTCTAACTAAACACAATTTCTTATTTGAAGGTCATTAAACTGAAAAGAGATTGATGACTGAAAAATATCGTATGCACTTATGTATTAAATAACAAATAATAATAATTAACTAATTGGTTTTATTATAGGAAAGTTCCGTACAAAATGATCGCTATCTACGGACATGATCATTTTTTAAAAATTCCCAAATTTCAGGGAGAATATCGTGAATTCAGTCTCCCAGATCAATTATTTACTTTTACTGCGTGTTAAAGTGGAGCACAAAATTTTTTATTAGCGGCACAAATCGGCACAAAACTATTTGCTATCTAATGGCATAATTACTTTTTTTAAATTCTCAAATTTTGGGGGGGCTATCGTCAAGTTAGCCCCCCGGGACAATTTTTACTAATACCACGTGTTAGAGTGCGGCACAAAACTTTTTATTATCAGCACAATTCGGCACAAAACGGGCACCATTCGTTTAGTTGAATTTGATTTTAAAATTCCGTCATGGGGGGCTAACTTGACGCTGCTATATTTAACGCTGTTCGAAAGATTTATGAAGATCTAACGAGAGAAGATATTCTCTCCAGTAGCCTTGCAGGATTTAACAAAATGCGAATGAAAGTTTGAATACCGTCATTTGGACAATAATGCCGAAAGCGATATCTAGCGGCAAAAGCGTGGTTAATATTACAACTAATATCGCTGTAATTATGTACAAAGACGGTTTTCGAGGACTTCTAGATGTTATGAGCAAATTTCAACTAAAAGTTAATATAGCATTGTACCATTTTACAATTGAAGTTGATTAACGTTAAGTTGAAGCTGCAATCCACTCAGCGTCGAAACATCAGCAAAGCCCTCAGGAAGAAGACCTTACGTTGCTCAGAAAGGGGGCTGAAGAGCAAAATGCATACTTGGAAGGGCAGTTACATGATGCTGGGATAGCAGAGTAAAAGTAAAAAAAATTGGCAAGTCTATATTTTGGATATTTCATATAGTAAATACGTTTCAAAACTTTAAACGCGTTTTTCCCGAAACTATGTTTTTCGAATTGGCGGGCATCATAATAACTCGTTCAATTTTTATCCGATTGACTTGAAATTTTAACTGTAGCTTCTTAGATAGATTATCTATGGAAGTACACGCGATTTTTATGATTGATAAATAAATACATTTGCAATAAACAATTTAAGATAGTTTTTCTGTTAGCGAAAGTTAAACGTCTGTTTAAATTATTAACATGGCTATTAATGAGAGGGCTAACAGAAATACTTCTACATTTTTTTCACGTTACAACGAACTTAAATCCATGGCCGCGTTTACATGACTCCGAAAAAATACACTACTTGAGCATTCCTTACACACTAGAATTAGCGACAGCATGGTAATAAAAACAGAAATAAAATTCACGATTCGGTTAGCCAAGTGTAGCATCAATTTCAGTAGCATCTCCTAATGTGTGCAATTTTCATTTTTTTTTGTGACCCTAAAAAACATTTTCATTGTCGCCTTCAAAGATGAGTGGACGGCTTTCTGTTGAAAATTTTGCTCCGAATGGTACGAGCTGATGATGATTTATTTCCTTCTTAATCAGAATAAAATTTCTCACTCATTTTTATATAAAAAACTACTTAAAAAACACTAAAATACAATAGATGGACGGAACTCGGAGTAGCACGCCGAACTGTCCATGTGTGAAGCGGCGTCAGTCTAACAGTTATTGTGGCGTTTTATGTGACTTTTTATGGCTTTGATAAGATTTATTAACGTTATCTGCATAGATTTCGAAGAAATGCAACTGATTTGTATCGGCAAAAACTACCAACAGAGAGCTGTAAATACACCCAAAATGCTGTGTATGGCAGAGCGGTCTTTTCAAACGTTTTGGAGCGCTCAGAGGCGTCTCAGAAAATAAGCTAAATAAATTGTTCATCGGTGCTTTTCTCCAAAAATAATTCTTAAATATCATTTTTGAATAGTTTATGCACCATTTAAAGCCAATAAAAAAAAAATGGGAAAAAAAAAATTGCCGAGTGATATAACCCCCCTTAATTATCGGTTTCCTTCTCTATATAAGATCACCTAATACACCTATATTATTATTACACTTGGAAACAAAACACTTTGCATTTTATAAAAACGTCACTTGTCGAAGTATATATATCGCCGGAATGACGAAAACCCTATTACCATAACACCATAAAGTATAATAATTCTGAGAATTTGTAAAACTAGACTATTATATTTTATAAAATTGAGGTTATATTAAATGTATTAATGCGATAACGCTATATGTCCTTACCAGTTGAAAGTGGCGAGCTAAGCGGCGAGATAAGCGACGATTGTAACAATTGTCGAAACACGCTTATTACGGAACTACCGGTACGATCAATTAGCTGTACTATTGGAATTCCAGCCGACGACAGGTTTTCTACTTTCAGAATAATCTCTTTACCAACGATAAAATCCGAATAAAACCTAAATTGTTTCATCCTAATTTTCATTGCTTCGTTCGAATCTTCCAGCACATTACAATAAATCGCCTGGGCGCGCAATCTGAGAAATTTTCGATCTAATGCTTGTAAATTCTGACCGTGCACCTAAACATCAAATAAAAATAAAAAATAATTTAATCGCCAAAGGATATTCCTTGTAATGAACTAAGTATGATGGGACATCGCCGAAAATATCACCAGAGCTTGAATACGCGCGCTTTAACCGAGTAAATTTTTCATATAACTTCGGTACTTTAAACAGACTAGGCTAGATTATGGATAAATAGCACTCAATAAGAGTATTAATGCAGACGTATCTGAACATGACATAACGCGCTGTGTATTCTCGTTTGAAACCCGAATCTATTTAGAATAAACTAATAATGAGCGACAATTGAGGAACGACTTTATACAAAATAATAAAAATACGAGCTGGAAATTTTGAAATGTACCACCGCAAACAAAACAGATAACTCGGTACATTTTAACCTTTAAAGATTTTTACGAACAGTATATAGTTAAATCCACCTCAGCAAAAAGAAAAAGAAATGCCCCGTTAAATAATCAGATGAACAATGTGACCTATTAAAATTAATTAAACAACACTATTATAAGTATTTCTAGAAAAAAGGAAAAAGTAATAAATCCCAAAGTAAGCATAAAATGTAGCAAATAAAGAAATTACATTAACGTGAAAATGCGGAAAGCTGATCAATATCATCACAAACACTATATAGCTAACGTATTTTATTAATTCGTAAATATACTCGCAACATTCTGCGTGCCAAATAAAAAATAAATAAAAAAAAAAACAATAAAAAGATCGCGGATAAAATTACAGAAAAAAAAATCTAGTCACTCTCTGATGGTACTAGAATTTTTTTAAATTTATTATTCAATTCCAAATAATTTTTATGTGGCACTAAACTTCTTTAAAAAGACGACATATGAGTTGACCCCCCCCCTTTTTTTAACTTAGACTGTAAGAAAAATTGAATACATTTTCAATTCTAAGGAAAATTGCTTAAGAAAGCGTCGATTTAAAATTAAAAAATCCAATCCTACTTTTCTGATAAAGATAAATTTGTAAAAAAAGAAAGACTTTAAACAAAATATATCCTGAAGTATTTCAAAAAGGATTTTGAACTTGAAAAAATTTTTCAAACATCATTTCTAGAAAAGATATTTGCGCGTAAAAGAGAAAATTAAACTTTAAGAGGTAAAAAAAATTATTTTTTGTTCATATTTTATAAAAATAAACAAAGACATAGAGCTTTTTCGTTTGTTTTTTGTTCACATATTACAAATTTGATGGTAGTAAATTAAAAATAGTACTCGTGAAATTTTATATCACTGAAACGATACTATTACAATTCGGTATCAGAAATGTTTAAAATAATCGGTCTTTATGTATCTCCAAACGATTCTGGAAGCGAAAGAATTTCCGAGTTAGGAAAATTCGTAGTAAACATCCGAGATTAATTTTTATAATTACCTACGATTTTCAAGGTAAAACGCACCCTCTATTCATTATTAGAGCACATAAGGAGCAGTCTAAATGATTTATTTAAGCAAAAATCATTTGCTATTTCTAAACAATCAGGTGAATACACTTTCAGTATTCGTAACAGAAAGGGTCTGATGCATGAAAATAATGAGGGACGTAACAACTTAAACCATCCAACATACTAATGCATCTTTGTACGCATCATTGTATTATTAAGGTAGTATGATGCCTACATCTGTCTAAAAAATAATTTCTTTACAATGGATTAATAATTATACACACAGTTAGAATTTAAAATTAAGTTCCATATACGTTGTAAATTTTGGTCATTTTATACAAAGTATAGAAGAGAAAAAGACAGAAATGTAAGCAATAGGGGTCAAGAGACACAGCCCCTTGCGAGGCCAAAATTCCCGAGTTATATATATTTGTACGGCGACGGTTTTCGAATGACTAGCCGCACAACGGAGCGAAACACAATATTATAACCGAATAATATTGCTCTAATTACACCGATTTTCTTGAAACTACCCCGGTATACAGAATTCTTACAGCCGTCTCTCGCCACTCTATTGCTACTCGGTCTGTGTCATACGACATGCATCAGCCTCGTGTACACCAAGATACTCACACGGCCAGAAACACAACTGGACGAAGTTCATCCGAACAATCCGGAAAATACAATCTCCGACCGTGCAGCACCTTCCATCAACACTCCGGCCGATAAATTCCCTTCAACGATATCCGAGAAACCCGAAAGTGAAATGAATAGAATCAAATAATTCATTTTTACCTCGAACATCGTTGAAAAAATAGCAGTACAAATTCCGAATCCGTATTAATATTAACTGCAAAACTAAACCTTCAAAAAAGTTTATAAATAATTCAAAATACCGTATAAAATTGACCGAAAAATTAAAATGTTACTCCTATTAAGGTAGCGCGGTAGCCCAGTAGTTAAGGAACTTGGCTACCAAACCAGAGATCACCGACTTGTCTCGTTCTGGATCCAAGTCGCTCCCTCGTATACAAATAACCTAAAATTGAATATTGGTTATACCAGAGAAATCTGAGGAAGCAAAGGCGGCCGGGAGAAAAGAACTAGCCCCAGTACCATCTTCAGATGCATTAAGATAATACTGTGATCACGAAGCTATCAGCTTCGAAACGCGTCATTGTTTAAAATTAAATATATTATTATTATTTCACAAAAAATGGTGTATATTTTCCGTTGATTCATTTGATAATGTAATACTGATTAAACGGGAAAATAAATAAATAGTGTTTCTCAACACTTCTTTCGTATTAAAAAGGAAAAATTAAACTTGTAACGTAGGTTATTCATTGAACATCGATGACAAGTATAATAGTCATTTAATATTCCAAAAATCTTTCGAACGTAAAATAATATCTAGCACTGCAGTTAAAATTCGAAAAAATTTAAAAAATTTTAAACGCTCTTGAAAACACTACCTCTTCTGTTTTAGAGTTACCTGAAATATAGAAAACCGGACAAATAAAATTATTCAATAAACCTAAAAACAATCTTCCATTATATAATGGTTAATCCGTTGCGTCTTAAGCTGCATTGGAACCACTTTTCGAACAAATATAGTTAACGTAAAATTACCCAATACACTTGAAACAAAATTAATATTTTAGTGCTTTAACATTCGCAATTGTTTAAAGTGGCTACCGGAAAATGTTACTGTATAACTAAACTGAATCAAAGTAAAAACCTACGCATCGCTGTATCTTCCACGCAGAACAATTTTTTGATAATTTTAAATACTAAAAACCGTAAAGTTAATCCCGATATTCAAAGTAATAAGCGATAATGTAACAAATAAAATTACATTAAGTTTTAAAATTTTACTATAAAGAGTCTGACGGAGTGCATTAAGGCTTGACACTGAATGCTCTGCAACTTATTTCACTTAAACATTTACAAGCACATCGAGGCCTTTTGCGCGAGTTTTACTAATAGCACTATTTTTCGTTTTACATAACATATAAAAAGCTAAAAAAAAAATGTTTAAATTTTATTAAAAATTCAAACTAATATAGTTAATGTTAAAAAGACACAGTCATAATGTACATTCACCTACCGCTCAAACATATATATCACAAATAACAAGGAATCGGTAATATATAAAATTTATTCCGTTTAGCTATGTATTGGTAATCGTACGATTTCTTTTATTTTCTTTTTTATCATATTGTGCTGCATAAGTAATTGGCGTAAGCTGTTGCACTGGCAAAAAATGTAAGATAAATAAATAAATAAAATAATATTAACTACTCAAAAGAAGTTAGTTATAAGTATTGGCTATTTATATAGAACTACGTTGAAGACTAAAACGTAAATTGTTACCGGAATTTTTCCAGATGATCTAGGTTTGCACTGAACTACTTTATTAGCAAGCACAAATTATTGAAGCGGAGTTTCTATCGATGGCAATATCATTAAAGATGTAAACGGGGTTTTGTAAAGCGTTCATTAATTACATTAATTACGATATGAGGAAGCGTATTTCTCGTGTATCAACGTTAAGCACGTTTGTATAAGCATGAATACCAAACCAACTGATATCGCGGAGGTACACGTAACATTAATTACACTTAGATGTAAAAACAGTTAGTTATTTGTGATATTTTGTACTATCGTACAAATAAAAAAGTTTCTCTCACGGACAAATAAATGATATTTAAAGTCAAAAAGATTTTTTTGCGACTCTGACAAAAAAAGAAACGAAAAAAAGGATTATAGTTCTTTAAAAAAGTACACTGAATGTCATTATCGTAATAGAAATTTAAAAGTAACGGGATTTTCACAACAATTACAATTAAAATCGTTTTAAATGAAATTAAATGGTTTTATACACGAACCAAGCTAACCAACTGTACTAACTGTAAACTCAAAAGGATTGAAAGCCAAAATTAAAACAAAACTTCTACAAATATTTTGTAAAAAATATGAATAAATAACAAACGAACGGTAATGAAAAAAATTGGCGCTGGGTGTTTCCTCGTTGGAAACCCCGGACCCTCAATGCTCTCTGTTTAGAGCCTACGGCTAAAATTCAAAAAACATGGAACATGCTCTAGCTGTTTGCTGTCTATTAATAATATCTCTGATACTTTCAAATTTTTCTAAGCGATATGTTAAAATTGAAGATGAGATAATGAACGTCTTGATTTCGAAAGAAAATAATAATGTTAACGATTTTATTTTACATTTTTCTTTATTCTTGTGCCACGTAATCCTTAGAAATAATGGACGATATGGTTTACGATAGCTGAAGTAACTTACGTAATTTTCAGAATCAATTATGTCGATGTGACGAGCGAAGATCAGATCGATACACGATCCCGCACGAGTAATTTAGATAGAGCTGGATTCGTTTGGAGTTGTAATCCAAAGGTTTCTTTTTCAGGTTTCCTGAGATCGACGTTGATGTCCCTTGATAGAGATAATTACTCCTCTCGTGAATATGAAGTGTTTGCTTCGAAACGTGTCGGGGATTTAAAAATTATATATATATATATATATATAATTGTTTAATTAAATGTTGAAATTTATTTTTTGTCATAATTGTTAACAATGTGTATAAATAATAAATACAGAGAAGTATAGGTCAATTGTATCGTATTCTCTCTTCTTAATTGCATTAACAATTTCTGCTACCTTGGGTATGCATACCAATAAAATTAACTCGAAAAACTCTTCAATATCGTCAATCGAAGTGCCCCTGGCGGGATATAAACAGTCACAAATTGAACTTGTTGACCGGTTTATAGCGTTTTCGATGGCGCTAATATCCCCACATAACCGCATTAATTCTATCAAAAGACACCGATTGTTTGACAAATCTCATCAGAATATGCGGAGTTGAAAATGGCATGCAGTCTTCTTTTTCGTACACACGACTGACTTAAGACAACTAGAAGAAAAGGCTATACTCTTATTTACCTCCCGCGTGACGCGCTCGCATTCCACTTATTCGTATTTATTTCTTGCGTAACGACCACGCGTTCCACCACTTTAGTGTGACATTTTCTGCTACTTAGGTCACGGCTAAAGCATGTCCCATGCCTAAAAAAAAAAGATTAGTAAATGAGAAAGAAGCAAAGAAAGAAAACTGTGTGGTAGTGAAAGCAAAAGGAGGAAAAAGTAAATCAAACTATGAATTTATAAGAATATCTCTTTTCTGATCTTTTTCAGTCGACTTTCAAAGAACTACTCAAAAATTTTATTAACAGTCAATATATCGTTCCAACATTCATTTAAATAGAAACACAATATCTTTTTCAATGCAATGGCGGTAAGAGTGGTCTATTATTAGAAATTATTCTACGTCAAATGGAGTAACAAAAAAAAAACAAACATATATATATATATATATATATATCAATATCTACATAAATAAAATTATAAATAGTCCCAATATTATTAGTTGCGCTTAATATATCATACGATCATGTTAATTAATCACTCTTTTATCCCGCATAGGTATAATAAATGATTTAATTAACACAAAAACGGCAGAAGAGAAAATCTGAATACGCATTAACGATAGTTCACACGGGGTCTTTAAACTGTTTATAAAATTATTTCGTTAGTTTTTGCATCATCATGACCAATTCCCAGTTTATAGAGATTTTTTTAATTCGTTCAATTTTATGAATTTAAATGTTACGAATGAGGTGAATTATATACCGGTAATAAAAAACAAACTGAATTTACGGTAAAACCACGTAACGAAATAAAATGAAACACAAAATAACAATGAATAGCGAACAAAACGTAACTTTGTTAAATTCATTTATATAACACTATGTGGTTCATAAAATTTTGTAGACAATTTTTAATAAACGATGTTGTCGCCCATCTTAAAAATACAAACTGTTTAAAATTATCATTAAAAAAACATTAAATTTTTCAGAAGATGTAATTAATTTAACATTAAATATTGGATTAAATATCCGAAGGGTCTTTCTTTTTTTTTTTTTTTTTGCTACAATTAATTACCCGAACTACTGTTAACACATTTCCAGACCGATCCCAATCTCTAATATTCCAGGCTCTTTTATTTTAAATTTTGTCAAAAAAAGTTTCTGTGTCAACGCTTATATTCGAATTTTTAGTATAATTACCCTATAATGACAGCTACTGGTACCTGCCCGTGAATTTTAGATATAAAAGAAAATAACTGATAACAGATAATGACAATAAACCAATTAAGATACAATTTTGTTTAAAAAAAAAAAAATTAGTTTAAATGGTATTCTAATTTTGACATTAAACGGATGCATAAATACAAAAATATTATATAAATTCAAAAAAAAAACACAATCTATAATCGTGCATCAATATACATAATTAGCCTTATTTATATTATGAAATCACTTTTATCTGATGTACACTTAACACCATTTAACCATTTCAATAGCAGTGCCGTAACAGTGTTAACGACTTATTCGTAAATAAAACCGTCGTTAATGTAATGAAATTAATTTGACATTTGACATCCTTACCAAAGCATATTTCCCGTAATCAACAAAATACACTGATATAGTTTTGTAATCCTTCGGCTCAACCATAATTACAGCTCTCTGCCATTTATTATCTGAATCTAGCACAGCAACTGGCATACCCGCATACATTTCGCATAATGATAAATACATGCTTGTATTAGAGTAATATGTTTGTAATTCTGACATAACCGTACTTAATGCTACAACGTTACATTCTGTCAATAATCGAACATAAACATCATTCATCGAACTGCAATATTCTATAACCGCTTCGTACGTGTCTCCACTGCAAAAAAAAAAAAAAAAAAAAAAATGTATAAAAAATAAAATAACGTGAATTTAATTTTTAAATTTATAACTCTATTCGTTTAAGTAATATACAATTTTAAAACAACAACATTACGTAAAATTAAAATTAAAATTATATGAATAAACCTGCAAAGGAACTACTTTCAAGACTACCTAAAAAAATACGTAAATCTAAAGAAAGCCTGAAAGAATCTAACAAAAAAATTTTATAAAACAGCAGAACATATGTAATTAAGGGGTAACAACAGTGTGAAGTGCTGAAAATGAATGTTTTTTAAGAATTTTTTTGGAAAATCTACTACACCAATTGATTTAAAATTTTGTACGTATATTTATATAATCGAGAAATATAGAAATAAGTTGTTTTTTTTTCTTTTTATGGTCTCAATTTTGCACAAAAGCGTCTACAAGATGGAGTTCTGAAAAAACGATCCTTTTGCCGTTGACAGCATAACTCATACTGCAGACGTTTGAAATCAAAATTTCAAAAAGATTATTAAATGATAGATGAATAGTTATCGAAGCATCGTAGAAAATTTGAAAATTTTAATTAGAAAAAAAAATAAAACTTTTCAAAAAAATTTCGCAGTAAATTGTTAATAAAAAAAAAAAGTACGCAATTTAAAAAAAAAAAACTGTACGATGCGACGATAGCGATACATTTCCTAGGTCAAAAAACATGATGTCGAGAAAAACGCGGTTAAAGTTTTGGAAGTAGTAAATCGGCTGATATAATCAAAATATCGATATCGAACTTGTTTTTATCTTTTAGTCTGCTATCCGTGAGCCATACAGAAGCTTATCCACGTCTTTTGATGCCGTCCCCTCGTCCTCAGATTGTTTTCCAGCCCTTAAACGTCCATCATGTGTGTTGGCAGCTGAGATGCGATTGGCATGCTTTATTCCGTGTTCGTCGATTTGATGGCAGTAATCGTATAGTTTTTGGCCTATAGAAATTCCCGAGCGTTCTACAACATGCAAAAGAGCCACGTGATCGTCGTTAAAAATAATAGTCGCTAAATTAGCTGCTGTTTCGACGATTTTAGAGCCGCTGATACTACTTTTCGGGGCAAACTTCCAAATTACTGAATTCAAACTTTCGTTGCCATTTTGATTGAACGCTCCCTGGCATCTTCCAAGAAGATCATTCCGGCTGAAGTACGTATAAATTGGCTTGATTGCCTCTGCACAGTGCTGCCTCATGATTAATTAAAGGATAGGAAACACTTTCATTTAACTCAATCTGAGTCTCACCAAATGTACTCCCAGTTTGGATAAGGACATACTTAAATTTACCTCTTCTTTTTCTATATTGTAACGAATCTTCGGAAATACAGATTTACTTCTTTTTCCGTTTTCCCGATTTACTGTATCACCTGGCGCGTTTCTCTTACTCTCGCGATCCATTTTTCGAATAAACGTACACGTGCACTCGACAAACTGAAAAATACGTAGGTACACTTCGTTCTGTTTGCTTCTCGACTGGTTATGGTTTATAACTGACTATATTAATACACACGCGCCCAAGTAAACATATATACCGTCCCTGACCTTTCCCAAGTCACGTGGATATGAATTTCCGGCATCAACAACGAAGAAAAAGGCGGTAAATTGTGCGCATCCATGATGGCGCGCGCTATGCTTAAGAGCGCTCCGGAAGCGTCAGTGTTTGGCACTAATTTCGAATACTTCCGAGTCAAATAAGTTTCCGGGTGCTCAGTATAACATTTTTGAGGTTCTAAACTATCGATTAAAGCAAAAAAAAAATAAAAAAAATCGCTTTTTATTTTTTTTCGCACTGTTGTTACCCCTTAATAAAAAAAATAAATTTCTTTTTAAAAAAAAAAAGGCTTTTACTTCTGCACTAAAAAGTACAAAATAACTTTATTAGTATGCGACTACCTGATACGCATCTTGACATTAAAATATGAAACTACAAAATACTATTCTGAAAAATAAAAGCGGGTGCCGCAGTTACAAAAATTTTCGGTGTGTGTGGCATTGTGATGCACAACAATGGAACAACATGAAATAGTGATTGTAGTTTTGGCTTAGGATGTATTATAATATTAATATTTAATTATTAATCTTTTCAGAATATTTTGAAGTTTCAGATTTTAATGTTAAGATGCGTATCTGGTATTCGCGCACTCGTAAGGTTATTTTGTGCTTTTTAATGCAGAAATGAAAGCCTATTTTAAAAAAAAAAAAATATTTTTTAGTCTGGACTTCTCTTACTATGTATTTCAATAAAAAAACAATGATTTAGACTTGTATTTTATTTTGCTTTATTTTATTAAATATCTCGATTACAGGACGTTTACAGAAATTTGCGTTACATTTTATTAAATAATGGATCGCATTCTTTCAATTATATTGTATTTTATTTTTCATACAATACATACGAAATCCCCAGCACATGGAACACAATGTTTGACTAATAGCGCGATCTTTCATTTGATATATCACATGACCGAAAAAAAAAAAATACTTTTTTGAAACTTTCGAGCTTTCGGCGCCCCGAGAGTCCGATTTCGAAGTTGGAAACCCGAATGTTTCGAAATGAACAAATACACAAGGATGCGCATTTTTTTAACCTTTATTCAAAAAATTTTTAGCTATAAAGCTCCGAGCCACGAATTATTTTTGGTGTTTTTTTAAGCTTTTAGTAAACTTCCAACGTTTCGTTAAAAAAATGAAACACGAGTTTACTCCCGACAAATAGCGCTCTTTCCAATATTTTTTCCCAAAAGTTCGAGCTTTCGAAGCCCCGAGGGGCTAATTTTAAAGTTAAACATTGTCAAATGAATGAACTTAATCAAATGGTTCATTTATAATAATTACGATTGAATTTTATAGATATACATATATATATAAATATAAATAACTTATACAACAAAATGGACTAGAAGAAGAAGCAATGAATAGTAGAATATGTAAATTAGGTCGGGCATATCACTTGGTGAAGAATGTTTACGATAAAAAAGCAATGAGCATAGGAGCAAAACTAAGACATTATACTACAGTTGTAAAACCAGAAGGGTTATATGCATCAGAAACGTTAAATCTAAAGAAGAAAATATTAACAAATCAATTAGAAATAAGGGAACGGAGAATCCTGAGAAAGATTATAGTAGTTAAATGGAATGATGGGCAGTTCAAATGGGTTTCGAACTATAAACTATATAGAAAAATTGAACCATTGTCCGTATCAATAAGGAAAAGAAGATTATTATTTTACGGGCATATTACCAGAATGCGAGAGGACAGGTTAACCAAGAGAATTTATGAATTCATGAAAACGAAGAAAATAAGACCTGCATGGTTCAATGAATGTGAAAAGGATATGGAATTAATGGATGTTACTGAAACACAAATGTTTAATAAGGGGAATGGTTTCATAAAACAGTTGCGACATCAATCTTTAAAATAGAACAAGTTACCCGGAAGAGGTCGCTTTCGATAAGCCATAAAAATGCCTTGATGGAAGGTCTCAAGAAATACTGGAAAGATGTTAAGGAAGGAAGAAGGAAAAGATGTAAAATGAAAACTTAGTTGTTTAGCGTAGTCCATAGAGGCTGAAATCGAAAGAAGAAAAAAAAAAAAAAAAAAAAAAAAAAAATATTAAAAATAATTTTCCCGGTCTATCAAACTTGCGATATTTTTAAAAAATAAAATAAAAGTGTTAGTCCAAAAAACATTACTTATCCGAATGACACGAATGCTATACAAATAAGAAAATAAAAATGAACGAAATTTTTCATATGCAGTGAAATACCGATTATCCGAAATAATCAGAGATTGACAATTTCGGGATAATCAATAATCGTTATAGAAGCATTACAGATGTATTTATAGAAACATTATACGTATATTTAACATATAAAAGAAAAACATTGAAAATTACGAAATTTAATAAACTACAGTAATGTAACATGTTGAAATAAATTTACGGACAACTGCGTAGAAAATTTAATGTTTTTTATTCAATAATACAACATTTAACGTTTCGGTCAGCTTATACTAACCATCATCAGAAGCGAACTAAGACACTCGAACGTAAACATCGGTCCACAATAACGACAAAATTTAAAAGAAAAAAAAAACAAAAAAAACAAAAAAAACAAAAAAAAAACCAACCAATAAAAATAATGTAACGAAAATAAAATCAAATTCCGAAACAAAGAACAGACACAAAAAGCGTGAAAATACATAAAAAAAAAACAAAAACGGTTACCATTAACATTTTGTTTTGCTGGGTTTCCCTGTATCCCCTTGAAGAAGAAAAAAAAATATTTTTTTGGATTTTCTCGGCTTTAGCGTACTTTAATAATAATTTATTTATTTAAAGTCGCTCGGCAGCTAAGGCCATTTGCGACGCCGAGAAGTTACATCTTATAACTAATAGATTAATAAATGTAAAGAACATAAACGAGAAGTTACATATCTTATAAGTATATAGATTAATAAATAAAAAGAACAAAAAGTTTCTTTGTTTCGGGATTTTCTTTCAGCGGAGTTATGTTTTCCGTGGCAGTTTCATGTTTTTCTACTAATTTTCTTTTGTGTTTTCCTACGTTTTCAGGTTATTTTGTTTTTTTAACGATTTATTGTTTGTTCCGGGTTTTTAATCGGTTTTTATGTTATTTTTTATACACTCTCGGTACTTATTTATAATTTTTTCCGTTGCGCTTTCCCAGTTCCCCCCTTTTTTTTTTATATATATTTTCACGCTTTTTGTGTCTTTGTTTCGGAATTTTATTGTGTAGTTTCGTTACATTATTTCTATTGGTTGGTTTTTTTTTTAATTTTTTCGGAAACCTTCTTCAAATCCAAATCGTATATTATCTAGGTGTCAGTTTTCTTAAAAATTGGCCTTGTCTTTGTCGAGATGCTAGCGTTCCAAGAATTGTAAGAATACAGGAATCCAAAAACGAGAAGGCCAAGTTAAATAAAAACCTTTAAAAATGGTATAAAAGAAAGAAAAATGTATGTCGATAATAAAGTCATTCTAATTAACAATATACATTAATACAAAAAAGTTGACCTGCCACTCTATCGGCCGCTTCAAAAGCGTATACGGCAGCTACGCATATTATTCCCAATTCTCTTTAATATATATGAAAAATTTATTTGAGAATCTCGTTAAAAAGATATCACGGAGGGGGGGAGTTAAAATCGGCGAAGATTCAACCTATAAGTGATACCGCACTTAATAGTGCCAAAGAAATGATCATCCTATGAAACTAAGTCCGCTGATTAATAAAAGACGAAACTCATCGGAAAATCTAAACACGTTTCAGAACACAAAAGTAGTAAATAAATTAGTATTCTTCGGACCATTAATCAATAGTAATGGTGGAAGTGCAGAAGAAATTAAACAAAGAAATGTGGAGAAGACAGCAATGGAAGGTGACAACCCGGTTTACCAGCGCAAAATCTGAACGACCTTGTATTTTCGATCTAGTACTATACGGAGCACAAATATGGGCCTTACACCAAAAAAAAAAAAAAAAAAAAATAAAAACGTAAAAATAATGTGTAGACGTGAGCATGATGCAGAGTGGGTCAAACCCTGTCCACAGTAAAAAGGATCAAATACATCAATTTTTTGAAGCAGTTAAACATTAAACGTCATCCTTCCGGGATGTCTGAACAAAAAATTCGAAAATATTACGGATATATTGCATGAAAGAGAGAGAATAGCGTATAAAAGTGTATTTTAGTTAAACAAATAGAAGCGAAAAAATTTCTGAGACGAAGATGAATATAAATACCATAACGACAATGAATGGAAAAATTCCAAATCAAACAATAGATATTCAGTAAAAAAGAAGTCCATGGAGAAAAATCATACGAAACACGTACAATTCTCGATAATTAAGTTAATGACTGGTAGAAAACAAAAAAAAAAAAAAACCGCTCTTAAAATCGCTTCTAAAAATCGTGGTCAGTCTTCAAAGGTGGTCCCCAGATCAACAAGAACAACAAACGCGTGAGAACAGCAAAACGAGGCACAGGATTTCAAGGAATAAAACCGAACCAGTCGATTTTGAAACCATTTGACGTATCGAACGTAGAGTATCTCTCATGTCAATACTAAAACGACTAATCAACTTGTTTAACGCCTCGATTAAAACCGTTCAGTGTTGACTGCACTTCCACTTCGTCTATAAAAATGTTCAAAGTAAAACTCCTTTAAAGCCGTTCTGAATATTTTATCAAGGAGCAAAGCCATAAATTAATAAAACGCCATTTTTACTATTAACAAAATGTTACGCATACATAGAATTAGAATAGAGCGCGAGCGACCGAATATCGTACAAATGGGAATATATTCGGTAAATGAGAGAGGTGAATATAAAACCATTCTGGCAATCTTTTGTTTAGTCGAGGACTTCCCCAACTCCGACATCGCCGCAAGAAGAGAACAATATTCACACGACTAGCAAAATAAATATGTACATATTTATATGAAACGAAAAAATACAACTTGATTGAAAAATCATCTACGATTCTCATTACAACGTTACCACGTTATTGCTACGTAAGAAGCGGCAAAATCACCGAGGGACATTTTACGCTTTCACTTATATAAAATTAAAAACGAAAAAGCAAACCATCCGATAAAGTTACTTAATGTCCACGAGATGACGATAAGTAGTTATGGTTCCAGCTGATTGATACGAGTTTTTCAAGAAATTTGGAAAAACTGCAAAGCAGAATTCGTTTTCCATTTTAGGGTATCGTAAGCCATTAGTTGAATTATAAAAGGGTTTTCGGAAGTAAATGCTTTCACAAAGTTTCATATAATTAAAATATATAGATATACCGTATTACTGTCGCCTATCGTAAAAATATTATCAATATATATTTAACAATCAAAATCTAACAGGTGTTATTCACAACAGCTGTGTCAATACACGTAAGAAGTTTTACTTCAACCGGGCGTAAAGGTTAAGGAGTAATTAGTAATTAAATTTTTTTAATTTCAGAAAATATTCCCCTCATTATATGTGTGTCATAAAATGATGATTTTATAAGTTCATTTACCTAGACAACAAAATTTTATCAAACGAAGCCATCATTCTTTCTTTTATATTCAGAAATTTACCATGTTCTTCAACGTAAACTTCAGCAAACTGAACACCAGGTTCTTCAGACTCACTTACATCCAATAACACGAGCGGAACATCATCTGTCAATAATTCGGTAAATATTCTTTTCGCATCAGCAGTTAAATATTGCCGCGTAAGTTTCGACAGTTTTAAACGTACAGCCATCGTTTTCGGTAATAAAAGCCTTATTTGAAGAAAAAAAAAAAAAAAAGCAAAAAGTAACATATTTGAAAAAATTAAATATTAAATTCGATCAATGGTAATAATACCGATTAATAATATAGATTTTAAAAAAGATCACATTATAGCGCATTCAAAACTTACTCGCAATGAATATCAAAAATCTTATCCCAAGAGACACCATGAGTATATCCAAAATCGACGAAGTAAACATCAGCTTCAGAATCCTTTATAGCTACGATAATACCCCGGCATAAAACATTATTTAAATCAAATGCCAAGCAAGGTCTTCCCGGTATAATATTGCTGCGGATATTATACATCGGAAAACTGTTTATTTTCTTAAGCAATAACGGACAAACCACTTCATAATCATTCTGAAAAATAGTAATTAAATTTCTATATAAATTTTTAAACGTAATGTTTTTTATTTCAAATCTGAGAACCTAGAAGTCGGGAAATTGATAGCGGCCATATATTTCGACGTGAAAAAAGATTTTGATACAGTAAATCACGATTTGTGTTATTACTAAAATTAAATAAAGCTGGTTTTCGCGGGTTCGTATTTAAATCTTATCTCTTCAACAGACAATTACGAAAATAAATAATGCGTATAGTTCTGAACAAGTGCAAAACGTTGGTGTACCTCAGGGACGTATTTTAGGGCCAACTTTTTTATTTTTAGTCTTTATTTAAAGGCCTTGCGCCAGTTAAACACTGCTGGGAAACTTTTGTAATTTGTGCAGACGATACAGTTTTACTAGTAAGTGCACGCGACTTAAATGTTTTACAGGATTTACCTCAAAATGTTATAAATTTAATTTAAAACTAGGTAAATTCTAATAGATAAATTCTAAATCTATCAAAAATTAAATATATAATCGTATATATAGTATATGCTCTTAGCTCCGCAGTAACAACTTTAAATTTTATATTTAGCTAATAAGCGCGAAATAGAAAAGATTTCGGAATTCAAATATCTCGGTATCTTGTTCGGACTATTTAGTCCTGTTTTTTTAAGAAATTTCTATTGTTTATATAAAATTCCATCACTCGCGCAGATACACGCATAAATGGATATTGCATAATGATAATAATTGTAATAAAGTGATTTGATTTGATTTGATTAGATTGGATTTGATTTGATATATTATAATTATAGGAACTATATTCACAAATGCTAAACTTCCAGTCACATTTCTCCGCTGACTAATTTGTACTCTCAAATAGTTTTAATATTTTACATGACACAAATGGTATTTTTAGTAAATTTAAAGTGGCCAATTTTATATTAATAATCATTTCACGCGAAATAATTACACATACTTACACCGCATTATAAAAGCTATTTTAAAAAAGGTAAAAGCGGATTTAACCTAAACTCGGATCTTCCAGCGCACATTAAATTATACTATGTGACAATAAATTGGCATAATAAAATGAAAACTACATATTACCTTTTGCATTACGTAAAATGACAATGGTCCATCTCCGACCCATACGACGTAAGCTTCAATTCTTTGTCCCTTAACTAATACCGAACTTTTAAATTGTAACAGATGATTATAATTTTGGGCACTTTGTCGATCAGGATTTGTATTCATTATCATTCTTAAATCGTAGATTTTGCAAGAAGCAAAATGCAGCAAAAACGTCTCAATGATTTACCATAATTCAATATTCGGGATTTCCCTCATTAAAAATCACGAAAACACGTTAAACTTTAAAGTAAAGCGGCCGGCTTAGAAACACAACATATCTATATCACTTATCGATGCTTAACCGAATGTAATCCGATTCTGAGTATAAGTTTACAGCGTTGGTAATCGAACGGAAAAATTTTACGGAGCGCTGTTGGTCGTGATGAAAATTATTTATGTTTACATTATGCTAAACCGAATCTAACAGAATTTTGAGTAGGTAGAAGTTAGTAATAATAATATATACGAATTATCGCAATTTCTAAAACAAAATATATTTCGAATTTTTTGCATTAAGTAGTGAGTTTTTTCTGAAATCTGCAAAACTTACAAAAGTTAAATACCATGGTTGTCGCCAGGGGAAGGACAGATGCTCCCCCATGAAGCCTTCAAACTTTTTAATCAACTGGCCATAATGAATATTCATAGGCGCCTAATCATGGACAATTTGGAAGACTTTTATAATAAAGTAATGGAACAATTTGCCAGAAACCCACGAAAATTATGTTTTAATTAAGATTTTATTCTTTTGCAACTTATAAATTTTATTTTTCCTATAACTCATATCCTCTTTCTATCATCTTGTCCCTCCCTGGCTCATTGTCTGGCGACGCCCTTATTAAATACTAAGTATTGTTTATGTAAATTTAATTATGTTATAATTTCATTGATGTAATTATATTTATGAATCAATTTTTTTCTTATAGATATTGAAGTCTATGATATAATATTTATATTTTCGTAAGATTAATATAAAAAGTTGAGTAGCCAAAAAACGAAATACATATGGTAATCAAGAAAATGCGTTTTACTGTTGCCGGAAATTTTATGTAAAATCAATATAATTAAAGGCGGACTAAAATTTGAATGGAAGGACCATTAGATAATTAAATTTATGCAAAGCAAACAAATTATTATGAAATTGATAGTTTGCATATACATACATTTTATGAAAGTTTATAGAATCTCAGAATAGCCATTGCTATACCCGCATTAATATAATCAAAATAATCTGTTCGTTAATATTACATTATATTTCGTACTAAATATCGTGCTTATTTTTTAAAATTTACAAATGCTGCACATTGCACTTATCCTCCCTTCTTTCTTTCTTCAGTCTGTAGCCTTTCAATTCATGTTTTATTTACTTTTTCATATCATCTGTTATGTTTATTATTTCATTGATTCTTCTAATGAAATTTTAACTATACTCTACTTATCCTAAATATTTCCCCGTTTTTCTATTTATTATACGTAAGGATTATTTGATTTTTGCTAACATGCATTTAAGCCTGTATTAAGGGGGGAGTTCAAAATTCGCCCTCCCCAAACATTCCAAAATATCGGCGAAATAATGACTGCTGGGATTGAATGAACCAAAATTCAGAATAAGTTTATTTCTTTTCAATTTTTGACAACAGATTAAAATTTTCATGAATTCCATAGAAACCACTGTTTTTTATTTGTTTTTATTGTAGTTTGTTCAAATATTTCAAATGCAATAATTGACTGCAAGGCTTTAGTGTGCTATTTAGGATAGTACATATGTATATGTTTATAAAAATATTTTTGTAACTCCCTCCCTCTTGCCTGGAAATTTTAGTATAGATACGGCCCTACTTACATTCATTTATAATCTTAACCATTCGCTTCGTTTTCTCTATACTTTTCCAAACACAGATCTTAAAACACTTCACCACATCCTTTCCTCCATAAAATGTATATACCATAAGGAGAAATATAAAAAAATAAACAATATCTTTGAATTCCAAAATGTTGTTACATCACTTTCAGTTCATCCATTGGTATGCTATTTTCTATGGAATATTTCTGTTTAACTATGTGTTTATATAAAATAAATTTACTCTTAAACGTCCCGAAACATACTGCGTAAGTAAAGACATTTTCCATTTTTCAGAATTTTTATTTAAGCAACACAACAATATACAATAAAATTTTTCAGTGCCAATTTATAACTACTGTTGGTATATCAAATTTCGATCAATTTTTTTACTATTTTCACGTGCGAGGAACTGTATTTCTGGGCTTAAAATATTGTGAGTAATTAAATCGAAAAACAAATGATTTTTGAACATAATATAATCAACAAATAAAAAAAAAAAATCAAAGACTGTACTCCGTCAAACGGTAGTTTTAACAGGAAATTTTCCGTTGGAAATTACTCTGTGTTTCGATGTGTAGGCATTTTTATTTTAAGCTGTATTACAAATTACGGGATTCATGAAGAATTTTTTTTCTTCATAATGAAGAAATCAATAATTGCCGACTGATGGTGCTGTAATCGTTTATTGAAAAATTTTCCGTTCGATTACCAATGCTGCAAACTTATACTCAAAATCGGGTTAGATTCGGTTACGCCTTATCGATACAACAAATACTAAAAGGCAACTGACATCGGAAATACCGAATTTTGCAATGCGACGTGATACCCGCTATTTTTCTTCATTATTATCAACACATAATATCGTCTGTACTTACCAAATTCTGACAATTACAAAGTTTCATTATAAAATTCGTAAATGTTACTAAATTCTTAGAAGTATATTATTTAATAGTAATTAATAAGAAGTAAATGAAATCATCCTTTCCTCCATAAAATGTATATACCATAAGGAGAAATATAAAAAAATAAACAATATCTTTGAATTCCAAAATGTTGTTACATCACTTTCAGTTCATCCATTGGTATGCTATTTTCTATGGAATATTTCTGTTTAACTATGTGTTTATATAAAATAAATTTACTCTTAAACGTCCCGAAACATACTGCGTAAGTAAAGACATTTTCCATTTTTCAGAATTTTTATTTAAGCAACACAACAATATACAATAAAATTTTTCAGTGCCAATTTATAACTACTGTTGGTATATCAAATTTCGATCAATTTTTTTACTATTTTCACGTGCGAGGAACTGTATTTCTGGGCTTAAAATATTGTGAGTAATTAAATCGAAAAACAAATGATTTTTGAACATAATATAATCAACAAATAAAAAAAAAAAATCAAAGACTGTACTCCGTCAAACGGTAGTTTTAACAGGAAATTTTCCGTTGGAAATTACTCTGTGTTTCGATGTGTAGGCATTTTTATTTTAAGCTGTATTACAAATTACGGGATTCATGAAGAATTTTTTTTCTTCATAATGAAGAAATCAATAATTGCCGACTGATGGTGCTGTAATCGTTTATTGAAAAATTTTCCGTTCGATTACCAATGCTGCAAACTTATACTCAAAATCGGGTTAGATTCGGTTACGCCTTATCGATACAACAAATACTAAAAGGCAACTGACATCGGAAATACCGAATTTTGCAATGCGACGTGATACCCGCTATTTTTCTTCATTATTATCAACACATAATATCGTCTGTACTTACCAAATTCTGACAATTACAAAGTTTCATTATAAAATTCGTAAATGTTACTAAATTCTTAGAAGTATATTATTTAATAGTAATTAATAAGAAGTAAATGAAATGTTGACTATAAATTTTACAATATAGATCGCATAAATGAGTGAAATTTTTCATTAAAATAACTTTATCACTTGCAACAGTTATAATAAAATGAAAAATTTTTATAAAACGCATTTGAATTTATAATTGGTAACAAATGTTACACACTTTAGGTATTACGGAAATGCATTATTTTGGATTACCTCGTTATTTTCATTTTATTATCCAATTATATTACGTACAATTATGCAATTAAATATTACTACAAAACATCTAACTTACAGTAATCCAATGCGTTTTATCTTTCAATATTTTCGTGAATTTGAAATAAAAATGATCATTTTATAGTTAAAATTTAATTATATCGATAATTACATGTAAGTTACGATCTACTAGTAATAAATAATTTATTATATATCTTCTATAAAATTTGTCATAAAAATAGAAAAATGTAATATTTTTAGCAAAGAGAAACAAACTTTACTTACAGGTGAAATTAAATTATTATTTGCATAACTATTCGCGCGTTTTAATTTACAATCACGTCTTCAATTGCAATGCTACGTATATTTCGAATAAATCTGTTCAATTGAAATTCCCAACATCGTAAAAATTCATATTTCCTATATTAGAGTTGCCTTTTAATTATTAAAAAAATGATTTTAAATAACTAATCCGTATACGACTTTTAGATAGAATTTTCAGTGTTGGGAATGGAACGATACAGTTTCAATACTTCCATTAAGCTCTAGCTCCCTTCATTTGTTTTAGAACCATAAAAAACTAGTACACCTTCCGTTAACTGTCGTATACGAGTGTGTATGATTGACACTGAACTTGAAAACAACTATCATTTATTTCTCACCGCTTTAATAGCTAGTGCAGAACCTACATACATACTTGGTGCAATCAAATGTAGTCCTCTATGTGAGCTAACGCATCCTATATTAATCGTTATACTTCCGTAACACACAAAAATTACTGCACGCAAATGTGCAAATAGGGCAGAAAACTTGAGGATACTAATCTTTAATTTATTGTCTTTTTAATAGCTAACTTAACGTAACCCTTTGTTATGCTCTAGATATCTTCCATTGGCGTCCTACATCCAAAAATAGTTTAAAAGGTCTGCTTTCATTTCTATCTTCTTAACCGAGGTAGTAGGGTTTTAGTATGCTATATAGACGATGAAAATAACATAGGTAACATTTTAAATAACCTCATTCTTTAATAACTTATAATTATTAGCATGGTGTATAGATGTCACATTTTCATTTTATTTATAATGATTATTAATTAGAAATTTAATCGGGTTTGGCAATATTTTTAAGTTGTATATATGTGCCTACTTGCCTTTGTGAATGTTTGCAATTTAGACAATATGTTTTAAGACTGACCTCTATGTAATTTTCTGCGAAGGAAATGAAAAAGATAAATTAAAAAAAAACCTATTCTTACAAACTCAGCTCATGTAACCTAAAACAACTATTATTTTCAGCATACACACATCTAAGAGAACTTTAAATATGAAGTGGTGTTATTTTTATTTTTTACACTGACGAAAAAAGTTTTTAAGCTCTATAGAATATTTTTCTACGCAATAAAATTTAAAAAAAGACATTTTAAACGGGTGTTTAGTACGCTAACGAAGAGCTACAGCCCGATCAACCGAAGAATCTAAATAATAGCTCAAAAGGAACCATAACATATCAGATTTTAATCTAGGTGCTTATATACTTGTATTAACATGATTGAAATACACTTTTTTATATTGCATAATAATAAACATTTCTCGATTGCTGAAGCCTTGGTAGCCTATAATACTTCTCAATATAAATGCTATTTCTTATACATGTTTCGTAATATTATCAAGTGTGGGTGTACATTCATTTCCAAACACAAAGATTTTATATTGATTAGTTCAAATGAAAAAATGAGCTAAATTATTAAAAAGTGCGAGTTTTATTTCGTTTACAGTGTTTACAAGCTTTTAAAGCTGACATATAAGAAATAACGATTCGATTGATTGAATTAATATTTATTTTTACTGCGATATAATATAAATTATTTGTCGCAGAAGTTGCACTTTTTATCCTTTCAGAAATTTTATTTAAACAATCGACTGCTTCTGTTTCTGCAGAAATTACTCAAAGTTCTTCAAATATAGTATTTTAGGAAATGATTTATACAAAATGTTTCCCCTAATTGTATATGGCGCAGAAGTTCCGTTTTTAATAAATTTTCTAATTAGTGCGGATGGTAAACTAGTTTCTGCAGTAAAACTTGTTATTTGGCTGAAAATATCTTACCATCACAATGTGCAACACATAATAAATATGATAATAAATCTATTTGCAGTGTGGGTAACTAAAATTATTTGTACACGGCAAAAAGTGGTCACAGAAGAGGGGGAAAGAGAATGCCGCGTAGCAAACATATATGTACAATCTGATACTATGACAAGAAAAGAACAAGAACATTTATTTGCGAAAAGAAGAAAGCACTCCGGAAAATTAAAAATGAATACAACTGAGGGTAACGAAAGTATTTGTACAGAATGAAATGTAATAACTTTTGATCAAAAAAGACTAGAATATGACTTTCAGTACCTCTCGTATGCATGCCGTGAGCTTTGATGGCGGCTTGAAGACGTCGGGGCATGGAGTCCATCAGCGACTGGGTGACGGAAGGCGAAATTTCATTCCAAGCAACCTACAATGCCCCTCGGAGATCATTTCGGTTGGAAATCGGTCGCTCGCGTACCTGGAGCTCCACATGAAGCCACAAATGCTCAATTGGGCTGAGGTCTGGAGATCGAGGAAGTTCCAAGTGTCCGACTCCGCCAGCCGCCTTGCAGCCCCAAACGAGAACAATGCTTCACTGTAGTATGTATATTGCGAGTTTCGAGCTCAGTGTTTGGCTTCCTCCACACAAACTGTTTCCCATCCGATCCGAAAATATTGTACTTGGACTCATCAGATCAAATCACTGAATGTCAGAACTCCAGCGGCTTTGCTAAATACTTTTCGGCAAACTGCAGCCGTTTCTTTCTATTCTGCTCGGAGATGTACGGTTTTTTGCGCGGCAAGCGACCATAAATATGGCGGAATGTAATATTCTGCGGATGAACTTGTTTGCCCGTTGTTGTTGCGACGTCTTCCGTAAACGCAGCGGCACTTTCGAACGGTTTTTTTTTGTGAACGACAGGGCTCGCCGTTCACAGTTTGTCAAGTCCCTTGGCCGGCCTTTTCGACGCTCATTCTCGATTATACGAATCCTTTCGTATTTTTTTTAGCAATTTCACGATACGACTGACCATTTTCTCGTAGCGCAATTAATCCTCAAGGGATGTTTCCTTTTTTTTTTTACTTAGCATCGTACTAATTTAGGCGAATGCACTCAAGAAACGTTCACTGCATACAGGTACTTGAATTTACACTGTTTTGCAGGTATGGACAAGTCTTGCTTTTCGTACATACGCATGGGTTTTTTCCAATCGGTCGTCGCGTGCAAATACTTTCGTTGCGCTCGTATTACATGTTTTCCCTATTTTTCATGCAATGTCTTGTTATTTCATATACTTGTACCACGTTGTGATACTTCTTTATGTACTATTATATGTTTTCCCTTCAGCCTCGTACCCTGTACCACTGTAGCCATTTTTTGCTGTGTACAAATACTTTTGTTACCATACCGTATGTGTTCGAAGACGACTAAATGTATTGTAGATAAACTGCTCAGTGGACGTCATGATTTTTCCGTTTTATCTAATTTTTGCCTTTTTACATCATCACACGGAGAGATTAACGGAAAACTTTTTTTTGTATCTTTTTTTTTTTTTTGGTGTGTGTATGCTCATGCTCATAAAACATCTTGCAAAAAACAACGCCATTTTTTGATATTTAAGAGTTCCGTGGTCCCAAAATTATTGTTCCTTCGCGTCCTCTTAACGAGCAAATGATATACTATGGATTCAGTTGAAAAATGACTTCCTATACTAACTCCTGCAGTGGCAAAAACACAAAACTGACGAAATATTCCAGTTCTTAGAAAACGGCAAGCCAATCGAACTTCAGAAATCACCTAAATTGAAAATTTTTTGTTACCGCTTATAGGAAATTTATAGAATTCATCAGGAATCCAACGATTTTTCAGCAAAGTATAAAGTTCATTGTGCATTTTTTTTTTTTTTTTGACACAGAGGCCAATGTTCTGCATCTATTTCAGGATAACAGGTAGATAAAATTGGCAGTAACTCTTCTATACATTTTCGTTATTTGACGAAGGTTCACATTTTATATGCAAATTCAAAGCTTCATCATCAGTATTGTTTCTTTTACCATTGCTTTCTAACGACATTAGTATACGAGTTAAGAGGTACTCAATCTCGGTTTGCGGTCCGTATTTGTTAATTTGCAAATACGTTCTTTCACTAAAAAAATAAAATATTAATTTACAGAAGTAAATTATTTTTTCGTGCAAATTTTAACTATTTAACTATGTTTCAGTAGAAAATAATCATAACATAAATTGTAATTTAATCGATTACCAAATCGTAAATATTTTAAATTTTTTTGTCTCACCTGATATTAAACCGTTATATTTTGACTTCCCTTTATTCATTTATTTACTTTTCCTGTAATATTGATAATCGCTGGCCTAATGTAGATTAAGCGGCTCTTAGATCGGGAGATGGCGTAAATTATCTCTTTTGAAGAAATAAGCGGTGTTCTTGCGTGGCAGTGCACTAGGCTAGAAATAATTACGCGTTTAACTGCGGATACCGGAAGACGGGCGGAATGCAGTTCGTACGCGGCCTATTAAATGATTAAATGATAACGAATAGATGGCGAACTATCAGGTTTTATCGCAGCTAGAAATGGTTCTTATCGGTTGTGCTTATAAAAAACAGCGGATACGTTGCTTTTCGTTTCGTCGACAATGTATTGCGTATAAATACGTTAATGGTATTCGAAATTGGCATAATTTCTGATACGGTCGATGCAAATTTAGTTATGAAAATAAATGTCTTTTGGTTTTCGTTTAAAACTTGTTAAAACTTTCATCGCTCAGCGTTATCCCAGTAAGGTGATCGTAGAATTATAGTAGCGTTTCTCCGATATAGTAAGAAGGAAGGAAAAGCAAAAGTGACGTTAGATTCGTTACAACCGGCTTCCAGGGGCAGTTGACAAAAGGCAGATTCGTTACAATATATACCAGAAATTGATTTGTGGCTTATGTTTAACTTGTGTGGTATCCGCGAGCAGAGTTCTCGAGAGAAATTCTCTGTTAATAGGGAAGAAGGAAGAGGCCACTGTGTAGAATTTTTTAATTAGGGATGACGGTTGAAGAAAAAGTGACAATAAATCAATAGTACAAAAGGAGGATATGCTTAAAGAGGAATTAGTAATCGCTATTTATCTTCTAATTGCGACTACGGAAACTAGTGCTTAGTTTCCGATGGAAAGATTATTATCGATATACACGCACCTAACAAACACAACTCTTTTCGTTAGTTGCAGGTAAGGGAAGTAATTTATCTGTAATGATGGATACAGAAATGAATGCTAAGTGTAAATTTACCGATCTGCTATCCCCGACTTTTTTATAACTACCCGATAGAAATTAGCTTATCGTAAATGGATACTTTTAATATGCGTACCGACGTTATCCCAAATGTGACAATTGAGAACTGCTGATAATAATTCTTTCATTAATTCTAACAATATATCAGCATTGCAAATATCACTAACGACAATCATCATCATTATTCGTCTACCCCGCTAAGGGATACCGTGGTCACAATGCATGTTATTACATGTATTGATTTCCGCCACTGATTTCAGTTTTCAGTTTCATATATACATTCTACAGACGATTTGCTCGTGCTTTTCCATCTCGTGTATACTCGTCCCTGATGTAGTCTTCCTTCCATTTTCCCTTGTCTGATTAATCATTGTATAGAATTTCTGCACCACATGACATGACCAAAGAATTTCATGATTCTAGCCAGGACTTGGCCGGTTCATCTGTTCATGATCTGAAGCCTGTTTTAAATCAATATATTTATTTCTATGATTTTTCATATTATTAGCATTCGTCGCCACACCCACATTTAAAAACTATCTATATACTTTTTGTTGGAAGCTTTTAAAACCCCTGTTTCTAAACATGGAAAATACTAAGCACTACACAAGCCCCATTTTTATTGTATTTGTAATGGATGCATCTTTCCATGTTTTGTTTAATTTGTTCATGTCATTTTGTGCCAGTTGAATTCTCAACGTTTTATCTAGTTTGTGTAGCCACCTGTATCTTTTATGAAGATTACAGATAAGTATATTTGCACATTGTTTATGTGCTTTTCAGGTTACGACATTGAATTTTTCGTATTAATTACAATTAATTTAATTTTTTCTCTATTAAATTATAAACCATACCTTACTTCGCCGAATCATTGTCGGGAAGAATAAATCGGCTCTAAAAGAAATAAAGATAAATAATAGCATTGTACCGGTAAAGGAAAATGAATAGCTCGTTTCGAACTATTTCAATAATTACTTCGTAAATGTCATAAGAGAAATAATACAAGAACTAAATACCGAGTTGTCCCCTTTAAATTGTGCCTAAAACCAAAACCTTTTGGATCTTTAGGATTTTCAAATGAAGATATAAAAACTGCAATACTGACATTGCCTAACAAATACTCATACTGTTTCGATGAATTATCCATCATTCTAATAAAATAAAATTTAATTATTTCGTTAATCCACTGACTCATCTGTTTAATAAATTAGAGTGGCGCTGTGTGTATTGCCGCATAGAAAGGGAGAAAGATAAAGAAAAGAAGAAAGTTAGTACCGATTCGGGACGGACGGTCATGGCTGCGTCATCACCGATAATAATCGGTAGTGTGACTGATAACATTATGAGTGAGCTGCGCACGATGGACGACCGACTGAACGCAGGCAACATTCGATACGCGTCTTACTGAGATGTTAGATATAATAAGAGAACGAATCTCTTCGGAAGTAAAACTTGGATCTATCAGTACGTATAAGTGAATTGAAACAGTATACCAGACGTAACAACGTCATCATCAGTAGAATGCCAGCGAGTCCGAATGAAAAATTGTAAAATCGGCGCTGCAGTAGGCGTGCCAGGAACTACAGCCGACATTGGTTGATGTCACAGGCTACCAAAAACTGTAAGACAAAAATAACCGGCGCGCTCGTCGTAAGATTGTACTGAAATCGAATAAACGATAATAAGAGTGTCGGACACTCACACAACGAGCATACTTGCTCAGTGAGACCCACAAACTTATTTTAAAATTAAAAAAAAAAAAGGTCTGTCGTAGAACACTAAGGACAGAGCTGATCAAAAATTGTCCATTGAAAGCTGCAACTTTAAAAGATATTGGATACGCTGAGTCACTAGAATGCTCGCGAGTCTATGTTAATGATCGCCTGACGGTGGCAAACTCGAGGCTTTTTTGACGGCACGTGAATTTAGGAGCGCAGATTGGCGACTTGTTTTGGTGCGGGAGGGGAGGATTTTCGTAAGGAACTCTGAAAATACTCCCGTTATAAGAATAACATCAGAGGAGCAGATTGTCGGCCTGAAGAAATTGAACGGATGACAAACACCCTTCTCTACGAATAATTATTGTTCGAACATGTATTTTAAGTTTAGTTTAATTTTAAAGTTTTATTTATTCGTAATTTACAGTATATATTGAATGCCGTTATTATATATTTCAATGGGAAGGTTGGAAAAGTTTCAGCGGGAAGATGCATGCAAGTGTGTAAGTGTGTAATTGAAGTTGGGTATAATCTTTATTCTTAAGGTGGCGTTGATATTTAATTTTATCTTGTATGCATCTTTTTGGTTATATTAGCATTATTCATACAGGCTTGGAATTTACATTCTTCTTATATTGCCTATTTCTTTTATATTTCTACTGGTAGAAAGTTCATTTTTACATTGCGTGACTGGATTACATTAATGACACTAAGGTTTCGTCTATGTAATGGTAATATGTTCTTCAATTTTCTATTGCCCGTAACTAACATTTATCTTTGCCGAGGAAAATCTAGTAGTAATGTCGATCTGGATGATTTTTTCTTTCTTAGGTCCAGACTGAGTTGCGAAATTGATATGTCAGACTGTCTTGTTAATTTAACTATTGAACATTTTTTTTATAGTCGTGTTGTACCTGTTGTTATAATATTTAGTTCTTTGACATGTATAAAAATTCACAAATTTCTTTTTCGTTAAATGATGAATCGGCTATACATTAAACTATTAAACCTAAATATAAAAAGTTTAAGAGCTCATTTCGATGAGTTCAAAATCTTTTTAAATACGTAAAATTATGACTATGACATTATTCTTTTGACTGAAACTTGGGTTTACCGGAGATGAGTTGTACAAATATAAATAATGGTGTATATAAAATTTCATTTGCAGGTAGAGCAAAAAAATCTGATAGCAGTATTTGGTAACTCGTGTTTCTCACTAACACAAATGATAACCTTTAACGGATGATATCTGAAAATCACCGCAGGTAGTCTGCAAAAAGGTCTGAGTTTGCCTGCGCCAGATCGATCACGCCCGAAAGACGGTGACCCAAAAAAAAAAAAAAAAAAAGTATCCTCAAATCGTATACGAAGATATTCCTGATGACCTGCCTTAGTTTTGAAATTAATTAAATTTCATCACACAAAACGAGATAATCGATGTTAGCAAGTTGCATTTCCAATTTCCAACGCGAACTTCTAGCACGTCAAGTAAAACAGAATCATATCACTAAAATCACTTCCAGGCAACGGAATTTTATCTTGCATCCTGTCTATTGTGTATGTTCATTTAACTGCCAAAACTATTAAACTAGAGATGGAGAGAAAATAATATAATAAAACATAATAATAGATTGTATGTTACATGAAATTTTTTATACCTATATAAATATATATGTAAAGAGAAAGAAACGTATTTTTAAAATTAATTTTTGCACTTTAAATAACACCCAGCTGTTGTAAACAGAGAAGCGCGGCGGCCTTCTTAGCGTCTTTTTTGGTTTGAAATATCTGAGATGGTTTGTATTCGACGTCTTGAAAAATTACCTAAAACAAAAATAAAAAATGGTTAATTATAAACAAAAAAACACCTCAGCATTAGTGCACTAAGATGCGAATCATAGGTACGTTGCGGTATATTTTAGCCATTTATTATTATTAAACTTCAGTTACAATCATTATAACTATTCCGCTTCATCTATACATTATATACTGTTATGGTTCAAAGTTCGACAACGATCCTTTATTAAGCTCATTTATTTTGAGGAAGTTGTACATTGTAAGCGTTTCAATAGTGGCCAAGTGGACTACGTCTAAGCCAGTATACATATCTACATTCATTCGGTAATAAAAATCATTAAACATTACAAAAATATTAATCGGTAATTTTATTTCTTTCCATCGTACTTAGCGATGGTTTGTGTAATAATCAGAGTAAGAAACATAACTTATAGTTTATAGTACCCGATGACCGAGCTTTACTCCGATTCATTCCGAACTTGCATCAATTAAAATTTTCACGAGTTTCATAAACATTAAAAATATAACAATATTACGCATTTAATATAAAAGTTTTAATTGCATACGTTACACTGCTTTTTAATTTTGAAAATGTATTTTAGTTTGAGCAATATTTAAAATCGCCATGTAAATGTATCGTGAACAAAAAGTACCACTCCCGTTAAGATAGATGAAATGATCCTATTCCAGAACGTTAAAATTAACTTAGACTAACGTTTTTGAAGTATTTAAGAAACGGTTTGGCCATATTATGGTACCTCCTGCGTATAACCTGAAAACCGTCATTTGTAAAAATGATTTTTTTTCTCTGGAAATAAAAATGATATATTTATGGAAAAAAAATCGGGCTCATATAACATGTTAGGACTGTTATGTGTAAATTTTTTAAAGTCATAATATACAATTTGTTTACTTTTAAACCCTCTTCTAAGGTATTTAAAATGCAATAATTTTGTTTATTAAAAGGGCTACAATTAATTTTCTTCTTCTTCAAAATTACACATTTTTTTATAATTTTTCCTAGAAAACTTAATGATTTATAACCCCAGTAAAAGTTGTTCGATAAAACGATTGTCAATTTTAGAAATGCAAACCTTAAAATAAATTCTGGAAAAGTAAAAGACTTTAAAAAGTAAATATAAATGCATAGTAATCATGAGACTAGAACAATCACAGTTTATGGTCCCTAAAGAATAATTCTAGCTGTGACAGCCGCGCTCGCTAGCCAGAATTATCTTCAATGCAGGTAAAAAAAAAGTAATTCTCTAATTGCAATACAAAAACAATGAAATAAGTTCTTTTAAAAAACCATAAGGGTTAATCAGCAATCATTTTAATTGATCATCATACAACATAATACATACATTATCTACTTTTCATATTTCAGAAAATTTATATTTAATTAATGAATTTGAATTGAAGATAACGCTTTAGAGTAGCAGAAAATTGATAGAAAATCGTGAAAACTGAAAACTATTTCTACTGCAAACTAGAAGTACAATTAAATCAAACTGCGGGTATCAATTACAAATTATTTATGTCCAACTCTATATGTCGCTTATATATGTTTACATTAAGTATTAAAATCAATGACGTTAAAAGATGATTCTATCTTACGTTACGTTATTAACGACTCTGACCGACAATTTTCATGTTTAACGTTTTCCCGGACAATATTTTTTAAATGCATTTCTTAAAAATGCTTGAGTTCGAATTGAGTCAGATAAGCTGGACCGACTTTTGTCTGTTTGTTGAATTTTTCAACGATGATTTAACATTATTCCGAAAAGTGTCATGCATGTTTTCAACGTACGTTTTTCTGTAGAATCTGACCGGGGTATTAATTTTACTATGTAAATAATCTACGAAGAGTAAACGACCAAAAACCATAAAAAAAGCTTGAAAAAATCGATTTGTTGAATTTCATCGCGATAGCCTGCTTAGCTTTTGTTCGGAAGACTCGGATTCGATCCCGGGCGACGACAGAAGTTATTACGAAAAACTAAATTAAAAATACTCGCTACATCACTTGGAAGGCAATGGCAAACCACCGCGTACAGCATCATATGTGCGCTAGGTTAGTGATACGCACGGGACAATACTTGTGTAGCGCGATAAATCAAACGATTACTAATCAGTACAAAATTATTGCATTTTAAATACCTTAGAAGAGTGTTTAAAAGTAAACGAACTGTATATTATGACTTGTAAAGATTCACACATAACAGTCCTAACATGTTATATAAGCCCGATTTTTTTCCCCCTGAAGATATCATTTTTATTTCCAGAGAAAAAAAATCATTTTTAAAAATGACGATTTTCAGGTTGTTCGGAGGATGTACACGGTAGCTACTAATATCGCCAAGTCGTATCTTAAATACTGCAAAAACGCTAGCCTAAGTTAATTTTAACATTTTGGAATAGGTTAATAAAGATTTAAAATTTTCGTGGTGTTTGTACCGATTTTCGCCAACATCTTTATGGAAGATTTAGAAAAGAAAATCGTTAAAAAATGGTGCCCGAAGTTGTGGGTGCGTTATGTGGATGACATGTTTGTGGTGTGGCGGTATGGTAAAGAGAAAATAACGGAAATTCTAGCGGATCTAAACAACTTTTATCAAAACATTAAATTTACTGTGGAAGAGGAGATGAATATGGTACGTTACCGTTTTTAGATGTATTGGTGGAAAAAAATTCAATGAGAGGTGTAAAAACTTCAGTGTTTCGCAAACCAACCCATACTAACAAGTATTTACAGAAAGATTCGCATCATTGTCCTAGTCAGAAGTATGGTGTGTTTAAAACTTTGTTAAGGAGGGCAGAAAAAGTCTGCGGTCAAGAAAATATCGAAGAAGAAATAAGAAATATAAAAAATGCGATGTTGGAAAATGGCTATAAGAGATTTGAAGCGGAAAAGTTAATAAATATATTTCGGAAAGCGAAAATGAAAAATGAAGAGGCAGAAAAAGAAAATGAGTGGATTACGAATATCACCACGTTGCCGTACATTAAGAACATTACAGACAAAATCGGTCGTATTTTGAGAAAAAATAAAATTTGCCCAGTTTTTGGAACCAACAAAAAAATTTTAAAAATTTCTTAAGGAACAATAAGGACGACTTACCTCCGTTACATGCAGCAGGTGTATATAGACTTCCGTGTTCGTGCGGCTTAAGTTACGTGGGACAAACAGGTAGAGCAGTACATGTAAGAATTAAAGAGCACGAAGCAGACTGTCGACATAGACGTATTAAAAAATCCGCGGTGGCCGAACACGTAGAACGCACGAAACATGAGATAAAGTTTCAAGACACAAAAATAATAGCAAAAATCGAAAACGCAAGTAAACGTCTAATCAGAGAGGCGATTGAAATAGAAAAATAGAAAAATTTTAATAAATACGACGGTATTAAATCAAACTGGAAGACAGTTATCGGCCTAAAAAAAAAAGTGGAAATAACATTAGCCAATCAGAAGGTCGGATGTGATGTTGGCTTATCTATTTAAGGACTGGTTTCCCCTTGGTTGTTTCATTTATGGTTCTGATGATGAATAGAGCACTACTATTCGAAACGTCAACCGAAGAAAAAAATATGAACGTGGTTGTTACCGAAAAAAATCGACAACTGATTCTGGAATAGGGTCATTTCCCACATCTTAACGGGGTTTATATTTTATCGCGAACTATCAATTTTCCATTTAACACGGTAAATAAGCGAATCGCTAAATTTATTTTTTATTAAACCACAAATACAAGTTTAATCGTTAAAAATGAAAAATAATTTTAAAATGAATTTAAAACAATTCTTATCAAAAAAAAAAAAAATCTAAAAAAAATCGAGTGCTTTAATTAAAAGCATAGAAACGTGAAACAGGCTTTTAGAATGTAAATAATAATTATAAAGTGATTTGCAAAACATAAATTGGTACACGCCTCGTAAAAATTAAATATTTACCCTTAACCTAATAACATGTTTTACATTAAAACTGTGTAAGCATTATTGTAATTTAACTTACACTCATTAAATATCTCGAAATTGGAACACCTTCTTCTAAATATGACTTGAATACAGGAGGCATCAAATGATTTTTGGCGCTATATTCCATCAGTGCTGTGACGGGATGTTTATCTGTTATTTAAAAATAAAAGTTATTTATATACACATCCGCACATTACAAGTGTGTGTGTGTGTGTGTGCGCGCGCGCGTACCTACAGACATACGTACACAAATATTTTAAAATTTGCTTCCCTGCTCTCTATAAAACATTGAACATGAAAATTGCCGGTCAAGGTCGTTAATAACGTAACGTAAGATAGAATCATCTTTTGACGTCACTGATTTTAATACTTAATGTAAACATGCATAAGTAACGTATAGTTGGACTTAAATAATTTAAAATTGATACCCTCAGTTTGATTTAATTGTACTTCTGGTGCGCAGTGGAATTTTGTGTCAAGTATTCACTTTGACTTCCGCTGTTGTGGCCTTAGTTTTCCATTTCAACCATTTCCGGTGAGGGTTTAATTACCAACAATGAACATTCGTACGGTACAGAATACATTTTATGTCGTTCAGTTTTGTCCGGTTTTAAAATTAAATTTTGTACGCTGCAGTTCTTAAAGTAATCCTACCTCATTATTTTATTAGCGCCGCGGGTAACCGATTAATCTTTTTATATATTGCGTTTAATTGAAACAGTTACAGGTTATGGAAAAATAACGGCTCTTGTTATCTCATTTTTACTTCCTCATTGTTTGTCGCAATTTCCCAACTTATTACGCTGCGAATAGAGTTATCTAACCATAGCGTGCAGGAGTCACCACAAACAAGTGAGGGTAAATTTTGATAATGAAATTCAACCACTTCCTTTTTAGAGAAGCTTTCACTATTTTCCCAAACTGATTCAGGAACACATTTATCTCGGGACCACTGAGTTTCATGAATACTTTCATAAGGAAGTAATATTGTCGGGATAACAACATATCGTCGGCAAAGCACGTCGTACTCATGCGCAAGAGTTGTAGATTTTACACTAAGCCACGAACACTATAGTACTCTACCCGCTGTCCCATCACGTGGTCTCGGGACGAAATGCAACGATTTTTTCCTTATAAAGTACATTGGAACTGTTTTCCGGTTAATCTCCTGCAACTCACTTGACCGTCGTGGATTAGAAGGCAAGTTCCGTTGACGTTTCCTTCTCATGGCTTTCTTCAGTGCCTCTTCTTGCGGCAACTGACTAAGCACGGCAGAGATGACACTCCATGCTCTAGTTTTTGCGCAAAAGGCTTCTCTTTTAAACGTTGCATGATGAATACTTTATAGCAGGGAATTCTTCTTAATGCGACGGGATTCCCACAGTCTCTTTAAAAAAGAAGGGCATTTTTTCTGGAGGTGAAGCGTCAGCCGTTATCGCTCGTGCAAAGCACTCTTTACCGGACACTTTGCAGCAACCCCAGTAAAACATGCCTGCTTACGTTCGCGATCGAAGCTAGTTTCTATAAATAATTGTATCTTTCCACTATTAGTGTCATTCTGGATAGTTATGCATCGTTTTGAATAAGTACCTAGTTGTTCTTTAAATTCTATATAAAAACTTTAAAAGCTACTATTGGCAAAACGTGTTAAGTAACAAAAAATAAGTTAATTAAAAGGCATTCGTACGTTCAGACATAAATCAACAAATACATTTTAATAAGCAAGTCGATTATTGTTTTCTCAATTCCGGAAGACATGTTCCGAAAATAAATATTCAGCTAAAATAATTCGGAGAACTTAAATTCGGAACAATTGTTAATCGGGGAATTCCCTTCGGAAAACTCTATCCGGAAATCGAAAATACTAAACACTCTTCATTTTAGAAAACATAATAAAACAAAAAGGGGAAAAATCACGATACTGAAATATATAAATGAAATTACGTAATTTCGAAATGAGATATTTGCATCGCACTGAAATCTTTGTGTTAAAACGCGCCAAAGTGTGAAACACAAAGTAAAAACAAAAAAACTCTAACCAGAAAAACTGAACGCAAAATAACAGCAAAGATTTCCGTTTAAATGAAATAATTAAAAAAGAATAAGCAGAGGCAAACTAACATTGGAATTCATTATCATATATAGACATGTATAGGATAAAAAAGTATTCCAAGATTAGTGAAAGAAAAACATTCAAAGCGGCATTGTTAATTTTTTAAAGAAAAATACAACGGAATGAATAAAGGACCTATCTAAATGAAAATGCCAGTGTAAATGATCGTGAGATTTTAGAAAATACGACGAAGCGGTAAGATAAAATTAACGAATGGACGTAGACTTTACGAATATACTCGTAGTTTACTGTACACAGTGATGATGTATTACATTAGGTAAAGAGATTCTCCTTAGGCGTAATAAAATCTTACTTTAAACTTATCATACATGAAAAAGAAAAAGAAACATAAATTTAAAAATCAACTGTAAGAATCTCTGCGTATGTAAACAATGATTGTCATGATCGTCGATCAACTAAGTACTTAACTGCTAACTCGGGGCAGCCCCGTATTTCATCTTTCGATGATGACGATAAAAAAAAAAAAAAAAAACTTAAAAATAATCCTTAAAGATTCGTAGAATCTGCAAGGTCTGACAAGAAATGAGACTGATTACAAAAAACACACGTATATTTAAAAATTAAGGTACATCAATATCGTCTCCTTCAAAATACTCACTTTTTGTAGCTAAACACACTGATTCCAATGTTTTTCACAGTTTTCGTAACACTTCTGGAAAGTTTACACTTCTCTGAGTACCCTCATCACGGGCTGTGTTGGATGTAAGTTACCGACTCAAAATGCATTCCCTTCACGATTTGTTTGAACCGAGGGAACAGGAAAAAGAGTCGCATGGTGACATATGCGGAGAATAAGGGGGCTAGGGCTGCCCTGGAATGTATTTCCAAGTCAAAAATTGCATCACACAGAAGGCGTAATTGAAGCATTGTCGTCATGAAGTTGCAATCTCCGCTGACGAACCGTTTTCGCAACCGTTCGAGTACTTCGAGATAGAAATGTTGATTCCATAGTCTGTCGAGGTGACACAAATTCCACGCACGCCACTCCTTTGCTATCAAAGAAGCAACTCATCATTGTTTTGACTTTTGATTCGCTCATTTTTGCTTTTTTGGTCTTACTAAGCGCCAAGAGAGAGAGCAGCCATTGTTGACTTTTTTTGTTTTCGGATCATACTGAAAAAAACAAGTTTCGTCCCTAGTAAATACGTGATCTAAAAGAGTTGTATCATTTTCACTCTGTTCAACATTCGCTCATATTCTTGTTGCTCCGAAAGGTTTCCATCTTTGTACAAGGTTTTTTTCGTAGACAAATCTTTAACTAAAATCTTTTTCTATTTCGCAGTCAATGCTTAATTTTTATCTGTCAACATGTGAACAATTAGCCGTACAGGAGTGCACATGTTCGAACTTGAATCGGTCTTCCAGTTCGCGCCTCATCTTCGGCACTTTCTCGAGGCCGTTCTTAAATTATTTTTGCCACGTCGGGATACCTCATCACCAAACACTTTAAAAGGCCACTTTATCAAACGTTTTCTTCGCGGACTCACCGAGTTTTGCGCAAAACTTCATTGTCCAACGCTGCTCCATTATCGTGAAAAGCAACACGTTAACATACACTTGAATAATATACAACTGAAGAACTAATGATCATACAAGGCTGGCAAAATTGTCTATCGATAGAGGAAAGATAAAATAAGGTTAACTTCTCGCGGAGTTTCAGGTTTGTAGTGTTATCACCCGCGCGGGAAAAAAATCAGTCTCATTACTTGTCAGACATCTTGTATATATTACTGAAAAATAGATATAGCCGCACATAATCCGACTGTACTCATATTGTGATAATAAGCGTTTCCTTGCAATGTCTAAATGTATTTCCCAAATTCGATCGATATACATAAGATGAACTAACCCCATTATAGAGGTATTTTCTATTTGTACGAAGCCGAACGAAAACAATGGAAAACGATCTTTCTCCGCCTGACTTACATGAAGAATTAACTATGATTTGCATTCAAAAAAGTAATTTCTTACAGTCATCACTATTACTACGTAATTTTTTTTTTTTTAGGATCGACAGCCGAGGGCACTACCCAGCATTAGTACTAAGAAATTTATTAATTTACAAGAGATTAAAATTTAAATAATCGATAAAAACCAGATCACTATTTAAAACATTACTTAAAGTTTCGGACAGTTTTAGGGTCGATCAACAGAACATAAAATAAACCTTTATCGACTTCCAAGATTAAATATAATAATTTTTTATCGCCGGATTGGAAGTAAAAGTTCCCAGTTATTCTGATTGATTGTTCTCTTATCTTTGCTATTAGCGTTGTTTCTTTTTAATAAACGGATAACCAAGTCTTCACAAGACAAATACTTAATTATAAGTGTTACTTTCATCGATTAAAATTACTATTTCAATGTTAATAGCCGCTCTAATCAACGACTATTTTTAAAGTGATAAGTTTTCGCTACAACTTTAATTTTCTCAAATGTTTTAAAATGTTCACAGCTGATTTTTCTAAGCGTTTGTGTGCGCAATCGGCCGTTTAATACGGGTTTTTAGTGTTATTAATGTGTTAACCGCGAAAGATTTTCACATATTTCAACTGTTCATTTTTAGTTTATACAAAAAAAGAAAATAACAAAATCTTTACAAATTTACAATTGATTTAAATTGTACCGCCGCGAAAACTTGACGTTAATAGCGTACAAGTGCTTAATGTGATGATCATCTTTTATGTCTATTGAAGCTAAAGTTCAATATGGTATTTTGTTCATTCACTTCAAAAGTACTATACAATATACCGCGGAAATACCATTAATTATGCCATTATTATTTTTTGGTGTATTCGGAGTTAATTTATAACTAATGGTCTTTTATTATTATTATTATTATTAAACATAAAATGATAAAATAATATTTTCCACTGTTTTCATTTACAGGTAATGTTTTTTTGTTTTTTGTTTTTTTTGATTTTTATGCCGAATGTAATGTCTCGCCATTAGATTGCAATTTAATTTCAAATAAAAGTAAATAACTGTTACAATCAATAAGATAAAATTAATACCACATTTTGTGCTGAGCCGCAATGTTAAGAAATAGAACGATAAGAGAAATTTATCTTACATTTTCATTTGCTTAGAAACATACGCTTAAAGTGATAAATAGAAATTATTTTTAATTTAAATAATTCCCAGTTTTTAAGATTAATTTTATAAAATAATTTTTTACAAAATGAAATAAAACTGTAATTACCCTTAAGTGCTGGTTTTGGAAAATCTCTAACACGTCTACTTAATCCTGTGAGTTTTACATTTTCTTGCTCTTTTTTATATTCCTCGTGTGACATTAAACCTATAACACGAATATTTAAAAAAGTACATAAACCAATTAAATGTTCATCACAAAGTATTTCAATACCACTTTTTTTTATATATATATATAAAGATGTTTCACGTTAATAAAGAAAAATCAATGAATTGACAGACATATTCAGTAGTAAAGTTTGATGTTTTTTTTATTTTGTTTTTTAGTTTTTCCCCCAAATAAAAAAAAAAAAAAAAAAAATTAAATTAAATACGATAAAGTTTCGGGTATTAATCAAAAGAAAAAAGTAAAAAAAGCACGAGTAGTCCCATCTTAACAAAGTATTGTGAATTAAAAATTAAGTTTCAGCCTAACGAATCGGAAAAGAATATTGTAAGCTTCCGATTCTTTTCCCTCGAAATGTATGTTTACTTTCCTAGATCACTTTTCTAATTCCCAGAAGTTTTTATTTCAGGCTGAGTAGATCTATAAGTGACTTGAGTCTGAAACGCGAAACGTCTTGAACCAATAACCTTCGATCAGGTAGTCAAATACTTTTAGGCTATCCGTTGGACTTGATACGTTGTAAGCTTTAACTTTACCCTGCTCCTTTCCAATTACCGGTTAAAGGTATAGAACTTATTTTATTATCATTTTTTTTTTTATTTGCTACCTTCTTAATAAATAATTGCTAATTTGAGATAATTGAATTTGTCTATGTCATTTTAAATTAGCAAATATCTTCTTGAAACTCTTTGTTATATTCGATATTTTTAAACGCAGAGTCTAAAATAACAAAAAAAAAAAATAGAAGTAAAATCAGTAAACAACTTAATTTGCCCTACTTAACCTACTCAAGTGCTTGAAAGATAATTTACTCAAAAAAAAAAAAAAATGCACAGCCTTTACACGTTAATGTTATACACATATTACACTTCCTACCGGGCCCGCGCCTGGAATTAAAAAAAAAGAAGGAGGGGGTGGGGTAAAAATTTTCTTTACTCATTTATTTTATTAATAACAATTCGTTTTTCACTAATATTCATACTATTAATAATTTCCATCAATTACCGTATAAACATTAATAAAAATTACATATACTCGTAATAAAAAAATTTGCATAAAACATTAATGAAGTACCTAAAAATAGGGAGCATATTTTTTCTTTTAAAGGTAAGAACACCCTAAAAAATCATCAATATTTATTTGAAATTTTTGTGTATTTATAATAACTATTTTAGTTCTCATGAGCCCCCCCCCCCCCGTGACACGGCCTTAACACAAAATATTTTAATTAAATAGAATAAAAGAAAATAACGCGGCAGAAACGGTTACAGAAAATTGTTTATGATAAATGATTAGAAAACCACATTAAAAACTTCTTGAAAAGTTTTTTAATCAGAATTGTGACGCCAAAACGATTATTCAACATCTAGTGTGTCATAGCTTAACCAGCACTGGGGTGGCTCTGACACAATCCGGAAGAGGAGCATCGTGATTTCTCGAATAGTTTTTTCCCATGAAAAAGTTTAATCAGATAATAAATTTACAAATATTACCGTTTCGTCGTTGAGCAATCCAACAGGTGGCATTTTGACAGAGGTTTCAACATTTTTTTTACATACTCTCTTCTAAAATACGGCGTCCCCATTCATAATTCAACTAATTAAAAGATTATATCGAAAATCTTGTATACATCGTCGTCATCTGAATCTTTATTTCAAGCTTTTGTTTTGTTTAGAACTGATAACCGCTTACCCAGTTTGTTATAAAATGTCGTTCAAATTATATAAAAGTTATAACAATCCACTGCGGTATTTTTTAAAACTAAATTCATAAAATAAAACAAAAAGAAAAAAAAAACCTCACTGTTAACAGTTAGAAAATTTGTTGCAGGGAGTATCGTTCAAAGTTAACAACAATGAAGAATACACAGAATATCGTTTAAATGTCGTGTTAACCAAAATAAAAAGTATAGAATTAAATAATAAAAAAAGTAATAGCAATAAACAAAAACCTGTAAAAATTTGCAGATAATTTTTATTAAATATAGTAACAAATTTTTGCATTACCATTATATACTATTTGTTGCGTACACGTTTCACTGCACAGGTTCATTTTGACGCGGGCTCGTATATAATAGTTGTGTTGGGCGTCACATCTGTTTGGTTGACACACTGCCATTCTGCCAGTAGTGATCTTCGTTTTTGTCACTGTTTCAGTTCGAATCTTGTGCCCCCCCATGTTCACATACCGCGAGCCAAAAACCAATAATAAATTACCATCATCAGTTCATGTGTCATTGACCCTATACAGGATTTTCGTCATTGTCAGGCCTGCGTAATCTTGTTTGACCATCTACGAATCCTGTGTTGGGGCACTTTTCTTCCACGTCATTCGTCTAACTTCCCCCGGATGGCTATATTTTTCCAACTGCATCTGCTAAAATTACGCGCTCATTACCCTTCAATCCTTAAATCTTTTTTAAAAATCGAAATATTAGTTCTTCCGGGGCGCTTGTGGTATTTTAAGCATTCTTCGGCAGCATATTCGTTCGAAATGTAGTCACCATTAAATAATAGTACAAAGTGAAAATCAAGACAAAGTTAAGTAAACTGTCCACTTCTTTGTTCTTTTCCTTCTTTCCGAGACTTCGATATTACTTTATAAAATTCGTAGTACTGTAAGAAATGGTAAAGTGTACAATTATTATTCGCTAGTCCGCGGTTAGTTTGATTTTTATGCTTTTTTTCTGTCAAGCCGGCTATGCAATTTTACTCGGAAAAACCTTAGTTTGAAATCTCGTTACACTTATATTATCGGTATTTATAAAATTAGAAAGAGAATATTTAAACGGATTGAAAAGTAGAAGAATCATATTACTTATACTTGCGCTCACGTTATTTAGGGTAATTTTTAAAAGATGTAGATATTTTTAAGGGGGATTTGAAAGATGAAATGTAATATTATTAAACCGTTATTAACTTTACAACGGTTTATTACAATTTAAAATCAATCCTCTTAAAAACCGAATAAAACAACAACAAAAAAAAAATAATAATAAAAAAAAAATGATTCTACTAAGCTTTTTTACGGTTTAGTTTGTAACTAGTACTGCAAAGGAAACTCGTTAGATGTGCAACGTATAAAATTATTACATTTAGAACACTTCAAAACTTTTTAAAGTAATACAAAAAAATAATTTCTTCATAAACATTTCATAATTTTCATAAATAAACAACAAATATTACGAATATCCTAGAAATGTTTTTGAGAGAATCCCACCCCATTAACTAGAAAAGAGAAAACATTAATATATATATATATATATACAAGTATACTACGTGAATCAGACGGAGGCTTAATTCAGCCAACTTCAGCTAAAAAAGATTACCAAAAGAGTGTAAAGATGAACACACTATTTACGATTTGATTCTAAAAGAAACCTAAATCGTAATGGCCCGGAAAACAGAAATGCAGTAATATATATATATACATGGAAAGGTAAAGTAAGGCGGAGTAGCGGGGTAAGACTCGGTATCCATCCATGTTAAAATTCAACATAATTGTTGAACACGACATTTCCGACACAGTGATCACTAAGTCAGCAATATTTACATTAGTTTTGTGAAGTAAGATAACATTTTGTTTTGCGTTTTTATTAGATGTTCAATGTTTTCTGTCTGATATCATTCGTAATAATATAAAATTTGAAGTATGTATATTTACAGAATTTTGATGGACTGCAAGGTAAAAATGTCATTTTCTTTTTTTTTTTTACTAAACGACGTTTACGGAATACTTAGACGTTGCGCATCAGTGAGTGTAAAAGGGACAAGATGAAGTCCTACAAAATTGAAGTGCCCTACTTGCCTCACACAAAACTTGAAAGTAAAAATTAGCCTTCTACGTTATTCCAGATGGTTAGGAAACGGAAAACATAACGTGGAGAGCGGTCAGAAGAAGCAAAGCATAACAACACTGTATATGTTGTGCCGAAAAGCAAGATCGGTTATTATTTAGCGGCAAAAAATGTATATACAGTTTCGCAAAACAGCATTGCAGAGGAAAGTAAAACAAGCTCGGAATCCAATAATACCACTGAAAATATAAAAATATCTTTAGGTCCATACCGTTCAAGTATTTAAAACATATGGTAAGCAGCTTATTCGCTCTTACAACTAATAATTAAATGTTAAAAAAAAATTAATAAATAAAAAAAAACCTTTTAATGAAGCGAAAAGAAAGACCGGGAACAATTTATTACCTGGATTTTTAAACCGCCCCTCAAATATAACGGTTAAAAAGGTCCATGGATTTAATTACAAATAATATTTAATACTGTTTTCTTGTGAAACTATTAATGTTATGTTTTTATTCTATTTTAAACGCATTTGTATCTTTTTTTTTTTATTTATTTTTAATTTTCATTTTGTAATGTAATTGAAAATAGTTTAATGAGAAATATGTACCTATATATATTTTTTGTACCTGCTCACGAGAATTCGAATCGGATTACTAACAAAAATAAAAAAGAAGTAAAGTCTAATAAAAACACTATCTTTCATACTATTCAAATTCTAAACTACCATTTGTTAGGTACAATTTTATAATTTTTTTTTATTTTTCACCCCTAAAATTAAAACAGAATGTAATAATTATGTATTTTTAAAACATTGTTAAATTTCTAAATAGGTCGTTATTTGATTTTCTTTATGAAACAACATATTTCTCAAATGTATTGTTTACCGTAGAAGATATTACGTAATTATATAATCCCCCCTGCACACCAATGTCTCGCTGGATCCGCCCCTGACACCGCCGGATATTATCACTGATACAGCTTTGCTCAAATCTAGGACGTGTGGTTACTACTTTTTATGTAGCAAAATTATTTCGCAAGAGTTTTGTAGAAGTTGTAACCATCTATTAATGCTTTTAAAAAATGTATGGTTTCTGACCTTTTGGATATTGCCGTTTTCACAAAAGCAAACTAAAAACAGTGATGTGAAAGATAATCAAAAAAGAAAATACACCGTGTGATTAGATTTAAATTGGATTTCTCTGCCACACAGGAGGTTGGATAAATCGTCAACTATACGGCTCATTGCTAAAAATTAGTGAACATACGACACGTAAATGTTTCCAGTGCCAGAAAAATGAATAATTTTAAATAAAAAAAAATTCGTGTACAATTTTTATTCATATTTCAAGGATAAATTTAACTGAAAATTTGTTTTTTATCTACAATTTATTACTCATCTTATGTGTCACCGGAGAGGGTACTACTTCTCATACTTTCGATTTTATTGATTGAGAAACTTGAACGATTTAATTTAGGTGTAATTATAATGAAAGATTAATTAATAAAAAACACTCCGGAAATAAAATTTTCTTAACTATGAAAATTTATTCTTCAATATTAAACTCTTTGAGTATACTTCACCTAGCCCCCTTCGCGGCTATATATAAGCGCATTAATGATAGATGTTTGGTAGAAATAAAGCGTAAAAATCCAGGAAGTAAGGTGATCTAATCGAAAGGTTAAAGGAGAAAGAATGCGGAGAAAAATAGGAAGATCGCAACCTATAGGTAAAAATTGTTATCAATAATAAACGCAGAAAAAATTGGGGATGAAAACATATAATGAAACGGTTAATGATTAGGATGACAGTATAACGAATGCTAAACAGTAAAAATCAGTTTGATTAATAAATCGCGAATAGCGTTTAAAATTTTATATCAAAGGAAAGATTGGTGTTATCTAGTACTTAATTTTTAAATAGTTTTCCAAACTCTATTTATTTACATAGTAGTTTTCGACTATTGTAATGAAGCTGTTTTACTTCTGTAATGTTTTTAATATTGCTACATAGTCGTCCAGTGCATCGGGATTGTCTGTTAGATGTTCGGCATAAATAGATTTTTCAAGTTCTTCATTATTGAAAGATTTTAAATGTTCTTTACTGTAGCGAAAGATTTATCGTAATCCGAAAATTTTATTCTGTAACGCTACTATTTTGATATAATTTTTTTTTATTTGTTTGTGCGGGATATTCAAGACTAACCATCATCAGCCTTTAATGAAATTGTTCCTGTTTGTAGTAAATAATTCATTTTTTAAATTATTATTTGTTCCAAGTGCTATTTGAATTACTTTATTGGAAACGTTTACTTGCTTTCTTGCCCCTTATTCTTTTTTAAACGAGGTATTTAAGTTCCAAATGTATTCAGAAATATTATAAAAACAAACAGAATAGAGAATTGTTGAAAAAATCCAGGTGAACACGTGGCACTAGCAAAAACAAACATGAAATAACGACATTTCAGTATGACAGGTACTACCCGGGGGGCACACTCTCGCACAAATATGCGTTACATATTAGACTGATGGACTGAGGAAAACGAACCAATGTAGTGGTCGGCCGGACTGATTTTAAACTCTTACTGTATAAGCTGAAAAAGTGAACATGCAAGACTAACTTATTCGGAGAACAAATGAAAAAAAAAAATGCTCGAGCCTGCACGTAAGGAAAGAGTTGTTTATTTCAAAAATAAACGGTTATTAATATTTTTTGCACAGTATTCTATAAAAATTAATTACTTCGAACGAATTCATTATTAAAAAGACTAAAAAACATTCCCAGAATTTATTAAAATTAATTTTTCGAGATAAATTGTTTCGTTTTCTGTAACTGTTTTCCTTAGTACTGCAAAAATATTAATATAGTTTTTTTTTTTTTTTTTTTTTTCAGTAGTATTTTTAAACTTTTTGCATTTCAATTTTTCTTTAATACTTCTGACCATTTTGAATTCAATAATTGTTCTTCTTAGTATTAGCTGAGTTTTAAAAAAAAGATGTCCTAATTTTTTTTTTTTGAAAAATCCTTCATCTGATTGTTTTTATGTGCATTCTAAAGTTACCGAATACCTATGTATGTCGTTAAAAAATAAAAAAACTAAACTCGTTTAAATAATTTACCCGAATTAATAATATAGTACACCAATTTTATGTTACAAATTACGTTTTTTCACAATTAAGATTATTGGTAAGTAAATTTAAATATACAATAAAACAATTATTTAATTTTTTTCGTCGGGTATTTAATAAAAAATTAAATAATTGTTTTACAGTGATGTATGTAAATTTACTTACGGTACAACAAACGTAAACAATGTATGTAATTAATAGATATATTGAATTAAGATTATATTCTTTTATTATGTTGAAATTTTGATATGACATTTAGAATCTAATATCTTCGTTCTAATAGTTTCGTTTCGTAATGCAAACAGCTTCGGTTGTTAAGTTTTTATCAAATATACAGTAGTTTAATTTATTGTCTTTTATTTCTGAAATCGCTCTTATAAACTTGTACGTCTCTAAATAAAAATTTTACCTTACAAATTATGCAACATGAAATAATTGAACTAGTTACAGGTAATCGCATCTTATTATACATTTCATTCCGCGAAATAACAGACAAAGCTGCAAAAAGACTTCTGATTGATTTAAATCAAATTTTTGGAATCCATTTTTCTCACCAATGTACATAATAAAGTGCGTATATAGTTAGAACAAGCGCATTTGCAGCCTGTAGATTCTCGAAATAATTGCTCCTCTTCTCTATTGCGTTATTTTAATTTTTACTTTCTAATATATCTAAAATATTAAGATATATAATTTTTATTTTACGTTTTAACTGAAAATTAATAAGCTTACGTGTTTCCTAACAATTTTTTACGTACATTCTTTTACAAAAATCTTACTAAATTAAATAACCTGTGATCTAAACATATATTATATGCTAGATGAAATTATCACCCTCTCAATCTTTCAATCTTCAATGAATTAATGGTGGATAGCAGTCAAAGCGGCTAAAAATATAAATCTTAAAGCATACTAGCAAGAAAAATAAATATGTACACAATTATTTCATAATTAGAATTCCACGATTACTAAACAGCGCAATCGCAATTTCAGATTACAATCACACCAATGTAAACTCTTTTACTTTTCCAACTGTAAATTATTCGCCGAACTAAATATATCAAATTCACGAATTCATTACAAATGACGTAAAGATTTTTCACAATTCAAATGCCATATAACATTCGTCACAGTTATTTCACATACCTACAGAGTTATATTATTCTGTAGCTTCAGATTGTATTCATAAAAAATTTGTTGAAAGTCAATGATAAGGTTTTGATAAAATTTTTAATTTTTAAAATTTCCTAAATTAATAACGTAATTTACTAACTAGGGCTGTATGTATTTTAAAATTCGATCCATTGTGAAGCAGGTAGCATAGGCACATTAAAAATAATCTAGTCTGGACATTCCTTCTTCTCCCTCTTTCAAATTTCCAACTCACTACGCTTCAGAAAGTATCATAAATCAGAAACGTTCTACATTTCATATTAAACGGATAAAAAATATTTTTTTAATTAAATATTTAAAACTTAACAGAATACAAAATTTTAAATTTGTGTTACACGCTAATTTTATCATTCATAAGTAGGTTGATTTATAAATACAATCATTTAATTCGTTATTAACCCCTTTATTAAAAATGTTATAACAAACAAGAGTAAAAGACATTCTCGATTAAACAAATTCAGACGTTAATAAAAATTTTGAGTTTTGTACTCATCAATTTAAAAAATCTGTTTTACTCTTAGGATTATGAAACATCAATTTTACGACTGTGTAAAAATATTAAGCCCGAAAAAGTTTAAAAAAATGTAACACGTTTTATTACGGTGGAGAAAGTATTCAATTCGCGCAGACCCCTAAAATAAATTATATATATATATATTTACAGGGTGGGCGAAAAGAAACTACACCCTCTTTTTAAATAGGGAACACTTGAAAGACATGTTACGAAAATTAAAATTTTGACTGCAAAAATTACTTTAATGGTTCAAAAATGATTTTAGGTGTAACCTGAAGTTTCTAGCACGCATTAATGGGTTTGTTTAAGCGGTGTGTAAACGGAATAGAAATTTAAATGGAGTCGTAAAAAGAGTTGTTTTTTTTTCTGCTCTTGAAGAGAAAATGATTCAAACACTACACTAACCGTGTCAACGAGCATTCTAAATGATTTGGGGTTGTAGCCCAGATTTTAATGAATCCATTGATATGAAACATTTCATAGAAGTACTGCAAAATTCGGAATCAACGTCCACCAGAAAACCACAGAATCTGGCTCAATTACGCGCCCACATCGAAGATGCATTCTTGAACCCCGAGATAAATGTAACAATAATGCCATCAATAGTATGCCAGATAGGTTACACGATTACGTAAATGATGAAGGACAATGTTTCGAGTCGTGTTTGCCTAAATCCCAAGTTTTTTTTTTACTACATGTAAATGCGCGTCGTTTTCGCCATAATTGTAAAGTTTTTTTTTGTGTGTGTGGGGGGGGGCGAACAAAGGTATTATTTGTTTTTCATATTTTTTAAGTTTTTTTTTTACTAATTTTTGCGAGTTTTTATCTAATTTGATGTTTTTCTGCTGCATGCATTTATCAGGTTTTTATCTAAATTTTCAAGGTTTTTTGATCATTTTTCGTGAATAAATTTTTTTTTTTTCGTTTAAAGTTTTTTTTTTTTGAAAAGAAATGTTTAAAAAAATGACGTGTAGTTAATTATGGTCGGCGAAAGTTTCTTTTAGTCCACCCTGTATATACATATGTATATATATATATATACGTACACACATCAATAAGTAAACTTTCATTAATATCAGATAAAAAGTTAAAGTATTGTACTTTTTCAAATTTCTTACATCAGAATAATTATGTTGAAAAAGATTTCCATGAAACAATTTCATTTCACAGTTAACATTGTTTAAGGTTATTTTAAAAATAATAGGAAAAAATTGAATAACTTAAATTCTAATTTTTCAGTACAGAAAGTATTTAAAAATCCTTTAAGAAAAAATGATTACACTACACTTCGTAAGTTGGCGTGACGTATTAAACAATCGCACGCAAAGAATTTAAATGAATTTTTTCAAGTGAAAATAAAATAAATAAATAAACAAAAATTACAAAAATATATTTTATTAGTAGATATATTACTGAGTAAAGTTAAAGAAAATTCTGGAATAATTTAAAAAAATAATTTTGGTTAAAGACGGTGTGTCAAATTAATAGTTTTTATAAAAATAAATTAAGCTAAATCTTGCCGGCCACTAATTATATTATCCAAAATAGTATCTAAAAACTGCCCTTTTACATTAATCGATAAGAAACTTTAGCTCGTAAATATGTTTTAAACTGAAAACTGCATAATTTTACTACGGAAAAACGAAATATTAACTGCACAATGCAAGTTTGGAAATGGCATTTATCGAGATATGCGTATTACAAACATTTTCCAGTTAATTATTTAGCCATAAATTCTGTTTGGGTTTTATAAAGCTTAAAATAGGATTATAGATGCAATAAAAAAGAATTAAAATACGCAAGAAAATAAGTAAAACATGTAACGAGATATATTATCTTTAAAATACTTTACTTTAAATATAAAAATGTACGATAAAAAAAAAAAAAGCACCTATTAAATTCATGTTATTTTACACTCCAAACGGATTAGTTAAAATAATCACCTCAAATAGCGTGTTTTTTTTCTTTTTTTTTTTTTTTTGAAAATAACTTTTTTTTAATATTATTTTATTTAGTAGTGAAAGTTAGCTTTCTCATTTAATAAGTGAAAATCAAAATATGGTATAACTACTCACTCGCTTCTACTGAATTTTATTTTTTATTAATTAATTTTACAAATAGTTTTAAAATTAACATAATACCGAGAAGATAACATTATTTATTATAAATTTCGGTACACTTACTAACAAAACAATTCATCTCCTATCTTCTTTTTTAGATTGGTGGGTATCTTACATTTCACATAAACCGTATTTATATGTGCACTTTTTTTATTAATTGATAATATACATTTTAGTGGAAAATATACTGTATTATCAGTATAACTTTCACTGATAAATAAAATAGAAAGGGGAAGAGCAAAAATCGCATAATGTATACCGAAATAAAGAATTTTTTACATCGTGTTAGCGAAACTATTATTGAAAATCTTTCACTCCAAAACCCACAAAGCAACATTTTCTATAAAATTAATGAGCTATAACAATTTTATTACAATTGAAAAAAAAGGATAACTAAATTATTTACACACTTTTTTCTGAACTAATTTCAGTATTCCAAAATCGTTAGTTGTCTTTACTACTAAGTGCATAGTTTAATTTTTACACATAATGCGTTTATATTTATATGAACCAAAACCAAAACAGTGAACATCCATAAGTGGATTCTGAAATAGTTGATAATAATCGTAAATTACCGCAACAAAGCATTTCTTAAATTTCTGTTATGTTTAACCCACTAATCACAGCTAAAATACGCGTTAATAAACATACCTAATTTTCCATATTTTCCCTTCACTTGTAGTGGTTCTAACTGACCATCTTTAAACTTTCCTAAACCTTCACCAGGATTCCAACCCATCTTTTTCAATAGTGACATACCAACATTTGATTTACATTCATTTGCATCGGACGGTGTGGAAGGTAACAATTCTTTAGTATGGTTAACATAATGTGACTTTGCCGAAGGAATAGGTGTGCTATTATTATAAAATCCTGATCGCGCTTGCTATAAGCACATTAAAATAGAAAAAACAATGCTGTTCGTTTAGAAAATAAAATTATAACTCTCTTACATTAAATACACGCAATGTCACGTTTAATGAAATGGAGCATGGATTTTATATGTAAATAAGTATGATTTTACGTTATCATTCTTCAGATTTTAATAAAAAAAAAAAAAAATAGTATTTGTTTTGTAAAGTTTTTTTACACTACGAATAATATTGAAATTAATTTATAAAACAAACACGTATTTTATGCGGCTAACAATAATTTAAAACATACTGATATAGCTTATATCTTTAAACTGGAATAACAAAGATACGTTAGCATAATTTTAAAGAATTTTTATATATCGTAAATATAATACGTTCAATAAATCAATTGGTCTACAAGCTGAATTATTATATATTTAAATAATTTGAAAAGAAAAATAAGTATTTATAAAATTTACTGAAATAATTTATTCACGTAAATATTAATTAGTTATTGCAGTCGACGATATGAATATTTGACAAAATAAATATTATTTCTTGTTATTGTCATAATAAATTTAAATTATTTTATTTGTTCAGTCGTATCGCGTGAGTCTAAGCGTCTATTCCTATATTTTTACTATACTGATATAGGTACTGTTCATGGAAGTCTCGTATGCAACAGAAATACTTACAGATCATAACCTTTGATTGTAATCACTTGCCACTGCAATACAAGTGCAATCTAAATGTATACGCATATCTAAACCTACTTATGCACATATATATTTTTACTAACAACGTAGATAAAGAAATATCAAAAATCTCTGAACGGTTGTTAAAATTATTCTATAGACAATTATCAAAATCAGTTAGCCCTAAAATATACCAAAAAAAATTAAAAGAATAACTTAAAAGAAAAAGTAGTACAATTCTAACTTTAATTCAAAACCAAACGCAAACTGTAATTAGACGAATTTTTAAAACATATACTCGTACATTGGCATAAAAATCAAGTTTAATCCGGAAAATAAATCAATTAAATTAAATTTATTCAACTACATTCAGAGTAATTTTATAGTAGCATTATAAAACAAATTTCAATTATATTTATGGAAAATTACACTTCATACACCTACATTCCGAGAAATTATGCTTTCAGTTGAGAATAGATTTTATGCGGTCCAAAAAGTCTTACCCATAAGTTATAATCTGCAGACGCAGTTACATTAACCACTTGGTTATTACTTGTATTATAATTACTCTCAGTGTAATACGGAAAATAGTTCATATTTACATCTGATGGATAATTCTGGTAATTCGAATGAGAATTAACACAAAAAACATATTGAACTTTACCAACATCATTATTACAAGGATACATACCACCAGAATACATTATTTATTAAATAAAATATATATAAATAAATATTTAAAACAATATACTGATTCTGCTGATAATAAAGCTTTTATTTATTGGTCCGCCAGTGACGGTGCAACACAGCAAATAATTTCAAGTTTGTTATGAACAGATATTAAAAGAATAAACTAATAACTAAAAATTGAATTTAAAATAAAAATAATGTAAGAATTATATAATTTGTATTTTATAAAATAATTTATATGTATTGTAATAGTTTAAAAATTAAATTATTATATAAATAAAAACATAATAAGTAAAAAATATTCTAATATCAACAATAAATATTTACATTTTTTTAATATTTTTTTTTTGCTATAATATAAAATTGAGTAATACAACAATAAGAAACTTAAAATATTTTGAGTGCTTTTTGAAATTTTGACTTTCCCGTTAAAGTTATTAAAGCTTAAAAAGCTAAATGAAAGTTTGATCTATTTGACAACGCTGTATATTTATTTCACGAATTCGTTGACTTGAGCGCTAACCCCTTTTAATCTATCATTTGTGAAATAAGCGTACAGTTCATGGTGGACACTAAATACACCTACGCTGCGGTACGCAAATATTTAAACTCCGCCCACTTGTACTTATCCGTTCGTACGATGATTGTAGAATTCATGACGTCATATGTTTGAAATTTTAAAAATGTTCAAATGCCTTATGTCCCCTTAATAACTAAACATTTTCACATTATATATTCATATTAGCCATACTATCTTTTAATTTAAAAATAAAAACAGATAGTTAGAAAATGCATATAACATCGATATGAAACTATATAATCGTGTGAAAAACATTAATTTGAATTTCTGCATTGATTTTTGATCGAATCTGTACATATTTTTGTAATAATGAATTTGATCATCTATAATTATTAGGGGAAAAAAAAAGAAAGATATGATATTAACTAAGTTCATTTCAATTGCTGGTAGCATTATTTATACGTTTCGGATCGTCCAGAAAATTTTACACTTACTAAAGAATTTATTAAATAAATAATAACATGATTTTATATAATACTAATAAACCTTTATTTGGTTGATTATTATCCAGAGGTGTCATTCGCTTTTGTAAAATTTTATTATTGCACTTTTCTTATTTTTTTTTTTTTTTGCAAAGGGTGGGGTAAAAGTAGTTTATAAAAGCGGAGAAAAATATCGAAGAAAACGAATTTAAACTATAAAGCAAAGATACAATTTTGTAAATTTAAAATAAGGTAACTAAAGATTTTAATTTAAAAATTTAAACGAATGTCAAAATATAGAAATACTACCTTTTTGCTCACTATTTTATACTGTTGCAGTATTGTTGATCCATATAAATTGAATTCATCTTTTTTTTTTTTATTTCCCATATATAGTTCTGTATTTTGAATTTTTGGTTTCATGAAATAAACTTTTATTCGCCAATATTGCAGTATTGCCGACTAACTGAATTCCTCTATTATAATATACATTTCAGATTTTAATTTTTTTATAGATCCTATGTGCTGTAGACCTATAACGTAACGTAAATTTGTTTTTAATTATTATATAGGACGAATCAAGAATAAATAAACAAAATCACTCTGACTTATTAAATACAATCTGTTTTACTGTTCGTAAATATAGAAATCACAAAGATTAATAGCTGATAGATTTTATTAATAAAAATGGCACACAACCATGTTGACGATTACATTAATTAATAAACTATAATAATAACAGCTAATATATTAACGTGGAAAAATAATAAAAGACTAGAAAATACGAAATAAAAGATTAATACCTCTACTGAAAATTAACATACATGTTTCTAATATGCTAATATTGTTTATAATAAAATTAATATATTACAGCATTATGAAGGAAGCAAATGATTAAATAATTTTTTTTCTGGTATTACAAATCCTTTTACAATGTTATATAAAACTTTAAAGGAACTTCTTGTGCAATTCCAAATTTCAACTAATACCCGGTATATTTTTAAAGTAATAAAAAATAAGAGACTAAAGCAAACAATGAACTACCATTGGGAGAAAACACGTTAAATGACGAAATAATTAAATTACATGAGGATAGTATTTAACATGATTCTGAAACTATGATTATGCTGCACGAAGTAATAAATAATACATATAATATCACTAATCAGGATAAAAAGAAACAACCTTATAATAAAGTTAAAGACTTATTACCACGGTCATCATCTATAATAGAAAAAGGTATATTAAATAAAAGAACATTAGATACAGGAAATATTTTTTTCAAATTATCAGTAAGAAAAGAAAAAATAATGAAACCTAATAGATATAATTGTGTAGTTACCTTTCCTTTTACTCATTACTGATTATGCTCACAAGTAAAAATATCTGAAAGAGGAATTAATAAGAATCTAAAAAGATTCATGGTGATTTATAATTCAAAAACAAATAATGCTACCATCATTATAATCTACATTATAATTTCTCTATTTTACTGTTTATAAAATTTGTTCTATTTTAACTTTTGTTTTGAAATGACTACTTAAAGTATAGTGCAGTTATCAATAATTTATGTACTTATTATTAACAAATGACCTGCTTAAACATTCACATTCTAATTATTAAATGATTAATTTACCGATCATAATAAATTACATTCACTATATATATTTAAAAAAGTTTTTAGAAAGATTTAAAAAAAGTATATATATATTCAATATATTTTTAATCATATACATTTGGGGACCGCTCTTTCGGGCGCGATCGATCGGGTGCAAAAAAGCGGGCACAAATCTATCGAGCGCAGACTCTATCGGGCGCAGCCACTTTCGGGCGCAGGCGAACCCAGACCTTTTTACAGACCACCTACGGTAAATTTCAGGTATCATCCGTTAAACGTTGTCATCTGTGTTAGTGAGAAACACGAGTTACCAAATACTGCTATCAGAAATTCTGTCCAAAAAATACCGTTCTTTGTTAACGATTTAGCTTTTCCGCGCGTATAGCATGTTATATATGCATCAATATATATATAATCACAAAACACATATTTTACATGATTTTATTTGGTTATTCGCTTTTTTAAATTATTTTTTATTTATTTTATTTTTTTTGAAATTACAACTTCAGCGTGAAATACTGATAAACAGACTTTCGCGATGTAAATTTAAGAGTTCTGTTGGCAATAGTGATAGGAAACGGACGAAAATTATTAATATTAATAATCGGTCAAATGCATTGTCGGGTTTTTTCATTTTTTTTTTTTTTTGCTATCGTATAGTCAACCGTATTTAAAAAATTACAAACTATCAACTCTACGCCATTTAAAGTGTAACATAACTGGATTGAATTTGTTTCAGATACATATTCCTATATTATCTTTCTTTTTTATTCGTATCTAGCAAATTTATTTAAGGAACGATTGAAGTTTTTTCTGTTATCTATAATTTTAATTATATGTTTAATTCCTATATCGAAAATGACAAACAAAGGCGCAAAAATATTTAAACATAAACACATTTATGTTAATACTGGGCGAGAAATATATACGATATTACAAATTAAAAATTAAATATCTTTGTTTTTAATTTAATATTATGTAAATGTAAATTATGGTAATCTTTAAATTAACTCACAGAATGTTCAGTACTTGAAACCTTCTGCTCGGCTAACCTTTTTTTTTTCTTTTAGTTCGTTTAGAAAAATTTCCTATCTTCAAAACACTGGACTAATATTATTTTCGTAAAAATTTTAATAAAGCCAAAAAGGAAGAAGCTTTCAAACCTTGAATTTGTTTCAATATTCCTGATAAATGCACTGTGGGAAATTCTATTTTTAAAAAAGTGGATAATCTTTTTCTGTATATAAATAGGCAAAGACAAAACAGTTCAGTACCTTCTTCACCATAACCGATTTTCTTGCTTTTTTTTTTCTGTTTAGTAACTATTGATGATCTTTAGAGCTATCAGTACACAAAATTTTGGAAACAGTTATACTTTTTTTTTCGTATTTAAATAAAGAAGTAATACAAAAAGTGAAAAAGGAAATCGTTGCAGCCAGTAAATCCGTTCTTATTGAAATGTTTTAATTTTTCTTAATAATTATCATTATTGGCTTTTTTACAGTGTACTAAATCTTAAGGTATCATTTAATTTTTGTATTGAAAGTACATATAAAATTATATGTTCTCAAATATATAATGAACTAATGTATAAAAGTGCTAAATAAATTTTGGAAATATACAAATTTATATATATTTTTCTAAAATTTTTAATGATAATTATGGTCGAATTTGGATCATTGATGGAACGCTAGTATTTATAAACACGTAAATAAAGTGGCAAACTGTAAATATATGAGATACTTTTACATTGCAAAATGATTTAATCAACCATTATGCTTAACCACTTTGCTGTATTTGCGATAAAATTATATATATTTTTTTTTTTTTCATTTATTTATTTTTTCTAAAATCTAGTTACCTCAAAAATAAATATTTTAGAGCTAGATATTTAATCATGCACGTTATGTAACACGGATTAATTACTTGGAATCTGTTTTTCTTATTACTGTGAAATATGACCTACATAAACCAAAATTCATTTTTAAAACATGCAAAAACATTAGTAATAAAATTAACATAACTAAGTAACAAAAATTTTCCGATTTTTAAACAAATATTTGACATTCTTAAAAGTATATATTTGTTTTATAACCGTTATATGTAATTATTTTAGAAAACAGGTAAATAGTGATCACTAGTGAGTATTCCTAAAAAATACAACAGCACTAAAAGCATAAATGCGGAAAATAATTTTATGGATATATTGTAAACTGCTCATATTTCTCAAACGGGCGTCAATTTTTTTTGTCGGTTCGGTTCTCACCATGGGAGATTTCCTGCGAGTGACTGAAAAGAGGTAATGAATAGGACCTCGAATATTTTACAAATATGCGAATCCGTAGGAATAAAAGAAGAAGCAAAAGTGATAAATCGTCATGGAAAAAATCGTATATTTTTCTTGGAATTGACCATAACTTTATTGTAAAGCAGTTGTTATTATTTCGGCGGAAGAAGAATTACTAGAATATTTTTCGAATAGGCTATTCTTAATGATGACCGTAGTACGGAGAATTAACGAATGAAATTGTTTTCTGTAAATAAGTGTACTGCTTTAATTTGTTTATTTTACCAAATCCTGAATAGCTTCATAAGAGGTGAAATTTATTTACCTGCTTGTTCATAACCCGTACGATTGGCTATTCGGTGTTAAATTTTTAAGAAAATGGTTAATTTTCCTAACAGAAGAACATAACAAAATGTGCAATGAATGCGTGTAAAACATGCCATTATTGTTATTTTTACCTTTCTGTTCCGAAAAAAAAAAAGAATGCCGCAAAGGATGTTGACATATAATGGTTTCTGTCATTCGTCTATGAACGTGATATAATATCAACAAAATAAAGAAAACATAATCTTATTGATAAAAGTAACCGAGTAGAAAAAAAGAAATATGTCGATTGTGACAAACGTTTGTTGAAAGTTGCAACAAATTATAATCAGCTCCAGCTTGAAGATTATCTTCGTGGTGTACCACATAAAGTAATTAGTTACCTTTAGTGTTTGCATGTATTATAGGTACTATTATTATTATTTATATGTAAGATTTCGAAATCGTTTATTTCTATATTTGTAATTAATGCTATTATTATTATATTATAATTGCAAACTCTTATTTTGTTGGGAAAACCTGAAAGAGGAAAAACATAATTTCTAATTCGACTAGTTGTATGAACACTCCTTGTACCTTGCAGGTATATATAGTTTGAGAAATTATCATTCCTGCGGAAAGGGGGGATAATTTTTTTGCGACAGTTTTACCGCAATACATACTATAGGTTTCAAATTGTTGGTAACTTAAATATTGTTTATGCGTGTTACAGAAAATACCTATTTATTAAATAAAACTATATCCATTTCATATAAGAAAGATTGATTCCTTATCGAAGAATAATGAGGATATTGTTCCAATTTTTGTGGTTTTTGAAAATTTCAGTTATTACTAAACGACCAAACATTTTAATTTGTGTAGTATGCTGTAAGCTAATTTAACAGGCTCAGTTTGATATTGGCACAGTTGTGTTTAAGCCGTATGTGAAAAAAAGAAACAAAAAAAAACGACGGACTAGAATATTATTTTTCTTATAAATATGTTCAAAATTTATCCTCTTCTTTCTTTCATATCTACTTCATGCGACATTTTATGTTTTCGTTTACTATAAAACATGCACGCAGGAGCAAGTTCATTTTTTCATAAATATTAAACATTTTTTTCTTTTTGTGCGTTTTACTTTTAGGCCAATAAGGTTAAATCTAAAAAAGCAACCTAAAGGAATCGAACAAAAATAAAAACAAACATACAAAGGCTAACTGACGAATCATTCTGAATAAATTAATGAAATAACTATCTAAAAACAAATAGACGATCGTGCTCATTTTAACAATTACTCATTTATTGTTTTGATCACATTTTGCCTCAGCGGGACTTTTCTGTTCAGCAAATACAAAAAGAAAACAAGCAAGCGTATGGATAATTTTGTATTTGCAACAACACATCATAAGTATCGAATTGCAAACCGGGTAAAGGTCCTTTTGGGGGGGAGGGGGGGATCGCCAGTCGAGGGCATTACGCAGCATAATTTTGTGTTAGTGAGAGAGAGGGAGAAACTGATTAAAATTGAATATTACTGGAAATAGAAGACATGAAGGACGCTATAATAGCAATGATTGCCGGAGATGGAAAGGAATGAATAAAGAAATCACTGTATGGAGTAGGCAAACCGAGTTTCGGGAGTTGCCTATAGAAGTGAGAGCGTTCTGTAGATATAGACGCGCATTCAAAGAAGATGTGATTTGTGTCACAGATTAGATCGGAATCATCCGGATGGAAGGAACAAAAAGGAGAAGAGGACATAGAAAAGCGAAAAGAAGATGCCGGAAGACGACTATGATCTAGACGAAGCCTGCAAATGGAAGAGATAAGAAAGCGCGAGAGATGAGAGAAGTCAAGGTACCAAGGGTACGGAGGAGGATGGGTTTGGATGCTAAGGTAGAAGGATTCAGGATTCGAGAATAAAAGAGGATAACTATCGTGCCATCGACTACGATGGAGGTCCTTGATTGACGTGACTAAATAAATAAATAAGACTGAGGTCGAAAAAGGTAATTCTCATTTAGGTTTTGCAGTCATTACCAATAAGCAGCTTCTTTCATATTATTCACTAGCGTCACTAAAGAATTTTTTTTTTTCGAAATAAAACCAAAAAACCTTTAGTAAAGAAAGCCGTCGTGATGAGAAACAGAAGACAAAATTCGAATAACGAATACCTGCGAATTATTCCTTTTAAAGCTTTGTGTTACTCAAATCCAACTCACCTGAACTGACAATATTTAGAAAGTATTATTGCAATTTAGTGTGATAAGTTAGTAAAAAAACGAAATTTTAGAACAAAAAAATCGGTTAAAACGCGTTTTGCAACTAACAAACGTGTAAATTACAAAGTGGTTGTAGCCATTGACGGTTCTCTTCCTTTTTTTATTAAACACTATTTCACAGTGGAAAATTACTTAATCGCTTTTGTTCTCAACTTACTTCTTTACTTCTTTCTTTTTCCTTACAAAACATGCATCAAGTATTGCCGAGTCGATTTTTTTAATTATTATTATTTTTTTATGAGCCGCTCGCTTTATTATTAGACAAAACAAGAAAAGCTTCTTGCTTATTGGCTTTATTAAAATTTTTATGAAAATAATATTAGTCCAGTGTCTTGAAGATAGGAAATTTTTCTAAACGAACTAAAAGAAAAAAAAAAGGTTAGCCGAGCAGAAGGTTTCATGTACTGAACATTCTGTGAGTTAATTTAAAGATTACCGTAATTTACATTTACATAATATTAAATTAAAAACAAAGATATTTAATTTTTAATTTGTAATATCGTATATATTTCTCGCCCAGTATTAACACAAATGTGTTTATGTTTAAATATTTTTGCGCCTTTGTTTGTCATTTTCGATATAGGAATTAAACATATAATTAAAATTATAGATAACAGAAAAAACTTCAATCGTTCCTCAAATAAATTTGCTAGATACGAATAAAAAAGAAAGATAATATAAGGAATATGTATCTGAAACAAATTCAATCCAGTTATGTTACACTTTAAATGGCGTAGAGTTGATAGTTTGTAATTTTTTAAATACGGTTGACTATACGATAGCAAAAAAAAAAAAAAATGAAAAAACCCGACAATGCATTTGACCGATTATTAATATTAATAATTTTCGTCCGTTTCCTATCACTATTGCCAACAGAACTCTTAAATTTACATCGCGAAAGTCTGTTTATCAGTATTTCACGCTGAAGTTGTAATTTCAAAAAAAAAAAAATAAATAAAAAATAATTTAAAAAAGCGAATAACCAAATAAAATCATGTAAAATATGTGTTTTGTGATTATATATATATTGATGCATATATAACATGCTATACGCGCGGAAAAGCTAAATCGTTAACGAAGAACGGTATTTTTTGGACAGAATTTCTGATAGCAGTATTTGGTAACTCGTGTTTCTCACTAACACAGATGACAACGTTTAACGGATGATACCTGAAATTCACCTTAGGTGGTCTGTAAAAAGGTCTGGGTTCGCCTGCGCCCGAAAGTGGCTGCGCCCGATAGAGTCTGCGCCCGATAGAGCTGCGCCCGATCGATCGCGCCCGAAAGAGGGTGACCCTATACATTTATTTTCACTATAATGTTTAAAAAAGGGTGTAGTCTATTATTTATAATTCCTGAAAAATTTTAATATTAACACTCGTTTTATATGTATTTGTAAAATTATGTAGTATGTTTTACTGATCTGGTTTAGTCCTCCATATTTTACAAGATTAGAAATGCATATGATAAAAAAAAAAATTCTATAGTACAAAAAAAAAGACGTAAATATTTTAAATTTTTATCACAATAATGTAAAATGTATATAATTCCAACAAGAAATGTACAACATAAGTAATGTTTTATTAAATTATATTACACACATGTAGTTTACGATTTTATAATACTACAGATTGTATAAAGAAATAAATTTATATATTGTCTAGTAATTACAAAATTATTACACAAAACTAGCTTCTTATAAAATATTTATCTCATCTCCGAAAAACGTAAAAATATTATTGTTTAATCCCGGGTTATTATGTTTGACATTGTATAATGACGTCACAACATTAACAGAAACGAAGAAGTACAAATAGGCGGAGTTTAAATATTTGCGTACCGCAGCGTAGGTGTATTTAGTGTCCACCTACAGTTCATTTTTCAAGCCTTAAAGGCTATGTTCGCAAGACTAAATTTACTCATACATTTGCCTGACAAGACTAAAAACTAAAACTGCAATGACGTAATTTGTGAATCCGATGAAAAGTAAAAGCAACTAAAACGCTGGAAGTTGGGTGGGAAAATGGAAGTAATTGGTCTTGCGTCATCGTTGCAAAAACGATAGCAAAATTGTTAAACTACATCGATTGCTTACAACAATTATCGACTTTTTAAAATTTTTAATACTCTCTTCAGAAATTGAAATAATTCTCAGATGCCATTTAGTCCTATTATCGGTTTTTCCTGTTTACTCTTTTAGTGAATTTACGCGTTTATTTATATATAATTTTGTAATTATTGAACATAAACGAAATAATAATTCATAAAGTGATGAAATGCGTGTTTAGTACACTTTATGTATATAGTAATTTTAAATTTTTATTACGGAAAAATGTAATGGTGGACAAGAAAGTAAATATAATAAACATAGTCAATGAATTGTGAAAAATAAAATGTACCTTTTTTTTATCGTCAGATGTGCAATGCATTTAGAGAAGAAACATAATATTAAAATGCTCAAGTATGAATTTACATGTGAAAAAGGGTAAATCATTTATACTTCAATAAATAGTTTAAAGCGATGTACTATGTTATAACACTTTTTAAATTATATGCCAATAAAAAAGTATCCAATCATATGTAAAATTATTGTTATAATTCACATTCATAAATATATTTTTTTTATGAATTAATATTAAAATTATGTGAAAATGTTAACACTCAATGATTTACATGAAACTTTTTTAGAATTTAATATATGGGAACGAAAACAGGAATCAAGTAATATAGAACAGTATAAACCGTGTGATGCAGTAAAGGAAAAAAAAGGAAATGTGAAGCTGTTTATTTGTAATTGTGTTGGCCAAGTAAAAACTGAAATACACAGACGTATTCCTCATAGAAAAGAACTTTGTAAGATTGGTGAGATACATATATCTGTATTGTTTGTTAATTAATAACTATAAAAAATTTAGTTAAATAAAAATAGTGATTTTGGTATATAATTAATAGATTGCATTGCACAATTATAAATAGGTGCGATAATTGAGTTTTTTGCGGTTTTGCTGAAATGTTTACTATTTGCTTTTAAGTCTTAAATGTTTTTTTGCAATTTTAAGAACATGAAAACAAATCTTATTGAAATTGAATGTAATGGTATTTTTGAAAAAATTAATTGGTTTTAAAAAAGTTATTAATATTGGAGGGTGTAACAATTTCTAAATATAGAGAATATTAAGAATACATTATTTAAGTCAAATTTGAAATAAATGAAAGTGGACATATGCTTAAATACTAAGGTGAAAAAAATTATATAGTTAATTTATGCGCGTTTCATATTTATTAATTTTTTTATCATTCGTTCACACATTTTATTCCGTTAAAAATTATTTGTTGTGTCTAATATAAAAGTAGAACTTTAAGACTTTAGTGTGTAAGATTATAATAAGGATAATTACACATATGTACCATAATAAGGTAAATTATAAGGTAATTTTCTATTTGGAATGTTAATAGAAAGAATAAGAAGGAAAGAAAATAAAAAAAATGATATTATTACTGGTTATGTTTTAATATATAAATACGACTTAATAATTTAGGTGTATAAGGTTATGTTTAGAATAATTACTGATTTAGACTTCATACATAGTGTCTCTGGACAGCAAACGTAGAAAAATTATTTAAATTTCATTGAATTAAAGCTGACTAATCTTGTCACCATAAACATACTTAAACAATATAAAACAAGTAAAAAATTGATCACGGTTTATTTTTAAATATATAAATTATTTATATAAAAATTTGTTTATTCACCTTTTATATGGTAACTAAAAATCCAGATTCAAAATATAATTTAAAGTACATTATTTAATATATGTTTTTTCTATTTATTTACATTTATGTTTCATTTGCAGATTGCATATGGCTTGACCACACTGTTATTTGGATCAACATATAGAATAAACTTTTGTGATTTGAATTGCTATTGTTTATAGTTAAATTAGACATTATATTTTATGTATATATACAAATTATTTTAATTTTAAGTCACAGTTGTAATTTACGATAAATCAAAAATCTCACGTTTGGTAAATGTGTAATTTATTGTGATTTATTTTTTCTAAAGATTTATACAAAAAGAATTATTTATGTACTGTAATTTACACTATTGTAACAACTTAAAGTATTTCAAAAAACTTTTTTACAACATACATATTTTATTTACTTTTGACAATTTTTATTATTTCATTAATTTCATAGTATAGATCTTTTAATTGTATTAAATTTCAGAATGTGTTTTTAAATTTATTCTATATTTTGTTGATAACTTTTGTAAGTTTGCTATATTTCTTAATAGAAAAGGTGTGTGTACTACAAATCTCCAGTTTATTCATGTGCTTCAACTGTGTGTTATATATTTTTATAACAAGGTCAATCAAGCATGGTGTTTTGTGGGATAAGGATTCTGTATATTAAGTTAAAGATAACTATGATTTACACTTACATAATGTTAAATTCAAAACAAAGAAGTCTAATTTTTCGTGCTGCAAAGAAGGAGAAAAAAACGCTATTTCTGGCGCTTTTTTAAACTTTTTTCCGATTTTGAAAATTTCAATAAGAAAACAGAATATAGTTTCATTCTCAATAAATAGTGAACTTCTTATCAATATATCATACTGGTGGGGGGGAATATTTTTTTCAAAAATGTCAAGTTTAGGTGCCTCGAGAGCTTAAAATAAAGCTGTAAGCTCAGCTATAGTTTTCTTATAAGCCGGTTCCTTATTCATATATTTGAAATAAGTTTTGGTTTTCGCAACTTTTTTATTTGAGATATTACTTATGTGAACATCTTTTTTTTTTGTTGTTGTTTTTGCTCCAAAAGGAAGGGTTTAAATTATTTTTTAACCATAACTTTTTGGTTTTATGAAAGAACTTTTGCGTTTTGTTTTAGATTTCGAATTTAACTTTTGAAGGGTTATCTGGTGTTGAATTATTCATTTTTAAATGATTTTTGAGGTTGTTTTAAATTCTGTGTAAGTTCTTGGAGGTTTTTTAAATTTTATGCTATCCGGAGTAATTGACTACCTTGAAATAATATATTGTCTTAAAGAGAAGTTTAATTGTAATTTTTAATCCAATTTTGAAGTTTATAAGTCAAACTGTTCGTAAGGTGTTGATTTTTATTTTGTTTTCTATTCTGCATTTTCTTAAATAAAATGTGTTCTCAGTCCTTGAAATAGTTTATAATATAAAATGCCCATGTATTATGTACAATCATAAATTCTATTTGTTACATATATATATAAATATATAATCAAAGAAAAAAAAAAAATTGTTTCATATATTGCCTCAAAAATTTGGTGTTACAGTAAAAAACAGTTATAGTAAATAATAGCTTTGAACAGGTTATAGAAACGAGTATTGCTGTAAGTGGAAGAAGTGCATAAAACTATAGGTTAATTTTTATCCAATATTGCAACCAAAATTTGTTATTAAAATAATAAATTATGGCTTATAATGACATGGATAAACATGTAATTTTAAAAGTTTTTATAGATGAATTTAACTAAAATCGTCATTCAATTTTTTTTTCTTAAAAAAGGAAAAAAGATGACAAAAGACTGGTACCAGTACTAAATAACAAGTCACCAGTCAGATTTTGGTGAAATACAATCAGCCATATTAATGTTCGGTCACGTTATAGAACAAATGAATGCACCAGATAAAAATAAAGTTTTATAAGTAATTTTCTTTAAACGAATTATGATTCTTTTTTTTACATGCATGCATTTAGAAGATTTTTCTTTGTGTTATTTCATTTAAAACATTACAAACGAATATTAATGCGCCTGACTATATTATGGTGCTCTCATTCCTGATAGTTCGTAAATGCGGCTTCTCCACACTATTCCAGTGTTACGGCTTTAACAAGAAGAAAAAGGACAAAGAAACTATTCAAGCTAAAAAGGCTACTCGCCGTATCCAACCAAATTATCAACCTCGTCTGGAGGCTCGTGTTATTGACACGAATAAATTCAATTGTTAATCAAATAAAATGTATTATATTCACATAATTAAACAACGCGTAGTTACTCAATGACAAAAGTATTTTGGAACTAAGATCAGATGATCAGAGCATAAAACAAGGATAAGGCCCGTTGCCCATAGCAGCGAGGAATGTGAAATGTGAAATGCGGAATGTGAAATGTGTTTTTTTCGGCTGCTCATTGCAGCGAGTTCGCTGAGCGAGGAAATAATGGTTTGCGATGAAATTATCGAATTTTTGTTCGATATTTGTTTACTATTTTCTTCAGCTGTTAGTTTTCACTAGGTTAACGAAGTGTATACAGTTTGCTTTTATTTTGTATGTAATCATTTTCTTTTTAAAGTATAAAATAATATATGCTATTTTGTATAATTAAGTGTTTACGTAATTTTACTCTATGGCAACATCTACAAGTAGAAGACAATTATTAGATTTATACTTTTCAGCAGAGTCCGAAGAGGAAGCTGAAAATTTATTAATAATAAAAAAAATCAAAAGAAGAAGATTCTGGATGCAAAAATATTTACATTCTAGAAATGATTATGGAGAATTTCATCGGTTAATTCCGGAATTAACGGAGGAAGCATTCGTAAAATATTTCCGGCTGTCCAAAGATCAATTCAAAGAAATTCATGACCTGATAAAACATAAAATCGTAAAAAAATGCAGTAATTATAGGCGGCCTATTAATACAGATGAAAAATTGGCAGTGTGTTTAAAGTAAGTAAAAATTTTTATAATGTATTTTCAAATTTGGTTTTAATTTTTCCTGAAGAAGAAATGGATAATGATTTTTTTTTTTTCATTGTGTGCTTTTTGAAGATAAAACATAATTTCATATTTGAATTCATTAGACAAAGACCACCTCAATTAGGACAGATATATTTAAACAATAGTTTCCCAAATATATTTGAATTTTATTTTTAAAAAACCTTTAAGTTTAAATTTTAGTTAAAACAATTGTAATCCGGTTTCGGTTTTGGCTGAAAATTTTGTTTCCGTCGGACTACTTTTCCACTTTAAATAATTTAAAACTGCGTCATGAAATTTACGCTCTGTTTATTATGTACATTAATAGAGGCGCAATAGTGTAGAAGAATGCTAACCAAATTCACTATACTTAAGAAAATTTTAAGTTTGCAACAAAATTCTAAATAGTTTATTAATTTTGGTATTTTTTGATCTTTCTTTACTGATTTATTTTGTTTTAATTTTTATATTTCAAAAAGTTTATCAATTTACTTAGAAACGCCAACAGACCATAAAATAAGAGCAGGACTAATTTCCATATGTTTTCATGGTTTCTTATATTTTCTAGGTATTTGGCGACTGGGAATTCTTTTCGATCAATAGCATTTAGCTACAGATTAGGAGAAAGTACTGTTGGTCGGATTGTTGAGGAAGTTTCTGATGTATTATGGAGCGAATTGCAACCGATTGTTTTACCAACACCAACAATGGAAACTTGGTTACAAACTGCAGCGGACTTTAAAAAAATATGGAATTTTAATAACTGTGTTGGAGCAATAGATGGGAAACATGTAACAATACGGAAACCTATTAAAAGCGGATCAGCGTATTATAATTATAAGAAAAATTTTTCCATTGTTTTAATGGCAGTAGTCGATGCAGATTATAAATTTTTAATAATCGACGAAGGATCATATGGTAGATTTAGTGATGGGAACATTTTTGCAAATTCCAACTTTGGAAATGCACTGAAAAATAACGCATTAGATCTTCCCGGAGATAGCTGTCTTGTAAATGATGGAGAAAAACTGCCGTATGTTTTTGTTGCAGATGAAGCTTTCCCTTTGATGGAACATTTAATGAGACCATATCCCAGAATAGAACTGAATGAACCTAAAAAAATATTCAACTATAGGCTCAGTAGAGCTCGACGAACTGTGGAAAGTGCGTTTGGTATTTTAGCTGCCAGATGGCGTGTATATTTGAAACCTTTCGAAATACATGTAACCAAAGTCGATAAAGTAATTAAAGCTACTTGCGTGCTTCATAATTATTTAAGAAGTCAAAAAATGTCAAGACAAGCAGTGGAAGAAGAAATTGATGGGCTTGGAAGAGAAATTCCAAAAGATCAGTTACTTTCTGCACGGCGTGTTGGATTTAATGCTTCTTCAACTGCTTTTGCAATACGGCAGAAGTTTACAGAATTTTTTGTTTCATCTGCTGGTAGTATAAATTGGCAAACAAATAGTATTGAACAAGGGCATTTTTAATTTTTTTTTTAGATATGTTGTAAAAATTGTTGGATATAAACACACCGTTTAATATAAGATTAAACATTTAAATTTTCTGTTAGATTATATTTTTTTTACTTTGTGTAATTTTTTGTTGTATACTTTTATATTTCATTTTTATTAATAAACATTCGTCATTCGTTTTTGTCATTTAAAATTGTATTTAATTTTTATTATTAACAAAATTTACCACAGTATAAAAAATTAGGAATGTAAATGAATGGAGTATTTAATTGTGTGAAGTTCTTCACAAGTTCGAATTTTTTTTTTGCTCCTATAGCACCTGATATTTAAAAAACATTTATATAGAAAATATTATATATCCTATTTAGTTTAAAATATACGCAGAGATATGACGTACAGTTTCATAGTAAAAATTTAAGAAAATTTTAATTGACCTTACACAGTCAACAATGCTATTAGTAATTACGAATATTGACAGCATTACTGAATTTTTCGTTATATAGCACTATGCAAAAATTTACTTAAATTTGCAAACAAATTATTCAAAATAAATACTTATAAAATCGTATTTAACGAGTACACAAAATTAATAATTTTAAGATAAGGTATATAAACTTCTAAATTTGTGTATATTCTTGGTTCAATCAAATCTAGATTCAAATTATGCGCTTTTTATTTTTATATTGCAGCAAAAAATAACACTAAGTAGGCACCATCTAAAATTTTGATATTCTATTAATTATTTAATCGACATATAAAAATGTAGTGTTTGTCTGTGATTTGCGAATATTTCCATTATAATTGTTGCATCGGGCTATTTTTATCGCACATAAACAGAAAATATATTTTTGTTAAATTTTCGTCTGTCTGTTCTAATTTTATTCAAAAACTATTATAGCAATAGTGATAATATTACCTGATTCGTTCTAAGCTTTGTTTCAAATTGATTTCATAAATAGTACAAAAGTTACAACAATTTAAAGTTAAAAAAATAAGTAAACAGCAATATCTCTGTCAAATCGTTTAAAATTTAACAGCCGACTATTGCCGAAAACAAACAAAATCGGAAAATATGTTGTTACTGTCGTCAGTAAAACGTAAACATCTCGCGCTATTAACACATTATATATCTATGGAGTGTGGTAGCCAAATATAATGACATATTTATTAGTGATATTTTAGTTATTACCCAGGTAAGTATATAAACAGAATTTCCTTAATTATTACTGACACAAGTTTTTCATGTGTAACTTGTGTGTGTATTCTATTTAATATACATCGCAGATACGTAGATTACGTATTAAAAAAATAATTACACGGCGAAGAGCCGTGGGTAACTTCTAATTCATATAAAAAAATTTAGTAACTTCACTCTCACAAACTAATTTTACATTTTTATAAATTGGTCAAAAAGAAAACTACTTTTTACTTTTTTAATTTGCATTGCTATAAAATTGTAAATTTAATATTAATGAAGAAATTTTGCAACATATCCCCATAAATTAAAATTGTCTTATCAAAAATTTAGTAAATGAAACAGCTATAAATTACGATTGAAATAATGTATTAATAATAGTGATATAACCGTTATTTATATATCCATAAATATCTGCTGCTCACTTAACCTAGGATGCTGAAAGCTCGAAATTTAAAAAAAAAAATACTTCTTTTTCCGGCATGTGATATATTAATCGAAAAAGTGCTATTCGTCGGGAACGAAACTATTTCAATTTATTAACGAACCTTTTGAAGTTGGCGAAAAGTTTAAAAAGGCGCGAAATTTAGTATTACATAAATATAAATTATAGTTATCTTTAACCTAACCACCAGTGAACATTATGCTTGACTGAACTTATTTTTGTTAGTTTAATAACAGCACCTGGCAATTCGAATATATATATATATAAAAGATTAAATTGCTTATGAAATTACGACAATATTAATCATTAATTTGAAAAACCAAATCAAAAATGAACAAAAATTAATCCTATTATTTGCAATTTCAATATTTGGAAATAAAAAAAGGTAGTAATCAGCTTTAACATTTAAGAAATGTGAAATTCTAAATAAGTGTACATACTCAAATTTTATTGATAATACTACTAATTGTTACCAGTGGTTGAAAAAATTTATAGGCATCTTTGTTATCACCCAAAACATTTTATTAACAATAATTTAAGTTATTACATAGTTATTTTTTAACAAATACAGTGAGCAAAATAAATATTCGGACTAGCAAAAACAAAAATAAAAACGCATCGTAAGAGAGGTTAAAAAAATTTTTTTTTTTCAATTTTTTTTATAGTAACATAAAACATACTGCAATGAACACATTGTGTGAAAAAAAAAAAAAAATCATAAAAATGAGAAAAATAACGAAAAAATGCATCTGTCGAAGCAAAACATAATATTCGAACTCGCAAAATTAATATTCGGACTTGAAATAAATTTCGTATTTATAGCGCTGAAAACATGAAATTTTCGTGTTTAATATTTGGTGTGCATCCCTTTAGCTTTATAGACAGCATGCCATCTGCGTGGCACCGAAGAAACCAGTTTTTCAAGATAAGTTGCAGGGATCTTGTGCCACTCTTCTTGCAGTATTTCTTTAAGCTCTGCCTTGCTCGATATCGTGTGTTGACGGACTTTGGAGTCGAGGTATTCCCACAAATTTTCAATTGGGTTACAATCCGGAGATTGAGGGGGAGTATCCAAAACCTTTGGGCAATTATATAGCAACCAGACCTTCGTTTTGTATGCTTTATGTTTTGGATCATTATCCTGGTAAAAAACGAAGGTCTGACGAATGCCTAATTTTTCTGCACTGCTATGAAGGTGATCTCTCAAAATTTCAATATACGCATCGGCGTTCATGACCCCATCAATAAACACTAAACTGCCCACTCCGCTGGCCGAAAAACACCCCCAAACCATAACTGAACCGCCTCCATATTTTACCGTCGGTTTGATATTTTTTTGTTCAAGTGCAGTGTTAGGCTTTCTCCAAACCCGAACTTTCCCGTCGCTGCTGAACACATTAAATTTCGATTCATCGGTGAAAATTACATTTTTCCAAAACCCCTCATCTTTTATTCGGTATTCCCTTGCGAAATTGAACCGCTTTCGTTGGTTAACTGTACTAAGGAGCGGTTTCAGTCGCGCAGTGCGTGACTTATACCCCATACTTCTAAACGTATTACGTATCGTTTGAGATGTAACTTCCTTACCAGTTCTTTCCAACAATGCTGTCGCAAGTTTTGAGGCGCTCATTTTAGGATTTTTTTCAATCTCTCGTCGAATAAATCGTTTTTCTACGTCCGTAAGTTTCTCTGGTCGACCCTTTTGCTTATGCGATTCAATTCGATCCTCCCTCTGAAACCTGTTTACAATGTCATAAACGGTGCTTCGAGGTAAATTTAATAACCGCGATATCTCGTTACCCGATTTTCCTTTTACCCGATTAAAAATCACCATTTGACGCACTTCACAAGAAGTATTTTTACTTTTTCGCAACATCATTTTTTCACGTAACGCATTAAAACTTGATTTACGCATATGAGTCGATCAATAATGCTCAAAATGCTTCAAGTGATGATTAGTAGTGCTTACTGATGAGTAATACAACGTTCGCTTGCGTTGCATACGCTCGGGAAAAACCCCAAGGGCGTGTTGTCTACAGATTATTGAAAAGTCCGAATATTAATTTTGCACATCCGAATATTATGCTTGCTTTGACAGATGCATTTTTTTGTTGTTTTTCTCGGTTTTTGAAGTTTTTTTTTTTTGTTTTCTCACACAATGTGTTCATTGCAGTATGTTTTATGTGACCATAAAAAAAAAAACATTCAAAAAACCTTTTTTAACCTCTCTTGCGATGCGTTTTTGATTTCGTTTTTGCTAGTCCGAATATTTATTTTGCACACTGTATATTCTACAAGCAATTAATATCGACATCGCAAACAATGTAATCAATGTCATGAACACTTGGTTGTTCGGTATTTTCATCGGATTTTTTGCTATTCATTTCTTCATCCTCTGCGTCAGTAATTATTTGAAAAATTTTTTTCTTTATTTTTACTTGAGACTGATGGCTCAATTTTTGTGTAGTAACACACATTGATTCAAAAAAAAGAGCCATCTCGTTCTTCGGTGTACTTTCTAACGCCAGCAATTGTTCTCTTTCTTTTTTCCGTTCTTCCCTCCGCTTTTCGGCATTTCTTATATACTCTTCCAATGAAAAATTGCGTCGTTTTCTTTGCGGTGAAGCATTCTGCTGCGAAAATGTTGGACTATGTGTCGAACGCAATTCGAATAAATCTTCGTCAGAATTAACTCCAATACTTTCATTGTTTTCACATGCAGTGAAATTGGTATCTGTATTTCGATTGTTCATAAATGGAATTAAAAATCCCATTATCTCTTGATACTTCCATGGTTTCAGGTTTCTAGCGGCTGCACCGCTTTTAGTTGCCTGCCGTTTAATACTATCGCGGTGGCAATCTCTTAATTTCTTCCACGTGTGCTTCGCTGTTTTACCTAAACAAAAACATTGGTTCCATTACTATTTATATGTTACTTTATACAAAACACAAACACTCAGAATTTTTTAACAGTTCTTATTAAATTTTATATAACTATAAAATTAAGTACACTGAACTCCTAAAATTCACAAAGGAAACGTTCTACAATTTTTTTGCAAATGTCAAGTCTAATGTTTCATTCTATACTGCTATTACAGAAAACTTAAAAAGGCGATTAAATATTTTATTATTGTATTAATAGAACATAAATTTAGATTTTTAAACAAATATTTATTTAATGATATTTTTGTTGCAGTTTAAAAATAAAACTCGGCTAATGCAAACTGAACCGAGCATGTAAACATGTTAAGAATTTAAGATTTCACAAATATAGAATCCGTGGATGTTCAGGGTTTATACAGTAAACAATTTTACAAATGCGGCACAATTAAATTTCTATGATACTCATTTAATCGACAACAAGTTAAATACTTGGGGTATGAATATAAACTAAAATTCAAAATATATTTATGTTATAAATTTTGAAATAACAAAAATTTATACATATTAACTAATTAAATAAATACATAAACATAAAAACAATTTAATGTATATAACTGTTTTTATGTTATTTATGTAATGTATGCAATTGTTCCAAACTTCTTTATCACTTCATATCAGATCTAATATTACATTTATATATTTCTGTAAGATCATCATTAAATATTTTGTATAAAAAATTAAATAATTAATGTTTTACTAAAGTGTAATAATTTTCAGATTTTACGTTAGATTTCGTAATTAATTTTAAACTGAATGACTTAATATCCTAATTAACACACTACAATATAATTATTGCTCTAATTTGATGACTTTAATGATTAATTTTAATGGACACTTTTCTCAATCCCAAAATTTTCTTTACTAAAATAAATTATAAAACAAAAATTTTCCAAGTCACATTTCACTTCTATATAATAATAAAATTCAAAACAATAGATTTTAAAACCGCATATAAAGTTTAAATAAAGATGAAAAATAACTCACCATCTTTTATTTGAAGTTCTTTCGCGATCAAAGACCATACATCGTCTTTCATATTAATATTTTTAAAATTGTTATCTTCGGTATTATATAAGAATTCATATTTCTTAACCATCTCAATTAACCTTTCCATTATGTATAATTTAAACTAATACGAAATATTTCAACAAATTAAAAATAAAAAGTAACATACACATACATATCAACACAAAAACAGCAAACAAATGGAATATTAAAGACAAAAACAACAAACATACCGAACAAATTACGAAAATGTGCGAAATGTGTTTTGAAAAACTCGCTCAGCTGGCGATCCGAGCGAGGAATTATTTTTCCTCGCTCGCCTCTTTCGACCATTTCGACTATTTCTCGTCGCAATGGGCAGTGTTACATTTAAATGTATAGTAATCGATTTTCAGAAAACACATTACACATTTCACATTTCACATTCCTCGCTGCTATGGGCAACGGGCCTAAGCAACGACAAACAAAAAAAAATATTTACAAAAATTCTCCAACTCTTGTTAATTACTATGACGACGAGCAATAAATTTAATTCAAGTTTTATTATGAGCTCGCCGACCACGTAATCGCTTTACAAACGGTAACCTTGTAACCAGGGGTGTATCGTCAATAGAAGCGATGGATGCACCGCTTCCTCTAACAAATCAGTAGGAAATTGTTTTTTTTCGCATTTGCGAAACGAAATAAAATGAAATAACTTGCTGAATTTAAGTGCAAAAATTAAAAATTACTAGAAAAAAAGTGCTAGATGAAAGAGCATCTGCAATAGCGAGTAACAGAAAAAGCTACACGCTTACTGTCTACAGTTGCCTCCAAATGATCTGCTGCATGTTGATAATGGAAAAAGGTTGCGCACTTATATTCAATTTGGAAGCGCCAGATGTGTCGCTTCCAGATCACATCATTTGCACGAATTTTTATCCCGTGCATTGGGAGTAAAGTAAAAATGGGCACACATATTCAATCTGGAAGCGTCGAGTAAAATCGCTTTACTAGCATGTACAACAATCAACAGTGCAATTTTTATGCATGTCAGTATGTGTGTGTGTACAATCATTGTGTAATGTGGTATTTGCAGTACTGGAAACGATGATCAGTCGTGCGTTTTCCACTTTTCAGTCCGTAATATTACTACAGTAGAAGCTATACCAGCACGTTTATCCGTGATGTTTCAGTCTGGTAAAATGCAAACATTTTCGAAATTGAGACTACATATAATTATTAAAACACTTCCACTGATTGGTTTTAGTTCATTAAGTAATCCAGAAAAAATTAAATATTCAAAATAATAAAACAACGCCTAGTTTAGATAATTTTAGTACAAAATCGAAAGGCGTGTAAAAATTCTCTTCCATAATTTATCAAAGCTAAAACCCCAGTAGTGAATCAGCCATCGGTACTGCCCGACCAGTCACACTGACACCTCATCGCACACACTCTCACATTTATTCTTATCATATGTGTAATTTTGCAAAATAACGTCGCTTATAGTCAGTTTGCGATATGCATAAATGTAAGATACTACTCGTTACAGAAAAAAACTTGTTATTTTACGTTTAGAAAATGAGAAGTCCATTAAAATTGAATAAAACAGTTCAACGTTCTTTATACCACAATTTACAAAATTAAAAAAAAAAAATTGAAAAGAAAAGGTAAAACAGAATAAAGGAAAACTGGTTGAAGTAAATGTACTGAATTTTAAAAACAATTTTACATGGTTTAGTTTCAATAAAGCATTAGTGTTCATACTAGTGAACCAAATTTTACAGAATAAACTAACAAATTTGCTGAAAAACTAAATATACGTATATAATTTTTAGAGTTCATCTGCATAAATGCAGCAGTTTTTTAATTGCCACCGTATTGCCTCTTCAAAAACAACTTCAAAAGCAATTGGTATTCCGAATGAAATTTTAAAAAATTGATTATTGTTCGACCTCAATTTGTTTTGAAATGTTATGCACAAACAATTCAGTTTCAGAAAAGTTGTTTATAGAATTTTGAGATTCCAACTCACTCCTTCCATACAATTATTACTTTAATCAGTTAAAACTTGTTCTATATATATTTCATAAAAGTTTATATCAGAGTAATCATTCAGTAACAGTAAATTTTCAAATTAAACATACGCTTTATTTAATTTCAGGCATAATGATGAACCACTTAAAAACTTTTATTTATATAGTTTCCTATTTAAAAATAATATAAAACTATTGAATTTGATATTTTACATTACATACAAATTATTTACATATATAAAAATCATTTGTAAAATTTGTATTCGGCATAATAAAATTATGAGTACTTTTTTATTTCATACATTTACTTTCTCTACTTAAAACATTTGGAATTGAAAACTGTTTATTATGTATATTCTGGGATGCTTTTAAAAAATTGACTCAGTATTGAGGAATTTATGTTTAAAATTATCCAATAATACAGATATATCATTTTCTTCAAAAACTGCAATTCAATTTCTATTTCCATTTAATAGATAATTTTTCTAAATAGTTCTGCATAAAATAAAATCTCGATTTATAATTTCATTATACAATAAATAATATATTTTTTAAAATTTGTTCTACATATTACTGTTAATCATTTTTAAATTTCTTATGGTGTGTGCGGAAATCCATATACATATTTAAAAAACTAAAATTTATTTTCACGAATTAATATTTTGCCGTCAGTTTTTATGTTTTTTAAAAACAAAAGCAATTTAAAATATATTTTTTCATTAACAATTTTATTGTACCTAATAATTGTTAAATAAATTAAATTATATATATATAGAGAGAGAGACATATATAAAAATAATTAGTATAAAATATAAAATATTAATTAATAATTGTAAAACTAATATTTTTTATTATATTTTAAGTTTTTTTTAAATATTTAACACTAATTTTGATGAAAAATAGTTAATTTGTGTAATTCACATTAAAAGCCTATAAAAACAATGACGTAAGACCAATTGTTTCCATTTTTTCACCCAACATCCAGCGTTTTAGACGATTGTATGAAAAGTTATGAAACGGTTATTAACAATTGTACCATTGTAAAGCTATATAAAATATACTACAACGGGATATTACAATACATAGAAACAGTATAATAGTTTTCAATGAACATGTTTACATGTAATTTATATTGTTTAAAATATAACCGACAAGATAGCTTAATGCAACATAATAAAATAAAACATCGTGAACAAAATAGTAAATAGTAAGTTGTTTATAAAAGTATAATCTTAATACAATGTACATTTTTATATAAATCTTTTTTAATACTATTTATTGTTTGTAGTTATGAAAAAAAGAAATTGTCTATTACTTTGTGCGGTTTGCAAAATTAATTGTAAGAGGTACAATTGAATGAATACTTATCTAACAATAGTACACAATATTATTATTAACCACGAAATTTTTTATTTTAATGGTTCTTTGATTCATGTTTTTAGCAGCCTAAATCAAGAATTTGCGACTCCTGAACAAAAACTTCTTTATTCTTAACTTATTAAGATGCTAGATAATTTTGTATATCATACAGTACAACAGCAATCTAATGGATTAGATTGTATAGAGTTTATGCTTTCATATTTGTGACTGCTGTATGTTTTGAATTGAAACCCGATAAACAAAATTTTGTTGACTGAAATATATTTTTATATTTTAAAAATATTCAGTTTTAAATTTGTAATAGTATATGTATTTTTCATCCAGTGTTCCTAAAATGTATATATATACAAAAAATGCTCGAAATTTTTTTGTCTCATTATTGCTTTTTTTCAAAATATCTTAAAACCTAAGAAGCTCCGTTAGAAATTAAAATATGGTTTCACAACCTCTACATCTATTTTATTAAATTATAGTAAAAAAATGATGCACCTGATGTTACAATATGGTGAATTTTACTTCTTTCAACAAAATTAAAAAACGTACACAGTAAAAATCGGTTATAATGACATTAGAGGAAGTGAATAATTTGGTTTTAACTTGTAAGTGGTTCATTGTTATATTTGGTATAAAATAAAGTATTATAGTATCATTTCAGAATATAGAATCACTAAAACTATTCGACTTCTCACCGATACAGTATATTTAGGTCCTAATCAAGTTTAAATCAATTATTAAGGATACCATAATCTCAATAAGACAAGCTGTGACACGGGTTGCAAAACTTGCCAATTTTTTTCTAGTATAGCAATTAGAGCTACATTCAAAGATGCAAATATTAATTTTTATAATGCACATGTTCTCTCTAAGTTTGGTGAATATCTGCATGAGAACAATACACTGCTACTACAGTCAGAGGATTTGTTGTGCGCTCAATAACCACTGCTGTAGCTTGTATTTCTGAGGTTTGGAAACTAATATTTTCGTAATCTTTTATGCTCTCTTTTATAATCACAAAGGATCCACCTTAGGGTTTACCAGAGGGATGTAATATAGCATTTATAACCCAGAATATTAGCAAAACTTCTGTTAGTCAAGTGTGATTCTGATACGAGTAATATATGTCAATTTTTTCCTCTTTGAGAAAATAAATAATTTCTTGAACGTCGTTTAATAGCCCCCATTAGCGTTTCGCTGTGCTATTCGCAAAAAAATTGGTTTCATTTTACTAATTTAGTAACGATTTGCGTCAGCATGTTGACCGTAGCATTGTTTTGAGTTATTAACTGGTTGAGCAATCCTTCAAAACGAGATAGGAAAGAATTTAATAGGCTTCCTTTGTTCGTGTCATCGTTTACAGATTTGAGTTCTGACGTCACTTGCACGTATGACTTTTTGAACGAGAAAGACGTCTGCTACACACAAGCTGGTGCCTCATGTAGAGCAGTGCCATTGTGCAAGTTTTTATACTCTTCTATTTGGTTTATGGATTGCTCCTTCCTATATACTCTTGTATTTTTTTAAATAAGATTCTTGTACACCTCGCAACCTTTATAATTTGCTGGGTGATTGTCATCGCATAGCACACATGTAATTGGAATTTCTCGGTTTCTAGAGCAATACTTGGAATCATGTCCCTCACCGCATTTAACGCATGCGAATGGTCTGAAACAGTAATTCTTGGTATGGCGTATTGCTGACAGCATGTACACAAAGGTCTAGGCGATTCTACTTGAATCCTAATATTACATAAGGTTTGCAATTGATAAATATCCATGTTGTTGTCGGCTGATTCCAAATCAACATAAAATAACAGCAAGGAATTTTTCGTGATTCTGTGACTAATATTAACTGTGTCTCTGACACGATGTTCTACTTCAGCCAATTTTTGTATTATATCCGTAATGTCTATTGAGTGATGAAGACCTCTAATGACCATTTTAAATGCTCTTTCATTTTTTGGTTGATGAGTATATTGAAAAATATTTTTATCTCTAAGATGTTTACATAGTTGCTTTATATGCGTCTATAGTTTTTGGTCAATATTTTAACTTTATTATTGGGATCCGGTCGCCGTTAATAAGTTGTTCTATCGTGTTCGTGTTGATAAAAGCGTTTATTTATTTCAACGAATTCGTAGTATCTTTTTTTTTTTCTTTCTTTTACTCGGTTATCAAATTTTCAGTGTTGCAAGAGGGTAACATCGTACATGGACGTCGACGAGGATGGGGAGAAAGGTTCCCCCATCAACTTAATTGAAATAGGTAACAGTACGCTGGGCACCGAGGTAAGTAATTTTACAACTGCTATTAACGGCAAAGACAGCGAAAGCAACATCTCACATACGGCTCAGTTAAGTAAGTCTAAAGAATTCATATTTTGCGATAACAATAATGATAGTAACAGCAATCTTAATAAGGCAAATAATGAAGCCGGTTATAACAATAGTAGTGGTTATCATAATAATGTTTCTAATAATATTACATCGAACATCTCTGTACTTACAGAATCTCGTAATTATTTTTCTAATTTTTATTCCTACTGATGTAAATTCAGTTCATAGTGGTAAAGGTTTTAAAGTTTTTATTGAAAAAGACTATCAACCTGACTCAAATAGGCTAGCTATTAGTGCGCTAAAAATCGCTGAAATATTAAAAAGAAATAATTTATGGAAAACATTATTGAAATTAAGAAGGTAGGCCGGAATAGAGTTATTCAATTGTCGTCCCCTCATTCCGCCAATAATTTAATTTCTTGTTCTTACTTTCCTACGAGCGGGTACAAAGCTTTTATTCCGGCGCATCTGGTTTCACAATTTGGTGTCCTCAAGGGAGTGGATATCGAGTATTCCGAGGATCAAATTATGGAAATGATTGACTCCTACCCGTTTGTAGTTAATAACGTTAAGCGATGAAGTAGACGAGCTAATGTTGATGGCGAAATTAAATATTTTCCAAGTTCTTCTGTACTGATTTCGTTTGAAGGTCAGTTCTTACCATCGCACGTTTTTTTATGGAACGTCAGGTTTCCTTGTGAACTATTTGTCCGACGTACGCGTCAGTGCTACAGATGTCTCCGATATGGCCATCTAGCCAGACAGTGTAAGGGCAAATCCAGGTGTCTGCGCTGTAGAGGAATGGAACATTCGGAAGAAATCTGTACTAGTACATCACCAATCTGTGTGTTTTGCAAAAACCAACATAGAGCTACGGATACCTCGTGTCCGGAAAGGAAGAGGCAAACCTAAATAAACAAACTTATGGCGTCACATAACCTCAGCTTTCAAGAGGCCTCATTAAAAATACCCCCTCTATATCGACAAAAAAATTTCTACTCCAATACTGTTAGAAGAAACCATTTCTCTCTTTTATCTGAAGAAAATAATTTTCGGCCTATTTCGCAGAGTAATCAAGGAAATTAACCTCACATTATCCCTTCGTTTCAACCTACACCCATAAGAAAAACTGGATATATTGATCCAAATTAATTAATTCCTATCTCAGATTTCCGACTTAAATGTACCGTATCGTTTGTGTCTTCTGACGAGGAAAAAAAAAACAATTCGTTCCAGTCCAAAAAAGTTAGATAGATAACCTAGTTCGTCCAAACTAACCAATAGCACAACCTTAAACAATAATGATCCGAAACCATTTCAATCAATATTAGAACAAATAACATAAGCAAAAAGGGTTTGCATCTCAAAATTTCAAATTTGGTGAATTCAAAAGGGTTTAAGTCTCTTTCTAATAATAGAAAAGCTAGTTTAGTATTTACTAACGTATTTTATACATTTAATGGTTATATATTTATATGCATAACCTCATATTCCGCTCCGTTCAATCACGTATAAAGAAGTTTTCATTCCTTTACAAAAAAAACGCGATTCTTCCCCGGGCCTGGATGGTATTACTTACTCAGTTATACAGAACTTAAGTAATTACGCTAAAAGTACACTATTAGATATATATAACAATTTATTGGCCTCAGGTTTAATCCCCGCTGACTGGACGCGTTTTCTAGTCATTCCGATTCTCAAACCTGGTAAATCCCTCAACCAGGCGTCATCATTTCGACCGATTTCCTTAGCCTCCAGATTCAGGAAAGTTTTCGAGACTGTAATTAAGAACAGGCTAATGTGGTGAATTGAGAGACATAGTATACGTCCGGAAGGAATGTTTGGACTCCGCCCACGTTTAAGTACTCAAGATTGTTTAGCATCGTTCTTAGGGGATGTCTATTTTACTTTTCAAGACAAAGGGTTTTTGGTGGAAACATTCCTTGATATTCAGGGGGCATTCGATAATATTTCCATCCTAATCCTTTTCAATCAATTAAAAACAGTTAACATTCCTTTTTCCATGGCTAAACTTTTGTGCAGTTTATTTTTATGTAGATCACTTCATATTCTTAACCTCGTATCCAAACAGATTGAAGTTCGTATAACTTATAAAGGTCTTGTACAAGGTTCAGTTTTGAGTCCGCTTCTTTTTATTTTATATATATATATATAACTCGGCCACTTTGGCCTCGCAAGGGGCTGCGCCCCTTGACCCCTCTTGCTTTCATTTCTGTCTCTTTTTCTTCTATACTTTGTATAAAATGATCAAAATTTACAACGTAATTCTTACTGGCATCAACACACACAAAAAATAACATAACCACAAAAATCCTATTCTAACATTTAACTTCCGTTATATAAAATTAAGACATTTTTTCGTTACATTTTTTGTTACATATTTCATTACATAAAATTGTGACATTTTTTAAATAACAATAACAAAAATCCTACAAAATATAACAAACGTTACATAAAATTGGGACATTTTTCTGGGACATTTAGCGTTACATAAAATTGGGACATTTTTTCGAATGGGGGGTAGCCTAAGAATTACGTTATAATTAATATATATATATTACCTCTCTTTAATACTCAACTACCAAATTTCTCACGCACTTTATCATACGCGGACGACTTCTTAATATATTCTAAACATAACTGCCTCACTAAATGTCTTCAGGCAAATCAAACATCTATTGATATTTGTTTTAATTCCTTTGAGAAAATACATTTTGAAGTATCTCATACCAAATCTTCGGTATCCGTATTTATACTCAGACCATTTGACTGCCAACAAATACGTGTTCTAATTCAAAACCGACTTATTAAATTCACTAGGCATGTTAGGTATTTAGGTTTGTTCTTAGATCCTAAACTAACATGGACTTTTCACATTCAGAAACTAGTTGAACTTGTAATTAAATCGTATAGCCCCTTAAAGGCTATGAGTAATTTATCATGGGGAGGTGATCCAGTCATCTTAAGCCAGCTATACAAAAGCTTCATTAGATCGAAATTGGATTATGGAGCGATTTTTTATGGAGCAGCCTCAAAGTCCCAACTAAGGAAATTAGATTTATTACAAAATCTTGGCTTAAGATTAACCACGGGAAACGTCAGGTCGTCCCTTACCACCGGTCTCCAGATGGAGACCAAAATTACTCCTCTGCACATTAGAAGAAATTATTTAACCGATAAATTCGTACTTAAGTATTGTAATTATAAATATCCGCAGTTCATAAGCAAGATAATGCAGTTAAGTAGTGATTGGAGATTTGTTCATCATAGAATGCCGCTTTTAACGAACTAGAATGTACCATAGTTACAGTCCAGCTCTTGTGCCATCTTCTCCCTCCAACTATTTTAATTTAAGCTATGACCTTAATCTTATCAAATTAGACATTAATATTAACACCTTTACAGGCCAGAATTTGCAACTACCGCCTAATAATATCGTTAACTCGGTTTTTCTAGGTATCGTGAAAGAATTATACCCCGGTTATCGATTGATCTCTTTACCGATAGTGCCAAATTGCGTGGATTGAATGAAGGCGTAGGGGCAGAGTTTATTATAGAAGATATCACTGAGCAGAAATTTAACTTACCTCCAGAGGCTTCGATTTTTACGGCCGAGCTCCTTGCAATTGAAAAAGCATTAGAGTTTGTGGAAAATGTGTTGCAGTCCAAGGGGGAGTTTGTAGTATTTTCGGACAGCTTTAGTTCTCTCTTGTCGCTTCAGAGCAGTAACTTTGAATATAATTGCCATCCATTTATTTATGGAATTAAGGAAAGGTATTTTAATATTTCAGAACTGGGAGGAGTCATTAAATTTTGCCGGATTCCATTAGTGACCGAGTTGATTCAATTGCAAAAGAAGGTGTTAGATCAGGTATTAAGTTTCCATTCATTTCATCCTTCGATCTCCTAGACCAGGGTTTCTCAAACTAATGGCTCCGCGAACCCCTAAAATCCCCCTCCCAAGAAAATAATAAAATTGGCTGATGAAGAAAATAAGTTTTTTTTATTTCAATAAAAGGTAACAAATTTATTTTTTTTACGACCTCTACAAGTGCTGTTTTTAAATCATTAGGCATTTTCTTGCTCGCCAATGCTTCTCTGTGCAATGCTCAATGCATACTTTTGACCTCAGGAGCGAGATTTTAATCCTGGTTATTAGTTCAGATATCCTTCATGTCATGGTCTTTGCACCATCTGTCGATATACCAACACACTTTGTCCAATCTATGCCATGTTCTTTAAAAAAAGCATTGATGGTGTTAAAAATATCTTCTCCTTTTGTCGTTGACTCCAAGGTCTTGCAAAATAGAAAATCTTCTTCAGAAATATTTTCATATACATATCTAACAAACCCAAGTAAATTCAGCAGTCCACTAATATCTGTTGATTTATCAACTTGAATCGCATAATTATTTTGTAATCGTTGTGCGAGTTGATTTTCAATATTGTGTGCCATGTCGTGAATACGACATGCAATTGTATCATTCGAAGGAGGTATTTTATCCAGCAATTTTGAAAATGTGTCTCCCAATACACAACTGACCATATCTTTAGCAGCTGGCAAAATCAATTCTTCAGCAATATTGTATGACTTTCCGGTCTCAAGGAAAGATGCACGTAAATATTCAGAATTAGTAGTCAAGGTGGTTTTCATGGTCTTTTTTGAAGAAGCTAACTCTTTCTTTTTTTGAACAAAAAAATCTAAAGGTTTACGTACGTATTGCGGATGTTTTGTTTCCAAATGTCTTCGCAGCAATGATGGCTTTATCGAGCTATTTGCAGAACTTCTGTACATATTACACATTGTGGTTCTGGGTATTGAGATTCTTCGTTGCACGTAAATCCAATTTTCAGATAGTCTTCGTCATATTTCCTTTTTCTTGCCGATGGTATGACTTTTTTTCTGGTTCTCTCGATTTCTCAGAATTTTCGTTTGAAACTAAACTTTCAGCAGAAGTAGACGCAATTTGAGTAAACGTACTTGGTAGAGGTTGCGAGCTGGATGATAACGTTGAATTATTTGAACATTTTGTACGTAATGACCCCGTTTTTAACCACTCATTCATTTTCGCAACTGTTACTGAATATATTTTCTTAAAAATAACAGTTATTCGAACAAAATTATTGCTAGCCGCACAAAACGATTGCAAATGTTTTTGTTATTATTTTGATGTCAAACAAAATGCGCGCAACTAACTAAAACTAAAACAAATTAACACTGAGCGTGGGAACCACGCCGCGCGCCGTGCTTGTAGCATGCCATGCGAGTTCAGTCGCGTGCGCGCCAAAATGTGTACCCCACGCGTCTGCCAGTCAACCAGCCACCATTACATAAATCTTGTCGCGAACTCCCTACCGTCGAATGGCGAACCCCTAGGGGTTCGCGTACCCCACTTTGAGAAACCCTGTCCTAGACAAAGCTAAAAGAGATAATCATGCTAATTGGGTGAGTCTTATTTGCAGTGAACAGGGGCCTGGTAAATATTTTCATATGGTCCAACCATCTCTGCCATCCACACCTTGGTTTTACCGTATTTGTGTTCCAGTTAGTTTTGACCCGTAGATTTGTGACCGTTGTGTGTAGGCTCCGCTCCGGCCATTGCCGATTGGGTTTAAATTTTTCAAACACAAGGAACTGCACGGGTTGTCATACCTATTGTCAACAAAATTTTAGAGAAGACATTAACCACCTGTTATTTAATTGCGTCCAGTTTGACAACAAGAGACTTGCGTTTTCTAAAAACCTCATGTCCTGTGGTATTTATCCTCCATTGTGTATTTTTTATCTTCTTTGTTCTAGTGATAAGATTTTCTTTTTTCTTTTTAGGTTTATTGAAGGAAACAGGATTGTTATTTAATTTTTGTGCTATTTATTTATTTTTCTTTCCTTATTCATTAGAGTTTGTTTATTTTTTCTTTTAGGTAAGGAGCTAGTTTTATTTTATTCTATTTTTTATCCATTTACTGGTTGTTATTATATAATTTTTTCAGGTTTTCATTATATGTTATTCGGGTGTTGTTGATTGTGGGGAATTATTGGCCAGAAGGACGTTGTAATTTGGTCTGGGCAAAAAAAAAAAAAAAATAAAATAAAATACTTTAATATTATCTAATGATTTTGTTTCGAACTCCTCTTTGGAGATTGCAGTAGTTATCTCTGCAATCGTATTATTATAGTCCACTCTACTCGTTCAATGTAAATGGGAGGAGGTTTTGGTATCACGATTATTTTTGTCATTTATAGCGTCAGAATCAGAAATGGTGGTAAGAGGCCAGAACCTGTTCGTATTGTTAGTTTCAATTTCTAGAGACTGTACCGGAGTGTGAAGTCGTTTCCTTTTTCTTGTGGGTACAACTTGCCAGGAACTGTCAACTAGCATTTCTGTGTCATTTTGCAGTGTATTATTGTGAGAAGGCGATCGTGTATAACTTATTGAATAGAGGATGAAGCAAAGGAATCATCGTCAATTTGTTTGCTACCTGTATTACCGCTTGACGTAGAATTATCAGTGGAAGTAGAAGCAGTAAAGGCTCCGGCGTTTACTGGTATTGTTTTCGGCATGCTATATTCGCTGCCAGCAGTGGGCTCTTTTCGATTGATAGCGCTCTTTATAATAGACGAGATCGATAAATATACCGCACGCGCTGACGAATGGGTACGCGCGCGGCGTGTGCGGCACTAACTCGCTTAACGTTATCAAGATAAGAAACTGCGAAAGATAAAGGTTCATGTACCGAACGAAATCTTGGAGAGACGTACACATTACGTATCTACAACTTCAACAATAAAATTAACGCACAAAAACAAGACAGATAACTTTGTAAATGATGACAAAGTCAGATTACAGTTAATTTTGATCATCGGGCGAAAGAAACACCATTCGGATTTGTGAATTAATTTATAACAAGTAATCTGCCGAGACGATAATTGCGGAGATATAATTTAACACTGTGTATCACTTGCAACGAGTTCCAGGCACCCGGGTGATACAAGACGTGGAAACGTCAGAATTAACTCTTTTTTAAAATAATGTATATAGTTAGTTTGCAGAGAAATTTGAGTACGTCTGTTGGTCGGCTTTGCATCTAGTTGGTGTTGACTATGTGCATGCATTAATTAGAAAGCGATGGAACAGTTCTTTCGAAATCTTTTGTTAAGACATTTCCCCCTAACATGCAACTCTCCTATCCTATTCACATATCTCGATAGTAAACTTTTCTCTGAGCTCTCAAAAAATACTCGGTAAAACATACGTTATATATTTGAAGTGTGCATGCGCCAAAATATTGCTTTAGTAACATGTAACGCATCCATAATATAAAATAAATGAAATACATTATATTGCTCATATGTTGTATTACTAATTTTTTATACTGCACCAGCGATGAATAACATGTGTAAATCGTTAGCAAATTATTGAAAATTAGTGTTGACAGCATTTGGCTGTTTTGTGGTGTACGTTTTGATTTTGTAATATTAGCATATTATAAAATAATATGTCTCAAGAAAGTAGGTAAAATGCCCGTTTTGTTTAAAAGATTATTCAGGATTATTTCTAAGGTTCCACATCTAAAATATTCATAAAGATGAGAAGAGTAAGGAGGGTTTTATATGTTCAAGAGGCTTTAGATATTTAAGTACAGGCCTAATAGTAATAAGTATGTAAAGACGTGAAATCCAACTTGACGAATTAAAATTTCAACTGTGTGACCAGTAAACATATTACTGAAATATTAAATTATAAAAAGAGGTACAAATATATTACCAAACATGTTATGAGAAATAATGATATTTAAGCTCATTAAAGATGGAATAATATTTGATCCTTGATTTAATTATATATAATACATATGATTCAACTTAATATAAGGTAATTTTTATAATATTAATATTCATGACAACGTATTCATTTATAGCTAGAAAATCGCCCGCGGGGCACATGTTGTAATTAGAGCTTAACCATTCAACCGTTATATGGCACTAATTCCACCAATGGCGAAAAAAAACAACAACCGTGTGAATTTTGTACGTCCACGTCATGCAGAGTGGTAATTTTCTATTTCAGTGGGCTTAACGTTGATTAGGAAAGCTAAATCAGAACTCACAACACACTGTTGATAGGAAAACGGGGGAAGGATCACTTGCCAAATGTGTTCCTACTAATAAATACCGTTAAGCTTTCCACTGCGTTAACAACAGCAGACCATCAGCAGCTTGTTCGAGACAACGTGTTCCAGTTGGATTGATGAATATCAACTCAGAACGAGTAGGCGAGCACCGGGCGTCATTCAAACCGAATTCTCTCAACTAATGACAGAAAATCATGGCGGAAGGCAATGGGATACCACCGCCATTACAATGTCTCCCCTAAAATACTAACATGAAAATGAAAAAGAAATAAGATATGTCATGCGATTCGGGGCTGTTCCTAAGCTTGGTAATAGGAAATATATGACTAGCCACGTAGTGGGATCCCGGATCAAAAGTGGAAAATGAGAGACTGGACAATATAATCCAAGCGAGGTTATAATGTGCAGAGGAAAAAAGAAGAAATGTATAAACATAGCCACATGGAAGGTAAGAACGCTTTGCCAAGTGGGAAAACTAGCAAATGTGTGCATTCAAGCTAAACACTTAAATCTGGATATGCTGGGAATAAGTGAAATCATATGGTTAAGAAATCGAAGAATTAAAACAGATGATGATTATGAATTTATATATCATGGAAAAGATAAGCATAAACATGGTGTAAAGATGATAGTGAGGAAAACATTATCAGACATAATTAAAGAAATTGTACCAATTACAGAAAGAATAATTTTAGTGAGGTTTGAAATAAAACCAAAATCTGTCGTAGTAATACAAGCATACAAGTTAACCGCTAACAGCAACTCTGAAGAATTTGGAGAAATTTCTTGCGAATATGTAGAAAATACACTAAGATGCGTAAAGCATGGGGACATAATCTTCGTCGTTAGTGATCTCAATGCTAAAATAGACGTAAATCACAAAGCGAAGCAGCAGGGAAATACTGTCCTGGAGAAGGGAGCGAATGCGGCGAACGACTGCTTAAGTTTACAGAAGCACGTGATTTGAAAATATGTATATGTGGTTTACAGAACACAAGAAATTACACACATGGATCAGCTCTGGAGATTGTTGCAAAATAAAAAAGTATATTTCATATTTGTCAATGTAAGATATAAAAATGAAGTAAAAAATTGTCATACATATCTTAGAGCTGACTGCAATTCAGACCATAAATTGTTGGTAGCTAAATGTTGGATTTCATTAAAGAAAAATTACCGGAAAGAAAAGACAAAGAGAACATGGAATTTTCAAAGTTTAAAAAACAGAGAATTTTTAGCATTCTTCAAAACAGATTATCGATCTTGTATAATAGAAAATTATTTCATTTGCTATCGTCATCAGTTTCATCCACATCATACATTATACGTCTGAATATGTCGATTAACCATCCCTTAAGTATATTTAATAATTTGATATGATCGTAGATAATAATAACGAAGGAACTAATTCGATATTGTGTACAATTTATTCAATAAATTTTATTACATTCATCATAATCAATAAAAATAAACTTTGCTTCAGTGTTAAATTCTAATATATCAGCTGTTAATAATATACAGCATAAAACAGCTAATTTAACTGAATATATCCTTCTTCAACCAACTTTTTTTCTATCATACGAATTTCAGTATCTACACTAGCATTTCCCGATTGTTTAGATGTGTGTAGTATCAATAATCGTTCAACCAGTTCATTAGGGTCGTCAGAATAATTGATATGAGGATCTTCAAGATATACATTGCGGCCAGTACTATATGCACGTTTCTTTTTTATTTTACCAGAATAAACTTTCACACTCTGTATGTTAGATTGAAACAGCGGTCGTATTATTTTTCTGTATTTAGGAAGTGGAGTACCCTTTAATACACCAGTAGCATGTAAATGAGCTCTAGTATACTCAAGTATTTGTTTATATAGATCTAAATCATTATTTGTATATTTATTCTCATCAACATTCGTTTCCATTAGTAAATGAATCAGTCCAGACGTGTAGGGGAATTTTATTTGCTTATTTCCTTTTCCTAAATAAATTTCACCGCATTTGCGATCCCAAGAAATCGGTGTTGATCCCATCATATATTCACAAGTGTTAGCATTATATCGTATTCCATAAACTTGATCATTTGGTACAGGTTCATCACTATCTATTTGAAATGGATCTATTTCACATGTATTAATCGAGTTATATCCAAGCTTATTATCAATATTTTCATAATATTCCTCATTTTTAACATCAGTCTCATCATCATCTTTCATACTGTCACTAGGAAGTTTCTGCTGTTTTACTATTACTATATCACTTATTCCATCATAATCCTTTTTCGTCCTTTTATGTTTTTGTAATGCTTCCTGAATACTCAATAACTGTTTTGTAATAGGTTCAAGTACAACAGCCGAAGTATTTGCACAAGATTTCCACTCGGACCGTAATGCATTATATTTTTTCAATATATCATTGCGTATCCTTTCCAGTTCACTTTTAAGATTTACTTCTTCATTTGTTCTGTTATTACTATCATTAGTCATTGCTTTACTCATTGATATCATTATTACAGATAATTAAAAATTCATCAAAACTCACATGTGAATTTTCTCTGTGTGTACATTTCAACATTTATATTGTTCACAGAGATTTCATGTTTATTCATCAACAGTAATTTATAGAAAGTTTTAAAGGTTTAAAGGAATATACAGTGCTAACATGCTCATTATATACATACTGTATTTCAAACTAATCCTTAATTACACTATTCATGAAACAAATTCTTGTTGGAAATTTTAATAAAATTTAAGAAACACATTATTTATTTTTTAATATATGTACTAATATCTCAAATATGTGATATCATCTAAACTTTTACCAAATGACATTACAAATTTAGTTCAGTGTAATTTACACATAGGATATATACATCTACATATATATCTATACATATATATATATATCTACCCATATAGATCTACATATATATATAACTACATATAGATCTACATATATATCTACACATATATATCTACATATATATCAACACATACTTCTCTACATATATATCAACACATATATATCTACACATATATATCTACATATATATTTTTTTTTTTTTGACATTCTACTCAAAATTACTCAACTGCACCAGACTTTAACTGTTTTTATCGAAATTGAATATACTTTTTTTTAATATATATTATTTTTAATACTTAATATATACTTTGCGTTATATAAGTTATGCAAATTCAATATAAATAGTTAGACTGGATTTGCTATAAATGTAACATTGGGCTAACACAAATTGATGGACTGATAGAAAATTTATCATTGCGACTGTTATTCAAGAGAGGATGGTAAAACGTTTCCAAAGTTTTCAAAAACATCTGCAAGAAGAAGCACTTCAGTCTTCAGATATATATCACTATACTCACCAAGTGTTTTGTCAACCAAGGACAGTTATCCAGAGATGAATATAAAGGAAAGTAGCAAGAACGACTTCCTAAAATCTAAAATGCTATATGATCAGAACTGTATTACTGTCCTTGGTTGACAAAACACTTGGTGAGTATAGTGATATATATCTGAAGACTGAAGTGCTTCTTCTTGCAGATGTTTTTGAAAACTTTGGAAACGTTTTACCATCCTCTCTTGAATAACAGTCGCAATGATAAATTTTCTATCAGTCCATCAATTTGTGTTAGCCCAATGTTACATTTATAGCAAATCCAGTCTAACTATTTATATTGAATTTGCATAACTTATATAACGCAAAGTATATATTAAGTATTAAAAATAATATATATTAAAAAAAAGTATATTCAATTTCGATAAAAACAGTTAAAGTCTGGTGCAGTTGAGTAATTTTGAGTAGAATGTCAAAAAAAAAAAAATATATATGTAGATATATATGTGTAGATATATATGTGTTGATATATATGTAGAGAAGTATGTGTTGATATATATGTAGATATATATGTGTAGATATATATGTAGATCTATATGTAGTTATATATATATGTAGATCTATATGGGTAGATATATATATATATATGTATAGATATATATGTAGATGTATATATCCTATGTGTAAATTACACTGAACTAAATTTGTAATGTCATTTGGTAAAAGTTTAGATGATATCACATATTTGAGATATTAGTACATATATTAAAAAATAAATAATGTGTTTCTTAAATTTTATTAAAATTTCCAACAAGAATTTGTTTCATGAATAGTGTAATTAAGGATTAGTTTGAAATACAGTATGTATATAATGAGCATGTTAGCACTGTATATTCCTTTAAACCTTTAAAACTTTCTATAAATTACTGTTGATGAATAAACATGAAATCTCTGTGAACAATATAAATGTTGAAATGTACACACAGAGAAAATTCACATGTGAGTTTTGATGAATTTTTAATTATCTGTAATAATGATATCAATGAGTAAAACAATGACTAATGATAGTAATAACAGAACAAATGAAGAAGTAAATCTTAAAAGTGAACTGGAAAGGATACGCAATGATATATTGAAAAAATATAATGCATTACGGTCCGAGTGGAAATCTTGTGCAAATACTTCGGCTGTTGTACTTGAACCTATTACAAAACAGTTATTGAGTATTCAGGAAGCATTACAAAAACATAAAAGGACGAAAAAGGATTATGATGGAATAAGTGATATAGTAATAGTAAAACAGCAGAAACTTCCTAGTGACAGTATGAAAGATGATGATGAGACTGATGTTAAAAATGAGGAATATTATGAAAATATTGATAATAAGCTTGGATATAACTCGATTAATACATGTGAAATAGATCCATTTCAAATAGATAGTGATGAACCTGTACCAAATGATCAAGTTTATGGAATACGATATAATGCTAACACTTGTGAATATATGATGGGATCAACACCGATTTCTTGGGATCGCAAATGCGGTGAAATTTATTTAGGAAAAGGAAATAAGCAAATAAAATTCCCCTACACGTCTGGACTGATTCATTTACTAATGGAAACGAATGTTGATGAGAATAAATATACAAATAATGATTTAGATCTATATAAACAAATACTTGAGTATACTAGAGCTCATTTACATGCTACTGGTGTATTAAAGGGTACTCCACTTCCTAAATACAGAAAAATAATACGACCGCTGTTTCAATCTAACATACAGAGTGTGAAAGTTTATTCTGGTAAAATAAAAAAGAAACGTGCATATAGTACTGGCCGCAATGTATATCTTGAAGATCCTCATATCAATTATTCTGACGACCCTAATGAACTGGTTGAACGATTATTGATACTACACACATCTAAACAATCGGGAAATGCTAGTGTAGATACTGAAATTCGTATGATAGAAAAAAAGTTGGTTGAAGAAGGATATATTCAGTTAAATTAGCTGTTTTATGCTGTATATTATTAACAGCTGATATATTAGAATTTAACACTGAAGCAAAGTTTATTTTTATTGATTATGATGAATGTAATAAAATTTATTGAATAAATTGTACACAATATCGAATTAGTTCCTTCGTTATTATTATCTACGATCATATCAAATTATTAAATATACTTAAGGGATGGTTAATCGACATATTCAGACGTATAATGTATGATGTGGATGAAACTGATGACGATAGCAAATGAAATAATTTTCTATTATACAAGATCGATAATCTGTTTTGAAGAATGCTAAAAAAAAAAAAAAAAAAAAAAAATGATTTACTGCTCTCAATTCTAAAATGAATGAAGAAACTGAAGAATCATTTCAATCTGAGCTAGGGAAACTATTCAAATATCTGTAATAACATTTAATCTTCAAAGTCATGATACATTTGAAAAATAATATTTAAACTTAAATGAAAAGCTGTGCATGCTTCTGATTTTGCTACAGATTGTACAAAACAAAAAAAATTAATAATTGAAATTATATTATCACACATTCTTAGCATCTAATATTTTCATGTGCTTTGTATAGATGTATATATGTAGAAATAAAATATAATATACTTGTCCTAGTGAGTTTATTTCCACTATTAAGTAAGTCAATGAATATCATGTAAGAGTGATATATTGAGTGAAGTGCGTGTTATACATTTGAATGCTTGTGAATAAGTCAAAGAAAAATAAAACGTTTACACTACCAAATGAAAAAAAGAATCTAACCTATATATTTGAAGTTAAACAAAAATGAAAAGTCTCTTCTAGTAATGAAAATGTGTTGGTATGTACACTGCTTTTACATTTAAAATACTACAAAGGTAAACTCAATGTCTGTGTTGTTAACCTCCTTATCATACACACACGCCAATCATTAAAAAATACATATTTTTATCTCTCTTGTTTTATAACTTGATGTGTACCTGTGTTCTCGCTTGAGCTGATGTTTTCTATTAGTGCATTCTTATATTTTACATACATGCATACTCACACATGTTCACACACTGTCTCACATATGCAATCACAATACAATCTTACTCTCTTTCTCTTTAATCACGAATACTAATCATAGACATCAGTATGCATTTAAGAAAATACTAGTGTGAGGGAAATTTAAAAATAAAAAAATGTAAAAATAAACATTTTAAAATGATGCATAATACAGAAATTTCCTTCAATTTTATATTTCAATAATTAGACTCGCAAATTTACATCGGATTCTGAGCTGCTTCATCCATTCTTCACATATAAAATCAAATTCTTTACTATCTCCCAGACATATAACAGGCTATTCAAGCGATTGGATTTAGGAATGCATGGTGTAGAAAGTTCCTTCACAGTTTGAAATCGATGAATGAAGGAAAGATGTGATTAAATGTTACAATTATCTCGTTCTATTTTGAATGAGTGAAAATCTTCGCTACTCCATGTTTTTGGAAAAAAAGGATGTCTTCAATCATTAGTCTAGCAAAGAATTGTTTGCTTCGCTAAAAGTTGTATGTCTCTGCATCTAAAATGATTGTTATTCAGTTGTGAAGATCGATCATTATGAACTTACAATGTATATGTTAAAAATATAAAGTAAATGAATGCCTAAGAACTGTATTAATGTATACTGGAACTTATTGTATTCTTTTATAGAGTCTTGTAACAGATTTGATTAAAAAAAATTGTAAATGAATGAAACAAAAATAAATATGCGGGCCTGAGTTAATTTTTAGGTATCGATGTAGCGTATAGTACACTTAATTTTGAAAATATATCACAAGATTTTTTTTTTCAGAAACATACAATTGAGTAGAAAAAAGGGGTGATATAATAATCTGCTAGTATGGATGTATATTTAGACTATTTTCGTATCGTTGAACTGAATGTTAGTGTATAGCATGAAAGGGATGATATGAAGGTTTCAATATGATTAAATTATGTTGTGGTTTTGTACAACTTTGCTATAATGATAATATAGAAGAAAAAATTATGTATGATCGGTAAAACTGTATAAGGGAATAGCTGATTTTTTTTGGTAATAAAATAGTATACTTTGACTAATTTTAAAACATTTTGCAGGCTTTTTTCATAAATGTATAAAGGAATAGAAAGAGGCTTTGATATATCAATTTTACTAGCATGAACGTATATTTAGATTAATTTCGTGTCGTACTAATAAATTTGAAGATCGATAGCATGAGGGAAAAGAAGTGATTGCATCAGTATGAGTAAAACGAACGAAGCGTTTTCGTCGGTTAGTGATTATATAGAAAATAAATTACAGAGATGATCGGGAAAGTGGTAAAAGTGAATAGATAATTTTTGATATTGAAAAATAGTACGTTTGGGCTAATTTAAAAAATTCATGATAGGTTAGTGGAGGCGTACAGAGTACACATTCATAGATGCTGTGATTTCATTGTCTTTGCCATGTATGGGAAATAAAGAAAAAAATATTTAATAATGTACTTATAAGGGGTGGAGTCGCATTACATGTATAAAACAATACATTTGCAAATTAAGGAAAATTTAAGCGATAAAATAATAGGTATGATAGATTAAAAATAAATTGTTTGATCTGTGATATATGGTATAATGTGAAATTCAACGATTAATGCAAATAATATCCAGAATTTTTACGGAAACATAATAAAATAATAATAATAATAAAAAAAAATATTATGTATGATCGGAAAAATGTGTTAATAATTTGTAAAGTGATGATTAATTTCGGAAAAAATAATTACGCGTGATTTGAATTTTGAAAATAGATCACCTTGGAAGAATTGAGCGAAGAGAATTTCTCTACAATTTCCAGAAAATCTATAAGATATATTCGTGGTAATGAAGCAACAGCTGTCTGCAGCGTACATTTGTGTGCAATGCATATTACAAAAGATTTGAAAAAATTTTTGTGTAACGAAATAATGAAAATATACTTGAGCTAATTTTATAACACAGAGAGAAAAATATTGTGAACTATAGGGACTCTAGCGTCGGCGGATGCAATTCCTGATCTGCTCCTGCTATCGCGTTTTTTCTTCAACATGCTATGCCTTGTAAACTACCATGTTTTCTCCTTCTCTCTCTATACAGTTGACCAGCACCTCACAGACGAACTCATATATAATGCGAAAAATATTTACGAAATAAAAAATATTAAAACTGAACATGTATTTTTATAAAACTGTGATTACGAAAGATTTTAAAAATTTTGAGAGAACACCCAGAGTCTGAAGCTGTATCTTACAAATTAATGAAAATTCACACAGCTGCGGAAAATACTTGTTGTACGTGGAAAAAGTTGAACAGTTAGATTCGTTTGTTACAGAAAAATGGTGCATTACAGACAAAAATATAATTTTTTTAATCTAAAAAGATACGAACAAATTATGCAGGATTACATTCGAAAATTAAACAATAATTATATACATTATACACAACTGGTTCAGAGTTTTGTAAATTTCGTCATTACCAGTACTTTAAGTTAAGAGGGAGGGAAAGAGAGATAGAGAAATAATTAAATAAACGGAATTGAAAAGGAGTGGAAAAAAAAAATGAAAAATAATTAAGAAAAATATATATAATAGAACGAAACATATCGAGGGAAAAAATATACACAAATATATACAAACAAAATTTTCATATGTATAAAAATATATTTACAAAAAAAAAAATGATTAACAAAACATAAAAAAAAAAAACGAACGGGCGGATGATTGGGGAAAAATATATACATTAATATATTTACAAAATATATACAAATATACGCAAAATTGTTAAACGATCGAAATAACGAATTTCTAATCCGTGCAAATTTTACATTGACAATCGATACAATCTTTTACTTTCATACAATTTCGAGTACTCTGTCTCAATGTATCATCATCGATATAATATTCTTCATCATGTTCATGTTCGTAGCATGGTAGAAGTGATTTTATCGTATCATCCTGTTTTAATTTATCTGGTAAAAATGTATAAATGTCTCCAACGCAACTGGGAAATAATGTAATTATCATTTCTTTGGTGGCTGTAATGAACAACTGGCTTAAATCATTTATATTGAGATTATTCATAAGCTTCAGCGGATGGATAATATGATCGTACCAGGCTTTCATCACCATAACGTTTTTCACCGCACAATGAAAACTATCATTCTCATTATGATGTTTACAAGTTACCAAATTGCTTATATCAAAGTATTCTTCATGTAGATCATCAACACTAGGTACTCGAAAAACTTGATCCATATTAACGACTTCATAGTCCAAGTCATGCAACGATTTTTCGTTAAGTTCCATTAGTGTAAGTTTAGCATATGTCGTTAAAATATATACGCGAGCCCTTGGTTTTTGTGATAATATCGTGAATATATCGCGTGCCATGAATATTTCTTCCCGACAGGGAAATAATGAAGGGTTTTTCAAGTAATGACTTACCGAAGAAAATCGTAAATGCGGCATTTCTGATGCATGCCATGCTCTGCTTGGTTTATACAGCGTATGCAAACACTTCCCGCCAGACATATCGATCATTGCTAGTTCGGTTACTCGAAAACTATAATCACAATCTATATGGATGCTGATATCTAAAAAATATTCCGCTATATCCGCTTGTTCTGATAATAATACAGGACCAACGACTTTACGCACAAAAGATGTGGATTCTTCTGATGTATAACCATCATATTGCGGTGTCGGAGGTGACGAAATCGTATGTGAGCCACTAACACTCGAAAATGAATTCTGAATAAATTCACCGGCTTTAATATCAATCGATTCGGTATTGTTATTCATATTTGATTATTATTTTAATATTTTTACTAAAAAAAAAAAAAGCGAAAAAAAGAGAGAAAAAAATAACGATGAAAATGAGAGAAAAAAGACAAAAAATAAAGAGAGAAAGAAAAAGAGAAAAAACGTATGAAATTATTGACTTTAACGTTCTTGTCAATTTTTTAATAACGCGTGAAGCACACAGCTTCAACAAATTCCACACGTTTAACATAACACTAATACTGACTGCCTGAACAGATCCGTTCGATTTTTTAGCTCGATGGGGGGGGGCCTTTGAAAAGGGAGGGCTGCACTAGAAAAACCACATTCCTTTGGTGTTAGTTGGTTATATACACAGATGAATGACGTTGTCAGGTGTTTTTTGGCTTAAGTATGATTGTGTAGGTGTGTACATGCGAACCGGATTTTACAAGAAAAGATACGAGGGGTAATATCCCAGCAGACTTAATGACAGCGTTGCACGATCGAAATCAACGGCATGGCAACTTGCCTGCGTGTGTGTAAATATATTTGAGAAAAAATATAGTACAAAAGATCTCGAAAAAAAAAAATGTTTGTATAGCGAAATAAAATAAAAATATACTTAGGCTAATTCTATAATACTTAGAGTCGAAAAAAAAAAATAATTATTATGAATGATATGGAAACTAACAATAGAAGATGTGTGCGCATTCCTAGCTGTGAAGGCCTCAACGGATTTATTTTTAGAGTCAGGAAAAAAAAAAAAAAATAAAAATTATGAACGGTCGGAAGAAATGTTTGGAAGTGTAAAAAATATACTTAGGCTGCTGGCTTTGAAATAATTAGACTTAGGCTTCGAAATATTAAAAAAAAAAAAAAAAAAAAAAAAAAATCGCGGTAGTGCGAGTGAACGATGCGTGTGCTTTCACAGAGGCTAACGCTATGTTGGATATATACGTGGGATCCAACTATAGGTGGGATAGGGTGAGTGGAGACTTATGTTAGATTCAAGCTTTAAATATTATACTTAGACTTCTAAATATTTAAAAAAAAAAAAAAAAAAAATGAAAGAAAAAACATGGTAGTTTGAATAAATGAAACGTGCGCGGGAACGGTGCGTGCGCTCTCGCGGCGGCTAACGTTATGTTGAATAGAAGCGTAGGAATGAACGGTGCACTTTTGCAAAGGGATCGGAGAATACAGAAAAATATAAAAATACTTAAGCTAATTCTATAATACTTAGATGTAGAAAATAATATTATGAATGATATGGAAACTAATGGCGTGGTGTCGACTTAAACGTATGCAGGATCGTCTATAGGTGTGGGTTGTGAACGCTGCTTAGGTTAGATTCAGGCTTTTAAATATTATACTTAGGGTAATTTTTAAAATTTCTGTACTTAGGCTTAGAATTTGAAAAACGATGTAGCATGAATGACGTTTGAATATAAATTAAATGTGGTGGCGTAGTGCATGGTTAGTATTCTATTCCTTTCTTGTAACACTCGAAAATAACAGAAAATTTTACGATAGTGATTGGCGTTATACACCGCGGGAATATAGATCTTCTCAGACATACTGTTCAAGATGGCTCTCGAACACTTGCTATCACAATGTATTTGGCAATGTCGCTCAAACACGGCCGCTCCGAACAACGCGAAGGGTATAAATGAATGAGATAGTCGAACAGGTTCAAATAGTGTACGTCTAGATGTGGACCTTTGATTTGGCCGTGAACAATCGACCGATGTAACTATCTTCCCCCTGGATGATGCATACATCAGCCATTTAAAAGTCGCCATTCCTCGCGGGTGGCATTTAAACATATTCGTTGAAAATAAAAATATTAGACGTGTGCGTGTGTGTGTGTGTGAACGTGTAGCGATCAGGATTCCATCGGTGGCGTCGAGGGTCTCGAAGATGATCGGGTAGTTAATTTCGAACGAATGTCTGGAATTCACCCCCTGCACCCCGTGCCACCCTCAACCGGTTGCTGGAACATTCAAATATTTCCGTTAAAAATAAAACAACGAAAAATCACGATCGTTCGGTTCTGGAACATTCAAAAATTTCCGTTAAAAATAATAATAATAATAAAAACATCGATCGAACGGCTGGAATTCACCCCTCGTAGCAGCACACCTGCCTGCCCTCATTCGATCGCTGGAACCATCAGATATTCTTCTTAAAAAATAAAATTTTTAAAAAAAAAAATGCCGGAACGGAGCGCGACTCGGAAAATTCCTTCAAAATTTGGGTTCTAAGTGTTGAGTTTCGAACGTTTTTAACACTCCGCCAAAATTTTACACCTCCCAACCCCCGGAAATTAAAATTAAAAATTATGATACATATATTACATGTAGACTCCTGTATAATACATACACATAATAGTAGAACGCGCCGTGCGCGGGAATGCGGCTGCATGGAGATGCGCGCCCGATCGGATAGCATAATTTTTGGAACCCGGCTAGAATACTTATGCCCCGAATTTTGAAAAAAGCACGGTAGCGGCCGATGCGTGTGTGGGAACCAGCGGCACACTTCGCGGCGGCAGCAGCGGCTACAGGCGGACCGCGGAAAAGAATATGCTCTAGTTCTCACACCCCAGGGGGTCTAATTAGCGCGGCGGCATCCCTTTGTGTCCCAGAATTGGTACTCCCCTTCTACTGATGCCGCTTTTTTTCTATTATAATACGCAGTATGCAGCAAAATAGTAATTCAAATAAATATTCTATTTTATTCTTTCTTTTAGAAATCTATCTAGTACCAATGTGAATATATACGTATGTAACTATATTTTTGTTATACAATTATTTTCTGGTTAGAGAAGTAAAAAATTAGCGTTCTATACCTATTATAGAAAGATGACTGATTTCCAACTTTCTTCGATCATTGTTCTAGCTATTTAAAGCTAGCTTAAACTTTAATGTTATCACGGAAACATGAACTTTAAAGAAAATAGACTGTAATTGTATCGATAATTTTGAAATGTGGTGTTTTAGTAGGTTCCTTAGAGCTTCATGCACGCCAAGTTGCACAAATAAATCGGCATCTATAAAAACTGATGTGAAACGGAGACTGCCATTGACGATAATTACCTGCATAAAACGGTATTTCACATAGGGAAAAAGTGTATGAAAAAACGAATTCAAAGAAAAGCAGAAGCAAAATGACCTTTTTGTAATTTGAATAAATATCAAACGGATAATTTATTATTTTATTATTTTATGTTGAATAAACTTAAAAATACATTATTGACACTTTTTTTTTATTTAAAAATATAAAATAATATTATTTTATATATTATCTTTTGGGCGTACCAGCGGCTTTGACCCAGCAACTACAGAAATCATGGAAAGGGTTAAATAGAGAGACGATTAGAAATAGAGCTTAGGAAAGATTGAAGTACAGGGATTATTATATGTGGAGATGGAATAGAAAGGACAAAGGAAGAACTATAAGGAGCAGGAAGACCCAGTGTTAGGATTGTAGAGTACAAAACAGAACGCTCAGAATCAAGGGCAGGATATTCAAAGAAGATGTGGTTGGAGAGATGGAACTATGAAGGGGACAATCGGGAGAGGATGACAGGTAAAAACGAAAACGTGAAGAGGGTAGAAGGGAGTGATTAAAACGCAGTGTGATTAAGGAAACGATCGCGGATCGTTGATAAGAAGAAGAATGAAACAGCGGCTGAGAACAGGGGACCAGCTGAATTTGAAGATAATGAAAGGCAGGATTAGAAAATAAAGGATAGATGTCCGACCTTAGTCGGGAATGATTAGCTGAGGAAAGAAGGAGGATGTCCAGGATAGGAAAATTACAGAGTAAAGGACCATCGCGGGCGGCCGAACGGGCTAAAAAATCCGCTAACTCGTTGCCTTCGATGCCAGAATGGCTAGGAACCTACTAAAAATTATTAACTCTTACCCCCTCACAGCCTATTTAATAATAAACGAAACATTAATTTGATTTTCACTACTAAATCAAGTGAAATATGTTATAGGGCAGTTAAAAATCACTTTTCGAGGTTAAAAGAACATGAAAACGCTCTTGCAACGAATTTACTACAACAACCAGCAAGTTGCAACAGGTTGAAAAGAGAAAATCCTATTGACCTAGCGTAATTCTTCAATAAATAAATTTGAGACCGATTGATGGGTAGATCTTGAAATGCACGATCTTATTAAGATTAAAATCTAGTAAATGGCTATATGACTTAGATGTGAAGGAAAGAAAAAGAAAAAAAAAAAACTTTAAATATTTACCGTATGCATGTGAAATTACAATATCGATTTTTAAATCTATTTTAAACACTTCACTGTTTAAATATAAATTAAGCATAAAAAAATAAAAACTAAAAGCTTTTTGATATCAAAAAAACAAGTAAAATTTGTTTTAAAACTTATCGTTATTATTAAATTTCACAATGATAAAGGAGATTAGATTGGTTACTTTTTTTTTAAACTGAGAAAAAAATTAGCGCGAAACGATACTTTCCCAAAAAAAAATCTTCACTACAGGTATTATAGTCCGTTTAACGGAAATGTTCCGATGAAAAAAAGTCAATATAATTTGATATTTCAGCGTTGTTGCTAGATGTTTAATATTATTCAAATTCAAATTGAAATTTTTATTTCTTTTCACAATTTAATTTTAATAATTTCTATTATTAAAAATGGCATTAATTAAGTGAACTAAAACAACAAAAAAAAACTTCCTACGATTTAAATGAACATTTAATTTTGACTTAAAATCAAAATTGGCAACATCGCAGCATTTTTAGGCGATGGGGGGTAAGTGGATAATAAATATCGAATTACATCGACTTTTTTCCATCGGCACATTTTCGTTGAACGGGGACTATAGTAGTAAATTTCGAAGTAAACAATCAGCCCATCACAGCTTAAAACCACTGTGTATAGCCACTATTCCGTATGAGAGATTTTCGTATGTAACAGAACTGAATCCTGCATCTTCTATCATTTTCTTAAGTGTTTCCTGCAATATAAAATTTAATTATAAATTAATCATACTAAAAACGCACACATACACATTAATTAAAGCTGTGTGCATATACCGCTTGTAAAAATAGTGTTATTACTCGTGTACTGCTTAAACTGATTTCGGTCGAAATTTCTCTTTCTTTAAAAGAATGTAGTAAGAGTTCATTAACTGTAGAAACAACTCCATAGAGTTACTGCAAAGGATAATTTCAGATTACTTGAAGTTATGAAGTATTTAGGTTTACACGCGTTCAAAATTTTTCCCAAACGATTTAATGTTTCATTATTTTTATTTTACGTAATCGCAAAAAGGATTTTTAACGTTGAAGAGAGTATGATCAAATCATTAGAACGGGTGAATGTTGAATTATTATAACGTTTTTATTACCACGCAAGTGTTTCCGAAGGGATTGAAAGATCAACTCCGTCAGCTCAAATCGTTAGTTCAGTTCTTTTCTATTATCTTTTTTTCCTGCTATTTAATGTTTACAATTTTAATTATACGGGTATTTTTTTATCGTAGAATATTTCCACTTTTTGAAATTTTTATTTCCCTTTTATTACGATAAAAAATTGAATCATCACCAATGACAAAGTACCTTAATGACCGGATTTTTTATCATCCTCACATAAATTGCTACAAATTCTACAAATTTTTCTTCTTTGATCAAAAAAAAAAAAAAAAAAAAAAAAAAAAAAAACGTTACAGTTTGCCAGAAATATGTTAATTACGCAATATAGTATGTACAACTAAGGGTAACTCAATCAATTGGTTTAGATAAATCTCAGTTTTATTTAGGAACTGTTATTTAAAAAATCAAGTTCCATTATCATCATCAATTAAATATAATTATTTTGGTTAATGTAGCTGACTCTTACATATATATTAATGACTACGTTATTCTTACACTGAGGATATAAGAAATTCTATAACTTTTTTTGCGTTACAGAAGTGGTAACAGAAATTGTTATGCAAACCGTGAATTAAATTTATTCTCTATTCTTTCGGTTATTAACTATTACTTAATCTCAGCATGAAATTTTTAAAATTATTAACGATAGACTTAGCATAATTCTGGGCAATTTCCTCTCAACACTTATCCTTTTCTACATTTCCATCGCCAGAAACTGGCGTTTGATTCTTAATAAAATTCCCATTTTATCCCTTAGATCTCGCCGTCTTAGGTATTTTTGGTCCTATATAATTTCCAGTAATAATCTCCCTTACTTTTCTTTTAATTATTTTAATCTCACACACCCTCCCAAAGTATATTTTCTTTCTAATTCATTTAGGTCTCTATGCCTCAGGTGATTATTAAACAGGAATTTCACAGCATTATCAGTTCCCCCTTTCCTTCTCATGTGCTCATCATTAATGGCTCTAGGGGGTCTAGTGTGGTGTCGGGGCTTCCTTTATTATCCCCGTTTTTAATTTTTCCGAATAATCCTTTCGTCTTCCGCCTTTCTGTTCTATTTTTTACAGCCGAGTTGATGGCTATCTTACGTGCAAATTATTTATATCTCCTCCAATCGTAACTTTTCCCACTATCTGATAATATCTGCCTCCGTCAGTGCCCTTCAGGCTATCAGTTTACCTCTCCCCCCTTCCTCATCAAACTTCATCACCTTTCGTATACGATCTCTCATATACAATCTTTGCTTTCATCACTCTATCCGCGTTGATCTGCTATAGGCTCCTGGTGTCATAGAGGCATCGAGGGTAATGAAATGGCGGATGCTTTGGCTCAGATTGCTGCCCGCTCTCGCTTTTATTTTAAAAATATCCCTAGTACTAATCTATTGTCCTTAAGTAAGAAATTTCATTTTAAATTTTAGTCGGATACGTACCATTCTTCTTTTATCAATGATGGTTACCTCTGCCTCTCAATTCAACCTAACCTTCCTACTAGTTCTTGATTCTCAGAATTCCCTTCTTTCCATGTTCTGTTTTTGTCCCTATTATTCGCCTACGCTTCAATCACACTCTATTGCTCGCTTTCTGTTATCGTCTTTCTTTGGTTTCCTCTCCTTATCGTCTCCTACATCTTAACAGTTGTTTGTGATGCTAATCACATTTTCTTTGAGTGCTCTGCTCTTTCTGTGGAACTCTCTTCCTTTTATTTACTCCTTTTAAAGTCAAGGCTTCCTTCTCCCTACTGTGCTTCCTATATCCTGTCCATTCTGTCTCAGTCTGTTGTTCCTGCCACTGATTTCTTTATTTCTACCATTTCTGATCGAATTAAATTTTAATTAGCTAACTCTTCTCCCTATTGTTTCTGGGTAAGGTTCTTGGTTAACGAGTCCAAAAAAAAAAAAAAAATCTGGGCAGTTTAGTGTAGAATAAATTCCCACTTTAGGCCCATTGCCCATTGCAGCAAGGAATGTGAAATATGTTTTTTTCGACTGATTATTGCAGCGAGTTCGCTGAGCGAGGAAATAATAGTTTGCGATTAAATTATCGAATTTTTATTCAGTCTTTTACTTTTATCTTTAATCGTTTGTTTTCATTTTAATATAGGTTTCTGTGTTAACAAAGTTTATTATTAATAAAGTGTTATTAATTTAATCGGCAACAAGTTAAATACTTAGAGTATTAATATAGACTAAAAATCAAACTTTGTATAAATGTTATAAATATTGAAATAACAAAAGTGTATGCACATTAGATTTGTAAATAACGCTGAACCTGTTCCAAACTTGTATCACCTTATATAAAACCTAATAGTACATTTATATATTTTTGTGTAGGATCGAAATTAAATATCTTATACAAAGTTTAAATACTTAATGTTTTAATAAAATATAATAATTTTTAGTTTTAAGGTTGGATTTTGTAATTAATTGTAAATTGTCTGACTCAATATCCTAATTAAACCACTACAATGTAATTATTGCTTTTAATTTAATCATTTTACATTATTAAATTTTAATGAACATTTTTCTGAAGTTCAAAATTTCTTTACAAAAATAAATTATAAAACTAATAAAAATTTTCTAAGTGATATTTCAATTCTTGTATATAATAATAAAATTCAAAACAACAGATTTTAGAACTGCATGTAAAGTTTTTAAATACAGACGAAAAATAATTTACTATCTTTTATTTCGAGTTTTTGTATAATTACAGACCAAATATCATCTCTTTCATATTTACATTTTTAAAATCTTTCGTCTTCTGTATTGTACGAGTATAAAAATTCATACTTCTTAACCATTTCAATTAGTTTTTCCATTAGTATATAGAAATTAAATAAAAAAAGGGACAAATATGTATACAAATTACAACCACAAAAAATATATATACATACATATATAAATTAAAAATAGCAAAGAAATTTGATATAAAAAATAATTATTATATGAAATATGTATATAAAAAACACCTGAAATGCACGAGATGTGTGTTGAAAAACTTGCTCAGCGAGCAATTTGAGCGAGGAATTATTTTTCCTCGTTCAGCTCTTTCGACTATTCCGATTATTTCTCGCTGCAATGGGCAGTGTTACATTTAAATGTACAGTAATCGATTTTCAGAAAACACATTACACATTTCACATTCCTCGCTACAATAGGCAATGGGCCTTAGTAAGTTATTAGAAGCATCACCAATTAAGCTACCACAATGTACAAGTTACATGAGGACACAACAATCCAATCCACCTCAATCAGAAAATTAGGATAGTTCGTCACCTAAATTTTTAAATAGGTAATAAGGGTTTTATTCAAACAATTTAATTCGGGAAATGAAAGAATCAACATAATCGGAAGTCGAGTCAATATTTTAAGATATGCAGACAATGTGGTTTTGATTATTAGAAATCAAGAAGAGTTAAATAAGATGATCAATAAACTGAAGGTGAAACAGCAAAAGTAGGCTTAAAACTAAACATCAAAAAGACATAAGTAATGCATAATGAAGAGAAAACCCTAATTAAAATTGACAACTACAAGATGGAAAATATATCAGAATTCGTGCGTTTTGGTCAAAAAGTAGGACTTTTTGGAAAAAATCAGCAGTAATTAACACTAGATACACCATCAGAAATTATCAAAATGAGTGGGGTCATAAATTACTGTAATGGCGACCGTACAAATCTAAAAAAAATAAAGGGAAATCTCCTAAGGTATTACCAAACTTTCGAGCAAAATTTAATGGAAATGAATAGTAATAAACTAAAATCAATGAAAGAAATTTGACGTAAAAAGGATAATAAATAATGGGTTTTCCTAAAATACTACGTTTGTAATCTAAATTAACCATGAACTGACTCGTTCTGTTGTTGTCTTCATTATTCGCTTGCACCTTAACCATTCTCTGTTGCCCTCCCGTTTTCATTTTTCGTTGGTTGCCTCTCCATATTGTCCTCCCCACCCGATTGATCTTACTAGAGATAAATATAGGATCCTTAAAATAAATAGGTCACCACCCCGTCGAGTATTCTGTAACGCTTTCAATATGTTGGAAACCTGAAAGGCCTTTGAACAGATTCGCTGAATATGATCCTTCCACACCAACTTTTGGTCTAATACTAGACCCAGAAATTTGGCGGAACTGGAATTGGTAACAGAATCTCTTTGAAAGCGAATCGCTATATGGTTAATCGTTTATATGTAAATACGACAACACAACTTTACACAGTCAAGATTACTACTAGATGGGACTCGACCAACCAATCAATAATCTTGGTGATATCTTCTTGAATAATACCGATGGTGGTAGTTAGAATCTTCTCTGAATGATAAACGGTAATATCATCGGCATAGGATATGCCGGTACTTTTAATCGGTAAATTAAATACATACGGGTGAAATATATATATTAAACAGCATTGAACTCAAGTCGGAGGCCTGGGGAAGACCTCGGTACGCCCTTTTGTAAACCAACCGATCCGTAAAAGGAAATCTAAATGCCATCGTTCGGCAAGTAAATAAATTAAAAATATAAGCTGCAGGGGTGGTCGAACAGGTATAGCGGTTAATCGGGAATATGAAAGTGGAAGATGAACTGCGTCGAAAGCTCCATGTATATTGAAAAACACGGAAATTAAAAACTTTTTGTTCAAAAAACATTCGTATATATCGGCTGTTAAATAAGCCAGGCAATCGATGGAACTTCTGTTTGATCTGAAGTCACACAGCGATCTGGCAGCAGAAAATTAGACTCCAACTATCAAACAAGACGATTCTTAAGGACAGATTGAAATAATTTCCAAATAGAGGACGCAAGTGATATAGGTCGGTATGATTCGGCTACCAAACTACCCTTACCTGATTTTTTTATCGGAATCACTACAAATTCTGACCAAGACTCTGGTATATTATTGGACAGAAAAAGGTGATTAAAAATGTAACATAACGTTGTCAAAGCGACATCCGAGTGATGTTGAAAAACAGAATATGTAATTTCGTCCGACCCAGGTTTGGCGGATTTCTTGTTCTTCAAGACAAGCTTCAGTTCATTTAGAGTAAATTCCTCGGCGAGGAAGTGCCTTACATTAGATAGTAACGGAAGTGGATTAATCTTAACGTCTGATTCAGCGGGTGCGTATGAAGGGGTAATGTGGTCCAAGAAGGGATATATCAAATGAGTATCTATCTTCGAACGGTGATTGGAGGTATTAATGTCACTGAAGGCTCTAGCCATCTTCCATACTTGCGTCAAAGGTAAAATGAACAGTAGCGGTACCGGGCTGATTTCTTTGTTTGCCTGATAATAGAAACCAGTTTCGGCCTCTATTCTTTTAAAAGATAAATAATTGGCCGTAGTTCTAGAGCGCCTAAACAAACGAAAGACCTCATTTTTACAGTTATAGACCGCGGAACAGTCGCATTCCATCAAGGAGACCTGCGATATTTTACTTTGTCCTGCTATAACCCGCAAGTTAGCTTATACGGAACATGTAATGTAAGGGCCAACTTGAGATGTTCAAGATAACGATTGGATAAATCGATAGGAGGCAAGTTACCTTGTAAAGTACTCAACTGAGAATCCAATTCTTTCGTAAACCAAGTATAGGATGATATTGTTAAGTCATATATGCTAATTGGAAGGTGATCGCTACCCAAAGGCGAGTTGATGACTGATGGAGGCGGCGAAATTTGCAAAGATAAAGGAAATGTCACTTACTTATCGGGGAGCCAACTATAGTAAAAGTACCGTCATCGAGACAAACCAGATTCGTATTCTCCGGCATGTATTCCACTTCCTTCCCAGAACGGTCAGTGTAGTCATCACCTAAAAATAGCGATGACAGTTAAAGCCACCGCCAATAATGACATTCATCTGAAAAGGAGTAATAGCCTTTATAAACTCTCGAGAAAGTAAACGATGTGTAGGAGGGCAATAAATAGATACGATATATAAGGGGAAAGTATTTAGATAAATCTGGATGGTAATTGCATTAAGCGGGTGATTCGAAGATGGATAGTCCAAAAAACTGTTGACAATTTGATGAGGGATGTTGTTCTTAATGAGTATAGCACATCCTCCATACCCGTCTTCTCATAGTAATCTCGGTAACAAGAAAAGTCTTTCATGTTGAAATGCAGTGAAGGACGAAGCCAAGTTTCGGAGAGAAGAATTACGTCAATATTGTTAAACGACAGAAATCCTTCAAGATTGCATTTATTTTTGATGATGCTCCTAGAATTCCACTGAATTATACGTAGCATAGGACTTATGAAGAACGGAAAAAGTCAGTTCCCGGATGCCTCCATGGTACTATCGGGCACCTTGGAGTTGTTGTGAGCATCCCTACAGTCCTTAGGAGGGTTCCCGTAATTGGTAATAAGCTGTTCCAAAAAGGTGCTGATTTTGGAGAAATTAGGTGTAGTAATTGTTCCTTATGGAAGATTGCCGACAAGTGAGTTTAAATATTTCAAATCACATCCGTACGGGATAGCTCAGTCTGTCTGTTAGTATCCGTTAGCGTATGATTTTCGGGGGTAATGATAGGAGTAACACAGCCAAATGGGTGGGCTAGAGGTACATTAGGGAAGGAAGAATTTGCTGGAGTATGTGCCCGTTTAGCAGGCTTCGTTTTCATGATGAAATGAATGGGCGCTCCAGATAAAACCCCTATGGCAGAGGAATTGTTATAATTCGTAATTTCACTGTAACTATAGGCTTTAGTGAGTAAAATTTTATTCTTAAAAGTTAAATGTTATAGACAAACTGTAATGGATAATAGCTTCACTACTTCTTTGTCATTTCGATAAAAAATTAAGGAGTTTGCAAAAAAAAATTAATTACCCGCTAAATAGACAATTTGAAATTATTTACATGCAAATTGAAATATACGAGTGAATCGTAAGAAAATTGGGATATTTAAATAATTCAAAATTCCGCGTTGAATCAAAAAATTTTAGCGAGCTAATCTGAAAATAAAAAATTGTCCTGTAAATTTACAACTATAATGGAAAGAAAGGAAAATCATACTTGGTCGTGAAATTTTTGTATACTTTCCGCTAAGTACTTATAAGGCATGGTATCACCATTAACAATTTTACCAATCACTGGAATTATATTGAATAAATACAGATCGTATATCCTGTTTAAAAATAATAATTACATATTAATATTTGAAAAATATAAATTTAAATTTTTTGTCACGAGAAGCTAAATTTTACTTTTTTTTCGGCTCGTCCGTGGCTTCGACCCAACCACTTGAATATATTATGTTACAAATTTAGTTTCTGAGGCGACAGAAAATGGAAAGCGCAAAGGACTGAAGTAAGAAAATTATCGCCGGAGATAGGAAAAAAAGGATAAAGGAAGCACTGTAAGGAGCAGGAAGATGCAGAGCCGAGATTTGCAGATACAAAAGAGTACGTTCGAGAGTCGAACATTCGAAGAAAACATGGTTTACGTCACATTCAAAAGAAAGATCAATATTGTGAAGGGAACAATAAGGTAATGGAGATAGAGAAAACGAAAACGAGAAGCGGGGAGAAAAAAATAGTTAATTCTTAATCTGGTGAAGGGGACAATAGCAGAACGATGACTGAAAGGAATGAATAGAAACCAAAGCTGAGAAACGAGCGCTAGCTGTATGAGAAAATAGTGAGAAGCGCGATTAGAGAATAAGGAAGGGTATTTATCCGACCAAAGTTTGAAACGAGTGTATGTGGAAAAGAGGATTAAGTCTGAAGCGGCAAAATAGTTAGAGAAAGGGCCATTGAGGGTGACCGACCGAGTCAGACAATCTGCCGTGTTATTACCTTCAATGTCAGAGTGACTTGGAGAACTCATTAAAGATCTATAAGAATGAAACGTGATAATAGTAAATCAGTAGAATAATACTGTTAAAGTAATGAGACAGAGTAGAAGGCATCGTTCGAAAGTCACTTTCGAATCGAAAACAATGAGGAACTTTAAAATTCCACTGGTTGTAGGAATAAAAGACACTGCACGCGAAAAATTTTGGGACAAGCCAAGATGGCAGATGGTATTTACGTGACCGGAATAAGGATATTAGATGAATTTACCCGGAGAACACGAGCGAAAGAAGAAGATGATACAAGAAGTTTTGGAAGGAAAAGGAGAGAGGTGCACATTAGGAAGAAACCTCTAATAACAGATAAGGAATCATTTATCTCTTCATTGGTCGTAGCTAGATCAACTGAGCTAGAGTAGATATGACACATGGGAGAGAGGAGAAAAGAAAAAGAGATCTATTTTGGAAGAGATTGATAATAAGAATGATGAAGAAAGAAGGAATGTTGAGAGATAGGAGTTCGGTGCATAGAGTCGGAAGATGTGCATTACCAAACGCGGCAGAGATATCAACAAAAGTAGCAATAGTAAATTTATTTTCTAGGAAAGATTTATAAATATCCGAGAGGAAAAAACATACGCAGTCAACCGGGCCCGAGTCTTGGGAGCAAGCTAAACACAATCGGCGGAATCTGACTATTATATTCCGGCCACTAAACGAGGCGACTGTTTAAAATAACTTCGAAGAATTTTCGAAGGCAAAAATCTATAGTGAGATAGGACAGAAGGAGGGTTGATAATAATAAAATTATTCCAGGATTTGACAGTGTATCTAAAGTGCAGGAAAAAGTTGAAAATCTTAAAAGTTCATATAACGAGGTTGAAGCGAAATTTCTGAGGATTAAGCATGAGAGATTGTCCAATCCTGAAGAAGTGTAAGAAGATTTATTGAGTTTACTTATTAGTAATTTAAAAATAATGCGCCAGCAACGGAGAAAAAGAAAGATTAAGAACATTCTTATGTAATATAATATGCAGCAAAATAATATAATACGAATTAATATAATTTAAAAAAAAAAAATCGTTATAAATATATACATGTAAAAAAAAATAATTACCGAGATATTTTATCTTTTTTAATTTATCAGACGAAAAAGTTTATTTCATTACCTAACATCTATAAAACAAGTTTTCTATAAGGAGTGAAATTCTGAGATTTTTTTCTTTTAATTTAAAATAAAATTTATCTTCAGTATTCAAAGATCTAGAAAACAAGGACGGTTATTCACAAAGACCCTAGCCACTTTCTAGATTTGAGATATAGATGTTGATCTCGAAAAAGAAGAACAGAATTTTACCCGGGATTTCTTTTTAGAAGATTAGAGGATAAATCTTGACTTGGCGTTGGCTTGTTTGTGAGAGATAAAGTTGGATAAAGAAGGATTAGTGCAAAATGCTCCGAAAGTAGAAAAAATATATATTTTGGTAGGCAGTACTACAAACGGAGTTTCATCCTAAGGAAGATGCATAGGATTGCTTCAGCCGCCTCGAAGGGTTACTAAATGTGGGAGAGGATGAAGAAAGTGCGATGAAAATCAGATCGATAAACTTGTGGTACACTGAGAAATAGGATCTAATTGATGATTGAAAATATTAATTAAGGAATCAAGAGTTGAATGGAATTTGGGCTAGTCGGTCCTAAAGGTATTCCAGCGAGGAAAATCTAAAGAGACTTGTATGAGCAATTGGAGAAAATCCATTAAATGACATTTTGATCGGGATATGGTCACTACCAAAAGAACCATCGAAAGTGTTCCAGGCGCATCTTAAACCTATATCGGAAGAGGAAAATGCAAGATCAATGGTGCTAAAAATGGAAAAATTTCGAAAGTAAGTGGGAAAATGATCATTAAGGATAACAACATTATTATTCAATAATACATTTTGCAAAACCGAACCGTTTCTGTTTAATCTGGAACATCCCCATACAGGAGAACGGGCATTCCAATCGCCGCCAATAATATAGGGATGTGATAAGGAATTGAAAAAGGAAGATAAAGAAAGATAATTCAAATTTATAATTAGGAGGAATATGTACTGAAACAATGTTATGGGAATAATTGATATTCCTAGTCGGAATAGAAATATGCACAAGGTTTAAGAAGTTTGGAGAATGCTGAGAGGAAAAGTTCAAGCTACGATCGGTAAATGAATACCAAATTTAAGTAAAATAACGGCATCTCCATATCCATCGTCACGATCTGATCGGATTATGTAATAACTACGAACAGAAAAATTAACAGTGCTCGATAGCCAAGCTTCAGATAACAGAGCTACATCTATATTATGCGGATAAAGCAGAATCTCTAAGCATTGTTTATTTGTCCGAATACTACGGCAATTCCATTGCAGGATGTTGTAAGTAAACCGCGCATTACAACAGGAAGATGGTTATAGTACTGAATAAAGTTAAAGCGAAACAACAAATTATCTTAATTTTTATTTCACAAATGAAGAAAATTTATTTCGAAGAAAGTAGAAGAGAGAATTTTCTCCAAGTTAGAAGAGGTGGAAATATTTTGTTGTGGAAGAAAGTCTAGAAAAGCTGCCGACAAGGACTTAAAATGTGACTGGCCTTCAGCTTCCGTTATCGGAGATGGTTTGTAATTGGATGCAGTACGATTTAATAGTTGGAGCGGAAAGGCGACTAGAAGGAAGAGGAGGAAAGTGGGGAGAAGGTTTTATGTGTTGCTTAATGGGATCGATAAAAGAGGAACGATTCATGACCTGAGAACTTGCAGTAGTCCGTAGAAGACTGCTTGCTTAATCTGCATATGAAAAAGCGAGTGATACAGCGGAATTTTTTAAAATTTAATTCGCTTAAGGGAATATTTTTAATCTTATTCTGCCGTGTCCATTCAGGGCATTCCCTTACAGTTACGACAGACAGGAGGAAGTGATAGTTGCTCGCATTCGGGTGCCTTTGCACACAGTGTGAACAAATTTGGTATGAACTCCGACAATGTCTGGCAATATAACCAAACAAAAGGCACTTAGCGCAGTGTACCGCAGAACGGATGCTGCGGAAAACTTTAAAGAGTAAATTAAAAATTGAGATAAGCTCTGGAATTTTCAAAACAGATGTCGATCAATTTGGTGGGAAGCTTGAGACCGTCCTCAGATCTAAATATTCTTCTTACCGAAACTACTGGAATAGAAGACACAATTCCTTCCACTATATCTTCTTCTGTAACTGACTGATGTATATCAGAAATAATACCATACCACTATTAAATGGAATTGGGGATGAAAGCTTATAAATTATTCCCTTCGAAAAAAGACGTCTCGTTAAGAAAGAGTTAGTGGATGCTGCGGAGGGAAAGAAGGTGGCAATCCTGTTTCTCCCGATGGAGACTTAAAAGGTATGCCTCGCTTCAGTTTAACATATAATAATTTTGCGACCGGTAATGGGAGTAAATTTCCGTCACTACTTTCGATATGAACTGAGTAAGGTCCAGAATGAGTTAACTGTTAATCAGTGACATTTTTCTTTTATTACGAGGTAAAATATTCCGTGCTGTTGCTCTGACGTAGATGCACAAGATCTTGAAGGACAATTTAATATCGGAAGAGATGTGGACGTACGAGATGATGAAATGTTCAGAAGACTATTATTTAAATCTTCTATTGGTAATGGGAGATCTTGGTTTCCACAATTCATGATCTCTACGAGGCTACAGCAATCAGGAGGAGGTGCAACGCCCTTATTATTTTTATTCCTCTCCTTAGGAGAGCGCGGCATCATTGAAAACTCGATGAGCCGGGACTTTTAAGAGGTACTATTATTTCTTTGGAAACCGAAAGTAAGGAAAGAGAGAAAAAAAGAAAGAAAGAAAAGCAAACAAACAATAATTAAATAAATAAATAAATATTCTAATTTAAATCAGTCATACACTGAAGAAAGAAATTGTTGATAACGTAAATTTAAGGTACAACCAGTTATAGAAATAACGATAAGTAAATAGAAAAAAGGTACGATAAATAATAAAAAGTCCGATCTTACCGATCAGATCAGAAATTAATAATGGCGAAACGATAAATGATAAGCGGAGAAGCAAACGCGAGAACAGAACACTATTTTTAGTGTTGCACTTACTTGATTTTGTTCACATTGCAAAATGTAAAATTGTGTAACATTAGTCACCCAGCGTTACCAAAATCACTGGCCAAGTTATTAATTTTGTATCTCCTACTTCAACCAGAACTATTTCCATATTTACAGGATCTCTGCGCTGATCCAATTTTTTCTTTTTTTTTAAATAAAGTAGGCTTTTACTTACTGATTTTTTCTCCTTTGTAACCATACTCGATTTTTCAGTTAGTGCAAATATAATTTTATTTTTCGGAAATTTTAGGGCCTAATTTTACAATTTCTCTTAAAATACCTGCTAACTATTTCTTGTATTAAATTTTAAAAATATACTGTAACCTTAAGCTGAAAGTGTTTACGAAAAACATTTTTGATCCGAAAAAGTTAATTTAAAAAAAACTTTTTGTACGTAAATTAAATGTATGCGCAATAATGCCGATGATAAGAAAAAAATGTTGTACAGTAAAAATAAAACTGAAAGTAGAAAAACGAAATACCTCTAATAAACTAATAGTGAAATGATAAATATTAATGTTACATACTTTCGGGCTATTGGATTATTAACGTGACTACATTCTAAACAAACGAATCGACCGCCTGGTTTTAAGACTCGGTAAGCTTCATTGAGTATCTGTGTACAAATAAACATTAAAGTGAAACCCAGATGGAATAAAATTAATGTTAATTCAATCAATAAATCATAAACTATTTTTTATATTTCATTATAACGAAAAATATTAAATATTTACATCAGGCTCTCCCCTCGCTTCGCTCACAAAACCACGAAGAGCATTCCTAAGAACAGGAATTTTTCAATAATCAATTTTCTTAATTTTTAGCTAGCTGCCCTGATTATTGTTGAAATAATTTTCAAATTTATAAATAAACCAAAAAATACGAAAATGGAAATATTAGATAACCAAACTCTTTTTTATTAACAGATATGCATAAAATATGTTTTAAGCACTTTCGTCGCAGTATCACACAAGGAGCATGCAGAAAATACATCAATAAAAAATATACCTAACAATGATCAATACTTTGAGTCGCTGCACTTCTTTGAATTAAATTTTTGAAATATATTGAAAAACAATTCCGCCTTAATAAAATCACAGACAATAAGAGACGTACGTATTCGTAGGAGTAATTTTAGAGGTAAAATTCAATAAATTTAACCACTTATGCCTTATACAAAATTCAAAGTTATCGAGATAGGTTTTTTTTTTTTTTTAAACCAAATTATTATCTAACATAACAAAAGTTTAATATTTATAACTCTACAGATGAACTTGGATTTATTAAACATCCGGAACCGGAATAAAAAAATAGAAAAATCGTGTTTTGTCAATAATTTATTTCAGTTGTATCATTAATTTTTTACGACAAAGCTGGAATAATTATGTACGAAATAGCGTTTAAATGTAAATTTATTTATATCTAAAACTATTATTATTTTTAAAATACGACAATAATAAGTTTGTTCGGCCCGAAGTAATACTTCGAAATGAGCAGTGATTTAATACTGCTCCATCGGTGTAGTAGCTCCGAAACAAAATTATTATTTTTGCCCTCACAACTGACACGTGAAACGCGGGATTAATAGATAATAAAGATTAATACTTTTTTTACATAATCAAAAATACTGTTACACCGAAGATTTATAAATTCGCAACTGCGTGGAAATTAAAAAAAATAATCACTTACGTTGACTGCGCTCCAAATATTTCATTAGAAGAAACTGTATTTTAAAATGAAATTAAAAATATGATATTTTTAAAATGGTATTTATAAGATTTTAAGCAATAGAAATAAGCGTAAATCATATAACGCTTTTTAATACAACAAAAAAAAAGTTAAAAACTGACTCTTTTGATTATTTACACATGCGTCTTGCTTAATGATTGGTAACTTTTAAGAATTTAAAATAAAATTGAAGCAAAATCTTTTATGATAAACAATTATTTAATATTAGAAATTTGGCTCGTTCTTTTTAGACAGACATTTATTTATAACAGCAATGAAACAAAAAGAAAAAAATAGTACTCAAAAGCGCAAGCACACGCGTTAGTGTTTGCGATAAATTCCAAATCGTTCATATAATTCTTGGAAAATAAGATAGAAATTGTGTGACAGAAAAAAACGTACAGCGCCAGCAGTGACACATAGTTCGCCTGGCTGTGTGTATACATGTATGGTGCGCCTGGATGAGTAAAGGCAATGGAACATTCAACAGAATACGAGACGTTCAATGTAGACTTTTTAGCTGGGAACCTACGTCACAATCACAAACATGCACAGTCCGCAGTTAATAGTGCAGACCCGCTGTCGCATTTGCGGCCCTAACGTTAGATAGTGAACTCATTGTCAGTCGGCACCATGTGCACTGCTGTTGCAGTGTGGCCATAGTGTTGGGCGTAAATTCTATTCGTTTCTTTTTGACAAGATGGTGATGTCTTCGCAGTCGTCGCCATAATTATTTTTCATAATTAAGAATTATAATTGTTTACGACACGCTAAGCGATGTGTTTTATACAACTTTGGTGCTTGGTGGCTCTGACTACTTTTCAAACATATACCTTATTTCTTCTTCCTTAATTATTTGTAGGCTGATTATTTTGTCGGTTGGTACTGTGGGCTCTGTAATTGCAGATGTGGCCATGGTATGGGACAGCTAACTCCTTTTTAACCTTCGGCAATGTCATTCCTTCTCTTTTCAAGATGCATATGTTTTGCATTTATCGACGTTGATTGTCATTATATCTCTATCCTTGGTATAGGGTTCTTAGTCAGATTCTATTCCTTGTGATTCCTAATTATTATTATTTACATGTGTTGATGGGTAATCGTCTATTATTGGCAAGCCCAGGGAAAAACCAAAACAAACAAAAAAACAATCACTCCATTTTTAAACGTTATGACGTCACTGCATACCGACGTGCTTCATTAAACCATAGTATTTTTATTCGAATGATTACATTTGTAGTAGTAATCCGTTTTTTGGTTTTTAAAGAAAATGAGTTTTAAGTTTTGTTTTAAAACTTATAAAAATAACCAAACTTTGTACAGACATTATCTCGTATAGATCATAATTATTTTATTAAGCTGTCGCAAATATTTACTTGCAATGAATGTGGTAATAATTTTACACGTAAAATTAAATTAAGATACCATTTAATAACTCATTTTTTAAATATTAGTGAGAAATGACTAATATATCCTTCCTTAAGTGTGCCAAGAAATGTTTTTGCACATACAAATACGATCTCATATAAACGGAGAACATGATGGGAAGTTAAATTGTGAAAATTTAGAATTTCAGAATGAAACTGGTAAATATAATTTGTATATATATATATATATTTTTTTTTAATTAATTAATATAACTAAGCTGAATTATAGCGAGTAATGATATAAAACAAATACAAATAATTTTGATCGTGTATTGTTAGAATTCATAAAATGGAAAACTGCAGTAGAAAAATCGGGCACTTGCAATTTAATAAAGGGCGTATTATTCATTTATTAATGTTTAAAAAATAAGTTTTTAAATGGTATCTTAATTTAATTTTGTACGTAAAATTGTTACCACGTTCATTGAAAGTAAATATTTGCGACGGCTTAATAAAATAATTGTTAAGCGTCCCTACACTTCTTCGGTTATTCGAGACTCGATCTAGAACTGGCGGATTGCTGCCACGCCAATCCGGTCTGGATGACGAAGACGAAGAGTGATTCCGTAGGACCACGTCAAATGATTGACGAATTGGAAATAAAAAGAATATATTTTGTAAAGATGTACAATAAAAGAAATATGGATACCGAAAGAATTAATTTGCAACTGCTCTGCGAGGATGACTGGAAAACACGAATGATGGATCTGCAGCGACGATGCTGCTCAACAGGGATCAGAAACTAACGCTGGTATTGCAGTGACGATGACTGAAAATGACAATACAAATCTGCAGCGGCGATATTGTTTAACAGGAACCGGAAACCAAATGACTGACTAGAATAATAAATTCGTAATGTTGAAGCAGTGACTAGGCTGTTGAAAACAACGTTGGTAGTCACGAACGCTGCCGCGCACCTTGGTGACGCGTAGCTCTGAAAAGAACTGTTGATCTGCAGAATTGTTGTGCTGCTCGAACAGCCGCCGACCGATGTCGCGCTGGAGACGCGATTGATGTGTGAAATTGAAAAGGCGAATGCCGATCTGTAGCATTGTTGTGCTGCCTAAACAGGAACTGGAGCGCTGGATAACCACCAACCAGTGTCACTCTGTGTAAACGTGACTGATGTGTGCCAAATTGAAAAGCAAATTTCTCGAGGGATAAAAATCTAGGTGTATATTTGGCAGCTTGAAACAGGGTTTTTCTGATCATTACTGCAAATGACAAACGCTCATTTGTCAGTGCAGTGACAAACAAGCAGCGTTGCGATATTTGAACCATCAATAGTGTGATAGCAGTCTTGATAAGGTTTTCGAATTTATAAAACTCATTAGAATTTAAAAGATCAAAATGTATAGTTTAATGGAATGCTTTTTTGTCTAAAATTTCCCGAAATTAATTATTAATTTGTGAATCGCAGATATTTGATATTTACTAATATATTTTTTAAAGAAAGTTGAAATTTAGTTAATAACCGAGCTTTATTTGAATCATTGTAGAGTTGGTGGTGCAAATTAGTTTTCTTCAATTTTTATTATTTGTTTTGGCTTTTCAAAATTGTGTGCCTTTTCAGTAATGAACTGAATGTATTCATAAATCAAAATCTGATAAGTTGCTTAAGTTTGTTTGATCAATTTTCTTATTTCTTCTGCAATATCATTTTATAGGGCTGTCTAGTGATAAATACAGTTTGTATAAGCTTTGCAGGGTTAGATTGCAACATTGATACCATCTTCGCATTTCAGCTTTAAAATTAACGTTTTTTTTAATTATTTCAAGAAGTGATTCTGGTTTGCAAACTAATTGTATAGATTGTTTTTGAATTGTTTTTATACGGTTTAAATTCGGAATTTTTAAAACTGATATGTGCTCCGAAGATAGTTGAATTTTTATTTTGTAGTATCTGCCGGATATTAGAACGGTGTAACCATCATTATTTCTGTCGATTTTGACGTTAGCTGCAACTAACTAATGCGCACATGTATTGTGCGGGTTCGTGGCAATAATAGGTCGAGATCATCAAGTCACCACTAGCATTCCATTAGGATGATGAAAAATTAGAAACTTCGAAAGCTACATGTTAAACGTGCTTCGTTCATTAATACGATGTGAATTAAATTTTGGTGCAAAAATATTTCTAATTAGTTTTTTTACGTGTAATTTTATTATGGCGAGTGAAACTATATTACTATTAGTCGGTATGATTACGATAGAACTTTCTCACTTTTGCGAAGTATTGTAATCAGAGTCGTTGTCATAGACTTAAATGAGTTTAGTCTACTACCGCGTTTAGTGCACTGGGAAAGTAAATAGAAACATTATTATATCTATTAATGACATACATTGCTTAATCATATAGTAAGTAAATTTAAACAGCTGGCTGCATCGTCAACCATTTTGCTTATATGGCATTAGAGAATAATTCTTCTTTGATTCTTCACTTACATCATTTAGTAGTCTTTAACTGAAAATGTTGTTCATTATAAGGTGTTATGTTCCATTACAGGGTAATGTAATAATATAAAATAAAAAAGAAAAAATAATAAAATAATATAACATCGTCATCATCACGGTGCCATGTCCGTTATCGAACGTTGGCTAACATTTAAGCAACCTTTCGTCTGTCTAGTACATTCCGGAACACGTGTTTCAATCCAAGCAATCAATAATATAACATAAAAATTAAAAATAAATTGGAAAGTGTGGTACGAGTAAAAATATATGCGAGCCTGAAATTCTGTTGTCGGTCGGTGGTAGCCAATCATCGGCCACTGCAAGAAGCGAGTACCTGAAACAATAAATTCCAGCGGTTGTGGGGAAGCGAAAAGGAAGGAGAAATGGCAAAAGATCCGACGGAGATTTCTTTTTAAGTCAGTCAGTCGTGGTTTACTTTTGGTCAGAGTAATTATCTATTTAGAGGCAGTCGCCATTTATCGTTCTGCAGTATTGTTGTTTTTTGTTTAATCGAGGTCTGTAATAGTCATTCGGTAGTATAGTTGTTTTAAATCGGCTCGATATAAAAAAAATTGTCGAACGCAAACGTGGATTAGTTATTAAAAATTCATTAATGAAGATCTCAGCATTCAGTTAAAAGATACCGATATTCAATCACCGTATTCCTAATCACCTGTAAACCATCGGACCGCCGAACCAACGGATCACCGCCGACAACAATGATACGTACACTTTTTTATTTTAAATTCAAAAAAATTCTTTTACAATTGTATCTTTGTTCATGCGTATTTAATATTGTGCTTTTTTCAGCGGTCGACCGATACTGAAAGATTTGTGTGGGTCTATTTTTAATATAGCACACATGAAATTTAAATAGTCCTATTATAATAATTTAATAATATAAATTTACGTTCTCGATATTTACGATACCACAGTAAAATCCCTGTGGGCCTAATTAAACTAATAAACGGTACATTTGGCATCCCTGGTGAGGAATAAAACCATATATAACGTTACAGAGGTTACTATATTTATCTAGTTATGTGATAAAATATAGTAATTAAAAAAAAAAAAAAAAAAAAAAAAAAAGGAATAAAAAAAAACAAAACATTTACTTTGTCTATATGTGTAACATTTCTTATTCCGAAAGAAATTGTGTACGCGTCAACTGACTCAGATTGAAGCGGAAGGTTTTCGGCATCAGTTAAGAGCCATGTAATTTCGGAATCATCCGTGTAACCTAATTTCTCAGCTCGTTTCTTACCTTCATTTAGCATAGACGGATTTATATCGTTCACAATTACGTGACTTTTAATTTCCGGATTCTGCTTTTTTACATAATCTAAAAATTTGAACGCTATGTCTCCTATTTAAACAGTGACAAACATTTAATTCTAAAATAACCGATGAGCAGAAAATCGAAGGAACCTAAAAATTGTGATTAAATAAATTGCTTAGCGGAAACTTTTATTAAAAAGCTGCAATTTTAATTAGCAAAAAATCGATTAAGCACTTTAGTTGTCTAGTTCTAATATGAAATTGGATTTCTTTTTTGGAAGCAGATCTCGTTTTTCCAATTAATTCCTCTACGCAGAAAGTACTAGCATTACCTATATTTTTTTATTCATTTTTAAATATTTAATATAAATTAAAAAATTATAACCGCGCGCGGTGTTATTGTTTTTATTACCATTACTGTTTAGCCAGCTCACTGTAACTTTCAATAAAACACAAACTACAGTTTTTTAAAATGAATATGCGCGAATAAAAAAAAAAAAAAAAAAAAAATGAAGTCAAGAAGTACTTTATTAAGTAGAGAAACGGGCTAACCGAAGAAAGACATAGGAAAAACTTCAATCTTCATTAGACATTCATCTGCTCAGAATAACTCTTTGCAAACAAGTATTAACTGCACTGATAATAACAGAGCGATTGTCGCGGTAGAACATTTGAATATACACATCACATGCGTACATGTATAAATTGTTAAATTAATCAACCGCACGTAAAAGGGAAAAAAAAAGTATAACAATAATATAAATCATTCTGCATGACAACACGAATTAAGTTATTAAATAATTTAAACCTTTCCCTTTGAATTTATCATTATCGCTGCTGTTTAATGATTTCTAGAGTACAGTCTACAGTTCCAAGTTGTATAATCCTCTATATTCTATAGCGTAATTCTTCTTCTTTTATTTCTTCCAATGCAGCTTTAAGCACACTGTCAGTTTTAATATCAGTTTTGTTGATTATAATATTCACACCTTAAAAGCCTTTATTTTCGTTTTCACTGTGCATGTTTACTGTGCTATGATGCACACCGGGCACAATATCTCACTACTTTCTTACAAGCTGAAATTTGTTTTTCCATTTCTTTCTATTAAACGTTTTTTTTTGTTTTTTTTTAAATTTTTATTTGTATCTTCATTCGGACGGGACTAAAGTTTGTATTCTATACATGCTTACTTATACTTTTTCCTTCTTACCTAATTCCGTCATTTTTCTTTTCTTCACCAATTTTTTTTTACTTTCTTTTTTGTCTGCTACACAAACCGTCTTAATAAATTTTGCACGTCTAATAATGAATGTGATACTAAAGTTATTATAAGAATAGTTTTAATTATGGGCTGGGCACTGGCATGCAGGTGTTAATTGTACAATAGGCTGACTGCGGAATTTGTTCATGTTGCGAGTTTGAGAAGAGAACCGGTTTGCGATCAAGCTACTGCATTTTACTTTTAATTTTCATTCAGCGCTAGGTAATATTGTTTCATACAATTTTATAATGGATTTTGTGGAAGCAGTAAAAATGTACGCATTGAAGCAACAAGAGGAACAAAAATGAACAAAAAAAGCTGCCGTGTGCATCCAATCTTCAACGATTAAAAAAGAGATATTTTTTAAAAATAAGCATATAAACGGACACATACGTCCTCATGCAATCATTTTTTTTGAATATGATAGAATGAGCAAAAGCAGTTTTGCTAAGCTTATGAATTCAGCAGATTCGTCAATCACTTATTAAAATTCAAAATCAATCAGTACTGTATGTCTTTTTAAAAGAAACGCCGTCTGTTCCATAATATAAATCGGGGTATAAACTTCAGTTTGGAGAATCTGGTATTATATAGTTTCAAAAAAATAATAATAATAAAAAAAATGATATAATTCATTTTTAAGCGTGATATAAATATTTCAAATAAATGATAGAAATTATGTTGAGAAGGAACCTACAAAAGAACATTGCCTGGTGGTGATATATATAAAAATAAAATTTCACTTTTCTAAAAACTAGTAAAACGATTTCTTGAAATCAACATGAGAAATTGTACACGTATTTAAATTTCGTTTTTATTTTTTTAGATTCAAAATTATATCTAACATTAATTTTAATAATACGCTGTTTTTTCATAGACAAGAATTTTTGGAAATTTTTGTTTACAATTAAGGTTACAGAAAGCCCATCTCATCTAGAGGAATGATGTTGATCCATTTTGTATTTTGATAAGTAACTAACGAACTTATTAAATTGAAAAATTCATTAAAGTTGTCTGAGCTTATATTGTAAAATTCAAAAGGTTACCGTTCTTATAGTAAACAAAAACGGTTTGATTGCAATTCAGTTCTGACGGTCATGAATTCGTTCAGCTCAAAAACGGTTTCGTAATCATATTCGACTACATGCCAGCACATTGTTACAACATTCTTTGTGTGAGTCATTTAACTGATATTATTCAACTAAAAACGTTGCGATAGGCGTAAATTCTAGCTCAGTGATTGCCAAAATAAAAAACCCTACAAAATTCAAAGACATGTATTATTAAAAACGTAATTGTATAACATACACTTCTAGTTTTTAGATAATTTTTAAAACATTAGAAATGTCAAAAAAATAAATAATAATGATAACAATAATGTTCATAATAACTGCGATTAATAATGTCTTTTTAGCACTGAGGATACTGCATAAAGGTTTTTTTTCTATTATACTGCATTATATTTTCTTTTACCGTATATATGCATGTGCAAACACAAATTATACGTTCCAATATATGGGAGTTATAAGGAGAAAATAAAATTAGATACTGCCTGATCAATTATTTATAATTTTAATGTAAATTAAAGTTATAAGCACGGATTATTAAAATAAAACAATTGGTTAAAAGGTTATATGTTAAGATCAAAAAAAAAGAAAAGATAATATCATAAATAATAGAAGAGGTTCCGAAAAAGGAGAAAAATTATAAACAACACTCACTTGCTAACACAATAATTGAAACTAAATTAATATTTAGAGCAATAATTTTTCCTTACCAGTACCGCTAGCTACATCCAGTAATTTTGTTCCCGGTTGTGGATTTAAAGTACTTATAAGTTTATTTTTCCACAATCTGTGAAATCCAAAAGTCATCACATCGTTTACTTTATTATAAACTGGAGATGTAATTCTAAAAACTTCGCGTACTAAACAAAAAAGTAATAAAAAATTTATTAATGTGTTGGGCGTTTCAGAATGTGTGTGTGGAGAAAGAAACAAATTAACTAAGTGAATTTATCTTGGACTACTTGTATAATTTTATTTTTTATTTTTTATTCATCCACCGCACCTTTACATTTTTGCTGTAACAAATGAGCAGATAATTAAAAACCATTTCTCTACTAAACACGTAGTATTTACCATTTATTTCGTTACAACTAATTTTATTACATTACTAAAGTTAATCTAAAATCAATAATTTACCAAATTTTACAGTTGTCACTATCGGAAATATTTGACCGCCGTAGCATATTTTGTATGAATAAAACAGAACTCTGTAATTTATTTTGAGCAAAGTACATAAAAAAATTCATTCATTTTTCGCTTTAAACGATACTTTCTTATTAAAAATATCGTTTTTGGCTGTTTTTACTTTTTTCTCGGTTTTATCAAAAAATTCCCAGTTTTTTCCTGGCTTTTCCCGGTTTTTCAGTTGGGTGGCCACCCTGTATTATTTATTAATGGAATAATATCCAATAATAAAAGCAGAAGGCGTATATAATTCTTCAAGTAAAAACGAACGTTTTATATTCTGAAAAGTATTTTTCAATAGTTTAACGAATTTTCATATTTTATTTCATTTATATTAGTAAAATTTAAAACGAATCAACCGGAACCAAATTTTCCATCTTACGTCCAAGTTAACAGCATAAAATTTCATTTTTTCTTATAAAAAAAATCACAAGAACTTTAAAAATAAAACGATCATACTTTTACAAATTAGCCGAATACAAAATATTCTTAAGGAAGTAAATGCACCGATCATTTAAATTTTACGAGTGTTTTTATACTTAAACATTACTTTTTCCGCCCTTTTCTTCTTCTTTAATCGTTTCATAACCAAAATTGGTATATTTTTCTTGTTGAGCCGCTGTTGTAAAAAAAGTTCGTTTAAGTTTTTGATATTGAATAGTACTTTTTAACTTGTAACATAATTTATGGTTCATTGTTAAATTAACAAAAGTGAACATCGTACAATTGTTATCTAAAAGTGATCGAACTAATTATCAGTGGTCAGTGGCCCACCTTTTTGATAATACTATACCGACCCAATCATTGACATTGCATTTAGCAAATATAGTCGTATTCCTCAATTTTTTTTAAAGCCAACGCTTGCAGGCTTATTGTAAGTCTTTGTAGGTGAACTTTTTACGTAATTTGCAAACGTTGAGTTTTTAAATTTCAAAAAAAAGTGTTACGTTAAAAAAATTACTACGCATGCGCCAATCGCAAATATTTCAAAAACAAGCTACTGGCCTTGACAATATTCCTAATATAGCGCTGAAAAACCTTCCGCTATAGCCATAACTGAAATTACCTATCTAGTAAACGCTATGTTTAAATTAAGCTATTTTCCACAGCAGTGGAAGTCCTCTAAAGTTACTGTGCTTCCTAAACCTGGTAAAGATTATTCTTGTATTGACAACATGCGCCTTATCAGTCTTCTAAGTAAATTAAGTAAAGTGGTTGAGAAAGTAGTATTAAAACGTTTTAAACTACACTCCCATAGTTCATCCATCATTGTTATAGAACAATTTGGGTTCAGGTCAGGCCACTCTACAGTGCAGCAAGTCGCCAGGGTAGGTGAATTCATAACTCACAACTTTAATTGTAATAAACATATAGGCATGATTCTGCTTGACGTAGCCAAAGCTTTTATACTACATGGCACGATCGAATAATATACCAAACGTTTAAGACCAAATTTCTGGTTTATCTAATTAGGCTAGTTAGGAGCTACTTGAGCAACAGAACATTTGCAGTTTATATTTTTAATATTCATTCGCCCCTTAGAACAAGTTTAGCTGGTGTCCCACAGGACAGCGTGTTGGGGCCTATTCTATTTAATATATTTCTTCATAATTTCCCTCTGTATCACTTTCCATTGATACAGCTCTATTTGCCAACGACGCCGCATTGTTCTGTAGTTCATACAGGTCGAACGCGATTGCTAACGAGCTCCAATCTGGGGTGGATTGTGTAATTTGTTTTTGCTAAAAGTGAAGCATTTCTATAAATCTTGCTGAGTCGGAAATTATTCTATTCTCGGAAGGTATTTGCTGACCTTCAAGGAAATTCATATTCAAGGCACTGATATCCCCTGGTCTGATTATGTTCGCTACCCGGGGTGGTAATCGATAAAAAGTTTTTTTTATTTTTTTTTAACTTTTTTGGGCTCGTCAATTGGGGACCTTCGCCAGAAACAATTACAAAAGGAAGGAGTTTTAATCTGGATACGGTCAGAAATTGTTAGAAGAAAGGAACAAATAATTGGAACAATAAATGGAGAGGGAAAAGATAGGATATAAAAGGCGCAATATGGAGTAGGAAGACCAAGTCGCAGAAAACCGAGGCAGAAAGTAGAACACTCAGCAGAAAGAAATCAACACTTAATAAATACATGATCAGCATCGCAAACACCCTTTTCGCTTAAGTGGAAAGAACTGTATCGGAAACCAACGAAAAACGAAAACGGGAGAAAGGTAACAGACTATGGCTTAAGAGCGCAGACGAATAATGGAGATAACAACAGAACGATTAAGTGAAATGAGACAGAAAGAACCACAGATTGGCAGGAACACAGTAGGTTGCTTCTTCTTCTTCGAGTCCCGACCGTTCTCGATCGTAGGTGACCTTATTAAAGAAATCTTTCGTATGCAAGGTGGACTAATTGTTCGGTATTCATCCCCGACCATGCCTTGATGTCGCACATCCATGAGCGCCTCCTTCGTCCGCCCTTCCTCTTGCCCGATATTTTTCCTAATAATATTATTTGCAACCAGAAGTATTTGGATCCATGTATAAAATGGCCAAAGTATTTCCTCTTCCTGTCTTTTATGATGCCTGTTAATTCCATATCCTTCTGCAGCACTTCCTGATTCGTCTTCTTTGCTGTCCATGGGATTCTTAGGATCCTTCAATAGCACCACATTTCGAAAGCCGCCAAGCGATTCATATTGCTCTTCTTTAAGGTCCAACATTCGCATCCATATAACAACGTACTCCACACGTAGCACGTAAGAATTCTTATACGCAGTTCTAAATTTAAATCGTGTGTTGTGAGTGTTCTTCTCATCTTACTAAAGACCTTTCTTCCTTGTTTAATTCTACACCTAAGTTCGGCATCAGTGTTGCCTTTATTATTCACTTGAGTACCGAGGTACCTAAATTTTTGTACGCTTTCTATTATTCCGTCGCGAATAGCAACATTTGGAACTGCTTCTTCTGTCTGAGAAACAACCATTATTTTAGTCTTTCTTGCGTTCAATGAGATCCCATATGTGTAGCTGACATTTTCAACTCTTTGAAGAAGTGCTTTAAGATCTTGTAAACTTTCTGCAATGAGCACTATATCGTCGGCGTATCGTATATTGTTAATTTTAACTCCTTCTATTTTGATGCCCTCTTCAGCGTTTTCCAAGGCTTCCTTGAAAATCTGCTCAGCATAAATGTTAAATAAAATAGGAGACAGAATACATCCCTGTCTGAATCCTCGTTTTATAGCCACTGGGTTAGTAATAAATTTATTCTCATGAGATGTTATAGCGGTTTGATGTGCGTATAAATTTTCTATTATGCGACGATCCGCTGAATCTAAACCAATATCTTTCAGCATTTTGAAAACTTTCTTATATTGCACTTTATCAAAGGCCTTCTCGAAGTCGACAAAACAGAGGTATAGAGGCTGTTGAAATTCCAAACATCTCTGAATTAAAACGTTGATACAGAATATTGCCTCTCTTGTATTTGTTCCCTGCCTGAAACCGAACTGCTCCCTGCTTATGTTTTCTTCACATCTTTTCTGTATTCTTGCACGGATAATCCTTAAGAATATTTTTAATGCATGGCTCATGAGACTTATCAGTCTGAACTCATTACATCTTCTTGGATTTTGTACTTCAGGTAACATAATGAATCTCGATAATAACCATTCTTCAGTATAATTCCGCTTTGGTATATCCTGTTATAAAGATCAACTAAAATTTTTCTGCCCTTACTGTGAAGTAGTCTTAGTAATTCAACAAGTAATTCGTCTGGACCTGGAGTTTTGTTTAGCTTAGCTGATTTAAGAGTTTTTTCTACTTCGCTTGGTAGGATGTTAAGATAATCTGTTATTTCCATTAAACTTGGATTTACGTTCGTATCATTAAAGAGTTGGCATAAATAAATTTCCCACATTTTCCATATATCATCTTCATTTATTATTGGTCTTCCTCTTTCATCTTTTAGGGTAATAGGTTTTTTTTGTCTGTATACTCCGGACACTTCTTTTATTTTCTTATGTAGATTGAACGCATTATGTTTTTCTTGCCAATTCTCAATTTTTTGGCAACTTGTTACGAGCTGTCTGCTTTTTGCTTTTCGAATTTTCTTACGAAGTTCCTTATTAACTGTTCGGTATTTTGCCCAGACAGATAAAAAGAACAATTGTTAGAGAAAGAGGAAATGTATACATCCGATACCAAAGTCTTAGATGAAAACCTTTGCACAGCGGAAGGAGATTAGACAATGGGTATTTTTTAAAGAAGAAATAACAAGAGGCAGCAACCTGAGCCAAGGAGTCCGCTGCTTCATTACCGAAGATGCCCGAATGACTAGGAATCCATAGGAAATCAATTTGAATGGAATGAAAAGAAGAAAGAACATGGATAAGTGAGCATATGCGGAGTATGATAAAATCACAGGAATGATCAGGTAGGGAAGAATAGATTGAAGGACGGTCATGGAGTCAGATATAATTAAGAATTTAGAGGAAATGTGATTAGAGGAAATGAAAATAATGGAGCGTAGGATAGCCAATCAATTTGGCTGCGAATATGGAACAGAGAGGAGGCAAGCGAAAAGATTCTGAAAAGCCAAAATCTGGGAGGATAAAACAGGCACCGACACCACCCGGCTTCTTCGAACCATCTGTAAACACGGCTGCATACAAAGGAAATTCAGAATTGATAAAACTATGGAATAATTCTAAAAGTAATGATACAAAGGAAGAGAGAGTACATTCGTGTGGGAAAACGGAGGAGGCAAACCAAAAATTTCTGCTAAGATCAAACAAGTTTTGAAATCTTTGCACAGATGAAATAGTACTCGTTAGGGTTAAATTATGCTGCAAAAAGCTTCTTGAGCTCTTGCTGTATGCGCGAGTCAATCTCACCACTGAACCAGTGGAACAACAAATGTGAGAGAAAACAGAAATAATTCGAATGCAACCGAGTTCAAGTACTGAGCTAGTTATCTTGACGTCAGTGCATTCGAAAGAGAAAAAGATGTAATAAATGTACTGAAGCCCGACAGTGCTTTTGAACACTTCAGCAACTGCACAATTTACAAATAAGGAAGAGGAGATATTGAATAATACAATTAAACAGTTATACAACCGATTTAAATATCTTATTTTGTACATTAGCAGAAAGATCAGATAAGAAAGAAGTAAAGAGAATTTAGGTGTAAGAAAAAAAACAGAAGAGAACAACAAGAAGAAGATTCAGCCCCGAATCTTCTTACTTTTCTTCCTATTTTTTTAATCATAGCAAAAGGAATTCATTTATCTGAACGTTACTGGAAAGGAAACGAAATAAAGAGTCGATAAAGGAAGAAGAAGAAGCAATTTTATTAGAAGAGAGTGTTTCCAAGATGGCTGAAGAAATATTTTCAATTAAAGGAGAAGAAATTGGACGAGAAGAGATAGGAGTGACCAATGAGGCAGGATTGTCCTTAGCAGGATTTGAAAGAATATTAGACGGAGTAGGAGTAGATTTATTAAAAGCCCATCCATTAGAGGGAGATGGGATACAATTAGATGGAAGAGGAGGAAACTGCGGAGAGGGTTTATAAGGCGCTTTAGAGTTACGGATTTTATGAAAGGTAGGAGATTTAGGATGTGGGAAAGAATTAGAGAGGAGGGAGGAAGGTGATGAAGGAGACTTAGAATTATTAGGAGAAGAGCTGGACATTGAGGCTCGGTCGGCATATGAAAAAGTACGGGAAGTTCAATTGTTGCTTTTAAAATGAGAGGCCTCCTGGAATGAAATATTCTCAAAGGCCATAATACGTTTTATATCTTTCTGCCTGATCTATTTAGGGCAGGATCGGTCAATAGCAGAGTGGGTGCCTTTGCAATGGGCGGTTCCTGTAGGTTGCTGTATTCAGAGACGGCGTGCTTAGAAGAACAGTGCGAACAGATGTTAGAAAAACTATGACAGTGCTTTGCGATATGTCCAAAAAGAAAACATTTGGAACACTACGTAGGCGATCGGATACTAGGGGAAACAGGAAATAGCATCTTAAAAATCGAAATTAATTCTGGGAGAGTGGTACTATAAAATCTAAGTTCGACTGAACAAGTGGGGATTTTAACACCGTCTGAAGAACGGTATATATGGCGGATAGAAACGATGGGGATTAGCGATTTGATTCCTTCCAATATTTCATTTTGATTTGAAATTGTTGAGATTAAAGTTGAATTTATATTTAAAAATACCACACCAAATTTTATGTATCGATTAATCGATAAGCGATAAATTTTATTCGGCGTTAATCTTTCTTTGTGTTTTTGTTATCAAGTTATTGTTATTGTGTTTTTTGTAGTGTTGTTAGAATTGATTTTTCCAGTTATATTAAGTTTTTACTTTTGTTTGTTAAATAATTATAAATTAAATAAAGTAAATTTATTCATAATATATTATTTTCACCGTTAACGTGTTCCTACCCTGCTATGGCTGAAACGCCATAGTATGAAATAATATTGTGGCAATTTTAAATGTTTTTCAAAAGAAAAAAATGTTCAATCTCATGTAAATTTGCCGCCCTTCAAATTTTGCCACTGTGGGCTATAGCCCATTCAAGTCCGTGATGTAAATTCAAGACTGCTCACATGCATTACCTCTAGAATTATATTTCATTTATGGAATAAAATCTAAAATACTATAATATAGTATTGCATATACAAACAGTGCGATCATGTCGCGTTGCAAATGGTTGGTTTTATAATTGCGATACAAATCTGGCGTCAAGAACATTTGATATTTGAAAAATTCAAAGAAATCATCTTCTAGTTATCATTACAAAATTGTTATAAAAATATACGTCAAAGTTATGAATTAAATAGAAATATCGATATCTGATGTATTTGAAAAAAGCTAAACTATTTAAAAGATTTTATTGAATTGCTTTTGAAAACCCTTGTAAAAAATATTTTTATAAGTTTTTAATATGCTGTTAAATAGTAATATAAAATGATTTACTAACAATGGTATTGTTTAATTAATAAGGAAAATCTTGAATGTGGACAAAATTGATTAACGAGCAAAAACGAAAAGAAGGTGGAAAAAACTAAAGGTAATATTACAGGAACTTTATTCCTTAAAACAATTTAGAAATTTTTGGACATTATTTTAACTTATTTGTAGTTAAATGTCAACATAAACTGATTTACTAACAATGATATAGTACAATGTATAAGAAAAATATGATATTAAGTAATATTATTTATCATATGAAATATTTTTTATGTTAAGTTTTAAATTTGTATGTTTCTATTTTCGATGCGCGCTGATACTTTTCGATCTACGGCGCATTGAAATGATATTTGCGATCAGCGCATGCGTAGTCGCTTTTTTAACTTCTTTAAATTAATGGCTTTAAACGTTTGCAGGTTAAGTAAAAAGTTTACCCGTAAAGAGCTATAATTAGCCTGCAAATGTTGGTATAAAAAAATTGAAAAATATTACTATATTTGCTAAGTGCAATATCTTTCTGAAGTATATGCGTCGCAACTAACTCACTACAGAATTGGAACGTCACGCAACAGGGCTTATCATAAAGTATTTAAGTATAAATTGGCAAATTTTTTTTTTTTTTTTTTTTTTCATTAATTATTTATTTGGAACTGCTAAATTTGTACAGCATTTACCAAATTAGAACAAAGAGAAGTACACGGGCGATTTAAAGGAAGTGGCTAGCACTATTTAAAGTAGGTTACATAAATGGAGTTACAACTAGTCACATTAAACGAAGTTCAGTTGACAAGGTCGAGCGGGTGTCGTCTGCGCAATCGGCGTGTGTCATTTTGGTCATCCAGGAGCTGTACTACCTCCGTGTTGGTATGATTATGAAGTCTCTGTATGTAACGGGTTGACTTTATCCTGATCGTCTCACTGATGGGGTCCAACTCGAGATCCCTACGGAGCTGGTCATTTGTGAAGTAAAACGGGGCCTTCGTAATTGTTCGCATAAATTTGTTTTGGAACCGCTCAATAATAAGTCTGTTTGAATCGCAAGTGGTTCCCCAGAGCTTGCATCCGTAAGTCCACATGGGCTTGAATATCATAGTATAGATCAGCTTCTTTAAGCCAGTGGAACCGGTCGAACTGCATGTTCAGGAGGTCTCTTTTGGCGCGAACATGCTCCTGCCAATTGAGCTTGCAGTCCAAGTGTGGACCTAGATAGCGTGCATGACTGGCAGTAGGGACTGGAGAACCTTCGATGATTGTAGGAATGTAATGGTGGGGGCGCAGCGCGAAGTCCACCCTGACTGACTTCGATTGGTTTAGTTTAATTTTCCACCACATGGCCCAAGTGGATATTTGATTGACTGCATTTTGGAGATTACTGATCGCAATGTCATAATTTATGTTGCATGCTGTTATGGCTGTGTCATCAGCAAAAAGCGCTGTCATGACATTGCAGGCTTGAGGAATATCTATGGTATATAATAAGAAAAGAGTAGGGCCAAGGACGCTGCCCTGAGGAACGCCTGCAGCTATTGGGTGAGTACTTGAATGTACAGTTCCAATGAATACTTGGAAGGAACGTTGGGATAGGTAGGATGATATCAGTAGGCTTAGAGGAGCAGGAAAGTGGGGAGAGATTTTATGGAGGAGGCCTTTGTGCCAGACTTTATCAAAGGCATTACTGACGTCTAAGAACACTGTTGGGGCATACTCTATTTTCGAGAGCCTGTGAGATAGAGTGGACAACTCTATGAATCTGCTCAATCGTTGAGTATTTATGACGAAAACCAAACTGTATATCTGGTAGCATCTTTCTCCGTGTGATAATAGTTTGCATTCTACTAAGTACCACTCTTTCAAAGAGTTTTGCTATGATAGGAAGCAATGAAGTAGGACGATACGAGGACGGGTCTTCTAAGGGTTTTCCTGGTTTCAGTATGACAATCATTTTGGCTACTTTCCACAATAGCGGCACATGTCTCATACATAGTGCTGCATTGAATAGGCGTGTCATATAGACTATGCCTCTTCTAGGTAGCTCACGATATATGATTGTCGGAATTTCATCAAGACCTGGAGATTTGTGCAGTGCCAGATTGTCTATGAGTCTGGCGACTTCCAGTGGAGATGTAGGCTTGATATGACCCTCAACTGGAGGTAATGGAATAGGGTCAATATCAGAGTGCATATTGTTTGTTTGGAACGTTTTGGTGTAGTGCAGAGGAAATAGTTCAGCTCTTTCATGTTTGTTTCTAGTCCAAGTTCCATCTTCCCTTTTGAGAGGAGACTTTACAGGAGGAGGTCTGCGTATTCGTTTGGCGGCTTTCCACAGTGAATATCCAGATTCTTTGGAAGTAGCAAGTTCCAACAGGTAGGATTTGAAGGTGTCATTTTTCCATTGATTGATAGCATATGAGGTCTCACATGATAGGCGGTTAAAAACGGTTTTGTTGCCAAAGTTTCCTCACTCTTCGCCGACTTCGAACCAAGTTGCCTATGAAGGTAGGATAGCTTACCGCTGGGGAGGTGGAATTTTTGTAAATTGTGCACTGCCGAGCGCACTGTTGAAGTATTTTCGTCAATCGATCTGTTTGAAGTTCCAGATCTTCAATCGATTTAAGGCTGACATTGAGGTCCAGTTGGCTATCTACTAGCTCACAAAATAAATTCCAGTCCGTGGAGCAGTTTACCATTGATCGGGGAGCCGTCGTTGTAGGTTGTACATTTGTGATGGTGCACATTACTGGTATGTGATCGGAGGTCAAGTCTATAATTGTGTGAGACGATATATAGTTACCTGGAATGTCTTTGCATATGAAAAAATCAATGACATCCGGGCGTTTGAAATGGTCGACCGGCCAGTGGATAGGGCCATCAGGAGGGATGGCACGACAGTTATACTCCACAATGGCTTGGTGAAGAACATGTCCATGCTGGCTTGTAATATGTGATTCCCAAATAGGGTGCTTGGCATTTAGGTCACCTCCTCGGATGAAGTTGTGACCTAGATGGCGGAAGAGCTGTAGATAGGTCTCTTTGTCTGGTACAAAACGAGGGGGCAGTAAATACTACCGAGGTGAAGAGTGCGATTGTTGAAGTTTATTGCAACTACAGATGACTGGATGCTAGTTGTAATGAATACTCCGACATCATGGGGACGTAGGGATTTCTTGATTAACACAGCTGAGCCGCCTCTTGCTTGACCGCTAGGATGATTGGCGAGATAAATTTCATAGTTGCGTATTTTCGGTGGATTTGCAGTGCTTGTGATATGGGTTTCGATCAGGGCCACATCAATGCCGTTTTGATGGAGAAAAACTTCAAGTTCATTTTTTCTGGATTGCAAGCCATTTGCATTCCAACATATAAGGTTTAGGCAGTTTGGATGATCCATTACTTGTTACATTTGCGCAGAGGGCTGGGAGAGTTGAAGGATTCGATGAGAGACACTCGAGCGTCCAAGTTGGTAAGCTTATCTTCAATAACTTTCTGCGAGGCTCCTAGGCTTTTGAGTAGTTCAATGATTTGAGATGATTCAGATGAGGCTGATTTACTTGTCAGAGGTTGTGTTTGATTGCTGCAAGGAGCTGTAGTTGGAGTGGAGCCGCGTGCAGCCGCAATAACAGCATATGAATTTTCATCCCTCGGACGAATACTTGGGGGTTCGGCACGTATGTGTTCAACGGCAGTAACCCTAAGTGGTTCACACTGCGAAATTTTAGATTTGTAGTATGAGCAACCCTTGTAGTTAACGGTGTGGCTGCCTTTACAGTTGAAACATTTAGGTGGAGTAGTCTTGGGAACCTTACATTCAGTGTGATTGTGGGCAGCTCCACATCTGACGCATCTAGGAGTTCTAGTGCAGTAGTTGGCAGAATGTCCGTAATCCTGACACCTTTTACATTGAGGGAGTACTCTGACTTTCCTTGGAGGCTCGACAGTTACTCGGCAGTGGCATAGGTTAGTTATATTATAAATATCGCGGTTGTTGTCACTAACCTTTAAGTCTACCTTGAAAAGCGGTAGCCGGATCAAGGTCTGCTTGTCATCAACACGTTTCTTAATGTGGACGTTGATGACGTTCATAACTTCATGGTCTGCGGCTTTCAGCTCGTCAACGATATTAGCAGTATCGGTGGTGTGGTGAAGACCCTGAAAAAATATTGTAAATGGCTTTTCCTCCTGGAGCCTGTAGGTGTGGAATTTGATTGTGCCTAGCATCTTCCTAACATCTTCGGGAAGTTGCGATGCATTGGTAAGGACTATATGACATTTCCTGTAATCATCAGAAGTGTTTAGGAGTAATTTGAGTTCACCATTCGCAAGTGCTTTCATTTCATGCAGGGTGATACTTTCTGTTGCTAGTAGATCATGGAATTTCGCCATAGATTTTATCCCACTGATGAAAAAGGGTGGCGGTTTCTTCATAACTGTGGCCGAAGGGTGCTGGGTGTTATTAGTTTCAGTAGGAGGTTGATTTGTTTCCATCGCTGAACTGGAGGAAGTCTGATCAGATGTTGTTTCCAAGTACTTTCGAGTGCCCATTTGTTGGTTGAATTGTGCATTTTTACTTCTAAGGGCTAAAGTTTCCTTCTCGAAACGAGAGTTGGCAGTTTTTAGTTGCTCAATTTCATTCTGGAGCTCATCAAGCTTTTTCTGAAGTACTTCCATATATACCATTACTACGCTAGGCCTAGCGGCCAGCGTGAATGTGTAACAAGAAAACAGTCACAACGAAAGAAGTCGACCGATCGCGTAAAATTACATTAGCAGCAATTACAGTGAATAACGAAACTACGAGTACATGTAGTATATGTCACTTCCCACAAGTCGATCGGCGACACGACAACAAATCGACAAGGCGATAGGCGACAGACGACATGCGACAGACGACATGCGACAGACGACATGCGACAGCGACAGACGACAGCGACAGGTTACAGGCGACAGCGACATGCGATACAAGTCGCCGGGTGATTATATTACCGATTAATCGATGAAAAGCCAAAAAGGTTTTTTTTTTTTCTTTTTATTTACTAAAAGCACTTGATATTATACTTTTATTGTGCAAATAAAAGAGAGAAATGAACGTTAAGAGTTGAAAACAGTTAGTAAAAAGTGAAGAGCAGGATGAAACTCACCTTTTTATTTAAAAAACTGACAAAAAGGAGTCCGTCAACACATATTACTATCACTTTAAATACAGAGCAAATTGTGAATTAAGTAACAATTGAACTTGATGAGATTGGCAAATAATCTTTTTAATATTTTTTATTTTTAAATAATATTTAAGGTTTTTAAATTAATAATATTTAAAAATTAAACTAAATAAATAAGCGCATTAATGTATCCTTAACAATTTTAGGCAGTGCTTCCGTTTTTAATCTCAAATATTTACGGTATTTATTATGTAAAACATAATCAATTTACCAGCTCAAACGTACTCAAATTTTTAAAACCAAGTAATTCACATATAACAAGAATTAAGTAATTAATTTTAATAAATGTGAAACATTTGTATAGTTTCTCATTTAGTGTGAACGTAGCTGGAATATTTAAATTAGCGCAAAATCGGTTAACAAACACCGATGGTGGATTCAAATCTGACTATGGTTTGCAGTACAGCCGGTCTGTTAATTTTTGGGGCAGTGTTTATTACTGGCGAATTAAAATAATAAGGTTGAAGAATTTATATTTGAAAATTACACAATTTTAAGCTGGTATTGTAATTTAGTTTTTATTTAACATAAAGTTTGTGTAATGCCAAGTAATAATTTTGTAAAAATTTCAAGTACCTTTGATTATTTCGGACATCTTAAAAACAAGAAGAGAAATAAATTTAGTAAGTATTTTTCCTTACGTTAGATATTTCACATTACACACCGAATTCATTTCAATCTGTTATTCATCATGAAATCCATGATGTTCGTGGACTAAAATTATTGTTATACTTAGAAAATCAAATGATTCTTTTAAGCTTTTATGTTTCTTTATTTTATCATATTCATAGTATCATTACTGTAGAATAAATTTGACATTTATGTTTAAGTGGGTGGTTAATCACTCCAATTTATTACACTTTATTGCTCTTTAACACGAACTGTTAATAATTTTTTAATGAATTATAATTTTTAGAAGTAGTTCAGTATGATACAAGTTTGTGGACGCAAGAGAAGGATTTCAAATTCCCCTCGTTCTGCAAGGAAAAACAAATTCCATAGTTTTGAAGGTATTTTCATCATAAATGATAAAATGAAAAGCAAATTTATGTTTAACGCTAATGTTTTATATTGAAAAATTAATATTAATTCTCATATGTGGAAGTAAAATTATAAAATTTAAGTAAAACTCAAAATTCGGTTAGCGAAGAATGGTTACATTGGCAATATCGATTGTTTAATTATTTACTGAAATAATTAAAATATTTTCGAATGTTGATGTTTTTTTTTTTATAAATAATATGTAACAGAAATTGCTAATTTGGAAATTTGTTTTTTTCTTTCTTAATGTATTTCTTAACAAAATTGATTCTTTGTTGAAATAAATATTTTTACAGACTTAATTTAAAATTGCGGAGGTAATACTGGATTTATGTGTAAACCGTGAGTACACATCTATTTTATACAAGCTAATTTTGTGCCTATCTCAGTACATTGACAACAATTTTTTTTCATATTATTTATGAATAATGTTACATTGTTTCTTCCATAAGTAAAATTATCGAATTTAATAGTATTTTCATTTTTTGATTTCATTGTAATGAATTAATAATCACAAAATAGAGAAACAGTATATTCTAATACATTTATCATCCCATTTTCAGAATTTTGTCGTAAATGTAAATTTCCTGAATTTCTTATTGAAGGAATATCATTGGCGTATTTAGTCTCACGCGTTGAAAAATATTGTAAGTAATAAGTGTGTAATTAGTACATTATAAACATTTTTTTCTGTTCATATGTTGATTTATCGAATATTATCGCTATCTAAATGTTTAGTCTCCTAGTTTGTCCCGGAATTAATTCAATTTATATTTTAAGTTATAATACATCCAAATTCCCCTTTCGGTTATATAAAACAGTTTTAACAATTTGATAAATTGTTTTCTAGACGATTATTTTAATTTTATCATTCAGTGAAATAATGATTTGAATGTGATATAAACAATTTTACGAGTCAGTAAATATTACAAAATTTAAAACTTAAAAGGTTTTCAAATAGTGATAGCTCCGTAAATGGAACCTTTTTATTTAATAAGAGATAATTGTATGTTCATTACAATGAGTTACAAGAGTATTTTTTTAGATCTTGGTTATGCTTATTTTTTGTGAGCTATACTTATTTTGCTTTTACAATCAGCCCCATTTTATTTTTAGCGAAAACATAAATAAACGAATTAAAGCCTGAAAAAAACTCAATATAAAATTAACGTGACTTTTCGTATTCGATGTTCATTTTTTATATCGCCTTGTAAACGATATTTTTTTTCTTATGGGTTTACTTTTAAAAATGTCAGGTAATTACGGTTTATGCTTGAATTCTATTTAAGAGCTAACTGTACTAATTTTTATTTTAAATTATTCTTTAAATTTTTTTGTTTACTTCAAAGAAAATTGGTTCAGATTATTGTCTATTAAAATATTACAGGATTGTGTTGTGTGACGATATTAAGTTTTCGCATTCAAAATAAATTTAAAACATTTTATTAGACATTCAGAAAATTTTTATGTGTTTTTATCTACGTTGTTCGTAATAATATATGATATATGTGCAGAAGTTAGTTTAGACTTACAAATGCGTTTAGATTGCATTCGTATTCTGATAAAAAGCGATTATTAAGTCTGCTGATTTGCTTATATTTGTTCCGGATGAAATTTCCATAGGCACTACTTATATGTATACAATAATACAATCAAAATGTACGAATGATTAGTTATGACACGACTGAACGAACAAATGTATACAGTGAGCCACAATAATATCCGGGCACTGATGTACCCAATGAATATACGCTAAAAACAAAGTAAAAAAATGCTTTACTGTTGAAACAAGTAACGAAAATAGAAAAATAGGTATCTCCTTAATAAACTTCGCATGCAAAAGTATACAAGACACGATTAGATACGCCAGGAATCAAAAAATATAGATGTACGCAACCTCTTGATGCAAGAGATGCGACTCCGACGACGACGAATACGTTCTCAAAAAAAAAATCAAAAACATTAAAAAAACACAGCTCACGATATAAAAAACACAAAAATTACGAATTTTAAACGTCACATTAATATCCGGGTAAACGAAAAAATAAAATAAAGGAGCTCTCCAAATAACTGAATATCTACATCGTGGAAAAATTAATACTTCGTATGACGACCTTTGGCATCTACGACCGCTTTCAACCTGCGCGGCATTGAACAATCTAATTTTTGTAGATAATCAAGTAGAATTTTCTGCTGTTCCTATTTTAGGCGACTTTTTAATTTATTAAAGTTGGAAATCGGCTTTTCAGGAATCCTCTTATTGAGGTAGTCCCATGGGTTTTCTATGGGATTGCAATCCGGAGACTGTGGGGGTGTGGTAAGGATGTGGGGGCAATTATAGAGAATCCACTCTCGAGTTTTGTACGCTGTATGTTTTAGATCATTATCTTGATACAAGTAAAATGACTTCAAGATGCCCAATTTTTCAGAGCTTTGGCATAAATAGTGTCGTAAAATGTCGACGTATAGATCGCTATTCATAGCACCATCAATGGTGACTAAAGATCCTACACCACTCGCCGCGAAACACTCCCACACCTGTACATTTCCTCCGCCGTGTTTAATTAATGCAGTTAGAGTTTTTAATTGATATGCAGTATTCGGTTTACGCTATACTCTCTGTTTTCTATCACTCCCAAAGACGTTAAACTTGGACTCGTCAACAAAAATGCCGTTCTTCTAGAAATCCTCCGAATAAAATTGGTATACTTGCAGAACTAATATAGGGTTTTCTGCGGGCAGTGCGGAAAAAGTACCTCATTTCTTTTATGGCCCGACGTACTGTTTCGGCTGAAATTTCTATCATTTCTCTCTCTCTCTCAGTGCCATAGTTAGTTTCGGCGCACTTCCCTTAAGGGGTTTCTTTCTATTTCTCGCCGGATAAAACGCATATCGTATTTTGTTAGCTTTCTTTTGGTTTCCCTTTTTGAGATTTCGAGTCGATGCGATTTTCTTTTTTGAAGCGATGAAGAACGTCATGCACCGTACTTTTCGGAATATTCAGTAGCTGTGCAGTCTTCCGTTCTGAAAACCCTTCATTCTTTCAAATTACTAATTGACGCCATTTCGAAGACGTATTTTTACTCGTTCGCGACATTTCACTGCACTAACACGCACTTTTTTAACAATTACCGTAACAGACGTACTGTTCAATTATAATTTACGTTTTCGCGTAACGACTCGCGTTACTGTGACGACTCATATCAGTACCGCGTCTTAGTTAATGCACTTGGGAAAAACCCATGAGTGTTTTACTACACTTAGTTCGATGTGCCCGGATATTAATGTGACCCTTAAAATTCGTAATTTTTGTGTTTTTTGTATTGTAAGGTGTGTTTTTTTAATGTTTTTGCTTTTTTTTTTTTTTTTTTTTTTTTTGAGAATATATGTATGAAGGGGATACTTATTTTTCTATTTTCGTTGCTTGTTTCAACAGTAAAGCATTTTTTTCCTTTGTTTTTGACTTATATTCATTGGGTACATCGGTGCCCGGATATTATTGTGGCTCACTGTATAATTAATTTTTTTTTTCTTTCTAATTTAGTAATTTTAATAAATAATATTTAAAACATTGTTGGTACACACTATGAATTATAGTAATTTTTTTTTCACATTTATTCCTTTATTTCTCTTAAGGTAAACAAGAATGGGAGTTGAAATGTGAAACAGATAAAGTGGCTGATGCATCGACTGAAAATGACACTGACGATGAAGAAGAAATACTTCCGTCCAAAACCGGTAAGTATAATGTGAGTTATAAAATAACTTTTTCAGTTTATTTTTTATCTTTCTCATTTATAGCCCCAGATATTTACTGCGAACCAGTTGAGATATTTTCTCTTGAGAAAAACAGCAAACTAATGTATAATTTTGTTTTTCCCTTTAAATGTGCTCGTAATTATGTAATAGACAAATAAAGATCTAGTTTGTGTTCTAGTTGTATAATCGCGATTTTTGTATACCATTTTTTTATTTTTCTTGGCTATAAATGTGATTAATTGTATTTTAAACTTTTTCACACAATTTGTTTAGCTTTTGTTATGTTATAATTTTTTTGTTTGTGCGAAAAAGATACGTTATAGAATACAAAAAAAAAAAAAAAAAACGAAGAAGAACGGGGTTAATAAACAACAAATAATGCAGAATAAATATTAATTTGCTAAATTTCTTAAATGATTTAACCTTAATGTTTAAAAGGGCAAAAGGCATTATTTTTCTGTATAGAATCATTTTAATGTAATCGGTCACTTAGAATGTGTCCTTAATTAGACGGGTAAAAAAAATTGGTTATTAATGAATAAAAAAGCGTTTTTTTTTTTTTTTTTTGACTTATTTAATCAATGTAAGAAGGTCATTTCTGGTTAAATGTGGCTTTTTTTTATTTTCTTTTTGGTTCAATTAAATAGTTAGAACTGCGTTATATATTTATGCTGTTAACTACAAATAATTCAATTTTAATAAATGCGGCGTAATTTAGTAGCCCCATTATTGTATATAATAAAAAAGAAAATCAAGTTTCGGAAAACTCTTTTGAAGTTTAGATTAATAGTGATTTTTGTAATAATTATTTTAAGTATTGTTTTAAATAATAATTATTATGTTGTTTAATCGTAACAAAATACTTTTTTTTTTTTTTTTATTATAATTTTTAGTTATAACGCATGAGGAGTAATTAGTAAAGGTTGGCAAGTTTTAAATCAGTAAATTGTGAATAACGTTTATTTCCATTTATTTAAATTTGTTTAAATATGTAATCGGTCGGTAGGAGGACCACGCAAATTTTAGCGGTTATTTATTTTTTCTGACTTTAATTCAGACATTATTATAGAATCCGTTATCTAAATTTTTTCTATATTCTATTAATTTTTTCTCAGTTATAATTTTCGTATCTTTTTATTTATTTTTTAAACGTACTCTCTTTTCCAAAATAAATTATAACTTTTAGGTAGTTAGGTATTGATGTTTTAGATTATCGAGTTAAAGAATAGCACTATGGTTTCAATGTTTTTCCTAAATTAACACAAATTTTTGTATTCTTATTGTAACTTAATAGATCTCATTTAATGTCTAACTAAGTATTTTATTTTAGTTTTATATTACATATTTTCAGTGCACCCAAAAAAGCTGTTCAATAAAAAAAAAGACTGCAGCAATGAGTCAGAAGCTGAATCAAAAATAACAGCAGAAGAATTGGATTCGTTGTAAGTAATTTATTATACTTTGTTTTACTTAATTTTATTACATCAATTTTTCAATAATGAGAATGCTCATAGAATTACATAAGTGATACCAATTAATTTCGAATATTTTTATTCCTGTGTGAATTAAGAACTGTACATTTTTTTTTAATGAAGTAGTTATTAACGCTATTTAAAAGTTTGCTGCCTTTTATGTACAACATTTTTATATTCGCAATATTATATTTTTATATAGTTCATTCCACCAAAAAAATATTTAACATTTATTTCTTTAAGCTAAATGCGATAGTCGGGTTTAGCAAAACTATTTATACAAAAATTATTGATACAAACACGTTTACGAGTTTGATATATAACAATCAATTCCTTTAGCCTGGTTGAATATTTTTTTTTGAGGGACGGAGAATTATATAAGGTGTTATAACGAATTCTAAGAATATTATGTAAATTTAAATTAGTGAAATTCATGTTTTAATTTTATAAATTTTATTAGTAGAGAAGTTCACAGGTATGTGCTCCTACGAGCAAATAGTCAATTAAAAAAAAAATCAATTCAAGAAATGAAATGTTAAGTTTTTTTTCTTTAAGGTTGTTTTTTGAGTATTTATTTGGCTATAAATCAACTAGTTCCAATTGTACATTTCGCGAAGCTCTTGTTATTCGGAATTTAAAGGATTGTCAAAACGTTCTATTTCAGTTTAGTTTTGCACTTCTGAAAATTTTGCAACAATAAATTTAAGGATTGAATGGAATAGAGTAGGAGTTCTCAATCAGAGGGCCCGCGCCTCCCTAGGGTGGCGTAGAATGATGTCAAGGGAGCGAAGTACGTTTGCATTTTCAAAAGAAATTAATTTAACGCGTAAATTAAATATCGTACGGCGGCAGTTCAGTAAATAATGTGACATCTCTTCGAAAATGACTTTCCAGGCATCCAAAAATTATGAAAAACTACCAATGAAATTAGAAGAAATACTTTATTTTTTGACATAATTTCTGAAAACATTAAGGCATTTATCATAGGTCACAAGTTTATCGATACCGTCATGGTAAAATTGGTGGTGCATTTAGCGAAAAATTTTGTTACCGCCTCTATGACCTCCTCGTTCGTTATGAAACGTTTTCTATACAGATCGCGTTTAAAATGGGGATAAGCTTAAAAATCTGAAGGAGCCACATCAGGTGAGTAGGGTGGATGTCAAAATTCGTCCCAATTTTGATTTTTAATTCACATGTGAACAAGAACAGACGTGTGCGATCGCACATTATTGTTGTGCAAAAGCACTGCTCTCCAGGCTGCAGCTATGTCTCTTCCGATTAATCACTCGATGAAGTGCACATGAGTGTCACGGTAAATGTACTCCGTTATCGCATCCTTCTGCTTACGAAATTGCAACAATAGGAGTCCGTACAGTCCCAGAAGACGATTGCGTAAACCTTTCCAGCAGGGCGTTCAGTTTTGGCTTTTGGCGGACCTGGTCGAACTTTCATTATCCACACTTTTAAAAATAAAAAATTGGACAAAGGTTTGAAAGTTGAAATACAAACTCATTTGCAAGCGCTGGAAGATGAATTTCACCGATACTATCGAGACATTAATTCAAAGACACCAATATGGCACATGGTCAGAAACCTATTTGTTGTCGATGTCTTACAATTACCCCCAAGAAGTTCAGGAAGAATTTCTAGAAATATGGACCGATTTGACCACGAAAGATGACTTCCATCTCTTGACATTGAAGAAATTTTGGATCAAACGATTCCTTGTTAATTTGAAAGTCGCCTCTCTTGCTTTGGAAACACTTATTCCCTTTTCTTCGACTTACTTATGCAATACAGGATTTTCAGCTCTGGTTTTAATTAAAATTAATCAACGAAATCGTCTTGCTGTCGACAACGATTTGACGACAATTCTGGCAAAAAACTAAACCTAGAATCAACCAGCTGGTGCAGAGCATGCAAGCTCAAGTATCTCTTTAGTACTCTAATTGTAGTAAGTTATTTCGATAAATAACGTTTTAAATTTGATTAAAGTTTATTTCCTATAACTTAGAATTAAAATAAGTAAATGTTGTTGAAATAGTGTGCATTTTTTTTTTTTTATGAAAAAATTAAAGGAGGGTATGAAAATGTTATTTATTATCTGGGAAGGCTCGACGAAAAAATGGTTGGGAAACCCTGGAGTAGAGCATGTTATTCATATAGTTTTCTTCTTTGTTTTCTATAATTGACCGCGTGAAATAAGAAAATGACGAATCACTATTTTCCTCAATTTTTATTACGGATGACATTGTATTTTAAATTAAAGACTTAATTTCAGAAGAGAAACTGAATAATAAGCTCGTTTTTTCGTTATAAATTTATCATCTGTTAATTAAGTAGTCTGTAATGTTCATAAGATATGCCAATTCATGCGTTTACACAAAATCTGATAGTTTTGTTGTTTTTCCTTTCTTGTAATAAATATTTCGATTACAATTCTTCAATTAAAAATATTTTGCACCACTTTCCACAACTAAGTGTGACGGTTTATATTAGAGTGCAGATTACAAACAAATTTTAATGTTACAAAAGCGAACTAGAAACTAAGCGATTGAAGATGGTTTATATGAATATAAAATGACTTCAAGCAGTGGTAGAATATTATGAATGCAGTAAGCTTCTCCTCTAGTGTCATCGTTTATTAGTAATATACTAAAAAAGTAATAGATAATTTTCATTATGAATCAATCATCTCCTTTAGACTTTTTTTTGTTCCGGATAAAAATAATGATGATGCGAAATCAGTGCATGATATGTATCTATAAAAAGAATATTTAACTTGTTGAAAATCCTTTTGCTGATTACGTCCTAGTTTGCTAGATGAATTATTACATTTATTTTGTATACATACAGTAAACCGCAGGTTGTCGACTGGTAAGCAGTAGATTTTACTTTACTTATGTTTTTAAAGGTACCGCGCGTGCAGAGACTTAGTTCTCGTAAGGCCATACACAAAAGTCAGCATGGAAGTTGTAAATATGTACCTATCTTAGAACGTTACTTACGCCCCAACCAAATTGGACCTTGAATTTTTAGGAAGGGGAGGCTGAAATGCCAGGTTTATTCAAGCAGGTAATAATATAAAGAAAGAAAGAAAAAAAAAAAATATATTTATATATATGTGTGTACATGGTCTGTCCCAAAAGTAAGTTGAATCTCCTTACGCTGCCGAAGCAAGCCGCCAGCAAGGCTCGCCAAGTGTCGGGAAAGGTGATGGGGGGTTCAGGAAAGCCAACGATACCCACGTCAGTTGCCGACGGACTGACTACAGTGCTCATCGCTGCTAGTTCGAAGGTTGGTGACGCGTCGAAATTTCAAGATGCCGCGTTTCAAGGACCTGCGTTACACGATATAATTTTTTGTTGCGCTCAAGAAAACGGATTGCCATGCTGTGCTTTCCGATGAACAGAAGGCTGCTCGTGCAACGATCTCGCGTGACCTTTTGGATCAGTGTAAAAGTGATCCGAATTTTTTGGATAATGTAAGTACAGGCGACGAAATGTGTTTTTTTTTTTTTTGAGTATGACCTGGAGTCCAATCGACAAAGTGCTGAATGGCAAAGGCAGCTTCCTCGCGCCCAAAAAAGGCAAGAATAAGCAAGTCCCGTGTGAAGGCCGTGCTCATTGTTTTTTTCGACAAAATAGGCATTGTTCACTCAGTGTTTGTGCCACAAGGACAAACAGCGAACAGTCATTTTTACTTGGAAGTCCTGAAAAAGCTCGAAAGCAGAGTGAACCGTGTCAAGAAGGAGATTGCCAACAGTTGACGTCTTCACCATAACAATGCGCCGTCGCACACGGCTTTCATTGCCGCGGAGTACTTAGAGAAATACGGTGTGGTAACACTGCTCCAGCCACTGTACAGCCTCGATTTGGCACCACTGTACTTTTTCATTTTCCCGAAGATCAAGAATGAACTCAAGGACCACCATTTCGGAACTTTGGAAGCCGTCCAAAAAGCGACGACGAGGTGCTTGAAGGAGATCCCCATCGACGCCATCCGGGATGCGTTCAGCAACTAGGAAAAACGCTGGCGCCGGTGTTCCGTAGCGGAAGGAAGCTACTTTGAAGAATTTTAATTCCTTGTTTCGGGACGGACCATGTATATATCTAAAAATAATCAAAAATATTACAAGTTTTCTTATAAAATATGTACTGGTAATTTTCTTATTGCATTTTGAATGAACATTGCTTCTTCTTTAGTTATTCCATTACTTGTACTCTTATTGTATTCTCACGTAACACATATCGATAATTTTTTATGATTTTTGCGTTCTAATCTTAATCTTTTCTGCTTTTCTTCAAATTTACAATAATCTTTCGTATGGCCTATATTATTACTTAATTTACATATTCGGACTGATGTATGTTTTTTGTATCTTAAAGATGAGAATCCGCGCAAAATTCTGTTTGAAGATTCTCTAATTAGTTTATAATAATCTATTTTGTTTAATCTAATAAAAGCTTTCTTGGATCTAGATTCTTTTCTATCGTTAATATAAGAGCTGGTTTGTTTCCTGTTATAAGTGGAATACTTTCCTCCAAATCTTTGTTTGTTGTATTATCTATCCCGTGGACTTTTATTTTCGGTAATAATTTTGATGCTATTTTAGTTTCTGTGTTTTGTAGTTTTAAGTCGTCTATTTCTTGTTTCATCTTTTCCCGTTTTCTATTGTTTTGAAATACATGGCAATAGTTTTGTTTGATTTTTGTTTATTTGCTTGTTTTGTAAGGCGTATATTGTTCTTTTGTGGATTTATTTTATCATCCCTAATTTCTTTCATAGTTTTCGCCGCGTCCTTACTTTTAATAATTAATACTTCATCTGTCAATATCGGTTGGGTTTGACTTAATTTTCCTCTTACCGCTGCTGCTGCATAGGATGGTTCACTATACGTTTATTTTTTTGTATCTCAGTTTTAATTTCGGTGACAATTTCGGTTAAAGTATTTTTATGTTCATTTTGAATGCTCTATAACACATGAGTATACTGTAGTAAATGTACATAAAGCATATTAACTGCATACATATACTAAAAATTCATAAGGACACATAATTAAATAGTAGACTCAACACATGTTAAAAAAGCAACTTTGGTAGATATCAAACATAGCCTTTGGGGCGGTTAAAATAATATTACTACAAGATAACGGGCTAATCAGTTTTATCAGTTGTAATGAGTACATTACATGAATAATAAATATAATAAACATATTAGTAATTAACATAGAATTTAAGGCGAGCGTGAGTGTAAATGTGTGTGTGTGTAGTTCGGCGAATGATCGGAGTTGATGATGACTGGAGTGATGTTACGTCACGTCTGACGTAATGGAAATAGTGCTGGAGGAAACGACGTCCGTCGGTGCAGGGATCTTCGATTTGGTTTGGAGATCGGAAATACGTTCACGAATAATCAATAGTTCAAGTTCTGGTTCAGGAGTCGGACATAGTAAAAGTAAAAAATTTTTATCGTAAATATAAAAAGAAAGGCGATCGATGCCGGTTACGCGTGACACTGTTCCGAGTCTCCGCTTTTAAATTAAAAACAATGAAAAAAGAAACGTATATATATAAAACGAAATAAAAACAATCACCATCGAATGCCCCGGCGAAAATCAACTAAGGAAGGCAGCACGGATCATCGTCGTCAAGAGTGCCGCATCAGGACCCTCCCGGATTCCCAGATATGTATACATTTTACTATGATATGTTATAAAGATTTTAAATTTTCGTGGTGTTTGCTATTAACCAGTTGTCGATTTTTTTTTTTTAAATCGTTAAAAAGTGGTCCCCGAAGTTGTGGGTGCGTTATGTGGATGACACGTTTGTGGTGTGGCAGTATGGTAAAGAGAAAATGACGGAAATTCTCGCGGCTCTAAACAGCTTTCATCAAATTTACTGCGGAAGAGGAGCAGAATGATACGTTACCGTTTTTAGACGTATTGGTGGAAAAAAATCCAATGAGAGGTGTAAAAACTTCAGTGTTTCGCAAACCAACCCATACCAACAAGTATTTACACAAGGATTCGCATCATTGTCCTAGTCAGAAGTATGGTGTGTTTAAAACTTTGTTAAGGAGGGCAGAAAAAGTCTGCGGTCAAGAAAATATCGAAGAAGAAATAAGAAATATAAAAAATGCGATGTTGGAAAATGGGTACAAGAGATTCGAAGCGGAAAAATTAATAAATAAATTTCGGAAAGCGAAAATGAAAAATGAAGAGGCAGAAAAAGAAAATGAGTGGATTACGAATATCACCACGTTGCCGTACATTAAGAACATTACAGACAAAATCGATCGTATTTTAAGCAAAAATAAAATTCGCCCAGTTTTTGGAACCGACAAAAAAATAAAAAATTTCTTAAGGAACAATAAGGACGACTTACCTCCGTTACATGCAGCAGGTGTATATAGACTTCCGTGTTCGTGCGGCTTAAGTTACGTAGGACAAACTGGTAGAGCAGTACATGTAAGAATTAAAGAGCACGAAGCAGACTGTCGACATAGACGTATTGAAAAATCCGCGGTGGCCGAACACGTAGAACGCACGAAACATGAGATAAAGTTTCAAGACACAAAAATAATAGCAAAAATCGAAAACGCAAGTAAACATCTAATCAGAGAGGCGATTGAAATAGAAAAAGATAAAAATTTTAATAAATACGACGGTATTAAATCAAACTGGAAGACAGTTATCGGCCTAAAAAAAAAAGTGGAAATAACATTAGCCAATCAGAAGGTCGGATGTGATGTTGGCTTATCTATTTAAGGACTGGTTTACCCTTGGTTGTTTCATTTATGGTTCTGATGATGAATAGAGCACTACTATTCGAAACGTCAACCGAAGAAAAAAATATGGACGTGGTTGTATGATATGTTATATTAAATTTTAAATACATTTTACTTTGATATGTTATATTAAATTTTAAATAATTCGTGATGTTTTTGTGCGGTCGACTGCTTGCGCATGATGTGTGTAACAATCAATAATAGACTATAAAGCCCATCTTTTGTGTTTCGGACGTGGATACCAATTAATAATAATAAATAAAAATAATCATAATAATAATAATAAATAATAATAACAATAAAAATAACGAGGTCTCGATAAAATAAATTTCAATATTAAAATTCCGCAGGAATAACTCCCGCGGTGTGGCATTCCTGCAATAGAAGATTAACACTTCACAGTCATCCACTCTGATTATTTATATACAGAGCATCACACTTGAAGCATATGGACGAGAACAAAATCAAGTGTCAATAATAAAGGTTACAGCAGTTACTTTGGTTGGACGTATGTGGATTTATTTACCAAATCTAGAAGCTAAAAATCCTCCGCCCCTCCTCACAAAACATTAGTTCAGTGGTTACTTTTTGTTCACGTATATTTAAATCATGTAAACATGACGTTTCAGTGTGGGGTTGAACTCTTACTGGAGGGTTTGATGTAAGAGGGGTTAGGGAATTTGATTAAATGTTGACTTTTAATTAGTTGTATAAAAAGGGACGTGACCATGTTAAATATTCGCTCCTGATTGGCTATTATTTTAGAAGTAGTATTTTTACTTAAACGTAAATAGTACTTTGGAAAAGAAACGAACGCATACAAACACGATAATGTTTAAAAATCATCATTTATGGTTTAATGAAGTAAAAATAAAGATGAAATTTATGATTGTATATAAAACTAAGTTGTTCTTGATTATTCATTACGTGATTATTCATATATCAGTTGATTTATCAACGTAACATGTGATGGACAATAAAATGTGTCAGTCAGTGTGAAGTTTATTAAACATATATTGCGCTTATTCGTCAAGTATAGTTAATGCTATGTAGGTATTTTTTATTGATTCGCAAAGTGTTTTGCGTGTCCAGTTGGAGTAGTATCGCGATAAAAAGCCTGATCGTCACGTTTGAATTTGTACCTAAAAAGTTTTTGTGTTTTTTTAAAAAACCTACGATTAAAATAAAGAATAAATTATAATATTAAAACTGATTTTCTCAACCTGATGACTCGTTTATTATAATTTATCAGTACTTTAAACATATATATTCCTAATACTTAAATGAATCTTTCTGTATTATTATTGAAAACTGTTCTTTGCTATTATGCGATAAAATAGTCACCTATTCGTCATTAAATTGGCTTTCACTATCACAACCATAAATAGTGTTTACTATTTTCGGAAATCCTTGGTATACTTGTGATTTATTTGATGTTAAATTTTTTTTTAAAAATGGAACTTAAAAATTTTTTGCAACGATGGAGCGATTAAACTTTTCTAAATACCTACCCGCGTTACATAAAAATACCGTAGAAAAATTATCAGAGAGAGATCGCTCTGCTAAAAGTCTGCGAATTAGTTAATTTAATCAATTTATTTCCAATGGAAAAAGATAATAAAAAAATATAATTAATACTCTTATGCGGTGGCGGTTAATTTGTAAAGTAATTGTTGATGTTTCCGCGAATCTTTGGTAATGTAACGCAAAATTGGTTGTTTTTTTTTCCATTTCCGAATCGAAGTGACACTTTCGGTATGCGCTAATCTTGTTTTTTATGTAATTCGCTGAAAATTTGAAAGATATGCGTGTGCTATAGGTTTTCCTTCAGAAGAGGAATCGACTTAAGAAAATTTCTGGAAGAATTCGAAGCTTATAGACGTGTTGGTGGTTGTGAAGAATCTGGCATTCTCGATTTTCCTCCTGAGAAAGAAACTGAAAAACATAAATTAATGCCTTCCAGTAAAGAAATAGACGAGAAACGAGAATTACTAAAAAAATTATTTGCAGGTATATCGTTTGTAACTTTTTTTTCTCTCGTATCAATGCCGCCTTTCTTGAGACATTAAAGTCACAGCCCAGTAACTAATGTTCACGGCGAGATATTGAGAACAAGCTTATAAATTCTTATTGTTAATGTTCGTTTTATAATTTATTTCTTTAATTTTTTTTTTTTTTTTTTTTTGTGTGAATTTGTTTTTACTAATAATTTTTCAAACTATTAATAACTGGTTATGAAACTATACGGCGAAATGTTATTAATTTTATGATTAAGCTAAAAGAGTAAGAATTGCAATTAGAATTTTGCCGTTTGAAAACGAATAAAAAAGTAATTTGATTAAATTACGTAAATATGCTGTTTGCATTTATATTTCTACGATGATGTTTGTGTAAAATAATATCATCGTTTAATAGCCTTAATTCTGTTGAGATGACATGTAATACTTGTTTTATCAGTTGCGTTACTCCATCTCTAGCGGTGTTACAATGGTACACATTCCTTTTATACTCAGATATTATAATACAGTTGACAATTTTCTGTGTGTAACATAGCGTATCTGAGAGGCTGCATTTGTGAAACTGATTGTAAATAGTCAAAGTGTATAGAGTTCTGTTCGTTAATATACGAGTGCACATTATTGTCTTGTTGCCTTTCATCCAACTATTAAAGATTACTTCGATTTTAAAAATTGTTGCCTACTCAAGATCTCAACTGTGAGCAGTTCGATTGTGTTCTGGTTAATATTGCTTCGAAAGTAACTTTTGGGGAGAAATTCAATAAAATAATTGCATCGTGTGTCACGGCTACGTTCTCTTAGAAATTTAAATTACTTATTTTGAACTGTAGAATTGAATATGATCTTCCCATTTGTCTGATTATGGATTTCAACTTTTCATCGAAATATACTGAAGCGCCTCGTAATTATTTTTTTTGTATACATCTTGGATATAAGTTTTTGTTAAAATACAATAGGTTTTGTTCTATATGAATTTACGATATAAATGCTGTGAGAACCTGCAGACGGGCTTTTAGCCTTGTAGGTCCCTTCAATTATGTATGTAAAGAAAAAAAGAAGAAATGTAGTTAGTTGGCGATGTTTTAAGATGAGCTGGAGAAATAATATTGTGTTCCTATTTGATTTTATTGTTTCGAAAGTTCGTTTTTACAGCTGTTATTAAAATATTTAAAACGGTCAGTTTTGTTTAATAAAAAAAGTTCGGCAATTTATTTTGGACTTTCACTGATTGAGATTGTCAATAAAATTTTTACATGTTGATTATTGTTGTTACATAATCGATTTTCTTTTTCTTTTTTTTCTTTTTTTTGCAATACCACACGTAAATATTTTTTATAAATTCATTAATTTTTTCACGTCAAGAATAAATGGTGTATTTTGTAAGTTTTAATTTTGCAAGTTGAAATTGATTAATAGTTAAAAATAGCTGCAATGTTTCATGCTCCAGATGCACATAAATTACAAATATTTTATTTAAATGATTGAATAAAAATAGTATAAAAAAAAAAAAGAAATGAAAACACCAATAAGACGATATAAAAAAAAGAGAAATTTAGTATCAGAATTATACATATTTATAATTCTTAATAAATAGCTATTATAAGGAAAGCCTTCAAATTAAATTTTGAAAAAAAAAAACAATAAATGTTAAACATTTTAATTTGCTGTTACATTTTTGTTGAAGATGTCATTACCAGCTGTGCTATTATTAAAGAAGTTAATTTAGAATATTGTGTGATTTTTCAAATATTCTATATTTATATACTTCTTGGAAACAATTGACAGTGTATAAGATTTCATTAATCAGACGAAAAGGGAAAATAATTGCTCAATTGTATAAAAATCAAATTTTTCATTCCATATAATTTTTATTATAGACTTATTTGATGGTAGAAATGCCATTAAATATTTGATACAACGAGAAGTTCCGACTACTATAAAACGTCGAAAATTATTTGATTACGAACGATGCGAAGCAATCAGCTTGGAAAACGTAAAATCTTTTTTATTGACTTTATCAGGTAATTAACGCAGCGATATAGATTTTTTGTATATGAATTTCATTCGAACCATAAATATATCTGAAATGTTGTCTACCTAAGTAAATATGCGCACACCTTATTAATAGTGTTAGGATGATTATTTACCACCCTGTGCTACGAACAGAATTTAACTATACAAAAAAAAATAAAATAAGAAACGTGTCGTTTATAATAAATTCTACTTTTAGAACTAAAAGGACATTGGTTGCTGTTAAGGTTATACTAAAATTTGTGCTTACTCCGAATCGTAATTGGGCTGTAGTTATGGGTGATACGAATGTGCAGAGCGCGGTTGGTTTGAGATTTCTAAGTGAAGAATTTCGGTGAAACATCTCGGCCGATCGTAGTGCAGTGCCACTGTATATGTATATCTCGCTTTTAGGGCATAAGTCGGATCTTATACAGCAGTCAGAGTTCTTGTAATTTATCTCTAGTGTATTTATTTTATTATTATTCGATATATTCCATGTATGTCGCGTCTGTGCTTCGTTTCGACAAAATTTTGAAATTTCTGTGAAACTGGCTATCGAAATTCAGATAATTTTGTGATTGATGTTCATGTTTAACTCGGTCGTATTTCTTATCAGTTATAAATTCGCCGTTGCAGTTGTTAATCGCGTGCCGTTCATTTCATTTCATTTTTCTAGTCAAAAGCTGTGGTACTCTTTTTTTGAATAGCTGTTTTAAGGGTTTGAAACGCCCGTGGGAAATTTCAAAGATTGCACGAAAAAATTCCACTTTTTTTTTTTCGATTATTTTTGTTTACCAAATAGCGTGAAAAGAACAAATGTATAAAAAAGAGTTTGGTATTATAGAATTTCCAAGGAATCCGAATTTCGCTAGTCCCGAATTCAATCAATCAATCCCTTCATTCTTCGTGGGGATATCCTGACCATTATTATCTGTCACCTGAAACACCAAACTGCGTCAGTGATTTCTGTTTTGCGCGCATCGAACGGATTTAAGGAAGCTACAGCCCATTGTTTCACAAATAGCATCAGTCCATCTCATTGAGTTTAGTTCCTTCCATATGACCTTGTATGATGACTGTGTTTTCGTTGTTCCTGCTCTAATGACGTGGTCAAAATATTTTAGTATTCGCATACGGACAGTTGTTGATCTGCTCTGTACGCCAATTTCCTTCAGAATAAAGTTGTTAGTTCTTTTTTCAGTCCAGAAAATACGTAACAGCCATCTTCAGCACCACATTTCCAACGCATCTATCTTCTTCCTATCTGATTCACGGATTGTCCATGTTTTTGAAGCGTATTAGAAGACCGAGAACACAAGAACATTTACCAAACGTATCTTTAAATTCTTTATAGTGCCATACTTAATTCCTGAGCGTCGGCGACTACCTATTCGTACATCTTAGCTGTACAGACATAGGCATAGTGTACTAGGCAATTGTTATATGCAACGCAGGTGTACACACGCAAGACTACATTCGGAACTGACAGTAATCGTTTGATTTATCGATATACCAGTGCAGTCCCGTGTGGATCTGCTGTGTACTGATCTAGCGTGCATATGATGTTGAACGTGGTGGTTTTCCATTGCCTTCCACGTGACTATTAGCGATTATTTTATTTAGTTATTTAATTCTTGTAATAATTACACGACATTTGCTTGTACGTATTTTATTCCCATTGCCTGGTTGCATTTCTCAGGAGAGACAAGAAGTAGAGTTTCAAGATAGATCTATTATTGTTGTACCGTTCGTTATTTATTTTTTAATTATATTTTTGTGGTTTATATGATTTTATTCTTATCTGAATTATTGAACAATCGCATTTGTTATCCTATTTTCATTTTTTTATCCGTCACAATCCTTGGCTTTTTACGTTGGGGTTGAGTATTCAGTGGAACGTCCTATTTTAAAGTAGGTTGTGACTGTTACGTGTAGCTGGTAAGAATTCTTGTTATATTTGTTATTTTTATAAAATCCTTCCCTATTATAAAAAAAAAAAAAAAAGAAGGAGCAGCTAAACATTTTTTTATTTGCATACTTTTATGACAGGGTACGTTGTTTTAAATAAAAATAAAGCATAAAAGTGTAGTGGCTCTATAAATAAAGTTTATTCGAATATTAGCGCAGGCATGAATAAATATAATAGTGCACATTCGTGAATAAATGAAATTTCCAAAGACTGTGTTTTATTAAGACTGTCAATAATCGGAAGAACATGTTTCCAGTTTAGAGTGGAGACCATGTTTAATCTTGCGTCTAATAATTGTAATTCCCGATATTAAATTCTTGTATCGTAATAATAAAACTGTTTCTTAACCGTTTGTATAATTTTAATTATTGAAAAATGTGCGATTGATTTATTTATATACGGAATTGTTGCGTTTATTTATCTTTTTCTTTTTTAATTGTGAGTTTCAAAACATACTTAAAGTAAATTAAATTCGCGCTGAGAACTGCTGTTAAAGCTTTAAAAAGTATTATTATTAATATACGTGCATTATTTTTTAACGCCGTTCTTTTTGCACTTATTCATTTTTAATTTCGTTATTTTTTTTAAAGACGATTCTATTGAAAAACCAGACCCTACGGCTGTTTGGTTCAAAACAAATTATTCGGATTTAAAGAATGAATTGGCAGATCATTTGGCAAAATTATACAACAAGTATATTTTTAATTCAGAGGTAATCATATGTATATTACTAATTTCGGCTTGCTTAAAGTCAGTAATAAATAAACATGCACTTCTCTAGTCCGACTAAGGGGGATGTTGCATAGTTTTTAACGTTAAAAAATATTTGGTATGTGTCATATAATTTACTATATATATTTAATAATCGAATAGTTCTACAGTGCTTAGAATAATTTTTAGCACTATAAAACTTTATCCGATTCAATTTTTAAGTTGTTACAGTTGTAAACCATTTAGAAATAAAGTCGCTTTTTGCAATTTTATTATTTCTACTAGAAGTTACCCACGTCTTCGCCCGTGTAATTATTTTTTTTTTAATACGTAATCTATGTATCTGCTATATATACATTAAATAGAACATTCACACACAAACAACTTGTGCTCGTAATGATTAAGGATATTCTGTTTATATACTTACTCAGCTAATAACTGAAATATCATTAGTAAACCTGTCATCGTATTTGGCTACTACCACACTGCATGGATGTATGATGTGTTTATAGCGCGTGATGTTTACATTTTACTTGACGACAGTAACAACATATTTTCCGATTTTGTTTATGTTTTTGGCAATAGTCGGCTGTTAAATTTTAAATGATTTGACAGAGATAACGCTGTTTCTTCCTTTTTTTAACTTTAAATTGTTGTAATTTCCGTACTATAGGGGTGAGCAAAAGTCAGGGTGCACTATTGAAAACTGCACGTGTTTGTTTGCACCCTGACTTTTGCTCGCCCCTGTATTTGTGATATCAATGTGAAACAAAGCTTAGAATATAAGCTATGTGAATTTCAGCATTGTTGTTGTAATAGTTTTTGTGTTAAATCGGAACAGACAGACAGGCAAAAATTTTAAAAAATAGATTTTCTGTTTATGTGCGATAAAAATAGCCCGATGCAGTGATTGTAATGAAAATATTTGCAAATTGCAGACACTACCAGTTTTATATATTAGTATAGATAGTAACTTAACGTAACTCGGGGGGAGTTTATTACAAATAAATTTCTTTATTGGCGATAGACATATTTTACACTATTCACTTTTTTTTTTTTTCTTCTTTTTTTAAAATATGTTTACTTAGCGTGTATTATTTTTGTGGGTATTTATTTTCGGTGAATCGTGTGCGTGTTTTAATTTAGTTGACAACAAAGATGACTATTATATGGCATAATGAGCGATCAAGTTCTGCAGCAGAATGTTTGCATCTAATCAATTCCGAAAGGAAAACTGCTCGTGTTATATTGTACGAAAAAGTAAGTTTTTCAGGTGTTTATTTTTATACCGCAAAAAATAAAATAGATAGAAAAAAAAATCGTTTTTATATTATTTCTAAGAGTAAACAAGATCAATAATTGTGATATACATATGTTTTTTTTTTAACGTACATGAATAATGCTTTTGTTAATTGCGTTAAATTTTCATTCCTATAATTCAGGATTTACCGATTTTATACGAAGTCTATAAAAAATAAATACATTTCAATATTAAACGTAATAATAATATACTAACAGGAGAGGAGGGGGGATATCAGAAGTGTGGGTCACCGATTTGATCTAACTTTTTCCAGATGGTAGTATTCGGTAAAAAACGAAAACGAATTTCACCGTTTTTTGCGTTGGTCCGTGAAACTCGAGAAAAGCGTGTCTGAATTTAACGAGCTGGCCTATACGGGGTTTGATCAAGAAGTAACGAGAATTATCAATTTTATTTACCTAATCTTCAGTGTTTATTTCATGGTTCTTTCAAAGTAGTGCTCCTTTAATATTATGTACGTATGTTTCCAGTTTTTAGAAACACTGTCGGAACGTCTTTTTAGGTATGGTCTTGGGTTCGCTCTGCGACATCTCATCTATTGTTGAAAAACATTGTCCTTCGAGTGTCTTCTTGAGTTTAGGAAATAGGAAAAAGTCGCAGGGTCGCATCTGGAGAATAGGGTAGTTGCCGCATTACAACGATGTTATGTTTCGCCGCGAACTATTGGATAAGCAAAGCGATGTGCGCCGGTGCGTTGAATTCACGAGTTGCCAAAGTTCGTGTCGTTTTTTCTAGGTCGCCTCGAGTAAATGTAAAACTTTTAAGTAGTAATTCTGATTGACTGTTCGACTAGTCGGAAAAATTCGTAATGAATTATTCCATTTCAGTCAAAGCGCGCACAATTACAAAGTTCTTGTCACTTTTTGATCACACCTCGTATACGTTAGCTCGGCTAACTTTAGGACACGTTTTTCCCGAGTTTTACAGACTAATGCAAAAAATGGTAAAATTCGTTTTCGTTTTTTACCGAATACTATCATTTAGAAAAAGTTGGACCAAATCGGTGACTCGCACTTCTGATATTCCTCTTGTAAGAAGGAATAGTATATTTCAGACAATTTAGAGGGGGGTAGCGGTCAGTAGAAAATGAAATAACATTAATAAAGATAGTTAGGACAATACAAGAAATAATAAACGAAAATAAAATAGGTCGGTGGAATAAATTAAAAAACCGGTTCAAATCATAGTTTGCGAAATAATCCAGACGGTTAGTTATTTGAAATTGATTTTTTCTGTGATTAACATAGTTCTAGGTTGAAGTATTATATTTAACATATAATTAGCGCTAATTAAGTTAGTGCACGTTTCGAAAGATATACTGTAATTCAATAAACGAGATTTTAACTGATTTGAACACCCGCATACGACCAAGCCTTGTGTGACCCACAATTGATCTGTATGTACAATTAAAAGAAAAAGGAAAAAAAAGTAAACTATATCAGAAGAAAATTATTATAACGTATGAAGGATTCGGCGAAAACATTTGTAGTTTCGGAAACCTATCAACTTGATGATGATGATAATAATAATAATAACGTAATATATATTGTGAATAGATTTGTGTTAGAAAGTGATGTCGAAGCAAATGTTATAGGATTTACCGATGGCCAATTTAATAAGAAAATCTCGACACGTTCAGAATGTAAAACCACGATATGCGTCAAATTTTAATTTCACGTTCTTTCAAAATCACCTGCCATTCTAATTAATAATAAATGTGAAAAACAATGATATCAGAATTAAGTTAATCTATTTTTTTGGAGGGAGAAGGTTCGTAAACTTTGATATCAATTTAGTGCAGCGGTTAATCACGTTTTCATTGTGAAGTGAGATTTAACTCCTTGCAAACGAAATTAACGTTTTGTTGTATTTCATCTTATAATCCAATGGCGGTCGACTAGAACAATGTAACTTGACTATCTCTAACCGAATAAAATCGAATAATCAAATAACAATTAATAAACGCTATAACGGTAATAATTATATCGATGTTTCTCGTACATCTTCCGAGTGATACCGTGTTAGCCACTCTGCCGGACTTTTACAGGATTTTATAAATATTTACTCGGCTCGATGTTGCTCGGCACAGCTTGTACGCGACGCGCACTCGCCCCGGGCCCATGTAGTTACCTCCGCTACCGGCCGCTACCAACAATACACACACACACACACATAGTCTCAACCCTGACACAACTGTCCGTTCGACCATGTACGGAAATCTTGGTTTTAGTCGATAAGCATCCTCAATACTTATAATCCGCAATGAAGTCGAATAAAACGGTGTTCGATAGACCATTAATTAATGATTTTATCGAAGAATATTTTTATAATTCGAACACCGTCAAAAAAATTTCGCTACAGATCCGTCACACTATTTACCATTTTTTCAATTACTTTTGATAAGACGTTTAAAAGGGAAATTGATCGACAGCTTTCAGGACAGAATGGATCTTTATTCTATTTTAATATAGGAATAATGTACGCCATTTTCCAGAATTGAGGAATATATTTGATTATAAATATTTAGGAGAAACTCTTTAGCCTGTGGAGGCGGATATTTAACCACGTATGGGTGAATAGAGTCGGCGCCAGGTGCGTTACTGCGGGTATGAAATTTAAGTTGAAAGTTTAACTAAACCATAAAAAATTTGCTGTTGAAAGCTTCTCTGGACCGTTGTGGGAAAGATAATTCTTGTTGTTCATGAACGACCTTTCTAGTAGTAAACTCGGTGAAATAGACTAAGAGAACTTTTATTGTGGTAGTGCTGTACGAAGACATCCGCAACATTGCTTGGATCTGATATGACTGACAATGAGTTGTTATGGGGATTAATGAGATAGGGGGATTGGATCGATTAATGCTGTTCATTGATTTATTTTTTGTCCTCGTCATTTGGTTAGATGTGGATTGGGCTATGAACGCAATGAAAGAATGCCAGAATTCTTGCTTCTTCATCTTAATTATGTAACGTATTTTGTCACGTAACTTTCTGAGTTCAGTTAGGTCAGTGAGTGATTTTGAAGATTTATATTTCCTTTCGCTTACAGTTTCGTATTGCCAAGGCGACTTCACTGCACTACCGCGGAACACGGCGTGGACGGGACGAAGAGGTAGATTTGGGGATCGCCGTCTCAGTTGCGGTGAACACAGCTTTGAGAAGAATGCTAATATTTTCTTCTTGCGTGGATCTGGGACACGGAAAACTTACCAGTTTGTTTTGTGAAATAAGAAGCGGAGTGTGGTTGACGTGGAAACGTTTGGTAGAGGATTTGCAGTATGAATTATAATAGGGAGATGGTCGCTGAAGCCCAGATCGGGCAGTACTACCGACTCTAATTTAGGATATAAGACCGGAGAGGAGAAAGCTAAATCGATAATGAAGAACGTGTGTGTAGGTTGAGAGATTAAGCACAAATTATTATCTAAAAGTAGTTTAATAATGATTGCTCCATGTTTATTTGTATGTCTTGATCCTCAGATTGGCGAATGGGTGTTGAAATCACCTAATAATTTGATCGATTTAGGGAGTTGCGTTGTATTAAGTTCCTGGCAATTATTCATGCTGTTTTGGGGGAATATAACAGTTACATAGTGTAACCGGAGAGTTAGATAAAAGAGAAGGACAATAATTTGTATAGAGGAGTTGAGACGGACTGGATACGCTGAGATGGAGGTGTGGATAAATAGACCACCTCCTTTTTGATATTAAAAGATACACATTTTCCTAAATTCAGCAGTACCACCCGATTAGAGGAAATTCATTTTTATCTATTGCTGTTAAAAAATTAGATAATTTTAAAAATTGTTCAATAAAAAAAAAAGGAAATGATAAAATTTCATAAATTTAATAAAGTAGAATTTTTTACGAAACATTTTATCGCTTACATGTTTTAATAAGCTTTTTTAAAATGATCCGAACTTTTTTTTTTCCGACGGGAGATATTTAACCATTTCTTTTAGCGTATTGTGGTACACAGGAAAATATGCATTTATCAGTATAAGAACAAAAAATATATGAAACTAACCTAAAAATACATTTGTCTCTTTTGTACGCTTTAACCAGTGTACGTCATATAAGTTAAATATATGTTACAAAAAATAAGCTGTTCAAATAAAAATTGATGGTCTAAAGTTTTTTGTAGAAATTGAATTTCAAAATTTATATTGTGTTGTTTCTATTACAAGCCCATATGCACATACATACTTACGCACTCACATATATACATATATTTTTATATGTATGTATATAAATATACATATTTATATAATTGTGTAATGTGTTCATCTATAGAGGAATGTCGTCTTAAGCGATTAATGTTAAAAATTTGAAATTTTGATATAGCATAGGCATTTACAGTTCTATTGCAAATACCAAAAATATGATGTTACTTTAACAATAACAGTAGGCTTAAAAATTCCGTTTTCCGAAAATTTCCCCGGATCTAACTACTTTTACGAACAGCTTTATACATTACCATACATGTTGATAATGTATGCCTATATGAATTATTTTTCTTTCTAGATATTTATTAAGATTTTTACGTGATACCGTATAATACAAAAAATTATTTATTTAGTATTTAGTGAAACCAGCATTTTTACGAGATGCATTATTACACGAAATGGCTCATGCTGCTGCTTGGACGTTAAAAGGCCTAAATGGTAAAGATGGATACGTTGGTCACTGCCCTGGCTGGTACTACTGGTAAATTATTTCATAATTTCTAGTTACATTAAAAGAAACAGTGTTTTTTTGTTGTTTTTTTTTAAATTTGTTTTGTTAGTTCAGTATATTTGTTTAAGCGACTTTATGCCATGAGTTGTTCCATATATAGGTACCGATTGAGCATGGTATAAATTGATACAGCATTTTGTCGTGTATTTTTGTATGTTTGTAAAAACTTACTTAAAAAAATACCACATTTACGATATATAGGTGTGTTTCGGGGATTTCATATTCACATCGTATTAGGAATTATTTGTTAAAAACGTTTTAAAAATTACTCTAAAATGAAAATAAATAACGTACACTGATAAAAAGGAAAGCAGTTTATAGGTAAAAATTGAAAAGTTTCAATTTCTCCTGAAAATTTTCATTGTTTCCGGTGTGAATAGTTTACTGATTTTATGGTTTTTGTATAAAATTTGGTATTTTTCACTTTTAATAAAGTTCACTTCTTCTATCAAAATTCAACAGAATTTATATAGATACACTGTGTTTAATAGTTGCAAATCTTTATACAATTTACATTTTTAGATGTAATTAATCGATTTTTTCTCAATATTTTTGATACAAAATTGTAACTACATTGCGGCAAGTCCCGCTGTTCGAAATTCAGTATAACAGATTTACTTTGCAAGGAGCGTTGGTTTTTAAATTTCGAGCCACTGAAATTAATACCTCCCGATGGAACGAAAAAATATTCTACTAGGTTATTAAAAAAGATTAAATCACTAGGAACGGAAAGTAACAAAATAATAACGAATAAAAAAGAATGTTCAGTTTAGGTGACACATTAGACCTTTTTTTTCGTATTTTTCATTTTGTAACAATATGCATGTGTATGACGGTTTCGAAAAGGCTGCCCAACATAATGGATGGATCAGATACTGGATATTGGTGAAGAGCTTGTTTATGTTGAAACAAAGAGAATAGAGGGTCGCAAACACTAGAAAAATATTCTTGTATAAGTTAGGGTTTAGCTGCGATCGATTTGATCAGTACTTTATATTGATGATGTGTGTTGTTTATCGTTTGTTAACGTTAAAAATAAAAATGTATTCAAAGTTGGTTTATGCCGATGAATTATCACGGTCTAGTATTATAATTTTATTCGTACGCAGTTACAAGCCTAATACGTGTTGTCATATGCCGGTTCGTCAATTTCATATTTTTTTATGACCGTTTATAATCACTTAGGTTATTAATTCACAGTTCAACAGAAACTGTAATGTTAATGTACTTACGAATTAGTTAAATGCTTTTTTTTTTTTGCTCCAGAAAATAATAATGATTTCCTGCTATTCAATTATTTTCAAATCAGAAAATGTTTTACATATACAATAAAAGTAGATAACCCGCAGAAATGGAAGAATTTATATTAGTTCGCAGTCGGTATTTTTTTAAATTTCTATTTCAGTGTCCAACATATAATTTTAACGTCAGTTGTTTCATTGACTCATCGACACTCTAGTCTTAAATTCGTGTTTCTGAGGAATGCGTTAATATCATAGAAATGTTTCTAAATTAATACTAGATAAAACTGCTTTTAAAGAACTACAAATATTAATACATAAAAAAGCGTAAATATCAATATAATATTGTTTATAAATATAAGTTCGTTTTTTTTTTTTTTAAACTAGTATTATTGGAAAATGTTTATATTAATTCTACTGGATTTTAATGAAAAATGTAGGATTTATATCGGCGGAGCAATTAATTTATACGAAAAAAAAAAAAAAGCGTAGAATAAGTAAATTTTAAGAGTTCTAAAACTCTTACACAAGAAATTAATTTAAAATGTTTCATTTTCTATATGAATCGCTACTGCCTATATTTTCAATTTTTAATCAGATGTGTATAATATTGATTTATATAATTTCTTGTAAAATAAGAATACGTTTGTTTTGAAAAATCTTCTTAGAATACCTTCACTTTAAAGCAATTTATGGTGTAAGCCTTAGAGCCTTAATCGCTGATATTGGTCCACTGCTGGAGTATTTTTCTTAAAATTTCCACGTGCTCCTCGAATTAATTTACTAAAATTTGAACCTACATTTTATACATTTGTTGTTTATGAGTTTCGCAACATTATCCAGTTTCACACCATTGCATTTATGTGTTATATCGTTTCCGCCTGATAGTTTACATAACAGATTTCGTATCTTACAGGTAGGCTTTAGAAAGCTTAAATTTTTCATTAGTTTTGCTAATATTTTTCTGTCCAAAGCTTTAACAAGTTCGTTAGTGCTTTATGATTTTTAGTGTTTCGGTATTTCCTATAACAAGGTTTCACACATTGTTCATCCTATCCAGGTATGTATTGCTTCCAATAGTCTTTAGGAATATATTATATTTAGTAAGTGTGCTACTGATAAAATTTTTAAACTGCGCATAGTTATTACCATTTGATGGTATCCACCATACATTGTCTTCTGTGTTTTAGTTAAGCTTTTTCAGTTTGTTTTGTTAAAGTTTCAACTAGGTTTTAGTACTTAACTCTATCTGGAGTAATCTAAAGCCAACTTCTATCAGTGCTGGTCTATGTTGGTTCTTAAAAAAATAGGTTAGCAATAGAATTCGTCTATCTTTTTTACTTTTAGTGGCAAAACATTAATTAGTTCATTGTCCATAGGAACGGGAAGTGAAATTTACAGTTCGCTGACTAATTCCTCTGTTCCCGACCGTAGCATAGCTCACTAAGCGTACGACTGGTCGTATTAACGTATTACAAGCAACGCCTAAAGCATGAAATTTTGTATCTTCAGAATCATTCCTACGTGCGCAAATTTTATTGTACCACTTACATTGATATTTATTAATATCGGATTTTTGTGGGACCTAATGCATATTTAACTATTTCTCAGTAACTAATTTGATGTTCGCGATTATTTAATAGGTTTGAATAATTAATCGTTTTAATTGTTCTTATAATTTGATGGTAAACCTTCGAGATAAATTTAAAGTATGATGCCTATGTTGGCTATGGCTTTAATTTTTTTTTTTGATGATTGATAATTCTGCTTCATCCAATTTTCATTCAGATTTTTTCCTCCACTCCACTCTTGTAATAATAATAATAATTTCAGTTAATAGTGAATGTATTGTTTCGTAATTTACTAATAAATTGTTACGTTACTGAAAAATAAAAACTAAATCTTCCCTTCTGCACGCAATACCTATACATAATCTATGCATAGCCCAAATACAAAAACATTTTGAGTCTTTAAAGCATGGTGGCCACTGAAATATTCCCGGTTTTCGCGGTCTAAATCCTCCCGATTTCCTGATTACTAGAATTGTACGAAAAAAAGAATGGACTTTTTTTGTTACTATTGACAATGTTTGACCGCCGCAGCATACTTTATATGAATAAATTAGAACTGGATAATTTATTATCGAGTAAAGTACAGTAAAAAATGCATTCATTTTTCGCTTCAAATGGTTTTTTCTTATTAAAAATATCGTTTGGCTATTTTCACTTTTTTTCTCGGGTTTAAAACAAAATTCCCGGCTTATTCCCGGTTTATGCCCAATTGGGTGATCACCCTGTAAAGTTATATTTGTATATAAAATTTTTTAAAAAACTAGGGACACGATTTTGCACATATAAATTTATATTAGAAACAAATTAAATTAGTGAAAATGAAAGACAGTTATATTTAAACTGTACTCAGCGCTCCTTAATTTTTAACAGAATTTGTCTGAAAATAAAGTAATTCAATATAGAACATGTGCACGAGAAACGTAAAATGGTAATGGACATGCAACTATTAATTACCAAGAATAACGGGGGTTAACTGAAAATTAACTATATACAGAAATTACGTATACAACTATACAAATTTATTTGTTTATAAATTAATTTTACTGATTACTACTGTTTCTAGGACTGAAAAAGCAATGGAAAAATTGCCCTATTTGCCACCGATTATCGTTAATCACACTTATCATAAAGAAATAGAAAAAATGCGCAAAAACGAGAATTCGATGGTTTGAATTTACGTTAAGGACGAATTCGGGTAATTGTTGTTTTGAAGTACTCAATCTCAGTATGACTTATTCCGGGAATTGTCGGAATCTCAAAAGAAAAGTTCCTTTTTAAATATTTTTTGTACAATAAATCGGTATTACTAACCGATTCTTAATTGTTTTATTTCGACGTTTTAATGATTTAACAAATTAAGTTGTTAATGAAGTTAAAATAAGACTCCAAAAATATTTTGTTGATGAAAAAGAAAATTTTAAATCTTTTCTCTTTTATTATTTTTTTGCATTGTTTGTGTTAATAATAATTCGGGCTTGTTACCAAATAAAAACATTTCTTGTATTTCTTTCTATTGTTTTTTCTATCAACGTTTTACAATATATATATTAATGTACGTGACGCTTGTATAGAGATTTTTAAAATTGGAAAATTACTGGAACACGCGCAATTCTAAATTTATGTGTGCACTTAATAATTTAGCTTCAATAGATAAAAAAGAATGCAGGAATATAAACATTTTCAAAAACGTAATGTTAAGATTGCAAGATTCAAAAAACAAGAAGAAAAATTTGTATGCTTACACTTTAAGATGTGATTTCAAAAGAATTGAAATGTTATAGAAAATTTAAGAAGCCACTTTAAAAATTAAAACTTCGAGTGAACAAATTAGGAATATTTAATTTTGATGGAATTCAGAAAACCACAAAAATAAACATTCAAACTTTCAAATAACGCTAAATAATTTAAATATACAAGATTTTTTTTTTCTAAACAAACTGAAAATGATAAAAAAATTAATAAAGCTCTGATAATATATATATCTTAGGGGATCATCTTTAATTTAATAATATCAAAACTTTTGCAGCCCTATTATAAATATTTTCGATGAACACAGAAATAAAATCATTGAGAACTTGAAGTTTTAAATAAAATATATGTATGTATTTTTTTTTCTTCAAAAAACTACAAAAGTAATTAAACCACTTTGACTAAACATTTAATTTTTGTATATTCTTTTTGGGTCACTGATTATAAGTCAGGCATTACAATCAATTTTTAATAATTCGCAATAGTAAACATAATATACTCGTATATACGAAAGTAATTTCATTTAAATTTATGTAATATTTTTTCATAATGTTGCATTTTATTATCATAAATTTTGTGGATGGATATTCATTGTCCTAATAACGGTGATATTAGATGCCTTTATACCAGCAGTATAAAACATATTGTAAACAGTGTTGTTTAATATTTTTGAAATTTTTAATTAGACAGTACTGAGATTGTTTTATTCGTATACAGCGACGACTAAAATCCATATTAGTTCCGCCTAGCGGCGTTCTCCTGGCTTGATTAACCTTATATAGCTTAGTAAATTTAAAAATTCTTTTTATTTTTTCATTTGTGATTATATTTTTCTTTGACTATCAACTTTTTCGAATAAAAATGTTTTATTTAGATCAAATCGTCCGGTTTTCGATCAGTGGGATTTTTAAAATATCATTACATTAAATAAAATTTACGTGTATAAATGTAATTTGGAAATCGAGATTTGCAACGTGGGCAGCATTTACTTCGCTTATTGCCGTCAAATTTAATTTGTTTTAATCAACGCGGGTGGCCTATCTCCAAGGCAATATGGCTTTCAGAAAGGTAGGTCTACGATAGACGCTGTACACAAAGTCACATTAGACTCCGAAATGCTTTTAATAGCGTCAACTGGCAGGAGACAATTTTTGCTTACGAACAGAAATTTAAAACTCCTGGCTACCTTATGCGCATGCTTCGAATCTACCTCAAGGACCGTGTGCTAATATATCAGACACAATCAGGCTTGAGATACAAAAGCGTAACTGCCGGCGCCGCGCAAGGCTCGATCTTAGGACCAGACCTTTGGAATGCAAGCTACGATGAATACTACGCCTGGAGCTTCCAGACGACTCATATGTAATAGGCTACGCAGACGATATAGCAGCAGTCACCACGGCCAGGGATACCATTGCAGCTCAGCAGAATCTAACGCGAGTGATGCTGAAAACGCAGGAATGGCCGGAAAATCACGGACTCAGTCTAGCGGTCGAAAAAAACGGAGATCATCCTAATTACGAACAAGCGCATACAAATCGGTATCGATTTCAACATCGGGCAAACGCTAGTCAAGACGAAGAGAGCGGTCAAGTACCTGGGAATACATATCAACCCACAACTCTCTTACAAAGTACAAATTCAACACGCAGCAGACAAGGCGAGCAAACAAGTAGCAATGCTGAGTCGATTAATAGCAAATGTAGATGGCCCAACTTCCAGCAAGCGGCGACTGATGATGACAGCATGCACTTCGGCACTCTTATACAGTTCTGAGATGTGGACCGACTCCCTAAGTGTGCAACAAAGAAGGAAACCTCTTGCAGTAGTGCAGAGGACCGCTGAAATCCGTGTAGCCTCGGCTTACCGAACAGTATCTGGAGCGACCGTGTTGGTAGTGAGTGGTACACCACCAATCGATCTACTGGCCAAGGAAAAGAAACGTATGTGGGAGGCCAAGAAATCAGATCAACTTGACATCAATTACTTTGCAGCGATCCGTCAGCTAATCATCTATAGCTGGCAAAAACGATGGAATGAAGAAGCTGTTGGCAGACGGACCATGAAGCTAATCTCAAATATAGAAGTGTGGATAAATAGGAAGCTGGGTGAGGTTAACTTCTACCTTACCCAGTTTCTCACAGGGCATGGCTACTTTAGAGCATATTTGAAGAGATTCAGAAAAGCGGAGCGCCCGAATTTCATCTACTGTGATTTTTATAATGACGATCCGGAGCACACATTCTTCCACTGTATCCATTGGACATGCCAGAGACTAGCGCTTGAAATAAAAGTAGGCATTCTCACTAAATGCAACATCATAGAGAGAATACTAAGCAGCGAAGAAACATGGTCACTGATTGCACACTGTATAGAATCCCTGCTGCAGCAGAAAAAGCGCGACCTGGACGCAGGTACTGACAACAGAGTCAATGTAAACTAATATGAAGGAGGTTCGCCCTGAAGTAATGCAAAAGCGGTTTCCAGGGTGACACAAAGAATATCCTCCTTGTACAGATTTGGGTTTTTAGTGGAGACACCACACAGAGGGGCACGACGGTGCCTCTACCGTCCGAAAGGATTTTCCCAACTTCAGCGCAAAAAAAGCAACAAAAAAAACAATTTGTTTTAATGAATAGTACTACTGTTTTAAAAAACGTATTTATTTTGCAAAAATATTTAAAAATACAGTAATTTTTAATTGAACATATAAAAACTAAGCTTAAATAATACTATATTAATCGTCTTCTTTATCTAAAAACCCTAAATACTTTGCCCGGGTCATTTCACCAGCTTCTCTACAGCCGAGTTTATATGAGTGATCAACTAATACTTTTACTTCTGATACCAGTCGTTTATAGCTCATCTTTTCGTAATCTAACAAATTAAACATAAAGAGAAAAATATGTACATATTAAAATTATTGTTTCAATGCCTCCCAAAATGTAATTAAATTATTCGTAATCCGTATTATTATTTTTTTTTGTTTTGGATTTTGTGAATAAATATTTTATTTTCCTTAATAGTGGAATTGTTAAAAGTTTAATAATGGATACAACTTAACAAATTATATTTTACGGCCAGTAATAACACGTATATCCTTATTATTTATTGTTTGAATACCAATAATCTATGTAATGTATAAAAACTTTAAGTCTCATCATAGTAATAAATATTTATTTAAAGTTATTTAATTATTCGTTAGCTTATTTCTCTCTCTTTTTTTTTTTAAGTTCAATAACAAGAATGTAAAAAATATATTATTTTGGCATTAATTTTGTCTAAAACAATATAGTTTTATAAAGTTAGGACTTTATATACATTGATATAAGAATAACTATAAATAAAAAACGTGTATCGAACATTATACCTTTGAGCATTTTTTTATCTTCTTTATTGCTTGGTTTCAGTATCCAAGGTTTATCACCAGATTTATCAAATAAATCTTGCTGAACATAGGCATAGGAACAGCCTATAACTATTATTGAATGCTTGTAATTATAACTATTAAAAATGGTTAACATTATTTGGAATAAATTGTACATACGTTTAATAGTATAACATACGTGTGTGTGTATATATATAACTTTGCTAATAGATTACAAAAAACGCGTATTTCCTATACATTTTATTGAAATTTACAAATATCCTTTATTAAATATTAATTACGTTAACGGTTCTATTATTGAGGAAATACTCAATTTAAGCTAAATTTCTCTGCAGCCCGATATGTGGCTAATTTATTTTAAAAATGACTTGATATCTTGAAAATAAATTTGGTGGTCCATTTAAATTGAGATGAATAAAATCCCTGCAAATACATAAATTTAACTTAATTTATTAAGATACATAGTAACAAAACAATTTCAAATAAAGAAAAGTAAACGTAAATAAGAGTTTATGATTCAGTTAGATATATTAATTGAATTCTTCTGCGCTTATGTAACAAATTTTAGTTTTCCGACTTTAAATTATGCCAAAGAGCAGTGTAAACATTCGCCTTACGTTTAGACATTTTTCGTTGTTTTATGTAGGTTGAAATTTAAAAAATTTAAATCCAGTAGAACTTCGAAAACCTTAATAATACATTTAAACCAGTCTTCGTTAGAATTCAAAAATAATTTTAAAGAAATATCCTAGAAAAAATAAGCGTTCCAATTTCAAATTCCTATTGTTACAAGAGAAAAGTTTTTTTCGACGAATCATTTAATGAAAGTGAATTTTCAGTTATACTTGTTTTCTTTTTTAATCTCGAAATACTTTTTTTATATATATTGCCTTGAAACATTAATTTTTTTTAATTTTCTTTTTTCTTTTTGTTGTTTCGATATATTTTTTATTTCTACTGTTTTTGAAAATCTAATAGTTTATGAAACTAAAAGAATTTTTGTTTGACTTCCATATAATTAAAATCATTAAAAAGAATAAATATATATTTGTACGCTACTAATTTTACGTATCAATTTCAACTTTAAAGTGCGAACAAAAAATTCTTTCTCTTCCACAAGTAATTGATCTTCAGTTAAAACAAATAGAATGAAACTTACGAAAGCTATTTTATTTTAATGTGCGATAATAAACATTCATGTTCAAATCCCATGATTTAACATAATTGGGAAGTACATTTTAAATCTGAAGATAAATCAGAGTCCGACCGAATTAAAATTTCAGCCAAAACCGAAACCAAATCTGGTTTTTTTTTGTTTGTTTGTTGCTTTTTTTTTTTTTTTTTTTAGTTCCAGTTAAAACAGAAACTTTTGTATTATAATCTAATTTTTTTCCCTATAAAATTTGAATGTTTATATAAATTTATTGTAGTTATAATGTTAAAAAATATATTATCATCTGATTTTTTAAATTAATATAAAAAATATATGTCACTTGCTTTTTATTTACAGAATACATTTTTCTTAAAAAAATATATATATATATAAAAATTTACCAAATTAATAATCATAATTAAAAAGTCTAATACTGAAATTCAGAAAGAAAATTTTTCAGCGTTTTAGCTAAGCCATTTAGATCGACGATTTACGTAAATTTGACAAGCAACACTAAATAACTGCTCACTAGTTGTTACACTGCTGGATAGGACAAAGATATTTTAATGCTGCTTTCCCGGGGGCTGCGTACGGGCTGGCGGTTCAATATATCGCATTTTGTTATAATCGTAGCGTTGAAAAATAACGTTGAATTGTTTATTTAATTACTAATATTTCCTTATTAGAAGGGTTGTCGTCAATTATTTGATCAAGGCATTTAAGTAATCTAGTAATTTTAAAATTTAAACCACGGTAAAGATCTGCTAAGACTCAACGGACTGATCCGTCATATATTACAGTCAATTGTCAATGAACTCAAATAAAATGTATTTTCATTTTTAAGAGTAAAAAATACGCAAAGCAGCAAATACATAAGAGCAGTTTAAGTATTCGAAGGGTTCGGCCAATATTTATCGGAAACCGAACCTTCGCTCGGAATTAAGATAAGTCTGTAAATTCGAAAACAAACCAATCTGAAGAATTTTTATTTATTTTTTGCATAAGAAATATATATTTTTCATCTATGCAATTCCTGGCTAATTATTTTATTATCAGTATTGAATGGACGAATACGTTTAATTTTATTATTCTTATATATGTGCCACCTAGTGCATTTGTAAAAATTATTTAAATTGATAAATTTGAAAGAATGAATGACAAAAGGCGTACTTGCATTTAAGTCTTATGGATGTGTAAAAATTAGTTTGTCCTTAATATGTACCAAGTTACTTATCCTCATTACATAACGGTGATGTATAAAATAAAAGACAAATTAGTAAATAATAAAATAGGTTATATCAGGATGTACGAGAAAAAATTAAAAAAAATAAATAAGTAAATAAAAGTAAAATGTTTTTTTTTTTTTTAAATACCGAATTCAATATTTGTTATAAAAATTTAATAAAAACGCACTAAAAAGTGAAAAATAATTATTAGATAAAAAATATATTTCACAGTGACATAACTTAATGTGATATTATTGTAATTCTTATACATCAATTCATCACAGTCGGCACCAAATTAAAATTACAATATCTAGAAACAATTGAATATTTAATGCAGTTTTTAATTACTATTGTAATATGAATTTGATGCCGACTCCAAAAAGTTAATGTTGTATAAAATTTATGACAAGGTTACATTAAGTTGTATCACTCTAAAATATATTTTTTTATCGAACAAAAAGTTAATGCTGCATAAGAATTACGATAATATTACATTAAGTTATATTATTCTGAAATATATTTTTATCTAATAATTATTTTTCACTTTTTAGTGCGTTTTTATTAAATTTTTATAGTAAATCTTGAAATCCGTATTTTTTTTTTTTTTAAAATAAAACATTTTATTTTACAAATTTTAGCATTATATACTTAATTTTTTTTTCTGGCTAAAAATAAACTTTTTTGTCATAGTATTCTCCATATTTTATGCAAAAAAAAACAACAAAAAAAAATCCGATTTCTATGCATTTCTCCGGTAAAAACATTAAAATATATAATGGCTTTCCTTATTCAAAGCTACATTTACATAGTAATTTGGCAAATTGGTAGTATTTTAGGAGGGGGGTCTCGGAAGTAAAAAAAAAATCGATTTTTTGTTTTTTTTTATTTCATAAACTGAATGTACAACATCATAAGAATATTGTGTCAAAATTTCAAATAAATCGAAGCAAAACTAACAAAGATATGGTATTATAACTGTGCACCGCTCTAACTCTACTAAAAGAACGAAAACGACTACCTGGCCCTGACGCACAACGGGATTAAAGAACATATTTTTCTGTCCCTTTTGTATAATCCCTTAATTGATTTTTTCGAAAAATAAATGTTTATAACTATACCTTGAGACGGATTCGGTACGCGTAGCGCTATCCCTGAGCGACGTTTGAGTTAGAAATTAGTCCCTGGTTGGTCATCTATTCACGATCTCTCAAACGTCGTTCTAAGTTGCATCGCCGCTTTGTCGCGTCAAGGATGCTTACTTGGCCAAAACCAAAAATCCCTGTGTTCTGTTATAAGTCCGGTCGTTTGCACAGCTGCATCGGAGTAAGACGCATTTGTGTCTGAGTGGTAGTCGTCAAGGGCTAAGGCACTGGCTCGCGCTTGCGGCGAAAAGCGCAATACTGTGTGTCGAGTAACGCTGAGGTGAGCGAAGATTTTGTATGTTAATCAACAAAAAAGAATGTGTATGACACGTCCAGAAGAGGATGAGGATTCGTTTGCGCGATTTAGTAAAAAAAAAAAAAGTGTAACAGATACTGAAACTAAGGTTGAAAAGAAAATACAAAGAAAAACACTTTCCGGTAAAGGCAAGCTCACTGCTAAATTGGTTGATAAACTAACGCTTTACTATGGCCGTGTCATCCGTTACAATTCTCATTCTGTAGAAGAAATGAAGAAAGCCATTTGGGCGACTTATTATCACTACGCCTCAATTGACAAACATCCACAGCACCAAAACCGCCCGAGCGGAGAAAACTCACGATGTGAATGGCAGAGAGCTGCAACTGCAAACGAATTTCGTTCTTTCAAACACTCTTACTCTGCTCTACCAAGTAATGTTCTAGAAGGGATTTAACCAATTTATGAACATCTGAGCAAAGATGCCCTCCTGGAGCGATGTATTGGCGGATTCACTCAAAACAATCAACTAGCTCATTTGGAAGATTTTGCCAAAAACTGAGTATTTCGACAATTATTATTGAGTTTACAGCTCATGTGATTGCCTCTACCTTCAATGAAGGCTGTGTTGCTTACCTGACCTTTCTGGAAGAGATGGGAATCAATACGGGCCCAAGTTCTTATGGATGGGCACAATCAATGGACAATACACGAATGAGCAGAGCGGATGAGCGAGTGGCAGGACATACTAAAGAAGAGAGAATTCATCGTAGGCAAGAGCAAAAAGATGCTTTGGACATTCTAGATAAAAGTTCTTCACTTTATGGACCTGGCATTGATGCGTCTGTGTGAGTATAGACAAAAATGACTAATTTATTAACGTTTAATTTGTCATTTTATACTATAAAAAACTTTAAACGCATTTTCCTCGAAACAACGTTTTCAAAGCCGGTGCATTCTGTAACTCAAAATCTACTGCACTGATCGTTCTGAAATTTGGTACACTATTTTTATAGACAATTTGCAAGGTAGCAACGTCGTTTTTTTTTTTTTTTTTTTTAATTATTATTTATTTTACAATAATAAATGGCTAATTTTTACTCGAAAATCGGTATTTTCACTTCCGAGTGTTACCAACAATTAAAAAATAAAAAAAACAACTCACCGTTGCTACCTACAGAAACTAATTAACTAATGAAAAAACTGGTTTTTTCATTTCAGATAATCCAGTGTTGTTATGCGGCGCACCGCAAAACAACTTTTTTTTTGAGGTGCCTACGAAGATTTGCTGCCATTGGTTTAATTCTTTATATTTTTTAATGAAAATTTAACACAATATTCTTCAGATGTTACTTTATCATGCACCAATTATGTAAATAAACTTGCATTAACCACATTGTCCAAAAAAATTATCAAAAATCGTTTTTTTTTTACCTCCAAGACCCTACTCCCCCTTAAGTTAATCGCCTTTGTTATACTAATAAGAAATTATCTAACGGGACCTCATTTTTTCACGTTTTTTGATGAACACTCAGTTGATGCTCACCGATTTTCATCAGCACTCACATGGTACCACCGCTGAATGGTATACTTTCTAATGGACAAAGAATCAGTAAAATCGGTCCATATAAATATAAGTTATGCGCGAACAAACATATAAAAAGAAAAAACATACCCGACGAACATATAACCTTCCTTCTGGAAGTCGATAAAAACTAACATAAACGTACTCACGGAATAAGTTTATATATATATATATATATATATATGCGAGTGGGTGTACTTGAATGTAAAGAACGTTTTTACACCAATAATTTAAAAAATAGAAAATAAGTAAAGTATATTTTTGTGCAAGTGATTGTGTAAGTATTTTTAAATGTCTCAATTTAATATAATCATAATTATTCATAATTATTATTTACTGAGAAATGGGCTTAAATATTAGTTCGATAAAAAGATTTCAGTGCACATGTTAACGTTAACATTGATACAAAAAGCAGAGCATCAAGAATGATCCCGCAAAATTCGTTTTGAATTAATTGACATTTGATTATCATTTGTTATGAATAACGCTTAGATAGTTGATATTGTTTTTAAAATAAATATTATCTATTGCAATAGGTATTTATTAATTATTTCAGTAACAATAATAGCTTTAGTTTTACTCAGGTTAATTTTAATCTTTCATTTGGTTAAATATTATTTTGGCATGTGAAAGCGCATTCTTCTAATCTTCAATTCATTTTCCTGTTTTATATGAGGAGTGGTAGATTGCTGTCATCAACAAAGAATAATATTTCATTTTTTTTTAGTTTAGAGAATCATTTGGAAGTAGTAGAGAAAGGGATAGTCCAAGGAGGAACTCCACTTCGGTTATTTCTTTTAATAGAAGTACATTAAATTTTACTAAAAAGCTTTCTGTCAGATAGCTACTCGTATTAATTTAATCAGATAGTATGGAAATTTATAATTTATTTTATATAGAAAGCCGTGATACACCCTCCCTCCCCCCAATAGTGACAACGGTTTTTTCATGTCGCGCAATAAGATATGTTTACTTTCGTTAAATTAACCGGGCAATATTCATTGGATTTACATAGTTAAAATCTAGTAATAAGTCACGCGTGAAAACTGAATCGTACAATCAATATTGTTTTTAAAACAACGTGCTTTATGAATCCATTTAAAATTGGTCTTTAAGCAGTCGATGCGGGTCGATTATTTATTACTAAATGCAGTATCTTTCCAATTGGAACCATTAATTCTTTTCACATTGCCCGGAATATAGTATCCAAGTGGCAGTACCAAATTAATAGCAGCCGTATGTTAAAGCTTAACCTTTTTAGGAACATTTTTAATCATTATGGTAAATATGTCACAAGGGACAGTATGATGTTTTATTTTCATTTTTTATAGTTTTTAAAAGGATAGAAATAATTTAGGATAATTGTTGGATATATTGAGTTTAAAATATTTTTGAACTTCTTTTATTTTATTGTTTTGACTTTTAGTGGAAAGACTAATTATTTGTTTTGGGATTTCACGGAAGAAGATATTTAAGAGTTCCGCTTTGCCGTTGTTTTTGGTTATGTTCCCCGTATTATTTAAGTTGGCGGAATAATTAAATTGGGGCCACTAATAGGTCTGATAGTTTTTCATTTAGGAGGAGGTTAACTTCAATACTATTTTTTTTTTTTAAATATAAAATAATATTATACATATCTTTTGGGCGCGCAAGCAGATTTGACCCAACAACTACAGAAATTATGGAAAGGGTTAAACAGAGAGACGATTAGAAATAGAGCTTAGGAAAGATTGAAGTACAGAAATTATACCTGGAGATGGAAAGGAAAAAACAAAGGAAGAACTATAAGGAGCAAGGAGACCTAGTGTTAAGATTTTGGAGTACAAAACAGAATCAAGGGCGGGGGATTCAAAGAAGATGTGGTCTGCATCACATATGGGTATAACTTCAATACTAAGTTTAAATATTCTTAAAATTATTTGTTTAATTACTTTATCAAAGTATTAAAAATAAGACCAGACCGTAAGCAACGATTTTTTGATTTTCTTGAAAGTTATTTTTTATTTTACTTATTTCAGTTTTATTGTTATTTTATTTAGAGGAATAAATAAATTTAATCAATTCGCAGTGTGTTCATTTTGGAGAATGGGATGGTTAAAGGCTTTCAGAGGACATGTTATTGATAAAGGTTCGAAATACATTATTGCCGGCCTTACTGAAATCGAAATTTAGTAAAGTAAATAAGAGACTATATGTAGATACAATTTTAAAAATTTGCAATGAAAAAGCAATTGAATATAAAGACCGAGAATTTTTGTTCCTTTCTAGGAAATTGTGTAGTATTTGAATTTTTAAAACTGATTCTCTTTTTCAGTTTGTGTTAATTAACAAATGTATTGTTTTAAACACGCGTGTATAAGTACATCCTTAAAATCTTCGGTTTCATCTGATGGCATGAACTATAAGAAGGGGAAATTTTGTTTTCTAAAAATTTTCTATGATCTGTACTTATATAAAAAGTAGTTGTGTGATTTTTGTTTTTTTCAACTGAACCTTTTTTAATCGAGCCAATCTGTGACTTGTAGGAACTTTTACAAACTAGCAAGTTTTTTGTTTTTACTTTTACTGCAGTATTCTCGTTCTATTTAGTGATTAGTAGAAATTTGTTGTTGTTCGATAATGTATTTCAAATGTTTGCTGCTTCTTTAATATCTAAAATATTTTAAAATGTAATACGAGTTAGTAAAATCACTTTTGTCTGTACTGCTGAATTTTTTTCGGTAATTAATTTAACCGCTTTATTATAGAGAGAGATGAAATATTTTCCCGAAATAGTTTAATTAAAAAATATATATATATATATATATATTTGTTTAAATTATGACAATAATTGTTCAAGGTTTTATTAAAAGACTAAGCATCTTTAGTATTAAAGATTTTAATTTGCTTAAAACTATATTTTTCATAATTTTTAAATCAGAGTGAATTTTTTTAGATTTACAGTTGAAGTTTTTTTTTTTTTTTTTGAAAAATATGTATTTATTTTATACATAAATATCTTTCGTCAAGCTAAAACGCTTGTCAACAAATTATCCTATATTTAAACACTTAACCATTTTAACTTGACTTATACATATATATGTAACTTCGTATATTTACTAATTACTACATCTTAATTTATCTTTTTATTTATCGATAATTGATAATCTATTTTCTATTCTTTTATACTCGATGTATTTTTTCTTTACTTTTTTTGTTGCGCCTTGTCATTTTATTTTGTTTATTATTTTTTTTTTACATTTCCTTCGTCCTGAAACCATTCATTTATTTTCCTTTTCCTTTCCCCTATTTTTTCCTTCTCTATTATTTCCTCTTGGGTATTTTATTTAACGTGTGAGTTATAATATATTTGTCCGTTTGCTCTGTTCTTGCTAACGGCAATTGGTACGAAAGTTTTTTCCTCAACTCGTATTCTGTTTTTATTGTTTACTCCAGTTCGATTTTCTTTTCTGTTGATACGTATTCCCATATCTTAGGCATTCGCGGTGATAAGGAACTAAATAAAAATTCTAGTAGCCATGATTGCCTTTAGTATATTAACCTTCTATCCAGAATTTAATGATTTCCTTAAGGATTACACATAAGAAATCTGAACACCGCTTGTCTTTGAAAAGTGTCTGCCATTTTTTAAACATTTGTGAACTATATAACAACGTATTTAAAAACAAAATTAAAACTATTGGCGTCTTTCTTAAAGTTGAGTCCCTTTTTCTGTTTTTCTTTTTTAAAATGCTTTACCATTGCATTACCGTTTCATTTCTTTGTTAATTTCAGTTTCAAATAAATTCCTTCGCTCCTTCTATCGTTCCCCCGACTACTTTAATGTTTAATCTTGTAATTACTGTTACCATTTTTCCGCGCATTTTATGAAAAATTTGACCAATAGATATGTAAGGTTTGATGAAATAAATATTTAATTTTGACTTCTAGCAAAACTTTTTCTTAAATTTTTCGAAGTTAAAAAACAATGAGAATTACAAATAAGGAATTTGTGCCGAAAACTGGTGCATCGAAAATGTTTCTACTATTTTTAAAGGTACTCCGAACGTTATAAATAGACCTGCAAATATGCGTTAACTGCTAATGTTATGTTCTCTAATTTTTTTCACTGACGGGCGTTTCTGTTTTTAGCGTTTAATATATTGCTGAATAAAATTTATATTTTCGTCACAACTGAAAATGCGACTTATTTTATAGAATATTTTAGAGAACAGTAGGTTTAGTTGTACAGAAAATAATTTGCAAACGTACACATATTAACGCATTTCATAGTATTAGTTAAAATTTTTTGAAAACAAGCTGTTTGTTTTATTTTCTCATTAGTTAATTATTTTAACTGGTGAAGATCAAACCAGTAATTTCAAATTGCATATTTGTCATTAAATTTTATATCCACCAGAAATACAATATACATTTTAATATTTTAAAGTTTTCTTCTTCTTCAAAATTAAAATTTACTCTTCTAATTGAACAGTATATATTCTCCATGTTAAGGCACATTGTTTGAAACTGTCTTTCAACATCTTATAATTAGTTTTTACAGAAATACCATATTATTTGTTTTTTCATTGCATTAAATTACTAAAAACCCCTGGACCAAATCCGCTTAAAATCTAATTGTCGCGATTTCACAACAACACGCATCAAGTAATATGAACCGAAAGTAAAAAACATCGATTGTTTGAACGTAAATGTATAACACAAATTTTGCGGATGACTTACATGCACATTGTTTAGAAAATAATTTTTTTATATTCCTATTTCTCGAAAGAAAAATTTCAATTTTTGGGTTGATTAGCATTTTCATGAAGCTCAAAAATACAACTGCGCCGTATTTTACACCGAATTAATATTTTTCGAGTCGAATAATTTCTTTACTCGACAATTTTTTCCCTTACATTAGCAGTGCGTAAATGCAAGACGAGACACGCTTTAAAAGTAAGTAACGATTATTTGTTTTTCCGCTGATTTAAAATAATAGCTTAAGTTCAGTACTGAAAATTTAAAATAATAATAAAACACGAATTTGCTCAGAAATTAATAGAATATTTTATAATAGTACCAGATTCTGGCCACAATTCAGGTGAAGATCTATCTAAAGTTTCAGACGTTATCAAATTATCAACAATCGAGTTGTTTTCTGTATCGTCATGATCTGAAAAACCAATATATCAACTAATCACATTTTTTTATGAAAAGCGACGTTACATTTAAACATAAAGAGGAACATCTATTGGAAACTGATTACCTTTATTCGAAGACGAACTGCAAACATTATCATCCGTCATTCTGAATCTATTCGAAATTATTATTTTTCGTTAACTAACTGGAATTTAATTTTTAGCCGTTATTCAAATTCAAATATACGAAATATATCATAAACGTTATTGACTTTTAGCGTGTTACTATCGCCGCAGCAAAAGATGCGTTTATTTTAATATTAAAATTTTAAGTAATCGATTTGACGTATTAAAAGTAATCTTCATTAAAACAAAAAAATAAACAAGTTAATCAAATAACAATTAAACAAATATTTAATTTTGGTCATTAATGGATATAGAAATTTTTAAAATTATCGCATTAGTAGATGTTATCAGTAAAGTCGTTTTGTGTCGTTCATGTATGAGTTGTGATACTAGTGCAATTGCTGTTGGTATTATATCGTGGCATTAGTTTAATTTAGTGTAGTCAAGATGATACCGTTTGGTGTTTATCTACGAACGGTGATAATTTGATGTAAGTCGATGTAATTTTTTCCAATAATATATGAAAACAAAATATGTATACATATAACATATATGTGTATATATATATATATATGTATGTATGTATATATGTATAATATTAATAACAAATTGTTACTTCATATATAGTTTCAAATGATTTTTTGAATTTTAAGAATTAGATTTTTATTGTTTTGGTATTTTCACCTGTTAAATATAATCCATCAGTAATGTAAAAATCTCCATTTATTTTTATACGCGATGTAATTTACTTTGTGTATTACTAAAATAATTATTGTTTTCGCATTGATGCTAATTGTTATGTAATCAATTACCCGTCTTCCGTAATGTTTATATTTTAGAAATAAAACATGGATGATCGGCAAAATTGTGAAGGTTGGGATGTTTTTTCATCGGAAGAAGATGAAGTTTCATCAGAATTAAATGAAGAGAGCAAATCAATATTATCAAATGAAGATATCACTGAAAATAATGTTAGTTCGTTTTCTGAACATGATAACGTAGATTATCAGAACGGTTTAAACAAAGAGACTGAATTAGTAGAAATTGATGTTAGCGAAAAATATACCGATCTGGTCATTGTACACGATGAAATTAACGATACGCCAAATGAAACAGAGCTACAGTCAGATAAAAGTGAAAATAATAGCTTCAACGTAATAAAAACGGACAGTGATTTATTCAACGAAGAATCATTAATCGATAGTAGTAAGTCCGATGGTAAAAAAAATGGTGATACACTTACCGATTTAAATAAGACAGAAGATTTACTGGATGTTATTACAAATGAATCTATATTACCCATTGAGGTTGTTCGGAAACGATTTTTGGTATGAATTTATTTTACTTTGTCTTGTTATTTTTCGTTTTTTTACTCCCATTAAATATGGTATATTATTTACTTTCTTGTTAAACTTGTCATCGCGATTGTTTCTTCATAATTAAAATTGATAGATTGGTCAAAAAATCCGTGTTTCGAATGTTTTCTTAGCGGAAAATAATTACGTCAAGTACATAATATATATTTATTTCGTTGTCAGCGGAATTGTTTATCTTCGTAAATTTTTATTTAAAAAATAAAAGAGATTAATGTTTCTTGTTTACTTTCTGTACAAGGAAAATTTTCATAATTTGATTTTTTTTTCTTTTTTTTTTAAAAAAAAAGAAAAACGAATGTACTTTTAAAAAAATAAGGGAATAAGTTTTTCTACAGTTTTCAACGATTATGACTTGACAGAGTTGTTAAATATTTTTTAACGATTGTGAACTTGATACAAATGTATATTTTTGTATCATGAAATGTGACATTCGACTCTCTTGCTTTAATATTGATTTCTAAAAATTCATTACGAATAATATATATATGTATATAGAATTACTACGTTAAGCCCAAGTACATTTAAGAGCACATTCATTTTTTTTTGTTTAATTGCTTAATTTAACAAGATTCTTTTTGCAAGCCTAGCTTAATAACAAATTTTTGTTTACATTTAAATTTTCCCGATTATTTATTAACATTATTGTTGTGATAATTATTTTATAAATAATCGAATTAATATTCCAAGTGTATATTCTTATAACGTTATCGTTTTTTGTTTTTTTTTTATCAGGAACTATCTAAAGCAATTACGCCGTATAAACGAACGATAAACGAGTCGAATAAAAAACATCTTGCCGCATCGCCTGAAATTGATGAAAAACTAGAAGAAGAATTACGTCCTCTGCGGCAGAAAACCCAACTTGTTATTCAAAAAGTGGAAAAAGACAAGTTAGTTAGAGTTAATTTACGTTTGTATTGGAATTATATGATTTTTTGTTGAATCATTATTATTCGATCTTACTAGAGGTCAGTTAGGTGGACATATCGCTCATTAAATATAATAACGTCATAACTCAAAGAACGCTATTTCGCAGAAAACGCAAATTAACATTTACATTTACTATAATTTGAACGGTGTACACTTTCCAAGAGGAATGCTTATATTTTGTCGAGTTTCTTATTTACAAATATGGCGTGTTCTAACCTCTAATTGTACTCATAAAATGCGAATTCCAACTATACACATAACTCAAATTCGCTATTTTTTGAGTTATGACGTTATTGTATTTAATGAGCGATATGTACACAGTAGTGGCGCGAATATTCATTTTTTCCTCGTTACCTCTCTAAGACAGAAAAATGTAATAACGGAATTCACTTGTTATGCAATTGCACGCGCTATGATACAAACGAAAATTAAAAGGCCCACTTTTAATTCAAAGCGGTATCTTCTACATGCAGGTAATACAAACTGATTCATATTTCGCTCCCTGCTGCTATTTTTCTAATTGTAGCTGTCATTTAATATTTCTCGATATATTTTTTTTAAATTTTCATCTGTTTAAATTTTGAAGATACAGTTTTTTCCCCGGCAACAGTGCAGTCAACATTATCGATGAACTACCAGAACTGTATCAAATGATTCAGTTCTACGTACCGAATGTACAAAAATAGAATGAAACGGCTTTCTAGCCTGTCAGAGCCTGAATTTTACTTGTCCTTGTGGAATATATCGAAGATCGACACGTCAAGATTGACTATATTGCTTCAACACAGATGGGGTTCTACAAACCGGAAATAAGAGCCTCCAAGTGTTAATAAACACGAAAACCCTTTTCAACATTTAACTGTTGTCTGTTGAATGTGTTCATTAAAATTAATCTTATGGTTTATCATCAGATATTTAATCGCATTATCAAATATCAGTACATTATTATCAGTAGTTCATTTCTTTGTTGCGTAATTATTATCAGTTCATAATTTCGTTTTCTAGTGCATAGCATGCGTTGAGCTTTTTGTACAGCGAAATTAAGATTGAATTCTTTAAGATTTTATTTCTTGTCTTATTAGGGTAATTTTGTCTTCTTTATTAAATCGCAGCATGTAAGTTAGATCACGTAACTGAAGCATTTAAAATTGCAACTAATTTTTTTTTTTTCAGTTAATTAATTGAAATTTTTATAAATAACCGCGCAAGAACAATTCCATAGGGTTGGTTTTAGAATTGAGCTTTGTGGTTCTCTACTGCCTACTGAATATTCAATTGGCCCAGACGTTACGTTTATTTTACTATTTCTTTAGAAAAATGTCTTACATTTATTATCGGTAATTCACACTGCCGGCTGTTTTTCGTTAACTCGTTGTATACCTTACGCCTATTTACTGAAATAATCGGTAGCGTAAGATTTAAAAAAAAAAAAAATTACAGCTTTATCCGAACTTTAGATTATTTAAAACTATTTGACAAAAAGACCGATATGTTTCAGAAACTCAGCCCCATATTCACTGCGCTTGTGATACACTATTAATGTGGGGAACTGGACTATATATTGCTGAAACATGTCGGTTTTTTTGTAAAATATTTTTAAATAATCAAAAGTTCTTATAAAACTGTAATTTTTTATCAAATCTTATCTCATTCAGAAAATGAACAAGCAAACATGCAAGGTGGTAGCATAAGAGCTCTGGTTTACTCCAAGCTGTACGGGAATGTATAAATTTTTTCCACGCAAGATCTTTGTGGCATTTAATTTGATTTTGATAGTGAGCTTCTTCATGTATATGTAAGCTTCTCGATTTGATCGCCACATTCTTCTGTTTAATGTACCTATGATGAAATCTCCTGCCTCTTTTCCAGCTAGGGGGAACTTGTATTACTTTTGTCTCATCTTCCGTTTCTAGTTTCGCAGTTGTACAGTCCCGCCCATTTTTCATATATTAGTTCTATCGGTTTCGTAATAAGGGATTTATAATTTTTATTTTTACTTACTACATTTTGAAATGTTTTATTGATTAATGATTTATTTTCGTGTTATAGATTGTTGTTTGAAGAAATGCGACGAAAAATAGAACTGGAACGACAGAATTCGGTTCAAATGCACGAAATTAAATCCACTCTCGTTAAAGAATGTAACGAAGTATGTATGTTTGTTGCGTATAATAGAATTAGCACTATTATTTCCATACATTGAATTTATTTAGTTCTATTCAATATGTAGAAGTGTTTTTATGTACTTTTTTTTCTTCAGTTTTGACTATTATTTGAATCTGTTAAAATGATTTATAACGTAACTTTAGCAGTTAACTGTGCACACAACTATCAATAATTTGTTTAGCATTATTGTTTCACGAAAACGGCTCTGTGTACAAGGACGTTCTATTGCTCCGTGCATCCAGAGTATTGCGCGGGATTCTAATTGAATATTACAATTGAATACTATTTTCGAACGCCGAGACATAAGTAAATTACTGCATTTTAAACTAAATTTAATTCGGAGAGAAGAGATTGAAAAGCATTACCATAACGGGAAGTCCTATAAAGTGCAAGGTGTATAACAAAATCAGCGTCCCAATTAGAGGGATGGGCGAGTGAAGATGATTAATACGTTCAGAGAAGGATAAGGCGACTTTTAAGGAAAAATCATTGATAACGGAAGAAAGTAACTAAAGGAGTAGGTAAATTGTTGATGAATATGTTAATTAAACGCAGTATTGTAACGACGATAAGTGAAAATAATGCATGAAAATTTTGAGGAAGAGATCAATAAGTGAATTTTGGATAGGAAACTCTGGAGAAGATGAACCGTTGTGCACTCTATGGCATACTTCAGAAATATTATTTAGAAGCGGTAGAATAAAGCAAGATGATGTCGGGAAAAAAAGTGATATTGATTTGATAGACGTAAACGCTTGTCGTAAGAAGTCGAAAGAAGTAATCCACGAGGGCCATCCGGAAAGTAGTACCCGTTTGCGCCATGTGGAGCCCTAGCGTGTAGGGGAGCCATCGGACAACTACTAATACGTTGAGTTGTATTTCAGCTGCCTGTGTACAAAGTTACGTCTCGCTGGTATTAACTGTGTTGATTCTGTGAGTATTTATAATGTTCAAGAAAATAAAAAGCGCCGCCAGTTGTAAAGTTAGGGCTGTAATTAGATTTCTCAACGCAAGAAATGTGCGACCTTGCGAAATTCATTGTCAATTGAAGGAGGTGATACGGAGACAATGTTGTGAATGAGTCTCACCTGTTCGGCGCTGGCGTCGTAATTTCAGCGTGGGAAGAGAGAACACCCACGATAAGGGGCGTTCGGGACGGCCATCAGTCATTACGGACAAACGGCTGAGTTCAATGAACGAATTCGTGAAATATTGCCTGTCTTTAATTCTCAGGTTTTGCATAAGAAATCCATGTTTCATCATTAGTGACTATGCGAGTCAAGAAAGAGTCTTCTTCACAAGAATAACGTTCCAAGAACATCAATGCTGCAGCCATACGTGTGGCCTTGTGTTCATCAGTAAGCATGCGAGGGACCCATCTCACACAAATGTTCGAATAATGCAGACGGTCTTCAACAATTTCATGAATAACTGTTTGTGAAACATTAGGGAAGTGTTCACAGATTTCATGAATTCTAACGCGCCGATGTTCTTCACGAATTCGTTCATTAAACTCAGCAGTTCATCCGTAATAACTGACGGCAGTCCCGAACGCCCCTTATCATGGGTGTTCTCTTTTCTCAAGTTGAAAATACGACATGACTCATCCATAGCATTGTCTCCGTACACCTCTTTCAATTGACGATGAATGTCACAATGTCGCACATTTCTTGCGTTGAGAAATTTAACCACAGCCCTAACTTCACAACTGGCGGCGTTCTTTATTTTCTTGAATATTAAAGACACTTACAGAATCAACACAGTTAACACCAGCGAGACGAAACTTTGCACACAGACAGCTGAAACACAACAGAACTTGTTAGTACTTGTCCGGCAGCTCCTCCACGCGCCAGCGCTCCGCACGGCGCAAACGGGTACTACTTTCCAGATAGCCCTGGTATTTTTTTTCTATCACATATAATCTGGCGACAAACTTTTACATCTGTTAAGTTAATATAATTATTATAAATGCATTGCGTTAATATCTGATTAATTTGATTTTACTTTTATTAGGGTTCATCTGTGTAAGTTATATAATATCAAATAGAACTTAATTCAGAAATTGAACTCAATGCGAGCCCGTTCAAAAAAAAAAAGGAATGAAATAAATACTAATGACCCCGATAGTGGTTATGGTCGCTTCAGCGGGGATACATTTATTAATAAATATGTAAGGAAAATTTGAAACGAGAAACAGTAAACACTAAAATTAGATGGTTGGCTAATTAACTGGGATGTGTTATACTGCGGTAGGAGCCGGTGAAGCACTTAATTCATCTCTCATTTTGCTGGAACTGTTGATCGATTCTCGTCGGATTAGGAAAAAAACAAAAAAAACAAAACATTCTCTTTTTTCAATTAACCTCTCTACGTCTCCTTCTACTTCTTTTTGTGCTATATTTACCCTTTAATCTTAATATATACTTTACGTTTTTTTCTCGTGTTAACTGTTTCTGTTATCTTGGTACCTTTCTTGATTTTTGTACTCTCCGAAGTATGTTTCTTCTTCTCGTATGAAAAGGCTAAACTTGCTGAAAACCTTGATCGTCAGTTAAATGGGCAGGGATTCGAACATTCTTATCTCTCTTTAAGTTCATCATTCATTTGCAAAGTAACTACTATTCTTTTAATTATAGCTGTGGCTCCAAGTCCTTATTATCTAAATCCGATATAATCCAAAATTCTTGCCTTCAATTTCGTTTTGGTGTTTTAAATCCATTTCAATTAGTCCTCGTTGAATCTAATATCCCTGTTTATTCGCAAATCTGTTTCCGTGCTAAATGTTTTCCATTTCTAAGAATTTGCATTTTACTCCTAGAAAAATCCCTATCTTATCTCTTCTTTTTGTCGTAGTTCATATGGTACTTCGAAATTATTTATTCTATCTTCATTTTTAATATTTCTCCCTTAGGCCGTAATTAAACAATTCTACAGTATACTCTATTAGTTCCCTATTTCCTTCTTACGAAATCACTTTCATTGATGGTTCGAAAAGATCTGTTGGTGCTGGAACTCTTTTTATTCCTCCACAGTTTAATTTCTGGGATCTTTTCGTCTTCCTTCTTTCTGTAGTCGCAGCTAAGATGATGGCTATTCTACGATCCAGTATTCTCATTGGTTCTAATTGTCTTTTTTCCAATTATTTGATTAGTTTTGATTTCATAAGCCCCGTTTAGGCTAGCTGTTCTCTCCTTGCTGATCATTTCTGTGACTATTGTTCTCCGTATACATTTACTCATTCATATTCATTCTTCTCCCGATTCGATTCGTATTTATGGGTATCCAACCATTCCGGCATCTTTGGTAGTTTGTTGTGGGTTGTTGCTTCGCCCCGCTTCCATTTTAAAAATTTCCCATGCTCTAACCTTCTACCGTTATGTAAAAGTTTCTATTTCAGATTTTGATTACTCATTTACACTTCCGATTTTTCCAACCAGTACTCGTTTTATTTGTTTGTCCAACATATTCTTCCTTCTAATTTACGGTACCTTCTGTTTCCTTCATTTCACCGCCCTGTTATTGTCTCCATTATTTGTCTACATTTTTACTATTTTCTATACTACCTTTGCGTTAATTCCTCCTTCCATTCAAATGATACTACGGTTGTTTGCGTCGCTGGTGTTCTTTGAGTGTTCATCTCTTTCTGTGGAGTCTTCTCCTCTGTATTCCCATTTGCTGAAATTTGAACTTCCTGCTCCTTATTGCGCTTTTCGTATTCTATCTTTTCTTTCCTCATACATTATTTATACTATCTGTTTTTTCTTGTTAACAATATCCAATCGGCTCAGGATGTAATGAACGTGTTATATATTTGTTTCTTTTTATTTAGTGGAGGCCCATAGTCAACGAGTAGCCCTTCCCTCGCCTTGAATAAAGGTAGATATTTACGCGATTACTGCATTGTCCTGTTATAATTTCTTTTTCTATTACTGGTTTAGACTTTGATCCACTGAGCCACAATGTATCATAAAATGTTAACGCTTTTGGAAAAAATTGTTCGCTATCTTGGAGCTTCCGCCATATTGAATTTAAGACGACATAAGTGTGTGCAAAATTTCAAAGTTTGGGATTTATTAGAAGAGATCGAAATGTTCATAACAATATTTCGACTAAACATAATAATTCATTAAAATACGTGAAGTTGAATAATAAATTGTGAATAAATAAATGTGTCTTTTGCGTGTTTTACTTGTATTATGTTGTTTCGATAACTTAATTTTGTTTTGTTTTAATTTTTACTAATGTTTATATATGTGAATTATCCTTTTTTGACTTTAATTTTTTGTTTAACAGCCTTTTTTTTTTTTGCTAGAGTAATCAAGAATATACTGCTCAAAAAGAGGAAAAAATTTACTCAACCGAAGATATTTTAGAAGAAAGAATAATTGAATTACAGGTAATTATAGGTAAAAGAATGATAAACGAACCTCTTTCCCATTTCCTCGAATCTAATTAAGGCTCTCAAGTCTTTTACGGTCGCAAATCAACGTCACTCATCGCTTCCTTCTTCATTCATATATATCCTCTTTTAGTCAACCAAACTGACTTTTTTTTTTTTTTTTTTTGAAATCGGATAAGTTTTTGAACAATTGTGGAATTTATTAATTAAATTCTTAAGATGAATTATTAATATTCTTCTTTCTTTTTTACAAAGAGAATGAATGATATTCGCTTAGGTTCCTATCCTCCTTCCTTCCAAAGTGTTTACCTGTTTTTACTATTCACCAATGACAATATAAATATATAAGACTGCCGGTGAGTGCACGCTTATTTATCGACAATCCCCCCATATATTTCTTTTGTTTGTCTAATATCCCACAAAATGCATAAAATGTTCTTCAGTCTGCGCCAGATAAATTTTATTTGTTTATATGTAACGGTTTGATAATCTAAAAGTGGTTTTGTGTTAAATGCTTTAAAAAGTGTTCCATCAATTTCAAACATGATGATACAACCCTTTCTTTATATAACGTCTGAGTTACTTTATAATTTTATAAATGTTGATCTGAAAAAAGAAGAACGACTCATGCATATCCAGTATGTTGTGCTACTAGTCACGTAATGCACGCTCATTTACATACAGCAAGGTTTGCTGTCTGAATATGTGAGGTATGTTCTCAGCTCAACCGCACTGAAGGTAGCCTAGCTGCTAGAACACTCGATTTCCGTTACAGAAGTTTTGAGTTCGATCCCAGGTGATCACAGATATTACAAAATAAATAATTAAATTAACCGCTAATAATCACGTAGAAGGCCATGGAAAACCACCGTGTATACCACCATATGCGCTCTAGTATCCAGACACACACACACACGGGACTGCATTTGTATCGCGATAACGAGCGGTTACAACTAGTTCCAAGTGTATTCTTGTGTCCACACTTACAAAAAATTGTCTAGTACACTACCTATATCTATACAGCTAGAAAGTACGAATAGGTAGTTGCCAACGCTCAGAAGCTGAGTATGGTGCTATGATGATGGTGATCTTATCATCATAAATTTCATGAAATGCAGTTTTCTTTATTAGACTTGGTTTATTGTAAGGGCAGTTGTAGAACCTTACTTCATTCTGTTTTGTGAGCAAGCTCATTTACACAGCTTTCAAGGTGACTACATTTCATTTTTCACAACTAACGTTAATTATAGTACTTTTATCTTATCGGAATTATTATCGATAACCGAATATGACTAGCATTTCTGCTTTAACTTTAAGTTGCATTTAATAATGGAATCGAACTGAAACATGTCCTTAATTTTTATGTTTTTTATCTTCGAATGCGAATTAGTAACGCTGGTTATTTCTATGACGGTCGTGGTTGTGCGTTTATATAACTAATTCAGAGTTACCTATCGACCGGTTATCGTTAGACTTTGAATTATCAATAACTTTTTCGTTTAGTATTTGTTAGATATTTACACGCACTTACTGAGACGTGGTATAATCTTTATTTTATTATAATTTATTTTCCTTCTTGTTCTGATGGACGATTTGGATCGTTCATCTGACTCGGGAGGGGATACACTGTCTCGTTTCGTTTGGTTCCACTAGTTGGACTGAAGACGATAATTTTAATACCGTTTCAGATAGTAATATGATAGCGATAAAACTGGCAGGTTTAAATGATACAAATTCTTCCTTATTTTATAATTCTAACGAAAGTTAGAAATTTTAAAAATGGAGGTAATGCAGACCACACTATTAACAAAATCAAGAAAAGCCACAAGATCTGATGGCATATCAATTGATATAATTAAGCTGTTCAATGATGTTATCATAATTAACGACTATTTTTAATGATATATATATAGCACAGGTGAAATACCGTAAGAGTGGCTAGAATCAATATTTATTACATTTCCCAAGAAGGCATATGCAAACACGTGTGATAATTATGGAATGATTAGCCTGATGAGTCACTAACTTAAAGTCCTATTAAGAATAATATATTCAAAAATACATTGTATAATGTGAACGTGATATGGACCAGTATCAGTTTGACTTCAGACAAGGACATGGTACTAGAGAAGCAGTAGCGATAAGCATTTTGTTGCGTAAGTGTCGCGATCGATTACAATAAAGCTTTCGAACAAGTTGATCATCTAATACGAATACTGGAAAGGAAAGGGATTAATGAATACGATCAAAGAATCATATAAAAATTATATTACTATCGAAGGGTCAAACTCTGTTTAGAGAATGAAGAATCAGGATGTATTGCCATAAAACGAGGAGTCAGATAAGAGTGTATACTGTCGCCTTTACTCTTTAATATGTATTCAAATGAAGTATTTCAAGAGGCTTTATGGAATTTAAAGATAGGAATCCGAATCAATGGAAGACGAATAAATAATATTCGCTACGCAGATGATGCTGCCTTATTTGCGACATCCTAGGAAGACCTGCAGTCAATGAAAATGGAAATAAATTCGATTTAAAAATTAACGAAAATAAAACGATATTCATGTTAGTTAGGATAGGAAGACATCATCAAAATGCTGCATTAAGAATTAATGGTAAAGAAAGGTGAACAAGTTGAAGAATTCAAATAGCTGGGATGTTATATTACTGGAGATCGGAATCCAAATGAAGAAGACAAGAGAAGATGTGCTCAAGTGAGACGAGCTTTAAAAACGACGAGAAACTTACTCGCAGATAGATTTTTAAAATTGAAAATCAGACAAGATTTAATGGATATATTGACATCAAAAAGGTTATACGAAACAGAGTGATTATTCATTTTTCTTTTTCTTCCTTCGCCAATAATTTAGTTGATAGTCCTGCATTTCCAACACATGGTTATTACACCGATGATCATCAAATCCAAATGATTGATTGCAATCCTTATTTAGTTAGTTATATTAAGCGATTAAATAGACGAATAATTGTAGATAATGAAGTCACATGTGTTTCGGGTTCGTCAGTTCTAATATCTTTTGAGGGGCAAAGTTTGCAATCATGCATTTTTATTTGAAATGTGCGCTTCATTTGCGAACCGTTTGTTAGCAGAACGAGATAGTGTTACGGTTGACTGAGATATGGTCAAGTTTCAGCTCGGTGTAAAAGTAATTCAAGATGTGGCAAGTACGGGAACGGGGAACACACTGAACAACAATGCAACAGTCAAACGGCAATTATTTTGTGGCGATCTTCATAAATCGACTCTTTTTGTCTGGAGAAGAGACGGCGAATGAACATCAATGAGTTAATAGCCTTACATAATCTAAACTTTCAAGAAGCTTTTTTGGAAATATCTAAAACGTATAAGTAGGTCCATCTGTATTTTAATAAAGTTAGTAATAGATTCGCGTTACTATTTATCTTTTATTGCATACTTTTAAGGTTTATTTTTTTTTCAAAAATGTACTGGAGAAGTGAGTAAAATTTACGATTTTGTATTATTAAAATTATTCTCATCCTTTACACATTTCTATTTATTGATTCTTATCGGTGGAATGATAGTAATAAAAAAAAAAAAAAAAAATCAAATTGAACCATAATTAAACATCTATCTAAACATTTTTATTTCAAATTGTGAAATGATATTTATTCTTTCTTCTCCTCCCTCCTGATTTCTTTTATCGTTCTATTCAACCTTTACTTTCTTTTGCTCCTTGGTTTGGCAAGTTTCCTGTTTTCTTTCCCCGTTAAGCACAGCTATGTGATGCCTTTGTTTCTAACATCTTCATCTCCTTTTCTCTTTTTTCCCATCTCATCTTCGCTGTGTCCACTTCATCCCAGCGATTGTTTTTTCCCATGTGATGTCATTTATTCTTTGAATGTTCCCAACTTTCTCTGAGCACATTCGCTCTTTTATTCTCAACTTTTACATCTTATCTCCCTGTCCCGTATAATGCTGTTTATGTTCTTTCTTTCCCTTATCTGTATCCCTGTTTTAGCCTCTTTTATTCGTTGTATCTTGAACCAGATTAAAATCTAATACGTCGTGTTAATTTTGGTCTAATCCAGAGGTACCTTGGTTGATTGGGTTGTTGCTCTCAGTAACCGTCCTCTCAAAAAAAAAAAAGAAAAAAAAAGTTTTGTAATTTAAGTGTAATAAATATGGCATTTTGTACATTTAGACCTTGTTAATATATTGTTTCGCGTATATGTACAACTAAATAATTTACCTCCGACTTTTATCATTTAATTTTTTTTTTAAATAGATTTTTTTTCTTCCAGGATCAGTTATCGAGTAAAGAGCAAACCATTGAAAACCAGATGAGGGTTATATCCGATCTTCAGCTGGAATTGGAAACTAATAAAGCTATTTATTCGAATAAATTAACTGAACTGGAATATCAAAAAAATGAACGATTACGTGTACATAATGAAGAATTGGAAACTCTACGTTCCGATAACAGGGAGCTACAGTATGAGTTATCGGAACTATGGGATAAGTAAGAGAAATTTATTTGATTAATCCTAGTGTGTTATTAAGTTTTTGAAATAAATATTACGCTGTTAATATTCTTCTTTATAATTTAGTGAAGTTTGTATCAGCGGCAAATGAAAAAGGACCGACGAAGAGGAGGTGGAAAATTAAAAAGAAAGGAAGAGAGTGATAAAGAAAAATAGAAGACTAAAAAGGAAAAAGTAATAGGAGGTTGAGTGATTTACAAGGTAACCTGTTTCTTTAGAATGAGTTATGGGTTAATCTAATTTTGTGAAGAAACGTTTTTTACCTTTTATCACTCGTGGAAGTGAGAATTTTATTTCATCTACTGCATCAAATAATGATACGGTAAAATGTATTTTCTCGGCGAACAGTATGTTTGCGGCTTTTTATTTGTGTGTTGTTTTTAAAAGAAATATTTTGCAAAATAATTTTTATTGTTTCGTTTTAAATTTAAAAAATTAATGTTTTAATAATTTTTTAAATAATGTTTACACAATAAAACTCATAAAATTGCAGTTCATTTGTAAGAGCGATAAGTGTCAACTAATTGAAAGGTAACACGCTTAGGACACTCTAGAAATTTTAGAATTACCTGTATAAGACTTGTGTGTGTGTGTCTGTAAAAACGAATGAATTCGTACTGATGAACTTGATGAATAATTTATATACGTACTATGAATATTACAAATACCGAAAGTTTTGTAAAAAATTTACTGAGGTGAAACATTCGCGTTTGGGCTAAACAAATGTATACATCTAGTTGTTTACGAGACTCCGTAACTAGAAATTTTTGTCTATGTGGTGTTTAAAAACATCTCTGAAGAGATTGTATACTATTAACGTAAATTTTTTCGTCTATTTAAGAGCTAAAGTAATTTGAAATAAACATTTCAATCGTAAAATTATAAGTTGCTTAAATTATTATTTAGTTCATAGTTTTTCAAAAAAAATTTAATTTTTAAAACCTTTTTTCTTTTTTTCTTCTTTTTTTTAAAGCCGTTAACTTCTTTGCACTAAAACCTATTACACAGGACAGCTGAACCGTTCTGGTAGCTTATACCTAACACTGCGGCTGCAGTTATTTATATCGCATTTCCTTTGGATAAGCAAAAATAAAAAAAAAAAAAAAAAAGAACTTAAGGTGCAGCTATTAAGTTTTAGTTTAATTAGCGATATATTTAATAAACAGAGAAATTTTCGAAGGCTGCAGTTACGTGCTTTAGGTTAGTCCCTCCGTCTGGTGAATGGAAAATTTGTTTGATTGTGATATTGCACCAGTTGGAGACATCGATAATAGTGGTGTAGAGTGTATATCCGTTGAGAATTATTCAGTTCGGAATATAGATAACAAAGAATAAACGGGCTAAACTATTTTCCTTCTTCCAATGAAATAATTCAGTTTGAAATTGATAAATGAGTAACAAGTAAAAGGAAAAATAGACTAGCTCGTCCCCTCTTGTCCAGAGTTTAGGAATGGAATCGTGGTACTTGTTATCTATGATTTTTTGATGGTTAGCCGGACTCTTGGAATTACAGTTTTTATGTGGTGGTACCGCGTTTTGCTTCTTCTTTTAAGAAAGCACTTAATTTCTGATCATTTGTCGCCTTAACTTCTTTTTTTCCTGGCTTAAACTTTAGTCTGCTTAGTCACTTTTCAGAAAATCATTTGAGCTATTGCTTCCGTGTTTATTGATCGTTCTCGAGCCGTTCTTCCGAGTGAAATTAGTCGCCGCTTAATTACCGTTTAGCTAGCTGGTCAACGCTGTGCCGCGTGTTGCCTTCTTTGTATGCTTGTCGCCGTCTTATAACCGTTGAGGCAAAATTTTAATCGTTTTTGTGTTCTGGTCATTTTTTGTTTATTTTTTTTTTCCTTCTAGTCTCCAGAATATTTGCCGCCGGGTACGTTCGTGTGCGTTATAATTTTGTTTTTGTTTTTTTTTTTGTAAAAAAATTTGTAGTATTGATCGAATATGCGCGTTTTTTTCGTAGATTTTTCATTAATTTATGGAACACGTGGTCCGCGACCACAGTGCGATTTCTCGTGCGGGAGAAAATTTTTATTTGTTTTTTCTCTTCCGTGGTACGAAGGAGATAGTATAACAGCCGAATCTTTTGTTTGTTCGAGATGTGACACCGTACTTGTCACTGACGTCCGTATTAGGAAAAGAAAAGAAACATGGAATTCGCAGGAACTCAGGTCAATTATTAGACGAGGAGAAATTCAGAACATTGACTCCCTGGAACGGGAACTCATTCAGGTTTCGTCTCGATCGATCCGCGAACTAAGGAACCCCAAATTCATAACAACGGATCGAACGGTGGTAGACAATGCCAAGTGATCCATATAAAATCGGTGTAATCATAAGTTGAGACCCCTGTAATTGTCGTTCGAAGTATATCGATAGCCGGAAAAATTATTGTGAGTGACGTAAATAACAGCGTCATCAGTAAAAAACTACAAGTAAGCCATATTGAGCCGTAGATTCGTTTTCTTAATCAGGTTCCAGATGTAGATGTTGAATGGAATAGGGTTGAAACAACAGAACCTTGTGGTAAACCGTTGTAATGATCTCTATAAAGTGATAAATCGGCCGAGGAATTTTGAAATTTTGAAATAAGAAACGCTATAGTGAAAGAAATTGAATTTTGAAAAACTTTGTTAGTAATAAGAATTTTAGTTTTACGCGTCGTTTCATAAAAATTTTTATTCTTTTATTTCATCGTGTCCTATTTCGGCCGCTTGTGCGCGCGCGCGTACACACACACGCACACATACAATTAAGCTGCGCGATAAATGGCTGTTCGTCGACCAGCTTTAGTAACAGCGTGTACAGTAGACAAAACGATTATATTGTTACAACCAGAAACGGAACAAAATTAAATATAATGTGTTGTTGTCATAGTTAACCAACGGATAACGCCACAAACCCGGTTTCGTTAAACAGTTGGAAAACAAATATAAAAATTTCGGGTTAGATGAACTTTTGTAAAGAATTTGAGCGCATATTAATATTGTCTTGGGCGGCAGATTTAACGTTTAAAAAGACGGAGATTAAAAATGTTCACTTTTTCTGTTTATTAGGTATAATCATAATCAGTACTTATTAGACAACGCGGAAGATCAGTGTCATCAGTTACGCGCAGAGCTAGATTGTTACGAAGGACAAGATGCATACTTGTCGAAATGTGCGGACGAACGTGATGTACTAAAATTGACCGTCGAAAACATATTAGGAGTCATAGTAGAGCTATTAGAAAAAATTAGAGCAGACTTGCACAGCATAACAGAAGCTAGTTTTGGAATTGATCTAATAGATACAAACATTATACATACCTTGTTGCAGCAAATGAAAAAATCGCTTTTTAATTTCACCGAGTTGTCCTGTTTTAACGATATTTCCGAAAGCCTAATCGAGAAAAATACGCGCGTTATCCAGTTCAGAGATACGCGAGAACATATTGGCCGTTATATCTGTTCATTTACTCAACAGATATGTAACGCATTGCAAAAAGTTCAAGTAAACACTGATCACTTTAAGTTCAGTTTCTCCAATATCGAATCTGTGATTGCACGTTTTGACGGAGAAGATTATCAAACGTCGGACGAGCGTTACCGGCAACTGTCGCAACAATCCATTATGAAAACGGAAGAATTGCGAAACATGTTTAATTCGATCAACGAAGTCGATAATGATGATCACTTTTCGAAACAGAGCGATGAAGAGAATGAGGATGAAGTTTTTATTGAGCGACGTAGCGAAGAATTTAAAGGCAGTCATACCGCTAGCGGAGAATACACTGATGGTCCGGAACGAACGTTGACGCGTCAGCATTGCGATGAAACCGGCCAATCGCTAGAAGCCGAATTTTCGCATTTTGAAACTTTCGATAATGCGTCTGATAGCGGACGACAGCCTGTGTCGAATGGATTCGCTTCAGAGGACAAATTTATTCATATCACTGATAAACTAGCCACATGTAAGTTGCCAATTACTATTATTCTATTTAATTGATTCAATCTGCAATCCCCGTAGATGTTTAATTGTTTTCTTCTCGAGTGTACTGATTCAGTTTGTTAATTTATTTAAAAAGATCCGACTACTTTTAAGTTTTTTATCGAGATCTGATGGTTTAAAATCGTATCAGAAGTCCTTCCCCTGTGTAAAAATATGAAACACCTTAAAATATTTATAAAAATGTAAACGGTTACTCGTATGTATATTTGCATATACGATCGTGCGCATATGTGTGTTTGTGTGTAAACTTGATCTTTTTCATTTAATATTTAAAAAGTCTTCAATATTTTTATGACGCGGTTTAATTTCGTGGTCGAAGATTACGATGACATTGTTTTAAAAATTCTATTGGTACTTTCTTGATGTTTCAGATAACGAATTAAAAACGGAATTAATTAAACGAATGCGCCACTTGGAAATAATTATGAATTCTTACGGCACCCAGTCCGATTTAACGCGGATCGTAGAAGAAGAAGAAGAAGAAGAATTTTCTATCCGCGAACAATCGGATATTATTTATTTACTGAAATATCTAAGTGAAAAATCGGATCAATTATCGGAACGGATTGAAGATATATTAAATGACAAAAGTAACGAACTGAAACATAAAGATGAAGCGTTAAAAGAATTATCGAGACGATTGGAAGATCTGTTAAATGATACAGATATGGAATTGAAACGTAAGGATCAAGAGTTAAAGGAAAGTCTCCAAAGAATCGAGAACTTATTAAGTTCTAAGGAAGCCGAATTGAAACGAAAAGATGAACTGATAAATGAAATGTCGGAACAAATGGAAAATTTACTGAATGATAAAAATGCCGAATTGAAACGAAAAGATCACGAGGTTAGGGCAATATCGGAACGAATTGAAGAAATCGAGGATTTGTTAAATGATCGAGAAACGGAATTGAAACGTAAGAATGAAACGATAAAGGAAATAACGGAACAAATGAAAACCTTATTGAACGATAAAGAGCGCGCATTAGCGGAGAAAGATCGTACGGTAAAAGAAATGACGGAACAAGTGGAAACTCTTTTAAACGATAAAGAAAGCGCGTTAAGGTATAAAGATGGTATGATAAAGGAGATGACGGTACAAATGGAAGTTTTATTAGACGATAAAGAGAGCGCGTTAAGGAGTAAGGAGCGTACGATAAAGGAAATGAAGGAGCGAGTGGAATCGTTATTAAACGATAAAGAGGACGCTTTGAATAATAAAGACCGTACGATAAAAGAAATGTCGGTACAGTTGGAAAAAATGAAGGAAACGTTGAACAAAAATCTGAATGTTACCGTTCCCGCTGTTGATCCGTCGTTGTCGTCATCCGGTTTAGTGCCAAAAGTATCATCGGAGGAGAATAGTAAACAAGCGAATGCTGCGAAAGTTAAAACGATCATGTCGCAAATGAAGAGTAAGCTGCAGACTGAAATTGAAAAGAATAATCGGTTAAAGGACGAATTAGAAACGGTTCGAAATACGCTAGAAAGAATAACGGAAGAGAATCATCGACTTCGAGTTGAAGTTAACCTCGCTGCCGAAGAACGATCGGCATTGACGGCAGAGTATTCGCGAATATTGGATAATCAGTTAGCTGCACTAAAAGATACTTTCGGTTACGGCAGCGGTACAGTCTTTGATAATGACGCTCGACAGCAGCAGCAGCAGCAGCAGCTCCTAAATGTCGGACTGGGAGATGATGCTATAAGAGTATCGTCGTCATCGCTGGTTAACGATACGAACGATGCACTACTGGTATCGTCGGTATTATCGCAGTTGCACAAGCAAGCGATTTGTTTAGAACAACTGGAAAAGGCGATTTCCTGGTCGATGGCGAAATCCGGCTACGAGCCCGAGTCGAACGAAGATGTATGTCGTAAACAATTGGAATCGGTTATTCTGTTGCTAGCGTCGGAAATTCGTTCTCGTATTGCGGACGGCGAACGCGTGGTTGTGTCGTCCGATAAAAAATCTGTCGACCGAATTTTCGACGAGGATGTGAAAAAGGAGTTGTTTGATTTTCTGATAAAAACCGTGGATGCAAATCAGCAGCTGACGAACTATTCGATCGAGCTGTCCGACTCTAATGGTCAACTACGATCACAAGTCGAACGGTTGCGCGGCAAGGTGGACGAATTAAACGGAGCGCACAAATCGTTACTAGCTTCGCTTGATTCGGCGCATTGCCAGAAGGATTTCTTAGCGCAGAGTGCGCAACGATTAACGGACAAGTTGCAAGATAAGCAGATTCTGTGCGACCGGTTGCGCGATTCGATCGCGCAGTTGGAGTGTCGCAATACGGAATTGTCATTGCAGCTGGAACGCTATTTGGAATCAATGACGGTTTTAACGTCGAAGGTAGATGACTATGAAAAATTACTGTCTCAACAGTCAGCAGCGAGCACTAATACTAGCTGTGACAGTAAAGGCAGCGCATTCGTCTGCAACACAATCGCTGCAACTACCGACAGTAACAATTATATTAATGAAATCGACGCTAGTCCGATTACAAATAAATCACAGCGGAGGTTTGTTGATGCCTCGTTCGTTGCATTCCTTAAACGTTGTAAGCATCTGGCAGTTGAAAAAGCACACTCAGCCGAGTCGACAATGTTACCGGCGGAGGAGGAAGAGGAAGAGGAACCAGTTGACGGTGATGAATTTTTGTTGGCTCTCGGCGACGTCGAATTCGTCTTACGACGAATCGTCTTTTCCGGTAATGACGAGATCGTCGTCGATGAGGAAAATTCGAGTTTACTGCGGTTGCAGACTGTTCGCGACGTTCGTAAGAAAATGGAGCGTTGTCTAACGGCCGTGCACGAGATTGCGTGCTTTTATAAGGAAATATTTGCGCAAGACGATCAGTTCGACTCGAGAGTTATCGAACAAGTGTTATTCGACGCAGCCGGACAGGCGCTGATAAACCAGCAAGATAACTTTAACGCGGCGTTTGTCTTTAACAAGCATACGCTCTTATTTTCCGTTCAGTGCAATTACCTCTTCCGAACACATTACGGTGACGATTTCGATGTCGGCAGCAAACTGTTAACCGCTTTAGTTAGTGCTTGCGACGTGCTAGTTTATAAAATACTCCAAGTTACCGATCATATGATATCCAGTTTGCGTTGGTCATCAGATGAACCGTTCGATGATGAAAATCGTGCGCCCGATATCAATGTTAATGAACTAATCGACGATTTAGTGCACACGCTGGTGGCCATTGTCGGTAATAGTGGCAGCAGTATAGGCGTGGACTCACAGTTTACATTACCTGACGACGGGACCGATTCCGTTTACAGTGACGACAGAAGCAGCCGGGTAAATATGTCGCGTGACGTTAACTATTAAATAAGAACTGTATTAATTGGAGCTGCTTGTAGTTCACTAAGGGGTTCAATTTGTGTAAAACATTTTATTTAAAAGGTTTTTTCAGTAAATTCTTTCGGTTTGTCCACATTCCATTTAATATTGTTTGCTTCTTTCGGCTTTTAAATATGATACACCTCTCTCTCTATATATATGTAAATATCGTTTTCAATAAATACAGTAAAATATATATTAACAATAACAGTAATAAATTTTGTAACTAGTATCAAACATTTGAAAGAGAACCAAAAGCTTATACACATTCTCAATAATTGTATGTAATATTCAGTCAGAATCGAATTAATATGTTTTTTATTAAAAACTTGAATTAGACACGTACGAAGTTAAAACAATGTAACTATCTAGTGACGAGTAGGTTCGTTACTTTTTCGGATGCGGATCAGGAACTGAATCGCAGGTTCATGAATTGCATTCCTAGTATACCTATCTGTCAAACAGCTAATCTGTATCCGGTGTTTACGCATACGGTAAACACTTGCACTCGTTAGACTGGTTATGACTGCAGCGTACTCTTACTGGTGTTAAGCACTAGATTACGTCACGCTACTTGCTTAAACAAGTCCGGGGAACTTCATAGATTGCTCATGATATGGTAAATTACTTGTTAGTACTTGCGTTTGTTGTTAGTCAGTGTACTTGGTTCTTTTTGCGTTAAAACAATTAATCAAATATTTTGGTTTATCGCTATTTTTTGAGAAGAAGGTATGTTTTTTTCTCCTTTTTTTTTTTTTTTTTTTTTTTTATATATATATATATATATAAAGAAAATGAATAAAATGCAACTAAGGTATATAATTATATATATATTTTAAAATCAGAAAACTTAATCTGTTGTTATCGTTTTTGGAATCAATTAAGCCAAGTCGACAATCTATTATAATGCACAGGTATATCTAATAAATAACAAGTGTATAATGAGTACAAAAAAGATATGTTGAAAACACCTCGTTTTTTTTATCAAAATTATTATCAGGAAAAAATATACAGAAAAGATGAAAACATTGCGTAGAATTTGATGCTCTATCCAAAGTTAATATTTTAGCTTCTTCAGTGGAACTGAATGAATCTTGTCATCGTTGGGCCGTATAGTTGCAGATACGTATCCGGAACTGCAGTCTGAATTACATCATCAACCCCGCTGACGAGGATGTAGATCTGCGGATACATATCCTTTCGAACCTATTCATCACTATATCTATTTCTTTTATATTAATACGTCTATTATGATTAATAAATAACGCACCCATTAACAGAAAATGTATACTTAAATTAATATACTAAAAACCATGAATATGCAGTATAGACGTATGTGCTACTATTTGAAATACATTAGGGTATTAATTTAAATATACATTTTTTGATTAATTGAAATTAGAAATTTACGTTTTCCATCGGTCAGACTAGCTGGTTTACTTTTGTTCACATATTCAGATATACTTTCGTAGATTCTTTAGATGTAACTATAGCGTTGTGAGTAATGTCTAAAATAACGAAGAGGCCTACTTAGGTTGTCCGCGTCGTCTGGCCTACCAATTGATTCATGTGACTCTTACAGCAAATTGTTCTAGTTCCAAAATGCAGTTTAGATGTGCCGCTATTCTCAGTCCTTTTCTAATTGACATAACATCAGCTAAAATTTTCTCTCTGTTTTACATTTTCTTTTTATTGCAGTAAAATTTAATGCTCGTATTCATTAAAAAAAAAAAAAAAAAAAAAAAAAGTCACTACGAATTAAATTTGGTTAAACATCCTAAAAAATACTTTCTTTCTGATAATATTTGTTTCAGTTTGGTTATTTTTGGAAATAATTTTATTATGTAAAAAATTTGAGACAATCTAGATTTTTCTATTCTATCACATAGCATTGTTTACTTGGTTTCGCTGGTGCTTGAAAAACGTTGTATAACTGAAGTCCGTTAGAAATACCGGCGCAGAATTGTGAGCACAGGTAATTGGTATAGAAAAAAAAAAAACAACAAATCATTACTACACTTACAGTGCTTTTTGGAATTGCAATGTTTTTAAAACTAAACATCGGTTATTTTTTGTTTGTTTTTTTTTTTTTTTTTTTTGTTTTTTGCTCGTTTTACTAAAATCCCCCAAATACTAGTAAAAGTTTCTGTTAAGAAAGATTAAGAAACAAGAAAGTGCTTCCCTACCGGCTACCATAAGAATACGCTAAAATATTTTAGGGTAATGTTTTTATTTATTTATTTATTTGTTCTATTTTTATTTTTATTAAACAATTGTTGAGCACATTTTCTCGTGTTTTTTTTTCTTTTTCTAAAACTACTATTACATCTGAATGTAAAAAAAAAAAACACAATTTTTAGATAATAATAAAATTTAAAAAATATACGAAAAAAATGTTTAAATCTTTTACGTTAGGAGTTTTGAAGTTCATGAAAAAACAAAAAAAAAAAAAACCCGTTAAAGGTTTTAAACTTAGTTTAAATCAAAAAATTTACTCTGTACAAAACAAAAAAAAAACACAAGAAAATCAAACATCAGACATTAAATGAATAAAGTTTATCGATATAATTTTACAAATAAATAGCAATTTGTTCCACTAATAACACGAAATACTCTCTCCGGCTTAAGATGGTGTTTATAAATGTTAGCATAGTGTACATTATATATAAATTAAGCTGGTTTAAGCGATTAGGGAAAAGCTTAGCTATAAAAACATAAATGTTACGAATCGCTTAAAAGTAAAGTCCGCGGAATTAATGAAAACGCTCTTCTCTAAGAGAGAATTTAAGTCCCTTTCCAAACTTACCGAAATTTACAGGCATATTACTTTCTTTTTTTACAAATTTTCTACATTAGCTCGTCCTAAAGAATATTATATCGACATAAAAATTTGCACATGTGACGATACTGTTGAAAAGCATTTCAGACGTTTTCTATACGCGCACTGATAACTACTTCGTCGATGGGTTTAGCGAATTTTCGATTTGCGACAACTGAAATTGTTTCGAAAACTTTACTTAATAAAATTTATTACATATTCGCGACTTTATTTTCTATATTAGACCGTCGGCGTTGCTCCGGTTGAACTTTCAAGTGGCGATGTCACCGGGACTGAAGGGTACAAGCCAGTTACGAAGACGATCGGTGAACAATCTAGTCAACAAATGAAAGCCGATCAGTCGGTCGATGAACTGAAACTTTTGTTGCAGTTAAGCAACGAAAAGATCGAGAATTTATGTAAATCTTTGGGCGAGGTGAAAAGTCGATCATCCTATAAGTACCACGATACTCTACAGCAGAAACTGGATAACGTAATCAATCAGCTGGACGGCCGTACCAAACGGTGCGAACAACTTAGCTTAGAACTGACCGAGGTAATTCTTTATAAATTTTAAAAATCAATTAAGTTGCTTCCGTTTATTTATTTTTTTTAAATTAATTTTATTTTAACCGTACAATGATAATTTACTAGACTTAATGTAAGAGTATTTTGAAAGGTGTACAGCTTAAATTTTACTCTGTGCTGTTACAATTCGATATTTTGAAATATTTTCATTTTTTAACATGCACCGTTTGTGTAATCACCTAACGTTGTTACAAGTTCCTTTCTTTCGTGTGTGTCATAAGGTTTTTTCAATAGAAATTTTGACAAGTAAAAAGGGAACTCTGTTTTATATTTAAATAAAATGAAAAACGCGTCCTATAAAAATCGCACTTAGAACGTGCTATATAAGGGCCAATTTTGAGAAGGAAGAAAACGAGTAAAGGGAATTGTATTCTTACTCTTCACCTATTCCCTTTTAACTCTGTCTACATCTAATGTACTTGAACTGCTGCAATAAGCAGCAGTAAGTGTACGTACAAAACGATAAAGCAACCGGTTTATGACATGTAAAAATGTTTTTGGGAAATTTAAGTTTTAAATGAAAGTAGAATTTACAATTAAAATAAATCTGTGTAAGTGTGCAAATTCTTGGAGCGTTTTTAAATGCCATATAAACTCTTATTAATAGTGATTTAAAAAAAAAAAAAATGTTTCACGAAATGTTACATATCTGAGCAATTCAGACGAGATTTCCCTAAAAGAGATGAAACTGTTTCTACCAAGTTCTGTTGGTCGACCTACTATATTTGTCACAAATGCTTGACGTAATAATGGGTCAACTAGTGGCGCATCCAACCAGCTTGCTTCGTCAATATTGGAAAAATTCCTATACTTTTACCTGTTGCACAAGAATATGCGAAAAACACATTTGCGAATGGTCACGAGATTTTTTCCTTAATCATATATTCGTGTGAAATTTGCAACGTACACAAATGACTGTTGTTGTCACCAGTTTATTAATCGCTTATTTATTTCCGAATGAGGGGATGCCTGATGTGGATGTTTTGCTATTTCGTTTTTAATTACAAAAATCCCATACCGCAAGACTTCTGGTGTACACTGGTGTGTGTATATTTCTTCTTTCAACACATATCCATCCACAATTTATGATTTTAGTTGATCATTTTATTAAAAGAGCTCTGCAATGTACAGGTATTTTTAAACGATCCCCATTCGTGGGCATGGCTCGTGATTTTTCGGTTTTTTAAAAGATATTTACATGTCCGTAATAATATTAATAATAATAATAATAATTAATAATTAATAATTAATAATTAATAATTAATAATAACAGAGTTTTTATGTGACACGTGAGGTTATGGTTTTTGTTTGTTGTATTTTTCCTTCTTTGTGAATACAATAACAATATTCCAGATACATCTAAATGAAATATCATGCGCGTCAGTTGAACGCCGAGGCGGGACAGGTAAGCCAGACTTCTTGTGTACCGTTCGACTTTATTCGATAAAGTGTTTCGGTTCACGTTCTGACTAATTGTTTAACGCGAATTATTGGGGTTTATCTGATTGCGATTAGTTCCGATGTGTTCCTTTTTTTTTTCCACTCTTTTACGGCACCGTGTGTTTCAGAAAATATTTAATTATTAAAATCGTCACAGCAGCGCTGAAACCCCTCGACATCTCCAAACTGTTTATCGCGAAATGCTAGTTGAAAGCGTGATCGGTGCGCTTATGAGTGGTTGGACAGCGGAAGATGATCAGTTAGCGATACACGTCGCCGATACTTGTTGTCAGTACAGTATTGCATAAAAGCTTGTATGTTAAATTGAAGTTGCTTCGTAATAACTATGAAAACTTAAAAATGACGTATTTTCGTTATTGATTCAAACTGAACTCTGTTTTTTTGGGGGGGGGGGGTTCTCTGTATGCCCGGGGGAGTCCTGCTTATCGCGCTACTACTAAGTCTACTTTAAAATAACTAGCCATGGCATAGGAAACTACTGCTCTGATGTTATCGAAGAAAACTTAATCATTTTTATACAACTTTATAATTTATATGGAAAAAAAAATAGTGAAGTGAGAATTAAACTTGTAAAAATGTATGTAGCGTAATAAGTTGGCAAAATCAGATATGCGATATTATTACTGTGCCCTAATTTATAGTTTGAATTTATAAAAATCACCGTGAAGTTGCGACAAAACTAATAATTAATATACTAATATGATTTTTTTTTTTCAGTTGATTAAAGAAAGAGATTCACTACAATTACGTTTGTCCGACGTACTGGGGCAAAATGAGAAGTTGCGCCGGGAAAATTTTCCAGATATATCCTCCGTTTTGGAACCGAATCTGTATCACCGTCAAAGTGAACGCTTACAAGAAAAGTACGTACGCATAAATAAAAAATTTGCTTATTACGTTTTCTACGGAAAAAATCGGTCTTTTGCGCTAATGTTTACACGGCACACGATAGATCTTGCTTTCTTGTTATTTTAAAAAATAAAATATATATCAAAGCAAAGTGAAAAATACAACGACATGCTGATTATTCAGTTAGATATATTACATATATATTAAAAAAATTCGATTCGCAGAGTAAAATTTCCATTACAGGTTAATTGATATGTAAATATGAATAATCGAATCAAAGATATTATAGCCTAAGCCAAATTGTTGCACACACTTTGGAGATGTTATGAACAACCCGTGAGTCATGTGACGTTTGTTTTTCTTTTAAAAAAATCGAGAAAATGAATTGTGAATGGTTTATCATCGATATTCGTATTTAGTTCAATTTTGGGTACGTAAAAGGCCAAAACATGTACAACTGAACTTGCGTTGGTTTTCTTATCTTTAATCGGATCGTGCTGCTCCGACAAAATTGAAGCTACATATATAAATAATACCGTACGTGTTTTAAGTGTAATCGGGTTTTATTTTAGCATTAGTATGGCCGATTGTTATTTATTTCTTAATTTTCATCATCAGAGTCGAGTGCTGTATAAGTAAAATAGTTTTTCGTGTTTGGAATAACCGTTATTTTTTTTTATCATGGATTTGTTTTGCTACGTAAAGTTAGTATTTCATTTGACTAAACACGCATTCGATGTTTGTTCTTTTTTTAGTAGAAGTAATATTTGCAGTTTTAATGTATCTTCTAAAAGTCTATTCGAAACACCAATTTAAACCATTGCTTTTAGAAGTAGTTTTTTCGCCCGGTTCGTCGGTATGATGAAAACTTTGTTGTTGGCGGCATACAAAAAGAGATTAAACTCCAGTCTTAGTTTTTTATTTCCTCACTAAATTCAGCTTCCTTCCTTTTTCCGCATGCTGATAGAATTATATCGTTTGTTACATTTATTAGAAATTATTTTTATTTTTCACTTTTTATTATGTGAAAATAATTAAGTTGTTTTACATAGTTCTGATATAAAAAAGACGTCTCGTTTGTTTTCTGCACGTATCTCGCCGATTTTGTAATTTTTTTTTCTGTTGATTTATTTCGCGCTCTTAAGTCATTGTATACCACCGCAATTATAAAAATAAGAAACTGAAAATAAGAGGACTTAACGACGAAGCTTAAAAAATTCTTGTAATAAATAACGATAGTTGGCAAATAATTTTAAATTTAATAATATGCTATACTTTTTAATATTTTCGAAATATCTTCTGAAGTCATCGTCGTTTATTTTTCATTTAACAAAGCAATACAATAGAGTAATCTACACGCTATAAAACTTTCCTTAAAAATTGGTTGAGTTGTTTGAAAATCACAATACATGGCAAGATAAAACTTAACATTTTCGTCGGTCACACTTACTATACCGTATTCATTTTTTTTTTTCCAATAAAAATTACACGTCAGAATTATGCACATTGACGTTTTTTTAAACTAACCTGTCCTTCATCGGAATCAAAACAAAAAATAAAAAAAAAAACTGATGATGAATAAGCTAATCTAGTTGAAACGTCACTACCTTATAATTCTGACGCGTGGTTTTCACTAAAAAAAATAATAAGCCTGTATCCGTACACAACAGTTTCGCTAATTTACTATAATGATAACAATATACGGTTATCATCTCCTTTATGTTTTTTCTGGGAGTTGCAGTTTGAGAAAGTGCTTCTTATGGTATAATAATAAAATGTAAAAAAGCAAAGTGAGTTTCATATTTTCGGCATAGTGACAAGGATTATGAAATTAAGGTTTTCATGATATAGTAAAAGGTGTCTGATGGATCCGAAGAGAATATTAGGCTCTCTTAACCGTCTTTACTTCTTTTGTTTTCTCTGGTACTACCCAATTATTTCAGACTGGATAAAGCTGGCAGCGACTTGAGTCCTGAACGAAACAAAGCAACTGCAAGACTACATAATGCAAGTTGTATTTCGTAATTGCGTTCAGAGACCCGTTATATATATTCTTTTTTTCTTTTCTTTTCTTTTTTTTTTTTTTTTTTTTTTTGTATTTCAGTAATTATTTTATTCAGCTAATATTAGAATGTCGGAAAATTGTTGAAATTATTTTACTCGGGGTCACATTGAGGAGAAAAATAAACGGAAAAATCGATATTTATTATTGTTTGTGGTCTAATCAGTGATCACATTAAAATCGGAAATGTTCCACTTACGTTTCTTTTATAATTTCAGTTCGAAAATTCTATCAATGTTAATTATTTCAAAAGTAATAGCATTTTTATTTTTGATTTTAAATCAGTTTGTTTGTTTTTTTGTTGTTTTTTCTCACCGTGGCTCACCTTCCTAGAAAGGTGTTGTCATAAATCCAGATCACATTCATTTATTTTCGATATAAAATTGGCCGGCATAAATGCCGTTTTTTCGTGAATGCGAGTTACTGTGTTACTTTATTGTAGGTCAACGGGTTAATTGTAGAGTCACATTCTTCGGATCGAAATTTTGTTAAGTAGTTAATAAGATAAAACAATGAATAAACTCGAGGAAACACGTTAAGAGTGTTAGAATATTAAATAGAGTTATGCTAGTAATGCTTTTTTTTTTTTCTTTTTCGGAGAATGCCCCATTTTTAGTAGTAAAAAGGAGAAGAGAAAAGAAAATCGTTAGCGCTGTCTAATTCTGAAAAAGAGCTGAATTATCGTCCGTTTACTAATTCAAGAAAAATAAAAAAATTTGAGAGATTATGTCTGAATCGGAAGGAAATCTAAATGAAACACTTAGGTCTTCAGATTTTGATACTTACGAATACTTTGTTTTCTTGTTCTTTCTAGCTGGGTATTTCCCGAAAACGTTTTTAGCACATCTGTATTCGCTGTTAAGATGTGTTACTCTACACTTATATATTTATAATTGGTTAGTGTTCTGTCTTATATAGAGGATGTTATTTCGTAGTAGCTGTAAGCATTCCTTTAGTAGAGTCATTTGGCGATACGTAATCGCGTTCCTTCTGATCATCCGTTATATCATCGTCGGATGCAAAAATAGAAATTGATAAAAAACTCGAATAACCGTATAACAGCACCTCTATCTATGTATGTAATATGTAGAGTAATTCTCATTTTACTATCGATTGTATTTATTTATTTATCTTTTTTGGTATGCCGCTTTGCTGTATTTGCAGATGGAGAAAGTGACATACTCGCAGGTATATTTGTATTCATTTTTAAAAACCAATAGATACTAACTTGTATATAGTTTTTTTTTTTTTTTTTTTTTTTTTTCGTTTAATTTACTATTAAATGTAACTTGTATTTCGACATGAGCAATGTTAGGTTAAATAATTGCGGATCTGAATAAAGCCGACGAGGGGTAGATTCTTAATCCTGCTACCATCTATAGACTAGTCTAGGTGGTAATTAGGTGGAAATGAAGGAACGGGAGTTCGAATGTGTTATCGTGAATCCGTTGAAATAGCTTGTGCTTGTAAAAGGGTGATGAGGGTGTACATCACGCGTTTGTTAGCGATTTGGAAAATATTTTTTTTTTTTTGCGATTTCGGGGTCAGTGAATTTATTCGCATATACAATATTTACTCCTTTAAAAATGTTACTGGAAAAGCTGATAGCAAGTTTAACATATCTCGTCCAATTAGAGCTCAGCAACGGGTTCCCACAATATGTATGCTTTAAGAAGAAGTTTACCTTAAAAACTCTAGTAGAACGGTTTGTGATCTCTTTATATCCCATGGTTCGTTCACTGCGTAATAACCGGACAACATTCTGTACTATTATCGTTTGCGGTAATTAAATGAAATAGAAAATTACGTGATATAAATACACCGTGCGTAATTCTTTCCGGTAGAAAAGTATGTATTTAGAGAAGAAGAAAAAAATGGTGAACGAGTTATCCAATATCGTTTACTTTTCGTTCATTCGTCGATAACCAACTTTTTCAAGTTCTAATTAACATTTGGCAGTTTCCAGTGTAGAAAAATAAAAACAAGTTGTTTTTGTAGATGCACAGATGAAACATTACATACGTTATCATTCTCGCGCTGTCTTCTTAGCGGAGGGTGTTACAAAATTAACAAGTTCATGTAGAACTGCCTTAATTCGAGGATTTTGAATCTGTCTTTTTATACAGGTCGCTACTGCATCCTGAGATTCAAAGTTGATTTCGTCTACGTATTGCTTGGTAGTGAGGGCTTCTTTAAATAAATAAGATTGAGGGAAGACTTAAAATGGGTTTTCACGCTTGATCTGAATTCTTTCTAAATGGTTACGTTTTAAATTTTAAATTAGCGATTAATGAATTTTTTTGCTTTTAATTTGTATTACCTTAAACAATTAGAAAGTAATTGTGTAAAAAAAACTATTGTTTTTAGCTGTATTTGTGTATAATTTTACTATTAGCAGTTGTCTGTGCCTATAGCGCCTGTTAAGTAGAAAAATTAGCGTTTAATTTGATTGATTTTAAACTCCCTATGGGTCAGCTTTGCATCAAGATAATAAATGTTCGCGCTAAGCAAAAAATATTGATTTCTACTTAATTGGTAAAACATGACCATCATTTTATTACTGATAACGGTTTATTGTGAAATATATATGTATACACGTGCATGTGTGTGGGTATTACTGCAATTATTTCTGTCTCATGTAATAAAAGCATTATTCGTATATCCTTTAAAACAACACCTATTTTACAAACTGCTGTCTAATTGCACTATACAGAATATGAATGATGTCGTTTATTTCAACAATTTTTAGGTTTTTTAAAAATTGATTTGTATTTGTTAATTTCGCAAAGTCTCATTATAATTATGGTAAAAGACTGAAAAGTTGAATCACCCGTTTCATTGTTATAAATTCTTTCTAGCTTTTTATTTAAAATAGTTTCTTTTGACAATCCCCCCCCCCCCCCAGTTATAGCTTTCCATTAAACATTTTAAAATACAATTAGGTGTTACCTACAAACGCAATAAGAACATAAATATTCCATCAATGTTCATAAAAAATTTAAAACGTTTATAAAAAATTTAAAAAAATAAATAAAAAAAAAAGGTGAACACACACACAAACGTTATGCATTTATATCTTCGTAATTATTGCAACAAAAAAGTGCTTTCGAAAAAATGAATTTAATTTTCCTTACACAACAGCGAACCCCATTTTCTAATTTTTTTCTCCATTGTCTTAATTTTTCAAATAACTTTCTATAACATTTTAATTAATTTCCAGATCCCTCTGCCATGTAGTGTCAATTCTCTCCTGGCCACCGGGAGTGCTGCAGTATACAAGTTATTATATAATTATATAGTACAATGTAATATTAATGTGTAGCGTTAATTAGTTAATTAATTATATTACATTGTCGATAGGTTGAATTTTCGACGCCCAAAAAAAAAAAAAATATATAATTATAATCAATTACTCGGTTTTATGTACCTTAGAATTAATTTCATTCTGAAGTACTTTAACATTGCTAATTTGTTAACTTACGCTACTGATGACAACTCAATGTGAAATATTTTAAAATCGTCCTATTTATATGGTAAAAGTAGATTGTAGATTTTAGTCGCCATTTTTTAAATTTATATCTTTCTAAAATAGAATTTTTCTTTCTTTTCAGTTGAATTTAATCCCGGTAGTAACTTTTTTTTTGTTGTTTTTTTTGGTGGGGAGGGGGAGGCACGTCAACTACGGATTTTAATCAACCGCAAATGCAATTTTTGAAAATTGCGGGACAGCTGGATTTAAACCCGGCTCCACCCAAACGAAATCCACTGCCTCGCGCTAGCTGACTCGGTTGTAACTGGTTTTAATGTTTCGTGTTGTTTTTTATATATCATTAATTTTTTGAATTACCCGTTTTTGAACTTGAACGCAAATTTGTATGATCTACGAAATTCTTACAGGTTGCAGTACCGTAGTTGGTTACGGAACGATGTTTCGCTCGAATTAGATGGATCTAAATCTCGTTGCGGCAAATTGAAAATGTAATATAAACTGTTATGCTAGAAGTTAATGTCTAAAGTTGACGAACTTAAAATTGATAAATTTATAAAAAAGTAGTGTATAATACAGATATAAAACTTTGCACAATATTGTTAATAACTTCAAATGAATGGTCGAACAACTGTATGCCATAAATTTATGAACTACATTACATTGTGTGACTTAATGAAGTCCGAAAAAATCACTAAATAGGGAAAACGTTGACTAAGTGAAATTTCTGCATAATCTTTATAACGACAAAGTGGCCAGTGAATATCTACTCTCCCAAATTCCATGCTTAATGCTGCGATCAAACATTAGGATCATTCAATGTTTCACTGAATCAGATCGCCTACTAACTTGCGTTGCAACTCTGCTTCGATGTCCACTTTACATCTATATATAATTCGATTCTGGTTAAATTCATACCGTAGTAGCAAGAGTGTATATAGCAAACCTATTAAGCCATTACTTTGGTTAACAAATTACATAAGATTTATCCTGGAATGTTAATCAGCTTAACTTTCTATAGAATTCACAGATATATATGGGTATATGTGAACGCATGGTACCTCGGTATATGTGTACGTATTTGTGTATACATTTTTTTTTATTATTTGAATCGGCTGTTTTTATTTATTTATTTATTTTTTTAAATTTACTATTAGATTTCGGTACAATTGCTGTTATTTGATTTAGTTCATCCACTATATAGCTGTTCCGTTCACCATGTATTATTGTTACTGTTATTGGGAATATATTTTTAACTGTTTTCTGCTAAGTTTTTCTTATATTATTATTATTATTATTATTATTATTTTTCACCAGTAATTAATGAAGCACCGTAATTTTGTCTAGTTTTTCTAATTAGTTATTCCATCGTATAGTCAGTTTATTTTAAGTTATTTTTCCATTTCTTCTAAAAGTGTGACGACGACCTCTGATTAAATTAAATTCAATAACAAAGTTCATCTGAAAATATACAGTTGTATATAGGCTTAACATAATTCCGCAGTAGTTCAAGAGGAAACGATTGTTATTGCAGTTATGCGCCATAATGTGACACTAAACTAAAGAATTATTAAAATTGTTTAAATCGATCAAAATTAAAATTGAAGAGCAGCTACTTAATTGTTTTTTCTAAATGCTTAATTTTCTCGTAGTGTTCTTCTTCCTTTTCTTCTTCTTCTTCTTCCTTTTCTTCTTCTTGTTCCTATTGTTGTTAATGTTACTGCCACTTCACATCAGAAATCGGAAAATCATAAACAACCACTGACGTCTACTGAAATTCTGCACCTTTCTTTACCCACTGTAATTGGTATATTTGTAAAATAGTTCGTTCTACAAGTATTTTTACACATCGGCGCCTGTTATTAGAATAAACTGTAATATTAAAAAAAAAGTCTAACACTTTTAAAAGTAATATGCAGCTGTTTTAATTTAAGCGTTACCTTAGCGTGCTTTTACAATCTGCTATTACCTTTTTTATTTTTAACAAAGAGATCAGCGATATTTTTTGTTCACGTAAGGATTTTTTTCGTCGATAGGTATTGTTTGATAGTAAAAAAAAAATGTAGAAGTGTGCTGCATTCATTGCAAAACGTTTTTAATAAAAAAAAGAAAAAAGGAAGAGTGTCTACTAACTGCGGTCACTTTTCTCGCCATATACAGACCTATTTTATACCTATATATATTTTACGTTTTTATTTGACAATTTTTCTCTATCTTCTTATGACTTCTCAATGTGTAGGATTTACGACTTAATTTTTATGTTTATTCCTAATATCCCCTGCTTTTTATTATATAATTTTTTTTTTTTTTTTTTTTTTTTTTTATACAAATCTCGATTCTATATTTTCTCCCTTTTTATATTTCGTTCTACTACCTATGTTATTAGAGAAATTTGTGTACCATCTTCATCCATCCTCCGACCCTTCCTTTATTTTTTCCTTAATGCACTCGACTCTTTACATTTTCGGGTTTTTTTAACAATTTCAACTTGACAATTTATAACGCTCTATCATAGGTTGTTGTTCTATATGACTTAATTCTAAATATTCGCGCATAAATTTTGTATACTCAACTTTTATTTTAGATTTCAACGATTTTACAGTTCAACGAATAAATGCTATTTAAAGAATTCGACAGTCGTTTACGATCACTTTTTAGAGATAACCCAAAAAGATCTTCGGAGGACTTTCTTTCATGGAAAATGCATTTCTCAAAGTATTCTGTTCGTATCATCATCATCATCATCATCATCATTATAACCTCAACCATTCGGTTGGTGGACAACCTATTCGCACATTTTTAGATATACAGATATAGGTTGTGTACTAAGCAGTTATTATATATGCAACGTAGGTGTACACACGCAAGACTACATTCGGAACTGATTAGTAATCGTTTGATTTATCGATATACGAATGTGGTCCCGTGTGTGTCTGCTGTGTACTGACCTAGCGCGCATATGATGTTGAACGTGGTGGTTTCCCATTGCCTTCCACGTGATTACCAGCGATTATTTATTTAATTCTTGTAATAAGTTCGTCGTCGCTAGCGATCGAACCCGTAAACCTCCATATCGGAATTCAAGCGCTCCAGCAACTAGGCTATCGCGACGACCTCTATTCGTATCGGAATATCTATTATATTATGGCCGAACAATTCGTCCACTATACTTAAATCTTTAAATTTATCGCTCCTTCGTACGAATAATGTTGGTTGATATTTCACATTTCGTTCGCCATGCACAAAATGATTTGCGTCGGGTTCTATATGAATTTCAAATTTAGAAAATTGAGAACGAATTTTAAACTGGTTCTACTACAACCAACCACGTCGGAGATTATGCCAACGATAGCGGTTTCACTCGGGTTTTAAAAAGAAGGCAAAATATTTTTTCGAACGAACTTTTTAGTCACTACCGCAACTTATGAAGCGGAGTTGAGTAATGCTCTTGCCAACAACAACGATTATTTCGAAGCATACAAAAACTACAATAGACAGGTAGTACTGCCAAATTATTTACTGAAACTTGTTGGGCTCTTTGTTTGTCGAATTAGCGGAATTGACTCTAATTTTTGCGAATCTGAATCACTTTCGGCGATTCGAAAATTTTCAATTTTAAATGATAATGCAAAATGGTTTTGTTAGGTTTTATTTTAAGGGGGGAGGGGGGGTGATTTAAATGTATGGCGATGTAACATCGTATTGTGTTTATTGTTTGCAATTAGTACTTTTGCGATTTCTGTACTCGGTGACACGATGATCGCTCGCGAAATTACTCACAACCGGGATTATTTTTTACGATATTAAAACGCTCATTTGGAGTTCGTTTAATAAATTCCGCATATTTCCAAAGAGGATGCGACTTTTTATAAACTATATAATACAAGTAATCGTTGATGACCCAAAAAATATCGTTTCATTTTTCCAATAGGCGTTTGCCGAAACTGGTTTCTCGTTTGTTTTTTTTTTATAGGCTTCATTATGACAGGAGCGCTGACTGTCGACGCTGGAATTAGTGTTTTAAGAAACTTTTTTATTTCCTTCTAGTATTATTCATTAAAGACTTTACCTAATCGCGACGTATTTCACCATCTAACTTCATCGATATTAAAAACGTTATGTCTGCCAACTTAATTCACTCGCTACTTTTAATCTCCAAAGCAAGCTACATTCACACAATCTAGTAATGCTTGAGTATCGGCGTCGCTTTTAACTCGGCGCAAATAGTAGAGGCGGAAAAAATACGATTATCGCTCGTTTATTTTCATTGTAAGATGGTCGACTATGCTTCAACAAGAGAACGGTCGTTTATTTTAGAGTCTCGAACAATAAAAGCGGCTTCGAGAAAGTATAATTTTTTAACGCTCGTTATATCAGGATTATCAACGACGAGCTTAGAAAATAATCAAAAAATAATTTTACGACGAAAGACCTTTGTTCTACGGTATCCGGTCCGGAGGACCAAAATGTTCGTTAATCATTAGCCGAATGCCAAATGAGTAATATGCACCATGCCGAACAAATAATATGAATAATTGTAGCGAAAAAGAAATACTGGTTTTTGAACCCGAAGTAGTTTATTGCGAAGTATAACGCGAACGAAAATATACGACTATAAGGAAAACCCTTAGGTTCTTTCAGAAATGCAATTAGAACAAAAGGAAAACTACAACACGAAACAGATATTACGAATGAGGAGAATGGAAAAGAAGACAAGAAATGGAGGTAAAAGCAAAAAGAGTTAAAAGCGATAAATACCGAAACACCAAACGAATAGCAAACGAAAACGATACGACCATTTTTAACAATTGCTCTGCAGCGTTAAATAGCGGTCACCACAGATAACATGCGTTGTTGTTCTGTTTCACTTTACGCTTAAAGCTCAACTAGATAAATAAAAGTAATATAAATTTTATACCAATATTTATTCACAATATATATATATATATATATATAAACTCGGCCATTTTGGCCTCAAAAGGGACTGTGCCCCTTGACCCCTTTTGCTTTCATTTATGTCTCTTTCTCTTCTATACTTTGTATAAAATAATCAAAATTTACAACGTAATTCGTCTGACATCAACACAAAAAGAAAAACAAAACATAATCACAAAAATCCTATTATAACATTTAACTTTCATTATATAAAATTAAGATATTGTTTCATTACATTTTTGGTTACATTTTGCGTTACATAAAATTGGGATATTTTTCTGGGACATTTTTTCGAATGGGAGGTAGCCTAAAAATTACGTTGTAATTAATATATATATATATATATATATCTGTATAAAACCAAACACGTTGACATAATACGTAAATAGACAGTGTGTTTTTAGTTTTAATTGAGTGTACTTTGTATTGTTAGCTGATGATGGGCTCTACCCGAAAACATTTCTTTAAATTGAGGTACTTAAATTCATTAAAGTTTAAATTAATACTTATTTATTTGTTAAGGTATTTATGTATTTTATAGTATAAAAAGTATTTGATCGCTGGTTTTTTCTAATAATAACGTTTTGCAGCGTTTCAGTTCTTAAAATTAAAATTTTAAATTGAACATTAATAAAAGTACAATCATTTTTTCCATTGACATTGTATATATATATAAAAAAAATATCGACATGTTTCGGAATCGCATACTGCGTAATCATCATTTAAATACGCCTATTTTTGACGAGAAGAAATACCATATTTCAATTCTAGAAGCGGAATTTTTTTTTTTTTTTTTTTGAAAATTTCCAGTAGACGAACGACTCGATCTAGTTTTAAGAGTATTTTGAAGTGACGTTTTATAATGAATTCACTGTACCGAAAGTTTACAGTAATTTCGATGTTCCGTTACGATTTGTTTTGTAATCTTATTTGTAAAATGTTACTCTTCTAGTTGTAGACCACCTTGACTGAACTCCTTTCAGTGATCCATTTACGTTAAAAAAGGGGAAAATTGTAATTAATGTGTACTAAGGGTAAAAAAACTACGCGGTTCTGTAAATTATTTAGAACGAGCGGATTGTTTAGGAAAAAATTCGGTTTAGAATGACACCCCAGTTTAGCGTTAAAAACAAATGAAGTTTTAGGTAATAAGATATGAAAATCTGTTTGACCCGTGTGTTGGAGTTCTTGCATTCTATATTTACTGAGTTTTTTCTCTTTTAATTATAATCTTTATCATTTCGAATATTAACCAATCGTACAAAGAATGCCAGAATTTATTTTTTTTTTACGCATTGCGATTTATTTTTTGTTTTATTATATACATAGGAATTTTATAATTAACTGATCACGAGAACCGAATCTGTGGAATTCTGAAAGTGCAGAAAGTTACCTCTGTATTGTAGATAATTAGTGTGTATGTTTTTAATGGAAAGATGAAGTCTTAATCTGTGAAGTAGCTGTAAACATATCTAGAGAAACCGAAATTTTCATTTTTAAATTTCGCATTCATAAAATTTTTAACGTATTTAAATAGTTCTGGTTTTGTTCCTTTTTTTTTTTTTTTTTTAAGATTATTTTGGCAAAAGCAAAGTTTGCTTTCTTCCTCGCAAAGATTCGTTTTGAGTGTTTTCAAAATACACTTTGTCGACGTATTTTGCACATAACAGCAATCGAAAAGAGAACTTTTAAATAGAGAAACAGATTACAAACGGTCAAATTGTTGTACATCGTTAGCAGAAATGAAAGTATTCGATCGTTATATTTTTTAAAAGATGAGAATATTTTATAAAACACATCTGCATAAAATAAAATTATATTTCAACCGATGTTTTTTTATTTTTAATATTTAATAACGAGTTTAGCGATACATTCTCCGAACTTTCAAGCTAGAATCTCAATTTCTCTACTCTTCCGTCGACGAAAATAGAGAGGACTTTCTTTTATTTTTCCGAACTCCTTTTAAAGGGTGGCCATCCAACCGGGAATAAGTCGGGAATTTCATTGTAATACCGGGAAGAAAAGTAAAAATAGCCAAACGAGATAGTTTTGATTAAAAAAAAAAAAACATTGAAGCGAAAAATGAAAATGAATTTTTTAAAGTACTTTATTCAATGGTAAATTACTAAGTTCTTTCTTATTTGTATAAAATATGCTGCGCCGGTCAAACATTATAACATATTCCATTCTTAATACAATTTAAAAAGACTTTTTCTATAACGGCAGGTTTGTTTTCAGGATGAGAGTATAATATTTATATTTATTGCCGGTACATTTTAGTTAAAATTTTAACGCAAAACGCGCAAAAAAATTTTTAATTATGCATTTTACTTTCTACTTTATTGAGAAGTTTGAACGTTTTAGTAAAACTTTTGGAAAGGCTCTAGCTCTCTAGACCTCTCGAAGCAACGCGTAAATTATTACAAGTGCAAATATTAGACGTCAAGTAAATTAAGTCAGGATTATTTAAATTAAGGAGGGGGTAAATCAGCCTGTTATAAACTTCATTATTAACTTCTGTAATAATAAAGAGCATAAGCATCTCGAGTTAGTATAACATTGAAATATTTAAAATGTGAATAAAACAGCTTCGAACAACCTAAAAAAAATTAATTTGTAATTATTTTTTTCCTACACCGGATATTTTATTTGCCTTCGTTTCGATTTGTTGGATTTGTTATTTGTACAAGTGGAAGAATGTTCTCTTGTAAAACTCTGTACAATTCTAGTAATCAGGAAATCGGGAGGGTTTGGACCGAGAAAACGGAGGAATTTAAAAATTACACTCGAGTGGCCATCATGTTTCAAAACGACGATTTTCAAAAACTGTGTTCCGCGGAGCTCGAAGATTCTGCAGAAGTATTGGAAAAGTTTCGTAAAAAATTCTGAAAAGGAAATGTTTAAAATAAATTTTAAAATAAACCTCCGTAATACACTAGCTTTCACGTCGTCAGTTGCAGACAACAGATAAGGAAATACCAACACCGTGTCACTTAGTTTTTATAATTTTAAATTTTAAGGCTAAGACAGGTTTCGTTTCTTCATAATCGTCCGTTTCGAAGCCAAGCGATAGTTCCGTGAAGTAATTTTTACATAGTCTGAAATATAAAAAAGTGTGTGTATGGGGGGGGATGTTTAACATATCGCGTTTCTTCCATTTTCAATTCGTTTCAATCCCACATTCGCTTATCATCCCTGTGTAATAACATGCAGTTGTTTGTATTGCGATACTATTCCAGACCTACTTTTCGGCGGTTATTTTATGCTAAAATTCTACTACCGTTGTGTATGTGATTACTGGATGGGAATATGTTTCATAATTTTTTCTACTAACTGAATATCAAAATTTTAACATATTGATTAGAATTTCTTTCTACTTTTTCTTCGATAAAAATTTTTCAAATTCTCGATATCGATACAAAATCATTTTTATTTATGAAAATATTAGCGACTATGCCGAACATAAACGTATCCGAGCATATCTGTCTCATAAAATGTATTCCAATGGAAGACGACGAAACGTTATGTGCTTCAAGAGACGGAGGTAAAGATTAAAAATATATTTCGATTGTTCCGCGAAATTCCAAAGAACGATTGAAACATTTTAATTGACGCACTTTAAAGCGTACATATTCGCGATTACGCGCGGATTTTTTTTTTTTAATTAACAGATATAACGACAGAAATCTGTAACGTTTTTACGTATAAAATAATTATTAGCGAAAGAGGGTTCGAGTTCGTAGTATAAAATTTAGTAAAATTCTATGTTTTGTTGTTTTTTTTTATTGCGATCTTAAGTCATGTTTAATTTTTCGTCGCCAATCTACGTTTTATTTGTCATTTTACCAGGATAAACGATATACAGTCGATAGATCAGTCAAAAGACCCTCAGCTATTCGAAGAATTAAATCTACTATCGAGCTCTTCCAGTAGTGAACATATAGCACAGCCAGGTAAGTCATGATAAAATATACAATTACATGGTTTATAGTAATCGTTAGCCAAAAAATATTCAATACTTTCTCTTAATTTAATACTTTTGAGAAAATTTTTATTTTTAATTGGTATGAGCTATTTATTAATTATCGTTAATTTAATTAGCCAATTTTCAGATTAAAAAGAACCACCGGCATTGTATTGTTTTTGTTTCGGTTGGCTTTTCTCGTCGCAATTTTTATTCTGTCTTATTTTAACGTTTCAAAGTGGCTACTTTTTTTTTTTTTTTTAAAAAAAAAAAAAGTAATAAATCAAATTTTACTCAGTTCTCAAAATGTGTTCATCATCATCATTATATCCTCAACCATTCGGTTGGTGGACAACCTATTCGCACATTTTTTTAGATGTACAGATATAGGTTGTATACTAAGCAATTATTATATGCAACGCAGGTGTACACACGCAAGACTACATTCGGAACTGATAGTAGCTGCTTGTTATCGCGCTACCAGTGCAGTCCCGTGTGGGTCTGCTGACCCAGCGCGCGCATATGATGTTGAACGTGGTGGTTTGCTATTGCCTTCCACGTGATTACTAGCGATTATTTATTTATTTATTTATTTATTTAATTCTTGTAATAAAAGTTCGTCGTCGCTCGGGATCGAACCCGTAACCTCCATATCGGAAGTCAAGCGCTCTAGCAATTAGGCTATCGTGACGACAGAAACTATTAGAAGAATCTTTTCCAAAGGTGACTCGTTTTTATGTATAGTGCGACATTAGCGTGACAGGAGAAAGAAGGTCGAACACTATATTGCTTAAGTGTCGGTACGATTATTTATATTTCCCCTAATTGTAACTTCTCCGACTGTCCGATAATTTCCGTCTTCACGAGTGCCCTTCAGGCTATTAGTTTACCTTTCCCCTCCCTCTTCCGACTTTCACAATCATCCCTTTCATCACTCTATTCACGTTGATTTGCTGCGGAGTTCCTGGTCATAGAGTCATCGAAGGTAACGAAATGGCAATCGCTTCGGCTCGGTTACTATTCGTTCCCACTTTTACTCTAAAAAAATCCCGAGCACTAATCTATTATTCTTAAGCAAGAAATTTCACTTTAAATTTTGGTAGTACAAGTACCCTTCTTCCTTTGCTCGTCCCTTCTACCTCTCAATCCAACCTTTCCTTCTAATTCTTAGTTCTCAGAATTCCCTCCTCTTCCACGTTCTTCTACCATTGTCTCTATTATTTGTCTACGCTTTAATCATATTTTATTGTCCCTCATTTTACATCCCAATGAGGCACTTGTTTGTAATGCTAATCGCATTTTCTTTCAGTGGTCTGCTCTTTCTGCGAAACGTTTTTCGCTCTGTTTACTCCTCTTTAAGTTAATCTGCTTCCTATTATGTTTCCTATATCCTGTCCTTTCCCTCTCAGTCTGTTGTCCCTGCCATTGGTTCCTTTATTTGAGCTATTTTCGATCGAATTAAGTTCTAATTAGTTCACTCTTCTGCTATCGTTTCTAGGTGGCGGTCTTTGGGTGACAAGCCTAAAATAATAAAACACAAAAAAACAGTGTCGATCTTGGTAGGGCTAAGCAAATATTGGCGTATACAGTTATGCAGATATAACTTGAAAAATTTCGTAACATTACATCAAGAATATTATTTTTTGATTTACCCAAAATTCCTGATGAGGCTGCCAATGAGTTGGAAGATTAACGAGATAATAAAAGTTAATTTATAGGAAGAAGTTAAATGGTTTTCAGAAATAAAAAAAATTTGAACCAGTAAAACACTTCAATCATTAGTTTGTCGGATATTACTTTTTTTTTATGTGGAAATAACAGTTCGTTAATTATATTTAAAAAAAAGAAAAGAAAAAAAATGTTTTCTTATTTATTCTTAAACTTGTCGCTTCGTTATTTATTGCACAGTTTAGCTTTAGCTCTGTCTGTAAAAAGATAAATGTGATTCGAGTATTTTTCTTTTTGTGATCAATTATATAGAACTATAATTGTAATTTTGTATCTTAAATAAACGGTAATAAGAGTGTCCGACACTCACATAACGGGCATACTTGCCCTGTGGACCCACAACTTATTTTTAAAAAAAAACTGACTGGGAATTGTTGCGATTATCCTTGGTAGTGGTAAATTTCTTGTTGTCGATTCTTAAGGTTTTTCGGAATAAAATATATTAGAAACTGAATTATTTGGATACGGCGTAAGAGAATATCGAGATTATGGTAACTGATTTTTAAGGAACTATTTGGAATTCATATATATTGGCAATAGCGGCAGAATATCCGTTAACGTGTGCATCCTGTGCACCTACTTAAGATTTTAAACTGAAATAAATGCATAATAAATAAGATCAAGTGTTTTTAGAAGTTTCTCCTTCTTACTGTCGCCTTCAGCGTCTACCGTTCAAATTATTAACCGTCGTCTGAATCATGCACTTTAGAGGAAATTAGATGAAGATATTAAGTTTATCAATAAACGAAGCTGGGCTTTGACCGGCGGTCAGATACAGTCAGCAGAGTCACTGATGAGCATAGGATAAAAAGTTTTGTAGAGAAGATCGAAGGGCCGCTACATATGCTTGCATAGTATCAACAAGGGAAGAAAGGATAAATAATTCCGGCTTTTTTAGCTCACTTTTTCACTGTATGTGATCGTATTATTTTATTTATTTTTTTTGTATGTTAAAGAAAATTTATTAGAGATTTTGCGAGCTGTTGCGGACAGTTAATTTATGCGCCTTTGGAGACTAATATGATATGATTAGTTACTGATTTGATTTACGGTCACCGGCTTGAATAGGGGAAAGAAAATTATTAGATTCAAGCGATGATGTGAGAAGTCCGCTCATTATTTTCTCATTGATTTTAGATGGAGAATCTTTATTAAGGGAAGAAATGTGTTTTTAGTTTTGCGGAAGAAAAAGGATCATTATTGTTTCAGGTTTAATAGTTCCTCCATAAAACACATTTATTTTAAGATTTAGAGAAACGAGACAGAATCCTACTGGTCCGGTGGTCCATATGTATTCTTTGTTTCGCTAAATAAATTACTCTCCAACATTTGGCATACAGTATTCTCCATGAGAAATGTGTTAATTTTATACGTTTTTAATCCAGCACCTTCTTGTCCTTTTCTGTATTTTACAAGAACAATACAAAACCGAAAAATTTGGAAGCGATCCGTCATCGAGTTGAACATGCAGACGGGAATTGCTTTTTATTTGAATTTCGGTCACTGAGATTAATTTATTTTTTCGGTCCGGCTCTCATCCTTTCACTAGTTTACCACTGAAATATATTGAAATTTATTGCAAATCTGTTGAAATTTATTTCTTTCTATCGCACATTTCGTCGCGTCACTCTCTTCGTTATAAATTTATTTTGTCCTACGTTTCTCACTGTACAATTATTTTTTTCTTTTATTTTGGGAGTAATTGCGTTTTAACTTTTGTTATTGGCAGCAATAATCTGTTCAATTTTTTTTCTTATTACTCTCAGTTATCGTGATTTTTCTTGTTACCCATCTTTTTTCTACTTTTTTTTTTTTATTAATTTTTAAAGCAAAACAATAATCGAAATAAAACAATAAACACAAAATAACAAACATCTTAAGACTAAATATAAATTGATACGCCAGAAAAGTCTTTTCAGGGGGATTTCCCATCTTCAGCTAGAAAGAAAATATAATACGGAAAAGCTTAATATTACATTTTTTTTTTCTGATCTCGCGAGAAACCATTTGGCCAAATATTACATTAAATATTTAAAACTTATACGATAGATATAATTAGGAAAACAATTTACGGTAGGCGCCATGTTTAAAAAATTAATCTTAAAACCTTAACGTTTCGGAAAATTTATACTTACCATCATCAGAATTTCCGATGATAAGTGTAAGCTTTCCGAAACGTTAAGATTTTAAGGTTAAATTATATAAGTTTTAAGATTAATTTTTTAAACGTGGGATCTACTGTAAATTGTTTTCTTACTTAATATTACATCTTTAGAATTTGCAAAAACCTAAGTAATTTATCTTCATTCGAAAAAGAAAATCAAAGAACATTATTAAAAATGAGCTTAAATGTTATGATTTTTAATTTCCTAAAAATATCAAAATAGAAATATACGTAATAAAAATGATTACTACTAAAAGAAGAAGTAGTACGATAGAATTATCCGATTAGAGACGAATTGTATATGAGTTATTGCATTTTCAGGAGTATCCACACCTATTTTCACTTGAAAAGGAAAATCAAACAAATATATTAGTAAAATTATTTTCAGCCAAAAATAGATTAGTGCTTTCCGAAAATCCAATAACACATGCATATTTCATTTCTGATCAGATAATTTCATCGTGCTACTCTTTTAGTATTAATAATTTTTGCATTATGCGCGCATGTGTGTGCGTGTAGATTTTTTTTCTTAAATTTAAAATCAAACATTTAGGTTCAATTTTAATAATATTCTTTGATTTTTTTTTTTTTTTGCTAAATGAAGTTAAATTATTTAGGTCTCCTACGGATCCTAAACATATAATACCGAATTTATGTCTTTATTAATTTATTTTATTTCTGTTTATAACTGAAGGTGGGAAATTTCCGTGAAAAGACGTTTCTAGTATATTTCAATTGAAATGTTTGATGTAGTATTTATAACTTTATTCTTAACTATTTAACAAACAGTATGTATGAATATACACACTACACGGACTAATCGAAATATGTGGAATAAAAAATTCATTCGTAATTTTATTCTCGTTTAAAAAGGTTTAACGGAAACGAATTTTTTTAATATTATTTTTGATTAAAATTTAATGTATGCATATTACTGCTGTGCAGGTAGTGATCAGTTCAAAGAAGATGCTGAAGTCGGATGGTCAGGGATTATACCTTCATTCCTTAGTTGGTTTGAAAGCAATACGTAGCCACGTAATTCCAATTACTTTATTATTATTATTATTATTTTTTTTTTAATAAACTGGAAAAAAAATAAATTGAGTCGTTTTGTATGTTCTGTGTTATTTTAAATATTTGTTAAAAATCGTGTTTTTTTCTTTTCCTATTACATTTTAATTCATTTTTATCATATAGAGGTTATTAAATAGAAAATGTTTTTTAACTATGTGTGAAAAATTATCTTTTAAGTTGTCCTGTTCAATCAAAGAAATATTCAATAATTTAATACGTGTAACTTTTGGTGCTACAAAGCTGAGAATTCGTAAAATTTTTACTCGCCATATTGAAATGTATAGGTTGAGAATGTAACTGTAAAAGCGCGAGAAAATTGTTTTTTTTTTTTTTATGTATATACTTTTTTGGGTTCGTCGACATGGATATTGGTTCAAAAACTGAGGAAGAAAAGAAAAGTGTAATTAGATCTCTACGCGATCAATGAACAGAGACAGAAAGGATACACGAGCACTGGTATAACTGAAAAAGAAGGAAAAGAGAGTATAAGGAGCGGGGAAATCCATTAGTAAATGGGACGAGTAAAAAGAAGAACGTTCAGCAGCGATAGAAGAGCATTCAACTAAGACGTGATTAATATGTCGCGTAAAAATTAAGAAATAATAAAGGGGTGCTGGAGAGGGCGAAATAAAAAATATATAAATGACAAACGGAAAAGCGATGAGGAAAGCAAAAACTGTGTCTAAAGCTGGACGACAGATTGCAGTGATGGGTGATCACTGCAGTGAAGAAGAGTTGAAAAACCCAGGATGAGGTGGAAGATTCGGCCGAACGGACGGGGTTAGAAGGAGTCAAGGGTGTAAAATGAAAAAGAATATTTCCGTAGTTTCGAATGAGCAGCTGTAGAGAGAGAGAAATAAGATGTTGTTGGATTCAAAAACACTCAGAAATCTTCCGGTATAAGAAGCTAAACGAGCTAGCTAATCTGCAAAATCCTTCGATCCATGAGTGTATCCGCAAGAAATCAGCTGGGTAGAAAGAGGAGCCTGTAGCACATTTTAGGAAATTCTATATAATAAGGACAAATCGAGAGATCAGAGAAGAAGCAGAATAACTCTTGAAACAGATTCGGCTTGTCGTGTTGACCTGACCGTTCATTTTCACAAGAAAAATTGGTAACATTTGACTCTGAGCGATTTTCATGAAGGGCCAGAAAAATGTATTTCTTCCTAATGATGCTGTTGTTATTAAAATCGCTTAGAGCTTCCGATTTAAAATACGGCTTATTTGCAATTTCTTAAGTGAAGATCGAAACTAGCGCATGCCGTACACCTACGCAAATTCCATTGTTCTGGCAATCATCGAACTGACGGTATGACTAAAGATCCGAACTGATACAGGTCACACACTGTTCAGTTTTAGTTTGTAGAAAAACTGATAATCCGTTCGCGATTTTCTCCAGTTAATTTTTATAATTTACCAGTTAATGATATCGGAGAAAAATTTTTGGTATTATTATCATAATTTTTTCATTAGTTAAAACTTTCAATGGTTTACTAAAGTGTCCGGGGGAGGGGATAGAAACCGTCTTTTATTTTTACTTAAAAAGGAAGCGATATTATTTTCAATGTTTTTAAAGTGAAATTTCGATATAAAATATTTATAATTATAAACGTTAATATTATTTGTATGTATACACCATTCTTCTAATTTCTATACGCGTCTAAACATTATTTGCGTAACATTTTAATTTTCCACGAAACTCGAAGTTACCGATAAATTTCTATAAATTCGGCATTACTATAGATTTACCAGTCATTTATGCGCAGATCTTTCGTTTGAGAAAATAAAAATTTAATTGAAGATGAAATACGAGCTCTGTCGAATAAGCTCCGGAATTGCATCGATAGGTTCTCGCCAAAATAACGTACGCTGTTTAGCGTAGTATCAATCGAACGGGGGGTAATTTTTGTAATAGTAACCGAGATTTAAAACCGAAAGGTTCGTTAGTTTGTATTTTACGATAATTCAAACAGAAGTATTTCGTTCGACGCGCCGCAAAAATGTGTGATAACAAATCCGAACAACGTTGTGTGATCAAGACAGCAATTCATTGAAAACTTGTACAGGCGAATGGAGATGATAGTTTATCAAGAACACGTACATTCGAACGGGTTAGGCAGATTAAGGAGGGGCGTAAATCACTCGAAGAGAATCCGCGCCCGGGCGATCCCTCGACGGGTACACCGCTGAAAACCGTGAAGGTGTGTGTATTCCCGCGTGTTCGGGTGGCAGACGAATTAAACATGTGCAAAGACACAGCAGCTACGATATTACATGGAAGATTTAGGCACGCGTAAACTGCATACGAAGATGGTTCCAAACTGTTGACTGTGGAACAAAAACAGTTGCGTTTAAATATCTGTGAAGACCTTCTTTCGCGAATTGAGACGGAAAGACGCGATTTAATGGAATTCATAATTACTGGTGATGAAAGCTGTGTGTTTCAGTATAATCCAGAAACCAAAAGACAGAGCATGAAGGGGAGACAAGCAGCGGAAGAAAGCGCGAATGTCAAAATCGAAAGTGAAGGCTTTACTCATTTGTTTTTTCGATATTAACAGTGTTGTGCATCATGAATACATATTCAAGTTTTGGAATGTTTGCGAGCTCCAGTGTATAGCATAAGGCCGCAATTAGCGCAAAACGGTTGGGTGCTTCATTTCGCCGTGAGGCAGTTTTTTACCAAATTTTCCATCCCAACGCTTCCCCAGTCCTTCTATAGTTCAGATCTGGGGCTCCGTGTGACTTTTATCTTTTACAAAAACTCAAAACCCACCTCAAAGGTAGTGACTCATAACGGCTTAGAGGAAGTAAAATCGACTGCGACGGCGGCACTGAAAGGCTTATCTTCAGGGGACTATCGCGAATGCTTCGAGGGATGAAAGGGGCATTGGCGCCGGTGTGTTGAATTAGGTGTAGACTATTATGAAGGAATTAAAGGTAAGTTTTTCAAAAAATTCATTTTACCTCCCTCTATGAAAGTAATCCCGGAACTTATTCGACAGACCTCGCAACACTCGCATGAAAACTGTCTGTTTCCTCTATTGTATTCGTGAACTGGCGCGTAAGTCAGTTCAGTTGAATACTTTGCAGACTGCAGACCTGTTTGCGGACTGTATGCTGTGACTGGATTTGAGCGATAATTTCGATCTAACAGGTTCCTGTTCAGCGAAGTCAGTAATATGAATTCTGTAATTTCGTCCCTATTCCCCGTTACTAATGATATGAATTCTGGCTTGTGTTGAAATAACTGTCTCCCGAGAAGCCAACATAAACTCAGACCTTCGCATATCCCTGAATGCAGGTGCTGAAGTGAAAAATTGATAACCTTTTCTGCCTATACGATGTGTGAAAGTTGTCGTTATACTTTTCAATGGACTCAGCAGTGTTGGCAAGATTTCTTCATTTAAAAAAAAAAAAAAACGTTTTTTTTTCTACGCAAAACATTAGGCTTTAAAAACAGTAAAAAAAAAACTTTAAGAAATCACCATGATCGCGGAATACAATGTCTTCACGAAGGTTTAGTCAACTGTTTCGTTGTAGATAAATTGCTAAATTATCTTCGCATTACTTCTAAACCATATATATATATATATATATATATATATATATGTATGTATGTATATAGCCTTTTAGCGGGGGAAAAAAGACTAATAAATAATTTAAAAAGGAAAATTTAAATTTGTTGACTAGTCAAAAATCGTATATTTCTTTAACTCGAAAAAAAAAAAAATACAAAAAGCGTGGCACTTTCCTGTATGAAAATTACTCGATTTTAAGAAAAATAATGGCTTATACGAGTAGAGAAAAATAGTGTGTCAAGAATTTCGAAAATGACTAATGGCGCAGAATTATTACAACTGTGTAGTCGTGACTAGTCGGAAGTTCATGTGAAAAATTCGACGGGTTTCTGTGTTACCCGATGTCATAGAATCTGCCTCCCAGAATTAGTGATGAATAAAATAACAAAGTTCCGTTTTTCTTTTGTTTTTGTTTTTTTTTTTTTTTTGTTTTTTAGTTCGGTTTTTGCTTTGAACCGGTTTTTTCATATCAGATTTATGGATGAAATGACAGACATTTTTGAAAATCATAACTATCACCTTTGCTCTGGTGCTCTGGTGAATGACAATAACCATTGGAAGTTTTGCAAAAAGACTTATAAGATGCAAATGCTCACTTTAAATTTAAATTGAAAAAAAAAAACAGAATAACAAGTTGACAAAAATGCTGGCAGCTAATTTCTGGATTACTTTATTTCACTATTAAAATCTAAATGAGAAGCCGTTGCGCTTCCTAAGCAATGATATTTATACGTTTTTGACCGAATACGATATATATTTAAAAAGATTCAGAATAACTTTTGCGAGTTAGTTAAAATAATCTTCTTCGTTAGTTCCCTATGTGATTTTTCGACGTTATGAAAATACGCTGATGGCAATGTCCCCAACTACGAGATGTTGCATCCAATTGAGATTTAACTATTTGAAATAAACATCCATTCCTCGCTAATTCACAGTTGAGATGAATTTAAAAAAAAAAACCTATTCTTACATTTAACAAGAAGTCAGTCCAGCGTAATGTTTCATGCGCTGAAAATTCCTTATTTGAAATGAAAGTTAATTATAATTTACATTTACACGATACTAAATTCAAAATAAATACTTTTCCTGTGTAATGTCGTATGTATGTTTTACCCAACATTTATCCGTATAAACGAGTACGTTTTTAAAAACTTTTGTGACTTCATTGCTGTTTTTTTTTTTTTTTTTTTTTGAAATTTTTTAAAACCTATTAATGATTTCACAACTAAATTTGATTACTGCATTATGATATAAAAAAAAGATACACCTTTGGATTTCTTTTAACAATGAAATCAAAAAATATATATATAAAAACAATGAAGCGGTCATATGAAAACCGTAAATAATAAAAAAAAACCTTAAGAGGGACCATATTACCAAATAAACTTGCCAAGTATGAATAGAAAAAGAGGAAGATGTTAGAACCAAATTCAATACCTTTAAACGTTATGTTTTAAATGACGGAGAGATAAAAGTATGTATTGAATAAAAAGAAACGAAAAAAGATTGAATAAAGAATTTGATAAATAGTATTAATCATTTTCACCTGTTTCTTAACAGAACTCTTAAATTACGTATCAGAAGTCGTATTTATATTTCGCATCGAAGTGTCGTTATTCCTAAAGAACATCGAGCGATGATGCGAAATAGATCTCTATCTTCGACACTTTCGTAGGGTGTTCGGTGATAAAAGGAAATGCCATGCTAATTTACGTCCTTTCGGCTGAGTCGTACGCAATATTCCTAGCACTTCAGTTCTTCTTGAACCAAGAAACAGACAACTCAGTAGCATCTGTTCTGACTCTGTTGCGGCTTTAAATTCCATATCCGATGTTTTCAGTGATAAACAACACCCCATTGCGAAGGAAGTAGTCAAACTACAGGTATCTGCCTCGCCTCGCGCGATATTATTCCTCTGGATTTCAAATCACTCGGGAATTCCTGGCAAATTTGCCAGCAGAGTAGCCAAAGAAGCCACAGCGATTCTCCCTGTCCCAGACGCTGTACCAGCTTCAGACTTTGTTCGCTACCTGAAATTGACTTTGAACACACTACGGAACCAACGATGGCCGGCTATTCCGTATTAAAATAAACTTCGCCAAATTAAGCAGAATGTCCGACCATGGAAGACTCACCTGAGCCGAAGAAAAGATTATGTAAATGTTACCAGACTCCAGCTGGGACATGCGAAACTCCCACATGGTTACAAAAGACACCGGCTCCAATTTGCAGTATATGTAACTCTGATCTTTCTGTGCTTCACATCGTCACAGAATGTCCTCAGTTCAATTCCCTAAGATTAACACATAACCTTCCCTCCTCCTTGTGTCTAATATCCTCTCTGATGACGATCCTACTATCCTTTCGAACCTAATCAGTTTCCTGCACCATGCAAAGTTGTATACTACGCAATATAAATTCCGTAATTCGTTTATTTAACACATACATCTATGTTTATCTGTGCCTCTAGTCGGTAGTTGCTATACATGGCACGTAAATTTAAATAAATATATCTCCGTTTTACTCACAACAACCAACTATCACAATCTTTTTCCGCCTCTGTTCATTTACATTTGCATTCGTGCTTGTCTTTCGACATTTATTATATCTATCTATCCCCTTAGATGCTATTAAATTCAATTTCAAATTATCGTCTTCTTAAAACAGCACCCTTAGTAATTCCGTTCAAAACTTTAAAAAAAGAAAATCCCCGCAATAATGTATATAAATAGTTTATTTGTATATGCAATAATCTTATTTCGAATTATGTAAGTCCCAGGCTGCCGTCTCATGACAAAAAAACAAACAAAACATAATTATAATTATTGACAGACTCGGTGCTTATTAGTTTTACATTTATTTTATTAAAAATATTATAAAAAACACGTACATGCCATGATTATGGAGTACGTAACTCCGAAACATGTCGGCTCTTTTTAACATTTTAAAATATAATTTTCTGTAGTACTTGTTTTTTATAATATTTTTAATAAAATAATAACAGAAAATGGACTTTACTATTTACAACTTACATTTATTTGTCAATGTAAGTGAGTTAAGAAAAACTTTTAGAAACGAATAATGAAATGTAGCGTCCTAACAAGTAACACCTTTCCATCGATCTGTGTCCCGAAAAAAAAATATTTTTTCTCCCTTAATTTTGAGTTTTTGGTTTTTGAAGTTGGAAACTCAGATGCTCTAAACTAGAAAAATATTCGGGAATGCGCGGATCTTTAATCTTGTTTAAAGTTTTGAACTACCATTTTCGCGCATCACCGGCGTACTCGTCATTTTTTGCCAATTTTTGAACTTTTTGAGGAAATGAAATATACAGGTTTGTATCCCTAAAATAGTAATTTTTCCATAAATATCTGTGAGTCTAAATATGTAAGTTTGGCTGTATTTTTCTTGTTTGAAATATATTTTGGTTTCTTAAACTTTTTCACTCGAGCCATGACATGAAGATTCTTTTTTTTTTCACTATTTTTTGACCAAAAAGGGAAATTCAAATAGTTTTTCATCGGTGGTTTTTGTATTTTAGAAAAGAGTTTCTGCGTTGTAATATTTCAAACTTTTGAACGGTTATCCGATGATGATTTTTTAAGTGATATTTCTAAGGACATTTCAAATTCCGCATTATATATTCCGGACATTTTTTTTTTTTTTTGCATTTTTCGCAGCACCGAGGTTAATCGATTATCCTATATAGATTGCCATCTTAATTACGATTTATATTCCAATTTGAAAGTTTACCAGCGTCAAACCACTCCTTAATTTTGTTTGATATTTTCGTCGTCTTTGAGTCACCTTATTAGGATTTCCGGTACATTATATGTGTACGGGAAATCCTAAAACAGGAATGTGTTCGGATTAACGTTAAGACTACGCTCTATCTAATTACTACAGCGGCTTAATAATTATTGAGTTACAATTAGATAAATATTTTTTTACTATTACTATCATAGTGATTATTTGTAAAATACAAACCGTTAACGGTTGCTGCGGTAACATCGATTTTTATTACTCAAATTTGACGAAATTCCCTCTCATCGATAGTCGGTAAGTCTCACTGAGCATCATTTTATTATGATACTTCGATATCAACTTTCGTTTTCCACACTTTATTCTGCGAGTACAACCTTTGACTACTTGATAATTGCTCTTGCCGGCTCCGATAATTTTGATTTTTCCCGCATCTTCTTCCACGAGTATTTGCTCCCGGTGACCTGCATTACCGTCAGTTGGAGACGGAACAACAATTTCTGCGCTGTCTCATTTGTTCCGAACGTGAAATTTTTCAAAATATCCATTTATTGCTGTAATAGAATCCATTATATGCGTTCTCGTATACCTGTCTTCAAAACCATCTGACCCCGGTTTCTACCGTAGTTTATTATTTTTTCCCGTTGTCTCATTTACGGCATATCTAATGCGTATCTTGCGCATGTGAAACACACACTTCTGCAGAATTCGAGTCACTACTTAAATCATCTAGTATCGGCTGTCGATAGTTTCGTCAATTGTCGCTCTACAGTTCCCGCAACCTGAGAAGAGGAGAGAGAAAAAAGAAAAAATTATAATAACCAATAAAATTTAACAGCGGTTTGCAATTTTCGAAAAATTGATTAATGTTATTATTTTTTTTTTTCATTTTATTATTACTTTTTTATTTATAAACTTCATAAAAAAAAACTGATCCTCACAATCGGAAATAAACTGTTTCTGTCTTCTCCTTTCGGCGAATCGGCGGGTCCCTCTATTTGGATGCGCCGGTTGTTACGCCTTCCCGCTGGTCACAGAACAAAAAAACAAAACATTCAAACAGGACGAATAGCTTTCTCGTCATAACAACGATTGTGAAAACAAACAAAATTAACCAATTTGACTCAAAAACGAAAAAATGGAAAAAAGTGACTAGAAAAAATATGACTTCATTTATCAACGCGACTGGAAACAGAAAAATTAAAAATGGGGCGATGTTGTGCCTTTTTGGTGTTCCGTTTCATCGTTTTCGGTCTGATACGATAGACGGGGCATCTCGTATGCCTTTTATATTGTTTTTTTAATTTTTCTTTGTGCCCATTTTCCGGTGTTTACTAAGTCTACGGAATCTGCTATCATTTCCTCTTGTTACTGAGCCTTATTGAAGTAATTTTCTTCGTTACGAAGGATTTCAGAGACAGACGTTTATAGGTAGTCTTCGTTTGAACGGTTGGTTGACTATGCTCCGGATTCTTGATTTTCTTTTTGGTTTGAATACGGTTTTTTTTGGGAACCTAGTCGTTCTAGCATCGTTTCGTTATTATGCGCGTAATGTGTATATACAGGCAAAGTTAATGCTCAAGCCGCTGCTACTCGATTGAGAATTGGCCGAATTCGAATGTTTTCTGGTCACGCAGTTTCATCTAAAGCACATTTTTGTTTTGGATGAAAATTTGTGATAGGCAGGCAGTTGATATTCGGTATGTGCGTCGTTTTCTTAACAATGATTCAGCCGAGTAGCAACGAATTAAGAAAGATACATAAAATAATCGCCTGAATTAATTGTTTCTTCGACGGCAAGAAAGAGCTTTATTATAATTTTATCGCTTGTTCATGGTGCTAATCGTTTACCGTTTGTCACTAATCGCGTTTTCCATGTAGGTCTCGTATTTATATTTTTTTTGATTGTAAATGTTTTTTCTTTTTTTTTTTTTTTGAATGCTTTTTGTTTGCATATGTTTTCAATTGTTGCGGAAAGCACAGCCAGCGGCGCCCCAATAAGAGACACGCGCTATTCATCCTGCTTGGGTATTTTGTTTGTTTTTTCTTTCATTTCATTGTTTCTATGGTCAGCGGGACGCGAAAAGTCCTGGCAACGGAAAACCGTAACAACATATACATATGGATATATACAAGCTCGATTATTTATTCTGTACTCCCTCGGATCCTGTAGAAGAGTAAAATTCAGTTGCTCGGTAAAAAAAAAGTAATTTACGATTTGCGCAGCAGTGTCTGTATTACAACTTACGCAACGTAAAACGTAACGACATTTTTAAATAACGCAAAAACGTTACAGGATTTTCCTATTACCCTGGCATGTGACGCGGTCGTTAAAAGCTTCTTCACACCTCGCTATATGCCCTTTAGCCCCAGACACAATGTGGTCTTCGTCATAATTCTTATAGAAAAGTTTGATTTTGATTAACCGTGTAATTTTTTAACTTACCTTTACGTAGCAATTTCTAATTTTATCATCCGCTAATTAGAAATAGCTTTTATGAAGCATTCGCGTTAAGGCGCGCAAAAAAATTAGGTTATTAATATAAGTATATAAATATTATGTGATTACTGGAAAAAATTTTAAACTGTGTTCTCAGAAACAGCTCAACGATTTTAACGAATTCGCCTAATTAGGGGTTTTTGCGGTCTAGAATTTGTCCAGCTCTTACGGTCGAGAAAATGATGGGGAACGAACCATTTTAAAACGAAGGCGATTTTAATGATCGTTTTAATATAATAGTTTATTTATTAAAGGGTAAGCAAAATGTTTTCTTTCGCACACTGCGACGATGTAAAGAAATCATGTATTTATTTACATATTAGAAATCTTTATTTCACGATGAAATATATTTATTTACGTTTTACAGAATTTAAATATTGCGCCAATTATTGAAATTTATACCGGGCTTGCGTCGTTTATACACGGATGATAATTTGTAATAATATTTCTGGCTTATGAATATTTCTTTTTTGATTAAAAGGCGAGAATCATCGTCTTCATTTTGCGCTGACCGTGTCGATCGTGGCTACATCATCGATGTACGATATATTTTTTCCAGCCTATTATACGGTTTGAATCGGTTCTTTTGCACTAGCTTCGTATCTGGTCTGTCCATCTCATTAGGGGGCACCTTCCACGAAGTCGTTTGCCATCTGTTTTCCCGGAATTACTAGTTCCTCTAGACTATCTCATCTTCTCCCCTCATAATGTGCCTGAAATATCGTCTTATCCGCCGTTTCCCCCCCTTTCTAATCTCTAAACCGTGTTCAGTTGCACCAATCTCATTCAGAATGGATTTCGTTTTGCCGTCCAAGGAACACACGAAAAGCACTCTTCTCCATATCTACATTTCCAGACTTGTCTATTCCTTTCTGAGCAGCGTTTCTTAACGTGTGTGCTCCGTACAACATTATCGGATGTATTAATGTGCGCACTACTGTCTTCATTTTTTATCGTATCGTGACTTTTCCGTATAAGCGACAGCATTTTTACTGTTTCTCTAGTTAGATGCGCTTTCCTCCTTATTTCCATTTCACCGGAACCACGATAACTGCAAATAGACAAAAGATTCCGCTACTTCATATCTCATGATATATGTGTATCTCTTTACTTAGCCTCTATTCACCACCTTGGGGCTTTGGTTTTATTCTGATTCAATGACACACCTTAATCAGCGATTTTGATTCTGTTCAAAATTTCTTAAAGGTCTTCTCTCGAAGCCGCCAGTATTGTGGTATCGCATGTCGAAGATTTCTTATGCGCTTTCCACCAGTGTATAGAAACGCCGCCCTTCCAGTCATCCAATGCCTTCCTCATTATATATTCCCAGTAAATATTAAATAGTACCGGCTACATTGTACAACCTTGTCTGACGCCTTTTCCAATTGTAAATCTTTTTGATTCTGCATTAATACTTCTTCTTCGTCGTCGATTCCGAACGTCGAGATCTACCATCTGACCAGGTATACTGCCTTTATATAAATTCTGCACAAATCGTCTGAGATGACTAGGAACGCTCTTGGCATAGTCGAGAAAGCAAAAGAAGACAGGTTTATCGAATTCGCGGGCCTTTTCTATGATTATTAAAGGGTAAGCAAAATATGTTTTTTTGCACACTACAACGGTGTAAAGAAATAATATATTTATTTACATATTAGAAATATATTATAAATAAAGGCATCATTGCTTCGTAATGAAATATATTTATTTACGTTATACGGAATTTAAATATTACGCCAATTATTGATATATATATATATGCGGGGCGTGCGTCATTTATAGACGTATGATAATTTGTAATAATATTTTTCGCTTAAGAACATTTCTTTTTTTTTTATTAAAATGCGAAAATAGTTCAACATAAAAGCGAATGCAATGTATACGAAAAAAGGCGTAGCTTTCTCGGTTAATATATTATTACTGCTAAATATTTGTCTGGTTATGAAATTTATCGATCCAATGATTGTTTCGCGAAATTTAGACTTGAGCAAATGAGAAATTATTGTATATGTGTAAAATTGGGGTTCTGGAAATGGCTTTCTAACGGTTTTGATTAAAAATTAACGATTTACTAGGTGGTTTTAAGGGCTAGAAAAATTGATTGGGCTAGGAAGTGGTTGTTCGTATAAACACATTTACTTACGAGTTTAATAAAGAGTAGATAAAGAATAAATTAATCGTTAAAAGTAGAAAATTTACGATTTACACGGTCACTGTAAATGTTGCGTAAACTAATTTATACTTTCAAAGGTGAAAAATAAGACGACGCGTGCGAACTTTCGTATTACGTCAAACTCACGAATATATAGGGTGCGGCAGAGAAACCTACCACATTTCAAAAAATTATAGCACCTGTCCTATTAAAGATAGCGAAATGATTTTTTTTTTTTTTTTTTTTTTTATTGAAAAGAGGAAGAATGTCAGTTTTTTTTAATATAAAAATTTATTTTGACAGCTTCTTTGTTTTAAAAATAATGTCAACTAAATGACGACTTTGATTTTCGATACAATTACGCATACGTAAACGAAAATTATCGTAAACTTTTTTCAACATAGTCGTCGGAATAGCCGCAACATCATGACGTTGAATCTCTGCTTTCAACTCTTCCAGGTCTCGAATTGGTTTGCGTTCATGAACTTTTGACTTTAAATACCCCCACCAAAAAAAAAAAAAAAAAATTACAAACAGAAAGATCGGGTGAGCGCGCTGGCCTCACAAAACGCTTTTCTGCTGGCAAAATCGGTGGCTAAAAGCTGTTGGCTATAGAGAGTATCTTGTAGGGATGGAAATTCAGATTTTCGTGAAGAGAATTCTTCTTACAGTTCGATCAGACACATTCAAGTTTTGTGCGTGCATACGGGCGGAGCGACTTGGACTCGACTGAATGGCTTCACGAATACGCGCGATCATCGGCGAGGTTCTTACCGTCTTAGGAACTCCAGGAGGGTTTTTTTTACGCACAGAGCCGGTCTCGCGAAAGTTTTTACCCCACAAGTGTAAAGTTTTGTTAGAAAACACAGGTTTCTTCCCATCTAACCCGAAACGTTTTCGAAATTCGCGAACTGTAGCAGTGTAAGAATCTTGATTGCGAAAAAACTGCTCTACGGCAAATGCGCGCTCAACCACACACCAGTCTCACCCATGGTGATTCGTAATAGTACTGAAAAAATTCGGCACTCTTCCTCTTTCGAATGCGACTAGTTTTATTTCGCTACCTTGCCTACAGAGGGCGCTATAATTTTTTGAAAAGTGGTAGGTTTCTCTGCCGCACCCTGTACTATAGTAATTTAATTGATCTGCGAGTTCGGAATAAATTCGAGCAAAGCTCAGTCGTCAGGTAACTTTATTTATACAAGGGCCAGTCAAATATAAATGAGACTTTTTTAAAAATTCGAATTTATTGAAACATTTCAAAAAATTCAACACTAGCACTATTTTTCTACATAGTTACTACACGTTTATTGATGCATTTTTCCCGGAGTTTTGGTAATTTTTTAATACCTTTATCAAAAAACGAATGCGGTAAGTCGGAGAGCCAATTGCGCACGAATTGCATACAACCTTCATCATCTTCAAATCGCTGTCCACCTAATGCCTCTTTCAACGGCCCAAACAAATGATAATCGCATAGACTTAAATCTGGACTATATGGCGAATGTTCAATCAACGGTTGTCCAGTGCATTTGATCGAGTTTGGCTTGAGTAAAGGCAGCTAGAGCTGTGTGCGGTCTAGCGTTGTCGTGCAAGAACAATACAGATCGGATCAGAAAACCGCGTCTTTTGGAACGATATGCCGCCTTGACTGAATCAAGAAGTTGACAGTAGCATTTAGCATTAATAGTCCTTCCATCGTAAGCCGTCTGTCACGTTTAATGAGACTTTCAACGCGCTTAATTTTTTCGCGGGTAATGCTCTGCCGACGTGGATGAGTCAAATTTTGGACTGTATTTCGACCGCTACTGAATGAACGATGCCACTTACATACCTGGCACTCTTCGATAATGTTTCATTTCCGAACTGTGATCGTAATCTGTCGAGAATTTTTTACTCTGTTTTACTATACCTTCGTTACCAAGAAACTTGATAATAATGCGTTGCGTAAACGAACGCGGTTGCATGCACTGAGCGCGTCTAAAAACACCAAACAATATCCCCTCCAAGTTACATCGCGCAACGTGCGTTCGCTCGGCTTCAGTTAAAAAAGTCTCGTTTATATTTGACTGATCCTTGTATACACATATATACACACACATATATATATATATATATATATATATGTATATTAGTGGCGGATCCACAAGAGGGGAATAGGGGAAATCTCCCCCAAAGAACCCAGGGCTCTATGAAAAAATTTGTTATAACAGAAAAACGTAATTTATGCTATAAAAGATTTGTATGAATTTTACACATGGATTTTAATAATTAATATTTAATACTATTTTCTAGTAAAACTATTAATGTTCCTTTTTTATTCCATTTTAAATGTAATTATCATCGATCTTTTGCCATTTTTGTTTATTTTTAATTTTTATTTTGTAATTTTAATTAAAAACAGTTCAATGAGAAATGTATATATATGTATATTTAAACTTGCTCACGAACAAAGAGAATTCGGATTGGATTACTAACAAAAACAAAAAATAAGTAAAGTCTAATAAAAATACTATCTTACTATTTCTTAACTACCATATTTAAGGTACAATTTTATAATTTCGTTTTTTATTTTTCATCTCTAAATATAAGACAAAAATTAAATTAAAAATGTTAAAACATTTTTAAATTTCTGTAAAGGTCGCTATTTGATTTTCTTTATGAAACAAGAGGTATTTCTCAAATCTACTGCTTAGCGTAGAAGATTTTACATAATTATATAATCCCCCCCATGTCCTTCTGGATCCGTCCTTGATGTATATATATATATATATATATATATTTGTCCGGTATGTTTCTAAATAAAACGTTTATTTTTGATGAATGATTTTTTTTTAATACAATTATACATAAAGTATCAAAAAATACTGGCCACCGAATCGAAAAATAAAACAGACACACGATATTACCTTGTGCACTTCGTAAGTAATTATTGTTTTATTTTTTATTTCCATCGACCAAGTAGACGCACACACACACGTTTCTCCTATTATGCGCACGTAGGAATTCCGGTATTTACATACATGCGGTAATGTTGGTAGTAAATTCTTTTTTTTTTTCTGTTGATCGTTCGGTGTTATTTCATCAGTTGCGCTAAAAAAAAAAAAAAAAAAAAAAAAAAACAGCAGAATATGGTATCTTCCGCGAACGAGGGAAGCTTCGGCGTTGTGTATGACAGACCGAAACAGATGAAAGACCGAGAGAATAACCTGTACATCTGTACCAGGTACCTGGCAAAGGGTGGATTCTCGAAGGTTTATCGTCTGGAACAGAATCGGAGCGTCCTATATTGCGGTAAGTTCGTGCCGAAGCAACGTGCAAATAGCAAGAGTGGAAACGGTGGTGGTGGTGGCGGTAAATTGAGTACGCTGCTGTTGGAAGAAATTGAAATACATAAAAGTCTGAAACACGCGAATATTTTAAATTTGTATAAATGCGTCGAAGATAAACGATATTACTGCTTGATTTTGGAATATTGCGACAATAAGTCGTTGGCCGAATTGCTGAAGCGTCGAAAAGGACTGACAGAACCGGAAATTCGTTATTACATGAAACAGACTTTATCCGGCCTCGGCTACTTGCATCGGAATAACGTGGTGCACCGCGACATAAAACCGCAGAATATCCTCCTGAATCATGACATGATCATCAAGATCGCCGATTTCGGTTTGGCCACGAAACTGCCCAGAATTCAAGATAAGATAAAGAAAGTCACGATATACGGCACACCGAACTATATGTCGCCGGAGATGGTAAATAATCGAGTTCAGGAGTACAACTATCGCGTAGATTTATGGGCGGTCGGCGTTCTACTGTACGACATGTTCGCCGGGTACGCACCGTTCGCCGGGGCAAACGTGGAAGAAACGTACGCCAACATCGTCGGCTTGCGGTACGATATTCCGGCGTCGATGTCGAAACTGCTGTCGTCGCTCATTCGTCGCGTACTGCAAATCAATCCGGATCTGAGACCCGGCCTGTGGGAGATTCAGCAGGATCGATTCTTCAGCGACGCTCAATTGTTCACGCCGAAATCGTTGCCGCGTTCCGCGCTCTATGAGGCTCCGACGTTTATCGATAGACCGGCCGGCTCCGCTCCGGAAGCGGAAATAGCCAACATCTTGACCAAGACCAGACTGATACGGTCGCCACCGACGCCCAGCACCGTCGCCAACCTATTTGACCTGTCCACGCTCGGCACCAGACAGACGATCCGAAACGTCTTCTGCACCAGCAGCTGTTTGCGGCACGTACTACGAAAATTCCGAACGGAACTGCTGGACGTTTTGCAAAAAAATAAAAGTCTCAACAACTGGAAGGAGTCGGAGCTGGAGTCGCCGCACCTGGAACCATTGGTATGGATCAGCGAGTACGTCGACTGCCTGGATACGTCCGGAGAGTGCGTCGCCTACGTGCTCAGCAACGACGTTCCGGCCGCCTTGTACAGCGACAACGTATCCATTTCGCTGTTGCCGGACAACAACGTGCAATACTACGTTCCGAAGATATCGGCCAAGTACGTGTGGAAAATTAAAGATTGCCCGGCCACGTTGAAACGGAAAATCCGGCAGCTGTCCTCGTTCTACAGTCGCAACTTCAACCATCATCGTAGACAGATGCCGCAGCATATTAACAAGCGTGCCGCCACTGTCGGCGCTACGGTCACCGCTAATGTCGCCAGCGACGACTATGTCGGCACCACTCCGTCCTTAGTCTACTTTAAAGATCGGTCGAATTACAGCTGTTTCCTGCTATCGAACGGCGCTCTGCAACTGATTAACAAAAAATCGAAACACGCCGCCCTCCTATGTCCGCGTTTGAAGGCGATAACGCTCATCAGTCGCGACAAAAAGGTCACCTACAGCATCAATTGCCTGCGCCGATACGGTCACCCGATGCACATCAACAAAATTCTGCTATTCACTTTCGAGCTAGTCAGCCGGCTATTGAATGAGACGCGCTGTTTCATATGTCGGCGCTACATCAAGAGAAGAAATAATCAGGATGAAAACGACGACAACAAAGCTGACACCGCTGACAATGACGTCGAACGGAAAGGTAACTGAACGGCAATTCTCTTCTTTTTACCTTCGAAAAATGTCTAAATAACGTTTACACGGAGTGTGTCTGGTCTTTTTTCCGTTTGTCGTTATCTTTATCTCCGAATAGGTTATCAACACTCATTTTAATACTACTAGCCGTTTTTTACGAAATAGCATAAGTACGCTCGCGTATTATTTTGAAAAATTTTCGATTAGGAAAAGTTAAAAAAAAAATAACAAAATTACCAGTTGATTTCTTAAAACTTAAATAAACGATGAATATACCTTTTTTTTTTTTTTTTTTTTTTTTGTACTAATTATTAGTCCTCAGAAATTTTATTACTTCGGTAAATTATAAAACAACACGCTTATACCAATATAATCAAATGAAATATTGGGAGAAAAGCCGTTCAAAAACCTTGATTACATATTTCGTTCCAATAAAGAACCCTGTGTTTCCTTAGCCGGACCTGGTGGAGATTAAGGGGGGATATAGCCCCGGACCCCAGCCGCTACGGTGGCCCTGCGCTCTTGAATAGAAAGACATTTAATTTTCCACGTACAAACTTTAAGTTTCTTTTCCCAAAATACTTAATACTGTAAAAATGCAAAATTTTAAATTTGCGTTTTTTATCTCCTAAAAAAATTCAGTTAATTTTTATATATCAAAAAAAAAAAAAAAAAAAACTATATACGAGTACATTAATAAAATTATACACCTTTTCTTTATAAAACTTTCTCTGTTTTTCCCAATAAACTAAATGCTATATAAAATAAATATATATATAGAAATTTTCTGCGATAAATCTAATTTATTGTGTTAAAAATAATATACGAGTCCTTTAACATATTGAATAAGTAATCGATTAATAACAATTTTCTATTAAAATATTAATACCCCTGCAATCGTTGTAAATTTTTCTATATAAAAACGCTATACGATCTGAAATATTCTTAATTTTAACAGTATTTTATTTTGTTTGTTGTTATTGAAAGTTAATACGTTTTATTTTGAACTGTATAAAAATCATTTAAAATAAAAACGACTCTTAATCAATTGCTAATTTTATAAAATATATATTTGTATTTCGAAAAATTGAATAAATCATTCCGTGTTTCATTCACTTTTTTCTAATCGCATAAACAATTATGAAATGTTAAACACGCATGTTTAATTTGTATAAAGAAAAAAGAACACGATCAAAAACATCACATGAGCGTATCAAAATTACTTTGAAAACCAATACCGGCGCAACGCTGTCACCGTCGCTGTAGATAATGCATTACAAATAAAGTTTTTTTATTTTTAATAAAAAAAAGGATTATTTTTTTGCTACCCACAATATTTAGTTTATATAATATATATATATGTGTATATATATATATGTATATATATATATATATATATATATGTATAAATATTTTTTTCTAGAAAAAGATAATGTTATTAATGGGAAAATTACAAATATTAACATATACACGTATATAGAAAATTACTTATTTGACGTTCAGTTTATGTAGGTATTTAATTTCTTCGAGTAAGAAAATTGATTTTTGGCTTGTTTGCACATATATGATAATGTATTTTTTCACCATTTTTTCTTCGAAGGGAGGCCCCTCAATCAAGATTAGTCGCGGGCCCCGTAAATCCTTTATCCACCCCACTGCGTGCAATAGTAGGTTTACACTAATTATTGTATAGTAATAATTATTATTAATATATACGAGTATATTTTATTTGCCGAAATACTTAATATTTAATAAAAACTTGTACAAATATTCCGGCGGGAAGGGGGAACCAAGAGTAGCGTTCATTTTGTATTTTTTTCTTCCTGCAAACGCACTTTCCTCGTTTTGACGTCGTAAAAAAAAAGAAGCAAATAAGTTTAACGAAATGCAATGAAATTACCGCAGTTTTATAGTTTCGCTTCGGTTTTGACTGTACTGTTGAATTTTTTTTAGACGCAAGAAAAGACAGTATTCAACTTTTAAAAAATGGAACGTTATCATTCGAGTAATATCTAATCCTATCAAAAACATTAATTTTAAAAGTAGGAACCAAGTGTTCAATATTAAGAATATGCGTGGTTATCGACTTGGCCGACAAAAGAATTGAGATATAAATAAAACTTTTTTTTATTTTATTGATTATTTAATGTTTGGTGGTGGGTGAAATTTTCGATGCTCAAAGAAAAAAATTGTTTTACGCATTAAATCTTGTAGAATTTTATACATTTTAAGAATTTATTCAGTATTTTTCTATTAATTACACGTTTATGAGCTTAGATAATATATTTACCGCTAACTTCGATGAAATTATAAAAGCCAATCATCGAAGATAATCCGGATTTTCTGGAGGACCCAAAGAAAAAAAAACACTTGACCGACTACCAGCGAGCGTCACGCTTTTGTTAATATTAAACACGCAGGGGCGTGAATGATGAAAAGAAAAAAACAAATTCTCTCGCGGAGTATTACCACGGGGACACGGGCCCGAGTGCTCCTATACTTCGGCCGCTATTTATTAGAGAACCAAATATTAAAAAAATATGGCCAAAACGATAACCAGCGTCAACGCATAATACTTTATTAACGTTGCCACAAAAAAAACAAAATAAATAAATAAATAAATATATAAATAAATCGCTGACTACATGCAGTGACTAGACGCACATTAAAATAATTCCGCTATTCAACGGTGATTATGGCGAAATAAAGGAAAATACCGTTTCCGAACACAACATCGAAGCGCTTTTCGAACAATACTTCGACGTAGCAACAAACAACAAAACGAAAAATAAAAACAAATGACCAGCGACGACACCGGTTTTGTCGTTCGATTGATTAGATTAAAAGTCCAACAACAATGTGTGATAATCGGCGATTAAAAGTACGACAACTGTGTCACCTATTATTCTCTGATATCAGACTATTGCAAAATTCTTCTGCCGCTTACATAGTTCTGCTAGCCTAATAAAACGTAACTGTTCGGAATTAATATACACATCCGGATACAGCCGCATCCGTCATCTCGGAATATCGGAAATTTATCAAATGGCTCGATCTCGCCAACACTCGCACAAGCACAAGTAGTGTAATGAACTGTATGAACCTGATAAAATCCGATACTGATATTAGGCACATGTATACTAACTGCTTCTACAAATTAATCAAGAGATAGCGTCGCAAATATCACTCCACGCAACACACAAATAATTTAGAATTTTCGAAGCTCAGTTGCGCCAGTTCGTATCAATATATATACATATATATATCTGACTTCTAAATATAACATGGACGACGAAAAAAAGCGTTGAGTATTTTATATCGTTTTTAACGTTTTTACTCTTAATACTTCATATAAAAATGCAACAATATTTATTTATCATACGTCGTTTTCAAAAACGAGATTCGTTAAGTTTTTCGTTTTTCGTTCGAGAACAATTCAACATATTTAATTTCAAAATTTACTGCTTTAATCGTTATTCCCGAAATGGCCATTTCTTGGTAAACAGTCAATTCTTAATATTGTAATCTAGTAATTTCTTAATATTGTAATCTAGTAATTTGTTAATATTGTAATCTAGTAATTTGTTAAATGTACAACTGAGAAGCATTTTCTAAATTGTTTAATCGAAAAAAATTATATATTTCACTTTAGACTATTTGGAATAAACTTTATAATCGTTCTTTTACGTGTAATACTATTGAATGTGGAAGTTTTCAAGTTTTATAATGCGATATGCTTTCTTTTAACTTTTCTTCACTTTGTCATTTTTTATCCTGTTCACGCAGATTATCGATAAAATCATTTTAAAAAAATCCGCGTTTAAATGTTACTGATTATCCGACGCTCTGCTTTGCCGGAAGATAATTTAACAATAAATAACTTTATTATAAACGAACAGAATATTTATTATTAAAAATAACACGAAGAAATGTTTCAGAGCCAATTATTAATTTTCTAGGTCGCTTCTGTATTTCTTTTTATTATCTGTAACATTGCAGATACGATGTGCAAGAATTTATACATTATTTCCGAATTTTTTAAATGAGAAAAATCTCCACTCTAGAATCTTTTCTTTATCTGTTAAATTTCAGTTCTTAACATTACTCAATAATTATTTGATTATATTATTAAACTTTTCGGTTTTCTTTATTTATTTTTCAAGAATCGTTAAATTTGTCTTTAATATTCACGTAATTGTTAATTTCAATTAAATTTCGTGTTAAATATTAAATCCTTTTCGATTTCATTTTATAGTATTATATTCATGGGAGAAATTCTTCTATATTTAATTAGCATTTTTTCGTTAATATTATTTCGTGAACTCGTCGAGTATATTTTTAAATTATCTATCTCTCTCTTTCTGATTTCACTTAATTATTATAACGGCGGTAATTTGCAAAGAAACTGCTACGAAGCAATTGGAATAATGTTGAAAACTATATCCCGAAAGTTGTTATTAGTGAAGTAATTCCAGAACACGGAATCGATGAAATACAAAAAACTGTCCTTTCTAAAACAGCTTACATATTCAGAAAAGTCATAACAGAATATAAATGTATATACCTTAGCAATATATATTTCTAGTACTATGAAAATACCGTAAAAAAAACAAATAATTACAAAAAACGAATAATACTAACTCACCAGAAAAAAGTATTTCAAAACAAGGATTTTTCTAAATTCTACCATAATTTATACAATATTATACGTTTATGTTGAACACAAGTTGGAGATTGTGATAACCTTTCAGTTCAGCTATTGCGAATTATGGTAGAAATTAAGAAAGCCAATACCGTGTCCATAGACGAAGTGGAGGGGTTAAAGCCCCTCCATTAAAACTGAAATAGTTATTCTAGATACACAAAATGTTGAAAAAAATATTGTTGATTTTTTAGGGTGTTCTTACATTTAAATAAAAAGAAAAAGTATGTTATATATGTTAAGGTACAACTAATATTTTACGCAAAATTTTTTGTTACGAGTATAATCAATAACTCACGTAACTTTTATTATTAGACGGTAATTCATGTATGTAAATTATTAACATATAAATCAAAAAATGATGGAAATTATTACTATGAATACTAGTGCATAATGTATTGTTATTTATGATTTAAATATGCCAAAAAAATATCCCCCTCCCCCTTCACTTAATTTGAAATATTTTGGCAAGTCAATATTATTATCCGTATAACCCGTGTATTTTTTTTTGAATTTTTCTATTTTTTTTGGTAACTTTGGAATTTTAGTAAATTTATTCTAAATCAGGAAATTATGCACAGACTATGTATGATAATTACTATCGACAGAGTTGAACGATTTTACATCGGCTAATACCGCGAAATTACCTAAATGATTACATTGGCAGGTCGTGTGTGTTTTATTAGTCGACGCTAGCACGCAGCCTTCTTTAGACCACATGTTCTGCGTATCCTCCCAAAAGACGCAAGAAACATTGCTGACATTTTCCGTCTGCAAATGTTCGAAACACAGCATAACTGGATGAATTAGCCGTATGTCAATTGGTCCCAAAAGAACCGAAAGCACTTTACTGTTGATCCGTTTTTCGTCTTCACCCACCGACGACGGTGTGGCTCTTAGTATATTCTCTAAATTGTCGAAGGCAATGTACAAGATCCAAATATTTCCGATTTTTCCGATTTCCAGCAACGACCTTTCCGGCAAATGAACATAATTGCTTTTTTTAGTTCTGCATCTCCCATGTCTGTCTATCGGGAGAATCTTATCCTCTACGTAATCCCTTTCGAATGCATAAATCTGCAGTTCGATATTTTTCTCGCAGTACGTTATGGCGTACTCTCCACGAGCTGGGGGGAAGAACAGAAGAAGTGAGTTTTCTTTCAAACCACGCAACAGTGAACTAGCCAGCTGCATTTGTTCGCGGTAAGCTAAATCATGCCAAGACGCTAACGTATTCGAGTTCAACAGATGATTGCTCATCTCCACAATGCTTTTCAATAATGAATATGAACCGACACTTTCATTCTGAGAATAAATTTTTGGAACCATATCGCTGATCAATTTACAGATAATGATTATGTCTCCGCCGTACAAAGATTTACTTTCCGTCATTAGCGGCAGATAGATATTAATGTTCGTAATTGCATCGTTGTCCACAGTTCGATTATTAAGAATAATTAACCATACCGATTTGCAATCTGACAAATCCGGTGTATCCGGAGATCGAATGGCGATGTTTTTCGATATTGCTTGACATTGCCAACGAGCAATTCCCCTGGTACCGCTAGGACACGATTGAATGGAAATGTCACCTGCGTTCGTAAAATTCCAGAATAAATTTCTGACATATTTTATCTCACAAAACGGTCCTTTTTCGTCGTTCAACAGCCGCGAGCTATTATTATTATTATCGGTGCTAGTGCTAATTGGTTGCGATTCGCTAGTTGTCTGTACCGCTGTAGGATGATGTTTTATGCATATATAATGTGCTTCTAAGTACTTTACCGTTTCCGGGCACGCGTCGTCGAATAAACTAGCATCTGCCCGAATGCTACAATTTCTTTTCTGTTGGCAATGTGTTCGCAAAATGGGAAACGATGTATGCGACATACAGTTTACGTTCCATGTGGTATTAGATTGATCGTTACAGATAACGATGGAATAGCGCCCGTAATTCGCCCGTATCAAATTAATAACAGAATCTTCCGAACATTCGATTTTTAACATTTTACCATCGCACGCGTATGCTGATTCGTACGACATACTACTAGCGGTCATTATAACGTTAATTTCTAACAGAAACGTTAGGACACTTGCCCAGAATAAACATTTAATAACTACCATGTCCGAATTAATATTCAAAATTATATAAAGTTTACGCCTGCACAACGAACCAAACATAACATTAAAACCTAAAACATAGATCGCAGTGATGGACGTGATTCGTTACAAGGAAAAACCAGCCTTGTAAATGACGTAACTGCAACAATCGACCTAGAGCATTTGGATTGGTGAAAATTATTAGTCTACAGGTGATGTCGTAGAAAAGCCAAATCAAATTAGAAAAAGCAAAAGCAAAAATCTGAAAGCAATCTTTTTACTTTTATTTTATCTGGCTCGTTTTCATTAAAAAAAAATCCTATAGATAGCAGTGCACAGTATATTTTTTTATTCATATCAGTGATTATCATTACTGTACCGCGGTAAAGACGCTCGGATATTTTAGTTGATAAATATTTACGGGGGTGTAATTTTAATGTGTTACATAAGAATAAAAAAAAATGAAATGTTTAATGTTTGTTCGGAACAAAATTTAATTAATTTTCAGGATTCCGTACGCATATAATATATGGAATTCTATAAGATGGTTCAGAAATGACAAAAATATTCAATTAGAATATACAATAACTCACGATCGGGTTGACTTACAAACTTAAAAATTGGATTGTAAATTACAATTAAAATTCTCTTTAAACCCATATCTATAACTTCAAGCTAACCGAGTACCCTGGGCATCAAAAAACCACCAAAAATATATAAAATGTCATCACTAAATACCTCCTTTAAAAGTAAAATTCAAACTATAAAATAAAACGCAGAACCTCTATCATATAATCAAAAAATTACGATTAAAAAATTATTTACCCCCTTGACTAAAAACAAAAAAGCCGGATGTTCACGTATGTAACAGCCGGAGTGAAAAAGTTGAGGAAACCAAAACGTATCAAAAAACATATGCACACAGCACCACTTTATAGGAAAATTATAGCCGAACTTACAACTTTCTATTTAAACCCTTAGGGCGCCAAAATCTCGAAATTTTGGAAAACCTTTTTTCCCCCCCGGAATATGATATATCGATGGGAAGATCGTAAGTTAGTACAAAAACAAAACCGTACTTCATTTTTTTAAGGGGTTATATCTGTTTGAAATTTTTTTTTATTTGCTTAAATGACACCAAAACATCTCTAGATTTATAATCAATAATGTCCAAGCATGGAAAAAAATTGTGCGGCCGAACGACCCCCGTCAGGAACGGAGTTCCTTACGCTACTTTTTCAACTCTAAACATGATTTAATATGCAGATTTCTATCGACCCTATTTGCATATTTTCGTCACGCCAAAAAACGCTATCCTCTTTCATTTAACTCTCTCTCTCTTTCTCTCTCTAATTTGTATATTTTATTTTTTATCATTTTCTCAATGTAAAAATGTCGAGTAAGGATTTAAATCAAAAAATTTCATTTAATAAATTCAATATAAAATAGTGAATTATAAATTATATAAAATAATGGATACATTGATAAATCCCGTATGAATTAAAACGAAAACAAAAAATAAGTTTAAATTAAATTTACACGTGTTTAGAATTGATATTACACAGCTGACCGCACACAATGCTTGCTGCTCGAATCTCGATACTCGCACGCACACACATACACCCGTGTATAATGGAAAGAGACAGAGAGCGAAGGACGCCTGGAAGACATTTAATGCTTTTTCGTTATAAAAAAGCAAATTTCGACTACTTCTCTTTTCGGGCTCTTGGTATAGTGGTGAAGTGTTGGATGTTTGTGCCAAATCAAAGTATTGTAAAGTATGTGAATACTGGAAGAAAAAAGAAGGAACTACAGCATATGAAGGAAGTTTTGCTGACCATGAATTTCATTTCCAAGTAAATCATGAGGGTTCAGCGGGCAAGATGGATGTCGACGCCGTCATTGACATGTTCCAGCGCTTCGAATTCATAATGTGAAATACGTCAATTACATTGGCGATGGGGACTCGAAAACCTATTAAGGAATTACGGACGCCAATCCGTATGGAAATGTTTCTGTTGCTAAAAGAGAGTATATTGGCCATGTTCGTAATATGAAAAAAAATATCAAAGGCCTCGGGGGCCGAGGTAAACCGACGGCTGAGCTCATTATGAACTTACTACTTTTTACGGACTCTGTGCTTGATATAGCGACTGATATCGCTTCCATCACTTTCAACGAGGGGTTACCAGACTTATGTTCTATCCACGATGCACTAGGAAAAACGGTTGGACGTACATTATTCGACTTTTACATAGAACCGGACGCCAATCGCACCGAGGCCGCTGAGCGCTCCATTTCCGAGATTGAGAAAACGGCTAGACGCAACCTTACATCGACGAGAAAAAAACTAGGGGACCAGAATATGACTTCGGACGGGCAATTATACGGTGCTGGGATAGCAGAGTGAAGGTAAAAAAATTATTATGGACCGTATTATTATGATCTCGAAAAGTTATAGCGTTTTTCAACGTTAAATGCGTTTTCCTCGAAACGATGTTTATGAAATCGGCGCGCAGTAGAACTCAAAGAGTTTTCATCCGATTGACTTGAAATTTTAACTGTAGCATTTTCATTCGATTATCTAGTGAAGAGCACATACGATTTTAACGATCGGTAAATAAGAAAAAAAATATATAAATAATCTAAGTCGATTTTTTTTTGTCGAAAACGCAATTTTTTGTTTAAACAATCGCCATTTTGCGAGAAAAAGTTCTATAACTAAGATCGTGTGTACTTCATTAGCAAAACTCATGTAGTTTGTGAAAAAAAATTTGTATGCTTCCAGATGGTGATCCAAGGGACTTCTACTGCGTGCCGTTATTAGTTTATTGACCAAGAGCCGCCATTTTGTAAATTTATGCCAATAAAAATAATGTTTTCATATTCCTGAAGAGTTGCTTAATCGATTCATATATCATTTGTTTATGATTATTTAAAATCAAGCTCATAAAAAAAAATGAAAAAAGGCCTTTTTTTAGGGCCTTCAAACAGATATAACCCCTTGGCGAAATATCTACGACGTTTTATCCGCTCAAAGTTACTCTGTGTAAGTCAGAAAGATGACCGTAATTTACGTCTACATAATGCCAAATTCAAAACGAAAACCTTTTCCATTTTAAATTTGTAAAATTTCATTTAGCTTTCTCGTAAATATTGAGACGGATTCGGTACTTGTGGCGCCATCTTTTGACGATGTTTGAGTTAAAAATTAATCTCTAGTTGTTCATTAATTCAGGATCTTTCGGAAGTCGTCCTATTTTTGCATCTCTGCTCGAGCTGATGCTTACTCGGTCAAAACCAATAATCCCCGCGTTCGGCGTCAAGACCGTTCGGATACACGGTCACATGTAATGGTGTCTGAGTGGTAGTGGTCGAGGGCTGAGACAGTGACACAAGTTCTTGCGGCGAAAAGCTGACAAAACTGGTCGGATATATGACTGCATCCGGGTACAGACGCGTCGGTGTCTGAGTGGTAGTAGTCGAGAGGTAAGACAGTTGGTAATTTTCAAATCTGTGGCGATTATTGAAATTTAAATTTGGTAACAACGTCAGTATGCGCTTCCGCATATAAATGACGTTAACGCCTTGATACCACATGGAAAAACAATTTTTTTCTAAAACCGATCTGCGGCGCGCGTATCCCCAGATACCGCCGTTTCCATAAGAAGTAGAAAAAATGGCCTCCGCAGCCCAATTCGGTTTATACGAATTTAATGTTATACTTTTTGGTTTAAAAAACGCGGGAGCTAACATTTTATGAATCATATCTTTTGTGAACTCGATTTGATCAATCCGTACATTAACGTTATTCTCGTAGCGTCACAGTCCATTCGGGAACGCATGATATACTTATAAAAAAAAAAAAAACCCGTTGGAATCCTGGTAAGAAATAGGCTGAAAATCAACAAGACAAAATGTAAGTTCGCAGCGACAGAAGTAACCTTTGTGGGATATGTAATATCGCCAAACGGTATATGTCCAAATCCCGTTACAACGAAACTCATACATGAATTCGAGAAACCAACATCCCTCGACCAGCTGCTCAGATTTATCAGTATGGTCAATTTTTACCACAGATCTATCAGATATGGTGCCGAGCTTTAACTTGAAGTGACATAAAACGCCAAGGATAATGATAAACGGCCAGTACTGTGAACATTGAGGCGAAACGAGCATTTGGCCGTCTTAAAACAGTAATGACAGGTGAGCTATTTTTAATACATCCGATTCCAGACTCAAAACTCATCCTGACGTCGGGCGCATCGCCTACTGTAATTGGTGTCTCTCTTAATCAACGCCTTAAGGGAGCTCTCTAACCGATTTAATTTTTTTCGCGTAAACGTAAATATAGCATGTTCGACCGCGAACTTTTAACGGTCTACTCAGCTATAAAGCATCTTAAAAATGTCGCACATGGGCGCGAATTAAACGTTATAACTGATCACAAACCGCCGCAGTATGCTTAACAAAAAAGGAAAGAAACTCACTCACTAATTACAATTCATATCTCTATACACTTCCAGCACCGAGCATATTGAAGAGTACTGGAACATGGTTGCTGATTTTCTTTCGAGAATCGAAGTGGTGCATGCAGCAATAATTGTCTCTCGAGATGATGATTTATGAAGAATATCAAATAGATAATGAAATAATGCATCTCCTATCTACAGATTACGTGAAATTCCAATTAAAAACAAAATCACGTCGACGACGTTCTTATTTTGGTTGATGAAGTTGATTGGCTCTTGTACCAGCAAGTTTGCAAAAGGTAAACTTGAAATCAGTACACGATTTAAATCATCCGAGCGATAAAAAAACCCTGAGATATCAGTCCGTAAACGATATTTTTGGCCTCACATGAACTCGAATCTTGGGCCAAATAATATCTGCCATGCTAGCGTTCAAAAGTGTCACGTCATATATTTTCGAAGTTTAAACGTTTTCAAGATAACGGCCGGTTCGAACATTGCCGATATGACATCGTAGAGGACCCCTACCGTCAATAAATCGTTACAGATACTTGATCACTTTTACCGATTACACCACAGGCTGAGTAGAAGTCGTTCCAACCGAAGATTCAACCACGAATTCTGTAGTAACAGCACATCTTACAGGATGGATTTTCCGTTTCAGAGCACCCAAATTCTTAACAACTGACAGGGATGCTAGGTTTACTTTGATGCTTTCCTCCATCTTTAATCGGAGAATCGGTACACACCACATCCGGGGACAACGGTATACAATTTGAAAGGGAAGAAAAAACTTGAGCGAATATACCGAACCTTGAAACAAACAATAAGCTGTCATAAATATTCTTGGTACGTCAATTTATCATTGATTTTTTTAGACTTCCGAACATGCCAAGTAGATTTGGGTTACGCGCCCGTCGAGTTAACACTTGCTTCGTCGTTACACTTACCGAACGAATTTTTCTCCCACCATCTGATGTGACCAGTACGAAATTCTGCGGTCAATTATATTGACGCTAGAGACAATATGCCCGACATTAGTTCGAAAACATTCACATACACTATTTGTGCATCTTGTTTCGAATACCTGCTACCATATATTCATACGCCAGGACACAGTGATCGACAATTGTTACAGGCCCCTTACGAAGGGCCGTTTTGGATAATAGCCGGAATAAAACATTTTCACACTGTGCATATCAAAGGTCAGTCTGAAATGATCCATAGCGACTGTTTAAAGCCGGCATGTGGTATTATAGACCAAATTTCGGTCCAAGGGCATGAGTTGTACACGAATTACACCAAAAGGCGTTAAGGATGTCGAGAAAATCAGGACTAAAGGAAACACTACCAATCTGAAACCAAAACAACGCCTCTTACGCCAACCACTAAAACACCATCCCTAAAGCGTACCGATAGTGAAATTTCCTACCAAATACTCACTAGTTAGTACGCCATTATTAAAAATAATAATAATAATAATAATAATAATAATCGTATTACTTGTTATGGTTAAATATTTCTATCTTCCGAAAATACAGCCGATTACCTTTTTATGTCGCTCCATATCCCCTCTCGTTTATTATCTTGATATATTAATTAACGGCCACCGTTTCGTTCATTTCTCGTTTTCCTTTGCACTCCTCGAATCACAATTTATTGATACTATGCAAACTAGATCAAAAATTATTTCATTGTTTTCCTTTTTTATACATATACATTAGGTTATTTTTTCAACTCTATATGTAAATATCGAAATTAGTAAAAAGGTCCGGTATAACCGCTATCGTAAGCTTCAGTATGCCGATCCTCGGTCGTGAATATGTATAAGATTAAAATAAAATTAAGAAGTTACAAAAAAAAATACCGAGTGGAGCTCGGTCGCCCAGGTACTACATATATATATATTAGTGTTGAATCCACGGGGGAATAGGGGCATCCCCCTCCACCAAAGAACCAAAGCCTCTATGAAGAAATTTATTATAATAAAGAAACTTAATTTATGCTGTAAAAATATTTGTATAAATTTCACCTATGGATTTAATTATAACTAATATTTAATACGGTACTCTAGTAAAATTATTAATGTTACATTTTTATTTTATTTTAAACCCAAATGCCATCGATCTTTTGCTTTCTTATTTATTTTTAATTTTTATTTTTTAATGTAAATGAAAATAGTTCAATGAGAAACTTTCTCACGAAGAAAAAATTCTGGTCGGATTACTAAACAAAAATAAAAAAGAAGTAGTCTAATAAAAGTACTACCTTTCTTACTTAGTTTGCAACTCAAAATTATTCTTTGATTGTGAGAAATTACATATATCTGGCGCTATATCTTGGTTAATTCGTAGAAGAAATTAATATACACGTGCTGAATATCGGTATCAGATTTTATCATGATCGTAAAGTTCAATGCATGGTGAAAATGTACTTTGTCGTCTATGAGTAATTACGATCGAGCCGTTCGATAAGATCTGATAAGTTCCCGATATTCAGGGATGGTAAATAGGGCTGTGCCCTGGTGTGTATATTAATTCCGAAAAAGTAGCGAATTGTTCGACTAGCAGAAATCTAGGTACGTAAAAATGCACTTATTTGTATTCATGAAGTTGGCCAAGCATATTAACTTATTCGCCAAACAAACCGAAAACTATCCTGCTCTCCCAAAAGATATATGTAGACGTCATCAAAATTTCTGTGCAAAATTGAAAAATAAACTACCAGTGTTAGGGAAAACGAACCGTTGAATTCTTTCAATTCTCGTTAAAATCATCATATTCCGAATAAAACATTGAAGGTGTATTTTTTAGAAGGATTAAATATAACAAAAAGATGTCGTAAAATAGCAACAATATACGACATCTCATTAAATCGATGTACCGCCTATAGCGGGTATTTCAGTATTAGTTTTCAATATCGTTGTAGAGGTATAAAACTGCGACTCTCAAAAAGAAAAAGAAATGAGTTTATACAAATCGAAAAAGTTGTAACTGTCAAAACTAAAGCAAAATGATTTAAATTTACACAAATAAAACATATTTTACTATAGAAAAATATGTTATCCTTACAATTCGATATACGTACTCTTTTATCCATTCCGATGGTACCTAATTTATTTCGTTTTTACAAATATTATAGCAACAACAAATATTTAGGTACGAGTAAATTTTGTATTTAAAAGGCGTTATGCACTCTCTGCAATTTAGTGGTGTCGGATCAAATCAGATGACATGTAAATGACCCGTTTCACCCGATAATGCCAAATTTTTAGTTAGAGGTCTAGTGGTTAACAGAGTGATTTATTCATCACATACTTTGTAGAAATTTGAAAAATTCAATATATCTGTAGATTCGGAATTTGCTTTTTTTGGAGAAAATGTGTTTCGATCGCCTCTATGTTGAACAGGTATGTAGTATTTTATTAATTATTATTTAGTACTTCGACTTAGCGTAATGCAGTTATGCGAATCAAATCATTAGTCAAATATAAATATCGTAGCTGGTCGGAAAGTATAGGGACATTCGATATAGTAGGGAATCTGATTATTCCGACCAAAGGTAATATTTTAATTAATCAGTTTTGTATTTACACATAAAAATAGTTCTCTCAGAAAACATGTATATTGTGGGATAGACTGGCCAAATGGCGAAAGCTGGGTCTAAAGAAAAAAAAACATTTATATTGTGAGACTTGATAATTCTTTCCTCTGATGTCTTTAAACTAATTTTAAAGATAATTTCAGATTTTATTTATCTCATATTAACAAACCTGTAACAAAGTACTATATTTTCTGGGCCATTCCTCATTTTTTTTTTCATACGCATCTGCGCCCTTAATGAATTCCATTATTCATTTTTGTTAGTTGTTGAATTTTAATCTATAATTATTCAGCTCACGTCTGACGAATGCAAAGTTCATATTGCATCTAAATGAAACGAATTACAAATTTTAAAAACAATTGTAGAATAGTTTATAGCGCTCATAGAATAGCAGAAAAATTATGAATAATGTTTAACAGAATTAATTTTTGATATGAACCGACTGACTACTCTGCATGTTAGATTACCATAATAATTATTTACGTTGCCGTGTTTTAACACAATCATTATTCACGGTTCTTTAAGAATAATAATGATTATTAAGTACAAACAGCGGCGAGTAAAATATCGATTCAAAAGAATTTAAAAAAAATTAAAATAAAAGTAACTGAATTGGTCTGCGATAAACGAAGTAATTATTTCGTCTTCATTTAATAGTAACAAACAAGTTAGAGTGTGGTATAGAGTGCAGCTTTTTTATCAAATTAACAAATTTTGAATTTTGTTTAAACTAACTTACTTGTACAGTTTTAAACTTGCAATATTTAGTTCGGGGCCAATATTATGAATTTCTGCTACTCAGGTCCTCATTTCCGAGAAGCTAATGAAACGGCTTCTAGACTTTCTACCGACTTCCGCAAAATGTTACGAATTATTTCGATTCGAGAGCCCCTATTCTTGGAGCCAATGTAATGAATCCTCCCTGCATAGCTTCTGTTGAGTCACTGGTCACGGCGTCCTTTGAGATACTTCTGCTTCTCTTTTACTTGGGTTTCTCATCGGCGACTTGGACAATTCGAAGATCCCAGATTTTCTGGACGCTTCAAAGAAAAAAAAAAACACCTGACCAACTACCAGCGAACTTTAGGCTTTTGTTAATATTAAACGGTGCAGGGGCACGGGTGATGAAAGGAAAAAATAACTGCTCGCGCGGAGTATCACAGCGGGCACGGGCCCGAGTGTTCCTATACTTCAGCCGCTAATTATTAGAGATCCAAATTTTAAAAAAAAAAAGGCAAAAACTGAAACCAGCGTCAACATAAGATGTTTTATTAACTTCGCCACAAAAACAAAATGAATAAATAAATCGCTGACTACATGCAGTGACTAGACGCATATTAAAATAATTCCGCTATTCAACGGTGATTATGGCGAAATAGAGGAAAATACCGTTTCCGAACACAACATCGAAGCGCTTTTCGAACAATACTTCGACGTAGCAGCAAATAACAAAACGCAGACAGCAAAACGGAAAAAAAAACAAATGACCAGCGGCGAAACGGTCTTGTCTTTTGACTGATTAGATTAAAAGTCCAACAACAATGTGTGATAATCGGCGATTAAAAGTACAGCAACTGTGTCGCCTATTATTCTCTGATATCAGACTATTGCAAAATTCTTCTGCCGCTTACATAGTTCTGCTAGCCTAATAAAACGTAACTGTTCGGAATTAATATACACATCCGGATACAGCCGCATCCGTCATCTCGGAATATCGGAAATTTATCAAATGGCTCGATCTCGCCAACACTCGCACAAGCACAAGTAGTGTAATGAACTGTATGAACCTGATAAAATCCGATACTGATATTAGGCACATGTATACTAACTGCTTCTACAAATTAATCAAGAGATAGCGTTGCAAATATCACTCCACGCAGCACACAAATAATTTAGAATTTTCGAAGCTCAGTTGCGCCAGTTCGTATCAATATATATACATATATATATCTGACTTCTAAATATAACATGGACGACGAAAAAAAGCGTTGAGTATTTTATATCGTTTTTAACGTTTTTACTCTTAATACTTCATATAAAAATGCAACAATATTTATTTATCATACGTCGTTTTCAAAAACGAGATTCGTTAAGTTTTTCGTTTTTCGTTCGAGAACAATTCAACATATTTAATTTCAAAATTTACTGCTTTAATCGTTATTCCCGAAATGGCCATTTCTTGGTAAACAGTCAATTCTTAATATTGTAATCTAGTAATTTCTTAATATTGTAATCTAGTAATTTGTTAATATTGTAATCTAGTAATTTGTTAAATGTACAACTGAGAAGCATTTTCTAAATTGTTTAATCGAAAAAAATTATATATTTCACTTTAGACTATTTGGAATAAACTTTATAATCGTTCTTTTACGTGTAATACTATTGAATGTGGAAGTTTTCAAGTTTTATAATGCGATATGCTTTCTTTTAACTTTTCTTCACTTTGTCATTTTTTATCCTGTTCACGCAGATTATCGATAAAATCATTTTAAAAAAATCCGCGTTTAAATGTTACTGATTATCCGACGCTCTGCTTTGCCGGAAGATAATTTAACAATAAATAACTTTATTATAAACGAACAGAATATTTATTATTAAAAATAACACGAAGAAATGTTTCAGAGCCAATTATTAATTTTCTAGGTCGCTTCTGTATTTCTTTTTATTATCTGTAACATTGCAGATACGATGTGCAAGAATTTATACATTATTTCCGAATTTTTTAAATGAGAAAAATCTCCACTCTAGAATCTTTTCTTTATCTGTTAAATTTCAGTTCTTAACATTACTCAATAATTATTTGATTATATTATTAAACTTTTCGGTTTTCTTTATTTATTTTTCAAGAATCGTTAAATTTGTCTTTAATATTCACGTAATTGTTAATTTCAATTAAATTTCGTGTTAAATATTAAATCCTTTTCGATTTCATTTTATAGTATTATATTCATGGGAGAAATTCTTCTATATTTAATTAGCATTTTTTCGTTAATATTATTTCGTGAACTCGTCGAGTATATTTTTAAATTATCTATCTCTCTCTTTCTGATTTCACTTAATTATTATAACGGCGGTAATTTGCAAAGAAACTGCTACGAAGCAATTGGAATAATGTTGAAAACTATATCCCGAAAGTTGTTATTAGTGAAGTAATTCCAGAACACGGAATCGATGAAATACAAAAAACTGTTCTTTCTAAAACAGCTTACATATTCAGAAAAGTCATAACAGAATATAAATGTATATACCTTAGCAATACATATTTCTAGTACTATGAAAATACCGTAAAAAAAACAAATAATTACAAAAAACGAATAATACTAACTCACCAGAAAAAAGTATTTCAAAACAAGGATTTTTCTAAATTCTACCATAATTTATACAATATTATACGTTTATGTTGAACACAAGTTGGAGATTGTGATAACTTTTCAGTTCAGCTATTGCGAATTATGGTAGAAATTAAGAAAGCCCTTAATTTGAAATATTTCGGTAAGTTAATGTTATTATCGATATAACCAGTGTATTTTTAAAATTTTTTCAATTTTTTTTTTTTGGTAACTTTGAAATTTTAATAAATTTATTCTAAGAGAATTATGCACAAACTATATATAATCATTATTGTCGATAGAGTTGAACGATTTTACGTGTCGACTAATACCGCGAAATTACCCAAATGATTACATTGGCAGGTCGTGTGTGTTTCATTGGTCGACACCAGCATGCAGCCTTCTTCAGACCACATGTTTTGCATATGGTCCCAATGTACGCAAGAAACATTGCTGACATTTTCCGTCTGCAAATGTTCGAAAGACAGTGTAACCGGCTGATTTAACTGTATGTTACTTCGTCCGAAAGAAACCAAAAGCACTTTACTGTTGATTCGTTTTTCGTCTTTACCCACCGACGACGGCGTGGCTCTTAGTATATTCTCTAAACTGTCGAAGACAATGTACAAGACGCGAACCATTCCGAGTTCGCTGTTTTCCAGTAACGACGTTTTCAGGAACTGAACATAACTGCTGCTTTTAATACGGCATTCGGTACTTAAGGACATCGGGAAAGTCTTATCGACTACGTCTTGCGTTTGCAATATTTGAACCTGTAGTACAATATTTTTCTCGCAGTGCGTGATGGTGCGCTCTTTAGACAGCGTATTGGCCAGAAGAAATGAGGTTTCTTCCAAATTAACCAACAGTGAACTAGCCAGCTGCATTTGTTCGCGGTAAGGTAAATCATGCCAAGACGCTAACGTATTCGAGTCCAGCAGGTGACTGCCGATCTGCACGACCGATCGCAATAAATCGAATACAACGGCTTCTCGCTGCCGAGGATCCGGGAACACAAGAATGTCTTTAGACATTTTTTGAACCATATCTTCGATCAACTTACAGCTAATGCTGATGTCTCCGCCGTACAAAGTTTTACTACTGTCCGTCAGTTGCGACAGATCGCTAGCAATTTTCATAATTGCTTCGCCGTCCATAATTCGATTATTGAGACTAACTAACCGTACAGATTTGCAATCTGATAAATCTGGTGCATCCGGAGATCGAACGGCGACGTTTTCGGATATTGCTTGACATCGCCAACGAGCAAAGCCGCTGGCACCGTCGGGACACGATTGAATGGAAATGTCACCTCCGTTCGTGTAATTCCAGAATAAATTTCTGACATTTTTCGGCTCACAAACCGGTCCTTTTTCGTCGTTCAACAGCCGCGAGCTATTATTATTATTATCGGTGCTAGTGCTAATTGGTTGCGATTCGCTAGTTGTCTGTACCGCTGTAGGATGATGTTTTATGCATATATAATGTGCTTCTAAGTACTTTACCGTTTCCGGGCACGCGTCGTCGAATAAACTAGCATCTGCCCGAATGCTACAATTTCTTTTCTGTTGGCAATGTGTTCGCAAAATGGGAAACGATGTATGCGACATACAGTTTACGTTCCATGTGGTATTAGATTGATCGTTACAGATAACGATGGAATAGCGCCCGTAATTCGCCCGTATCAAATTAATAACAGAATCTTCCGAACATTCGATTTTTAACATTTTACCATCGCACGCGTATGCTGATTCGTACGACATACTACTAGCGGTCATTATAACGTTAATTTCTAACAGAAACGTTAGGACACTTGCCCAGAATAAACATTTAATAACTACCATGTCCGAATTAATATTCAAAATTATATAAAGTTTACGCCTGCACAACGAACCAAACATAACATTAAAACCTAAAACATAGATCGCAGTGATGGACGTGATTCGTTACAAGGAAAAACCAGCCTTGTAAATGACGTAACTGCAACAATCGACCTAGAGCATTTGGATTGGTGAAAATTATTAGTCTACAGGTGATGTCGTAGAAAAGCCAAATCAAATTAGAAAAAGCAAAAGCAAAAATCTGAAAGCGATCTTTTTACTTTTATTTTATCTGGCTCGTTTTCATTAAAAAAAAATCCTATAGATAGCAGTGCACAGTATATTTTTTTATTCATATCAGTGATTATCATTACTGTACCGCGGTAAAGCCGCTCTTATGTTTTAGTTGATAAATACTACGGAGGTGTAATTTTAATGTGTTACATAACGATTGAAGAAAAATGAAATGTTTAATGTTTGAACGGGGCAAAATTTTAATTAATGTTCAGGATTCCGTATGCATATAATATATGTAATTCTAAAAGATGGCTCAGAAACAACAAAAATTTTCAATTAAAATATTCCATTAAACTATGCACTCACGATCCGGTTGACTTAGAAACTTCAAAATCAGATCATAAATTACAATAAAAACGCGAAAATAACTGTAAATATTAGAGTCGAAATTTTTTTAACTTCTCTAGTTCGGAGCATCCGTGATTGAAACTTTAAAATTAGGCCCTCCGGGAACAAGAAACTCGAAATTTTGAAAACGAATATTTTTTCCCCGAGCATGTGATACATCGATGGAAAGTTCAACCTCTCGGTACAGTAATCTAGTAAATAGTAACGAATGAGGATGAAATGATGGTTTAATTAATAGCATTCATATATAACTCTATGTGTAGGTTCAGAAAACAAACAAGTACAATTGAAAATTTTTAAATATTTATTAGTACGAAAATGTTCTAGCATACGTGTGTTATTTATTTATTTATTGTATTTACAAGTCGCTTTTGGACTACAAGGTCACTAGCGACTACGGTTTTACAGAGAATTATAACATTTTATATTGAATATCGGAAAATGCGCGAAACAACAAAATAATCAAAAAAGTCAACTAAAGGCTGAGGAAGTTAGATCAGTTGGAATACTGAGAGCATACGTGTGTGGGTATATTAATCCTTCCAAAAATTCATTATTAAATGGCAGTTACTCATTAGTATTTTTTTTGTTTTTTTTTTCTCATACAGTATGGCACTATGTGATGCGTGAAAAGAATTGGACTGAAAATATTTATTTTTAGTTAATTATTGCAAAATGTAAAATATCAGGAAAAAGTGTGAAGAAAGATAACGTAGAATTTAAGATGATTTAAAAATCACTTAATAATTCATAACTCGTTAGGCCGCTAAGCATAAAATTTAAAATAGATAACTCTAATGTCAAATATTTTACATAAAATAAAAACACATCTGATAACCAATTAATGTGTAACCTCGTGTTCAGTCGAAATACTGCAACAAGAAGGAAATCTCGGTACGAGCTAACTGAAGTATGAAAGTTCGAAAAAATCGAGACAAATACTCAGCAAATGTATAAAAAAAGATTTTGAACGAAACATGTAAATTGCAACTAAAAATTTTCGGTTTTCGAGTTGTCACAAAGTTTGTAAATTTATAAATAATTATTTTTCTAAGCATGTATTTCGTTAGAAAGCTACAATTATAACACGTATTTATAACGTAATAATAAATATAGTTAATTTGATGATTCTAATGTTAAATAAAAATAAATATATTTTTTAATATGTATAATTGCTTGCTTGGTTTTTTAAAGATTACCACTTTCGAGCTATTCCACTCTCTAGTCGGATAAAAGATAAGTAAAATTACGAATGGGTGCATATATCTCTTTCACTATATATATATATATACATATATGTACGGGACAATTTATAAAAAAATAAATTTAAAATATCAGCTGACAATATGAAGAATTACTATTTTCCCGATTTAAACGGCTAATACAAATAAAATTTTTAGTTTTCCGAAGATTATTCGCTTATTATTTGTGTAAATTTTTTCTTTTTATTAATAACATAAAAATGAACTCTCACTATCACGAATATCAGAAATATACGGAATTTAAAACGACCGCAAAAAAATCACCTTCCAAAAAATTGATAGGTAGTCTATACTTTTTTGTACAAAGTCCCCCCCCCTTTTGTATTCATGTTCGAGATGTTGTGTTCTGGTATTTTTCAAGTTATTTAACGAAACTTGCATTTACAGAGGACACGGATTTTTTTACTGCCCCCCCCCAAATAGCGAGTTTAATTAATTAGCAACCGGAACTTATCGATTTTTGCCATATGATGTTTGATGTTTATTATAGAATCTTAACATTTCCGATGAACCATATCATGATTATCCGGTACATTATGTGTACGCAGTGCTAAAAAGAAAAGCGAGACAATTCTATCCCAAAAAAAGTGATTAGCGCGCTGTACATATATTATAGAGTAGGCCAACCAACGCTTTTATAATTATTTGTCGACACGAATGAGATTTTATTTTTCGTCAACGGATTTGATTTTATACTATCCGACAAGCCTTTGTAGAGGATCAAGATTGAAAATGATATTTTAGATACAGAGAATAGTTCGCTGCTACCTAAAAACTGCTGAGAAATTGGTCTTCCAGTTAATTCGGTATAAATGGATAGATATAATTTATAGCATAAAATTCATAATGAAGACATTAATAAAAGTTCCGTTCTCCCTTTCCACCGAAAATCAACATTGGTTTTTCTTCATTTCTGAAATTTACGCATTCTGCAAATTTTATTACCGTATAGATCACAATCTATTTTTCACACAGGTTTTGTGTTTTAATTTTTTTATTTTCTTCAAAAATTCTTAGGGCTGGTAGGGCTAACGGCACTAATTAACTCCCCTTTATTACAAGCGCCCATGACCGATCTACCTTGCCTTGAAAATACGCCAAACGATAAAGGAAAAAATTAAAAAACACATCTGCCTAGCGGGTACAGGTGTGTAATTCTTTAACAAGTACCGTATACAACATTGGAGCAACCGGACGACGCCGGTTTAAAATTAATCGCATCGGAAAATCGATTGTGACAACATTTCCAGAATAGCAAATACGTTGGCGCATTCGGTTTCATATAGAACAGCTCGGCATAATTTGTGCGTAACGCCAGCTAGGAAAAATCCAAAATATTGCAACTTTAGGTGGAAAAAACAACTTGCCCGCCGAAACGCATAACGTTTTTCCGAACTTTTTTTTTAACGCAACCATCGTAATTGATTTACATTACGCAATAATAAACATGCTAACCAACATTTAATAATAATTCGCCATCATTCTCACGAAAAACTGATAAACTATCGTTCAAAAAAAAAAGCAATCAAGTAATTAAGCCCTCTTCAGGATTCTTCTTCGGCCGACAATATTGTGTTGCTAGAATAGCACCAGAAACGATACGAATTTAGACGTTCCCTCGCCACGATACAACAGAAAACCACAGGAAATGCTGCGATCATATTGATAAGAGAAATTTATTAGTGTAACTTTGTTCTGATAAAAAGTTTGGTGTTTAATTATCTAAATACGCGCACGTCATTATAGGGAACATACATCGTTAGCCGTGCTGTAAATATTACAGCTAGATGACGCAATTATCCACGTTTAAAATAAAAAAAAAATACAAGTTTTCATTTCAGGCTCAAAAAAAAAAAAAAAGAAAAAAAAGTTTTCATTTGGGACTTCATTTGTAGATAACAATTTAGATATTTTATAAATTTGGCTTTTAACTTCGCCGATAAATACATTTTTCAAAATATATTTTTTACATATTCTGTATATTAATGACAACCTCATTCTTTTTCTGTCACAAAAATTTGTCCAAAATTTGACATTCAAAATTTACTTTTTTTTTTTGCAGTACAGACGAAAAGAATGATGTCAATTTTCCTCGTTCTAAACGAAGTATAGAAGTGATAGAGCTGGGGATCTGAAAGTGTCTCCAGGCGGGTTTTCGACGGAGTCCCTTACGAAGCACGAAGGGCCGAGTTTTATATATAATATATTTATATATATAGACTGGATGCTTCGGATCTGTCCAAGGGGAGGAAGCGTTCGGACTTACTAATTTTCTGTAATTCTTTATAATATTTTTAAAACGTCACAAAATATCAAGGCAAAAGTATTACAGATTTCGTTACGGGATTTTTTTTCATTCCCCCACCGTAAAAATGGCATTGCTATTATAAGCGTGACACAGAATAGTGCAAATTTTGTTTTAAAATATTTTTTATTACCCCCATATAGACATGACTGTTATTATTATTATATGTACTACGCAAAAACGGTAGAAATTTCCTTTTAATGATATTCTTATTGCTTTCGGCCTGAGAAGAATGCCGTGATCAATAAATTAGGTGACAGGGCTTGCCGGCTGTTTCGCAGCTTAAACGTTCGGACTTCTAATTATTTTACTTGGTAAAGTTTTAAAAAAACCACAACATTCACATAACGTTCATTTAAAAAAAAAAAAAGCGTACGTCAATAAAAAATACGGAATTTGGATTAGAATACCTCAAAAAATAAAAAAGGCTAGCAGGGTCACGTCACGTTTAATTATTTTTGAAATATGAAATTGGAAATACTTCCTATCGTTCTAATCATTTTAAAATTTTTACACCGTTTTTTAACTTTAATGAATTTGTCAACGAAGAAATTAGTCCGTTAAATGAGAAGAAAGAGAAAATAGCGTTCTATTCTTAAACGTTTGAGGATAGAAGATAAAAAAAATAATTCAGGAGCAGATATAACAGAAGAAGAAGGAAACGCGAGAATATACGAGAAGCACCGATAGGGGAAAGCAGATCAACCGAGTTTTAGTAGAAAAGAATAGAAGGACGATTGTTCAGCAGGCATTAAAATAAAACATGAGGAAAGTAATTAGAAAGGGGTGAAAAGGACTAAATGGAGTAGAAGTAGATGAAAACCGTAAAAATGATATGGAAAAAGACTGCAGTTAAAGTGAAGGCGGCTAATAGCGGAGGTTTTTTTTTTAAATTTATTTACCATGACATGCACAGTATCTTTAGCTAGAATTGCGGAAAATTGGGAATTGCATTTCCAGACTCTTTAAGAAAGGATTAAAAAAGGATATGATGGTTGTAGGATCGTCTTGTAGTTGAGATTTAACTTTAGGAGGTAGTTTGTGCTTGAGCCGCAGGCTCTGGATTAACGGACACATAGGACGAGAAAATGAGTAACAGAAATAGGAACATTGCATGAGGAGCATATTGGAGCGGAGAGTCTAGACAAAATTCGGCCATGTGAATATCTTGTGCGCCCGATGTGAAGCCGTGCCAGAGCGGTCTGGTTTTTACGAAGTGGGGGAAAGTGTTTCGTGGATGGACGTTGTCTTTGATGAGGCGTAATGGTGTCCGGAGTTAGACCACTTGTCTTGCCACCGGATCCAGAAAAGTTATTTAATTAAAGCGTCTGGGTTAGTAGGGTCCTCATATTCGGAGCAGGTCACATCGGTGCTGCTTCCTTTGCTGCTCTGTCAACAATTGTGTTTCCCAAAATGCCTGAGTGTCCCGGTATCCGTATAAGCAACGGAATAAGAGATTGATTTTTTGCAAGGACCTCATAGATGGACGCTATTATATGGTTACGTTTTTTGTCTTTCTATATTTCCCATGGCCATCATGGAATCAGTTACAATGGTTATGTTTGTCTGATGCATATTTGACGCATACGTCAAAGCTAAGAATATACCGTACAATTTCGAAGTCAATGCCGAGAAAGAAGATGGTAAAGTAAACCTACATATGACTCTACCTTCTTGCATACCAGAGCACATCCTGCTGAGCTATTCGAACTGGATCCATCAGTGCAGTAAACTACGTTTCCTCTGAATGACAATAGCTTCTTAAGAATAATTTCAAACTTGGCCGTTTTTTGATGTAACGATGAATAGTCAAATATAGCTATGCGCTGTTTGTTCACGGAGATAAATCATTTGAGGAGCTGCATATTGAGCCCCCGAAAGCATGGTTGCGACTGAGGATCTACATTTAGTAGGTTATATGGATAAATGGAAAGGCAGGATGCGAAATTTAGGATCTGCTTGGTTCGATGAAATAGGCAACGATTGCGTTTAGATAATTCTTGTTGCGACGCTAACACAACTTCTGCCGCTGGAACATGAGTGAGATTGTAGAGCGTTTAAGAAAAGGCAAGTATCAAGAAGACTACGGTCGAAGAGGAAGAGGTGGCTGAATAGAGTGATAAAAGGAGACAGAATTAAGTCATGAAGAAGAATAAGAGTCGAGCCATAGTTTGGAATGAGCATCTGAGGAAAGGAAAACAAGGTTATGAGCAGAATAGGTGGCTAAACATTTTTACTCTTAAATTTTATAGTTTGAAGTGTTGCATTTTTTCCATATTCTAAAAACCATCAACTTCCAAGCTGCTTTAAAACGGGTGGTAGACCCCTTTTTTTCCCAATAATACTGGTAAATAGCGGAGTAATGTTTCATTTTCCTCTTTAATATTATCACGTTATGAATATAAATATGGAATTAAGGTTGACGGAGAAGATATCATGTCGTTAAATTTGCTGACGACCAGGCTTTGCTAGCTGATAGTGCCAAAACATTATCAACTATGAACCGAAGATTAAATGAAAATATGAATAAACAGGAAATGAACGTCAAAGACTATGATCATGGTGTTTGGCAAAATTCGTCAGCAAGTAAGAATTGGAAAACATAGTCATCGAACAGGTATCAGCGTTTAAATATCTCGGTCAAATAGTAACAGATAACGTGGACTGTGCTCAGGGAATCGGCAGGCTTATTGCAACGGGTAAAATGGCGTTTAAAAACAAGCAGGCCTTACTCACTCAAAAATCCTCAGCCATAGATCTTTGGATAAAAATATTTGTATGGTCGATTATATGTTGCGGAAACATGGACGTTGAAACAAGCAGAGCGGAACAAGATTGAGGCATTCGAAATGTGGTGCTATAGAAGGTTGCAGAAAATCAGTTGGACAGATAAAGTAAGCAACAAAGAAGTACTGGAAAGAATGGGGGAAGAAAGAAATATTATGCAACGGATTCGCAAAACGCGGCTTCAGTGGTTAGGACATGTTTTCCGGCAGGACCAGAATATATTAATAGATATAATAGAAGGAAAAATAACAGGGAAAAAGACGCGGCGGGCGTCCTCGAATAACCTTTTTGGATACTGTACTGAAGGAGACTGGAATGTCATCATACTCCGAGTTAAAAAAGAGGGCGATGGACAGGCTGGCCTGGAGACGATTGGTGCATGGTGCGAACCAGCCGCAAGGCTGACACACAGATGATTATGATAATCACGTTATCATTTTTGTTTTATATAATATGCTGAGGCTCTGAAAAGATCTGCGGACCATTTTTTAGTTTCCGGTCTTACCGTTTTAGATATACATATATTTTTCCGAACACAGAGCCTTCAAATTTTGAAATTTTTAAACTTTCGTGTTTTTACGGTATTCTACGGACAAAAATGTTCTGATAAGAAACAAAAAAAAAAAAACAATCCCGTGTAACTACCGTAGAACGAGATGTGAAATTTAAAAAAAAAAAATTTGCAGCCTGATTTTCGTATTTTTCGAAATTTAGGCCCTTAAATGCCAAAATTTTTAGATTTCTGTATTTTTTCAGCGTATTCTATAAATAGACATTCGACGATTAAAAAAAAAAAAAAAAAAAATCATTATGAAACAAGCCGCGGAATTGTTTTAAAAAGATTTTCTTACGATTTTTAATTTTTTCAAAATTGGGGCCGTTCAGTTTATAATTTTTGGAGTTTTACAGTATTCTTATGATCCCCGGTGAAGAAAAAAAAAGGTCGACTAGAAAATAAAATTAACTCTTTAGCTACTATAAATTGTGCTGTACGATTTTTGGCCGTCACACGGTTTTATAAGATATAACAAACGACATCAATTAAAGACGACGTTTTATGCGCTCAAAGTTATTCCGTGTAGGTCAAAAAGATGACCGTAATTTACGTTTACATTACATCAAATTCAAAACGAAAACTTTTCCTATTTTAAATTTGTAATATTTCATTTAGCTTTCTCGTAAATATTGAGACGGATTCGGTACTTGTGGCGCCATCTTTTGACGATGTTTGAGTTAAAAATTAATCTCTAGTTGTTCATTAATTCAGGATCTTTCGGAAGTCGTCGTCCTATTTTTGCATCTCTGCTCGAGTTGATGCTTACTCGGCCAAAACCAAAAATCCCCGCGTTCGGCGTCAAGACCGGTCGGATACACGGTCACATCGGGGTAGAGACGTAATGGTGTCTGAGTGGTAGTGGTCGAGGGCTGAGACAGTGACACAAGTTCCTGCGGCGAAAAGCGCAGAATACTGTGTGGGTTGAGTAACGTTGAGCTGCAGGCAGATTGTATAAATCCCGCTAAAATCAGGCAGGGATGAAAGCGCGCTGGTCACTTCTAACTTCTAAAAGCTTCGATGCAGCCTTTGCTGTTATATCGCGCGTGATCTTGTTCTAGTCGATCACTAACTGCCACTGTGGCAGCGTTTAAGAATAAATTCGTTTATCTGGTCCGTGTCGCTGTGTACGAGGTACTTTTCAAAGACCGCGTGGTTTGGTAAACCGCTTTTGTAGTTTTTTTTTTGTAAAATTTTATGGTTTTCTAGTCGCAAATTGTATTTTCATCGTCTGGATGTTATTTTTGATCGATTTTCCGTTAAATATACGCGTTTTTTGTTAGTTTCGTTGGTTTTTTTTTTTTTTTTTTGTTACCAAGAACATCACTAACGGACTGGCTTTTTAGGGCGCATCGGGAAAATTCAGGGGTAAAAAGAAAGGGCGGTGATCGCAAAAGATAAATTAAATGCTTGGGCGCGCCGAGAAAATGCCAGTTTGCCCGCTTAGCCAGTCCGTCAGTGGTGAAAATCCATCGTGAGATCTCCTATTTGGAGAGGTGCCGCGGCGCGAGAGTTTTTATTTGTTTTTATCGAAAAGCCTAAGCCCTACCGGAGAAAGCGTTCGAAATCGTGATCACTTGCGTCCGCGAGTTTACTGTATCGTGGGAAAAATCTAGTCGCGATAGCAAGTTTTTTTTTTTGTTCCTATACATTTTCTTCACCTCTTTCCTTGAATTTGATCTATCGCGCGAACTTGGAATTCCTATCAAGTGGCTCATGAAACATATGTTTAACGTGCCGCAATTCGAGGAACATGCGCGGAAGCGGAGAGTACAGAAAATTATTTTTTAGATCCTTTTTAAAATCTTTTCGGTTTTCTCCGTATAACTATTACTTTTTTTTTTTTTTTTTTTGTATTTGCCGCATATCTACAGGTTCTAATTTTTTGAAGTCATCTCTTGTGCCCTGAAAACAAACATTATCAACATTTAGTGTATTGTACTGCAAAGAAAAAGAAAATTATATTTTTATTAATAGATTTGTGTGCATGTTTTCATTACTTCCGTTAAATTTAAATATTGCATCAATCGCATTGTTTACGGAAGTATCGTTCGCGCATCGATACATTATTGATCTCTTGATATCTTCTTTGGATCATTATCGAGAGGGGGGATATGCATTTCACTTGTGTGCGAATTTAGCGATCAAGTTGTAGAATTGATTTAATGATACGGTTGCCTCGTTTAATGCATTTCTCATATCGTCCGCTAAAACTGTTCTACTAAATGCTAAGAAATGCACTCACCTCACAGAGTTTGAATGTGTCTTATTATTTTTAACAAGTACGCTATCATTTTTCAACATGTCCATCATTATGTCCTTTGCTGCAAAATAGCAGCAGCTGGTGTAACCCCTTGTGTAGTTCGCAATATTCTATCGTCGAACTTAGAACTGCGACACCTACTATTATCTTATAATTCATTTCCTAACGTTCCTAAACATATTTTCAAAATAGGCTTTTTGTATTCAAATTATGCTCGGTATACGTTATAAGTTCTCCTAACAATAACTTACATATATATAGTTTAGCCAATGATTACAAATTAGGATCGTGTCTGAGATTACAACTCTTCAAATTTTTTTCCTATTAATTATATACCAGTATAGTCCATGTATTGGTTCAGTTTGCATTAATGATCACAATTTATATGTAATACGGACCGTATAGCAAAATTTCTTCAAATCCGATATAATTGTGTGCAATCTAAAAGCTCCATAATTATTCAGAACCGCTAGGTGAAACATGTTTGGTACAATACCGATCATCCCACTGACGCGACAGTGTGAATAAATGTCTAAAAACGAAAGAAAGAAAATGCTTCATATTTCAGACTGAATTTAAAGGCTTCAATCACGTTTGTCTGCGCTTATCGTCTTAGCAACACCTATATTTTCTCGTAATTGCGCAATCAACTTCTTTCAGTGGACCGTTCAGCTCACATATATTTTCATTTCGATATTGCACAAATGTAAATTATAGTAATCCTTTTTATAACGTTCGCAAATCCTATTGGTTTGTTGTACATGTATGTACGACGTTGAATATCTTTTTTTTTTTTTTTTTTTTTTTTTTTTTTTTTTTTTTTTTTTGGTGGCATTGCATATCGTGTAGTATTGAAAATATCTAATTATTGAATGTTTAATTTTCAAATAGCTGTAAAAATAAATATTCAAAGCTATGTGTATTTATTATTACGCAAAATACTTAATGTTACCAAAAATTAATATAAAATGATTAATAATGGATCTTGCAACAAGCTAATCGGAAATAATAAATCATGCACTGAAATATATGTACGCCGCAATAAGAATTAGCGCAATTTTACATTTAAACAATGGTGAATTGCAAAACAATTATTTTCTGTACAGTTTTTTACAGAATTATTTTTTTCCGAGTAAACGCGTTTTTAGAGCTCTGGAGGTGCAGTTTTGAGGGTGAAAATTTGACTACATTTAATTAGAGGAGTTTCCTTTAACAGACACGTTTATTAGAAACTTTAAAATTTGTAATCAGTATGATAGTCGTGTCAAAATCAAAGATACATCCTAAGTTTCGGTTTTTTTTTTCAACTTTCCATTAACTTATAAAAATTCGATATAAATCATGCTTTAATCAGAGAGATTTTCAACGGGGTAGTAGAACGTGGCCAAATTTAAAGTAATTTTCTTTGAATTTCAAAACTCTTAATTTTAAGCTACAATCCAGCTACGTTTCTCATGTAACATTACTTAAAAACATACATATTTATAAGCCGCTATAAAATGTTTAAGTATAATAATCACGCGATTAAGATGGCGAAATTCTGCGGTTTTATAAAACGTCCGTATATTTATAAAACTTCAATAAATAATCGGAGTACCGTCTTACTACCACTAAAAAGCAATCATTCGATCTGTATCGAAAAAAACGCCTAGAGGAAAAATTATTGTTTTTTAATCTTGATTTTAGTTAATTTTTGACACGGAACAAAATGCTTTGGCTGTGACCTAACTAGCAGAAACCGTCACACTAAAGTGGAACGCGAGGGCGTTACGCGGAAGGTAAATAAGAATGCAGCCTTTCCTTCTAGTTGTCTTAAGTCAATCGTGTTCTAACCGCGGTCGGTTGATTTTCCTCTGTCATAGTGATGATTGCCGTTCATCGACATCTATATGTAAATGTACTGTGCATTATAATGGTACATCTGCAAAAAAAAAAAAGATATAAAACTACTGTCGAATGAATGAAAGAGAAATGTGATTACGTAGAAGTATTGAAAAATCGGGGTTTTGATGAAATGTACGAACTAAAGAAAACTAAAACTTTTTATGAATGAAATAAAGCATTGAAATTACGCAAATCTATGGAAATAAAAAAAAGTATGGAAATTGCATAAATCTCTTTTTTTTTTTTTTTATGGGTATGCTAACGAAGAGCAACAGCTCAATCAACCAAGGAATCTAAGTAATAGCTCGAAAGGAGCAGAACATGTCAGATTTTAATCTGGTACAAGATAGAATTATTGAAAGAAGTTAGGAACAACTGACAAGGAAAGAAATGAGAAAACGTAAGAGTCATTATATGGAGTAGAAAGACCAAAAAAGCTGAGAATAGAAGAGAGAATGTTCTGAAGAAAATAAGGAACATTCGAAGAAGATGATATTGACATCACGCAAAAAAAAAAGGATTCTTCTGGGTGAAGAGGGCACCGCGAAGAAGAGACGAGGGAAAAACGAAAAAGTGACGAAGGGAGAAAGGTATCTCGAAAAAACAGTTTCCAACGAAAGTTGCATTATCGATTTACAGTCTTATATATTTACATATCCAGTCAGTCGTGTGCTCCGATGATGTTCGTTTGTCATGGTCCTGATTGTCATTCATCAACGTCTACATATATATATATATATATATATATATATATATATATAAATGTACTATGCATTATAATGGTGCATCTACAAAAAAACGACCTAAAACTGTTACCGAACGAATGAAAGAAATGCGATAGGGGTAGAACACTATTGAAAAATCGGCCTTTCTAAAATATGTTCCATGTTTCTTGAATTTTTAGTGAAGTTTAATGGTGCTGCGTTCATTGTTTCTGAATTATCGGTGAAATCGTTCCTTTTAATTCGTTCCTATTTACCGTCACGTATTCATATTATTCGTATCGCTACCTTTATTTCTATTGTTATTTTGAATACCGTTGTTGTCTTGTTCGATTGATATTCCAATTTGTTAGTCTAGCTACCTTTTAATTTTTCATTTTAGGTGCTAATTTAAAATTTAAATGTAACTTATAATTAATGTCAGACTCATCAGATGGAGAGGTAAACCTTTCCCTAATTCTCCCCGTGCGGTTGGTAAAGGTACTACCAACCCTGTCGCACAGATTAAAACTAATGAAAATATTAAAAATGTCTCATCTTCTAATGCATCTCCTTTTAAAGATAGCATTGCCTCAGCAGAAAATAAGACCATCGACATGGATATTTTCGATAATGCTTATCCAGCTAATATCATACCACTATTTCCTAATAATTCCGAGGGACAAACTGTGGTTTTGGTCGAGAATTCGGAGAATAAAAACATAGCTCATCTTCATCCGATGTATTTAGCTAAAATGTTTTGCGTCGGATAAATTCAAGGACTGGCTGGATATCACATGATCAGAATTAATTAAAAGTCTAGATCATCGGAAAAATTCCTCTGCGGGGCTAGATGGAATACCCTATAGGGCTGTCCAGACGCTTCTAGTCGAAATAAAGAATATGTTATTAAGGTTTTTTAATAAATCACTAGACACAGGATATATCCCCGATATTTACCCGGTCTTGAAACCCGATAGAAACAAAAGTGATCATAATTCATACAGGCCCATATCCCTACTCTCATGTATAGGTAATACGATGTAAAATATAAAATACAGAATAGAATGGTGCTTCGGAATAGTATCCAATACCGGTTTAAAAAATTCTTGGGTACCAGGGATGCTCTAACAGCCTTAATAAATGACCTTTAAATAAGTCTTTCTAAGAATTGGTATTCCATTATTGTGTTTATTGATCTCAAGTCGGCATATGATAGTGTGCATCTCAATAGCCTAATCGAAATACTCATTAAGTTAAGAATTTCCAAAAAAATTGCTTACTGCATACACAGCTATTTTCATAATAGAAAATTGACTACTCTATCAGAGGGAAGAACCTACGAGACGGTAAACTCGGGAAGAGGATTGTCTCAAGGGAGGCTACTCAGCCCGTGTCTATACGCGCTATATATACAAAAGATGTAGAAAAAACTCAAGGGCGAAATATCAAAATCATTCAGTATGCAGATGACTTCGGGCGATATACTCATCGGCAGGTTCTCTAAAAGCGGAAATTATTAGAGTAGTGGAGATACTAAATAAATTAACATCAATGTTAAGCAAGCATTTCACATTCAGATTAATACCGAAAAAACGCAAGGGCTAATAGTGACCAGGTAGGCCATACGGGCATATCCGTTAATAAGAATAGGTAATAAAACCGTGGCCTTCAAAAACTCAGCCAAGTATTTAGGAGTCAAGTTAGACTCAAAATTGTCTTGGAAAGATGAACTCCAAAATACATATATATGAAAAATGTGAGAAAGGTCTCAACGTATTAAGAGCCCTAACAGGGAGCAAATGGGGAGCTCATACATGTTCGCTGCGAACAGTATACAAAGCAATAATACGGACCCACATAGAATACGCAGCCCCCAAAATATTAAATTTAAACAATACAAAAATTAAAAAACTACAAATTATTCGAAACGGAACCCTTCGGCTCTGCCTAGGCCTATGAAATCTACAGTTTTCATTGCGTTCATTTCGGCTAAAATCATTCTGCCCTGGATCCTTCCTGTCCAGTATTTAAAGAGTAAATAAAAATGCATAAAAAATCATGAGTCTTCAAAATGTTTCGTACTCTGAGACTAAGAATATCAGTTAAGAGAAACTGGGCTCCGCGCCTTTCACCTTTGCTGATATTTCTAACCCAAACAATTTTCTCGCGCCTTCACCACAAAGAGGAAAAGGCGTAACTATTCTAGTAGTTTCTCCTCTTCCTATATTAGATTACCTCCCTAAAAACATCATTCTCAACCGAAATCACTAAATCCTTTTAATAAATATTATTCCAATTTAACCATTAATGCCGGCTGCAAAGGTCTCCGGTCATAATTGTTCAGAGATAGATGCAGGTATCTTCGACGTTTTTTACAATCAAGCTGTTGCCCTCGAGAATATATCCCTTTATCTCGCACACATATATGCATACACCCTCTCACTAGCACGTTGTAACCCTGATCTACTCCTGTTACCACGTTTTTTCTTCGAATAGGCTGCGTCTCGTAAACTGACATGTTTTTTCTACCTGTCTCTCTATACAACTGATCAAAATGGTTCAAAGACGACCTCGTTTATACCGCGAAAAATAATTGTGAAATAAAAAATATTAAAACTTACACGTATTTTTATAAAAATGTGATTACGAAAGATTTAAAAAATTTTGGGTATCGAAAAATAAAATATACAGTTATTAATTTTTAAGGTTTATAATAGGATATGTGTATATATATATCGTGTGTGTGTATTTTTTTTTTTTTTTTTTTTTTTTTTTTTGGGGGCCATTTGACCCATCATCAAAGAATTACGAAAACAGGATTAACCTGGTGAAGCAAAATATGTAATGTAGGAGGCACAAAAAGGAGTAGGCAGTTTAAGATGCAAGAACTCTTAGTGTAGAGGAGGGAACGCTGCTGTACAAGAAGAGAGCATTCAAAAAGGATATGATTTGCATCACAAACACAGTCATGATCCGAGGGATGAAAATTACAGTATGGGGAAGAAACAATAGAAAAACGGAAGAGAGACGAAGGGAGACAATTATGGTTGAGACGAAGACGTGTTATGGAGGAAATAACGGAACGACTGAAACCAAGGAAATCAGCAAACCAGGAACGTAATGAAGGAAGAGGTTGCAAGAGTTTGTAAAAGGAATGAGGATTGGAAAAGAAGGTAATGTAGGTATCCGACCATGATTTGAGGTGTGCTTGTTTGGATGGAAAGAGGATATTATTGGCAGGAAATTCATTGACAAATTTGCCGTTATAGGAAGCAGAGCGAGCACAAACGAGTCAACTAGGCTGTTGCCTGCGATGCCGCTATGACTCGGAATCCAAAGAAGATCGATTTGAACGGAACGAACTAAGAAGAGATTTGAAATTAAGGAACGAATGGAAAGGATAATGTTGTCGCATGAAGAGGATGGAAAAGGAGAGGATGTAGCCTGCAAGACGCTCATGGAGTCAGAATAACGTATTTATTATTATAGGAGGAATGTGCAATAAAGAGAACTGCACGGAGTATTGCATACGATTCTGCAGTGAAAATGGAACAGAAGAAAGGAAGTTTATGAAATTCGTAGTGAGGAAGGGAAGAAATAGGGAAGGAAGCTCTGACCCCCTCATCGCTTTTGGAACCATTCGTAAAGAGGACAGACGATGTGTGCGTACGGACGATGCACTTTTATGGTGGTTATGGCTACGGCATACCTGGAAAAAAATAAATAAAGAAAATATTATGAGAGATTTGAATTTGGGGTCGGAAGGGGAAAGGGAAAACTTTGGAACTATGGAAAATAAAAAAATATATTCAGATTAATTTTGGAAACCTCCCTAATATGATATGTTATGCGTATAATATATGCGGTAGCATATGTGCGTCGAAACGAATAATATGCTTTTGCGACGGTTACATATATGTGTACTCGAAAATAAAAATATTACAAAAAAACTTGGAATTTGATCTGTAAGGATAGAGGGAAATTTTGGAACAGTAGAAAGAATAAAAAAATATGCTCGGATTAAATTTTTGGATACTTACGCTCGGGTAAAATAAAAAAAAATATTTTGTACAAACGGTAAAAAATGACCTAATAAGACAGAGAGCATTAAAGATACATTCGATCTTTGATTATAAATTTTTGATTAATTTTGATAATATATAATATAATAATGTTTAAGGAAATAATAGATAAACAACTTGAAGAAATAGAAAAACATTTTAAGGAGGTGATTGCTAAAGTCAGTGAAGAAATTAAAAAGTAATAAAAAAAATAAAAAAAACTTTTTAAAAATAGCCTTTTATTTATGCACTAAGAAGTACAAAATAACTTTACTAGTGTGCGACTACCAGATACGCATCTTAACATTAAAATCTGAAAGTACAAAATATTCTGAAAAATAAAAGCGGGGGCCGCAGATTAATAATTAAATATTTATTTTGCTTTATTTTATTCAATATCTTGATTATATGACATTTACAGAAATTGTTTATTTGATTTAGTTTTTCATATAATACATATGGAATCCTCAACCCATGAAACACAATATTTGACTAATAGCAATCTTCCCATTGATATACGGCATGACCGGAAAAAAACATGTTTTTTTGAAACTTTCAAGCTTTCGGCGCCCTAAGGGTCCGGTTTTAAAGTTGGAAACTCAAATATTCCAAAGTAAAGAAATACACAAGAATACGCATTTTTTTAACCTTATTCAAAATTTTTAGCTATAAAATTGAACCACAAACGGGGATTACACGTCCTTTTTGGGCTTTTTTAAATTTTTAATAAACTTCCAATGTTTCGTTAAGGAAATAAAATACGAGTTTGCTCCCGAGAAATAGCGCTCTTTCCAACAGTATATCATACGCCTGGAAAAAAAAAAAAAAAATTCCAAAGCCCCGAGGGGCTAATTTTAAAGTTGGAAACCTAGATGTTTCAAACCAAAGAAATATACGTGTATGTGCATATTTTCAAACTTGTTCAATATTTTTAGCTAAAAGACTCGCGCCGCAGAGAGGGAACTACATGTTAGATTTTGCGCTTTTTTGAACTTTTCGTAAACTTCGAAAGTTTTATCAAAGAAATAAAATATGGGTTTGTTCTCGACAAATAGCGATCTTTCCAACGATATATCACATGTCCGAAAAAAAAAAAATATTTTTTTCCATAATTTTGAGCTTTTGGCGCCTCGAGGGTCTAATTTTAAAGTTGGAAGCCCAGATGTTGCATAATATTGTATTGTCATCTATAACAAGCATTTCTGCAAAAGGACACTTTTTTAATTCATCGGAAAATAGGTGTAAAGTCGTTCGCAAGATTCCCCTCATACAGACAGACAGAATGACAGAGAGACAGGGAGAATGACAAAGCGAGTTAAATAAAAGGCTATGCATCGTGCTGTAGATACGGTTCAACTAGTGGCAAAACTCATAGTTTAACTGAACGGTTACATGACATTGATTCAACTATACAAGCTAGAGTTGGGAATTTATTATCAACCATAGTAAAATCGAAAATTTTAAATTAATTTTAAATTTATGAAAAATAAATGTAAATATATGAAAATATTTATTTTTTTTCAACCCCCCTTGGGTTTGCTACCAAAGAGTATTAGCCCAGCAAAAAAGAATAGATGCGTGGAATAGAATAGAAATTATATTTTTATTTCGTCAACAATAGAACCAAGGAACACCCCTAGAACAGGAACAACTGAGAGAATAGGTAGAGAAAGAACATAAGAGGCGTTGAAAAGAACGGGAAGATCAAGCTTTAAAAAATGACAATAAAGTAACTCACGCTCGCGAGATAAACCAGAACACTCGAAGAGCACGTGATTCGCATCACAAACATACTGGGAACAACCTTCAGGATCGAACGAACAAAAGGGAGATGCAGCCAAGGAAAAGCGATTTAGAGAAGAAAGAAGGAGACTATGCCAGAAACGGAGGCGAAATAATTTAGTAATTATGTACCAACGCAAACTGGGAAAATCATAGAACCAAGAACGAGAAGGAGGAACAGAATTAATCAAGAGATAAAATGAATTAGGATTAGCGAAAAAAGAAACATAAACAGAGTGCCTAAGATGGCAGGATTTAGTTAGAAGAGAAATATTTATTATATTATATTGTAATAATATATACATGTGTTATATTTTGTATGAAACAATGTAAAAAGATTTTGAAAAATAAAATACACGTATGAAAAATAAAAAATGCCTCGTTATTTATTTACTAGCGATGAGGGTAATCTAGCGCTATGTGTAACATAGCCTAAAAACAGGTTTACAGCGGGAGAGATTGCCCGCTTTCACCATAATACCAAGAAAAGGTGTATTGATGCTATAAATTATGCTGTTGTAAAAGGTCGGAAATAACAATACATGATTCGTGCTGGTTTTCATAGTAAGAGATTGCACGCATTCGCTATGATTCCTAGAAAAGCTGCATGGATGTTGTAAATTAGACTATTGTAAAAGAATGGAAATAACGGTACATGATAGGCGCTTCAATAATGATGCGAACGAATTGGGTGGCGGGGCGGGGGACATTTTAGACTGCGGAGCAACGATTGTTTTTCTTGAAAATGCCGACATCAGAGGCCGATGCCAGTGATGTTAATTTTTATGTGTGTGTGCGGATGTGCGTACATGTGTGTATTTGAACGAGTCTAAAAAATATTCTTCTGCCGAATAACTGTAAATAGAGGATATTGTGTGGACAAAGGTTTGTGTAAAGACGAGACGTATACATGAAAAGGTTGCCGATTGCTAAAAAAGGAAGATTGATGTTTGTAGCAACAATGCTGCGAATGAAAATATTTTTTTTTTTTTTTTTTTTTTTTTTTTTTTAAATGGGCTCGGTGTTAACACTGACCCAACTACATGGACCTAGATCACCTACTCAGATTCTGAGGCGATCGGAGATAGAAAGTATAAAGGAAAGAAGGAGGGGAACAACGGCTTGCGAATGAAAATATTCGTTCCTTCGTTTAATAAATTAATTATACTGTGATGTGTATAATATTAAAAATAATTACAACGCCGATAAAAAATTATTTAATGACCGAAGATTTTTCCCTGTCCGAGAGTTAAAATTTTATAGAAATTTAAAAGCGCGACCGAAATAAAAATAATCACACGCGGAAAAATATTTGTATATATTTCATTGGGCTATTATAGCGAATGCGAAAATTTTAATATAATAAAATAATTTTCATTATGTATCTATAAATTATATCGATGAATTATGCACGAGTTCTATACACATATGTTCGTAATTTAATTATTTAATTCATTGATTAAAATGACGTTTAACGGTATACGCTTAATATTAAAAATAATTTATCAAGGTAAACCCGATTTACATTCTGACAAATACCCTTTGAATTAGTAAACTAGTATATCGCAATTATTAAAAATATTACCGATAAAAATAATTAAAAAATAATCACGCCCGCGGAAAAATAAGTAAATTATATATTATAATATGACACTAAAAGGACGATAAATTAACAAAGGGAACTAAGGTTAGTTTGGGCTATAGATATAAATTATTGGTTAATTTGTAAATGGTTCGTATACCCGGATAGGGATTGGGGACCCTTCTCCGGGCGGGTGGTCGGAATAACGGGTTGTAGCGCTCGGGGGTTGTTGTTAGGTGTACTTTGGATTTCCTAACGGGAAAAAAGGTTACTTTATAGCTATAGCACAAGAATTGACGTTGGGATCCTTCTACAGGGCGATGAGTGTTCAGATTACCGGACTGTAACAGTCTAAGGGTTGGGGGATTACCAGGGCTATGGGGAGCGGGACAGGAGAACCGTGGAAACTTGGGGTAATTTTCAGCACCTGGACACAAATTGGGGTTAGTTTGGGCCTCTGATGAAGTACTTGGGTTAGTTTTTAACCTCCGAATACTGTTTTCGGGTTCGGATTAGCGGAACTACCCAGGGAATCGGGGGAAACTCGGGGAATTGAGAGTACTTGGGTTAATTTCGGGCTCCAGAACAGGAATTGGGGTTATTTTTGGCGTTCGTATTAGCGGGACCCGCCAGTCCCTGCATTTATTATCTACTGACATGATGAAAGTGGGAAGGTGCAGAAAATGTAAGTACCATGGTTGAGCAGGTGGATTGGGGTGAATGGAAAAATATTTTGAATTAGGATTGGAGAAGGATGATCTACAGAAAGATATACAATTGGCCTTTTGGATACTTTTTGCAATATTTAATAATTCGTGTGAAGGAAACCGTCCAACTGGCCGCCCAGAAGAAATAGCCAAACGAGTAAGATAATCCGCCTTTTTGTTGCCCGCAATCCCGGCATGACTAGGGATCCAAAGAAAATCGATGGTTAAAGAGTGCAATCTGCAAAGGCGGGAGATTAGAGATCTAATGCGCAGAATAATAGGATCAGAGGAGGAGGAGGAAAGATATGGAGAGGAGTTACACTGAAGGGCGCTTTTGCAATCAGAAATTAGGGGGAACATTTTACATTGAGGAACAGATGGAATAAGCTCAATGGCACTTAGTAATGCCAATGTCTCCGTATAATAAATGGAACAAAATGAAGGAATTCTGATTAAGCTGAAATGATTTTTGTAGGAATATATATAGATGTACCCACTTCGTGTGCCATTTTGGATCCATCCGTAAAAATCAGGGTATGGTTAGAAAAAAATGATGAAACTGCCTGATCAAATTCATAAACTGTTACATGGCAGGGAGGAATTTTACATACGAAGGCAGAGAAAAAAGATTAGGAGAAGGAATAACATTTAACAACTCAAAATCGAAGTTTATCGAAAGATAAGATGAAGGGCAAAAACTTAATAAGACACGAGACAATTTAGCAGAACCTTATTAGAGGAAAAACGCCAATCTTGCAAGAGAGAAGAATATCAAGATTGTTTGGATAAATATGCAGACGTTTAATACGGAACTGATACGCGAGAAAAGATCTACGGATAGATAAAGGAGACTCATTAGCCTCTGCCAGAATCATAGGAATAAGCGTGGATTTCAAGACTCCTAGACATAAACGCAGGGCTGCATTCTAAACTAAATCGAGTTTAGTTAGGAGAGAACGAGCAGCATTACCATACAGAAAATAGTAGAAATCAAGTTTGGATCGAACAATGGATTTGTAGAGCATAAGAGAAGTATCATAGGATCACCTCCCCAATGGAAAGAAAATAAAGACTTTAAGATATTCATACGTTCTAGAGTAGACGAATGGAGACAGTTAATATGCTCAGTAAAGGATAAACGACTATTTAGAAAGATTCCTAGGTAGTGGAAGAAGGAAACAACAGGTATAGGTGTAGTGTCGATATTTATGTTGATTGACACAGGATTGTAGGAACGAAATGTGAAAACAATGCATGAAGATTTTAGAGGAGAGATAGAAAGATGAATTTGAGAAATCTACAGAATGTACGAGGATTCTTGCATATTATTGCAAGCGTTTAGAATGCTAGGAACAGTTGAGAAAAGCAGAATGTCATCTGTAAAAAATAAGGAAGTAGAAGGTAGATTAAGAGAGGCGACACCAAGAAAGTAAATACTGAAGAACGTAGGACTGAGACAGAAACCTTGCGGGAGACCTCTAAAAACCTTTCGTGACTCTGAAAAGGTAGAAGATTTTAAAGTAACAGTTCTACTTAGGATGAGGCTCATAATTAAGGATGTAAAGTGGGAAGGTAAATTGATAGACAACATTCTGCTCTTAAGAGTTGGAAGGTGGACGCTGTCAAAAGCACTATAAATGTCAACGAAGGTAGCTAGGGTATAATTTTTTTGGATAAACGATTTATAGATGTGAGACAAGAAGGCAGCACAATCGGTAGGACCTCGACCAAAACGGAAACCATGCATGTTGTTAGGCGAGACATTATTATATCCCAGCCACCAAACCAGCCGCCGGTTCAACATGGACTCCAAAAGTTTCCTCGGACAACTTGTGAGAGAAATGCAACGGAAGGACGAGGACTTTCTAAACTTGGGGATGGGAACGATAATAAAGGATTTCCATGACGAAGGAACGGAACTAAGATGGAGAATAGAATTGAATAGATTCGAGAGTATTTTAAGATAATATTCAGGAAGATTCTTGAGAACAGTATAAGATAATCCATCTATCCCTGGAGAAGAATTAGGATTTTTCGGGAACACTGATAACAATTCATTAAAAGAGAACGGAGAAGTTAGAAAGTGCTCAGAATGGCATGCAACGGAGGGAGAAAGGTCAAATTCATCAACGTTAGAAACGTATGGCGGAACGACGCAATCAAAGAAAGCAGCTAGCTTGTTCTCCGAAACGCCGGAAGTAAAAGATTTTAAGGACTGAGGGTTTCGGGAAGCCTTAGCCAACCTCCAAATCTGTGAACGAGGAATATATCTGGAAAAGAAAGAACAGAAAGCAGCCTAAGACGCCTTTTTAACCTTCTTGAGAGTAAATCGGAATTTTTAGCTCTTTTGCGAGCTAGGAAGTTTTCCAAAGAACAAGCGGCTCGAAAAGTACGAAATGTGGATACACTGGCTTGATGTGCGATTGAACACTCCGCATTCCACCATAAGGAGGAGAAGACAAATCTATTGAACAAAGTTTTCATACTGAGGAGTAACATCTAAGTTAAGATCAAATCTGCAGGAAGAGGAATCCAGGAACCAACGAAAATCAGACCAATTAACCTTTGAAAAGTTCCAACTAGGAGAACGGAATTCTTTGTTTACATGAGAGGAAAGAATCCCATGAACGGACACAATAATAGGAACATGGTCGCTACCAAAGATTTAAGCAAAGTGTAAATTAATTCTTTACGCTATCTAATAGAAATTAAAATATGATTGAAACTAAAAACTCTTTATATTTGGAAAACAAAATGAAAAAAACAAGAATATTTTTGTAAAAGTTATAGGATGGGGGTGGAGGTAGTTTGCACTTTAGTAAGATTTAAATGGTTGAGTTACCCACCTCCTCCGGATACATATATATACAAGGTGTGGCTATTAAATAACGAGACTGCGCGCGCTATAATTGCCCCAGAGAGGAGTAAGGAGAAAAACAAGTAGGGCAGAAGAGACCTTGAAGTGTCTACTAACACAGTTCCAAACCACGTTTTTGTATCTATGGTAGTATTTTTTCCTATCAAGTGTTGAAGAGTATGTGATGTTTTTGGCCGCCGGGTACAATGTGTGACGAAAAACACGAATATCAATCTGGAATTCATCATGAAATTGAAGAAATGCATTACTAAAGGAAGCTTATGGTGAGAATTCTCTGTCACGTGCACGTGTTTTTTTTTTGATTTTCTGAAGGTCGAGAGAGTGCTGAAGATGACTGATGTTCAGGTCGATCTGTCTCGATCTTCACACCTGCAACTGTTACCAAAATCAATGAAATTGTGCGTGAAGATCGTCGTTTGAGCTTTCAGAGGGTTAAACTGTGAACCAAAATTATTATTTGCAAGTGTTAGCAACCCTCCAAGAGCGAGTTCGTAGAAGAAGACCGGTGTTATGGCAAAACAAGTCGTGGATCCTGCATCAAGACAACGCACCCGCCCATAACGCACTGTCTGTAAAGCAGTTTTTAGCTGATAAAAACATTCCAGTGCTCGAACACACGCTCTATTCACCAAACTTGGCTCCGTGTGACTTCTTTTTGTTTCCGAAGGTGAAGTCTGCCCTAAAAAGAACTCATTTTGAATCAATGGAATAAGTAAAATAAAAACCAGCACAACCTTTGAACGGCCTTACAGAAAATAACTTATAGAAAAAATACTACTATAGCTACGAAAACGTGATTTGGAACTATGTTAGTAGACACTTCATGGCCTCTTCTGGCCTACTTGTTTCTCTCCTTACTCCTCTAGGGCACCCATAGCGCGCGCAGTCTCATTATTTAATAGCCACACCTTGTATATATATATATATATTCATTTTTAAAATCTAAAAAGAACTTAAGGCAAATTTAATTTCAGTTTGGGACAAATTTTGGCTTTGCAGGACACATCAATTAGAATAATAGTAAACATTTTCAACTTACTTTTTTTTTTTTTTATTACCATGAGCCGTGTATAACTGCATAGGTTATTACGTTTGAGCGATCGTTGTAGGTGCATTGGCGAGGATCTTTTGTAAAGGAAAATTTAGGTTAAATGACAAGCGGGATGTTACAAATTTAGTACACGTGAAAAGAATATAATGAACTGAAGGATAGTATGTTTTGGAACAGAAAGGGGAGGTTGTGGGACACGAAGTCCTGTACAAAACGTAGTCACGAGACAAAGAAATGTGCCCGATTCTTAAGCGATTAATTATTGTAAAGTCACACTGAAGTATATCCTCTGGTGGCCACTAAGGCCCAGTTGATAGTTTTATAGATCTTAAAAAGGTCTTTTGAAAAGACCAATGTGACCTTCATTTCTGCTTAGACTTATGCTGGAGAAGTCTGTTTATCGATGCTGGTTGGGCGGCATCTGAGCTCACAGGACAGTAAGTTGCTGCCCATGCAGTCACGTCTACCCTTTCATTGCCAGGAGCCCATAAGTATGACACCTTGCAATTTTCTTTCATAAGGTCAACCATGATCTGTTGGATTTGGAAAACCAGTGGGTTTTTTGCTTGCGAGCTAGGTATAGAATAGAGAGATGCTATTGAATCTGTAATTACAAGGACTTTCTGTGGACGAAGATTAGCTAAGTAGATATGCTGTAAACAATACAAAATGCTGTATAACTCAGCGTCAAGTATTGTACACCAATCACCTAGTTGAAATGAGTGGACCGAGACAAACGCTTCAAAAGAACACGCTGCTGCCGCCTGGAGTAATACTGTATCATCCACCTTTGTACCATCAATATACACTGGCACATAGTCAACATATCTATCTATAGTTTGTATTATTTTTTTCAAGTGTATCTTATGAGTTGTTTGTTTGAACATAGGTAAGTAGGGATATATGTCATTTTCTAGGCGGTCCCATGGTGCTAAAAGATTAGTTGGGTGCATTATGGGGAATTTTATATTACTTTGGTGTAAGAAAGCAAGGACTCCTGGTAGTCGATCAGTTGGAAAATACAAGGAAGGGTGATGGTTGGAATAGGAGTGAGACTGATTACATATATGATAAATAAAGGCATCTAGTTGTGAATCTTCTGTAAAAGAAAAGAGTTGGGAAATCAGACAAGTCACATGCGATAGGAGAAAGAAAATTTCTGTGGACACGAAAAATTGTTCTGGATAGGATCTAAAGAATTTAAGACGGTTTGTTTAGCAGACAAGTACACCTGGCACCAACAGTCGATTTGGGATAAGATTAAGGGGCACCGCTAGTGTAAAACTTTCAAAAAATCGATTTTTTGTTTCTTGCATTTTTCGATAGCTTATACTTTTAAAAATAACTTACTAAAATTTTAAGTATATATTTTAAATTGGTTTTTGCGTTACGGCCTTTTAAATAGTAGCTCAAATACCTAGGTATATACGAAAGCCGTTCAAAAAGTAAGGTTCCCTATTTTTTAATAAAGCTAGAAAAAAACGAACACCTGCATTGAATTCAGCATACTTTTATTTACTTTTTCACAAATTCACTGTTTACGTTTAAGCATTTGTCGAGTCAAGAAATTAACTTATAAATACCTTCCGAGTAGAAACTTACCGCCGAATTTTGTAACCAGGTAAGAACGAAATTTTCCAACTCCTCGTTGGTCTCGAATTTTTTTGCATGGTACCTAGTGACATACTCAGAAACTGATTAAGAAGATCGAAAATGGTTTAGCGGTGATCGGATCGCGGAGTTTCTTCGATTTTTCGTACTAGTTGGTGTGAGATTACAGATGGTCTGCTGTTCCGTTGTTCGTCCTCTACATTCGTTCTAATTCCACGGAACTCACGGCACCATTTATGAACACGTTGAACACTCATCACATGATCATAAACTTCCGCTTATGTTAGCGGAAGCGCATTTGTTATTCGTGTCTGATATTTGTGATTGTCGTTCGATTCGTCTGTGAAATCTATACATTGTCAGAGTTGTGAATTTTGGAGGAAAAAGAAATTAGCGATTCTGAAAATTATGAAGAATAGCTCTCACAGCATGCTGGTTGTGATGTAAATCACGCTGTATCGACTTCAAACATGGAAGTCGATAGTATAAAAGAATTGTTCGGTCGCTTGATTGATAATTATGAAGTGAAATACGTAAGGTATATTGGCGATGGTGATAGTGCTGCATATAAAGGATTATTGGGTGCTGTAGAAAAACCAGAGTTCAAGCACAATTATCAGCCATTTGATCTAAAAGTTCAAGAGCTCTGAAGCCAATATACGAGGACTTGACTAGACATGAGTGTCTCGACAGATGCAACGGAAATAATACATAAAATAATAACGAAAGTTATAATGGTTTGCTGTGGCATTTTGTTCCAAAACATTTCTATGGCCTTAAAACCATCGAATTATCTAATTACCTTGCTGTCTCCATTTTCAATAATGGGTTTTCATCGGTTTTGAAAACTTTGAGTGTAATGGAAGCAATAATTGGCGCTGCCGTACAGAATTATGCCGCTGAAAGAGACCAAACGAGGCTACGCATAGCTGATCATTGTCACTTGGCTGCCTCGGAAGACGGTCGTTGAGCTCTCAGGAGAGCTTCAACAGCCCAGCAGGCACAGCCTGAAGAAGAGGAACGTGTATTATATGTTTCTGGAATATCAGATTAGCTCTAGGCATTTGTAACAATGAAATCACTACTTCTATCTTTAAACACGTTTTTCTTAAAACTACATTTTACAAATTTGCTGCAGTTCTAACTCCATAACAAATCATCCGATCGACGATAATTCTTATTTTATCTTATTTAGTACTTTTTTCTGTATACAATGACATTTTTCACTAATATTCATGCTATTAATAATTTCCATCGTCTTGATTTATATATTAATAATTTAAATAAACGAATTACCCTGTACATGAACATTAATAAAAATTACATACATTATTGATTATACTCGTAACAAAAAATTTTGCATAAAATATTATTAAAGTACCTAAGCTATTTCAGTTCTCATGGGGGGGGGGGTTAACCGCCAAAACCCACCCCGTGCCCACGGCCTTGAAACGTGGTATTACATTTATCGAACCAATTTGATTACTTTTAGTTCAGTTTTGAAATTTATTGTAGTAAGACGGATTCGGCATTTTTTACGGCCTTTGACGACGCTGTCCGAGCTAGAAAAATAATAAAATTTTGGCTATAATCATTTAAATTCCCGGGTGGTGCAGACTGTATTTGACCATAGATCCGATATTTTAGAATGTTTTAAAAATATCCAACTTGGGGTTCCTAAACGATATAATAAGGAAACAACAATATCAGCTGCGGGTTTCATCAAGTGGTCAGAAGACAACACTTTTTTGTATTGGCTGAATTTTTCCAACAAAATTATGTCCCATGTCGATGTATTATTTAATCAGTTACAATAAATTGAAACAGACGTTGTAAAAATCCAAACGGCTTTAGACAATTTTGAGTGCATAATCGTGAAAATTAGAAATGGTTTGCCTTCAGCTGTGGAAGGAAACGATAATTCAGCTCTGTCGTCGAAAAAAAGACGCAGAATGAATGCTGAAAATTTAAATGCATCTGCAAGGAAGGTATGCGATACCATAAGTTTCCAAATAAAGGAACGTTTTGAGGATCCTCGTAACAATTCCTATGTCTACTTCAGAAACAGAAAGGTGTTTTTCTTCTTTGAATACAATCAAAACTTTCTTAAGAAGCACTGTAGGTGAAGACAGACTGTCAGCACTTGGAATGTTATCTATCGAAAACTCAATGGTGCGTGAGATTTCAAACTTTAATGACATGTTTCTTTTTTTTTCTTTGGGCGCGTCAACACAGGACATTTACTCAACACAAAGGGCTAACAAATGATGAGACGTAGGGATTTGAAAGTTATATGATAGAGAAGTTCATTAGCGATAAAAGCCGTTGTATGAACTTTCATTTCCAGAAATAGGTAAGTTTAACTGCAAATATAGTTGCGGGTGTATATATATATACCGGAAAAATATATTTTAAGTATAAAATATGTTAAAAATCAAATCTGTAAGAGCCCCGCCTTTCATTTTGACCACGAGCCGCCACCAATAAATAGTATTAAAAAAATGTATATAAAAATGTACATTGTACATTGTATTACGATTATGGTTTTATAAACAACTCACTATTTTGTTCATAATGTTTTATTTTAATATGTCATGTTAAGCTGTATTGTTGGTTATATTTTAAACATAAATTACATGTAAACATGTTTATTGAAAACTATTATACTGTTTCTGTGTACTGTAATAAATATCCTGTTGTAGGATACTTTATATAGCTTTATAGTGGCATAATTGTTAATAACCGTTTCATAACTTTTCATCAGATACGCAAATGACATCATTGCAATTCTAGTTTTTAGTCAGTCTTATATATAGGTGTTTGAAAGATACACCTTGATACTGTCTGAATATAATTTGAATTAATAAGAAAACAAGGAGAAATGTATTTTTGCAGTTAAAACGCCATGTTCATATTGGAATGAAGTAACCAAATTGAGCTATTTTGAGATATAATATTTTGTGATTCACGAATCTAGAAATAAAGTACTGTTCAATTAGTATACCTTTAAGAACATCGATTTACATATTATTATGTATGTATATTATTGTTTAGAGTGTAGTAATCTTTGATTTCCACAGATATGAAATTGAATTTTTATTTAAATATGAGTTACAAGTGCATGGTTAATTGAATATTGTAATAAATCAGATCATAAACCAGATGCCCAGAATGTTAAGTACAGCGGCATGTTCAAAGAGATTAGTCCAATCAAGGGAAAGGGAATCCTATAAATTACACAGATGAAGTGTTATAGAATGAATGATAACGAATTTTAAGAAATAATTCTCGTCTCCTGATTGGCCAAAGCAGCATTGTAAAAATCTTATAAAATCACTAGTACTTCAAGAGAACCTTTCAGTTGTAATTCAAAGTGACTATCGCAAAGTTGGTGTTCAGTAATTTTTTGTTACAGCAGTGGTATAATTTTTTCTCAGCGAAATTTGCTCATCTATCAGCATCCGACAGAAATTAAAGAAGTAAGTAAATTTATTAAAAATATCTACTTTAATTCCTATAGCGTAATTTTTTGGATTCCGTGTACACATATAATGTACAGAATCCTAATAAGAGATGGCTAAAACATGACACAAATATTCAATTGAAATATGCAATAACTCACGAACGGTTTCACTTATACACTTCAAATTTGGAACATAAATTACAATTAAAATTCTCTTTAAAACGATTTAGAACTACAAGATTACCGATTACCTGGGGCGGCAAAAAACCCCCAAAACCAGCAAGAATATATAATATGGTATTTAAAACGACCTCAAAAAGAAAATTATAGTTTAAAATATTAAACACGATTAAAAATATGCACTCCTACGTATATTTCTATAGTTTTTAACATCCGGGTTTCCAGCTTTACAATTAGACCCTTGCGACACCAAAAGCTCGAAATTTTGGAAAAAAATATTTTTTTCCTCGACATGTGGATATGTCGTTGGATAGATCGCCATTTGTCGGGAAGAAAATCATATTTCATTTCTTCAACGAAACTTTCAAAGTTTACGAAAAGTTCAAAAATGCGCGAGAACAGATATGTAGCCTCCCTTTTGCAATCCGAGTATTATAGATAAAAATTTTGAACAAGGTTAAAAAAATGCACATCCCCGTATATTCCTCTAGTTTAGAACATCCGAGTTCTCAATTTTAACATGCGACACCAAAAGCTCAAAAATTTGAAAAAAACATTTCCTTTTCCGGGCATGATATATTGATGGAAAACTCGCTAATTTTTGGAAACGAAACCATAAGTTATTTTCTTAACGAAACTTTCGAAATTTACGAAAAGTTTAAAAAAGCGCGAATGATGACGTGTGTCCTTACTTGATAACGCGAGTATCATAGATAAAAATTTTAAACAAGGTTACAAATATGTATATCCCCGTATATTTCTCTAGCTTGGAAGATCCGGGGTTTCAACGTCCAAATTAGGCTCCGGGGCGCTGAAAATTCAAAATTTTTGAACCCCCCCCCCCGTATATGTGGTGTATTGATTAAAAAATCGCTATTAATCGGGAATGAAAGCATATTTCGTTTTCTTAACGAAGTTTTCGAGATGGCGATAATTTAAAAAAAATTGTATCTCTCGGTCTTTGCGGCGAGAAAAATCAGATTCCTTTTTTTTGAATTTAGTATTGGATAAATGTAAATTATAGTTATCTTTAACTTAACGTACGGAATCTTTCAACGCATGAAACATCATGCTTGACTGAACTTGTTTAATATAGCAATGTTTATACATTAGGTTAGATACGTTTTTTTTGAAAGTATATATACTGTTAAAAGAATTTAAAAATTGTTTTATAAAAAATTTACAAACATTTACGCAAAATTAATCACATAAATATAATGTTGCTACGAATTGTTTAAAATTATTTAGATACATTCTCGAATTTGTAAAAAAGAATTTTAAATAATATTTCGAAATTCGAATTATAATACAATTAACATCGAAAAGTGTTTAAAGCATTGATTAACAAGCGTAACTTTAATTTAAACTAATTCTTTTTTGTTACAATATTTAGGCTACGTATATTTTTTGAATATTCGTGCTGATTGTGAACATACACGGGGCCTGACGAATTTCATTCAAAAATTAAAAGTAAGTAAATGGACTAAAATAATATTTGCTCGAATACTGATAGCGTAACATTAATTTAAATTATTCTGTTTAAAAAAGTATTTAACGTTTTCCAAATTGAAGGTATGAACTGTTAAAAGACTTTAAAAATTGTTTTATAAAAATTTTACAAATACTTACGCTAAATCCATCACATAAGTTCAATTACACTAGGAATTGTTTAAAAGATACATTCTCGAAATTATATGTACAAAATAGCGATCTCAAAAAAATATTTAAATTTTTAAAACTATGTTCCTAAATTTTCATCGCGATTTTAAAAAGAATTTATATACCTTTTCGAATTTTTAAGCACAATAAAATGATCGCAAAATTATTTAAATTGGTATATCACATAACATGTCATTGAATATATTTAATATTGCAAAGGTGGGATACTGTATTTTCATATTGGTTTACGGTTGATCCGTATTTAATTTGTGTACATATTTAAATAAACGAAAACTGTGTTTTTTACTTTATTCTCTATTTGTATATGTGTATATATTTATTTACGACGTTGAATAACAACAACGTACATGACAAAATATTATTTATTTATAATAAATTTTGCAATAATCAATCCACCATGTCAAATGTTAAAATAGTTTATACTCGGGTATAGTTCACGATTGTTCATTTAGCAAAAATTCATATTTAAACAAAATCGTTTTATTCGAAAAAATTATAATACTCGAAATATAGTTATCATACCAAAATGGTCAGGAATAACGAACGTACACATGCAAACTGACTATATATGTATGTCTTTGTCATTTACTAACGAAAAAATTTTGTTACTATTTGAAATAAAAATTTTCGTTCTAAAAAATGGATAGTGATAATAAACACATTTTCGTGCAAACGTAGTATATTTCTTTGTTATTTACAATTGTAAAAATAAAAGTGCCGTACCGTATAAAAAAGACTACATTCACCGATTGGTAAACGAAACTACTTTTTTAGTCAAGTATAATCTCGCCCTTACTGTCGTTAATTGAAAACATATTTTTAAATTATTTCATTAGTTATCAAAAACTAATACGCGAGAAAAAAATAATCCAAAAAAAAAAAACGAATCTATACACCAAATAAACAGATAGCTGGTAAAGAGCACCGGATATTTTATGTTTTTGTTTTACAAATATAGTTATTTCACATATATTCGTTAAAAAATAAATAAAAAAAAAAAAAGTTATAATACAAAGCGAAAGTAAATTTTCTGGAATTAACAACATTTAAAAATCTTTGGACATTCTACATTATCAAAACAGGGTATTTGAAATATTAATTTCCCGTATTGAATATAATTGTAGCGATATTACAACGGTGCTTTTAACAATTAATTAGAAAATTTTTATATGGTTTTTTGGCGAAATAGGAACAAATATAATTTTTATAAGCTTCTAGCGAAATATTTCTCGACTTTTAAAAAATATTTTGCGTACATGCAACCGAATTAAAAACTTTTTACACAGCTTTCAGCGAAATAGGAATGAATAAAAATTTTCTAAGCTTCTAGCGAAATAATAATGAAAAGCGAGTTTAAAATAATTTTATCGAAATTTTTATATGGTTTTTCAACGAAATAGGAACGAAATTTTTTTTTTAAAAGTTAGCAAAACAATAATGAAAAGTTAATAGTTTTCGACTTTTAGAAGAAAAAAAATATTTTACACACATTCAACCGAATTAAAAAATTTTAAACGGTTTTCAGTGAAATTGGAACGAATAAAATTTGTATAAACGTCTAGTAAAATAATTAAAATAATAATGAAAAGTTAATACTTCTCAACTTTTTAAAAAAATATTGTACACATATTCAACCGAATCCTAACAATTGTCATAACTGTTATACTGAATTATTGATTTGCTCGGAATGTAAATATTCTATTAAAATTAAATTAAATTTGCAAGAAAAATTGAATTTATGATTTTACTGGTAATAATGGTAATACTATCAAAATATTTTGAGTTTTAACAATAATGACATCAGTAGTGAGGTAGAACATTTAATGTACTCTTTGTAACAGGAAGGATTTCCAATTTAGCACCACTAATTTCTTTTTTATTTACATTCTAAAATCTTTCTATATAATATTATATATGTAAACGGTGTGATCATGTTGCAATGCAAATATTCATGTGAATTAGAGCCTGATTAGATTTTACCTACGACGTATGTCTAATGTGTTAAAAAATTAGAACTTAGCATACCACGCATGCGTTGTAAGCCTTTGATAATTACCGACTACTCTTCGAATACATCATATAACAGAACTTTTGCGCATGCGCACACCAATTGTTTGCATGTTCACTAGACATCTATGTAAAAAATACAGTGGGCATTGTTCTTATTCTCGATGCTTTTCGATGGTATTCTCGCAATGTATTTATGATTCGAAGTTGTTCTTTGTTTGATTAAGTTTTGGATCTTATTGTTTTTGTTGTTGGTTTTTTCTCAGTTTTTATTCTTAAATAAAAGGTGATTATAGAAATTGGGTAAGTATTTTATTTTCAGTTTATTTTTCATTATTGCTTTCTATAATTTTATTTATTTATATATTTATTTTTTATTTTTTGTTAAACAAAAATTGAATATCCGGAGTCAGGATTTGCCCTGATTTTTTAGTAAAATTTTGTTGACTAACACGCCGTAGCAGATAAATTTTAGCAACTTGCGTATAATATTTTTCCGTAAAAACATTTACGTTGATTGAGATATTCTATATGAAGTGCGCAGTTTTCCTCGTATAAATTATTAAATAAATTTAATTAGTACATGATCAGAATAATAACTTATTTTTAATAAAAGGATGATGTAATTTATTTCGGAAAAATAATAAATAATGAACAATTTGAATGTAACACGGAATATACTGAAGTGTGGACTAATATTGTTTTCATTTTTTTCCTTTGAAAGTTCTGTTTAACGATTAATTTAAAAGTGATATACAAACATTGTAAACGAATATGACTCCTACGTACATATTCATACACGGGGAAGTAATCTAACAGTTTTTTTTGTAATAAAGAAGTATTTATTAACGTTATTGCAAAAGAAATAAATGCTAATGTAATTACAAAATTGAAAGTTATAAGTGAAAAATTTTTATTATCGAAGAAGTTATAACTTTGAATTGAATGCAAGATATCTTTAACTATTTATAAAAGTGAAAACAGCACTTCATTTATTGTAATATTTAAAACGTATATTTCACTTTTTCTGTTTTTTTTGTTTAAGTTGCAATTTTGTATATTCATAAATTTATTTCGGGTTTATTTCATTTTCGAAGAAAAATGGAAGAAGTGGAAGAAACGGATGATGAAGTATTTACCGATAAAATTTATAGTCGCACAGAACAACGGACTAGGCATTTATCGGATTGTATTGATTCTGTTGGCGATAATTTTGATTTGCATCGTCATAGTTTCTCCGAATTTAACGGTGAGTATTAGGATAATAGTTTATTTACCCTTCAAAAGTTCCTGTTTCCATTTGTCATCATTTTTTTTTTAAATTTATTTGAATTAGTTTTGGGTTTGTATTAATGAATTTAACCACCTTTTTTCAAGAATTATTTTTTTTTATACACAAAATTTATCAAAAATATATATCCCATATTGTACGTCAAAAAATATTTGTGCTCGAAAAGAAAACGTAGTTTATTTTATATATTAATACCGATCTTACGATTAATAATTTTTAATTTCCAACAGGGTTTCGTTGATAAATTTGCTTTACGCCTTTTACTATTTTTATTCGTTTTATTTATATTAAATTTCGTTATATGTGCAGTGAAGAAATACTTTTGTGTAAGTGAGATCGAATTAATTTCGGCAGTTCAAATTTTCCATTATTTCGGTTTGTTTAATTTAGCGCTCATCTTATTTGAATAATTATTCGCACTGTTTTAAAATTTTACAAAATTTACTAAAAGAGTCTAACCAAAAATTTTGACTTACTCGTACTTGCAAATAATTTTGAATTGTTAAAAATTTCGAATATTATCAACTAATTTTTTGCAACACTAATCTCCATACCGATTCAACCGTAACAAACGCATCGATATAAATTAAAGAAGCAAACTGAAATGAAAGAAAAATTAATATTTATAAGGAAAACAAAAAATAAAATGGTCTGCATGATTTTGATTTAGAGCAGTGATTTCTAAAACTTGAATGCGTTGAGGTGCACTTTTTAAATAGTTCTGTCGTAGTTTCCAAAGAAGAAAAAAAGATTTTTCAAAAAGTTATAAAAGTTCTTACAAAATTATGATGTAGGTGAACAATTCGTTTTAGATTTTTCATTGCAATTTTTTTTTTGTTAATTTTTTTTTCTGTTTTTTCCCATTTATTTGATTATGGTAGAGAATATCTCGGTGTTTTTTTTGTTATTTTGGTGACTATTTTAATCCATGTGAAATTAGGCAAGCATGTTGAAGTACTAAAATGTATTAATGATATAACTGAGATATGCATATAAAAACAACGATTATATAGTGTTTAAATTAATTGATAAAAGAAATTTCTGAAATTTCATTTTTAATACTGTTAATGTTAGCAGCCGGAGATGAACGTTTTTCTGTGTTTAGTACAGCATATTCTAAGCTGAAATAAATCTATCAGATGTAGCATATACATCTCTGGTTTTGTTTTGAGTAGCTGCATATGAAACTGAAAGGTTTATGTTTATCTATTTTTGATCGAATAAAAGTTTGGACTCTTTTGTAGTTATTCAGAACATTGTACAACAGACTGAGGATTTAAAGTAATATACCGTGCTGGAAAGTGTTCTTGAATTTTTCATTCTCTTTTTCATAAATCTTTCTGCATTTAAAATGTATGTTATAAATCTTAGTAAACATAAATATGACTCGTATGATTTAGAGCAGTTATTTCCAAAACTTTTACCCTGAATTTGGTTTATAAGAATGCGGTTTAAAAAAAGACACAAGAAAAGTAAATCGAACCGATATTAATTGTTTTTAAGTGTTCAGGGGGAAGAAAAATATACATATATATATTAAGTATTTTCTTCCTCCAACAAAATTTCTGTGCAGAACATTGCGTGTTGAATTTTTATCTTAAATATTTAAAACTACTTTTCTATTAAACATTCATTCAGTAAATATAATTTGCGTTATTATTTCCGCTTATCAGTTCTAATTTTGACAGAAATATTTAAAAGGTCCTCTAGTTTGGTACTAGAACGGTGAAAATTGAAGGTATTAATTTTTTCTTCTCCTAATATTTTCGTATAAGCTACGCGTTTAATGCACTGACTATTTTTTTTTTTTTTTTTTTTTTATCCCATTCCCGACATGGCGGGTGGGGCAACTGTATTTAAAATAATTGATGTATAAAAAAGCAGAAGACTAGTGTACTTAAGTGAAAGGTGTGTGCAAATGAGAAGTGGCTGCAGACAAGTAACGGAAGTATTTTGTGTATGTGGTAGTCTTCTGCGTGCGTACTTAAAGTTAGAATGGTGACAGGATGAAAACATAGTCCCGTCCACCAAGAAAGTGTGTGTGTAATGGTGTTTGTACAATAAACAAATGAGTAATCTAATTATTATATGTATTAAATATACGTAATAGTGAAGTAGACCACTTGAAGAAATCAATGTCACGGGTTCACGGTTGAACTAAGAATTTGAGGTCGTGAATTTTTTAAGTGAATTTCTGGCGCATTGCTCTTTCCGCAGTTTCGAGAAAGGCAACGTGATTATTCTTGTGCAGAACGATTGGTTTAAAATACTGGTCTGTCTTGAAGGTCTCACGCAGAGAAGAGAAGGCGGGACACTCAAAAATGAAATGTTTGCATCACAGGAGCATAAAATACACACCGGAGCACCAGAAAGTTTAAACCTAAACAAGTAGGATTGAAACAAACCGTGTCCAGAAAGCACCTATGAACTGAAAAAATTTATTTTCATACATTTCATTTTTAGTCTTAAGGACACGTCCGGCAAGAAACCGTATGTTTTCCTGTCGGTAGCATCCCTATCATACCTCTCCTGCCAAGAATGGATAATCAGTTCGTTGACATATTTTTTGAAAATTTTACTATTAATGTTGGTGGTAGTATCAAGGAAGACATTATCTAAAAGCTTTAGCCATCTCATGGAAGAAATCTCACCAACGAGCCTATGCTCATTAACCATAGCCCTACCTACCAGATATAAATCTAGCGGGAGAATCCCACAGATCACACAGGCTGCAGATGTTGGCGAGATTTTATACAGGGAAGAAATCCGTAATAAGATCGCTTCCTCCGCTGCCTGTTGATGCGATTTGGGATTCTGCGAGTGACGTACGTCGCAGCGCCATACCCAATGCAATGGCTATTACTATTAAGCAGGTATTCGGTAGAGATGTATGCTATATTTCAAGCTTTGCAATGCGTTGAGAATTAGAAGAGGAAAAGAATGCTCGTAGTAACCGACTTTTTAGCTTCATTGTTACGATTAAGCAAGGTAAAATTAAATTTAATGAGCCATGCTGAATGCCAAAAAAGGATTATTAATGAACTGGGCAGATTCCTAACCGGAGTGAAGTTTAAGTGGGCTCCAGCTCATTGTAGAATATTTGGAAACGGGGTGGCCGAAATATTGACAAGGGTGGATAATTATCTAATAATTCATAATAAGGTTAACTAGAGGAAACTAATACCGTACATTAAAGAACACATTCAGATTCACTAGGATAAAGAATACTTAAAAAATAATGAAACTAAAGGTAAAGTATATGCATACATTCAAAAGAAAATATCCACTAAATCATGGTTTTAAGGAAATAGAAGATTAGAAAGGGATTGTATATTGTGAAATTAATACAAATGAAAATTGAGCATTGCAACAATATTAGCTGGTTGTAAAGGAAAATTTAACACGATGAAAATTTAAGAAAAAAGTAAAATAATCGAATAAAACCTTTACCTTTTTGGACGTCAACGTTGCCAAACGCTGCATGCGAAATATCTGTACGAATGAAAAATAATATCTGATTAAATGACGCAATCTGCAAGACAGAAAACGGCCAAAAAAGGTTTACAACCAGGAATGAATTCAGGAATCTGTTTCGGGGTGAAGGGGTTGTATTTTTACTGAGAAATTTTTTTTGGGATATTCCTGAATGAAACCAAATATGTAAAAAATGATTTATTATAGAATTTTAAAAATAACGAAAAAGCAAGTGTGAACGATAAATTTCGAGTAAAATAACCGATTATAAACACCAATGTTTTTTCAATTGGTTTTAAAATGATTAATTCTAATTGTAGCATTAAAGAACATATTGTAAAAACATTCTGATTGGCCATTATCTTTTTATAATAAACGAATACGCCGTGGTGTTTCAGCTGTTTTAAATGGGGACTTTTCTTGGAAATAAAAAACAAGAAAAAGTCAACAGACACCGAAATGAAATTGTCTCTATAGAGATCATATCGCTTTAAAAAAAAAAAAGAATAAATGAAAACCGAAAAGAGAAACCTTTAAAAACAATTTATTGATATTAATGATACAAATGGATTGACGTGAACACCGTGATAGTTCGCGTTTACGCTGACAAAAAATACAAACTGTAGCTAATATTGTTTTCAGCTCGTCAATATGTTACATTTTTCGCACATTTGCCATAAAGCATATCAGTTTTTTCATGGAATAACAGGCAAACGTCAAAGTCAAATTTTAAAAAATCACTTTTTTTTATCCCTATTTTATGAAGTTTCACTTTTTTGTAATAAATAAATCTCGTAATTTTGAAATTTGAAAATATACGACTAATTAAACTATTTCAAAATGTTTTGGCAGCAACTTTTGACATAACTGTAAACAAAGGCAATAAAAAGAATTTTATTTCCTATTAAATTACAGCATTCTTAAACAGCTTGTATTAAGTTATGGGGGCATTTCCTTCGTTTTTCTCTTAATCGACATATTTTCGTCATTACAATATACAAATTCTATAAAATCCGCAGAATTTTAAAGTTCAAGAACCCAAATTAGAAATATATATATATATATTAAGCTACAAGATATTTATGGGTGCCTAGTAGAAATGTGCTCAGCAACTAATTTGTCGAAACACGCCCGGAACAGTTTTTTTGAAATGAGTAGTGATTTTGCTAGTAGCTCCGAAACAAAATTATTATTTTTACCCCCGCAGCTGACATGTGAAACGTGTGATCAATAGATAATAAAGATTAATATTTTTAAACATTACTAAAAATATTGTTATTATTAAGATTTATAAATTCGCGACTATGTAAAAATTAAAAATTTTGATCACTTATGTTAATTGTGCCCTAAATATTTAATTAGAAGGAATTTTGTTTTACAATAAAATTTAAAACATAAATATTTTTAAAATGGTATTTTTCAGATTTTAAGAAATAGAAATAAATGTAAATCATGTAACATATTTTAATGCAGCAAAAAAAAAAAAAAAAAAAAAAAATCCTAATATTTATACACGCGTCTTGCTTAATGATGGGAAACTTTAAAGAATTTAAAATAAAATTGAAACAAAATCTTTTAGAATGAACAATTAATTATTTAATATTAAAAAATTTAATTTTTTCTTTTTAGATAGACATTGTTATGAATATCGGGCCTCGTAAAATCTACCTTTCATTTCCGAATTTACTGAATTTCTTTTTATTAAGTTCGCTTATTCGTATAAATAATTTCGTTACGTAAAAATGTATAGTATAGTTGTTAATTTTCATTAAAATTACAAGCCCGAAAATCGTGACATCCTTCCGGCAGGCGACTACTTGGTGGTTGAAGTAGATAATGGTCGTGGTAAAAATAATTATTACACGCGAAATGAAACGAATTTAAAATATTATCAATATTAGTTATCATTGAAATTTGCAGAGGTAAGAGTATAGTTAATATTTAATTTTGAAGGGCATTACATTTTAAATGTTTTTCTTGCAAATACATAATGTATTAGCGCAATTTTAGTGTTTGAGATATTTTAATTTTAATTTAATTATTTTTTTAAATAAAATAAATACTAAGTGGTCATTGCAGATCCTTTTTTTTAAAAAAAAATTACGAATTAAAACAATTTAAAATCTGCGAACGCGAGACCACTCGCTTAGTATGTGCTATTTTGCGATTCGATAGCTCCGATTTATGTGAAAATCAGTAAAACAACCGGTGGTTTCATTCCTTTTAAGTTCCGGACCTCGAAAAAAATTAGCGAATGATATCTTTTAGTTAGCCGGTTATTTGATTTTGTAAGAAAAGTTTGCTTTTTTCAGACATCAACACCGCCAAGCATTGCAATAATCGGAATATCTGTACAAACAAAAAATATCTAATTAATTATGCATCAGTAAAAAAGGGTTTTCAAAAACAACTTGCTCTGATTTTTTATTCCGAGGAAACGTACGTATAGGGTTGGCAACCACGGAGGGTGTAATTAGTTAGTTGCCACCATTAAAATTTTTTGGCGTTAAGACATTTCGATGTTGTTAAACCCCACGTACATCGTTTAATGTAAAACTGACTCGATTTCATCCGCGCAAATTCGAATTTTAAGAATAAAAAGTTGCCAGCACTGTGCATGGGTGGTCGGTGGTTACCATAAATTACGTAGAAGATAAAATTTTCAATGTTTGGACGCAACTTTCATCACAATACGTTAATTCTGTGTAAAATGATGACGATTTTAATAAAAAGTACAATATCAAATATAGTCAATTTTTTATATCCAAAAAAAAAGAAAAAAAAAACGCTGCTCGGGTAATAAAAAGACTTTAACTAGCACAATACATTTACCCCATATTTCTTCCCATTTTTTGAATGTTTTCGCGAAGTAACCATATTAAGATTTTCGGTAGAACCCCCACGTTAGACATATTACGTGTTAATGTTTTAAACAGATGAGCACTGTCCATCTTCAGAATATCTAGTAAATAATTCGGAAAATGGTACGGAGTAATTCTGGACTTCCATTTTATTTTCGAATTGAACGCCTCTAAGGGGTACTTTTTTACGGATGGAAAAAGTCGAAAATTACAAAGCGCCAAAGGGGAAAATATAAAAGATTCGGCATCAGTTTAATATTATTTTTTCCCAGATAAGTGAATATGCAGGTGAGAATGACGGGCATTCTCACGAATCTTTCAATTTGGTAGTTTTTGATACATTCTTTTTTGCATTCTCCCGATACAATTATGTAATAATTAAAATTAACAGTTCGACCTTTAGGGACTGCGTGATAAATCATTATACGATAGTCAAAGAAACAATTCGGCGTATAATTTTTTCTACTGATTTTTCCCCTGGCGAACTTTTTCTGGGCCCGGAGAACAGGCGGACGGTTCGTGTAGTTAGCTGTCCAAAACAGGTAATGTTCATCATTCGCGATTTTGGATTTTCGTTCTTGACGAGTGGCGTTAAGATAATTCAGCTACTCGCGTGTATGGTGGCGAGGTGGTGCTCCTCGTAAGAAGTACATTTTCCGTTATAATTAAAGGTGCAATATTTGTACTTACTTTAGTATCCATTATTATTGCGATTTTGTGAACAGAACATTTACGGTACTCATTGAGAATAGTTCGGATCTGCAACTACTTAGGGACCAATAATCTCATCAGTTTGGAAGGGACAAAATGAGAAAAAAAATGATTCGGTTTGTTATATTCCATTTTTGTTGGCGCTTTTTTTTTTTTGTAAGTTCCGTCTTGGGTTTTCATTTTAGTCTTGTATGTTCTCAGCGTTTTAATTTTTTTTTTTTTTTTGCTTCTTTTGGCACATTCAGCCTTTTGTTTACTTGTTTCCATTTTCGCTTTTTTGTTTACTTATCCTTTTTGTAATCTTACGTTTTATTTATTTTATTTTTTTTTTTTGTATTCTCCGCTTGTTTGTTTTGACTTGCTTAAAACTGCGATTTTCGTTTTATTGATTTGGCTACTTTATTTATAATTGTCAATGTAAGTTATGTATTAGGTTTTTTGTTTTTTTTTTAGCCTAGCGAGAAACCATTTGGTTACTCACAAAATTATGTGAATTCGTAGAAGCTGGATAATATATATATATATATAGGGAAAATCGAATATCAAGCAATTTTATGTATTTCCAATCGAGTGTTCTAACAAAAATGGTCGCAATGATTTAACATAGACCACAAATGCCGAAAGAGAATGAGTAAAAAATTAAAAATTGACCATATCCCAAGCGCAGCAGAGACTGGAGTGCGACTGAACGACAAAAGTTTAAAAAGCGAGTAAAGCTGAGAAAAGAAAAGGGAAACAATTCAACTGTTCCATCCCAGTCGGGGGAACAAATCTATAATTTCGGGAAGTTACATATGTATCAACTAACAAGGAAAGGTTTCCCAACCCGAACTCACCGATTTAAATGAAATTGATATACGTTGTAGAACACAAAAAAAAAATAAAAGACCCGTGTTTTTTTATATCTGCTTATAAACATATTAAGGGGCTGAAAACTACCGCCAAAGTTAGCCAGAAAAACGGGTTTTTCTAAATATCTCGACTAACATTTAATATTTTTTGGTAAAACGAAATAGAGATTACTCCTTTTGGAAAAGCAAATAATTTTCATGATGATTTGAACAATAAGGGACGCATCCCCTATTTAATAGGGGTTAAAAACCCATATTTAATTTATTATTTTGGTGATAAAAATTGGTTAAAAATCTAAAAAAAAATTTTAACTAATAAAATGATAAAATGTAGTTGACCTGTTTCGGTATTTTCGTTAATTTCACCCCTAAGGGGATAAACCACCCTTAACACAGAAAAACCAAAAACAGAAATTTCAAGCGATCAGATTTTGAATTCAATTCGTATACAGGGGTTTTCGATGTCGCTGATTACGAATCTGATGTTAATTTTTTTTTTTTTTTGCTATATATATTTAATAAAGTTACAAAATAGAAAATGGATACGAACATTTATAATTCAAATTTAAAGTAGTATAAAAATTATTTTTATTTTATCTCATTGCGAGTATGCGTCATATTATTCAACGAAATTTCGACGTTAATGGTAATCTCCATAAGTGTTTAAAATACAATGATTTTTTGCACCAACCGCTACGTACAATACGACATTTGTGCATCCTTCTATTTCAAAATACGTATTACAAGAATCTTCGAAACTAAAATCTACAGGATTTTCAGATTTATCCGATCTTTCATCTACATAACCACTTTCGCATCAGGAATATTTAAAAAGATCTTCATGTCTTGGTGAAGATAATTGGTTGTGAACCAGTGATTGAAGTTTTATTATATTATTTCTAATACTTAAATTTAAATCACAATTAATTAAAATTATGGCAGAAAATTTACGAATAATATTGTTAACATGAAGAAAATTCCTACTGGAACGACGGGAAAAATTCAACCGCTTGATGTTTTTTGATTCCGGATTTGGAAAAGTTTGTTTCGAAAATTTTCTGATGATGTAATTTTAATGAATTGTGATTTAAATTTACATATTAAAAATAATATAATATAACTTCAATCACTGGTTCACAACCAATTATCTTCACCAAGACATGAAGATCTTTTTAAATATTCCTGATGCGAAAGTGGTTATGTAGATGAAAGATCGGATAAATCTGAAAATCCTGTAGATTTTAGTTTCGAAGATTCTTGTAATACGCATTGCGAAATAGAAGGATGCACAAATGTCGCTATTGTACGTTGCGGTTGGTGCAAAAAATCATTGTGTTTTAAACACTTATGGAGATTACCATTAACGTCGAAATTTCGTTGAATAATATGACGCATACCCGCATTGAGATAAAATAAAAATAATTTTTATACTACTTTAAATTTGAATTATAAATGTTCGTATCCATTTTCTATTTTGTAACTTTATTAAATATATATGTAGCAAAAAAAAAAAAAAAAAAAAAAAAAAATTAATATCAGATTCGTAATCAGCGACGTCGAAAACCCCTGTATACGAATTGAATTCAAAATCTGATCACTTGAAATTCCTGTTTTTGGTTTTTCTGTGTTAAGGGTGGTTTATCCCTTCAGGGGTGAAATTAACGAAAATACTGCAACAGGTCGACTACATTTTATCATTTTGTTAGTTAAAATTTTTTTTTTAGATTTTTAACCAATTTTTATCACCAAAATAATAAATTAAATATGGGTTTTTAACCCCTATTAAATAGGGGATGCGTCCCTTATTGTTCAAATCATCATGAAAATTATTTGCTTTTCCAAAAGGAGTAATCTCTATTTCGTTTTACCAAAAAATATTAAATGTTAGTCGAGATATTTAGAAAAACCCATTTGTTTGGCTAACTTTGGGGGTAGTTTTCACCCCCTTAATATGTTTATTAGCGGATATAAAAAAAAAACATGTGTCTTATATTTTTTTGTGTTCTGCAACATATATCAATTTCATTAAAATCGGTGAGTTCGGGTTAGAAACCTTTCCCTGTATGTATAAGTATGCGGTTCGTATTTACACATTTGAACAAAATTTCTAAGATATGATCATTAGTACATAGCAATGCATGTATACAGTATGGTGGATATATTCCAATAGCCATTAATTCATTAATTAGAGTGATTATAATCGAACCAAAACCATGATTAAAAAACAAACGATTAATGTCCTCTCTAAAACTGATACTCGTATGATTGTCACAATTTCGGTATGGAAGACCTACCACAGAAAAATTTCGCGGCATTCTAGAATGACCGGTTAAATAAACATATTTTAAAACACGGTATATCCACCACAAATTTTAATTTCTAATATTACTCGCAACGAAAGTTTTAAACTTTTACCATTTGTGTATTTAATTGTGAATGTTGAAAACATCTGTAACAGATAAAATTCTTATTCAGTTGGCGGTTCGATATTAATCTGCTTACAGGTTTGTTTTCGCGTTCGTGGCGTTCCGTGAAGTTTGTTCACTTATCTTTATCAAAGTTTTTACACGCACTTTCATTTATTCTCATTACACACACACACACACACACACACACACACACACATATATGCGCTACTCATTACACATTATACATATCTCGGTGGAAGTGATATACTGCCTAATTTTATTCTTCCTCTGGTCTAAGTACACATTCTGGTTATGCACCTAATAGAAACGGGGTATTTTCTACGGATTGTTCTTCTGATAACAGTCTGATGGTTACTGATTTAAGTAACAACGGTGATATACGCACGGCCGATAATAATAAAGATCGTAACTGTACTTACAATTATAACGCTAGTCGTAATAGTAGTGGTAAAAATGATAATAGCAATGAAGACATAAAAAATTTAAATACGTCACATAATAATAAGGTACCTAACATTGATAACATTAATTCTAGCTATCAGTCTAACAATAGAGAAATAAGCAATCTATACCCGATTAAGAATCATCATAATAATATTGATAGTTTTAAAATATTCGTAGAAATTATATTATTCAGAAGCAGTTAGGGTTTCAATTAGCGCATTATAAGTAGCAGAAATATTACGCAAAACACAATATGTCTAGGGATATCATCGAAATTAAAAAAGTAGCCCATAATCGGGTTATCATTCATTTGTCTTCAGCCTACACAGCTAATAATAATATCGTTTCCAGCTCCATCTTTTCATCAAACGGATATAATACATATATCCCAACACATCATATTACTTGACAAGCTGTGATCAAAGGAATGGATACACTGACACTATACTGAAAAAGAATTATTAGAAATGATAGAATGTCATCTTTTTCAAATGAATAATATTGAACGATTAAATAGATGTGTTATTTATAACAATGAAGTTAAGTATGTGTAGTAAGTCACTCCGTTCTTATTCATTTTGAAGGACAAACCTTACCATCTTACATTTACTTGTGGAACGTAAAATTTTCGTGTGAACCGTTTGTTCGGCGGATACGGCAGTGCTACAGCTGTTTGAAAAATGGCCATATTGCCAAATAATGTAAGGGTAAGAATAGGTGCCTCAGCAGATGTGGCGATTTCGAGCATACAGAAGAGTCCTGTTCGAGTCCAACTCTCTAATAATTCTCAGGAGGCGGCGTTGGAAATACCACCTTTACACCGACACGAGGATCCCTTTATTCAAATACAGTAACTAGAAACAGAGATTTTCGCTGTTGACGGAACAAGACAATTTTTCTCCTCTTCCTCATAATAACCAAGATAATGAACATGACAAAATAACACCGTTCTGGCCTAAGCCTATGAGAAAAACAGATTTCTACGATATTATAAATCAACTGACCCACAGTCAAGACTTTACCTTAAAGCGCACAATATCATCCTTTGTTTCTTCCGATGAAGATAAAAATTCAAATAGAAAAGGCCCCAAAAAACCTATCGGTCAAAATAATTCCTTCAAATCGAGTTACACGGTATTCGGGAAAATTGAATTGTCCAAACCTGGAGTTTCGATTCTAGTTAAGAATTGTCTAACTCGCCGTAAAATCAATCTAAATCTAACAAGCTGTAATAACGATACGGTGGAACATCCAATGTGAGTCAAAAATTAAAGATTGAAGCCTTAAGAAAATTTCGTTCAGAAGGATCACAGCAAAAAAGCTGCTTGGGAAAGTTTCTGTGGCAAGTTTAATGGGAATACGCCTTTAAAAGATATTCGGTTATTCGCGAAGCGCTTCAAGAACAGTGATGTGCAGAGCAACATTGTGATTTCGTTAGCATAGCAGCTACTCTATACGTGCCAACAGCGGATGAATTAGGCGAATTTAATCAAACCACGCAAGCAAGCAAGCACGGTTGATATTTATGGCTAAGTTTTTGAATGACACTTATCAATCAAAGGAATTCCCCCCAGTGGCATCCTTTTTAGATATAAATGGGCGTTTGATAATGTTTCTATTCCTATCTTGTTTGGGCAATTTTAGCTAATCTTTTATATAGTTTATTTATAAACAGATCATTCCACTTTCTAAATCCGATTTCCAATGAAGTTCGGACAACTTATAAGAGGCTTGCTCACGGATTGGTACTAAGCCCGTTATTATTCAATATCGATATTTTAACAATCTTTTCTATTCGCTTATCTACAACGTCTTATATTTTATCATATACTGGTGACTTTGTTATGTATACTGGACACAAGAATCTTTCCACATGTATTCAAGATAATCAACTTTCTGTTAACGCTTCTCAAGGCGCTTTTCAAAAAAAAAAAAAAAAATTGGTTTCGACCTGTCTCCATCTAAATTATGCGTAATTTTATTTACTTTGAGACCTTATTCTCAACAGACCATTGAAATTAAATATTTTGATTTTAGACTAACTTGGAAGTTCCATTTACAATCGTTAATACAACTGGTAGCCAAGCGGCATTTAATCCGCTGAAAGCTGTTAGCAATACCGTTTTTGGGGAGGAGATCCGACAACTTTAAATCTTCTTTATAAAACTTCCATTAGGTCTAGACTTGATTATGGTGCAGTTTTTTATGGGTCGGCCTCAAAATCACTCCCGAGAATAGTAGATGCTTTGCAGAATCTCAGACTGAGACTTATAACTGGAAATATTAGGTCAGTTCCTTCTATAGGTCTCCAAATGGAGACTAAGATCTTCCTTTCCCTTCATATAAGAAGATCACTCCAGGCAGACAGATTTTTAAATAAATATTGTAATTACCAACTTCCGTTAATGTTAGATAGGATAAGTAAAATATCCAACGAATGGAGATTTGTTCAACAGAAGAAGCCGCTTTTAGTCAAAAGAGCTAATATCTACATATTCTACATTTTTTTTGATGGAAGCCATTTATATTCAAATTGTAGCGATCGTGTAAGTACAGCGTATCGCGAGGATATCAACCACTTGTTATTTAGTTGTGAGGTCCTATCTACGGATAGAGTCCTTCTTTTTGAAGAACTGATGTCCCGTAGTTCGTATATCCTCCATTCTGCATTTTTCAACTACTTGTTTCCGGTAATCGTGCATTGTTTATCCTGTTTTCATTAATAAAAATAAATGGAATTGTTATTTAAAAACCTGATCAATATCCAGATTAATGTTAATTTTTTTTTTTATCTGTCTACTCAAAGTGGAGTAATTATTATCTTTTTTTATGTGCATTCAAACTGATTTAAACGTTAGCCTGCTGGCCAAATAAACGATATATTATTCAGACCAAAAAAAATAAAAACAATTTATTCATAGGCATTTGATAAAGTATGGCATCCGGGAATACTTTACAAATGCAAAAAAGTTCCACCAATTCAGTTTTACAATATTTTGAAATCCTACTTACAAAACAGGTATTTCCGAGTTGTAGTAAATGGAACAGAATCAACCATATATAAAATTGAAGCAGGTGTACCTCAGGGAAGTGTACTTGGTCCTCTCTTGTATTTATTGTTTACTTATGATATGCCAGAAACAGATGACGCACTACTAGTAACATTCGCTGACGACACTGCAATCATGGCAATGCACGAGAACCCAGAAAAGTCTACAAAAAATTTATAAGATGTGCTAAATAAAATCATTGATTGGCTGAATGAATGGAAAATAGCAATAAATGAAAATAAAAATAACCCCGCATTATTTTTACAAAGAGAAAAAACGTACGTAACAAATATCATATATATGTATATCTGTAAATAACAAGTAAATACAAACATATTTATCCGTAAAATATCTTGGAGTACAACTAGAGATGAAACACTTACGTGTGGCTTCATCATATCAAGATAAAAATAACAGAACTAAATTTGAAAACGAGACAACTTCATTGGTTGCTTGGACCGCGTTCCCAATTACACATTTCAAATAAAATATTACTATACCGCATGGTATTAAAACCGATATGGTTGTACGCAGCTGAATTATGGAGATGCGCTTCTAAAAGCATAACAGAATACAGCGCTTTCAAAATAAGGTGCTACGATCCAATGATCAGGAGCAGCATGGTATGTGTGTCCAACCAAACACTACATCAAGATTTACAAGTGAAATATGTTACTGAAGAAATAAATCTGGCGGTTAAAAATCACACTTGTCGAAGTTGAAATGAAAATGCTCTCGCAACGAATTTACTACAACGACTAGCCCAAGTTGCAACAGGTTGAAAAGGAGAAACGTTATTGACCTAACGTGATTATTCGATAAATAAATTCGGGATCGACTGATGATCTTGAAATTCACGACCTTATTAATATAAAAATCTAGTAAACGACTATATAGTCAGTTCTAGATATGAAAAACTTTAAAAAAAAAACATCCTCACGAATAATACCGCACTGTTTTTTAAAAAAAAAAAACCCTTTTTTTTTTCTCTTAAAACAGCGTATGCAATGTATTCGCTGTAACTGATGTCTCAAAATGAATGAATCAGAAATGATATTACGAGTAATCTCTATCTGATATAACCCGTCTGATAATGTGATCACGAATTATTCGGTCTTCAGAAAAAAATGCCTCGTAGAATTATTTCAGATGAGAACAATTTTAGGAAGAACGACAAAGATTGCCAATTGAATTTTTAAGATTTTGCGGAGCTTTAAAAATAATATTTTTATCGGTATCATTTCGATGTGAAGCATGACTGATTCGTTCTGTATTTTGATGTTTCGATTGCATTATTGCTGCAGTAGCGAAAAAGGTTGTCTGTCAGTTTTACCTATGCTTGGTTCGGAAGAAGCGTATTATTTAATTTTCGCTAATACGCAAGGCGACTGTATAATACACATTGTATGTTTAAGTCCTTTAACTTGTGTTCATAGCATTTCGATCGAAACAATAAGAGGGATGGCGTCGCGGAATAAAATTCTGTGTTTCTTAGTACTATGAGCAAAGGTTATATGAGAGGAGTTATATTTTCTTTGCTAATTTCAATTTATTAGCAAAAAAATTACGTAAAATTTTCCGTTGTTAGCGGATCAGCTAAAATAATATTGGCGGTGTTAATTGGTTGGTCATGTTTTTAATATCGGCAAGGGATGATATATCGGTAACAGTTGGTTTATTCTTTTGTAATGGACGTAGCTAGTTGCGCGACCGCAAATAGCAACTTCGGTGCTATTAACACCATTCTTATCGCTATTACTGATAACATTATTAAAGTCCCTTCCGTCAGGCGTTGTGCTGAACACAAAATTTTCCTAATTGCTGAGGGGAGCGAGGTAACAAGCACAGTCGATGTGCAAGAATGGAAAACGCTAATTCCAATAATGAACTATCCACGTATGATAGGGTAACATGAACGGTAGAGGTGACATTTTGTTACAAGCGCGTTTTTTGTTATATTGATTACATTATCTGTGTTCCTTGTCAAATTTCGTTGTTTTATTTGTATTTATATTAATTCCCCATACATACGTACGTATGTGTGGATAAACATATATATATATATAACTCGACCATTTTGACCTCGCAAGGGGCTGTGCTCCTTGACTCCTCTTGCTTACATTTCTATCTCCTTCTCTTCTATACTTCGTATAAAATGATCAAAAATTTACAACGTAATTCTAAATCGGTCCATATGAATATAATAACATAATCACACAGAAATCCTAAAAAATATAACAAACGTTACATAAAATTGGGACATTTTTTCTAATGGGGGATAGCCTAAGAATTACGTTGTAATTAATATGTATATAAAACTCTGTCCTTCGGGCCTCAAAATGGGCAAGCTCCTTAACTCCCTATCTTTTTTCTTCCCAAGTTCTTTTAGAAAAATATTTTTCAATTCACTTACCCGTCTTTTATTTAAAAAAAAAAAAAAAAAAAATAGCAATTGTACAACAGAACATTCAACTTTTTTTATGTTAAATAAAGTAACAGGACACAATCATGGGACAAAAAATATAGTGCACCCCGAGCTAAGAATAATGTAGTTATTAATATATCTAATATCTTTAAACGAGCAATAATTATATATACATATATATATAAATGACCTGGTCTACGAAAACCAGGTTGTGGTGTACGAAAAAAAATTTTCGAGATAAACGCGTTTAAAATTGAGGATGGTAGCGCGGTGTTACGTGTTGCTAGGAAAACACTATTCTTCCATTTGTTGTTTCTCAGCACATCTGCCAAATGTTTTGTGATATGCTGTGATGCTTTTATAAGAAATATTACCACAGCTAAATTGAACAAATTTCCCTGTAGTTGCTAATTTGTTTATCCGTGAAAGAGATATGATGATATTAACACTTCGTTATCAAATCATTTTGGAATCGCGATGTTTTTAATTACGCGAAATGATTTTGCATCTTGAATATTAATTAACTGTCCTGATAAAGCTATTTTAATTTCAATAAAGTGAAAAATGTGTTCGGAAGAAGTTGAAAAAAAGCTTAGTAATGCAGAGAAACTCTGACAACTTGGATGATCAACATCAACTTTCTCATAACAATGATGAAGAAAATCCAGATGAAATTCATACCCTCAACTCTTCGAATAGTAATTGGAATTGTCTCTCCTAGATGCAGAGGAAGAAAAAATAGTTTCAAAGTTTTTTGAAGAACCTTGTTGTAATCGAAGATGTGACGTTTCAATATCACGAGATATGATCGAGAAATCGGGGGAAATAATTTTTTAGAATTAGATAAGGAACAGCAAGATTTAGTGTCATATTGACCTGATGATAAACCCTCAATTAAAGAATCGAAACGGAAAGTAGATGAAAATTTGCCGAAATCAGAATCGAAGATGAAAAAATAAAACCAAAACATCCAAAACAAGGTAAAAATTTAGCAGAATCAAAAAAAAAAAAAAGGTAAGACTGAAGTGGCCATGGCAAAGAAAATGAAGAAAGCCGATGAAAAATACGATAAACCCTATCCGGAAACCTCAACACCGAAGAAAAGAACTCGCGAGAAGTAATTTTTGTACTACTTTTCTTTAAAAACATTGATTATTTTTTTTGCTATTGCAATTTTTAAAATTCATGAATAAGCTTATCAACTGGTTCGACTGCTCTTCTATACAACTCCTCCGATCGGCCATTGTAAAAGGAAATTTTCAATCGTCGATCGCCAACCTTCAATTTGGAGACGACGGATGAAAAAGAAGAAGTTTTTTACTTCATGTATGTTTTTTTTGAAGTTCTTGTTTTCTTTTAAAACACGGTTTATGAAGAATTTAATAAAGATAGAAATCTAGGGTTTGTTTCGTTGAAAAGAGCGTGCTTTTTTCTATAGGAATAGCCAAAAAAGTGAAAATTGATTTTTTGACACATTAGCTAGCCCGGTTTTCATAGACCAGGTTACATATATAAATTTATTTCGCGTATCTCGGAAACGGCTCTATTGCACACTCCAATAAATCGGTCTGTCAAAGTCTAATCCATGGCAAAATTCGATTTTGCGAGTTTTAAATGAATTTTAATGTTTTCAATATGATACGAATCAGGGTTGGTGGCGCGATCTTTCGGCGACGATCTAATAGATAATTTGTTCTGTCTTTAGTACTATTTTTTGATTTTCGAACGTCGTCCAGCGAACGACTTAATAACACAAAGGCGAGCGACAAGCAACAGCGAACAACAAATACTAATAGTGCAAAGCAATAAAATATATGGTCGGTAAAACAAGAGAGCGCGTAATTTCGGGTACCTGGAATCGACAAAGAACGAATAGGCAAAAAAAAGTATCGGTCTTGGCTAAGGTTGCGTAATGACGGTTCGAAAATTATATATATAACAAAAAAAAAATATCGTAAAAAGCCAAAAATTTAAAGCTTTCATAGTGATTACTCATAATAAATAATTTTCGTAATAAACAGTTCATTTTTTTATTATGTTTTTTTGTATTCATTTTATATTTAAATAAGAAAGAATAAACTGTTTTTTTTTAATAGCTACTAAAAAAAAAAAAAAAAAAATTGGTTAATAAATAAAGGAGCACTTTGCCTATATAAATATGCAGATATTAAATGTTTTGCGTATTTATATATTCGTTTCTGAAAGTGAATTATACTAGGGGGAATATGTTGCGCACATTTTAAAACGCAGTGATTTAGTCGGAAATTTTTTCCAATTGGTTGGAAAATAGCCGATCATCACAGATAAAATTACAAGACGCTTTTTATTTGTTTTTATAACGAATAAACCCCGATAGAGATAAAGCTGACGCGATCCTATATACCTAAAATTTAATTTTTCGAATAAAAAACGCATAGAAATGTATTCATAAAAATCAACGTGTGCATTCATTGAAAACATTTTCCAACCACCCGGGGAATGCGAGTTCGAAGGACCGTTTTTGTTGTGTTCAGTATTGAAAAGCAAAGTTGTGCACGGAAAGAGGCTTTAAATTCATAAATGTGAACTCATAAATTTTTTTTTGAAAATATTTTATGTTTTGCGAATATGTATCTGAGATTAAAATAAAGTTAAGAAGTTACAAAAAGCCCAGGTACTATGTGTATTATTACATATGCATATATGCTGGTTGATGTTTTTATCAATTTTATGGTTTTAGTTGTTTTATTAAATACGATGTGTAATTGAAATAAAATTTTTCATATAAATAAAATTCTTTACATAGCTTTACATAACTTACATAGTTTTACGTAACTTTACAAACAAACAAGAAGTGAATGTTGAGTGTAATCGTATATATTGCACTCACACATATAACATACGCACGTGTGTATATATCATGCCCTAGCTCTTTACATATCTTTACATATCTTTACAAAAAAACAAGAAGCGAATGTTGAGTGTAATCGTATATATGCACTCACACATATAACACACGCACGTGTGTATGTATCATGCCCGCCGCGTTGATAACGAAATGCATGTAATTATAATTACTATCGATAAGAAACTGATAACACTAATAATTCAGCGTAAAAAAAGTGTGTGTAAGAAAAATACTTTTTAAGTAGTTTAAGTTTTATTAATAATTTAAAAAAAAAAAAAAAGCGCATATAATTAACGAAAAAATCTACCAATTTCCTTCCGTACTGTAGTAGTGCGTGCGTAATCGTAATTGTTTTAGTTTTTAATAATGTTATCAAAAAATATCACACAATATGTCTACATCACGCAATAATTGCGCGTACTACGTTATCATCGATTCTTCTAGTACATATGCAATCTACTACGATCAGTTGAATTTCCCGGAACATTTTTTCCGCTTTGTTTAAACGCAGTATATAACATTATCGTAAAAATTATTTATTACTGAAATAAAATATGCAGTTCGTTTTCGGATGAATTAAAACGATAGTGTCACTTTTATTGGTAATGTTAGAAAATGGGGGAAAAAACGCATATTGTAAGAAAGTCACTAACGTATTTTATAAAAATCCTACCCTTTCTTTCTGGTGTCATTCTTTAGATTTGTTTCTACTTATTCTTTTATTCAATATTTCTTGTACTTCTAGTCTTATTAACATAAATTCAAAAATCGCGGAAGTGGTAGGTGAAGAAAGGAATCAGATTAAAAACAATAGGGTAACGAAAAAGACGACTCTTAGGGTGTGCACTGCGGTACAGTTGACTTTCCTGAGACTACGATAATGAACGGTTTAAATTGAAAAAGGAAAAGAAGCAATTGTGAACGGATCGCCTGCGGTAAGGAATGAATACAAGTGGCGGAGAAAATGAAAAATGGGGACACAAAATATGAATGGAAAAAGTTAGATGTCTGAGGCTGCGACGACAAGAAAAAGGCTCTTAATGCAAGATACACGATAGCAAGCAAAATTTAATACAATATGTCATCGAATGGCATGCACTTTAAACTATTGTTACATCGATTGGCTTCAATTAAATTTAAAAAAAAAAAACTAAATAAATAAATAAAAATTATCACAATGCAGATGCAGTAGCAGGGTGATCACGTTCTGGAAACTTCATTAATTAAAACAAATTTGTTAAACGTCAGAGAATTCGAAGAAGGCGCAGAAATACCTGCGTGATGTATTACGGAATTTAAAAGTATTAAAGCGAAGTTCTACAGTATATATGTATATTTACTCCGTACAGTTAATAAAAAATCATTTCAGATTTTTCTGGTAGTCAGTCAAACTGATGAAATGTGAGATAATTTATTACACTCGTCTTTCTGTAATTTTTTTTTTTTTTTTTTTTTTATGGGCGTTGATTTCTGTAAATTAATATTGGTTGTATTTTTATTCTTTACGCTATAAAAAGCATATTACGAAAAAATAATTGGGAATTGTATGTTTTTTTTTATTTGTGATTACTGTTTTCTAAGTCGGGGAAAAGTCGAAGAGAAGTCACAAGGAAATTTATTTTGAAAAAAATGCGGCCACCTTGATCTGAGTTGTATATGTGTAATTGTATCGTTTCTCATCTTCCTAGGTGGTAATTTTAAGGCATAACGATGATTAACGAATATTCCGATTTTCTCCGTGTGTATTACGTGCTTTTTACGATTGCACTATTACTTCGGAACATTTTCGTCAATATTATCTCTTCGTTCTGTTTTGTCCTGTTTTTTTTTTTTTGTATTTCATTCGTTAAAAAAATATGTTTATAATTAGTGAAAATAAGTGTGTGAATTCTTCGTTTAGCTATATATGTATTTATATTGATCTTATAATAATCATTAAATACAGTTTTTGTAATGGTGAATAATTTTTATAATTGAGCTTTCTTCTTCTTCTGCCGTGAACTGCAACAAAGGCCAAAGGCGCGGAAAGAATTAGGGTTCTATAATTCGGGTTAGGAGGTTAGTGGAGTTGAGATAAGCGAATAATTTCTTTATATTTATTTCACTGTTACTCTTAGGGAGTTCTTTCAAGGTAGACGGGAGGAAAAACGTGGCGCGAATGTGATTATATTTGGAGCAGTCTAATAGAATGTGTTGCACGCAGAGAAGGGAAGAACAGGTTTTACATATATAGTTTCAGAAGGAATTGGTGAATAATCCGTGTTTTTTTGTTTTTTTTCTTTTTTTATGAGCTACTAACGATAGTAGTGTTGTAAAATCAATTTAAGTTTTGGACTGTTGAAAAGTTATATCTTTCCTCTGTTCGCTTCAGATTTGTTTAGAATGTAGTACAGTCACGAAGGAAAATCAGACAGTGTATAGCGTGTTTGTGCGATAGCCCTTGTAAATAAAGTTCCGTTTTATAAGAAAGGTTTTTCGGTATTTCTGTTATTTTTTTTTTTTTTTTTTTTTTTTTTTTTTTTTAATATACATTATAAAAAAAAAATGAAAAATTCGAGTATATTTTTTTATAATACTTATAATTATTTGTTTTTTTGTTTCTGTCTTTTAAGATTGCGAAACTATCAGAACTAAAAAATCGCCTCCGAATACTCCCGATCTTGGTTACCACAGTCCAGGATTTTCGTCGCTGGTTTGCAGGCCGGTCTGGTTTCGATACAGTACCGATGAAATGGATGCTGGCACTGTAGAGAATGCTGCAGCATTCTACAACTCTCCGCCGCCCCAAAACGTTGCGAGGAAGTAATTTTTTTTTCCTTATGTATAATTAGAATAATCATAAAACGAATTAATACGTACAACAGCACATTGTAATGAAATGTGCACATTAAAAAAGAAAAAATAACGTGCATATAGAAAATTTAAATGCCATGATACATTAACAAATCTCTTATCACACACGCGTCTTTTAATTTTTAAATTTAAGCCTTGTTTTAATCCGCGCGTAGGAGCGCGACCAGCAAGTTTATTATATTTTATTAAATAAGTTTATTGATTTGAAAAGTTCAAGAAAGAATGTGACGGATGGCGAATCGTGGAACAGGAATGACAAAGGGGGATATAACGGAGTGAAGCTAGAGCATAGGTTAAGGATCTTTGGACATTCTATTAGAAAGTGGGGGCGGGGATAGGAACTTCACATCTGTCACAAGTTGGTGGAGCAAGATTCAGAAATTTTTTTATATATATATATGGGTGGGAATACGCAGGTAGCACAGTACCACCTGATCTTTTCGTCTTTCTGGTTGGAATTTCCATTCATGTAGGTGTGCTGGATTTTGTTACTCCGCCCATTTTTTCTGCTACAATTTCCAAAAAAAAAGTTTTTACCAGATTCCGTAATATCACCACACCAGGTGGAGTCTGAATACGTGGAACCGGAAGCATTTTGGATGCCTCTTTTGCGGCATGATCGGCCATAAGGTTTCCTGGTATCTTTGCGTGACCAGGAACCCATAAGAAGGTTAGCCCCTCGGTGTGGCGAATTCCGAAGGATTGTATTTATGGAGTCAGCTATATGGGGTGGTTTGATTTTTGTTGAATGTTCTGTGAGGCTGTCGGTGAGTCCCCGTGGCTGTTGTTATTATATATTGGTTGGATTTAACCGCGTGTTTCAAAGCTAGCAGGATGCCATACAATTCTGCGGACAACAGAGCGAAGAATATAGCGGCGGAAGCAAAAATCTGAGTATAACGTTTTGATTAACAACGGCTGCGCGATTAGCAAATTCTGCTGCCCTTGTGCCATCTGAGTAATATAGTCTATTTCTTTGGAACGAAAGTAGTTTAAGAGTGCTTATTTGCTAGCAGCGAATAGTCAAATGAGGCGCTAGTTGTTTGGCTGTCCATGGTGGAAAGATTTTTTTTGCAGGTTTTTTTTGTCTACGTTGAGGAAATCTTGAATCATTGGTAAAAGTCGGTGTGAAGAGATTCTGATGCGTAAGATAAAATCCTTTTTACTCGAGATCCTAAGAGGTTGGTTTCTGATGGGTTCTGGACTGATAGTATAACGTTGTTTGCTGCTGGAAGGCCGCCCGGATTTGCAACTGCACGTAGTAGTAGGTTCACTGTAAGGCGATCTCGTCGAAGCGGTGAGGGCCACTCTGAGGCTTCACAATAGAGACTCGGTATTGGAGATATTTTGAGCGCGCCTGTAATTAAGCGACGAGAAGCGTTGTTATGGATGGTTTCCAGTTAATGGAGGGGTCTGTCTTGGCTGCTGTGGAAAACAGGGAGGCTCCCCATAGTCGTTTTTCGAACGGATTTGCAAAAAAGAAGCAACCATGTAAATCGATTATTTTTTTTTATTTTTTTTGTTTTATTGCTAAATTGTTGAAAAATTATTATAAAGCTACCACATTTCTTGTATGTTATTTTCAAAGAAAGCCAAAATGCCTGTAGTGGTCGGTGTACGTGGCGCCCAATCTTTCAGTCGCATCCTACTATATATATTTACAGAGAGCCACTCAACCGGGATTGAGCCGAGAATTGTGTTATACAACCGGAAGAAAATGTAAAAATAGCTAAAAACTATATTTTCGACGAGAAAAGATTATTTAAAGCGAAAAATGAACGTCTTTTTTAATGTCGTTCCCCGAGAATACATTATATAGTTTTTTTTATATTTGTATGAAATATGCTATATCGATCAAACATTATCAATAGTAACGAAAACGTTGCATTCTTCTTTTACAATTTGCCATCAACTTTTCAGCTAAACGACTTTTTCTGAAATGGCAGGTCTATTTTCATTACGAGTAATAAATGTTTGTATTTATTCGTCAATACATCGGTGGTAAGACTTTTACAAAGAATTTTGTTTAAATACTAGAACTGAACTTTACGTAAGTTATTCGTTGGCATGTACGACATGCGTCACATTCAACGGGGTGGAGAATAGTTGCAGCCATTACCTAACAAAAAGGAGTTTCTATTTATTTTTTATTTTTTTCTTAGGTTCGTCAACCAAAAGAGGGCTTTTACCCAGAAACAAATAGTAAGGAAAGAAGTCGGTTATATTTTAATCCGATCAGAAATCTTTGCTAAAAAGGAACAAATAGCGGGAATAACTAGTGGAGAAGGAAAGGACAGGATATAGGAAACACAATAAGGAGCAGGAAGTCCCCAAGCCTCAACAAATGGGAATACAAAATGCTCCGCAGAAAGAGATGAACACTGGAAGAACACATGATCTGCATCGCAAATAACGGCATCATCAGGATGGAGGGGACAGTGTGGGGAGGAAATCGGGGAAAAGCGAAATTTAGATAATGGTAGCAAAGAATGGCCAAAACGCATACGAACAACGGAAACAACACCAAAACGTCGAAGAGAGGGATGCAAAAAAACCATGAATGGTTGATGAAGGGGCAGAGAAGTGCCGCAACCATTACCTAACAAAAAAGAACTTAAATTGCTCGAAAAGGAAAGAAAAACGGCTGAACCTACACTAATCTGAGAAAAAGGAGAGTGAGCTCTATGACTATAGAATAAAATCATTCGTTACAAAAACTTAAAACGTGTTTTTCTGAAAATTCTAAAATTTTTTACACCATGCAATCCAATTTGAAAATTATACGACCGGTTATTCCGAAATTTTACATGCTTTTTTTTTTTAATTAACATGGACCTCTACACAAATATTAATATTTTAACTTTGTCAATTATTAACAAATAGTTATAAGAGAAAAAAAATGTTTTTTTTTTTTATTTGGGTACCTTTTGGACAGTTTTACGAATTTTAATCATATTTCGGGTTCATGTTGATTTTCTTGTTGAAATTTCGGTTTTAGATTATTTTTCCGGCATAGTTGTTGCACGGCGTGAAAACAAGTTGTCAATTTCGAGCGACTACACAGCATCGCCATTTTGCGAGATATTTTTGCATAAAAATAAAACCATGTCTTATATGGTCGGTCTAATAAATACTAAAAGTTTCATCATATGTCATTTCCGTTTATTTTTCGTAAACAAAATTTGTGGAAAACGGGTTTTTTCACGAGATTCCCCGAGATAATAGAATTTTTTTTCTTGGTGTTTTTTTATCGATTTATTCTGCTAAAGTCATTATTTCTTAACCATCTTTTGGACTAACTCGGAAATTCGTTCATTAAAATCCATTCTGATGATTAGCCGTCGGTTGCTTCCAAATTTCCTCCAAATAATAATGGAGTTAGAATTCATTATTTACGAGTCTGCAAGTCGTAAGGGGTAAAAAAAGGGACTACCCGCGGAAAGTCCCATTCAGATAATTCCAGTAGCGACATCACTGCATTATGATTAGAATATCTAGCTAAAGGCTAGAATGATACTCTCTCTGAAATGGCTGTAAAAAAAAAAAAAAAAAAAAAAATCATAAGTAACATATTAGAAACACACGGAGTGTTAGGAGTTCGAACTAAAAATAATGAAGAATGCGCACAATTTGTAACGGATTTCATACATAGTATTCGAAGTACAACACATACAAAAGCAGTGATGAGTACAATTAGCAGTTTTATGCGTTTGAACAGCTGCTACGAAGTACGATAAGAGTGCAAAAGAACTTTACAAACGGTATCCAGAAAAGTCTTATTGAAATTAGGTCCGTTACTACTACTGATTTTTTAGGCATACTGCACTTTTCTTAAATTTGAACACTAATTTTATACCCGTTTCCAAACAAAAATTTTTATACGTGTAAAGATAGAATGTTATGAACTGGTTTTGACATTTTTATTGAAAAATGGTAAAATTTACACAATATGTCATTTAAAAATGATAACAAGGAAAGAAAAGAAAAATCATTAAATACACTTTTTACTTCGTAAAATAATAATTAAGTATATTTCGACTAAAAGAAATTAAGTATATGCATGTTTTGTTCTTCTTTTTTTTTGTTACGTATAGTGTGTTTAGAGAATCAGCTACTGTAGCTAAAATGCCGGTTGAAAAGTACGCTGATGAGTATAATATGAACCATCCGAAACGGGGACTGGCGATTATTTTAAACAACGATCAATTTTCAAGCGATAGGTATCCGGATCGTAAAGGTTCTGAAAGAGACGTTGAAAGTTTGGAAACTTGTTTCAGAGAATTGGATTTTGAAGTAGTCGTATATCATAATTTAAATTTTAGTGAAGTTCACAAAACGTTAGATACTCGTAAGTATTCGATTTAAATTCATTCAGTTATATTTCAAAAAAATTATGTGCGTGTATGTTTGCGCATGTGTATGTAGAATTTCACATAGCTTTCAATGATCAACGTACTTACTTTATCTTCGAGTAAACGTCGGATAACTAATCCCAGCATAGTAACACAGCAGATAATGTAGACGAACAGAAGGTGAAGAATGGATAACAATATCCGTTCTTGTCACTTCTTTAGCTGTTTTTTTTTTTTTATTCTATACGATACGATCCTTTTACAATACTTTCCGAATTCTATCTTCCTATTTTATAATATTCTCGGCTACGGAGAGTTATACATTAACTTTCAGTGGCTGATCGTCCTGGTTTATCTTGTCATTGGATCGTTACTAGAGAACAAGCAGCATGGGTACATGTTCATATTATGGATTCTGTATTTCCATTTTTGTGTTGATATATTGCTTTTACTGTAATTTATTTCTTCCTGAATAAGTTAGTGTAACCGCATGTCGATACACAACCGATAACGTTTTTTTTTTTTTTTTTTTTTTTTTTTTTTTTTTTTTTTTTTGTGAAATTATCCAAAGAAGAATACCCAGATTATTAAATCCAGTTCTTCTAAAAGAACAGCACGGATTCCAATATACCGACGCGATATAGTTTATGCTAATTTTTTCGCAAAGATAATAGCTTAAGGAAAAAGTTGAGGAGTTGAAAACGATAGTACACGTAGCCTTTATAGTCGTCTTAAAGAAAGCCTTTAATGTAAACAGTAACAAACATAGAAACGCTTACATATCGGCAAGATATTCGTCAAAATTATTAAATACAATTTAACAATTTTAACGTGCAGGGGATAATAAATCAGGAATTTGTGCAGTTTTTTAAATATCATGGAAGTAACGTAAATAATGGTGCAATATTAGATGGTGAAATTAACTGTGAAATTAAGAGGACCACAACAGCTCCTAACTGAGTATTTCGAAATTAACGGTCAGAATCAAAATAATGGCTCCTTCCATTCCTATTCTATAGTAGTGAAACTTTCTATAAGGAAAATTCAAAAAAAGAAAAAGAAATGAAAAAAACTACTATGAAAATTATAAATATGGCAATTAAAACTGCTCCGTAAAGCTCTATGAGTATAATGTGGAACCATGTGACATTGAATGAGAAAGGCAATTTGACCGAATAGCCAGTCGCGTAAAATTATGGAAGGTGGATAGGGCACGTCAAAAAATATGTCGTACGCTATATTCTAGCAGAAAGAAAAAGAGTGTACGGACATTGAAAAACAACTGAGGTACAAAGACGTTGTAGCGAATGATTTCAAAAAACTCAGTTCTGAAAGAAAAAATTGCATTGGACAAAAAAAGAGTTAAAAAAGCGGGGCAGCAATCAAAATTGTAAAAAACTGAAATCTTTCAAATGGAAGAATACAGCAAACAATTCTATCAACGTTTATATGTATTTTAATTATAGTTACACATGGCAAACTTGAAGAACATGAACAGCTACTGATTTTGCGTGATTGCTAGTATTGAACTATATTTGAGAACAATCTGTTCATTATTAACCAGTTGTCGATTTTTTTCGGTCACATCTATATTTTTTTTCTCTTCGCTTGACGTCTCGAATAGTAGTGCTCTATTCATCATCAGAACCATCAATCGAAACGACCAAGGAGGAAACCAGTCCTTAAATAGATAAGCCAACATCACATCCGACCTTCTGATTGGCTAATGAACATTACATTAGATGAACATTACATTAGCCAATCAGAAGGTCGGATGTGATGTTGGCTTATCTATTTAAGGACTGGTTTCCTCCTTGGTCGTTTCGATTGATGGTTCTGATGATGAATAGAGCACTACTATTCGAGACGTCAAGCGAAGAGAAAAAAAATATGGACGTGACCGAAAAAAATCGACAACTGGTTAATAACAAACACCACGAAAACTTGAAATCTTTACTGTTCATTATTATTTTGATTCAGTTTCATAATTAAAATAATGCAATACGTTAAATTTTCTTTATAAATGTAATTCGAAATATGTTTTTTATAAGTAATTTAACTTGTAATCTAAAATATCGAAGAAATTCTTCACGCGATAAAATGGGTAATATATGTGTTATATGACTACTATGGAGTTCTCAAATATTAAACAGTTATCGAAATAGACGGGGGGAAATATTTGAACTTCATCGAGCCATCTATAAATAAAGGGAATACGGTATATTTACGATTAGTTGCAGTATTGTTAACATGCACAAGATTTCTGTTACATTTTACAAGACCGCTATAATAAATAGATAGGTGAGCATTGTTATCGTTAGACGGAATAAAATTGATATGTTAAATTTGGTCGATTTTAATTTTTATATTTATAGTCGAGCGACGTTAAATGTTATTTTTCATAGAATATAATTTTCATTGTATTTAATTTATCGGACAACTCGCCAACGTACAAATTGTCATCTCTCTCTTGCAAAATAAATAAATAAATAAATAAAAATGAAAACTGATTTTCATGCCAGTAATTATACTCATCACTGATATATTAAAAGCGGCAGGTAATTAAATTTGTAATTTGAAATTAAATATTTTGTTAATGTTACGACGTATATGATTTCTTCTATATATAATTGTAATATATATGTATATGTATTTCAGTTGCAAAACAAGATCACACAGATTCAGACTGTTTTGCTATGGCTGTTTTAACCCACGGAATGTACGGAAACATGTTAATGGCGTATGATCATGCTTATGAAGCCGATACTTTATGGAATAAATTTATTGGAAATGCCTGCCCGACATTAGCAGGGAAACCGAAATTATTTTTTATTCAGGTAAATTAATCGCAATATGAATAGTGTATCATTTCGATTTAGTATACATACATCTCGCAATTGCAGTGCTGACGTTCTTATATAATAGGAATGGGAAAAGTATTCAAATAAATTCATTTCGGGCGCTTTTGAATCTCGCAGAATTTGGAATGATTTCGGATATAATCACATTTAGACGGTGTTTATGACAATTATTACGACAAATCGATTTCACCGTTAGAATAAAAATGGGGTTTGAAAAGTAATAATGAGAATAATGCTTAATCATTCTAAATTCAAATATTAAAAGTGATGCAAACTATTAAAACTTTTTTGACTTAAAAATCATCATCATCATCATTATCTGTATTCTGTCTAAAAACAAGTCTATGGATGTGTATGCGTTTACACGTTACTTGATTCTTACTACTACTTCACCACCTCACAAAAGAATCTTTTTTCATCCATTCTGTACTATTTTCGGTCCTAGGTGCGATAATTTTTTTTTATTATTATTATTATTATTATTATTATTATTTCCAAACTTTAAATCATCAAACTTTTTTTTTTTTTTGTTTGTTTTTTTCTGCGTTCACACTTCCAAAAGTGCTTGTAAGAAAAAACCGATCGATATAATGCAAGATATAAACGGCGTAAATATTGAGGAGAAAAATGCTACTGCAGATAATGAAATAAATAATTTAATTTTCCGACTTTGCTTGTCAAATATATTGGATATCTATGCCATCTTGCGATCGACCAGTATTCCTAAATATTTAATTTCAGTTACTCTTTTTTAATCATAGTATTTTCAAACGAGTTTAGAAACTTTCCCACTTCTCTATCGATTGAAAAATGTACACCACATATTTTGTCTTATTTACACTTAATGCTAGTTTGTCATTATTCATCCAATTTACAATTAAATTAATCCCATTTTGAAATAATTGTTCTAAAATTGAAGGATAACGGGAGAACTTCCTGAACGCTGGAATCAGCGTATGTAATTAATTTCCCTTGAACATTCAGGTCGCAAGGGTCATTAATGTAAATTAAAAAATGTATTGGCTCGAGGATACTCGCTTACGGAACACTAAAATGTTGTCAAAAGTCTATATCGAATATGTTATTTGTTTTTGTAATATATCGCCTGTTTAACAGGTATGCTTTTAACTAGCTATGCATCATTTCTTTAAATCCCGCAGCGTGTAGTTTTCATAATAAAATTTCGCGGGGAACAGTGTCAAAGGTATTTTTCGATGTCGAAATAAATGCCTGCAACCGATCTACCCTTCCTCAAATTATCATAAATATACGAAATATGATTAAAAACTTTTCATATTTTTCATTTTTAGCGTTTTCTATTCATTTGATCTTCAGCGTTTACTCGTTCGCACTAAATTTAATCTGCCTCTTATTTTCGCATGGTTCTTTTTGTTTCAATGTTCCCCGCATTTCTCGAGTACAAACGTATGCATCACTTCAACATAAAATTTATTTAAGTAAAATGATCAACATAAGTAATATGTAAATTTTTATTTTCATCTGGAACATACGGATAAGTAATAGTAATAAGTTCGTATCTAGGTAATATCGGTAAATTAAATATCCCACAACTGACTCATATCTGGTTGATTTTTACCTCATTCGCCCGGATGTGCTGTTGTTGTTGTAGTAGTGCGATATAATTTCAAACATATAATAATACACGCATTCACGAACTTATGCAGAAATTAAAATTTAACCACGCACTTACGCTCGTATTTGGTGTATGGGTATGTGTAAAATTTTAGATTCCATCTAAAATTGAAAATAATCTGCTCTGTACATTTTATCTGTGGTACATTTTAGGATAATAGGGGTCAGTGTGTAAATTGGATATGTGCGATGTATATTGTATAAGTAAGAGATGTTTAGAAATAACGTTTATTGAAAACGTTTTTAATGAAAATACATTAAAAAGAAAAAATGAATTTCTTCCGCAAAACTATAAAAAAATCCAAAATCAATAAAAACTCAATGTCCTTCTGTTAATAAAATAACTTTTTAATTAGCCACAAGTTTTATATAATTTTGCATAATGTTTGAAATAAGTGTATGGAATTTTATTGTATCTTATACATTTCGTTTTTATTGAAACCCGATTTTAAACAATTACGAATTTCTTATATGATGCTAGACAGTATTCGACTGTTTCGTTGAAGATTCGTACAAGTCATGTTACTATCATGCGGATATGGATTTTACTGCGTATACAATTGTGCTCGTTGTTCAGTTTTTACGGCATGAACACTTATTTTATGTGTGTGTACATGCTGATCTCGTTAGGGTCTCTGGGTATTTAGGTTCAAGAAATAAAAGTAATGTCTACATCGGTTTGTTTAATTGCACGAAATTTCGTTGTTCAAATTCAAACCACAACTGCAGTTGAGAATTTTTTTGATGGAACGGGGTACAGCGCAGGAGAGCACTCCCCAAAAATAAAGGAAGCTATATCATATTTTTACTATATTGGAAGTAGAAAAGATAAAGGAATTTAATCGAGGAGTTACTGATAGAGGTAGAATGAAAAGGATATACGAAACGTCGTTATAAGGAGTAGTAAAAAGACCCAAAACTAGAAATTGATAGTAAAGGAGAGAACGTTCAGCCGGAAGAGCCGTACAACGTGTTTTGAGTGATATCGCCGATTTAAAAGTAAACGGAGCTCGCTGGAAGACGATCTGCATGAAAAACGACCGAGACTACCGACGAAAACGTGGCTCGTGTGCAAGCTGTACTTGCTGAAAATCGGCGAACGACGTGTCGGCTTATAGCAAATGAATTAAACGCCCGAGCTGTACGCGTCGAAACGGTGGATATTGCTTCATGACAATGGGCCACCGTTCAATCATCGTGAAGCAATTTTTGGCGAAACATCAGGTCACTGAGCTACTTCATCCTCTTTACTCGCCTGATGTCACCCCTGCCGATTATTTCCTCTTCTCTAAACTGAAAACTGCTATGAAAGGGAGTAGATTTGACAGCATTAAGGACATTCAATGTACAGTGACCGAGCGTTTGAAGGCGATACCGACGGAAGACTTCGATAGCGCGTTTGGCAACTTGTACGAACGTGCGGAGCGGTCTGTAGATCGTAATGGGTTGTACATTGAAAAGTAAATACGTTTCAATCTCCTCTCTCTTCATTTTTTTTTCTTAGCGGTAGTCCGAGAACTTTTTGTACCAACCTTGTATGTGTGTGTGTATATATATATATATATATATATATATATATATATATATATATATATATATATATATATTACGACCAATTAGAGCGGTCCAAATTATAAATTGACAGTTTCGGTCTTATTTTGGTTAATTGTACTGTGTGAAAAATTTTTTTTGTTCAACGGAACTATTTTTAGAACCATACGTATGCGACATCGGTTTCGAATTGAGAAATTTTGTTGCTTAGTCAGATTTTGGTTTCGTCGCGGAATTTTTGTGTCTTAAAAGGAGAGGTCACATGATCTGTGGGTCCCCGATTTTCATGAAATTTTTCAGATCGACAGAAAACTATGAGTATATCAATTGTGTAAAATACTATTAGAATGAAACTTTTTGATTTACACGAGAAATTTAAATTTTTAGCAGCTGCATTTAACGGATAATACGTATTATATAGTCATTTAGACAAAAATATCGACAGAAAATTCCAGAATATATTTATATTTATTTTATGCAAATGGTTCGAAAGACTGATTATTCTAAAATGAAGTATATTAAACAAAGGAAAATTATTAAAAAACAATAAAATAATTTTAAAAAAATCAATTTTTAATTTAATAAAAATTTAAACACGTTATTTATTACATTTATATAGTATGAAAATGTTTCATAATGAACATATTTTGTGGTGTAGTAGTAAAATGTGATATCTATTTATACAATCTTCAAAATAAGAAGGTGTAAGTTCGAATCTCCCGATGTCACATAAAATTTTTGATCTTATATTTTTAATTATCAATTCTTATTATCTCGAATTATTTTAATTCTTTATACATAACCTATACAGATATAATAAAGCGGAAGCCGGGTCAATAAAATAAAAAATATATAATTACAATAAATATTTTCAATTTTTTATTATTTACATTTCTTAATGAATTCGTTGCGTATAAAACATGTTTATTGTTTATAGAAATGTAAATAATTACAAATTAAAAATATTTATTGCATTTATATTTTTTTTATCTTATTAACCTGGCTTTCGCTTTATTTTATTTATATAGTTACGTATAAAGAATTAAAATAATTCGAGATAGTAAGAATTAATAATTAAAAATATAAGATCAAAAAAACTTCACATGACAGCCCAGAGGATTCTAACTGGCAGCCTTTTTTTAAGTTGTGTAAATGGACATTACTTTTACCACTACACCACAAAATAAGTTTGTCATGATTAAACATTTTTATACTATATAAATGTAATAAATGACGCGTTTCAATTTTTATTAAATTAAAAATTGATTTTTTAAAAATTATTTTATTGTTTTTTAATAATTTTTCTTTGTTTAATATACTTCATTTTAGAATAATCAGTCTTCCGAACCATTTGCATAAAGTAAATATAAACATATTCTGGAATTTTTTGCCTATATTTTTGTCTAAACGACTATATATGTATTATCCGTTAAATACAGCTGCTAAAAATTTTAATTTATCGCATAAATCAAAAGATTGCGTTCTAATAGTATTTTACACGATTGATATACTCATGGTCTTCTATCGATCTGGAAAATTTCATCAAAATCGGTGACCCTCAGATCGTATGACCTCTTCTTGTTAGTGAGAGTGTTCGGCAGCTCTAGTTCCGCTTTATACGGGGTTGCTATGGCGCTTGTTGATCTCCGCGCGTGCGTACGTGTTCAGAGATGTCTGTAGTTAGCTGAGCAGCTCGTCTTTAACATGGGTTTTTGTTCGTCCTTTAGTCCGCCCGAAGCTAGGGGTTTACGAAATGGCCGTATCTCTCGTTTTAGCATTATTCCGCCTGCATCGCCGTATTTACGTTCCGTTTTTGTTTTTTTTTTTTTTTTTTTTTTTTGTTTTTTTTTTGTTAATTATAGCTGTAAACGAGAATTTCCTCAACAATTTTTGTATATCTAATCTGGTTTCAATGAAGTCATTAAATCGAATAAATTCGTACTTATTTTGATTAGTAACAGTTAATTTTCGGTCTAGGCGAAGCTAGTAGTGGCAACACTTCACCGCGAGGTCGGCGTTTGGCACGAGGAACAATGGCGGCCCATGCCACAATGACTTGGCTGCCGTTTTCAGTTTCCGGATTTCTCTTCTTCACCATTTAAAAAAATAATTCTTTTTTTTTCTCACCAATCTTTGAATTAAATCGATATTTCACAATATATACATAGTATCGTTGATATTCGTATGATTTGAATTACCTAAATATTATTTAACACTAATGACAATAATTGACAACAAAGAATAATTTATAATATGAAATTTAACAACTTTGGCGGTTATTTTGTGCAGTTGTGCTACTTCGAGTGATGCCGTTAATTTACCCCCTGTGATTTGGTTGTTCAGATTAACACATACAACTTGTAATCATGGTGTTTCAGTAGTGTTTGCTTTGATCTGTGTAGTTTAGACCACACAGTAGAGTCATTTGCGATGCTCAAAGATGTGTACATTTAAGTCGCAAAAATATCATTTGTTGCCGGGAAGAGACTGATTATTCATGTTTCGATATACAGATGTGCTCATTTGCGTTGATTCTGTAAAAATCTTGTTACAATATTATAAAGAAACATTATTTTTTAAATTTTTTATTTAATTTCTGCACTCGAAGAATTTACTTTTCCAATATTCTTATAATTTCGGAGATAATTTAAAAAAAAAAAAAAAAACTCGTTTTGAATGACTTGGGTGCCGGAAATTCAAAAGTTGATCCCAGTCCGTCATCGTAACTACCGTGATGTGACTCGAGATAAACCTGATTTAAAAATTAACGACTTTATCTCTGGAAAGATTTGTTTGGTATCGAATAGAGATATGGCAGACGAGGACTGAATACATTTGACACGAGTGTATCATCGTAAAGGCATTTTCAAAAATATTGGCGCATTAGATGAAAACGGCATTTATATAACAATATTTAAAGCAACTGAAGTTGATCGTATTGTTGAACATATAATTTTTTATTAACGAATACGGTCCTAGAAAGAAAGAAAAAAATCTCAAAAAAAAAACAAATAAATAAAGCAATTTTTTCAAGTTATTAAACGTTAAATTAAAAAAACACATAAATGAAAAACTTACACAAATCCGATAACAAAACCCCGACTCGCACAACTGTCTCATACTATCTGTCACCGTTAGAGACATAACACTCGTTCAATTGGCGGTCACTTGAAACTGTTTTCCAATTTGGATTAAAACCTCTTTTTAGAACCGGCAGCTACTACAGTTTTTGAAGTGCTCCCCGTGTAATGCAAACTTTATTGTCGGGGAAAATTTGTTTTTTATAGCAAGCGGTATTAATAGTCACTTTTACACTAGCGTTGTGTCAAAATCATCAACTAGTAATTTTTCATTGAATTAACCAATCAAAAATAGTACCGGTTTGGGCTTTTCCTAATGCAACATAATTTTTAACAAATTCTACGCGGAAACATACTGGAATCTTCTTACTTAGTAAGCTCATCGCTTTTTCGATATCGTGTGCTGTGAGAATTTCTTTTTTGTCTTAAAAGAACATACTTTCCCTTCTTTCCTTTTGAATTATTCCTTTCTCAGTTGTTATATTTATTACTTGTTTAAGATTTATTTTAAGATTGTAATAAAATTGCTCAAATAAAAAAAAATAATAATAATAATTATTTTAGTAACAAAAGTCTACTTTTAGATACGGCATAAAATCATTTATCGTTGAAAAAGATACATAGTTTGCAAGTAGTTTCATTCAGTTTAAACGTAGAATTGAATTCCATTTACCTAACGTTAGATGATAACTTAAAATTAATTTTACGCGCAAAAGCCTCGTTTTTAATTTAAAAGTATTATATAATATCTTTCACTAACTAGTACGGTAATCTTTCAGCTTTATTGTGTTCGTTTTTGCGGAGTATACGTTAACCATTTCGTGATCTTAAATTTTGTCTAAATAATATGGTAATTACATTTCAGGCTTGCCGAGGAGATCGCCTTGATTCTGGAATTCATTTAGTATCTCAAACACAGACTGATTCAGATTCGTTTGGGTATAAAATACCGAATTACGCTGATTTTCTCATAACTTTTAGTACAACAACTGGTTAGTAGTAGTTAATATATTATTCACTTTTTCGATTTATTCTAATTTAACTTAAATTACGCTATTAATATGGTAAACATGTATTTGTATATTCTTAATAAATTTTTCGTTCTGCGGTTTGGATTGCTTCCAGTTCCGCTGATATCGGAATGTTGGCTGCAGTCTGTTTTCGAAGAATTTTACGAACCGCGTTAGTTGTTTTGCTTTTAAATACCCATCGTTTCGAAAATTATTGAAATTTTGTTTACTATGACGTTTTACACAGATGATCGGGCATTTATTATATGCTTTCTTGTAGCACAGTAAAATTTGCTCCGTGCTTTTTTCATTTTTTCTACGTGAAAAGAGTGAAATTAAGTATAGAATCTATGTTTGTTCGAGTTAAGTTTTTTCGGGCTGCATGATTCTGGAATCGTTGTTACATCTAACGGGTCACTAATTATTACACATTTTTAGATTTTATTAATTGTTAATAAAAACCGCGTCAAGTAAGTTTATATCTATTATTATTATTATTATTATTATTATTATTATTATTATTAGTGTTACGATATTGATTCGTTTATATTCCGGAGGACCAAAGTATGTTTTCGAATGATTTTTTACCGGTCAATTAATAAATTTTTTATTACTTAAATACGATTGAATATCCGATATCGATTAGAAGTCTTAAAAAAGACTGTTTCCAAAATAATTTAAAACGGGGATAAGAACGAAATAATTACAGCGAAATAACGAGATACAAAGATGCGAAAAGCCAAGACGCAAAATAGCGTATATCGAAGCGACATAACCAACCGGGGACGAATGGCGACTACCGAAGATGACCAACACGTTGACGAGAGCGAGCGAATAATTTTGTTTATGCAACGAAACCGATTTCCGGTGTTTTTTAGAATTTCAAAATAACACATCTGGCTGAATAAACTAAATCAAAATAAACGAACGAAAAATACGCGAAAACTAATACAATTAATAAATATTGACTTAATATTTATTAACATACTCCTCCCACCTGATGAGCTTGGGCTTATCATTAAGCAAACGAACCAATTTGGAGATAGATCTACGTTTGATTACAATTTCAGATTTGACATCCACGACACGAACGTCACCATTTGAATCAGGGTAAGTCGTGACTACTACGCCCATGTTCCAGTCACCGGGACGTAATTGATCATCTTTAATTAATACTACATCTCCGACTTTTAGATTATTTTTCCGAGTAAACCATTTGGTACGAACTTGTAAGTCATTTAAGTAATCCTTTCTCCAATTGTGCTAGAAAATGAGTTTAACGCGGCACTGTGGGATTTCCATAATTTCATTAAATCTATTGATTCAGGTGGAACAATTGGATCAGAATCCATAGTTTCAGAAATTAAATATTTACCGATCAAAAAATGCGAAAAGTTTAAAATCGCTGGACTGTCATCCGTATGAACTTTATATGAAATAGGGCGACTATTCAAAAACGATTCTATTGCGGCAAAGATCGTAGAATAATCTTCATAGGACATAGTTGAATTTTTAGTTGCTCGATTCAGATGATACTTTCCTATACGGATAGCAGCTTCCCAAATGCCTCCGTGATGTGGGCTACGATGTGGTATAAATATCCATTCTACGGAAACTAGAAAAATTCAGGGAGTCTTCAGTATTCAGACGCAATTGATTTTTCGCGGCGACAAAATTTGTAGCGTTGTCGGAATGCACACGACTCTAGGTGTGCCTCTTCGTTCAATAAAACCACTGAAACTATCGAGAAATTTTGCACTCGATAAATCCGAAACTATTTCGACATGAACGGCTCCTCGTGTTACTAAGCAAATGAAAAAAGCGGCAAGGCATTTTCCAAATTTACATGAACGATCTGCGATACATTTATAATCGGACCACAAAAATCGATGCCTACGAAATCGAACGGCCTCGAATACGAAGTGCGCTCCTTTGGCAGCAGATCCATTATCTGCTCCATAGTGACTCCTTTAAAGCGGGTGCAAATCACGCACTGAAATAGGATTTTCTTTACAGTTTTGTTTAATCCATCAATTACCCAGAAATTATGAGATTAACGACGAACGTACGAGTAGCATGAAAATAAGTTTCATGTATAAATCGAGCATATAATTTAAAAATGTGACTTTTTGACGAAAATCGGGGATGTTTTGACAGAAAAATTAAAACGCATTAACCGACCGCCCACACGTAGAATATTATTTTCGTCCAAAAAGGGACAACCGTTTCAACGAGCTGTTTCTGACTAGATTAATACTTTCAATGAATGAATTTCCGCTGCGAAGAATACTAATTGAAAATTACGAACGAGCGAGACGAACGCCTGTTTTCTTTCAGCAACCGATAATATACTTGACTTAATTCGATTGTCAGGCGCTACTTTACAATTCGAATAAAATCTTAGTAAATAACCGACAATGTTCGAAACTTTCGAGTACAAAGAAAAATTTTCGAAACATAATGTGTTGGGGCTTATTAATAACACGTTAACTACATTAGTGCATACTTTGGTAATTCGATATAATCGATCGACTTCTGTTTTAGTATTTAATTTAAGTGCATAAAAATCGCACTATGATGTTTAATGAAACTAGGTCCTTGTGGCCACAAGACGTTATTTAAAAATTTAGACGGAGAAATTCCTCTTGTACCTAAATCAGCAGGGTTTTCGCGTGTATTCACATAAAACCAACGGTCTACTGGAACTAATTTCGAAATGCTGGAAACACGATTTGTGCTACAAATTGGTTCCATGTTTCGAGCGGATGGTTTAACCAGTTCAATACGACAGTAGAATCAGAGAATAAAAAAATATTACTCGAATTAATTTTTAAACTACGCGAAAGTCGAACTATTAATTTTGATAATAATAAAGCGCTTTGCAGTTCTAGACGAGGTATAGTTATTTGCTTAACGGGAACAACACGAGTTTTAGCGCAAATTAGTCTGGAAGATGATTCATGCGAATCGTCAAATCTAACGTAGTAAATTGCAGCAAAATTTTTCGCTGCCATCACAGAACTCAATTAGACGATCTTCACATTTACTAAGAGATGAAAAAAGATGTGGGCAATTTTAAAATCTCTCAAATGAGCTAATTCATTATAATACGAACGAAACTTTTGACTAAACTGTTCTGGAATTGGTTCGTCCCAATTTAGTCCGAGTCTCCACAAATCTTGAAGGAAAATTTTCGAACTAACGGTAACTGGTGACGCCAAACCTAACGGATCAAAAATGCGACTTATTTCACTTAATAAAATTCTTTTGGTAATAACCTCAGGTAATGTGTTTAAGTTTATCCTTATCTGAAATACGTCATTCAGAGGGTTCCAAGACTAAAACAAGTATGCTGTTTTCAAAAAATTCGAAGTTCTGTGTCGTTTCAACGAGCGAAGGTTTCGACGAATTTAAAAATATTGCAGAATTGCTCATGTTTTTGCGAAGAAAAAATGAACTTTCTCCAGAGTAGCATGTATAGATTTTTGTAGATGCATTACCGAATCCAAATCATCTCCTCCCGTTAAAGAATCGTCCATATAAAAATCTTCTCTTAAGGCTCGTGAAGCTTCAGGATCTGATTTTTGGATATTCTCGATTAATATGCTTAAACACTATTGCGCCGAGAACGAGGCAGACGCGGTTCCGAATGTGACTGTAGTTAACCGAAATTCCTATATGGGTTCATTAGTCGATTCTCGCCAAACGATTCTTTGCAAGTCGCGATCTTCCGAATGTATGAGAACCTGACGATACATTTTCTCTATATCGGCTACCAAGGCGAATTTATGAAAACGAAATTTAATAAGTATAGATCGAATAAATCGGATTGAATTTTAGGACCTGTAGCAAGCAAGTCATTTAATGAAAGTCCGGAGTCTGATTTTCTGGACGCATTAAACACAACACGATGTTTTGTGGTCGTACTAGATGGACGAAGAACCTCACGATGTGGAATATCATATGTCACTTTACAATTATCGAGTATAGGTTTGACAGCTTCCATATGACCTAATTCTAAGTATTCTCGCATAAATTTTATATACTCAATTTTAATTTCTGGTTTCAACGATTTTTCAATACGGATTAACGAACGAGTAGCGTGATTACGAGAATTAGATAATTTTTTACGATTATTTTTTAGTGGTAACCGAACGATAAAACGACCATCGATTGATCGGCGAAAACGTTTTTTTAAAATGTTCTATACACATATCGTGCTCGGGGTTTATTTCCTTTTGTGAATTAACGTCTTCGATTTCCCAAAACTTAGTAATTTGTAAATCGATTAATTTTATAGATATGTGATAAAATAATGAAAAGCTCGATTTAAATTTTTCACAACCAGAAATTACCCATCCAAAATGAGTATTGCGAATAAAAAGATCCTCGAATGATTTTCTCTAATTAAGAATGCATTTTTCAAAATATTCCGCTTCTGTCACGATATCAATATTATTATGGCTGAGCGATTCGTCCGCCATACGTAGATCTTTAAATTTATTAGCCGTTTCACGAATAACGTTTGCGGGTAATTTATACGATATAAATGGAACGCGATATCTGGTTCTATGCGAATTTCAAATTTCGAAAATTGAGAGCGAATGTTAAACTCGATTTGCTGTAATCAATAATGTCTGAAGTTATACCTACTAGAGATGTTTCACTCGAGTTGTGAAAACGCGGTAAATTATTTTTTCGAACGAAATTTTCGGTAACCAGCGTAACCTGCGAAGCAGAGTCAAGAAGTGCTCTTGCTAATACGTAACGATTATTTCGGACCACAAAAACCGCCGTTGGTAATATTACCCCAGGTTTTTTTTTTTAAATTGTTGGCTTGTTTTATTAGGGGAACTGATTAACTCAGCTGATTTCCGTGAATTTGGATTACACCCGACTGTTGAAGGATTTTCGATTTTTAAACACTCCGCCGAATTGTTTTTGGGATGCGGTTTAAAATTGTTGCGATGTAATATTGTATATTGTGATTTTGATTATAATTTGTGCATTTTCGATTTCTGCACTCGGAAACGCGATAATCTTTTGCAAAACATAAAATACATAAGCGATTAGTTTTTACGATATCGAAACGTTTACTCGGAGTTCGTTTAATAAATTTTGGACATCTCCAAAGTAGATGTAAGTTTTTATAAATTACGCACGTGGCTCGATTTATTTTTCGAACAGCTATTTGTGTTTTCTCGGTTTTTTAGAGACTTCATTGCAACGAGAGTGCTGACTTTCAATCGCTTGAACTCGAGTTTCAAGGAACTTTTTTATTTCCCCATACGAAGGATGCTTAATATTATCCGTTAAAGACTTTACCCAGTCGCGACGTGTTTCGTCGTCCAATTTCATCGATATCAAAAACGAAATCCAAAATTGCCAATTGTCACGACCTACATTCGCGACTTTCAAGCCTCGAAGTGTGTTACATTTACACAGTCTAATAATTACTGAATGTCGGAGTCGTTTTTGACGCGCCCGCAAATGAAAAATATCGAGAAAATGCGATTCGATTATCGTTCGTTTATTTTCGTAACGATTTAGAACGGTCGACCAAGCTTCGAAGAAAACAGAATGATCATTAATTTCGAAATCTCGAACTATCGGAGCTGCTTTATCTTTTAAAGCTTGTTTTAAAAAATACAATTTTTTGCCATTAGATATGTCGGGATTATTAACGACACAAGATTAGAAAATAAATTTTTCCAATTTAAAAAATCGCGAGGGTTGCCGTTAAATTCTTCGGGTATATCAATTTTAGGAAGCCTCGGCTGAGCCCCGATACACAATCGATGTGGAATTTAATATCGAGTCCCTACCGTTTTGCGTTGAGAATTTATCTTTAGCGACTGCGATCGCGGTTTTAACCGAATTCAATATAGATACTAATTCTTCACATTTTTCAAAAAGAGCGTTTTCAAGCTGTTCTTCTTTTTCCGGATTTAATTCGACACCTAATTCGAGAATTTGTTCGGAAATCTCTTCAAATTGCGCGTGATAAGTTTTGCTTTTACTACGATCGTGCTATTTGAAGCTTCTTTTAAGAAGTCTAAAATACGAGCTCGAATTGATGCTGGTTGCTTTTTTATATAGCGACGTGTTCCCTCTCTAACTTATCCATTTCAATCGAACAATAATACGCGAAAAATCTTAATGACCAAAATGAACGACGAATACGAAACGGCTCGTTAATTTTAACGATTTTTTTTTTTTTAATCGTGTATAACTGGAACGGACTTACTTAATTTTACGATGAACGGTCCTGGTTCGACGGTATCCGGCTCTCGGAAGGATCAAAATGTTACGATATTGATTCGTTTATATTCCGGAGGACCGAAGTGTGTTTTCGAATGATTTTTTACCGGTCAATTAATAAATTTTTTGATTAATTAAATACGATTGAATATCCGATGATATCGATTAGAAGTCTTAAAAAAGACTGTTTCCAAAGCAATTTAAAAAGGGGGTAAATACGAAAAAATAACAGCGAAATAACGAGATACGAAGATGCAAAACGCCGAGACGCAAAATAGCGTATATCGAAGCGACATAACGAACCGGGGACGAATGGCGACTATCGAAGATGAACAACACGTTGACGAGAGCGAGCGAGTAATTTCGTTTATGCAACGAAACCGATTTCCGGTGTTTCTTAGAATTTTTAAGAATTTCAAAACAATACATCTAACGGAATAAACTAAATCAAAATAAACGAACGAAAAATACGAAAAAAATAAAAAAAATTAATAAATATTGACTTAATATTTATTAACAATTAGATTAATCTTACGTGCACAGTCTTATCTGGTAACGTTATTTTTCATTATACCGGTGCAGTAACAGTGATTAAATTTCGATAAGCGTGCAAATATAACAGTTACGTAAAGTCGCTCTACGAATTTTGTCACTATCAGTGTAGCCCCAGCTATGATAATGAAAATTAATGTAAATAATACTTTCGTGATATTATCTTTGACGTTAATTTGTCTTGAACTTTTGGTACATTGTACGCGTCCTAGGCAAAATAAACAATTATGTGAATCGTATATTTTCTGTTTATGGGTACTTCCGTTTCACAAGTTAGCAGTACTAGCGATGGCAGATTGTTGCAAAAAATGAAAAACTGCGTGCTATTATTAAACAGCGGGATGAACCGAATTAAAAATCTACTAGCCAAATTAGAGAAGTATGGGGAGAAAAAGGCTGAACTGCGCCCGTGATCGCATAGCGTAAAGTTCTGCCACTACAAGTATTAAAAGGGATGTAGAGCCTTTGGACAAAAATTCCTTAATGGACCAAATAGTAGCTAATACTGAAATACATAAAAAAGCAAACACTAAGCCGAACGACAGGTAAGAAAAAATTACCACCAAAGGTAACAGTTAGTGGAATAAAAAAGAGTTCAACGCCTTATCTAAACTAGTAGTGGAAAAAATTGGTAAAAATGTTGTAATATTTAAGGCGCTTAATAACGATGATATATCTTGGCTGCCGCTAAGATATGAAACGTTTAGTAGCCTAGTAAGAACAATAAATAAAGAATTAGAAAATCATTTGCAACGCCCATTACACGATATATAGTCTATCATACAGTTAAAAAATGAAAAACCTCATCGTGTAGTAATTCGTGAATTACCCCCATCCACAGAAACTACGGAAATAGTTCAAGAATTAGTAAATGCTGGTGGACGTGAAATTGTAAGAATTATTAACATTAATAAAACTATTAAAATAAGAGATAAGGAACTTGTGGAAACTTCGCGGCAGGTTTCACAGCACTCAACAAGTAACAAAAATACTCGTAAACAAAGAAAGAAAAAATGACGGATTCTGTACTTAGAATTATAACAAAGATGCTATTGTCCTTAAGAAGGACCATCTTAAGGAGCTCGAAATTTTTCTAAATCAAAACAAAATCGATATCGCACTGATCTCAGAAACACATTTTACTACAAAAAACTGGCCCAAGATACACGGCTACATGATTTATCATACTCCTCATCCTGATGAAGGAGGACATGGTGGGTCAGCAGTGATTATAAAGCAGAAACTACTCTGAGATTACATTTCGTAAAGAATATCTTAAAGCTACCGGCTGTAGCTATTAATTTAAAGAATACCGTTTTCAACATTGTATCTGTATATTTTCCTCCTCCTAGGCATAATTTGAAATTTAAAAAATATATGCAGTTTTTAAATCACTTTGGCAATCGTTGCATTATTGGAGGCGATTTTAATGCAAAAAGTGAGTCATGGAGATCATATTGCCCAAATAAAAGAAACTTCTGCACATATTAAAGGAAAAGAACCGCTTAAAGCTCTACAAAGATTGCAATATAGTATTGCTACATCTGACAAACCGTCGTCACACTGGCCAGCGGATTAAAAAAACCGATCTACTTGATTTTTTTGTCATGAGGGACATATCTAGTAATTATATAGATGTCGAAAATTATACAGATCTTACCTCGGAGCATACACCTGTTTTACTCTTACAACCAGCACAGCTGTAATACGAAAGGAAAGTAAATGTACTCTGACCAACAAATATACTAATTGGAACACGTTTCGTGATGAGTTAGACCAACGCATCAATCTGCAGATTCGATTAAAAACAATTTTTTAACTGGAAAAATGCTCTAATCGGTTAATTGAAGTGATCAGAGAAGCCGCTAAAATCGCCGACTCCACTTCCTCAAAAAAAAAACACAAAAGATATATCGTACCCTCTCGAAGTCCGTCTCAAGATTGCCGAAAGAAGAAAAGCTCGTCGTATTTGGCATAGCACACATAACCCTCAGGATAAAACTATCTTCAACCGCATTAGTCTATAACTCAGCAAGCTAATAAAAACAATTCAAAATAAAACGTTTTTGAGTCCTACTTAAAACACCTCAGTCTTACTGCCGACAAAGAATACTCCTTGTGGAAGGCAACTCGCAGACTAAAACGACCAGTTGTCAGAATCTCACCTTTACAGGATGAAAATGGCTGTTGGGTAAGACGCGATGAAGATATAGCTGAATTGTTCGCGTATCATCCTATCACGCGTTTTTCAACCGCATAATATACAGTCTGCTATGGAATCATCAGCTACTAATATTACTTACCGTGAAAATCAACAGCTCATTCCCTTCTTTCCTCGCAAATTGGCTTAGCGAAATAGATAGGAACATGAATTCGAAAAAAGCTCCAGATGTTGATGAAATTTCAGCTAGAGTATTGAAAGAATTATCAAGGAAAGGCATTGCCGTGCTAACATATGTTTTCAACGCGTGTGTGCGACTAAAATATGTTGTGCCTGTATGTTTTAAAACAGCTCAAATAATTACTGAAAAGGTCAGGCAAGCCGGAACAGGAAATTATATCTTATCGTCCGATATCTCTGTTACCAGCAATTTCCAGACTTTATGAGAAGTTACTACTAAAACGGCTATTACCATTAGTTTCAGGCGAGCTTCCGCTACACCAATTTGGTTTTAGAAGAGTGCACTCTACGATTGATCAGGTGCATTTTGCGTTGTACCAATTGTGGATAAAGCATTTGAACATAAGAAATACTGTTCCGCTATGTTTCTTGATGTCGCCTAAGCGTTTGACAAAGTTTAGCATCAAGGGCTTACGCACAAGATGAGCAGACTATTGCCGGGCAATCTTTGTCAACTGCTGGAATCATATTTGGACGATCGACAGTTTCTCGTGTAACACATGGGAACGTTGTATCAAATCTCTACTGCATACGGGCTGGAGTGTCGTGCTGGGGAGTGTTCTAGGTCCTCTCCTGTATCTGCTGTATACAAAAGATTTGCCAGTGGATAAAACTACAACAACTGCAACATCTGCAGATGATACAAATACCTTAGTATGCAATTGGATAAGCGTTTGACATGGGAAGTGCATTTTAGGACAAAGATTAAACAAATAAAGATAAAGACAAAAGAACTGTATTTGCTTATCGGTCATGGTTTACCGCTCAGCGCCATCCGTAAGCGACTATTATATCAACAAATCATTAAACCGATATGGACTTATGGCCTACCAGCATATCCAATATTAACAAGATACAGGCTAGACAAAGCGAGATCTTGCAAGTAATAGTTGATGCATATTGCTATTCTCGCAAAGATGATATACACAGAGATATGTATATTAATTACAACGTAATTCTTAGGCTACCCCCATTCGAAAAAATGTCCCAATTTTATGTAACACAAAATGTCTCAATTTTATGTAACGTTTGTTATATTTTAAAGAATTTTTGTTATTGTTATTTAAAAAATGTCACAATTTTATGTAACGAAAAATGTAATGAAGCAATATCTTAATTTTATGTAATGAAAGTTAAATGTTAGGATAGGATTTTTGTAATTATGTTTTTTTTTTTTTTTTGTGTTGATGCCAGTAAAAATTACGTTGTAAATTTTGATCATTTTATACAAAGTATAGAAGAGAAAAAGACATAAATAAAAGCAAGAGTGGTCAAGGGGCACAGCCCCTTGCGAGGCCAAAATGGCCGAGTTTATATATATATATACATACATACATACATACATACATACAGACACACACACACACACACACATATATATATATATATATATATATATATATATATATATATATCAGTGGCGGATTCACAGAGGAGAATAGAGGGCATGATCCTCCCCAGAACCAAAGCCTCTATGAATAAATTTGTTATAACAGAGAAACTTTATGCTATAAAAGATTTGTATGAATTTTACCTACGGATTTAATTATAACTAATATTTAATACTATTTTCTAGTAAAACTATTAATATTCCTTGTTTATTTAATTTTAAACACAACTATTGACTTGTTCATGAACAATGAATTCGTATCGGATTACTAACAAAAATAAAAAAGAAGTAAAGTCTAATAAAAATAGCATCTTCCTTACTATTTCTAAACTACCATTTTAACTAGAATTTTTTTAATTTCGTTTTATTTCTCACCTAAAAATGAAACTAAATTTAAATTAAAAATTGTAATAATTATGAATTTTTAAAACATTTTTAAATTTCTATATAGCTCGCTATTTGATTTTCTTTATGAAACAAAGCGTATTTCTCAAATCTACTGCCTGCCGTAGAAGATTTTACCTAATTATATAATCCCCCTTCCCATTGTCCTTCTGGATCCGCCCCTGTATATATATATATATATATATATGTATATATATATTAAATTTTTGTAAAAGATAATTCTAAAAATCGCATTAAATGTTTCAAACATAATTCCGCGGCTCATTTTTATTTAATACATGATTTTTTACCGCTGTTCAGCTCGTTTTTGTCTGTTGTTTAATCGTTAAAATTTTAGTCTTATTTATTCTTCCTTTAAAATTTCGCTTTTCCAGGCTCTAATACTAGTTGATAAACCAGTGGCGTTCTTAGTTTCATGTACTTCAAAAAAATTTCTGTAACAAATTCTAATATACCTAATTTTTATGATTTCTTTATTCTGTCGAATCTAATTTTAACTTACTCTTGAAGTTATTCGAATGCCATAAAATCGCTAAGAATTTTCATTTTATTATTTTATAAATTAATAATGAAAAATAAGGATAACTGAAGGGGAAAAAAAACAGTGAAGCAAATAATCGCTTGGAAGAGAAAAACAAATGAGGCAATGATAACTCAAGAGGAAAACAATATTATATCTTTGACTATAAGACCATAACAGAAATTGAGTTTAGTGCACCGATGTTTAAAACGTTCATTTATCGTACTTTCAGTGGTATATTACGTTTATATAGTTGCATTTTATGGTTAAATTTAAAATAAAAGTTAATTATTAATGAAAATTAATAATTTCAGTGATGACAACGGATGATTATTAACCATTTTATGTAAAATGTTATTCTTCATTCGTTATTTGATGTTGTTTATCTCTAAAATTTGTCTTTCAATTTTCCGAAAATGATTGAACAATAATTATATATTTTATTTACGTATTTTAGTTTTTTTTCATATTAGTACATTTTTTTACATGTTAACAAAAAACTTACAAATCAAGAATTTGCCCTGATTATTTCTCTACTTTTATTGTATAGCTTACTTAATTTCTGTTAATCAGTTTACGCTTCTGGGATGTGTAAATACAGCCAAGAAATCTCGAATTTATTCTTTAATTTATTATTTTAATTGCCGTTTTATACTAATAACTTACTTAATTCTTTTTAATACGTGTTTTAAAAAATTACTCTTCAGGTATGTTCTCGTTTCGTAATAAAGATACTGGAACATGGTTTATCCAAAGTTTGTGCGAAGAGTTACGCGAATACGGACGAAAAGAAGACTTACTAGCAATAATGACTAGAGTATCTCGACGAGTTGCTTTAGATTATGAATCGTATAATCTACTCATACCGTCCCAACACGGACAGAAACAAGTGCCAACAGTTCATTCTATGCTTATCAGGAATGTCTATTTCCGATCAAAGCTGAGCCATGACGAAACTAGTTCTAATAATTAATACATTTATTAAATGCTTTAAGTAAAAATATGACTTTTTTCGAACTCTTTCTATATAATGTAATTATTATTTTTCGTATGTATGCAATACAATATTATACATTTTTATAAATTTTATATATTCGTTTGTGTATACTATTGCTATTGCAGTATTAAAAATAATTATTTTTTATTAAAAATGCGCATGTACATGCGTACTACTTTTTATTTTTTATATTGTTAGTTGTATATTGCGCGATATCTCATTTTGCATAGTTATATACCGATACGATTTGTTATATATTTACTACCAAAGTGTTCTTTTATATTTTTAAATACGTATTTTTTAACAATTTATTATTCCAATTATCTATTTATAAATATATGATTTTTTTTTCTTATCTACTATTACTTTTATTTAAATTTTTTTTTTTTTTATCTTTTTCAATATAATAGCAGCTCTGTATAATAAAATGGCTTTCCCTGATACCAATTTTTTGTTGCTATTAACGGTCAACGAACGTAGACGGCAAAATTATTATCATCATCGTCGCCAACAACGAAGCAGATTACTGGCTGGTTAAGAGAAATATTGTTATGACAGGATTAAGCGTTTACAGAAAAATAACGATATCCGGTTATTTTCGGTCCGCAGATTTTTGCGGTTACATATTCAATATTTTTATTGCGTTTAAGATGATGCAGTAATGTAAATAATCACATCATTATTGGGATACTCGGTTACTTGCGTTCGTTTCAAAAAAATCTTCGTATTCATACAAATACTCGCGTCACGACTACATAAAATTTCATTCGATTCTGTTCGTTGAAACTGACCGAATCAAATGTTAAGTCAACGTAACTGCATTATTTTAAATGAGAAAGGAAAGCATTTTAATTTTAAAATCGTTTTTAAAAATTGATTATTTGATCATTTATAGTTGAAATACATAAATATTAGGATAATTTTTGTTAAAAAGTATATTAACCGCGCGAGTGCGGGGAATTATTTATTTTTAATTTTCAATTATAGATTGCCAGTTACTTGCAAATTAAAAAAAAACGAAAATATTAATTCACTTTTTAATTTATATTGAAAATATTATCTTTCTTTTTGTTGAAATCTTTTTTGTACGTATAATGAGTAAAAAAGCAAAAATTCAGATACTATTTCATATTCTGGTTAATAAATAAATTCGGTGTATTTTAAAGAGTTGATAATTTAAACTCTTTCGGTAGAATATTCTAAGATCTAATTTAGAAGAAAAAGTTTGAAATTTCAGCATATAAATTACTATAAGTAAAAGAAATAAAAAGCTATTTACTTCCTTAAAAAACTTTAAACAAATTCAAGTGTTAAAAGATAGACCTATGTTTACCGCTACCGATGATTAAATTATTTTTGCGATTCATCATTATTTTAGATATTTACACATTTTTGTAAAACTCCCCTTATATAAATTACTAATGAACAACTCTAAAGCCGGTTAAAAGATAATTTATTAAATACGCATTAAAGAATTGTTAAATTAAAAAATCATCTAGTGATCGAAAATAAAAAATCAAAAGTCGTTAAAAAACGTAATTATTTCAAAATAATAACAAAAATGTCTAAGTTCTTTTTAGTATTTCAGCAGTTCCGATCGCAGCAAGCAGAATTAACTTTGTTGAGATATCTAAGTCAAATTTTAATAAATAACAGTTACATTTCACGGTAATCAAATTGAGCGAGAATTCAAGGATTTTAATAGGAGAATATGAATTAACGGTTACATCGTCCGTGTTTTGAATTTAATTTTAATCACATTTTAAATAATCGCATCGTTATTTCATTAACCGTATCAATGCGGCTATTGTAATATTCGCATTATGCGAAGATTTTAATTCGATGACGCACTTTAATGTTGAGAGCGTACGTTTAAAATATAAACTTTAATTTAACTGAAAACGTTCAACAATCAAAAAAAAATTGTTGGCAAATTTCTATGTTTCTTTAATTTTTTAAATTTATTTTAAAGAGAAGACCGATCAATTTTGAAATTTTTTTATCATAATTTTTTTTTCAATTTTACTGAGTTTTGCAATTTATTAAATGTTTTATTATTCGACGTTTAGCAATTTAATTTTTTGTTTGCCTTCGATCGTTTTGATTTGTATCGTTTATTATTCATTATAAAATGTCGGGGTTGTAGACCCAAGCTGCGAGTTTCAAAATATTTTTAATATTACTATAAAAACGTATTAACGCTTTACCGAAAACGTTGGTTAAAAATTTCTTTATTAAATATAGCGAAATTTAAATAACCATCATATTTTAGCCATTTATTATTTTCCCGATGTACATCGAAATTCGCCATTGTTATAAATATACTCTAAAGTAGTGCTAAACATCTCAGCAATATCGATTATGATCTAAAGAATTTCTTTTATTGTATTCTAATTTAAATTCTAGTTATTTGGACCACCGCTAACTTTTATATGAAATTTAATATACGAGCAATTTCTGTGTCAACGAATTGCTCGAACACACATTTGTTCTGTTACCATTCGGTATCTTATGTCTAATGCATAATCATCACATTGTCTTCACTTCGCGTGCAACAACGTCATCATAGTTCCCCACTTTTTATTTCATCCTATTCTATTTCTTAAAGTCTGTCCATTTGGGACACTGAGATGGTACAAAAGGACCCGATATGAATATCATTGTGTTGAGATTTGGCATGGTGCATAACACTATCATAATTATCTCCATACTTTATATTTGTGTATAAAAATTTCTTGGTAACTTTAATTTTGTCCAAATTTTCTTCTTTTCGAAGAACTATAACGCGGACGGCGCATTGTGAGTCGGCACATTATCCTGGTGCTACATTGATGAGTTGCATTCCACAGATCTAGTCTTTTCTTCCTCACCCTTTCACACAACTTCGTTAGGACCTCAATGTAGTATTTTTATGGTTTACCGTTTGGCTTTAAAGTATCCACTGAAGCATGATGGCAGCTTTAATATCTCGAAAAAAATGATGAGCGTGACTTTCATTTCCGACTTGTTCGTTCCCGCTCTATTGCTCTTGGTAAAAGAAATCTTCTAGTGCATTGATTGACACTTTGTTTCAGGATCGTATTGGAAAATCCGCGTTTCACTACGTGTGGTGACTTTTTCTATTAGTTCAGGCTCTAATATGAATCGCTTCATGATGTGAAAACAGATGTTTTTCCAGTTCTTCTTTGGTTCATGAATGAGGTTTTCTGATACCGCGTTTTAGCATAAACTTTCGTCATCTGCAAATCCACACGCTAAATTTTTCTTGTTGTCTCTCTGTCAAAGTTCGCCATTTCTTCAGAATAGTCAAATTTTGATGTTTCCACAGAATTTCATTAATTTTCTGAATATTTTCAACAATTCTTGATACTACAGATCGACCAGAACGTTCATTATCTTCAACCTCTCACCGACCTTTCAAACCATTCAAAAACTTAATGCGGAACATGCAATTATTACCAAACACTTCCTTCGGCAATTGAAAACATTCAGTTGGATACTATAGTCGATCGACATGATAGCGAAGATTCTAACATGCATATTCTCATTACGTATAGATTTTTTTTTTCGAGGGGGGCTTCAACTATGTTTTATATATTTTCAGTACACGTCAGTAAGATTTGAACCAGATTCTACCTGAACGAAACACCACTGCCTAACCAACTACGCCACGGTAGCTGGACACATAAATTTTTGTTTTATTATTCTCAGCGTTAGTTGAAATATATGTAAATGATGAACGAATGTGTTTTTTCCAGCAAACCTAACTTTCTCTTTCTTTGTCGCCTTGGTGTTAGCCGGCTACTTAGGATTTTATTTGTGAGTGTATATACGAAGGAAAATCATATGTTTGTTTATCAGTTTCTTCTTGTCTACTTGCGACAAGTTGATAGTATTTGGACTGTAATTGCAGATGTTTTTGGTTGAGTTTCGGTGATTTTTCTTTTTTTGAGCTATGTTGAGGTGCTCGTGTCGTTATTTCAAAATTTTACCACCAAGCGAGATTAAAAAACTTCGCTTAATTCTATTGCGATATCTAAGGTCGGTTTTGCCCAATAGGGTTTTTAAGCTCTCTTCAATAACAATTGATCTGTGATCGACGGTCTCTTACAGCTTTTGCAGATTGAGGCGGAATTCTGAAAAAGGAACTCCGTCTGGAATTATTATTTTTCTAAACGATTTTTTGGATTCGTCCACCGGAGTCTTAGAGTGGAGCTTTTGTACAACAACAGAGATTCTTTTTCAATTTTAGGAGGCATTTGAGATTAATACGCTATTCAATTGTTAAGCTTATCATGATGGTAAAATTCTGGCAAAACAACACTATATTGAAGAACGGAGTAGCGAACAACTGAAAAAATAGATAGACGCAGTATGCTTCTGCGTACACTTGAAATATCCAGATCAACTGCATTTTGTCCTCATTCGCTTCGCCAAGCTCAACGGTGTAATGCGTCCATTATATAGGTCAACTAAATTTCAGAGAAAATCAAATAAAAATAAAATAATATAAATACCTAAATAAAAATACGAATAATTTAGAATAAATGGCGCAAGTGCGAATGTACGCGTGCCTGAAACTGTTGTCGGTTGGGTGAGCCAATCACCGACCATCAAAGAAAAAAGGATCTACCTGATTCGGTCAGCTTCAGTGGTCACTGGTGGAAGGGCGGGGGAATTTGGAAATGACGAAGAAAAAATGATTTTTTAGAGAAAGCGAGTCATGCTTTCGCTAAAATTAATTACTCGTCTTTTCTCAAACTAGTCAGACGTTCACGATGAATCTCAGGAGAAACAGTTGTGGTCTTATAGTCAAGACAAAGTGTAAATTTTGTTTCGTGATCTATCGTCGTCGAAAGTATTCGGTATTCCTACCGGTAGTAAGTCCAATTTGTAAAATATCGAAAATAGCAAAGCTGAATGCCATCGGTTCCGATTTCTTTGTACCTACCAATCTACGAACCGCCAACCGACGGATCCCGGATCACCAACGACAACAGTGTTACGTAGAATTTTGGGTAAGCATTCAGATAGGCGGCACCAGTTCATTTTTGGTCGTAATTTTAGTTGGTTCATTTTCGCTGTTATTCACAGTCGGTGAACTAACACAAGTTAAGGTTTTCTGATAAAGGGGGGTTTAGGAAACTTGTTGAGGAAGGATTTTGTAGATCTCCAGATTCAGTTGTGAAAAATATCTGAACGTTTTATACTGCATTATTTTATTTCGTAACTGTTTGTGTAGCCTGTTTTAGGATCTTTTAAGTGATAGTAATTTGTTTTGCTGCCACTGAACTCTGCGTTTCTTGTTAATTACATTAGTTCCATTATTTCGAATGGAGTATAAAATAGATAAGTTTCAGAAAATCTATCCTCTTTGGGATGTGAAGTACTTAATTTTCATGCTTCATGGATACTGCTTACCAAGTTGATCACCGCATTTTCTATTTCGCTTGAAATTTTTAGAGGAATATTTAAGTCGGTATTATGTTCAACTTTTTTAGCGAATCCACTCCAGTTTGTGCTCTTATTTGTTAAATAACTTCGCCTTGGTTTTGATATCGATTTAATGGAGGTGCATGTTAAGACTGGTGAGTGGTCTAAACTGAACAGAGGCAATGATTTACAGCTAAAATAGACCTGATGTAAATTTTTTGTTATAAAGAAGTCAAATATGTTCACTTAGGCCAGTAAATCGGCTCATCTGGTATTCTGCCTCTGAAATTGTTCTTTCGACATTTCTATAAAGTGCTGGTGACATTAAAGTCTGCTCCTAATATTACTCTGACTCCTAGGTTAGGGAAAATTGCTCTTACTCTCTCCTTGTGTAGTATAATGTTCGAATGATAGTATATTGCTGCAATAGTGAATTCTGACTCCACGGCGCTGATACTGACTGCCATCAGTTGATAGGCGAAACAAGCTTCTGAGTGAGCCACATTATGACTTAACCCAGTTCTTACTAACACTGCCATACCTCCGTGAGCTTTCGCAACAGGATGAGAGATGCAGTAGGTGTTATAGTCAGCAGTGTTAAAACTCAACGCTTATGTTAAATGCGTCTCGCACATCATCGCCACGTCTAATCTGTATTGATGGAGAAATAATTCGAACTAAGCTTTCTTTGATATTATTCCATTAGAATTCCATAGCATTATGTTAATGATCTATTAGTTATAATTATATTGGTCATTATATCAGCTTATCGATTAGCTTACTTGATATTGTTATATCCCTTCCTTAACTGGAATATTGATTTCAACAACCCTGTTCCTCCGTACTATACAGGTGTCTTAATTTCGGGCGCCAGAGCCGTCAAAACGACTCAATCACAAAAAAAACACTTTCCAAAAACACGTAAGAGTTCGATAAAACAACGATGATATTGGCCTCACACAGTGAATCTCCGCTCACGGCGAATAAACAGCGATCACACCGTCCGACAGCACATAGACAACACAAACTAATAAGCAGACAAATTTACCCCGGTCGATGCATGTGATCTTGCCGCTGTTCAACCCCGAACCCCGCTAGTGTAGCTATTTAATCGCAGATAAACATTTTATAATAATAATAATAATAATAGATTTCTGTTACTTTAATTTCCGAAAGTGTTCAGTTCAAAGTTTCCGTCTCATCTGCGGGCAACAAGTGCGGAATTCCTTAATTATTAATTTTACATTGATTCTCTGTTTTCATTATTATTTATTTTAAAATTACGTTACTTTCCCGCATGAATGCATTATTAAAAATTGAATTATAATTGAAAAGATAATACAGAGAACAACCTAGCCAGATTTTACGTTAATTTTTCTTATTTGTTTTTAATTATAATAAATCGCTCTTAAATAACCATACCAGCATTCGTGGTTTCACAACAATATCGAAAATAAAGGATTAATCAGCGCTTTGAAATCATTTATCATTGTGTCTAAAGCATCTATAATTTTAATTGAAAATTGGTCCATTAAGTTGCTCTCTCTGAGATTACTGCTAGGATAGCCCTTCTTGCTAAATTTATTATAATCGACGTTGTTGCTGGTTTCCGTTTTTGTATTTATTTCTATGTTCCATGGGTTTCTACTTGTCAGAGATTTACTTGGTAAAGAGGGGAGAAGTCCTGCTGATTTACTGCTAGGTTTTTTTATAAAGCGACTTTTATGATGTGTTTGTTTCTCATATACTGCACGTTTGTGTTCTGGACGCCCTCTGTAATTTGCCGGATGATCACCCCGGCGCAGTGCACAAGTTGGCTTAGCGGTAGCGTAGTATTTAGAATCATGTTTGTTACCACATGCCACACACCTAAATGGCAAGTTGCAATAATTGTGTGAATGGCCGCACAGCTAATATCTCTTACACCGCATAAGTTTATGATCTACACTGATTAACACTTTATAAGAGAGAGATAGTCGCGAAATATCACGAAAATGAATCTGATCTCAAAATGAACGCAGAGATAAAACAATTCACTTAAATAATAAAACTAAAGTGCCATTATGGGAATTTATGATTACATACACTACATGAGAAAATACAAATTATAATAAGTGTATAATTTTACTTCACAATCGGATTGGTTGTTGGGTAATATAATAGTTTTCAATAAACATATTTCCATGTAACTTATGTTATTTAAAATATAACTGACAAGATAATTTAATACAGCATGCCACAATAAAACATCGAGAACAAAATGATAAGTTGTTTATAAAACTATAATCTTAATACAATGTAAATTTTTTAACTGCTATTTATTATTTGCAGTTGCAAAAAAAAGAAATTGTTCATTATTTTATGCAGTTTGCAAAATTAATTGCAACAGTTATAATGGAATTTATAATCATCTAACAACACTACACAATGTTATTACTAACCACAAAATGTTTATTTTAATAATGAAAATGGTAAATAGTAGCAAACATTTTTCGAGCACTTACAAATGTATACATTTATAGGAGTCCTGGGTAAAAAGTATAAACAATATTATAAATGTAAAATTAGATATCTTTGTTATGAATCAGTTTTACACAAATGTAAGTTACAGCTAATTTTAATTTATATACAAAATCCTTAACATATGAAATATCATGCTTGACTGTCCTTTATATATATATATATATATATATTTCGAACCTTAAAATAATTTTCTTTTCCTTTTACTGATGAATTTCCAGAATTATTTTAGAAAAAAATCTACCACTAGTTGGCGATTTGCAATTGAACATACCACTTCTAACTCTACTGGTAGATTACATATATAATAAAGTGAACATTACTGCTTTTCAAAAATGTATCCTTTTATGATATAAACTTCTCCATTTTTTTTTTTGTTTTTTTCACTTATAACAATGATTTAAATGAGGAAGTATTTTTTCATCTTTAAGTAACTGTTGTAAGATTTCGGTTTGATATTCATTTATAAAATTCTCAACACTTGTATCTGCTGCTATTCTTTCACTGCAGATAATGTGTGTATATATTTTAAACATAATACAAGGTTGATGTGAATACATATTTGTTAATTTTATTCTTAAATTTCAGTATGTAGTTTCTTTTTTATCTTTTTATTTGTATTTTTATTATTTAATGGCAATAATATTTCAAATCAACGCCTCCACGAAATATTTCAGTGATTTTATCTTTTAAATTTGTATAATAAATTATTATTATTATTGCATGTGTTCAGTTTTATTTAAAACTTAAAAAAAAAAAATCTCAAAAGAAATCTTCTAAAAAATCCCTGCTCCCTTTGTGAATAGGACTTGAAAAGCTGAATGCAAATTTGATCTATTCGACAACGCTGTACGTTTATTTCTCAAATTCATTGGAGTGCGTGAGCTCAGTGAACCACGAGCCTTTCGGGAGCACACTTGTGCAAGTACAATAATACTCATTAAAGTGATAACGATACGTAGCGAAGTATTTAAGAAGAATCGGAATTGGAATTGAATCGAAATAATTTTTCCTAGATATTTTGTTCATACATCGCATAACTGAATTACCCAATACGTTATGCTATGGAACCCAAAAAAAGGGAAAAAACTGAATTCCTTTATACAGGCTTTCGCAGGAACACTTAAAACATATCAGAAGTGTTCTGGAATTTTGCTCCCGAATTTTATGGTATTTCTAGACAGAGTAGTCAACCAGTGTTCTTCGAAGTTGACTACCTATTGAATCGATTGCTGTCTTCTCAACGGAATCATAAATCATTTCTTCGATCAATGAAAATTACTTTCGCAGAATTTCCAGAAATTTATATCTACGCGCCAATTTGAATTTTCCATTTTGATATTTTAGCGTTTGTTGTTTCGCCATTTTGATCTTTTAGCGTGTTACATCATTTTCTGTTTTTGTCACAGCGTTCGGGAATAATGTTTTATTAAATTCATGTTTTTATTGTTTTAATTTATTCCATTGTTAATTTAATTTTATTTTTTTCTTCTGCACGCTCGTCAATTCTTTTGACCGTTTCCGTTTCTTTTATTACATTACGACTTTTAATGGGTTGATATTTTTGTAGTTTCAATTTCTTATTCTGTAAATTTTTTTATCAAGTTTTTTAGTGTTGATTGTTTATTAAATGGAGCGCCCTGAATGCGGCGTAAAGTACTTAAAGAGCAGCTTGAAGCGACACAAACGAAAACAACATGGTAATATCAAAATTTTATGTTATAAATTTGTTGTAATTAGTTTCATTTTCAATTTGTTCATTTAAAGTTAAATTTAAGCAAATAAAAATAATCATATGTGAACTTATTTCTGTCGTTCCAAATATGTGTACTTCACATAATAATGTAATTTTAAAAATTTTTGACGCACCGGTCAGTTTACTTTTTCTTTCAATTGAATATTGATACTGAACTTTAATGGTGCATTTTTACGAACTTATCCGGAAAATTTTGAAAGTGCACTTTTACAGAAGAAGCTGTCAGTAATATATTTCGTTTCTGTCATTTAAACGTAAATGATAATTATTATCTTACCTATAAATAATGATATCTAGTTTAAAACTGTCTGGTCTCTTATTCTTTACTATTCTTTTTTGCGTTTTAATGCAACTACATTTTCGTTTTGCTGAAAAAAAATTAAACAGTAAAAAGCCGCATTATTTAGAAATGTTTTTTCCGAATTGAAAACTTGTTTTTTTTGTTATCTTTAAAAAATGACAGTTCTCTAACTATCCATAATTAAACAGCAATAGAAAATTATCAGAGGTATCTGTAAACTATTTTAATTAGCAATATAATAAATCCTTCAATGAATTTGTTTTATGTTTACATTTAAGTAGTTGTATAATAAATTTTTTATATACTTCTTAATCTATTAATTAAAAATACTTTATAATATGAAACTAGAAAACCTTGTTTACAAATATGTGCCCGTGAAACATAAGCTTTATAATAAATTACTTACGAATTACAAAAATGAAATCGTCGTTTAATCATATATTTTAATTTGTTTATGTTGCTATTACTCATAGTAGCAGTATTTATGAGATTCTTTAAATATACAATTATTTGAAAAATACATTAAGTGTTATGTTAGGTAATATATTTATATTAAGTATGATACCTTTTTTTTTTGAAAAATTTTTAACTTTATGCCTAAATGATGACAATTTTAAATACGTTTATTGCTGCGAATTGTTTAATAGATAATTTAATTTGACATGATACTAAAAGATGATTTTTTTATTTCACGTTTACAGATAAACTTTTGCGTTTTTAGTAAATAAACAATAGAATTAAACCAAAAAGAGGCGTATGCAGGAAATACAGCTTAAAGTTTAGTAAAAGATGTGCTTATTTAACCTATGTGAGGAAGAAACATGACGTAAATGCAAGTGCATTATTTTAAATATGAAACAGGTTGGAAATATATATTCCAAACGTTTAAAAATTATATATTATGTGTTGCAATGATTGCAGTTTAAGAAAAATGTATATGTGTGTTTATTAATGAAATTGACTATTAAAAAATGAATAAATGAATATTAAAATGTAGTTCGAATAATCTAGAAAGTCGAAATGTATACAGTTTTATTTTTATGGGGATAAAAAGTTATGAGAAAAATTAACGTTGCATTTAGAATATCAATATAAAAGTTTCAATTAATAATAAAATACTTTTAAGTCCAATAATGAAATTTAGCTAATAGAAAGTTGAATGAGCAGTTTTAAGAATAATATTGAAGTAAAAGTTACCGGTTGTTTTTTAATTGTGACAAATGTGTTCATTTCTACTGCAGGAAAAATAAATTCGGAGTTTAATTTTTTTCTTTAATGTTTATTTGTTAAATATTACAGTACTGCACTTTTTGCATAATACCGTAATAAGATAATGTTTTCGTATTAATTTAAAAAGTACATACTAAAAAAGAAGCAAATATATAAATAAATACTCTATTAATTGTTTAGAATTCTTAAAGTGGAAAACCAAAATGGAATCAAAACACAGTTAAATATCATCTTCCGCGATTTATGGCAAAAGGAATGAAATCAAGAAATTATATATTTGTAACTACATATATCATCTGCGAATGAAAATACGGAAATGTCGTGTGGCAAATAGAAAAGGTTCTGGTAGAGTTGGTAAGTGGTATTTATGCATTTATATATTTATACAGTAAAACGTTATGAACATACTAAAAACTTTTTAAATTAGTACTTCAAAGGTAAATAGAAGCATGAAATTTAAAAATAATCATAAAATGTGTAGAAATGAAGTAAAGTTTCTGCGTAATAAACAATATGTTAAAACTCTTTCCTTACTGGTATTGAAATAAAATAAAAAATTTGAATATTTAACATTAGTAAAAGACGAAAAGGTATTGCATGTTTATTATAATAGAAATTGTAAGATAGTATCAGTTATTGAGGATTAGTGGAGAAGTAAATGTCAATTAAAGACGCATAAAAACATTGACTGAATGATTGTATAGTGTAGTATGTAGTAAATGTAATTTTTATATCATTTTTTCAAAATAATTTTTTTACGCAATAATTGTTTTTGAAATTTTGAATTTTGTTTGTTTAATTTTGTTTTTATTAGTTTTATTTTCTTTAATAAAAAATCCCGTTCTAAATATATTTATAGATGATATACATTGTTAAAAATCAATAACTTTTTTAAAATTGGATGTTGAACCTATATAGGTTAAATAATGTTTGGCCAGAAACTACAACTATATATTTTTTTTTTTCAGGTCTTATGGAGCTCATCAGTGTCCCGATACTGCAAACTAAGTTGCTTTATGTTAACATCACGGATCGTATTTTTATTATTTCTTTTTATTATTGTCTTTAATTATTAATAATAATTTTTGAATTAAGTTTATTTTGAAACTGCCCTGTTCAGGGCTAATTGCAATAGCACTAAGACTTTTTCTAGCCAAAGGATTTTCATTAGGTTACAATTACTCTATAGAGCATAAATAGTGAATTTTTAAATTTATGACGCAGTATACCACTCGTAATTCGCAATGTAAAAATACATTAAAGCGTTTAGGTACTATAAAAAATTAGAATCTAGATTTCGCCTTATTTACATTACAAATTTTGCTACAGAAAAACTATCATATACCAGTAGGGTTCAGGGCAACTGTTTTTCCAAGTATTTATGTGCGATAAAATCGACTTATTCGAAATATATCACTTCATTTACTTCGCAATTAAACGGTATCTAAATTTAATTTAATTTAACTTAAACCTATACATTAATTAGTTTCATTTGTAGTTCATTTCGATTAGGATATTTTTACTACTAGCGTTATCTTATGACTATAATGAATATTTTATAACACACTATTACTATAATTACTATTATAATACTACTGCTATAATCTTTTTATTATTCTATTATTAATGTAACCAATAGATTCATTTCACTATTGTATATGGTATTGCCACTTTTATGATTAATATAATACCTATATTATTATTACTTTCTTACACACCAGTTATGCTTATTGTTTTTATTTAATGTTATATACCTACATAGATTTTCTCGTTCACATATTACTTTTGAGGTTGCCATCAATTTCAAGGGAACGGGGAGTGTGTGTGTTTCAGTGTAAATGTAGTTTTTAATTTTAAAATCTTAAGTATTACTTAGTTTGAAATTAACGTTTAAGTATATATATATGTAAACATGGGCTAGTAGAAACGTGTAAACATCGCCTGTTCAAATTTTCTTGTTTATCTCATTTGGTTAACTGTTGTGTTGATTCGTACACTAAACACTAGCCTTTGTAAGCTTCGCAGTTGTTTATTTTTAATGATTGTTGATTTTACTTTTAGTGAAGAATAATTGTTGTAACCGTACGTTATTACTATGTAAACCCGGACTACAAAATTGTCGTTTCCCTGTCTCAATAATAATTGCACATATTTATAGTCCAGGTATAATGACCAATAGTTCCGCTGCTCGCGCTAACTAAGCGCATTTGCGGTTTATGTAAATTAATTTAATGAAAAAATGAAAATGAAATATATTTATTTATTTAAAAAAAAAAATGCGTGTGATCTGCCCTATAAAATCGGTCTTATTATGTTGAACATAGTGGGACATCTCTCCATAATTTCATCAGTTATTCTTATTCTTTGTATTTTAGCCGTCTTGCTGAAATTTTCATGTTTTGTTTTAATTTATTATTACTTCCATTATTTTTTAGGATTCCGTACATAATATGGAATCCTAATAAGATGGTTCAGAAAGGACAAAAATATATAAAAATCAATAACTCACGAACGGTTTTCAAAATTGGATCATAAAATTCTCGAATGGGATCAAATTATAAAAATTACAATGCTTGTTAATATAAATGATCATTATTTATTTTTTATAAATTTCACAATAAATTTTATCCCTTGCATTCTATACTATTTATCACAAATACAACCGTATTATTTTTTGTTTGTTGTACTTTGCTTATATTACTATTCTGCTATAAAAAAGTAGAACATACAAATATGATTAATATTAAATTCTTTAAATGAGTACCTCAAGGGTAAGTTTGTGGTTCGTCTAATTTATAATTACAAGTATTCTGAATATGTTGAATCGATTTTATAAATTTAATACTATACTTAAATTGTTATGTATGGAAATTATTTCAAATGCTTCCTATGTAATTAACATTTACGCCTGATGTGTACAATGTGTGCTTTAAAGAAGTGTTATGAAGATATATTTTCAAAAAAAAAAAGAAAAATTTAATAATAGTGTACTGAGAAGTAATTCAATTCTGCTAAAAAATTTATTAGTTTTTGACTAGTTTCTCAAATAGATTAACTCTTCCGTCAATGTAGACAAGGGCGTCGCCAGCCGATTGGCCGGGGGAGGGGCAAAATAAGTTGCCAGCCGATGGGCCAGGGGGGGGGGGCAAGATGATAGTAAAAGGATATGAGTTATAGAAAAAATAAAATTTATAAGTTGTAAAGGCTCAATATTTTATTAAACAAGAATAAAATCTTAATTAAAACATAATTTTCGTGGGTTTCTGGCAAATTATTCATGATTACGCGCTTATGAATGCTCATTATGGCCAGTTGATTAAAAAGTTTCAAGGCTCCAGGGGGCAGCCCCTCCCCCCCCCCCGCTGGCGACGCCCATGAATGTAGGTACGCCTTTTATTGAAGTTAACTGTAAACTGCAATACAAATTTTTCAAAAAATTAGTAAATGATAATATTGCGGCATTCAGGCAGCATATTTTCTTTGGAAATTGCAAAAAGGGATTAAACTATTGATACGAAGAGATATCTTATGGTAATTACAACTTCTATAAGTTAACAGTTTGGCTGTATCTTCATAATTTTAAACCAATTAATAGTAAACAAGATTCCCTATTAAATTTCATTCTTCCTGTTATATTTTTATTTTGAGGGGAAAAAATTTCAATCGCGTCGTACATCAATGAGAAATTTTCTATTTGAAGGTAACAGAATCATTTGATTCTTTAACGAAACTTTCTAATTGTTCTAAGAATTCAAAAAGTAAGGAAATAAATGTATTTTTCCTCATGGTCGTGTATTACAATTAAACATTTTTCAGTATTCTACAAATTTACAGAAGTACATCAAAAATATAGCTGATATTATTTTAAAATTTAAACGTGTTTTGAATTTAGTGTAATGCAAATGTAATTTATTGTAATTCTTGAATATAAAATTCGATACATTTTATTTAACTGGCATTTCTTTCAAAAATTGGTTCTTTTGTTTGATACTTGATTATTTGCTTCCATTATACAATACCTTCCTAAACTTAAATGCAGAAAATAAATTGAAGTATACAAAATAATTTCAAATTTTAAAATTCAGGAACAGATTCAATTATTAAAATTTATATTTTATTACTGGTTTTCTGCCTCAATATTTTCAGTTTAGGTGAAAATGAATCAATCTGATATAATTACAGTTAAAACACTTTGCAGGAATAATAGTATATTCATTATTTTAAAAAAATTTATTCATATTTTTATCAGCGTAACGGCGATTCCTTAAAAAGTTTTTTAGAGCAATTATTTCTTATTTACGGGAAGAAACAATTTCTATTTATTCCGCAATCAGCGGAGAACTGATTGTTCTTAGTAACTACTAAATAATTCATGGAACATAAAAAGCGAAATTCTACACATTTTAACAATGTAAAAATAAAGAAAAGTTTATTTTAGTATTGAAAAGTAATTAACATTAATTATGATTCTAATGAAGGGAGCCGTAATCCAAGTAGTGTATATTTGTAACCATAAGCAAGAAGAAAATACTCGTGAGCAAAATTAAATCACTTTTCTAATATGTTATGCAGTAAAAGCAGAAAATATAAAAAGTATTAAATGTGAAATATTTTTTCATGTAAATGACTGCAAGCAATATTTAATATAAAGTCAGGAAGATTGCTAACATTCAGAAATGGTGGAATTGGCGCGTCTTTATATATACTAACAAAATCCATTATCAAAAAACTTAAACTGTCTAAAGCCCAAGAGTATGACGGAATAAGGATAAGAGATACAATCATGCACTTAAAAATGTTAATTCCACTATAAACAAAAATGATTATTTACTTTTGGAAAAAAGAAATATTTCCGCCAAAAAGCTAGAAATTGATATAGTAAAGCCAATTTTCCAAAGTGAAAATCGAAAATAGTGTGAGAATTACAGACTAATTACATTAATCAGTTACAGCAAAAGTAATTAAGCGATACATAAATAAATATTTGAAAAATTATTTAGAGGGAAATTAATTATTATATAATAATCAAGTTTTAGAAAGAGAATCAATGATAATACTATTAAGAACAATTATGTGGTATATTAATATAGGACTAGAAGTGGGTAATCAATTTTTGTTAGTTTTTTTAGATCTTACCAAGAGTTTTGACTTAATTGATCAAGAAATATTAATTCAGGATATGAGCAAAATGAGTGTAAATTAGAAGTCTTAAAATGGTTCAGTAGTTATGCAAGGGAGAGAAAATTTTTAATAAAGCGAAAACGAATATAGTAAGAAATCAATGAATTATGAAATAGAGCAAGGGGTGATATTGGCACCGATACTAGTTTTAATATATATTAATTCATTACATAAATATGTAAGGAACTATAAATCTGAAGCTTATGCAGGTGATATTATATTGGTTGTTAAGCATTCTAGCAAAGAAAATGCGGAAAATTTGCTACAAGAAGACCTAAATAATGTGTGTAAATGGTCACATGACAAGAAATTACTAATTAATATCAAAACAAAAGAATTACTATGCATAAAAACATTAAGCAGATTTAGGACATTTATTCCTAAAATATTACTATGTAATACAACCCCATGAGCACAAAATATTGCTGGAATGTTGCACAAATATTGTCAAGTTGCACATTATAACCAATATTGTAGGAATATTGCGTTAATGTTGGTAAGTTGTATATAATCACCAATATTTCCAGAATATTGCAGTTATATTCTTTTTTAATATTGGTTCTGCAACATTATTTCAATGTTACTGTCATGTTACAAAAACAATATATACTATATAATATATATTGTTGACAAATATATTGTTTATTTGTTAACAGATTTCTATTAAATAATATAATATATTAACGAATTGAAATATTTGACTTTCCAAAATTTTTGAATATATTAGGGATGTATGTTATAGAAATGAAGATAAATCAATAGACGATATTTAAGTCAGTATATTAATTTTATCCATGAAAAGTACAATGCCAAGAATATATATTTTTTTCACATATTTTTATTATAATATAACACATCATCCACATAAAAACATAGCAATTATGTGAAACTTACTTTCTAAGTTAAAGATAGTTTCTTTTATGCCTTAATGGTATAACATGAAACTGATTATTTTTTTTTGGTATTATTACCATTTTATTTAAAACTGAATCAATAGGCCACCACGATACTTTTTTAGTTTCTTCCACTGAATACATGTCTAATATTTGTGATAAGCACGGTTCTTGATAAATATTTCCTTCGATTCTAAATTTTTGTCCAAGAATAATTATTTCACCTTGATTATTTTGTATTATGTTTAAAACTCTAACAATTATTTTATTACTTAACATAACAACATTATCACTTTTACCATCACAATTAATAAAAAGTAGTTTTGTTTTTAATTGCTTGTATTGTTTGAAATTACCTTGAACTAAGTTAAGTGATCTAAGTACAGGTCCGTAAGAATGTTCACATTTTAATTCTGTTTTTGCTATTTTTACAGTTTTTGATAAAAATCTGGATTCAAACTCACTGTATCGATTCGCTAATTGCTGTAATGGTTTGTCTGGTTTCCGAAGTAATTTTTTTAAAGAAGATAAAAAATTTTCAAAAGGAAAAGCACTAAAATTATCTAATACTCCAAACCTCCTAACTTCATTAGCGAGATGAAGCAAATTATGCACGTTATGAGAAATATATTTCTTACCGTATAAAATCTCAAAACTTTCCACAAAGTAGTGTAGTAGTTTTTCAGCATAACTTATGAATTCTTCATCATCTATTAATTTAGGATTAGTAAATATTGATATAGCTACATGCAATGATAAAAAATGTACATATAACTCGGGTCTTAGAACTGATTTTAGCACTATTGGCCCAGTGTATAGTAAAAACTCACGATACTCAGTCGCTTTCCAGTAAAGTATTTCGGCGAGACTTCGTGGTTTGCGTGAAAATTCATTTGGCATGCAATTTCTTATAGCTGTTAAATTTTTGGAAATTATATTACATGCTTTACCACCTATTCTTACTGGTAAAGGTCCTTTAATCCATAATATTAATAACTTTTTCATAACACCTAAACAAATAAGATGCATGTAATCTAATACAACTGCTGAAACTAAACCAATATTTGGAATGCCCAGTAAAATAGTTTCTCCAATATGATAATCTTCATCCGCTTGATTGCGGAAAGATTCATCTGTTCTAAGTATGGAACCATCACTAGTATAAGGAAAACATGTAGTATTACATACATAATCCCCAGTGATTGTGCACTTAGAACAACTTGAATATCCATTATGACCCTTTGTATATAGTATGAATGATTTCGCAGGAGCATCACAAATAATTTTTGAAAGTACTATATTTATACTGCGTCCTTGATATGAAAATCCATTATCTGTTAATAATTTTATTTCATTGACGAAAGGCTTAAGGAACTCATTCGCTACTGTTGGTTTTCCTGAGCCACAATAAATACCAACTAGATGGACAGATTTTAATATACTATCACAAATTAGAATTGGCCAAAAACATTTGGTAGAAGACCTTGATAATGGCAAGCCGTCAACATTCAAAGATAAGTTTATATTATCGGTTAGCAAGTCTACATCTAATAACTTTTTCATCATTGAATTTAAAGCATTTTTTAAACCAAAATGAAAATATTCTCCTCCTTGTATAGTAGTAATATTCGACTTACGAGGAGTTTTTAATAGCGTTCTTGCGTCTTTTGGTAATAATGAATTTGGTACGTAACGCGAAAGCAAATTTAACAATCTTGTCAATGACTTATGGGTGATATTTGATTCTACAGCCCAGTCACGTAAGTCTTCCTTTAAGTTTTCTTCTTCTTCATCGAATGAAAGATCCTCATTTAATTCGCAATCAGAATCGTTTTTGTCAAAACAATAATTACAATATTCACTGTCAGCATTAACAATTTCTTCAAAAAAATCATTATCATCGTAAAATTCACAGTTAAAACTAGAATCATATAAATTTTCATCACTATCTTCATCACTATCTGGAACACTTTCACAATTTAATGCAATATTTTCAAAATTTCCAGTATTTTCAGTATTATTAATTTCATTAATTACTGGCTCTGGATTGAATTCGATACATCTATTGCCTCTTGGGTTTTGCATTTGATCCATAATTGCATCGGTGGTCTCATTAATTATTCGTCTCTGATGCCTCTTCGTACATTCGTGGAATTCCTTACGTCTTCGTTTATTGTCCATTGTTATCTACAATTGAATTTAAAAAAGCTTAACATTATACTCTACTTCAACAAATAAAAAAAAAGAAAAAAAATCTAAATTTTTCCATAATTTTTGAGGGTTTATATTGCGTAAATAGTAAAAAATTTATTTTAACGTTGATTTTTCCCTGAGATCTTTGACTTTTAACAAAAAAAAATTGAATAAAGAATTTCTTATCATTTACAAAATATGTTTCCGAAAAATTTTATCAATTTTTTTTATTTATCTATTAAATACAAAAAAAAAGTTCCATGTTACAGAAAATAGTTACTACAATTTTCTCTTCCGTTCATCACCCTTTTTGTTTTGAAAATACTTTTGTTTACGTTTATTTTTAATTTTCCTTGTATTCATTGTTAAATCATCGGAAATGTCCATCTTCATAATTATCAACAACTTTGTCTGATGAATTGTCGAAAACTTTTTCCGAATCAAATTGGACAGCCGATCATTTTTTGTGCTCACTTAATAACTGACTGTAACTATTTTTAAATTCTGAAAATGTCATAAAAATGTATTGTAAGTCATAACCCATTAATATACCTTCAAATCTTGTTGAAATAAAACTTAATAAATCGGTCATATTCGTTTGAGAATTAACAGCCTCTTTACGAATATGTGAATAATTTTTAGATGACATTTTCTGTTAATGTAATTATCACACTGAAATAAAAAACAATATCTTAACAAAAAATAAAAAATTCAACGTTTAGTGTGAAAAATTTTAGATCTTTTTCTTTCCTTAACTCTTTGGAATATTATTTAGAATTAGTTAAATCATAGTTTACCAAATTTTTTCTTTAAAACTCACTTCAAGTACAGTTTTTATTAATGAATATAATAATAATTTTTCTTCGGGTAATATATGTTCCTTTCTTCAATATTAAACGTAAACTGAAACATTCACAAGCTTTAATCTTTTATTGTCTCATTCAAGGCCGAGCCTAGTCGCATGTCATAAATCATCGGCTTACCTCAAGGTCATATTACTATACCCGCATGATGAATATACACTGGCATATCCGTATAAACTATGTATCTCTTCAATACTTTTTTCAGATTTTTTTTTAATACACTTTTTAAATGTTTACTGAAATGCACTCATATCTATATTTTTCTGTTTAAATATAGTTTAGCATCGAGTTTGAAGACATTTTGGGAATTATTTTTATTGCTTTAGACTCTGGTTGGAACTGCAGCCTCTGCATATTTGAGACAGAAACAGTTTCAACTGTGCGTTCGTTAGGAAACATCGTATGTAGCATTCATAAAAAATTATTTAACTTTACTTTCTTCAAATTTAAAAATTATAAATAAAAGAATGTCGCAAGCATTAAAAAAATATTCAATAGTTAAATTTTCTGATGGGTTACAAGTTGTTCCTTCTTGTTGGCTAAATGACAATAAATCAATGTGTATTTGGCCAGATCACATTAAATCGCAAAATACTTTAAATAAATTATTGGAAGGTGCGCAATATCCTTCAAATGTGAATACTTGGAAGAGTTATGAAGTTGAAAAATGGTATGCTGGTGCAAGTAAGTAGTTAATGAACATGTTTTTATAAAAATTTTACTTACTAAAATTAGAAGTCTTCAAAAATATGTGTTTTTCAATGTAAAATTTTCTAGGTAAAACCGAGCTGTTTAGACAATTGAAAACGCATTACACAGACTCATTTAAAGAATTATAATTACTAATAGTATTACTTTTGATTTATACATTACTCCAGTTCTTATTTATTAGCTTTATAATTACTATAGATGCCACTGAAGTTCTTATGAGACACAGGGTTAATGGGTGGATGTGTGAGTAGTGTTAATAAATATTAAGTAAATATTTATTAATTTTGTCATTATTCGTTCGTTAGACTTTTTATTTTACACAGCCAGATGTTCGTTATGTAAACAATATAAAATAAACCACTGGACAGCGCTCGTTGGCGTGTTGTTCGTCTTCGCTAGTCGCTTTTCGTTCATCTGTTTTATTATGTCGCTTCGTTATACGCTTTTAGCGTCTCGTCCTTTCGTATGTCGTTATTTCGTTGTAATCATTTCGTTTTACCCTTTTTGAAATTATTTTAGAAACAGTCTTTTTTAAGACTTCTATTCGTTCAATCGTATTCAATTAAAATACAATTACTAATTGACCGGTTTAAAAAATCATTCGAAAAATATAATTTAGTCCTCCGGAATATTAACGAAAAAATCGTAACAAGTAGTGTTATAAATACAGTATAAGATTTTATTTAAACATAGGCTAATGTTGACACTAACATTTCGTCCTTATTATTAAAAGTCTAAAATCGGTTAATAGTGAATTGGCTTGTGTATATATTTATAAGTGCGCGTTCTTTAATTATAGCAGATCTATTGTAAAATATTAAAATATTTATATTGCAATATTAATAATTAAGTACAGTACTGTTATGATTATTTTATGTAATTGTTAATTATTATTTTTAGTATATATAAACGGGGTTTAATTGGGCTAAATGTAACAGTGAAGGTTGCATAAAACTTTGAATTGATTAAACAAATTTTTATTTTTTAAATTATTTTTATGCCTACGTAAGCTGTATGAGCGGGCATATGTGTCATGCGATTGAAATGTGTACTTGTTTACATTAGTGCGATCAATTTTAAGATTATATATTATAATACAGTAATTAACATTTTTATTTATTTTTTTTTGTTTTTTTTTTAAATTTTGCATTATATACAGATGTTTCTTTCCGTTTTTCTTATTTCTTTTGCCTTTTGTATTAATTTAATAATACAGTTAGTTATTTGGTTATTTTAAGAACATTTTTACAGCCATATAACGGCCACTGTAACTAAATTTAAAAAATTATTTTTTTCAATAGAAATCCCTATAGCTCGCGTGGTTATGCGCATATGCGGTGTAAATATAAATTATACGTTATGAAAATTGTAATTATTTCTTTAAGTAAATAAATTGAAATTGAAATTAAAATTATCAGACAACTGAGTTTTTCAAAAGAATAAGTTTGCTGAAACTACTTTATGGTAATAATTTAGTAGTAATACCAATAAACATGAAAAGATTTTCAGTCAGTATAAATTGTTAAATAAGACTATAATTAAAACAAAAAAGTGATTATCTAAGTAAAAGTTTTTTTAATCATATTTTTTATGTTAACTCATAGCTAATCACAAAATTATTTTTTAAATTTGCAAATTTTTTTCGATGAACTCTGTAACTTCTAAACTTGACTTAAAATTAAATAAAGCTTTGCACAGCAATCAAACTTTTAATTTTGTTGTAATCGAATTTGTGTATGAAATAATAATAATAATAATTTTTCCTGTATTTTTAGATGAATGGACACGAGCTCAAGAGAAATTAGTCGACTCGATGTACAATTCTGAAATCTTGGATTCTGATGAATATACAGATGAAGAAATGCGAAGGCGATTAAAAGCTATAAGAAGAGAAAATTCACGACGGAATTACAGCAGTGATGAAGAACATAGCTTGGCATCATTGAATACTGAAAATAATTCAATAAGTAAAAAAAGAAAAACATTTGAAAATATGAAAAAAATTATGCCTTCATTGCCAAAATCGCCGAGAATCTCTGTGCATAGTACTAAAGGTATATTTTTTAAGAATAACGAACTTTCAACATAAATTTCAAACAATTTTTTTATTCCAATAACCATTCTTATAAATAAAACAATTTCATAATCTACTAAAAATTTTTGTTTAAAGTTTTTATGTAATAAATAACAATTTAATGAAAAAGTCCATCATTCTTTTTTCTTTATAAATTTTTTTATAGGTACAGCTGATAATAATATTCAAGATGAGCAACCTTGTCACTCGCGTACTCTCAGACAATCTCCATCTGATATGTTACTGTACCAAAACAGTACTGAAGGAAGCTTAAGTTTTCAGCATATTTTCACAGAAGATTATAAACAAAATAAAGAATATGAGAGTGAAATAAGTAAGATATTTTTGTTATACCCCTTATTAAAGAAAAGGATTAAAAATGATTTGAGGGATTAGAAAGTATTCAAAACGATTAAAAATCAAATCCTTTTTAATACTTTTGAATACTTTTGTTTAATCAGGGACATGTACATAATGATATTAAATATTTTTCAGGCTTCCGTAAATTTATGATGGAAAGTGCTGTAACGCTAATGAATGATAATAAAAAAATTATTAAGCTATTAGAAACTCAATCTGCACGTTGGATCAATACAAATTCAATTATTGACGATAGTGATGATGAAGATATAATGCTACCAATGTGCAGTGATGAACAACTTCATGAATTTGAAAAAAGACTTCAAGAAAAACCATTCTTTCAAAAATTGGTAATATATGTATCTACTGATTGAGAATTAGAACTTCTTAATAATGCTAACAAATGAATAATGATGTCAACTAAATAATGATTGAATTTATTTTATTTTTTATAGTGCCAACGGTTAAAAGCAAGTGGAGGCCAAAAATTAAGTTTAGTCACAGGAGTAGTAATTGGAAAATTGATGGCTGATGAGCTCGCTGTTAAGTATAGTTGGCAAGGAAGAAAGGGAAAAAAACCATTACATAAATTACAACAGTTTGCAAAACTTGTCAGAAGTAAGTTTCTTTCGTATCAATTCTCAAAACCTTGTATTTTACCTACTAAATGCAGCTCATTCACAGTTGAAATAAATGATTGTCATTTTTATTTTGACTAATGTTTGGTGTTTAATTTGCAGAGACAGTTCAAATGATATGCCCATCATCTTCAGAGAAAGAAATAGAAGAAGCTGCTGGTCTTTGGCTTTCGCAAGCAAGTACAAGACTGAAACGTGCTGCAGCCAGGAATTAATGTTCTAACTTAATTTTAATTTAATTACATATTATATGCTTACATTTTTTTGTAAAATAAAAATGATCTTTAACTTAAATTTCAGTGTTAATTTATTAATAATAACAACTATTATTTTCATCCATGTGAATAAATAATATCAACAGTTTATCAGAAATTTAGACATGATAAAAACAATTACTAATTTTTCCAATTTTTTTGTAAAACTTAATATTATTTTTGATCAGTCAACAGTTTCTGATAACCTTTAATATTATTATTCATTGTTAATAATTAAAGGTATTTTTTGTATTAATTTTTTTCAAAAGAGAATGATTGCTATAATATTGCAAGATAATATTTTCTCAATATGGCAGTGCAATATTCCTGTAATGTTGCTAGCAACATTCAAACAAGGACATAGGAATACTGCAGGAATATTGCAGAAATATTGCCTGCAACATTACAACATTTCCAAATAATATTCGTGCAACATTCCAGGAATATTTTGTGCTCTATGGGAAGGTATCTATACAGTAAAGAAACATATAGTTGTAAAAATTTTTAAAATGTTAGTAATTTAAAATATCTATTAATATTAAATAAAGCTCAACATGGACGGACCAAACAAACTATTCCAACAGTATGCGTATTAAAATAATGCATCATATACAAAAACATAAAATTATATTTTAAAACACTAATAATGTTTAAAATTAAAAATAACATTAAAATTTGGAAAGTGGTAAAAATAACAAAAACTAACAACTTGCAAAAAAAATGTTTAAAATTAGTGTTATCGCCCAATATTAATTTGCAGAACAAGAATAATAACTTCAAAAATTTTATTATGATAAATTACTGACAGCTGAAAGTGAAGATTGAAAATTAGGAACTATAAAAAAACGTACAGAATACTTGATATACATACATGATCTAGAGTGATTATTAATGAAATAGACAATACAGTAGAAGAAATATTAATAAAATTAATTGGAAATATACCAAAGGAAATTCAAGATGGAAAAAACCTGAACATACAGAAAAATAATAAAAATTTAGTTGATATCGTGGAGCAAATATTAACAGAATTAACGACAAAAAGAGTTATAATAAAAAATCTCTTTCTTTTTTTGTTTTGTTTTATTCTTTACTTATTTATTTTTCATACTTTCTTTCATTTGTTGTTGTTTATAATACTACATAGGTCATTATAAAATGTTATATTAAGCTCAGATTTAGGTTCCCAGTAGCAAAATGGTTGAATTAGTGGCTAAAACAAAATGTTATATACTGTGGTTGTAATTTATGACAACTTAAGATTATTGTAATCAGGACCGGATTATAGCCAAATACCGCTGTGGGCTCAGTAATTTCTACCGTTCTTGGAATAATTTATAAATTAACTAATAAAAATTATAATCGAGTAACTGAAGTAAGAAAGGACATAGAAGTTAAAAATTAATTTTCAATTAAAAGTTAAAAAGGGTTTCAATTAAAAAATTTCACACATTTTTAAAACATACTTAAATTTTATTATAATTCTATATATACATTATTCTTTCATGTGTTAATTAAAGTTTACATTTTTTACGATGCAATTTTAAAGATGCAAATTCATTTATTATATCATCAAAGTTTAAATTCTGTTCTTCAATAAATAAAACAGATAGATCATTTAACTCTTTTGGTGAGACATGGTTAATCTAAAAAAATTTTTAATTCTTTTCATTGTGTTTATTCATCAGATTCTGTATTCAGAATAGTTTCAAAAGGTTATGGGCCCAACACGCTTCCCGCAGTGCCCCAGTGCCACACTATTTTGAGCACCTTTCATCGTTTGGTACGACAAGAAATAATATAAATAATTCTTCGAAAAATCTTTTAACTTTTGTCGTATCAATGAGATACCGCTACTATATTTGTGAATTTTCAGTTTTTCTTCCAGTCTTGTTTGACCTCTTATCATGCCGACCAGCCATTGTGCACACTTCAAGAATTTCTTTTAACTGCTAATATTATAAGCGTTTTGCCTAATAATAATGCACGTTCCGATTTACACTTCGTTAATTTTAAATTCATTTCTCGATTCCCCTGCTTACATGTCATTTGTTTCTATAATCATTTGAAAATTTTACTTAAATCAATATATTCCCATTTTAACTTTTCTGTACATTAATGCAAGTTAAAAAATGATTTTATCACATTCCTCTCCTACCTTGCTATGACCAAAAACGCCATAATATGTAACAATATTTTGGAAATCTTACATATTTTTCAAAAGAAAAAACATTTCAATCTCATGTAAATTTGCCGCTGTGGGCTGTAGCCCATTTAAGTCCGTGGTTTAAATCTATGACTGATCGTTATAGTAGTCTTTATTTAAGATGTAATGTTAACAAACCACAAACGAGCTTGTGTAGAATGGAACTCGTAATATTTTTTTAAAAAAAAGGTATTTTATGAAGTATTGGAAAATAACTTACTAACTCTTATTTGTTTAAGATTAATACCTACAGTAATAAATACACTATGACAGTAGACATTTAGAAAAACGTTTAGTTAATTCATAGATAGTAATGATTAAATAAAAATTTTAACTTTAATTGCTTGAATCCATTTTTGATATCAACTTGTATAAAATATTTTTAGTTTAACTAATGTGTTTGTGCAATTATAATAACTTCAGAAAAACTTTTTCCGTCATAACATTCACTTCATTGCGAATAAATTAAATATTTAAATATTGGTCTTCCATTACGCATAAATGGAAAATAAAAAATATTCCATATTTACATAATAATATACAATTATATCAGTGTTTTGTTTTTCCATTTCGAATAGTGTAAAACCGAATGAAATTATTCTAAGCAGATGTTCGTTCTAAAATTGAACTATATTTTATTATTGGTTTATTGTAAATGTAACTATATTTATTATAAACAATTAATATACCGATATATAACTGACAGCGATACAAGTATTGTGAAGCATATGAAAGCAAAATAATTCTAAAATTTGTAATTTTACTTGAATCGTTTTATAAAAATTTTGAGACAAAACATTATAAATCATTTTAAATGTTACAGTATACAAAATATATTAAACGTTTTGGAATTTTGTACTATAGTTTTAAAAATATGTTATAAAAATAAATATTTAAAAACAAAAAAAAAATAAATAAAAAAAAGATGTACTTAGATATAACACCTAGATAATATTATTATTACCTATAAATAAAAATAAAAAATGTTTATATTACTTAAAATGTGATTTACAAAAATTATTAATTTATTTGAATTTAACATTTGATTCTAAATCTCATTGTAGATCGCGATTAGACGCTTTCTAAAATAGTCACACAAAAATAAAAAAATATTAAAAGTAATAATCAAATTTTGGTTTTATTATATTATAGAGAATAAAAAATATTTTTTGCAACATTTCAAACATTATTTAGAACTATTTTAAATTTATTTATGGTTTTTCTTTAATGTAATGCTGGCTCAATTTTGCTACTACAAATACCATAAAATTCGGGAGCAAAATTCCAGAACACTTCTGATATGTTTTAAGTTATTGTGGCTTTCGCCGCTTTGGTTTCACATTTAATTTTTCAATTATTTAACGTTTCTGTTATATTTTGATGATTATTATTGTTCAGTTGCGCATATTTTACTAGGGCTACCTGTAATTACTTTTATAAATAATTATATTTTCAGTTGAAAAACATCAAAAGTTATGCGGTTGCATTTCAATGTTTTTCGAATTATAATTAATATATTTTCCATTTACTTTTATACTACAATGTTTGTTATTTTTATGGTTTCTGAACTTCTTTAAAATTCATAGTTTACTTACTGTTAATGATATAATGAAATATTTAATCAATGTCTTAATTTTTTTGCACAGCGGCATAAAAAATGTCAACCTACTATTTTCCGATCAGATTAATATAATCTTATGCATATTTTTAGTCAATTTGTCACCCATATTATAAAAGAAAGCTCAGGAATCCGATATTCTTTTTCTTTTTTAAAATTAACTTCAAGTTCTTATAATGTTGGTTAAAAAAATTATTTTGTTGTTGTCTCATCCCTATCATAACAAGTACATTGAACGTTCTCAAACAAATTTTGAAAGGTATCCCTTGCGAATGTTAAGGTTTGTATACTCAAAATGATTTAAAATTTTTAAATTGTAATTGGTATAATCTGTAGCATTAAAATAAAATCAGTCAATTTATATAAGCTGTACCTACTTTTTATTATTTGTGATTTAGTGCTCTTTGATTTAAAACATAATGTATAATAAACAAACAGACAGATAAACATAAATTCTGAAAAACATGCTTTTATGTTTTAAGTTAATTGTGAACAGTGGTACTAAATGCCACGGTTTATTTTGCTTTAAATAATCTTTTATTCAGTTTTTAATTACTAATACCATATAGACAGGTAATGCTCGCTGAATATAATAGTATAACTATGAATGTATAATGTAAATTTTTAAGAAGGCCTTTAAAAATTTCAGTTCTGAATTGTTAAGAACAAGTTGTAACGTGAAGTAGTTCACAGTATCAGCCAAATCGCACTTGCAGAGCTTTTGCAGCAACTAAAGTGTACCTGGAATTAAGTTCAACGAGGCAACAAATAAAACTTTGTTTAACAGAATTTAAGTAAATTTAAACTATAACAAATAAAATGATATATTCTGATAACTAATTAAATAATAATTTCAGGATTAATACATATTATTTCGAGAATGTATTTACTTGAAAAATAAGAAAAAGCTTTTAGTAAAATGTGAAATACATTATAATGATCTGATCCTTTATTTAATGACTGAAATAAAGTCTTCAATAAGAGAAAATTTCTGTATAATGTCGAGTCATTTATAATGTTCAAAAGAGATCGGACAATTTGTGAAATAATATTTTAATTTATAGTTCAATAATTGAATCAGTAGTTTGAATAGGTAATAATATGCAATCGGAGAAAAAATAGATTTATTTTGCACACTGTTGAAAACTTTTGTGTTATGTGAATTATTAACTAATAATAGTATATATTCAGTATATTCCAAAAAACTAATAAAACAAATATAATTTGAATATGTTAATAATTATAGTCAGTAATAGCGACAACCACTTTTATTACTGTAAAACAATAAACTTTTTTTAGTTCGTAAACTTCTTATTTACATTTAGTTTAGGTAAGTGAACTTTATTTCATATTTTTTTAATGTTGCTATAGTCGAAAATATATACAATGTTACATACAGTTACGAAATTTTATTTACTATGTTTTACAATGTTATTAAATGAAATTGTTTTGTTACTATATTTCTAAAGTTCAGTTTAATAAATTTCCTGTATTTTAACGGAAAAATATCTTAATAAAATTGTTAAAAACTTTTCTCCCTTTATTTACTTAAATTAAAAGTCTGGAAGAAAAAATTACATGTACTTTGATTTGAAATAAACTAAAAGTTAAATATTGTAGTGCATAAAATGTAAATAAACAACAAAAAAATGATTTATTATTATTAAAAAGTTAATAGAAAAAAATATTGTGTAGTTTTTATTAAGAAAAGTAAAATAATTATTAATTTTTCAATAAAATTGAAATTTAAAGTGATGAATACTACAAACGATAATCGAGTCTTCTTAAGTACTTTTCGATGCTTTTTGAGTATTTTTGTACTTGCACAAGTGTGTTCCCGAAAGGCTCGTCAGTGAACCTGGCCCCCCTAAAATCATTTTTTTTCAATTAATTAATTTTTTCCTTTCTTAATCGATTGTTCGTCGTTTGTTCTTCATTGTTCGACCATTAAAATTATTTGTTCGTTCGTGGTTTATTTATTATTTATTAAACAATTATTTGTCATTAGTTTAGCCCCCCTTACTCAGATTTTTACTTTTTACCTCCTTAATTGATGGATTTTAACGAATTATTGATTGTTTGTTCATTATTAGCAATTGTTGGATCATAAATATTTCACATTTACTAATTATTTAATATTTTTCATGGAGGGTAGAGGTACTAAGTTATTCATGGTGACGTATAAACAACTAAGGCTGTATTACAATAGTATTCGTGTGCGCATGCGCAATAAAGAAAGGTGTGATCCGCACTTTAATTAATGAAAAATATTAAATAATTAATAAATGTGAAGTATTTATGTTCCAACAATTGCTAATAATGAACGAACAATCAATAATTCGTTAAAATCTATCAATTAAGGAGGTAAAAAGTAAACATTTCAGTAAGGGGGGCTAACCTAATGACAAATAATTGTTTAATAAATAATAAATAAACAACGAACGAACAAATAATTTTAATGGTCGAACAATGAAGAACAAACGACGAACAATCGATTAAGAAAGGAAAAAATTAATTAATCGAAAAAAAATATATTTAAGGGGGGCCAGGTTCACTGAACTGAGTGCGTGTCTACTTCTAGACTATTATTAATGAAATAAGCGTACAGCATTGTCAAATAGATTAAATTTTCATTCGGCTTTTCAAGCCCTGCTTGTGAAACAAATACCTGAATTCATTCTGAGATAACAGTAAAAATATTTATTCACATTAATATATTCCTATAATTTTTGTAGTTCATATAATTTCCAAATACTGCATAAATATAATAAAGAAAAATGAATAAAATCAATGAAATAAAAAGAGATTACTTATCTAATGATATTATTTATAAAATATTTAGTATAATTCCATGTAACACTTTACGCAATCCAGTTAATGTAAATTTAATATGTACATATAATTATTCTTCATTATCTCAAATATGGGATGAACACTTACAAATTCTACCCAATAAACAAATGAATTTCATTTCAAAAATCACACGCTGAATAATTTTCTATTTTGATTGTTCTTTGATTCATGTTTTTGGTAGTCTAAATCAAGAATCTGTGACTTTTGAACAAAAACTGTTTTTTTTTTTTTTTTTTTTTTTACTCTATAATTTTGTACATCAATAATACAACGGCAATCTAATGAGTTAAATTGTATTGAAAAAGATAAACTCTAAATTCGAAAAGAGCAAAGTATAGTACTTAAAATTACTTCCATATCTACAAGCACATTATTAGAATAAAAAGTCCAGAGTCCCTTTTATAGTAGCTTGAGGGTCGATTTTTTTTTCTTTTTCAATTGACATCTTTTCGTTATTAAAATATAAGAAAAGTACAAAATCCCGAATTGCGAAATTTTGAAATGATTGTAATCGTGGCCACTAGTGCTTGAAATATGATCACTTCGATTCTAAGAAAGAAAACAAATATGATCACTATAACGTAAATTCTAAGAAATAAGTATTTCATATAACATTATAATGACATAACTGTTAATAACTATTTCATAACTTTTCTTCAAATTCACAAATAATGCCACTGCAGTTTTTACTGTACTATTGTAATGAATAATTATTCCTTCAAATTGCAACATTGCAAATTTCTGATTATAACGTGTACTTTTTTTGCGCCAATCGCATGCATGATCCCGTGATCCCAAATAATGAAGAAATAAAATTTAATTTAAAAGTAATTCACAAAAAATTTATATATAATTTTTATGTTAAATAATTTCAAGATTAGAAATTTTTGATTTTTTTTCGATAATGTTGAATTATGTAGGTAATAGTTATTTAATGAATGTTAAAAGATATGCTATTAACACTTTAAAAATATTATATCGAAATAATTTAGTATCATTAAAATTTACAACATCGAATTTATAAACGTATGATTAACACAAATTATCTTGCGTTCAAAAATTTTATTAATTAGTCATATTCGGCGGGAAATAACTGATGCAAAAATAAATAGTATAATAATACTTTTCTTTAAAACAATTTTTTGTTTTTATCAATCATATAATTTATCGTTTTTAAAAGATTGTCGAATATGTTTTATCGCGATAAACAATTTACAAATGTCAAGAAAGAAATATATCGTATGATTATTGTGCTGGACTTTACCGAAAACATACTTCAGTTTATCGATTTTAGATTAATTTGGGATGTACAAAAACCGATGAATATTGTTAGTTAAAATTGGTTACATTTTTGTTACATTTGGCTGGTTGCTTATTTTGGTAATTATTAAAGTTAGTTTAGATATTAACAATGATTGTGTTAATGCGAAATTGTTGTTTTCTTCTCAAAATGATTTCGTTTGATAAGGAGATTAATTTCGGCTGAGAAATGCACGTATTTTAATACAGATATGGGTAGCGTAGGTGATAGTATTTATCCGGATTATAGGCGAATGTCTTCTAATAATCCTCTGAACTACGGCGTAACGGACTACGTTTCTTCTCATAATACTCCAACTTCGTTACATTTGCAGAATATGACAACACAGCTGCAACCCCATCTATCATATGAGCCTTTGCATTCGTATTCGACATCGCAGTACATACCTTGTACACATACAGCATCAACCCACATTTCAGATTTATCAATAAACGCTACTCAACCATCGATTACTTCTCACGCGCAAATTAGTTCACAGTCGGTTGATTTCCATCCGTCGCAGTATTCTACAACACAGTTTCAGCGTACATCACACCACCCTTTACACGCAATTAAAACATCAAGTCCACACAAGTACATGCCGCACGCATCTTTACCTTACCAAATACCGTTTTCGCAACATTACGAATCTACTAATCAAAGTGGATCGCGTCAGTTGGCTCAGTCTCAATCTCGTGCACATTCGTCTTCTGACGTATCATCAAATAATTCAGCGATTTCCGCTACGCATCAGTTTACATCGGTACAATCGCGCTTTAACCAACAAACGTTTAACTTGCCAATATGTACGTCCGCTGCTCATCCCTTATCTGATCGATCCTCCACTCTTCCAGCTCTTGGTCAGGCCACCCGTTCGACCTTAATTCCGAATCATTCTCAGCTAATTCAAAATCAGTCTTCTCTTTCAGTTCTGAATGAATCTTATCCGATAACGAGTCATTCTCAGCAAAATTCAAATCAATCGCATCATATCGTAAGCGAGTCTCACCACATGTCGGGTCAGTCGCAGTACATTCCAAATCAGCCGCTTCACAGTTTAAGTCAATCGCACCATATTTCTAGTCAGTCTAATCATCTTCCAAGTCAGCATGTTACGAGACAGTCTCAGTCAGTTATAAAGCAGTCTCATCAAATGTTTAATTATTCTAAACAGGCAGTCACGCAACAGTCTTTGCATTTAACTTCATATCAGTCTAACCAGCAACAACAGCAACACCACTATCAACAACAGAACCAGCAGCAACTACAGCATTATCAAACGTCACAACATGTTAATTATACTCAGCCATCTCGTAATGCGTATTTTTTAAGTTATAAACCTGTACATTTGGCTACTGTAGCTTCTTATACTCAACATCGAAAGCAACCGTATTCGCTTCAAACTCAATTACCACAATTGATAACATCATTAACTTCATCGCCACTTTCATCTCCGTCCCTGTTTCATCAAGCGCCTTCGTTGTTACCACGATCTTCGTTGTCATCGCAAGCTTGCTCGCCAACGTCCGCACGTCGTGGTGTTCACAGCCATACCAATGTACAAAATTCATCGCAGACAGCACACTCTTCATCATCTAGTCAGCTGCAACGTTTAAACCCTGTATATCCGCCGCCGCCTCGTTATCAGCCTCTGCGACCCGAAATATATTATCAGTCTTCACAGTCTCCAGGATATCTTTTTTCTGTACTGAGTAATAAGGAAAAAGAGAAGTACTTGCATGAATTTAATTTTCCTTTTTGCGACGATGCAACGGTGAAGTACGAAAAGGTTGGGAAAATTGGACAAGGAACTTTCGGGTTAGTTTTTTTTTTTATTACAAAATATAATTGAATAATGGTTAAATAATAACATGTTGATTATAAACCATTCTTGTATAAAATTTGTATTATTAAAAGAGTTTTTTTATTTTTAAAACGTATGCAAAAATCACGAGGAATTTTATATTTTAATAAAACGCCGATCAATTCGTAATGATGTGATATTAATTTTTTTAATTTTGAAATATAAAGAGCTTAAAATATTATTTACGTTGATATTTCTAATATGTTTTAGTAAATAAATGCTGGTATATATGTATGTATTTAAACATTTGTAGTTTTTGATATTTTAAACGTGTATTCGTTGTTACTTTGACGCTCTAATTTTTTTTACCTTCTAATACAATTAAATTAGGGAAGTTTTCAAAGCACGTGAAAAGAATAATCCGGCAAAAGTTGTTGCAATGAAGAAGATATTGATGGAAAATGAAAAGGAAGGAGTAAGTATTTTCTACTTTCAACAAACGGAGGATCCCTCATTTCGAAATTACCGCAGTGTTTAGTTGATTTATTACAATTTATATTGTTTTATTAATACGAAATATGAAATTTTTCTTAAATCTCGTTAAATTTCGTTAGAATTTTTTGTTATTAGTAGGTGAAAAACATTTCTAAAACAGAAGTATTATAATATATAAAAAAAAAAAAAAAAATATTACTACGTCTCACCTAATAAAAGATGTGTAAATAATGTTTAAGTTTTTTTTTGACACGAATGGCGCGCATATTTCAATACTTGTAATATGTAAATGAGTTGAATAAACTGACTTATTTCAATTTTTTTTGTAGTTTCCGATCACTGCTTTAAGAGAAATCAGGATTTTACAATTGCTGAAGCATGAAAATGTGGTGCACTTGATAGAAATATGTCGCACGAAAGGTATGTTACTAATGGTTAATTTAGTTCTTGTAGTCGGATAAAACTAATACAAACAGTGTGAGATCATTTACTTTTACAATTTGTTACACTTCTACGAATGTTTCACGATATTTTTGTTCAATGTTCTATATAATATTTGAATAAAATGATGTATACTTTTTCACTTCTGCTTCCATTGTTATATTTGTTTTTATTTAAACGTTTCTTTTTTTATATTATTTGAAAAAAGGGACGAGAAAAATGTTTCGTTTTCAAAGAATATTAAGATAAGTTTTTTCCTTCTATTAAAAATTGGTATACGCGCATTATTGTTTTTAACACTTTGTACATACTTGACTATTCTGTAATGTACATTGTCGCTTTTACGATTTTAATTCTTTAGCGTTTCTAGATTGGATTTCCCCCTTTAATGGAAGAAATATCAATACCGTGAAAGTAGATACTTTCGATAATTTTTAATACGAAACACATTCTCACAATTTACTATTAGTCCACGATTTAATAAAATACATATGAAAAGGGCTAGTGTGCATTTCCAATTTAATTTTGGTGTATATTATTTCGAATTAATAAATATTTTCCGTTAATAACCATTTTACAATCTCACGAATAACCACTTCGTACATTTTCGTAAATCATTTTTATTTATTCTTTCCGAATTGACATTGAAACAAGGTTTCTCTTTGATAATTTATTTTATTTAAAAAAAAAGTTATTTTCCTATCACTATACAATTTTCTATTTTTTCTTTTATTTTTATCTTTGTTGACCAGTACTATAAATAGAAGCTACTAGGAGTGAGCATGAATTTTACAGTTCTCTGTTTAAATTATTTTTCTTATATGTGAGAGACTACTTTTTGATGAACTTCCATTTCTTCGGTATGTATGAAGCAATCGCGTTATATAAGATTTATTTTGTTGTTTTTCGAGGTTATACAGATGCGCCGGTAAAAATTATTTCTCGTTAAAAATTTACATTGCTGTACCACCGTAAGAGTTAACAAGTGTTATTAGTATCATTAACTGGTGCATTATATTCTTTTTCTGCGCGATTAACTAAATATTAAAAGAAGGAAATTTATCGAATGAAAACAAGTTAGTTATGTGCCTTAAATTTTATTTAATAATTGTTAATTTTTACATTTGTCTAATTAATAATTAAACTTGTATTCGTATGTAATTTGAAATATAGCTACGGTGCAAGAACGTTTTAAATCTACGTTTTATTTGGTTTTTGATTTTTGCGAGCACGACCTAGCTGGTTTACTTTCTAACATGACGGTGAAATTCAGCCTTGGCGAAATAAAGAAGGTAATGCAACAAATGTTTAACGGACTCTACTTCATTCATTATAACAAGGTTAGTTTATCAACGGTATTTCTCTTAATTTGAAAATCATGCAATGTCAATTAACGCTTTCGCAATAATTGAAAGAATTTTTTTTTTTTAAATTCACAAGTAACAAATAATTTTCGAAAACAAATGTGTTAAAATATATATTCCTTTTAACGTTCCGGAAAGATCACATTCTCCCTAACATCAGAAAACGACTAAACTAACGAAAAGATAAGTTTACTTACTACATGTAAGGCTGTGTTGTTCGTTTTTCCTTAGTTTGTTTTCTGGTGATCGAAAGTGTTCACCGAAACGTCACAATTAACATTTATTTTATTATTTGCTATGAATTACTCATTGTGAAAGTTTTAAAGATTTAATAAAGATATTCAATGTTTATTTATTTATTTATTTATTTATTTATTTATTTATTTACTTATTTTTTCGTTAGCTGCCCACTACAGAAGTACTGTTATAAATTAAATAAAGAGCGTAAAATGCATTGTAATTTTTATGTAAAAAGATGTTGCGTTATATTGATTGATTCGAAATTGGATAAAACGATCAGTTCAAATGTGATAAAATGTTTACTTAATCTTTAAGGGAAAAGCATTATCTAGTGCACTAATTTTACAATTGTTATTAAATTCTTATAAACAAAAATCACATTTGCATGTATAATTAAACGTGAAAAAATGAATTTTTCCTGTTAAAATTAGTATATAAATTTCGTAAATTAACTTTGCATAGTCAAAAAAAAAAAACATCCTTATACACTGGTGTTGGGTAAGTTCGTTATTTCTTCGGATGCGAATCTGAAATTGAATCGTAGGTTACTGTATCCACATCGGACCTCTATATATGGATTCGGTGTTTATATATACAGTGTGCATTCAACACTGGCACTAGTTCGCACTGGCTGTCGACGCAGTATTAATCTATGTTAGGTTAGATTACGTGTGTTAGAAATGAAATCGCAAAATAACTAATATAGGATTACAATCGTACAGATAGTTGTGTCTAACGATAGAGAACGTTCCTTTCTAGTTATCCTAATGTTATCATTTTTCACTTTTCCATGCTGCCACATTTCTGCTCAGATATTCATTCCATATGAAAAGCGCGGAAAGGGACAGACGGTGGTCTATTCCTCTCTGTTCGATGTCTTTAACAGCTTTTAGACTTTATCCCGTTTTTTCAGCGCAGACATTGCAATTTCGAGCAATGTAAACAAGTGGGTTTTCGACATCGTGTATTCATAAATGGTTAATCGCTTCTAGAATGGCACCCCTCATGTTTTTGGTAAAATTAAATCTGCTCTTTCTTAATTTCCTTCTTACTCTGGAATTCCAAAAATTTCCTTCATGCTATGATGAATGTAATATGTTATATTAGTATTGTTTAATTTTCTCCTCATATGTTCTATTCTTTAACCAGTTGCTTAATTGTTTAATAAAAACACTTTTTTTTTTTTTTTTTTAATCTCTATATTATTTTTGTAACATTAGCGTAATACATACGATGAAGAACTTTTTGCACAATTTTCATTCGGCGAAAATCTCTGCTTTGTTTTCGTTGTAATACGAAATAATTTCGGGTTTTGCTTTTTGATATCTGCGTTAACTTTATCGTGCATGGAAAATACTCCTATATTAATACTGTAGTTCTGCCTTTTTTTTTCAATATGAGAAGACAAACTTTAGCTTTCTCTAAAACCGTACATTTTGAATTCTACTTCTTTTCTTCTCTCGGAGGTATTTGGATTTTATTTATTTTTCCCCCCTTTTCCTATATAAATTAAGTTTTCCTTAAGCGGAATATTTACTAAATTGTAGAGACGTATTATCCGCAGGTACATTTCTATTGCTAATGAAAAAATTTGGTTCTGTAATACGGCCTAGGAAAATGTTGGCATTCGTAATAAGTCCAAACCAACTTTTATCTTTACCACAGTATAAGCATAGGCATTATGAGGAAAGCTGTTTCGTGTATCTGTAGAACGTAATATTTTTTATTCCATATTTGTTGGCTTTGTGTGGTAGATATTATTTAAAAGGGCACCTTCCTTTAAAGCTAATTAACATTTTATGTAAAGTAACAAATTGGCCAAGTGTTGTGTATACGATTTGATAGTTTTGTGCAAATTTATTAAATATGAAGGAAATAATGGTTTTTGTGTTCTTCCTTGTGTTTGTAATTACCAAATCGTATAGAAGGTAAAAATAACGTAGACTTTTGCATATGTATCTCGGATGTAAGAATTTCTCGGCCAAAACTGTAAGTAGCAAATAGTTTCTTTGTTTTCATAACTAGAATTAAATACTGAAATGTATTCATGAGCAATCGCAAAAAGCTTTAAATTCTATTATATCGTAATCTTTAAAATTACTTGTTTTACATCTTTCATACTTATTTCGATCATAATAAATTCGTACTTCCAAATATATATATATATATATGACATAACACATTCTCATCGAATGAAACATTCCAAATGAATATAAGATATGCCGACTCACAACAATTTTTGGTCTATGTTTTTAAAATAATTGGTAGTTTTATAGTAGAATTATGTTTTGGTTCGAGATGATGGACGATCTTCAGAAGTATGCCACTTATATTTATTTTTCCATAAGATAAAAACTGAACGAGAAAATAGAAAATAAATAAATTAAGCGCTGAATTAGAAAGGCGGATATTTAAACTAGAACAATTTGAATAATTGTCTTGCTCTCTTGGCATTGTTCTAATATATCAAAATAACTTTGTGTAAAATTCAAATTCAAGAACAATAATAACTTTCAAAGTACTTAAAGTTGAGTTTCCCACAATACCTTTTACATAAAACTTAATTGTATATTTCAATTTCCGTTACGGTAATATATCGTTTTATTCGATTTTCTACACTAGCCTTTTCTGTACTCATCACTTTGGCTACACCGTTTTTCTCTTAACTCTCTAATAAAACTTCCTCTTCCAAGTGTAAACAAATGTTGCATTTTTTTAGTGTCAAATGCTATAGATGATCGGAAAATTTCTTCACAGCGGCATCTATATGTTTTAATTCATTTTAATAAAAAATTGCAATCATGTAAAGGAGCTTTCATAATTAACGACAGTAAAAACCAAGCTCGGAAATTAATTCTGATCAGAAATACATATTTTTGTGATTGAATTAATTCCTTTTTTGTTGGTCTATTTAATTTCGAAGTGAGTCTATTTTAAAAAAATATAAAAATAGTTTTTCCATTCGTCGAATATAACTAGACTTCAGGAATGCGAAATAAAATTTTTTTCTTTCCCGAGAAATATTCCTTTTATTTTTTTTTTTCCTTTATTGTACTGAGAGTAATCTGCAATAAACAAATAAGAGAAGATGGAATGAAGGAGCGCGGAGTGGATAAGAAAAGGAAAAATAGAAGACGATACTAATCTAAGAATTCCACGAAGTGCCCCAGATTCGGGTCTTTGAGAAGAGAGTGATTTATTTATATTTCTTTTCTAGTATATGCGGGGTTACCCGTAGTACCACTGAGAATAGTTTCAAACTACTTAGATAATGTGCGTCACGACACCATTTCTTTTTTTCAGTCGGCCAGATCCGGCGGGAAGATCAATTGTGAACATTCAGTATATATGTGGATCTAAGCTGAAGTTTCTCGGAGAACCTTTTATACTGCTCGGCATAAACCTCCTTCACGTATGGGACATTCAAGTCCGTATTGAATGTATCGTTGATGCCATCGTGCGTAAAATCCTGGACTGCTGTTGCTGTATTCTACGAAGGTTACTTCGACACGTCGTTTCATATATAACTTTAATCCGTATCTCCATATTAGAGCGATGATCGATAAATATATATATATATATATATATATATATATTTTGCTTTACAACGAGATTCAGAAATGATTTTCGTCCTAGCAACGGCCATAGTTGCCTGACCCGAGTTATTACAGATTTTCCTGTGTATTCCGCATGGCCACGCTGTGATATGAATTCCAAGGTAGCGCACGGAGTCTGCTTGTGGTATTTGTGTATTATCAAATGTCACGTTAGAACTGGTCGTTTGTTTGTGAATAAAATGTGTCGACATTTAGTTGGGTCGAACTATATCATGCCCGTTTCGCCAATCGATTTGGATGATTTTGAACAACAATGTTGGCATATGTAGCATTTATATTAGACACATGTATCACGCTATTGTCAACAAATGAAGTTAGATAAGTTAGATTAGAAATTGACATTCCCGCGATATAGATGGAATATAGTAATGGTCCCAGCGAACTGTCTTATTGTCCTGCTGATATGATATCTGATAGAGCATATGTACTTCCGAATATGAATCATTTATTCTAACGACAAACGAGCGTTCAAACAAGTACGATTTAAGAAATAAATATCTTTATTAAGAATTTGACACAGTTTATACGCCAATCCGGGGGAGATGTCAAACCTCATCGATAGACGTATGACATCGAGGAATATCACGGAAAATATTTCGCTTTTTTCCAAAGTTAACGAAATTGCATCAACTAATCGGTGGCATTGATGTATTGTAGACAGGATGTCCACATAACTGGGAAACCGGGAAAGCCGTCAATGAGCCGGGAATTTTGTCATAAAACTGGGGGGGGGGGGGGGAGTAAAAATAGCCAAAAACGATATTTTTAATTTAAAAAAAAAATCATTTAAAACGTTAAAAAGTGAATGCATTTTGTAATGTACTTCACACTCAAAAATAAATGACGAAGTTCTGTTTTATTCATATAACAAGTATGCTACATTAGTCAAATATTATCAGTGGTAATAAAAAAATTCCATTCTTCTTTTTGTACAATTCTAGTAATCAGGAAATCGACGGGAGTATTTGAACCGGGAAAATTGGGGGAATTTGGACCAGGAAACCCGGAAATAAATCGGGAATTTAAAAATTATATTTGAGTGGTCACTATGATAGAGTGCTCCATGCGAAAACCAAATGAATGATTTTCGGTAGCTCATTATTGTTTTTCATTATTAAATTAGTACGTTTTAAAATCAGTTTTTCCGAAACTCTCGATAAAGAAGAGAGTAAGCTAACTGATCTATATGATGAAACCTCTGCCGTGGTTTCCCTCCTTTATGAACTCCATGATTATAGCTGAGTTCTTCTACATTGAAGGAAAGTATCGCATCCTTAGAATCGCATTGAAGGTATAACAAAGAAGAATAGTCGCCATCTACGCTAGGCGCGAAATTATTTCTCTATTAATTTTACTGACTTTATGTAACAATGTAGTACGGAGGCATTCGAGAACCTTTCTTGGAGAAAATACCTTAGTAGCGTGTTCACATTGACGAGACTCTTCCAATGACTCTTGTATGTAGTCAGAATGTTCTTTGTTGCAATCTGGATGCTGATTAGACCGTGTCGTCAAGGTGGTTCGCAAAAGGATTCGATTTTTCCTTGTCCTTTTAAATCCAAACATTGTTTAATCTAATATTTTGCAATTCTTCCGATTGACCTAACAGTTTTTTTAACTCGAGTCCTTACAAGTTTTTTGCCATCATGGATAGCTTATGCACGATGATAAAATTTTATTTTTGTACTCATTAACTTTTAACTATTTGAATCTTTTTTTTTTTTAGGATGGGTCATGACTATGCTCTACGATTGTCTGGTTTCCTTTATTAATTTTCTTATGTGTCTATGGGTTTGTAAATATTTTGATGTGATTTTTTTTTTTTTAACTTGATTGATAGAGTTATTGCACGCGTATTCCATGAGGTCGGAGAACTTTTTAACTGCTGTATTTTATATCGTTTGTGTTCTTTAATTCGATGTTCATGTCAATACTACTTTCAGTTATATTTGAAAAGATATTCCAGTTAGCGCTCTGATTTATGAGTCTCTATTGGTTTTAGACAATTTCAAGATTTACACCTAAGGTGGCAATCATTGGAACATGATCAGATGACAGATCAGTTACTGTTCTGCGCTCCCTGTTACCCCTTTGTAAGCCATGCGAAGGTACCGGATGCAAAATTTTTATATTGTTTGTATTCTTGACTGATATCTATGAACTTTGAAACTTTTTTCATATGTGAGATGGGTTTCTGTGATTAATGCAATGCCAATTGCATTACGTAAGATTTTTAGCTAATACCATTTTCGTGTTCCACACTACTATTACGTGTGAATGTTGTGATATTACTGTTGTCATGGCATTTCGCTATTGAGTAAAGGAAGGATGTAATTATTGGAAAAATGAACTTGTTAACAAATGTAATGTTTGACTCTTTGCTCAATCGTGTTTTTTTTTTTTTTGTCATTGCAAATCCTATTATTTCTTATACTCCAACGTAAATTTTTCAGTGTAGGGATCGTTTCGTTTCCGTGGAATTGATGTTTTTTTTTCTCAAGAAATTAGAAATTATTTTGGAAATAGAAGTTTTGTATTTTCCTTCGTTGCTAATTTTATCAAATGTAAGTTATATTAAATACAAAAAAAAAAAAAAAAAAAAAAAAAAAACGTGCTGACTGATTTGAAGTAATTTTATTCCTACAATTTAATTATATTTTCGAATGTATCTTTCCGGGAATTACATGAAAATGTTAAAGTCGGTACTACTGTTAATGATAACTCTATTATATTGTATAAACAATGAATGTTACCAAAATACGTTTATTTAAATTAATGAAGTGAAATGTAGTAATAGATATTTAGAACTTATAATGAATTATAACACAAAGTGAAACATAAAACAAAACTGTTTTATAAGTACAAAGTGACGAACAACGCAATTTTAAGAAATTTTATTTTGAACGCATAGGGACAGTAACACAATAAGTTACTATTAAATTTATATTGCTCGTGACCACCTAGGAAATATGGCGAGCTGATATTTTTCCATTTTTGTCTTTCGCTAATTTCAGTTTTAAAAAGGTAATGATCATAATAAAATGATTAAAAATTAAATTCGTTTTAATTATCTTAAAAAAAAAAAAAAAAAACCAATGTAATATTTTTATATGAACAGCTAATATTTGTAAAATGTAAAATTTAAAGTCCTTTTTAAAAGTTACCCTTAATATTCTGCGACGGAATTTAAGTTTTATACGAATTTCTTTATATATTGTAACAATTCTTTCCTCTTCAAATTCGTTCTACCGCCTGCGATGGTTCTTTATTCTGCAATTTTCCTGCCTCGGACATCCTCCTTTCCTCAGCCAATCGTTCCCAATTGTAGTCGGGCATTTATCCTTCTTTATTTTCTAATCCTGCCTCTCATTATCTACACGTAGAACCGGTTTTTCCCTGTCCTCAGCCGTGGTTTCGCAATCCTCTTCTTATCAGCGCTCCACGATCTTTTAATCAGACTGCGATTTAATCACTCTGTTATCCCCTCTTCACGATTTTGTTTTTCCCTGTCCTCTCCCGATTGTCCCCTTCACAGTTTTATCTCTACTCCCGTATGTGATGCAAACCACATCTCCTTTGAATGTCCCGCCCTTGCTTCTGAACGTTTTGCTTTGTACTCCAAAACCGTAGCACTGGGTCTTCCTGCTTCCTATAATTCTTGCTTTATCGGGTTCCTTCCCATCTCCGGCTATAATACCTGTACTTCAATCTTCCCTAAGCTCTATCTCTAATAGTCTCCCGATTTAACCACTTATTTTAACTTTTGCGGTTGTTGGATCAAAGCCTCTGGCGCGCCCAAGAAATAAAAAATAATATTATTATTTTATAAAAAAAAAAAAAAAAGAAATAAAAAAAAAAGAAAAAGCTAAAAATATTATTTCAGCTGTACCCTGAAACGGTTAAATTAAACGTAATACTCGATAGAAATAAAAACGTTTCTTACAAAAAATAAAATAGCTTCGTCGTAGTTCGTATCAATATATGGGAATAATTTGGGAGTTGGGAGGCGAGAAAAGTTTTACCTAAAAAAATCTAGCGTTTAAATAAAAAAGTCCGCCTTTATATTGTATGGTAAATTAAAATATAGTAAACTTACAATAGAAGGAAAAATCGGATCTACGACATGTACGTATGTGGAAATTAAAAAGGAAAAAAAGGTACAAGTTACTCATGTTTTTAAAAAATTTTAAAAATTTAAAAAATAAAACAAGAATTATAAACGATCATTTGTAACTATGCACTCTTTCTTTGTTTTACTATTATTATTATCGCTAATTATTGGAAATACCGTGTGACTTTTGTATGATTAGGGCTTGAAGGATAAAGTTTAAAACCCTGTGGCGCCTTATTTGGATTGGCCATTGTGAACTACAGTTTAACGTACTTATTTTCAGATTATACATCGGGACATGAAAGCTGCTAATGTTCTTATAACTAAAGATGGTATATTAAAATTGGCTGATTTCGGTCTAGCGAGGGCATTTAGTCAGAACAAAAATGGCGTTCCTAATAGGTTGGTACGATTTTGTTTATTAAATATTTTTTTAAGTACCGATTTAGGGTGCATTAGAAATAAGTACTAAATTACTACGTAGAATTATTCGTATGTTTCTTTTTATCCTTCAAAAATAACAAGCTTCAAATTAGTGAGCGTAATAATTATGAAGTAAACATGTTACATATAAGCTAGATAAAAATTGAAAACGGCGAATAATTCTGGTTGATAGCATGAAGAACTTAATATATTATATTCGGCACCGTTTTGGATCTTAACTAAATACGATGTTTCTTACCGGTATATTTCCTAGAACCGAAATGAATAAAGGAAAATTCTACTTTATATGTACGGATACGTTTAACAGACATCATCACATATAGATTTCTGTAATTATAAGCCCACATTCGGAAAAATTTAATAAAATCAAAAAATTTAAAAACGGATTAAGTTAAGAAAGAAATAGTAGACAAAAATTGTCAGTCAGAAGAACATATGAGAAATACTTTCGAACAATATGTAATAATTTGTTACTGTAACGCGTGTTGGTTTTTATCATAAAATGCATTTCTGCTTAAAAGTTTGTTAATTTGATTATACTTAATGCATAGCAAAAGTTGGGTCAGCAATATAAATTGTTTTATCATAGAAAACATAACAATACGTAATTCATATTACTAAAATTAAAATTAACATTTTCGGTGGAATACACGGCACTATTAAAAATACTATTTAACATTTCGAACGCGTTTATAGGATGGTGGTCCATCATTAGAAACCACAGACTGATGATAAACCGTATAAACGTGTTAAAAGTTAAATAGTATTTTTAATAATGACTCCAATTTTTACTGAAAATTTTACTTTTAATCATAGCATATACAATTAAAAGTAAGAACCCCGGTACAAACTATTCAGAACGCAAGTACTCTTTACACATGGCTTAAAATACATGAGAACAATTTCAAATGATAAAAGTATGGAATGTGCTAAAGAGAAACTGATACATCAGATTGTACTATTCTTAAATTTAGCAAATTTGAACAAATTAAAAGAGTAATGTCATAGAAAATAATAATAATAGCTAGTGTAAGCGATAATTACTAATTTATCGAGTATGACTAATAATGATGATAACAATAGTTAATAATAATAGTATTCTAATAATAATAATAATAATAATAATAATAATAATAATAATAGTGGACGCAGTGAGAACAGTGAGAATAATAAAAACAATAATAAATAGTCATGGATAATTGATAGACGGGATTGAAACTGTAAATTCAATAAGTTATATTGACAAAAAATACTTATAAAATAACATAAATCGCCCGAAGAAAAAAAAACAAAAAAGGCATTCTCCAATTAAACCTTTGCGTACTTTTGAAGTAAAGAAAAGAATGAAACTACTTTTTGGTAGTAATTTTATGTGTAAGTACTATTTCGATTAGTATATCCTATATAAAAGTAAATTTTGGAAGTATGCTTCGAAGAGTTTATACATATCTGTTTCTTTTGGCAAAGTAAGTGAATAAGATTAATTAATTTTTTTTTTTATTTCTTTTTAAGATTTACAAATAGAGTTGTTACATTATGGTACCGACCTCCAGAGTTGTTATTAGGAGACAGAAATTACGGTCCACCAGTAGATATGTGGGGTGCTGGTTGCATAATGGCTGAATTGTGGACTCGCACTCCTATTATGCAGGGTAATACGGAACAGCAGCAATTAGCGCTTATATGTCAACTCTGTGGTTCGATCACAGCTGAAAATTGGCCAGGGGTCAAATCACTGGAACTTTATAATAAATTTGATTTACCTAAAGCTCACAAACGTAAAGTATGTAAATAACATTGGTTGTAATTTTTATTTTTTACGTACACTAATTTATATTTTCCTAAGCTTAGGAATTTAAATGTAACGCAGATGAATTGACGAATAATTCTAGTTAATACGATTAGAGAAAAATTAAAAAAAAAAATTGTAAACAAGCTTCAATTTGACGGTTTTATTTACGAGCAAAAAATCGAATTTCATATTTAGAAAAGTTATTAACGACGATAGTAAATTTTGATTATGGCCGAATGATATTGGCTAAAACGAATGAAAATAATCGACCGAAATGTGATTTTTTTTTTATCAGCGATAAACGTTCTTGTACTGTGCGACTATAAAAATTTATCAACACAATTTTGAAACAATTTTTGCTTTTCGATTATTATTATTATTATTATTATTATTATTATTATTATTATTATTATTATTATTATTATTATTATTATTATTATTATTATTATTATTATCGTTAAAAAGTGAGAAACTCTTACTGCTAGTTTAAAAACTTTACTGTTTTATTTTTATGTCATTAGGAATTTAAACTTCACGTCATCTCTTTCAATTCCTTTCCTTCTTTTACTTTCGCGTTCTTTCAACCTTGCCTATATTATTTTTTCTTCCATCTTCCGCCTATGTGAGAATTTACTATGCATTGTCAGCTTAAGATTCTATCATAAAACTGCTATCGTATTGAAGCCAACGAAAACTCTTTAGAACGGATGTTGGATGAATATACTCGTAATATTAATATTGCGTTGCTTTCTGAAACCTAGTTACAAAGCTCTTATGACATCGCCCTCCGTGGTTTCTTCCTCATCAGTTCCAACAGCAGCAATTGTTGTAGAAGTTCAGCTATTTTAATAAGGAATATCTAATTTTTAGCTCATCAGATTCAACCCTTGTTCCCCCTAATTATCCTTATCCCTACTTAGTTAATATCTCCATTCCTAATTATTTTTCCAGGTCCTTTCTTCGAATTACGATTTGATCCATTTTTTCCATTTCAGACTTTTATCAATTCTCGTCTTATTTCCGTTTATCGTAAGCGGTAATTGGAAAGGTCCATTCTCCTCTTTGTGGTTGCCATAATTACAATAGTGATGGCACGCTATTAGAGAATTTTCATCCTTTAGAATGATTTGTTCTTTCTCAATGATGGTTCTCCTGCTTCCATCAGAAGTTACTGCTCTCTCAGTTATATTAATCTATTACCTCTACAGTATTCTTGGCCGTAGTTGTTCACGGTGTATTTTGAACAGCACTTTTAGAAGTGGACCATGTTCCCGTATTATTTTTTGAACGAAGTGCCCTCTTTATCTTTCTTTACTCCTCTTTATACTCCAAAATGGGTTTTTTCCAAATTTGATCAGTCTAAATTCTACCCCTTCCTTGGTTTTTAAATTTCTTTAATTTTTATAGACTTGAATTCTTTTTCCCGATATGTTTTCTATTTAGATTCTATTTCTTTTACGTTAACTTTCTCTTCTCTTCCTGGCTATCTTTCAGCTCGTAAAAAAAAAAAAAAAAAAAAAAAAAAAGTTAAATTGTATTCTTTCTCTTTGGTGGAATCAAGACTGTGTAAAGCTTCTTTTAATTTAACCTATTTTCAGAGTTTTTCATTCTTGTCCAACTCTCAGAAATTTTCTTTTTCATAAAAGAGCTCATGCTAGGGTAGTTAGTTTTATTCTTGAAACAGCTAAAAAAGGGACGCATGGGAAAGGTCCTGTTCCCCCCTTTCACGCTCTACTGCTATTTCTCAAATTTGGAGGATAGTGAAAAATCCCCTCTATCCCAGCCTCCTTTTATTCATAGTCTCTCTCGCGTTAAAATTAATCTCTTTCATTGACTCTATAGCTCCTTGTTACATATGAATCTTGTTACACTCCATCTTCTTCCACCTTCTCACACTTTTTGGTCACTTCTTTTACCCGTCATGGAACTGAAAACATTCTTGCATAACTTTTCTAATACTATTTCTGGACTTTTCCATTCTCTCAAAAATCTGCCTGATTTTTCTTTTAGGTTCCTCTTAAACTTGTTTAACTCCTTTCTTCTCTTTGGTTCAGCTCCTCTGTCTTGGAATACCTTCATTGTTATCCTAATCCCTAAAATCAATTCTTCCGCTCTTTGTCCAGTTTCGTTTGCTTACTGCGTTAAGAACGATTTTCGAAAGTTCAATCAACAGACGTCTGGTTTGATGGCTCGAACATTCTGTTAGCTAATATAATATTTTTGGTTTCCGCCCTGGACACGATTCTCCCGACTGTATTAGTACACTTTTAACGGACAGATTACACGTCATTTACTGACAAAAAATTCCTTTTTGTTACTTTTTTTTCGATATCTCTGCAGCCTTTGATTTTAATATAGCGTTTTCTTTTAACATAACGGTTCTCTTTTCTCTTCTCTTGTTAATCATATTTTCCAGTCAAGCCCGTCAGGTTTTCCTTTTCCCTTTACGATTACCTCTAGACTAATATTTTGTAAATTATCACAAGATTCCTGCTTTAACCAAACTTTGTTCAACATCTGTTTTATCAAAAAATTGCATTTTTCCTTTTAAATTCTGATTCCTTTTGTTTTCTTTTACCAAAGACATACGAGTATTTATTCCTTTCACCACAATATCTCGCGTGTGCTAACTTTCAATTTCATATTTCTTTAACATCGTTAAAAACGCTGCATCTAATATCCATCTCTAACTTCTGTGCTAAATCTTCTACTATCGTTTTTACACTGCGCCGTTTTGATCCTTCTTTAATTAATTTTGTGCTAAATCATCTACTATCGTTTTTACACTGCGTCGTTTTTGATCTCTTTTTAATTAATTTTGTGCTAAATACTGACTCAATCCCTCTTACTTCCTCCCTCCTTCGTTATTTGGATGTCTTTCTGGATAGTCGTCTTTCATTAACTACATTGGCCATCTATACTTGTTACGGTTCAAAAGGCTTAACCTCAGTAAGTTCCTTCGGGGAGGCGATTCAGTGATCTTGCTTACCTTGCCTACTGTTGTTTTATTTATGGAAAATTTCCTAGGTCGCATGTCTCCGTTTTTGCCTAAACGTCCGATAATCTACTTCACAATCCCCGCTCCATATGCGGAATCTCGCATTCCATCTCTTTTCATTCAAAGATCTTATCTGGGCTACCGTTTTGTTCCTTCTTATTTCTCTATCATAACTCGTATTTTCCAGCCAATAAAACTCCAATACTATCTCATCTCTGTTCACCTTCTTCAGTTTTAATCATATACTATCACTCATGATACGTCGCCCATACTTTTTCAGTTTTTCTTTGTATCTGTATCCTTATTAATTACGTCTTTAACCCACTAGAACCTACTCTTTAGCATATTATTAAATCGTAATTCTTGAATACCTTATGCTCTATTTTCCCAAACTGCTTTATAATCTTCACTGATGATTTTCTAAGGAATCCTTTGGAGTTGGTCCAGTCTTATTTTGTCCGTCGCTAAGCTTTTTTTCAGTCCTTTAAACTCCTTTCCTTCTATTTAGTTTTTTATGTTGAGTCTGTTGCTATTTTAAGGATCATTTTTTTCTTATTTCTTCCTCTCTGATTTTTCAGAACGTCATTATTATATCAGATTTTCAAAATGTCCTACAAACCATCACATCTTCTCCTTCCTACTCCACTGACTATACAATTCTATTCATGCGTTCTCTACTTCATAATCTTTTTCTTCATTATTATCCAAACTGATTTCTTGCGGATAACTGGACACTCGGGGATTGAAGTCAATGACTTAGTAGATTAATTAGCTCGTTTAGTTTCTTCTATCGGGAGATTTCTTAGTGTTTTGAATCCAACAATACGTGTATATTATTTCTCTTTGCAGCTGTTCATTCCAAACTGTGGAGTAACTTATTCCTCTTCATTTTCTAATTCTGGCCCCCGTCTGTCTGTTCAGATGGAATTTTCGCCTCGTCCTCGATTTTTTAACTTCCCTTCTTTGCAGCGTTCACCTCCCACCGCAATCTGTAGTTTACGCTCTGAACACAATTTGCTTTCCTCATCGTTTTTTTTTTTTCGTTTCTCGCTTAAGTCTTCCTCATTTTGTCCTCTCCACCCTTCTCTATTTCTCTTTTTTTTCATATAATACTAATCATGTCTTATTTGAATGTCCTTCCATCACTGCTGAACATGTTCGTCTTTCTATTCCTCACTTTTATCAATGGATCTCCCTATACCTTATAGCGTGTCCTTCATGCTCTCTTTTCTGTTTCCTTATGTTGTTATATCGGGCTCTTAATATTCTTTCTGTCTGCGATCTTTAATCGCGTAAAAGCCTAATTACACTTTTTTTCCTTCTCCAGTTCTTGGGTCAACGTCCATGGTAGTGATCTCCTAAAAAAAATCGTTCTGGACGACAATTTTTCGTACAGACACTTGATATCTGCTTAATGAGCAGAAACTATTCCGATCGATTTCTAACTTGAGAAAAAAAAACCATTAACTCTGTGAAGGAATCTGGATCGAACCTATCTTCTTTTCTTATTCGCTTTTCAATCCCTACCTTTCGGAATCGTCTACAGAAGATGCACACTTTGCTCTGCTGTGGTCTTTTATGAACTGTTCACTTTTGACCGACAATTGGATTTCTCAGGCATACTCGCATTCCTTCTCATACCGTGTTTACCGTTACGTAATATTTTATTTAATGTACTTATTTAAAATGTTCAACTGTTACGTACACATTAAAGGTCTGCGGGTCCACAAAAAATAAAAAATAGCAAAAAATTTTTTATTTGATTTAATTTATATAAATTGTTTTTACTTGGTTTTCTTTATTTATTTTACTTGTATTTATTTAATTTTTTCTCTGCTAAATTTCCACTAACATTTCTTGCTTGGGTTAATGCTTCACCTCTTTTATGTCCTTCGTTTCACCAAAATCGATAATTTACATTTACTTTCAGATCTGCAGCCCACTATCTGCGGGATTTTAAGTCGCTCATACCTTATCTATTATTTGCTTTTTTATACCAGCGATTTTCGATTGCCTGGGTAGACCGTTTTTTATTTGACCTTTCGGCTGCACAGTAGAACATTTATCTTTTCTTTTTCTCCAGTAGTACAGTAGTCGAGGACCCGTTCTATTCTACTTCCTAAATGTTTAGTCGGAACATAACGACCTTTTTAATGATCGCTTTCGAGATTTCTCTAGAAGAGTAAAAATTAGGTGCTTATCGGGTAGGCCGGAATTTTAAATTGTGAATTAGTCTATTATTAGCGGCACGCGAAATGTGTTGCTAGGTGTAAAGGCCCTGCAAAATTATTGGACTAACGTATTATCTCACACTACATTTACTTATTCAGCCGGATTGACTTGTGTTTGCAGTTGTCTAGTATTATTTGGTCGTAACAACGCTTTTGGAATTCTAAAATACACTATCAAAAGCAGCATGCGCGATTTTTTTGGTCGCAAGGAAGGAAAATATAGGCAATTCGTACTGCTGTGCATTTTGCTCTTCAGGGTGATACAATGATGATTACATATTAAACGAGAGGTCGTTACTATATTTTCGATAATTTTCATTTGTCACTGATATTAGTTGCAGGATTTTTTTTTTTTGTAATCCCCCCTACCCTTCCCCCGGGAATGCCAGCAACGAATCTTTGCCCAGAAACGACACGAGAGAAAAGAATCAGTTAGATGTAGATTCGGTCAACTATAGATAGAATAAAAGAACCGAGGATCGAAACAACGGAGATCGACTGAAACGATAAGATATACGAAGCGTAATAAGGATTAGGGAGTTTAAGTGATAACAGATCACAGTACAAAGAAGTACGTTGGTTCATGAGCGATGGACATTCGAAGAAGATGTGGTCAGGATCGAAGACGCCTTCGTCGTCAGGATGAAGAGCAACAGTGCGAGACGAAAACGAAAACATGAGGAAGAAAGAAGAGTATGATTGAGACGTAAACGGATAATAGAGACAATAACGGAGCGGCAAAGCGAATGAAAATTGTAAAATCAAGGCCGAGTAGGAAGATTAGGTTGGATGGAAAAATTTAAGAGGAAGGTTGATTGGAAAAGGAAGGAAGGTAAAAATCTGACACCAAAATCTAACATGAAACTTTTTACACGGTGGGAGCAAATTAGAAGCTGGAATTTTAGTGAAATAAAAACGGGAGGATACAGCAATCTGAGTCAAGGAATCTGCTATTTCGTTAAGATCCAAGAGCACCATGCAGTTCGATAAATCCTTCTATTCTTTATCTATAAGCGAGTGCGCCTTTGTTTTCAGTCAATGGTCGTTATCGCCTTGCTGATAATTTAAAAAAATTTGTATATGGCCCGATTTGGTTTTCTCATAGTAGTTTAAACATGCTTGTCAGTCAACTAAATAATATGAATATACTTCCTTTCTTACTTTAAGGAGAAGGCTACTTCTTTATCTTATTAATTTATCTTGTAAATCGCGTTAAATTTTCTGAAAATATACATCTGTGATTTAATTTGATTTGGTTTACTATAATTAGCATTAATTATTAATTTGATACATATATATATATATATATATATATATATATATATATATATATATATAATTTAAGGTAAAGGAAAGATTAAAGCATTACGTTAAAGATCCTTATGGTTGTGATTTACTTGATAAGTTGTTAACGTTGGATCCTGATCAGAGAATCGATTCGGACAGCGCCCTAAACCACGATTTTTTTTGGACCGACCCAATGCCGATGGACCTATCTAAAATGTTGGCCCAGCATTCACAAAACATGTTCGAGTACTTAGCAGCGCCAAAGAAAACCACGCAATCTAAATTATCCGCAGTTCCTATTCAACCAGTGAGGCCGGCGGTAGTAGATGACGGATTCCAAAACAGAATTTTTTAAGGTAGTAGAATTTGATGTTTTTTCCTCATTCAAACTTAATTGCTTTAAGTTAATGACTTTGTATTTTATTTCTATTGTCTTAATTTTCTGGAATTAAAAAAAAAAAAAATTTTAGCAATCTGCTTATCTGCTGAACATCGGTTCTTTAATATAAATCAGTGACTTCAGGTTGTTAGCAGCTATTTTTATTTATTTGTAACATTTACTGAAATCTTTTACAAAGACTCGGTGATTACCCACCCAAAACTAAGGAAGTAGATAACTGCAAATGACTCGTTAGTCTTAGATGTACAGAAAATTGTTGAATTTATTCATTTTTACACAAGGCGCGTGCGTTAAAATGTGTATAAATGTTGTATGTTTTAAATCTTGGATAAACATCTTCTTTAATTAAATCATAGTTTAAGAAGTACTGAATCGTGTTTGGAATCAGAAATTGTTGTAGTTAGTAGAACAGGCTAAACAAATTCTAACGTATATTTGAGATGATTAGTGAAGATATATGAACGAAATTATTCTTTTTTTTTGTATGAATAATTTTCATTTCAACGCATAAAGGTTGCGCAATATGCGAAAATAGGTAAATTTTATTTAATTTTTCACTTCTAACAACCAGAATTGTTCCGTAACTTACAAGTTGCATAAATTTGTTTTTACTATTTGTGGGAACAAGAATTTTTATTTTGATTTTTAAAAAAACATAAATTAAATGGATTTCAGTGCACAATCTATAATTACATTGTTTTAAATGAGATAACTGATTTTCCGAAGGAATTGCTTTCTTATAATTCTCCTTTGTTTTTGTTTATTTTTCCAATAATATTTAACAGATTTATATATTTTAATGTGATTATCTGGAAAAAGTTACATTATTCTTTTCTCTTCCTATAGGTTATTAAATTCGAGAACAGATGATAATATATTTTAAAATAGTTAATTACCACTCGTTAATTATATGCAGATATTATCTAAATACTCTTTTCATCGGCCTTTTTTAAATTACATTATATAAGAAAAAGAAATCCGTTCTAATGAACGAGGTAAATATAGAACATTGAGTTATTAGTTTAGTTAATTTGGTATGAAAACACTTTTTAATGGATTATTTCGATTTATGATCCATTTCTGACTGCACGAGGAGATATTTTTCAAAAACTAAAGAATGTTGCGATACAATGCTTTAAAATGAATGGATTTTTATTGAAATCTTTTCATATTAACGAAACAAGTTTTTGAGTACACGAATACAATTGCAATAATTAACGAGCTTTCTAATCATAGTCGTAAATAAGCGTTGTAAGTTTTATATTTACGTTACTTTTAAACGATGTAATAAAAGTCGATTATAGGACAAAAATTAATTTTATGAATATAGTTAGTTAATCACAAATCTTTTTTACGAGCTTTAATGAGAGTACTTGTCAACTCATTTACCAAAATTTATGGGATAAAAGAATCATAATTTCTTTTATTAAATTTCTTTTTTTTTTCAATTAGGTAATTAAAAATTTTCTTCTGTAAACAGATCGGCCATACTTTGATTAGGCGGGATAATTTCTTCGCTTAGCTGAAGTTGAAACTGTATTACCGTTTATCTGATTACTGCATTAGGGGGGGGGGGGGTATTCTAGTCTAGAAATATGAAAAAATCGAAATTTTTTTTATGCATATTCTGATAGTCTAGACATTTGAGATTGTGTCCCTAAAAAGATTTTTCAAAATTAACATTATTTACGGAGTTATAGCTAATTTCGTGACGCGACAACTACATCGGCTCAGTCGAAGTGGATCAAACAATAGACGATAGAAATTCTTCGGCTACCTGAACAAAAATCAAACTCTTTTATACATTATATATATTTAAAAATCGATTAACTAAAGGCCATTGTAATGTATTTTGTTGAAATCTTTTCTTATTTAGTGTTCGGTTCAGGTCAGTTTCGTTTCAATCTTCAAGGAACGCAAATATGCGTACTCTATGTACAGTCCAAAAATATAAAATTTTGAGTGAATATTTTATTTATTAAGTGTAAAATGGATAAAAAAAAGTAAAAAAGGAAGTGCTGTGGGTCCAGACAGACAAAAATAAAGGAACGCTTAGACTGTCAGGCGGGACGTAATTCGGATTGAACGCTCTGAAATTCGAGCTTCTGATGGTTCAAAGGAATCTAGGACTGCTCGTCTAGTTTTAGAACTTCAGAAAATGTACAATTTGAAATAGAAGAAGGTCCATTGTATGAAGCAGGAATCGCCGATTAAGAAAGTGTAAGTTTAACGTACCGTTCTGTGAATTAGACTGCCTGAAACTTTACTTGAATCTTTCGAAACTACTTTTTTCAACACGGTTGACATGATATCTCAAGTTCTAATAAATTGGTTTACATGAAATTGGGTATGAATCTTCGTTATATCCCTCTATAGCCCCTACCAGAATAAAAGCAAAATTTTGATTTTTACTATTTTTAAAAAATTCAGAAAAGTCAAAAAATAGGAAAAAAATCGATCTTTTTTTTCAAAGAGTTAACATTTTACGAAAAAAAAATTTTTTTTCTTTTCTGAGGAAGGGGCTATAACCACATCCTTACTGATTAAGAATCTTTTTTTTTTTTTTTTTTTTGTGTTTCAAATAACTAGGAGGGTTGGAATCGTCTCAACCCGGACACGCCCTTTTTTTTACCCCTCCACTTCATCAGCCTGTAACTTTGTGAATTTTGAATTTTTTTTTGATAATTTTTTTTGTGTATTCTTAAAATATGAATAAATAAATGGTAAAAAAATGGATACTAAAAATATTTATTGTTTTTTTTTTTGTTTTTTTTGTTGAGCTTGGAAAACCTTCCTAAATTCGTGCCTCTAGACTAGAATAACCCCATAAGCCAAGAGTTTACAGCTTGATTAAAAAAGCTTGTTTGAACAACACATCGTAAGGAAGTGAAATGATTAGTACTCGACTAAAGATATAATTGAATCGATGGAATTTTACGTTTTTAATATTACCAATAAGATTAAATCTTACGATTTGAAGATTTTATTAAATGTCATATTATTATTTTCACGTATCCGATGGACGATTATCATCCCTTCATAGCTTAATAATCAACGACTTAATCATCTCGACGTTTATTGAACTGCACAATTTTTTTGGATTACATTTTCTAGAAAGTTGTAAATTTTTAATAAACGCGTTATTTTGTATTTCGTCGAAATTATAGAAATCACTATTTGCCAATTTTTTGATAGTGATCCGGAAGCTGTGTTTTGAATTCAGTCGAGCTCCCGTAAGCTCTCGATATCTACAAAATGGATGCGGATAATCATTTACACTAATTTTTACAGAATAACACCAAACAGAGCACACACATTCTACCATTGAGTAGCGAAGAGCTACTAGTGACGACGTTCTGATAAGTTTGGTGCCTCATTTAGCCTGCAACCTTGCGAACACTGTACTCTTTTGGTCGCATTTGAATATAGACCTTTGACCACAGCTTTTATCTGTAATCTGAAATTATTAGCCGATAATGGAACGAAATAGATGAACATCAAATTACATATAAAATTATGTTTTAATTTTACGTTGAATTATCAGCGGACTTTGCTTTTTATTTTTTTCAGATCCGCTATTGGGTACTGGCCGTATTCAGAATATTTATCTCGGCATCTAGAATCTTGTACGTGTTGTGTACATATTCTGGCAAAGATGCAAATTTAATTATCTACTTTAAACGTTAAATAAGATTGTGCCGTTTCAGAAAAATTTCCCTTCGTTGTGTATGTTGTAACGTTTTATTGAATTGAAATTTGTCTTATTAGCAAAATTACCAATTTGGCAATATTTTGCTATCGTCCTCATCGTCATTTAATACCTTTTTTTTTTGTTTTTCATAATTGTACGTGAGCGCGCCTAAGTACGTATAACATTGTATTGATGTGCATGTAAGCGCACACATTATCTTACTAAATAGGTACTAGTCAAATTATTTAATACCTTATTTTGTTAAGTCAATTATATACCAATGTGTGTATATATGCGCGTGTGTATGCAAATATTACCATTTGAAAACGTTTAGGATGATTTTTTTTGTTTTCCATTTTTTATTAATTATTTATTAATTATTGTTGACTGTTTCAGCTTATGTTCTTGTTTTATTATTATTGTTTCTAAACTTATTATACCTCTTTTTTATTTCGTTACCACCTGTTTATTTTCGAATATATATATAAATATGTATATATATAAACATACATATATATATATATATATATATATATATATGGGTTTTATTCAATAAGTGCTAATAATAGTCCAAAAACTGTAATAATACTAACTCCCTGTAGTCTGTGCAGTTAAACTGTTACTGATCTGTATTTTTTTTTTTTTTTTGCTTTGTTATTGTGGTATTAGTGTATAATTCGACGGGGAAAAAGTGATTAAAATCAAAACCATAAAAAAAAAAAAAAGAAAAAAGGAGGTATATTAAGAAAGCATTGTAGATGAAACCTGCAGAATTGCTGCGCTTCAAGTATTCAAAAAAATACATGAGAATACCTGTAGCACTATGGAGTGAAGCTGTGGTGAATAATGTTCATAATTTTTAAAATATAGAACTTAAACGGTAGCATAGGATTTTGTCCAAGTGATTGCGGAATAAATTATACAGGCGAAAAAATTTCTTACATGGACAATTCATCATTTTGTTGTATTTCTCCTAACATTATATACAAAAAATTCCTTTCATTGTTTATTAACAGCAAAAGAAAACAGAACGACAAACAAAATAAAGTGCGAATTATATTTGTAAAAACTTTGGATGGATTAAAACATTTGGCATGAGGTCAAAATTGTAGATGGAAGGAAGCTGACACGGATATTCAAAAAAAAAACTGCATGATCCTAGCATCTAAGTGCGCTGATTAATGCGACATACATTGACAGACCTTATTATTGCGCACGAACAAGGAGAATTTAGAATTGATCTGTATAATATTGTCTCGGAAGCTTTTTAAGTGTCACGATATGATTAGTAAAAGAAGACAGCTTCAGTATATAAGCATAGCAGCAGCGATAATAAAATATAACCAAAAGACTTTAGTTTGAATAAAATTTCCGTTTTTTTGGTTTTTTGATTAAATAAACGCGCGACACAGTAAATCGTTTTCTTAATTCACTTTTTTTTTGCTGTGTAGGTCAAAATAAATTCTGAACCACATTTTAATTAACGCCAAATTTGCGTAAACATAGTAAGTAAATTAAGTCCCATACCTTTGACAAGGCGTTGGGAATTGTGAAGTTAAGGTTCACAATGTACTAAGCCAAACGACACTAATGGGAGTAGGGAGACCAGTTCCTTTCTCACAACCGCCTTTACTTTCTCAGATTTTTCTGGTACCCAATTATTTCAGGCTGGTAAATCTGGGAGCGACTTGGATCCGGAACGACGCAAGTCTCGAACCCGTATCCTCTGATTTGGTAGCCAAGTACTTTAACCACTAAGCTATCGCGCTACTGCGTGATCATAAATAGCTCCAAATATGTTTTTCTGTTCGTTTTTAAACTAATTAATTAAATTTTATATATATTAATTACAACGTAATTCTTAGGCTATCCCCCAATCGAAAAAATGTCCCAATTTTATGTAACGCAAAATGTCCCAATATTATGTTACGCAGAGTGTCCCAATTTTATGTAACGTTTGTTATATTTTATAGGATTTTTGTTATTGTTATTTAAAAAGTGTCACAATTTTACGTAACGAAAAATGTAATAAAACAATATCTTAATATTATGTAATGAAAGTTAAATGTTAGGATAGGATTTTTGTAATTATGTTTTGTTTTTCTTTTTGTGTTGATGCCAGTAAGAATTACGTTGTAAATTTTGATAATTTTATACAAAGTATAGAAGAGAAAAAGACATAAATAAAAGCAAGAGTGGTCAAGGGGCACAGCCCCTTGCGAGGCCAAAATGGCCGAGTTTATATATATATATATATGTATGTAAGCCCAGTGCTACTCCAAACACTATTTGATAACAAATGTAACACACAAAATGGAAACAAAGCATTTTATTAAGTTTACGAAGTCGTCAGTCAGTTATTTATTTTTTTCATAAATGGATTTTTTGAAAATTATTAAAATGTCTTTTATGCTTATAAGTGATTTTCATATTTAGTTTAACGCGATCTAATTCAATTACTTTTTTCCCGTTCAAATGATGATTTTGGAAATGAGTTTATATACAGTCTAACGTAATTAATACCATTTTTTAAAATGAACTCATTATAGTTTTCAAATGTTATTCGAAAGAAATTACGGCCTCTTCGCTTAAAGACTATGCTTTTCTGCTCAATAAGTTGTGAACAATTTTGACCGCGATAAAGAATTTCTTAATGTAAAAAGAGAAAAAATAAGACAATATTCGTACACTTTCAGCTACTACCGTAATAAAAGTTCGTTTAATTTTGTGAACTGCAGATCACAACTAGTTTGAGAAGTATTATCACATGCGCGTGTCTGTCATCTATAATAATTTTTACATTAATAGCATTATTCAGCTGAATCAGTGCAACAGCATTATACTAAAACTTGTTTATTCTAAAACATTTACAAAAGCGACGTAGGCGTATATTTTAAAAGGAAAGCTGTATGAAATCGTCTTATACTGGATATAGTACTCGACATTACTCACAATGTATTGGCGGTGTATAGAGTATGTTAAAGCGCATAAAACGGATTGCCCGCTAAGGTCTACGACTTGCCTCGTTAATGATTCTACATATTTCGTGGAATGAGTATATCATTATGAAATTAAAAAATTTTGTGAGAGGTACGTGAAGTTAATAAAGGGAAACAATTTATTAGTAAGGCTCGATGTACCGGTAGTGGAAATAGTAGAATTAATAAGAAATATCGGAAAGGAGAGCATTAAAAAGAGAAGAAAAGTTACTTGAAGTAGAAAACGTGTTAAATGCAACAAAATTGATGTACATGGTTTGACTGAAATGAGGAGGATCGGAGGAATAGTAGAAGAACGGAATAAAAGCAATTTATTGTTTTATTCGGGTAAATAAAGGACGAGAAGGAAGTATGCTTCTGAGTATACTCGTAGTATGAGTGAAAATTGCAGTTGAACAATTCAAAACGGATAATAAAATAATAGCAACATTAAAACTAAATAATACTTATAATGAACCTAATCTAGTGTTACATGCGCACAGCTGTCGCGAGCAAGAAATAAAGATGATTTCTGTAATTTACTTAAAAAGAGAAACTAATTTTCGGTTTTTATTAGTTGGTTAAAAAGAAAGCTGTTTTTTCACATTTTTGTTCTGTATTCCTATATAACCTATAGATAAGTGGACTTAACATTTGTAAAAAAGTTTTTCGTGAATTCATTGCATTGATTTTCCAAAATTTTCATTCAGCTCGGCTATTAAGTTTTTAACTAACAAAGATGAAACTTATAATTTAGTTTTCAAGCTTTGTGGTGATATAAATGAATATACTCGTAATCTAACCAAGCAGTGGTATATTTTTATACTAACATATTTTAAGGATAAGTAATGCTAGCATTCTAAAGGTTCTTCATTTAAAATAATAAATTAAAATTGTATTTATAGCGAAAATTTAATAAATAAAACAGCTATAAAATCATGGCTATAAGCATAATATAAAAAGTTTTGCATTATTCATTGTATAATTGTTTCGTTTTAGGTCAGTTGCTGTGTTCCCCGAAGACAGGCAACTAACATCGATTAGATTAACAACTAAAATAAAACCGATTCTCGATTCGAATAAATTTTATTTCAATTATTAATTTAAACGACAACCGCGATATTTCGGAGTCTCTGCGATAGAGAATTTCTCTTTCGAAAAAAGAAAGGGTTACTCGGCGTACACTGAGACGGATCGAAATATTTATATTTATAATAAATAATTTTCAGAAACAATTGTGTTTAAAAAGAAATTTGACGCTCATTGTATACGTTTCCGTATTTATTATTTATAAAATTTGCCAATTTTTATTTCTCCTTTGTCCCAATTGTGACCCGGATATTCCTCTGTTTTTTTCCCCCGATTTTTTGTGTTGCGGTTTATTATTTCGCCCATGTTTTTATATTGTTTTATTATTCTCTATCTTTCGTTGTGCGTATGGTCGGGTTTTCCTGTTTAGGTAGTTCTTTTTTTCGTTGCAGATTGGGTTTTTCATAATTTTCAGTTCACATTTTATTATTATTGTCGATCGCAATTTTCGCTCCGTTCTTCAGTTTGCTTCTGATGATGGCCAGTGTAAGCTGGTCGAAACGTTAAGCGAATTGAATTTCTTTTTAAACGCAGTTGATTCCGATGAATTATTTATTATGAGTAATCACTGTGAAAGCTTTAAATATTTATATATATATATTTATTTCTACCGGAATTCAGCAAACTATTTACTTCAGAAGACAGCCGCCTTAAGACCGATTAGGAAGTATCCCATCATAAGGTCCGGAAGAAGACTGAAAAAAGGTTGAGTCTGTCTATAGGAAGAATTTCGCTGTTATCACGATGGAATGAACAAAGTTTAGCCGAGATAAAGAAAAACATTAAATATGGCGTAGGCAAAAGGAAAAGAGAAGGAAATCGTAAAGTAATAAGTATGTCCCCTTAATACCTAATGAACATAAATTAAAGCATGAGGACACCCCGAAATACTTGGGTGTCACTTTGGATCGGCAGTTAACGTATCGAAAACATATCGAAAATACAGCTGCCAAAGTACGCACAAGAGTAAACATAATTCATAAAATAGCGGGAACAACTTGGGGAGCACCTACAACAACATTACGAACTTCCGCTCTGGCTTTGGTTTTCTCAGCTGCCGAATACGCAGCCCCAGTATGGCTGAATAGTGCTCACATCAACAAAATCGACGTTGAACTAAACTCAGCCATGAGAATAATAACAGGCACCTTGAGATCCGCTCCGGTAACATGGTTACCAGTACTGAGCAACATCATGCCTTCAGAGTTACGGCGAAAAGAAGCTGCGGTTAAAGAATGGATTAAAAATATAAGGAAAATATAGACCTGCCAATGCATCAGGACACGGACGCAACGGAGCGCTTAAAATCCAGAAAGCCTGTGCATAAAACTACAGCAAAACTAATCGCCGAGAATTTTAATGGGATTCAGGAGTGGAGAAAGAAATGGAGTCAGAACAATCCAGACAGAAGACGGATCTTTCCCAATCCAGATGACAGGCCACTACTGGGCTTTGACGTACCAAGAAGCATCTGGACAAAGTTGAACCGCTTCCGAACGGAACATGGAAGGTGCGGGAAAATGATGAAGAGATATGTATTTGAAAATGAAGCGACATGTGACTGTGGTGAGATGGAACAGACAATGCATCATATCCTGAAGGAATGTCGGAAGCGAGCTCTGGCGGGTGGCTGGGAAGAGATTATCAAATTGACGGGCCTAGCGACAGAGTGGCTACACAATCTTGACGTTATAACAAGTATAAGAATATATATAAATATAGTTGGTGACGACGTACACGCGAAAATTCATATGCGATACTGATCTCTGTTTAATTATTGGTTAAAGCGTTTAGTAATAGTAATGTTTTTCGCTGATTTTGACCCATTTTTGATACCCGTAGACATACGAAACGAATAAATAAACCTAACAAGCAAGGACGAATTACGAAATAATTAAGAGATAATTACGCCGAAAAATAAGTAGTACTATAATTAAATAGCTTATCGACGGACATAAGAAAAAGGCTTTTAAGATTTAGGCATCGGTCTTTGAACGAGGGCTATCGCTGCGAATACACAAGTTACGCAAAAATCTCGGCGGAGGAAACGTGATAAATGGAAATTAATAAAAAAAATTGGTTTCGGTTAGAGTAATTAATTAAATAGAGGGATAAACAATAAAGATAAAATTGTCAAATCCGATTGAAACGATAGTGGAGCGAAATTATATGAATTCCGTCTGGATCACCACGAAATAAAAAAAAAAAAAGTATAACAATAACAGTAATAATAAATAATGATAACATAATATGAATAATAATAAAATATAGCTAAAAATAAACTTGGGCGATGTCTATATTTCTGCATCACGATACTTTGGGAAGCAAACATCGCCATATCACGATGTATCACGATTTTTATGTTTCCAAAAGAAAAAAATAAAACAGTACAGCTTAAGTATACTGCATAACTAGATACTTAAGATTAGAGTAGTGTCATATTATTAAGTATAGTTTTCATTAATAAATAATTCAGCTTGCACTTAAGGGGTAAGTTAAAATAACGGTGTTCAATAAATTTTCTTACTTAACTTTTAACAAAATAGATGAACATAATGAAACAATGGAAAATAAAGTAATTGATTTAAAACATAGAAATTTATGTACTTTTTATATTTTGAGCCAAAATAATTTGCATTTTTGCATTTTTCGGGAGTAATGTTGCTCTTTGACGTGTTATTACATTTCTCCTTGTGCTGAAAATCCTTTCTAAAGGTACACTGGTATCTTTAATTGCCAAGTATCTTTTGGGCAATATTTTTCATGCAAGGAAAAGAATCCTCGTGAGTTTTCTACCATGTCAATGAATTTTTCTCTAAACTAACTTTAGGCATCAATAAGTAATTATTGAGTTCCTTTTTGGCTCTCAGATTGATTATTTGAATCAACAACATTAAACACCGCGATACATCATGATGGTTTGGCAACACCGCGGTTCGCGTACATAGGTTTTCAAAAATTCACGAAACCGGTTCGGCGATGTTGATTCCACACCGGTTTTTCCCGATGTATCAATACATCGCCCAAGCCTAGCTAAACATGTCCGTTACTAACGTACTATCTTTCAGATATTTCACTTTTCGCGCTATTTTTCATACGACGTTACGTACTTCGCTTTTTCCCCGTCGTGTTTATTTTTGGTCGTAATTTTAGTTCGCTCATTTTCGCTGTTGTTCATAACTTGTGTTAGTTCACACACTTATGAATAACAGCGAAAATAAACGAACTAAAATTACCACCAAAAATGAACTGGTGTACATCGTATAACGGCTTACCGCTAGAATATTAAGAAACAACCGTAATTCTATATTTAAGTCATAGTATACTCACAATGTCTATTGTAAATTCAAGTATATTGTTTTTCATTATGAAATCTTCCTTTTATACAGAAAAATTGATTAAAAATTGTTCCCTTTGGCTTTCCTATATAAAATTTAATTCCGTTTTAATAATTAGTTTAACAAAATTTTTTTGAAGTAAAGTAAATCTGTTAAACACATCTATAAGTCCTAATTGGTTGAGTATTATAACTACTAACTGTTACATTCTTAATACTATGCACATTAATATTTATCATTATTTTACTTATGCTGCTTATTTTTAAAGTAAGATCTCAGTTTGATGGTTCAATAATTGTACCATTTAGTCTAAAAATAATACACAACCAATTTGTTTATAAAATAGTAAGACTTCACATAGAACTCCAATTAAAAATGTTCAAAATTTAGTATGTAAATGTTCCAACAAGTAGAAGTGAGTAAAATCTTAACATTCATGGCAACAATGGTGTTTTCATTGCCCATAAATTCATAGTCAAAATACATATAACAAATAATGAAGAAAAAGCAGAAACAATTATTAATATATTATCATTACTTATATATACTTAGTAGGTAAATGTTTGTAGTTGAAAAACAAAAAAACAAAAACAAAAATGAAAACTATTGTATGTAAAATTGTTATAAAAATACATTTTTTACAGCAGTACTATGCACCAAGTGTGATACCACCATCCTAATCTAAAACACAGTTTCTGTTTTTTCACAACTCAGAATGTAATTTGTATCTCCCTCTGTTCTCGTCAACAATGTAAAGGCTCCAGCAGCTAGTAATGTTTCCTTCGGTGACTCCGCCCCTCCTCCTCCTTTCAGCCCTATAGCTGCTACACTACGAACCGCCCTTGGCAGACTGGACATTCCCAATTTAGAAGATAAATTAGAGGCTTTATGTCAGATTTTACAATCATAGATATTGAAGCAGAAGTACTTCCACTTCTTCCAGTCCTTTATACGGTTTGCTCCTCCTTTTGTCTTTCTGTTTCTATTTTTATCCTCTTAAATGATGCTATTGATTTCTTCATTCACCTCAGTCTCAATGCAATTTTTCATAGTGCGCCTCATCGCTTGCCGCTTTCTCGGCTGTTCACACATAATAAGTTATATTTTTTACCCTACATCTTTCTTGTCAACTTTTTTCTAGCGTTCCTTCGGTGTTGCTTGCCTCCTTTAACTAGGTTGGTTGATAGCATACCAGGACCCATTTGCAAGGATTTCTTTGAGTGATGGGAGCTTTCTATTTTTATTTCCCTTTGTAATTTTCTCTTAGCGTTCCTTGGGTGTTGCTTGCCTCCTTTAACTAGGTTGGTTGATAGCATACCAGGACCCATTCGCAAGGATTTATTTGAGCGATGGAAGCTTCTTGTTCCTTTTCTAAAATTTTACACAGCGTTCCTTTGGTGTTGCTTGCCTCTTTTAATTAAGTTGGTTGATAGCATACAAGGTCCCAGACGCAATGATTGCTTTGAGCGATGGGTGCTGTTATATTATGCCTACTGGCATGTCTATTGTAATATTCTTCTGCGACACCGGCCTCATTATAATTTACTCGAGCGGTGGATCTTCTCACCTTTGCCTACACTTCCCATAAATCTTTCCTCAGTTGCGTTATTCTGTGGCGAACACCTTCTCCCTTTTCTCATTTCCTCTTGTCCCAATCTTCCTCTACTACTGCTTCAGCCTTCTAAGTTTTTTCTTCTCTTCTTACTCTCCTCTCTTCACTCTTCCATTTTATTCCCCAAGTTGATAGCCAATAACTTGGTTCCTTACAATGTTTCCGAAACTTAAAATCCTTCAGTGGAACTGCCGAAGCCTTAGGGCTAACAAACCCTCTCTTGAGAGGCTGTTAGATCAACATAATATTAATATTGCTTTGCTTTCTGAAACATGGCTAAAAAGCTCATCTGACCTTCATTTCAAGGGATTCTCCCTTATTAGTTCTAACCGCGCGGACGGTTATGGAGGCGCAGCTATCCTAATTAGAAATGACATCATATTTCTTACTCATAACAACTTCCAACCGTCCTTTCCTCCCAACCCTCCTTTCCCCAATCTAGTTCACGTTTCAATTCCTAATGATTCTGGTAACCCACTTAACATCATCTCCGCTTATTTCCCTCCTAATTTTGATTTACGCGATTTCCCGTTTCCTACTTTCATTAACTCTCTTTCGACTCCCTTTATTATAGGCGGAGACTGGAATGCTCACTCACCTTTCTGGGGTTGCACTAACTATAATAATAATGGTGCAGTCCTAGAAAATTTCATTCTTCAAAATGATCTATTTCTCCTTAATGACGGTACACCCACCTGTGTCAGCAACCCTCTAGCTCCTAGTTCCATTGATCTATCTTTTACATCTCCCAATCTTGGTTTTAGCTGCTCATGGAACACTCTGGATGGAACTTTTGGAAGCGACCATGTTCCCATCATCATTTCCTTAAATCAGTTTTCTCATTCTACTCTGAACAATCCTACTCAATCTCATAGATGGGTTCTCTCTAAGATAGACTGGCCCATCTTTCGCTCCTACGTTGACTCTTCACTGCCTCTAATTCCTTCGCATTTAAATCCATCTTCTCAATACGACCTTTTTATGGAATCTATTTCCAAAGCCTTAACTCTTTCTTCTCCTCCTGCTCAGCTTCCTACACATAAAAGGTCCAAATTTGTTTCCTTTGTGTGGTGGAACCAAGAGTGCAAAGTTGCCTTTGATCGAAGTTTATCCACCTTTAGAACATTCCGTTCCTGTCCTAATCTCTCCAATTTTCTCGCTCACAAAAGTGCCAATGCCAAAGCTAGGTATACTCTTAAAACGGCAAAAAAGAACTCGTGGAGAAATTTCTGCTCCGCTTTCTCCCGTTCCACTCCTCTTACTCACATTTGGAAAATGGCGAAGACTTCAAATCTTCTTCAGCTCAACATCTTTCAAATCATATCCTGTCTCCGGACAAATTAATTCCATTTATGAATTCCTTAGCTCCTTGTTACGTTCCTAGCTTCCAAGAATCCTGTCGCATCCCGGTTCCCCTCACCTCCTCTCATTTCCTACTCACTCCTTTTACCTACACTGAATTGGAAGCTGCCTTACGTAATTCTTCTAATTCTTCTCCTGGTAAAGACGGAATTCCCTTTCTCGTTCTAAAAAGTCTCTCTGATTCCGCTCTTCGTTTCCTATTAAATTTATTCAATTCATTTCTCTCGTCTGGTTCTACTCCTTCTGTTTGGAATATTTTCATTGTTGTCCCGATCCCAAAACCTAACTCCTCCTCTCTTCGACCAATCTCATTTGCTCCCTGTGCCAGAAAGCTGTTTGAAAGTATAATTAATAGACGGCTAATTTGGTGGCTTGAGCACAATAAAGTATTGCCAAATAATATGTTTGGATTTCGCCCTGGACGCGGCCCTCCTGATTGTATCAGTACTTTCTTGTCAGATGTGTATTTATCTTTTATCAACAAAAAATTCCTCATTGCTTCCTTCGTTGATGTCTCTGCTGCCTTTGATAATGTCTACCTTCCCACCCTATTCGATTCCATGCTCTCCTTGAATATTCCACCCTTCTTCTCTGCTCTTGTCATTAGCCTTTTCCAATCTAGGACTATCTTTCTCTCTTCTCCGCTCGAACCTATTTCTAGACTGGTCTTTCGTGGACTGCCGCAGGGCTCTTGTCTAAGTCCAACCCTTTTTAACATTTACCTTATAAAAACTGCTTCTCTGTCAACAATCTCCTCTTCCCTTTTTTTTGCTGACGACATCCTCATTTACTCCACCCATCGTAGTATCTCCACCGCTAATTCCCAGCTGCAACATTACTTAACGATTTTGGAAAGCGCTTTATCTAATATTCATCTGTCTATCTCTCCAACGAAATCCTCTACTGTTGTCTTTACTCTTCGTCCTTTTGACCCCTACTTAGTTAGTCTTTCCTTAAATAGTAATCCGATCCCCCTGGCTAACCATTTCCGTTACTTAGGAGTATTTTTGGATAGCCGTCTTTCGTTCCACAAGCATATTAACTATATATACGTGTCATCACTAAAAAGGCTCAACCTTATTAAGTCCCTTTCACATACGAACTGGGGAGGTGATCCGTGCATTTTGCTCATGTTCTACAAATCCTGTATCCGTTCTATTCTAGATTATTGCTGTTTTATTTATGGTAACTCTTCCAGGTCTTTGCTCTCCAAGCTCGATCGCGTCCAAAATACTTGCCTCCGCCTCTGTCTTGGAGCTCAGAAATCTTCTCCTATCCCTGCTATTCAAGCGGAAACCCACATTCCTCCACTCTTTATTCGGCGTTCCTATTTGGGCTACCGCTTCCTTATTAAACGTCTTCCTATCTCCTCTTCCTCACTTATTCCTTCTTATTCCCTCATTCTACAGGATTGGCGATTTAGTGCCAATAAAACACCAATTCTGTCTCTTATTTCTACTCGACTCCTTCAATTTTTACCATACATTCACACTTACGATAAGCTCCCATACTTTTCTTTTAACTTTTCCTCCTTTCTTCATCCAATTAATTGCTTTTACTCTTCTGCTCCCCCTACACCCGTTCTGCATCACGCCGTTAGATCGGAATTTTTACATACCTTAAACTCCCACTATTCTAACCACGTTACAATCTACACGGACGGTTCCAAGAGCCCAAGTGGAGTTGGTGCAGCCTTTCTTTGTCCTTCATTAAATCACTCTGAGTCCTTTAAACTTCCTTCCTTCTGTTCAACTTTCTGTGCCGAGTCTATTGCTATCCTCCATGCACTTTTCTTCATCAGATCTTCGAAGGTCTCTCATAATTTCCTTATTCTATCAGACTCTCAAAGAGTGCTATAGGCTGTTGCATCTCATCTGCCTCCCCACTCTACTGATTATGTAATCCTTTTTATACGTTCCTTGATCCATGACCTCTTTCTTTTTTGTGCAATCCAGGTTAATTTCCTTTAGATCCCTAGCCATTCCGGAATAGAAGGAAATGAGTCAGTTGACTTATTAGCTCGGCGAGCTTCTTCTTCCGGCAGGTTCCTTACTACTTTTCCATCCGTCAATATTAATCTTCTGTCCTCTGCAGCGCACAACCAATTATGGTTTAACTCCTACTACTCCTCATTCTCAAACCCGGATTCCTTTTACTTGTCCATCCAGCCTTCTCTTCCTTTCTGTTCCTGGTTTCTTGACTTCCCTTTTATGCGTCGCTCCAGCATCTCGGCAATATGCCGCCTCCGCTTTGGGCACAGCTGACTTCCCTCGTCGCTTTTCCGATTCTCTCTCGCAGCATCTCCGTATTGTCCTTTACATCCTCCTAACAGTCAACATGTATGTGATCCTGATCACATAATGTTCGAATGTTCATCACTTTCATCTGAACAATCTTCCTTTTACTCCTCTCTCTTATCAAACAATGTTCCTACTCCCTATTGTGCTGCATTTATTCTTTCTCTTCCTTCTCCTTCTGTCATCCAGGCGCTTGATACATTCTTGCTGAATGTTTCACGCCGCATAAAAATCTGATTTTTTCTCTATTCCCATTTCTTGGGCTAATGTCCTCGCTGACGAACCCATAGTAAATATTAAAAAAAAAAAAAAAAAAAAATAATAATATAAACAGTGTAAGAAAAGATACACATTAAAAAAAAAAAAAAATGAAAAATTTTATAATCATTAATATTATCACGTTACCGGCCACCAGAGGTAACCAGTTCTGTGATAAAATATTTTTTCTTTTATTTTTTATTTTATTTATTTATGACACTAATTTATTCTTTTTACTCCCTATATTTGGTTTTCTATTTACTCGGCCTTCCGGAAATTACTTCACACACTCACAGGCAATAAACAAACACTTTGCACACTAATTTTCTTTATATATTTTGTTTTTATTAACGGGACACTGAACGACTGTGAAATGCAGCTGCATAAAAAAAAATATAAACAAATCAACACAAATTATTAAAACATATATACCATACACATATACTTCGTCCTATACTCATTTACACCGCTATACTCACAAATTATTACTACACGAAATATAAATGAATTAATAAAATCTGGCCTGTTTGATTCCGATCGATGAATACGAGTTCCGCGTTGATTTCTTTGACTGTAGGCACGATGTATCAGCCCGATTGACTCTAATTAACGAAGGCTGGACTCCTCAGCTCCTCCAGCAGCTAACGTGTAGATGCTGGATACTTTTCGAACACTTTTGTTCACCCCTGTTTAACGTTTCGACTTCCGTTTGTTCTGTCGTATGAGCTGGGTTTCTTTCACCTTTCTACTTTTATTTTATTTACTTAACCGCGACTGATAATCGAAAACAATTTACTTTTTGTGTTGACTAGAGTTGTAATAACGACTAAAATTACGAATTTATACAAAATGACTACAACTGACCAGATAGATAGCGAATGTACATGTAAGGACACGTTTTACGCGTAAAGCGGATTCACACAGCCGCTAACAAAATCAAAGTAATTTCCGTGCGTCGAGATCGAACAGATTCCGCTCTATTCATCCGTCTCTTATCATCTTACACATTAATTTTCGAGAAATTCCCTTTTCATTTTAGATACGCCGTCAGATGATCAGCTGTATGCTTATGAATTACCTATATTAATGGAATTTCTATTTTACATATATATATTTCAGACATAATTCTCTCTTTCGTTTTACATGCTCCCGTAAATATCTCCTACTTAAAAATTTCTTTCGACACAATTGACAGTTTAAACTAAGTTCTTTCCTATTAATACTCGAGGAATGTCTAAAAGGCAATAAATATAAATTATATATTTCAGCAAAAATAAAAACCGCAATCACTGACAAATTACATTTTTAATTAAAAACATTTCTACTATTAAAAGATGCTGAAATATACATGGTGGTCACTCAAATATAATTATTCCCGGTCCACATCCACCTGATTTTCTAATTACTAGAATTGTATAAAAAGAAAAGTGGATTTTTTTTTTTGTTACTATTGATAATATTAGGCCACTGCAGCATATTTTATGTGAATAAACTATAATTTTCTAATTTATTATTGAGTAAAATACATTGAAAAATGTATTCATTTTTGACTTCAAATGATTTTTTTTGGTCAAAATTATTGTGTGGCTATTTTAATTTTTTCCCCCACTCGGATGGCCACCTTCGTATAATAAAAAGTAATGGTTTCAGACGATGGACACTGCAGATAGATCCCTCTCCGAAATTTTGCATTCTTTTTTATTCCTGAATTATATATATATAACATTACATGACAAAAGAGAAATCAACAATATTAAATATCAGATGGTTAATTATTTTGTGTTAATTTGCTAAGAACTGAAAATTAGTAAAAGCAATTTTGAAATAAAAATCCTCTTCACTCCTCCAGATATAATCTCTGTACGGTTATTGCAAGTTTCATGAAACATTTGGAAAAATTAAACAAATCGAAGTTAGCAAATTTTAAAAATATACACCACTCGTTGAAAATCATTTTGTAGTACTCATTCGTCGTTGCAATAGCCTAGTTGCTAGAGCGCTTGACTTCCGACATGAAGGTCACAGGTTGGATCCCGAGCGACGACGAACTTATTACTAGAATTAAATCAAAAAATCAAAATCAAAATAGCTGTATTATTATTATTATTACATAAATACCATCTATGCGCAAGTAATGCGCGAGTGATGGAATATTATTCTAATATCTGAAAATTAACATGTGTACAACTATTTACAAACAAAAGCACAAACCTTTATAAAATAACAGTATAAACATAATTTCTTATTAACTTAGCCTAACATTTACAGGGTAATTGTAATATGTAAGAAAACAGTAAAAAAAAAAACAACAAAAAAAAAACTGAATATTATAATTTAAAAAAAAATACAAATGAAGAAATAAAAATGAAATAAGAATTTTATGAAATGTTTAAATGTTTGCTCCATTTATCCACAGAAATAAGTAATTGCTAATAATCACGTGGAGGGCAATGGCAAACCACCACGTACAACATCATATGCGCGCTAGGTTAGTACACAGCAGACACACATGGGACTGCACTTGTATATCGATAAATCAAACGATTACTAATCAGTTCCGAATGTAGTCTTGCGTGTGTACACATTCGTATTGCATATAATAATTGCTATGAACACTATGCCTATGTCTGTACAGCTGAGATGTACGAATAGGTAGTCGCCGACGCTCAGAAGCTGGGTATAGCACTATAAAGAAAAAATACTCATTTGTATTAAGCAATACAAAAGTGATAAAATAATTAGAATTAAAATTCTCACACAATACGATTATTACAATAATGGCCACATTGATTCATTAATGAAGTCTTAACCGACAATTTATCGATGCAATTAATAACGTAGTTAGCATTGAATTTAAGACACTGGGGTACAATTACTATTTAAATGTTATAGTTCTTTTTTTAAATTTACAAATAACTAGCAACTTATAATTGAAAGTTGAAAACAAATAATTCTCTTTAATTGGTCGACCTATTTTTAAAAAATAATCTTTATGTATTTCAAGTATAAATAAGTAAATAATCAATTCTCTAAAATATAAATTTATAATTCGAATTCATTTCTCTAATGCAAAATAGTTTTTATTTATGTAACATTTGATTCAGTTAATTTAAATTAACAGAATTAAATGAATTTGTATGTATCGGTGATTGAGCGATGTGTGGCAATTTATATAAATGCAAATACTAATGTTACGATTTCTTAGAAACAAAAATGAGTAATGGACTACTTTAATAATGCGATTATTTAGATCGCTACATAAAACCTGCTGTAAATAATCGTAAGTGAGAAAAAATAATAAATATACTTGCACTAATTCTATAATACTTAGGCTTGGAAAAATTATTATGAACGATAGGGAACCTATCGAGAGCAGAGTGTGCGCAGGATTGAATGGTACGCTTTTGCGGCGGCTAATGCTATGATAGATATAAGCATGTGATCTGTCAGTGCGCTTTTGTAACGATCGGAGAATAAGGAAAATTTTTTGGAACTGTAGAAAATGAGAAATATAATTAGGCTAGGGAAAAATAAAAAATTAAAAAAATACGTTTAAATGGGAAAGGGGAGCTCAGGTTAGTTTCATGCATTAAGGGGCACACCTAGTGTAACGGCCTACAAAAAAGGTGATTTTTAGGAATTTTTATTAAAAAAACTACTTTATTAATTGTTTCAAAATTTTAAGAGTATATTTATACATGTTTTAAGAATACACAGCGAAATTTTTGAAAAAAAAAATTAAATATTTTTTAAGTTATACACAATCTCCGACGGCGCGAAAAAAAAAATGTCCTCCACTGCTGCAGTAATTCCGGCCTTCTCCGTGGATGAAATCTAAAAAAAACAATTTCTCGTTAAACTAGAAGATATTGTTCGTACAATGACCTACGAGCCAAAAAAAAAATCAAAAATTGACAAAATGGCGGCGTTTTAAAAAAAAAAGTCGAATTTCATCCAAAATTTTGGTTGTTTTTGGCCTGCCAAAATTCGATTTTTGATCAGATGAAAAAATCGATAGGTCATTGTATGGAGGACTATATAAAGAACATGTAGAAAAAATTTGGGAGTGATCGGATCATTTGTCTTTGAGTAATCACTGCAGCAAATTCGGAAAATGCTGTTTCGAGAAAAACGCGTTTAAAAATAAAATGATCATTTTCACTGTTATAAATGGTTTAAAATCATACTTACAGCTAATCTGCTATTCCAGGCCCGTATAATTCACATTCCTCTTCTTCGAAAAGGGCTTGTTGAGCTGAAGAAGCTCTTCTTCTAGATGATCGACCCTCTTTTGAAGGAGCCCTTTGGCGATGATCAGCGATTCGTAGTCTCGTTTCGTCCTTAAGAGCCGCATAATCTTTTCGAAGAAGAGGAAGGTGAATTATACGGGCCTGGAATAGCAGATTAGCTGTAAGTATGATTTTAAACGATTTATAACAATGAAAATAATCATTTTATCTTTAGACGTGTTTTTCTCGAAACAGCATTTTCCGAATTTGCTGCAGTGATTACTCAAAGACAAATGATCCGATCATTACCGAATTTTTTTCTACATGTTCTTTATATAGTTCTCCATACAATGACCTATCGATTTTTTCATCTGATCAAAAATCGAATTTTGGCAGGCCAAAAACGACCAAAATTTTGGGTGAAATTCGACTTTTTTTTAAAACGCCGCCATTTTGTCGATTTTTGATTTATTTTTTTGATCGTAGGTCATTGTACGGACAATATCTTCTAGTTTATCGAGAAATTTGTTTTATTCTTTTTTTCACATGTAAATAGCACTCCAATTTGGCAACAGGTATATCATACGGATTCAAATGTATAAGTCCTTTATGGGTGGCACTGTCACCATCACCAATGTAGCGGGAATATTTTACACCATATTTACTAATGGAACGACCAAACATGTCTTTTACACTATCCACTTCCATTTTTGAGGCAGATCCTTTATGATTGACATCACATTCTTCTTCGTGTAATGATAGCCATTCCTCATGAGCTTCAGGTTTGCTCTCTTTTTTTTTCTCCCAAAAACCACAACTCTGACAATATGTAGATTTTACGCATGAATCAAGAATTTTCCTGCCAGCGTAACTATTCCAAAACGGGAAGTATGACCACGTTTTTTCCAGGTACCATCGCCGCTAACAGTCAAAATAGTCTCCGAATTTTCTTCCTTTGATGTAAGCTCTTTTTCTTCATTTACAGCTTGCTGCATACTGAGCTTACAAACGGTTTCGGCTGCAGTCCGTAAATTCGTAAAACATCCCGCAAAAGTTTGGTGGTAAAATTTGCATGCTAGATCCATTAATCCACAGAAAATATTTATCCCATTTATTCCGACGCCCAAAAGACGCATCACAGCCACAATACATCTATTTACTTCAAATGCGTTATCAATCATTGGTCCAGAATTGATATACGAATTGCCACATTCACAAATAATAGCTATTTTGAACCCTAGGCCACCTCTTGGACTTGCTTGATTAAAAGTAACTTTTTTTTTTGGCAGGTTTTACACACCACTAAATTACTAATTGCACTGAAAACTGATATAAATTGTAAAATACAATATTCATGAGATGGGTCAATCACAACATTATTGTCATTATTATGTAATAACTTTTCTGCGGACGTACTGGTATTCGCAGTAGATTGCTCAAACGTAAATCGATTTCCGATAAACTTGCATTTTTTTGCGGTTGATCGGAGTCTGGGAACATCGTGAGTTCCTTTTTGATTTGAATATGAAGATTGATCACTCATTTTCAGGAAAATAACACGTGCAAAATTATGAAGCGCTCGATACAACGGTCACAATAAGACTAAATGTGTCTGGCTCCGAAAATACTTTACGTGGCAGTAAACGAAAAATTTCTCGAAATTTCTCGAAATTTCTAGAAATTATTATAATGATATATTTCTATATACCGGAAAACCAACAATAGAAACCGGAATCGTGTTATAAGGATTGGAAGGGACAGTAGACTCCGAACAATACCTCAAGTACGTCCCGTAGCTAATAAAACTCTCTAGCTGCCGAGCGGCTGCTCTTTAAATGGCTATAACTCAAAAACTATTTGAGATATCGATTTGAAATTTTAATATGTTATTTTTAAAGGTGTAATCTATCAAAATATGAAAAAAGAAAAAAATCGATTTTTTTGAAATCTCACACTAGGTGTGCCCCTTAAATATTATACTTTAGTTAATTTTAAAAAAATCACGGTATCGCAAACGATCGATACAAGTGCGGGAATGACGTGTGCGCTTTTACAGAGGCTAACGCTATGGTAGATATATGCGTGTGTGGAAAAATAAAAAATACATACGAATCGAAAAATAGGGCGAGAGGGGGTTGGGATAGTTTCATTCTTTAAATATTATACTTTGGTTAATTTTGAAAAAATCACAGTATTGTGAGCGATTGAGACATGCACGGGAATGGTGCGTGCGCTTTTACAGAGGCCAACGCTATAGTAGATATATGCGTGCGCGGAAAAATAAAAAATACATGCGAATGGAAAAAGAGGGCGAGAGGGGGTTGGGTTAGTTTCATACTTTAAATATTATACTTTGGTTAATTTTGAAAAAATCAAAGTACCGTGAATGATTGAGGGCATGCTTGGAGGTTGAGCGGAGCTTAGGTTAGTTTTCAGCTTTAAATATTACACTTCGGTTAATTTTTAAACGCTTAGAATTATTGGAAATGCCGGGGAACCGTACATACGAATTTGAGGGAATTTTCCACGCCAGAACAATAAATTGGGTTACTTCTTCCCTCCCAGATGAAATACATCGGTTACTTTCAGCGCGCAGACGCGAAATACTTCGCTCGGTAGGTGTCTCCAAAAACAAAAATCGACGAAAAAGTAACTTTAATATTAAATCGTTCGGTGTGGCAGGTCATCGCCTCCGTAATGCATCCCGGTTGTGGAAATACCGGAGGAAATCAATCAAAATCTGCGCTTAATTTGCATTCATTTCTTATTACTAGTTTTTTAAATTGATCTAGTTATTAGCTAGTCACCTAAGTATGTATGTTTTTGGTTTATGTGAATCTCTTGAGGGCTATGACCCTACCTATTTGTTTATCTATTATGTCATGTGTTATGTTTTGTGTTTTTCGAAGCTTAGGTGCCGCGGATTTATTTATTTATTTTGATTTTGTATTATTTATTTACGTTGTTCGCCTTTAGAGCGCTCTGATTACCCTTCATATTTTGTTTCTAATTCCGATGTGGTGAGATCCTAAATATTCTTCCTTCATTATCCTTGCGTGAGTCCTTATAATTTATGCTACGCCGTTGTATGGGTGCTTATACGCGTCCCTAGCAGTCTTACTGCAATCTCTTGTTCCTTTCTGGTCATCGCACCATCTCCTTTCTCGTCATCGCACCATCTTCTTTCTGGTCATCGCACCATCTTCTTTCTGGTCGGCTGATATTACGCTCCATTCTGCCTCTTCGGGCTGCCATCACGCTCCATATCTCTATACTCTTCTGGGGTATAGCGCGCTGTGGCCTAACGCCTCCTTCATTTCTGGGTCCGCCACACGCCTACCTCCACTTCCTCGCATCATGTATCGCTGTCACTTCCTATTTTGGCCATGTACCTCTCTATTCTTATGTTCCTTGCGTAGTTTGGCGTGTGAGGATCTCCATGCAACTATTCCTTTTCTACTATCTACTCGTATTCCTATATTAATATTTCCTATTCCATGTCTCTTGTACATCACATCGGTAATTTGTTCTTCGTAGGGGTATTGATACCATCTTAGTAGGTGGTAGGCGTACTGTTTTGTCGTTTTGTCTTTCTTGTTTTCTGTTGGCGTCTGAGGTATTCGCCATGTTGCTTATGTATGTGTGGTTTTATTTCGTGCGCGTGTAATTGATATGAAGTAGTTGTGTAGAAGAGCCGGCTGAGAAGTTTATACCACTCGAAAGTTTTGCCTGAATCCGTGGATCCGAAAATATCGCAGAGAACGGGAATCCTAAACTATCGTAAGCTAACTTTATATTTCGAAGTGTCTTCTTTCCTGGCCGGAGGAGCTGTGGGCGCTGCGAGTCAGTCGTGGCCATAGTGTAGGCCAACAGGAAGGTTCCTTCATATTATCCTTTTCTGAGTTGATCATAGGAGCCTCTTTCCTTTCGGGATTCCTTCTACGATTCGCAGCACCGTCCAGTGGACTACGACTGGCACGGATGTGATCCCAATAATAACCCGATGATCAGTTTATGCTAAACAAACAATCTGTGATCCTCTTTAATTTAGGAACTCGAGTGGAGACACATGGATCCTCGCGCAACCCGCAAATGAGCATTGGCTCACCTTACGGTACCCTTCGGGGGCGGCTGCATGTGCCGTTAATTTATACGTGGTTCCGAACCCATAGCGGGTTGATCGAACAGATATAGCCTGCGGATACGCATTGGACAAACGCCCAGAGATAGACTTATCTATATCCGAATATGAAAGACCACCGATACTGCGGTTGGCAATATATAGAATCACATTTCCCTTCGGGGGCGGCTGCATGTGTCGTTATTGTGAACCAGGGGCGCGATGGAGTTCATAAACGTCCTCCTCGAGTGTCACATCGGTTGCTACAAAAACTCCGTAGATTGATCTAGGTCTCTGGAGGAGTCAGCGGGATGTGATCTTGTCCGAATTTATCCTACGTCGTTAACTTTCATTATTGTTCCTATAAACCGTGCCGCAGGTCGAGTAGCACCATGGGTCGAATTATGCTGTGGTTTTGTCCAAGCGAAACACTTGACCCTACTGATAATTGTGTTCTCTAATTCGCCGTTGTTCTCTGCGAACGCCAAACTGGATCCTAGACTCTGCCGTACGGTTGTCGAAAAAGATTTGCTGTCACGTAACTGTGCGTGCCGCCGCTCTGACTGCGCCCCAGATTACATCCAAAACTTCTGTTTTAGATGAAATTCGGGGGAGGGCAGTGATACGAATCAGGGTTGGTGGCGCGATCTTTTGTCGACAGAATAATAAATTATCTGTTCTGTATTTAGTTTAGTGATTTCAGATCGTCGTCGATATCGGCTTTAATAGTGTCTCAGTGTAAGGGCTGGTGGCGTAGGCGTGTGCGCGCGTACTGCGACACGTGCCGAAATAGAGAATTATGTCGTATGATATCGAGAGGCCGGCTCAGGTAGATCAGATGTGATAAGGATGCATTGTCATCTGCATCTGGTTACGATTTAATGTGCGAGCTTGGTATAACGGTCGGAGTGATATGCACGCTAGTAATCGCGTTTTTCTTAACAATAATGTTCTTCTAATCGTTTAGTTTTCGTATATAAATATTTCTATCTAAATTTAATAAAAAGCCTAATGCTCCCGATGTTTTTAAGAACCCGATAGTTATCCGTGGTAAACACTCATAATTGTAGTCTTTTTTATTATTTATTTATTTACTTCTTCCGTCGTCATTCCTATTCTTCTGCTGGTCGTCTCTCCCTTACGTACATACGAGAAATTCGTTGAGGAGAAAGTAGGCGAGTTCGTAACACTATCATATGACGAAACTAATTTGTAATAGCTCATATTTATTACTTCTAATTATACACCCTGTCAAGAAAGTATCAGGAATTGTTAAATAAAACGAACAATTTTTAATTTTCATCCTTATTTATTTTGACACCTTCAAAATAACATCCATTCGAAGCGATGCACATATGCCAACGCTTTTTCCACTCGGCAAAGCACTTCTGATAGGCGGTTTCCGGGATGGCCTTTAGCTCTCGCGTCGCATTCGTCTTGATGTCATCAATCGATTCGAAGCGCATTCCCCGTAGCGGAAATTTGAGTTTTGAGAATAGGAAGAAGTCGCAGGGTGCTAAATCTGGTGAATACGGCGGTTGTTCGATGATATTGACCGAGTGTTTGGCCAAAAACTCATTCACAATTATGGCTTTGTGAGACGGCGCATTATCGTGATGGAGAATCCAAGAATTGTCGACCCACAAATCGTTACGTTTACGACGGATAGCCTCTCTCAAACGTCTCAAAACACTTAAGTAAAACTCTTTGGTGACTGTCTGTCCGGCTGGCACATATTCATAGTGTACCACGCCTCGAATATCGAAGAAAACAATCAACATGATCTTCACTTTCGATCGGCTTTGGCGAGGTTTTTTCGGCTTTGGCGCGCCAATTGGCCGCCATTCGGACGATTGCTGGTTCGTAAGCGTGTCGTACTCGTACACCCATGTCTCGTCACCAGTAATTATCTTTTCCAAGAAGGTAGGATCCAAATTGGCTCGATCCAGCATGTCTGCAGCTACCTGTTCTCGGTACTTTTTTTGAAAGAAATTCAGGTCTTTCGGAACAAGCCGAGCCGCAACGCGTTGCATACCCAATTTTTCGTGCACAATCGTACGTACGCTCTCGTGTGACATGCCTAATCCATGAGCCATCTCTCTCAAGCTCACATGACAATTTTCAGCAACGATTTCCTTGATTTTATCGACGTTATCATCGGTCACACTCGTTGAAGGCCGTCCAGAGCGAGGCATGTCTTCGACCGTCTCCCGACCATCCTTGAACGCTCTGTACCACTCGTAAACCCGCGTTTTTGATAAAGCAGATTCACCAAAAGCCTTCTGTAACATTTTCAGTGTATCGGCACAAGAAATTTCGTTCGAAACACAGAATTTAACACAAGTACGTTGTTCAATATTTTCACTCATTGTAAAACTTCGACAAAACCTTCAAGGTCGACTGATTTTAACAGCTGCTGTAAACACACTGGTTGACAGATCGCGCTAAAAATAGGCATCATAATACAAAACAGTTGTACCAACCTGGAAAAAAAAAATTATCTGCCTAGCTATTACCCGGGAGATTTAAATTGACAATTCCCGATACTTTCTTGACAGGGTGTATGTCCTAGGTATTCCAACTTACATACTTCCTTTTACCAATTCTCTATCTTTTTTCATTCTGTGCAACATTTGCTTATTGGAAACTTTATCGACTCATGGTATTTTTAATATCCTTCTGTACAGCCACATTTCAAATGCTTATAATCTGTTTTATTCTTCATCTGGTTGTTAGCGGCAGCTCCCTATTACACACTAAATTTCGTACTTTCTGGATGTACTTCTTGCTGCTTCAATTCGAGTTTTAATGGTGTAGTCAGAATCCCATTTATCATTAATCTAATATCCCAAGTATTTTATTCTGTTTACCCGTTGTATTGGCTGTGCATTTACTATTATTTCTTTTGAAGTTGTTATTTTCTTATTATTTATAATCATTATTTTGGTTTTATAGATGTGTTTATTTTGATATACCATATAATCAATAACTATCCTTCAGTTTATCCACTAAGTATTGCAAGTCTTCTATACTTGTTGCTAATAACATCGCATCATCTGCATATCTTATGTTATTTACTATCCACCCCATTTATTTTTATTCTTTTTTTAACCTGATCTAATGCTTCTTTGAATATCTGCTCCGAATAAAAATTAAACAGTAGCGGTGAAAATATACATCCTTGTCAAACTTTCCTAATTTCCAGTTCTTCTGTAAGGTGTTGATTAACTTTCATTGTGCCGACTGGTTCCAATACAGATTCATAATTATTCTTATATCGTTGCTATCTAAATCTATTTTTCTAAGTAAGTGTAATAGTCTTTATTATTATTATTATTTTTTTTTTTTTGAAAAATGTGTATTTATAATTTTTTACATACAAAAATTTTCGTCAAGCTAAAACGCTTGTCGACGAATTATCCTATTTGACATATTACCATCTTAAATTAACTTATACATATACATAATCGTGTAATATTTATTTAATTTACCTATTTTACTTATCAATAATTACTAATCTATTTCTATTTTCTATATTCAAAGTTTTTTTTTTTTTTTTGTTGCGCTTTGTAATTTTATTTTATATTTATTATTTTTTTTATATTTTCTTCTTCCTGAAGCCATTCCTTTATTTTCCTTTTTCTTTCCCCTATTTTTTCCTTCTCTATTATTTCTTTGGGTATTTTATTTAACATCTGAGTTATAATATATTTATCCATTTGCTCCCCCATCTTTGTTCTTACTAACGACAGTTGGAACGAAAGTTTTTCCCTCAACTCGTATTCGTGTTTATTCTTTCCTCCAATTCAATTTTCTTTTCTGCTGATATGTACTCCCATATCTTCAGTAATAAGTATAATCCTCTTATGCTCATTACGTTTTCTTTTTTAATTATTCCACTATCGGTTTCTCCTTTATGATTTCCTATTAATTTCAAGCATTTAATTTGCAGTTTATTTTCCCCAAGTATGCTTTTCTCGCCATTCCCCATGCCTGAATTCCATATCTGATCCTTGACTCTACTAGCGCATAATAACTACTTTTAATGTTTCATTTGTTGCATATTTCTTTAATGTACATAAAGCTGGTAAAACTGCTCTTATTTTCTTTGCAATGTATTCCATATGTATGTCCCATCTTAAGTGTTGATCCATCATTACTCCCAAATATTTATACCGCGTTACTATGTCTAACTTTTGACAGTTTTTCATTTCGCATTAATTTTTTCCTCCCTAATCGAGTATGCAAATTCGTTTGAGTGCATTATTATATTTGAGCAATACAAATCAGAGCTGTCTCTTTTTTTCCGCAGTACCACTGATTTAGTTTTTTTTACATTTATTCTTAGACTTTTATCGTGTGCCCATTTACTTATTGTTATTAGATCTTTTTGCATCCTTATTTCTGCCTCTTTCACATCTTTATGTGAAGTAACTATTGCTATATCATCCGCGTACGCGACTACCTCACTGTAACTTAATTCCTTATATAGACCATTTGTATATATAATAAACAGTATTGGCGCTAAGTTGCTACCCTGCGGAACTCCTACATCCATCTCCTCTTTTTCACTTTGCACATTTAAGATGTTTACGAATGTTTTCATAATTTTGAAACCATTTGTTCAAACTATTCGTTATTCCTATCTCCTCTAATGTGTTTATGATAATGTTATGATCCACCGTTTCAAATGCTCTACTAAGATCTATGAACGTTATCAACACCTTCTTTCCCTCTTCAAAGCTATCTCTTATTTTTTCGGTGAGTTCGCCGATTGCTTCGATGTGGATTTTCCTTTTTGAAATCCGTATTGTGTTTTGTCAATTATCCTATTTTCTTGTAGGTACTTCGTTAGATTATTTGCTACGTACTTCTCTAATATTGTTGCAATTACATTGCTTACAGCAATTGGCATAATAGAGTTTTCATATTCACTGTGTTTCCCTTTTTGATATATTGGTCTCGTTTTCGATATTTTTCAATCTACTTGGTATTTTCCCTTCTTTTAACGACTGATTAATTAGCTTAGTAATTTCCTTCACTATATATATTTTTACTGTTTTTATATCTTTTATTCTTATTCCATCGATTTCGGTGGCCTTTGTTTCCTTTAATCCATCGATTATTTTCCTCACCTGTTCTACGTTTGCTTTAGGTAAGTACATGTTTACTTTTACTTCATCTTCTTCTCTTTTTTCTATTAGCACTTATTACATTTGTGTTCTAGTTTTTTTATGCCATTTTTGAATTCTTCACTGAATTTGTCTGCAATTTCTCTTGCTTCTTGTTCCTTGCCAAAGTATTTATTTATGGTTTCATCTACTCCTAGGCTCTTTTGTTTTCCTATAATCTTGTGTTTATATTTAACCAGGTTTTCCTGATATCCCCCTGTGCCATTTTAAAACTTTTCCCGATAAATATGTCTTTTTGCCGTCTTATTTCTGCATTCACTTGGTTTCTGAATTTATTGTATTTTCTTCTTAACTCAATATTTTGATTATTCTTTTTTACTTTTTTGTACAATTTGTCTTTTTTTATCATTTCAATTATTTTTTGTGTCATCCATTCTTTCTTCCTTTGTATTTTACCTTCTCCTGACGTATTTTTTGTTTGCCTACATTCTTTATATACTTTTTCAAATTTTTCTTTAATGCTTTCGTATAAATTTTCAGCGTCCAATTTATCTGATTTCCCTTCCCACTTTATGAGTCTTAGTTCGTTTTTCACTTTATTTTCCATTAAAAAACTTCTGTTTAATTCCATTTGTTTTCCTCCGCTTTTTCCCATCTCCATTTTTACTGTACACACTATCATGTTGTGATCTGCTATTTTTATATCTGTATTATAATATTCGAAGTCGATGTTTCTTTTCTTCTTTTTAGTGTACATTGTATTTTTTGTCAATCTCCTTTATTTCTTTAATGTATTTGTTTGCTTTTCCCGATGGTGATCTGTGTAACGCCCATAGAAATAGTTTTTCCTCATACCAAGTTATTTCAATTATTACACATTCCGAATTTTTCATATTTTTGTTTTTAATTTGAGTTTGAATTTTTTTGTCCCCTTTTATGCATATCACAATCCCATGTTTTACCCCTTCTGCATCTAAATTGTGACATTTCTCATAACCTTCTAAATTATATATATTTATTTCGTCCGTTTTTATATTTACCTCCCCTAAAATTAGTATATCATATTCCTGTCTGGCCTCTAATATCTCTACTTCCTCCCAGTTTTTCCTCATTGATCTAATGTTTATGTGTGCTATATTTAATTTTGTAATCATTTTTTATTTTTTTATTTTTTTATTTATTTATTTATTTATTTTTTATTTATTTATTTATTTATTTATTTTTATTTATTTATTTTATTTATTTTTTTTTATATTTTATTTATTTATTTATTTAACCTCTTTTTTCCTTGTTTCCTAAACTTATATTTATATTTCTTCCTTCCTTTTCTTGACTCTTTTTTTCCCCTTTATCTGTTTGTTATAAGATTGTTAGTTTTTAACGTACCAAGACTGAAAACAAGAAATTAACAACATTTTTAAACGGATAGTTTAGATTACGATATAAACATAACTTAAAACGTACCTTAGAGGCCTGCAGCGGCGCAGTGGAAGCGCGTCTGCGCATCTTATCTACTGCACCTGCCTCCTCATCATTGTTTCTTTGCAAATCTCTTATCACATCTGCTTCTCTCTCTTATTCTTGCTCCTTCGTTCGCTTACTGTCTATTTTTCGCTTCCCACTTATCATCTTTCCTTTTCTCTCCCCTAAGCTGTTCACACCGCCTCCACCCCGCCTCCACACACCTCTACATCAAATCACCATACACCACCAACCCGACACACACACACCGTAACCAAAAACCACTCGCAACCCCAGAAACACACACACAAAAACCCACGCACACACACATATATACAACATACTACTCGCAACTATTCCTAGAACCACACCTGTACACACTTTCTCTTGTGCACACATACGCACACCTGCTACATAAATTCCTAGTATCCCAATAACACACGCGCACCAAGCACCATATTACGCTATCCTTGTCTACACTCATATACACATGTTCGCTCAGTCCCGTCTTATTTATTCTAATCTTGTTTCTACACCTTATGTTATATTTAATTTTAAAACTATTTATTCTACGATTTTCGTATTCCTTCCGGCTACTCTTTCTCTTCTCACATATTTTTTTTTCTATATCGTCTTGATCTTTTATTAATATCGCTCGTTGCTGCGGATTCTTTTTCACGAATATTTTCCCTCTTTTGACCCACACAAAGTTGTAATTTTCCGTTTTTGCCTTTTCCTTGGCTTCCCAAAGAAGCCCTCTGTAATAGCTGGATAGATTTTCGTTCAGCTATACCTTCAAGTTGCTTTCGGCATTTGGCATTTCTTTATCCCATATAGTGACTCCTTTCTTCTTTTCTAACATTTCGTCCACTATTCGTCTGCTAGCTTTTGCAATTATCGGCTTTGGCAATTTATTGTTTTTCGTTGGTAATCTGTGTATCGCGCTAATATCTTCCTCCTTTATAATCACGTTGATTTTCCCTGCCGTCTTTATCAGAATTTCTTTTAGATTTTCCTCGGCTTTTTCGGTTACCCCGTCTATTTCTATGTTATCCCTTCTTCCATATTGTTCCAACTTATGCACTGTACATGTCAGTTCGTTAATTTTCTTGTCCCTCTTCTTGGTTTCCGCCGTCAGCATACTGCTCATTGAGCCCTTTTACCTGCACTATCAACATTTCGTGCATTTTATCTATGTCATCATATTTCGCTGAGAGGAACTCGATGAACTTTTTTATTTCTTTCATATCTCTTTTTATCGTTTCTAAACTGTCGGCTAATTCGCTTTCGCTGTCAGTTTCAGCCTCCTCCATTCTTTTATTTCTCTGGTACGTTTAGCTCTCGCTATATTGCCTTTTTCCGTCGTTTAATTTCATTGTTAGTGGCGCCACTGTTTTCTTACTTTTCGGCATTATATATATACCGCTTATTTATATAAAATATTTATCTTACCCGAGTTTCGCTCGGTATTGTTTTCACTATTTATCACACTGATAAGATTGTAACAATCACTTTAACGCATAAACCCACGTTTATATTACACGACAATCATACATTATTACTTTAATTCTAACATTATCGAAAGCCTTTTCGAAATCAATGAAGCACGCATAAACTGGTTGTTGTCGATCTATAAATTTTTGAATTAGTACTTATATTGCAAACAATGCGTCCCTTGTTCCACAGCTGTTTCTAAAACCAAATTGCGTATTTACAATTTTCTGATTTATTTTCATATACCTATTCTGTTGTATGTATATCATTTTTAAAAATATTTTTACTGCATGGCTCATCAGGCTTATTAACCGATATTCCTGTCACTTCTTGGTCCCCGGTCTTTTTGGGATTGGAATAAAAATGAATTTCAACCAATCTGTTGGAATGCTACCGGTACTGTAAATCTATTATACTACATTTGTAGCATCCGCTTCAAGTTATCTTCATCTAGACATTTTAAAAGTTCTACATTACTTTCATCCGCTCCAGTTGCTCTTCCGACCTTTGCATCCTTCATCGCTTTTTGAAGTTCTCCTTTCATAATAGCACTTTCTGCTTTTATTCTAAGTTTCGCTACTTGTTCCCGATCGTCTGCAAACAGTTTTTGTACATATTCTTTCCACGTTCTTAATTGTTCTTGTTGGCCAATTATCAGTTTATTATTTTTATCACTAATTATACCATATATTCCCTTTTAAAAAGTATATACAAATTCCCTTAATTTTTGTGCAAGTTGAATAAATCGTGTTTCTTTTTGCAATTCTTCAATTTCCTGACATTTTCCGTTTATCCAGTTTTCTTTCTCTTTTCTAATCTTAGTTTTTATTTGTTTATCGATGTTTTTGTATTATATTGTGTTTTTATAATTTCTTCGTTTATTCATTAATTAGTATATTTCCTGTCATCTATTTTTGTTTATATTGTTGCTGGTGAGAGCCTATGTACTTGTCAGCTGTTCTTTTCATACTTTCCTTTAATTTTTGCCATCTTTCCTCTATTGATGTTATTCCCGCGGATATAATATTTCTCACCTTTACGTTGAGGTTTTCAGAAAATCAGTTTCTTATTTCATTCTTCTTCTTTCTTTATAGTTCCATACTTAATTCCTGAGCGTGGGCGACTACCTTAATCGTACATCTCAGCTGTACAGATATAGGTAGTGTACGAGGCAATTATTATATGCAACGCAGGTGTACATACGCAAGACTACATTCGGAACTGATAGTAATCGTTTGATTTATCGATATACAAGTGCAGTCCCGTGTGGGTCTGCTGTGTACTGACCTAGCGCACATATGATGTTGTACGTGGTGGATTTTCCATTGCCTTCCACGTAATTATTAGCGATTATTTATTTAATTCTTTGTAATAAGACATTTCAGTTTACTGAAACAAACTTTCCTATTCGTTTTACTTTTTCGTATTGATTTAAGATGGAGCCTCATATCAGCTATTACTGGATTAAGATCCGAGTCAATATCAGCGCTTGGTTATGTTTTTACATTTGTTACAGCATTTCTGAATCTTGTATTAATCAGTATATATAATCTATTTGATTTCTAACTACATGTTGCTTTGTATCTTTCGGAGATCTCTATGTGTATAACTGCCGTGTTAGCTGCTTGTACCATGTGCTGCAAATCGCTAGATCTTGTTCCTGACAGTATTGTATTAACCGATCGCCCCTTTCATTCCTTTGTCCTAAACCATATTCCCCTACTATGTTACCAACTCGTCCTTCTCCAACTTTAGCATTGAAATCTCACATTACCAATGTGATATCCTGTTTATTTATTGATTTGATAGCTTCATTTATCTGCTCGTAACATTCTTTAATCTTTTCGTTTGTTGCATCTGACGTCGGCATGTATAGTTGTACAAGTATTACATTAACCTTGAATGGTTTAGCTGCTTTCTGCATTATCATGCATTTATCTAAGAGGGCTATAACATTTTTAACATATTTTTTAACTTCATTTTTGATCAATATCCCTACGCCATTTTTGTGTTTATTTCTTCCTTCATTTCCACCTGAATAATTAAAGGTTGCTCTTCCCATTTCTATTTTTCTGCTACCAACCCAATGAGTTTCACTTATCCCTAATATACCTATATTCGACCTTTCCATTTCTAGTACCGCGTTATTAATTTTTCCGGCTTCTAATAAGGTTCTTGTATTCCATGCAGCTATTCTTTTTATGTTTGTATTTGTCACATTCAGTTTCTGATTATTTTTTGTTGCAACTAGTCGCATATTTGCTACATGACGCCTAGTTCCTAACATCATGCGTCCGGTCACCAATTTCACGTTATCAGCCCCCGAAATACTGATAGCGCAATTTTTAATGGAGTGGTTTCTTGTTACCTTCTCCATTTCAGTATTCTAGCCGGTTGTATTTATATGTAATAGCCGCCTAGGAGTTTCTAGAATACAGCCGCTTCTGCTATATTTACACTACGCCTATATCTAGTACTAATGTGGCTGCTTCCCCGCATTACTAATCGCAGCAGCCCCTCACCTGGGGATCAGACGCTGACCAGTAAGCAGCTCCTAACATGGGGATCCGACACTTCTGGATTTGGAGGTAGGAAATACGCTTTGTCTGATATCTCCAATGGACACATATTAATGACGTTGAAATAATTTTTTTTCAATTTTAACACTCTTTAAATGAAGAATGTTTCCATTTTATATAATACCAATGACTTTACTCCCACACAGGCTTAGATCATTACACAAAATATAGGTAGATCTGAAAATAAATAATTTCTCTTTTACAATTTTTTGGGAGATACGACAGATTCACCTTTCCAGTTCTCCCCATAGCACAATTCGTATTAAGTTCTACTTCCATGTTATGAAGAATTTTGTTTCTCTTCACAATGCACAAATGAAGCACAAACGAATGATATAATTTTCAACCCTTACTTCTACATGAGCGGGGCTAGTTCCACCCTTGCTAAATTAGGAAGGGGATGAGCACAAACAAAAAAAAGTCGTGCACAAAGAAGCACAAACGAATGACATGATTTTCAACCCTTACTTCAACTTGGGCGGGGCTGCGTTTCCCCAGCCCCGTCCAAAGACGTTTTTAATTAAGTTGCGAAGGGGGAGAGCACAAACAAAAAAAAGTAGTGTACAAAGAAGCACAAACGAATAAGCCTATTTTGGTTTCCCAACTCAAAATGGGCGGGGCTGGCGAAATGCAGCCTTTTTCTGAGGCGGCTTTCGATCCGAACATTCTGAAAAAATTCACGGTGGCGGGTTTCCATGTAAGAAATAACTATAATATTTTTCGAATTTAATAAGCTCAAAATTGGCCCCTAAAAAATTATTTAAGTTTTAAATCATTTTTTTGTGCCCTTAATTTCAGGTGCTGCTTTTTAATTTAATGATTTTGATGTTTTTTTTCTGCTCTTTACGATGGTGTTACCACTTTTTTAAAAAAACCACGCCAATTTTGGCCAAAAACCAATTTATTTACGGTTCTTTTGCGTTCTCAATAGGTTATGTTACAATTAGAGAGCTTAAATGACATTTTATTTTTTTCCGCTCTTTGTGATGATTTTATTTTAATGAGTTTTTTAATATAACATGTTCAACAGCGAAAAATCTGATTTTTACAATTCTTATTTGTTTTACTTTCGTGTTGCAGTACATTCTGAATGCTTAGAATTATATTTTACATATTTTGTTTATATTTCCAATGACGGTGTTATAAAAATTGTAATATTTTTATTGCTTTACATCGTGCTATAAACCGAAATCTAACATATTTAAGGTTATGTGATAGAAAATTTCTGAGTCATGTTACATTTAACACATTCAAACTAAGGGTGGATTTAGGATTTACAGTGGCCGAGGGGGGACTAATCGTGAATGAGAGGTCCTCCTTCGAAGAGAAAGTGGTGAAAAAATTTATTATTGTATATGTGCAAACAAATAAGCAAAAAAAAAACTAATAATATTAAAATTCTTTCTTTAAAAATTCAACTTTCTTACCCTAACAAACTGAATACTACATAAATTAAATGTCAAATAAGGAATTTTATATATACTTTCCTATATTTGTATATTTTTATTAACAATGTTATGTTTTTTTTTTCTACAATATATATAAATTAAATATTGCGGATACCAAAAAAATAATTGGTTTTTAATAAAAATAAAAACATTATTTATGTGCATCATCCAGGGTAGCAGTGCCGGTATTATCGCTACAGTGGTTTTCAAGCTAATTTTTGTACACTCATGCAATGTTTTTGATTATTTTCTTTCCATTATTTAAATTAAACATGCACGTTTAAATTCCATAATTGTTTATATGATTAAAAAAAAAATGAAATACAGTATGATTTATTCAATTATTCGAAATATGAATATATTTATAAAATCAGCAATTGATCAAAACTCACTTTTATATTAAATGATTTCTATATACAGTTCTAAATAAGATGTAGTAACTTTCGATAAAAATGCATAATAAAGTATTGTTAAAATTAAGAATATTTCAGATTGTAAAACGTTTTTACATAAAAAAATTTACAATGATTTTATGAGTATCAATATTAGAATAGAGAATGGTTATTTATTATTTAACACATATGGTAAAGGACCTATTCACATTTTTTAACACAATAAATTAGATTTATTGTGAAAATTTCTATAAATATTCATTTCATGTGGCATTTAGTTTTTTAGAAAAGAAAGAGAATGTTTTTAAAAAAATATATATATAATTTTAATTATGAACTTATATATATTCTTTTTTTATATACAAAAATTAACTAAATTTTTTAAAGATAAAAAATGCAGATTTAAATTTTTACATTTTTAGTCGACCAGTAATTCTGGTAGTGGGTCACCGGGAAAGTTTTGGCCCCATCATACACTCCTCCTTAGCATCCTCTAATTTCTCCTATACGTCGGAGACCTTCGCTTCAACCATTTCCTTCTCAACACTTATGTAGGTCAGCCCCCTTTTCCTCGACCATTTCGACCATTTCGGTTTTAAAACTATCAAATTTTACATTAATATTATTATTTAGTTCGTCTAATTTTTTATTAAAATTTTCATTTATATCCGATTTTTGTTCCTAATTTTAATACTGCTTTCATCTCATTAAATTGAGATTTGAAAAAGGATAGTAATTCAGACGTATCCATCTTAATTGGTTATTATTTAATTAGAAAGGAAAAATAAAATATTGGCTTAATTTATTTCTAATTTATTTAGTGGTTCGTTCTCACGAAGGAACAATTTTCTACAATTGTTCCCCACTAGGGATGCCAAATGTAACGGTATTACGCTGCAATTAATGCGTTTTACCTCGTGTCCATGGATGCCACCGCGGAATTAACAAGTTGTATTTTATTTATTATTATTATAGTTATTATTATTATTATTTTTGATTTGATTTGATTATTATTATTATTTTTGATTTGATTTGATTATTATTATTTTTGATTTGATTTGATTATTATTATTATTTTTATTATTATTATTTATTTTACAATTATTATAATTATTAGATTAGTCAAGAAATGAATTAAGATTTAAAGTTTGTATTATAATTTTATCTACGTCGATTTTACTTGGACGGTCGACCGATGAAAACAAGTTATTTAAACGAATATAACACAGCGACGATAACTAAATATAAACCAAATTAATACGTATTTCTATTGCCAGCCGGGCGGTGCGATATCCTAAACTGCGGTGGTTCGTTGGTCCTTTGAATCGGTAGGTCTGCGGAGGGAAATTCGGTTCGTGGTATTTTTAAGATAATTAACAAATTACACTCGATATATTTTCGACTAATAACACAATTTCGTCTCTATATTAGATCGGAATTAAGATCTTGCGTGTTGTTGAACAGCAAAGGTGTAGCCCGTGGCCAACCTGAATTACTTTTTCTCTTTTTTACTGGTCCGGTGACCAAGACCGAAAACTATTCCGTGCTAATTTCGACCGCGACAAAATCAGACTGACTCCAACTGTCTTGGACTGTTTCGCTCGCCCTGAACTCCGGCTCATGCCAGCCGTTATTTTTCATCGGCTTGTTTTTTACAACACTGACCACCGCACTTGTCAGAATCTCGATAAACGAAGGCCTAGGATCGCGAAAATTCTTTGATCTATTCAGAAATGTCGTGCCTTCCCGGAATCCTTAGAACCTGCGATGTTTACGGGGCTCATTTTTTTTTTTATGATTCGTACCATTATATTTTGCCGAATAGTCCTCCGTGGGTGGCGATGCAGAATTCCATTCACCCTAGCAGACAATAGGATTACACTCGTACGCACACCTACGCTCACACCATTCGCCCGATAGTTTATTAAATTTAATTTTTAATATTTTATTTATTTATTTTATTTTATTTTAGTTTTATTTTGTTTTTCTATGATTTTTGTTTGTTTATTTTTTCTGAGCCATGTAATGGTCACATTACAACGGATTTTCTCACCGAGATGACTGGGCCGTTGTTTTAACTCTGTATTTTATCAATAGTTTTCTGGAGTATTTTTTGAGCGATAGGAAGGAAATTTGACGATAAGGAGATGTTAAGATCATCAATAAACAGCCGGGCGGTTATAGGCGGCGAGATGCACTCGGCTACGTCATTGACGTAAATTATGAATAAGGTTACACTTAGAGCAGAGTCTTGTGGCACGCCATTCTCCGTTGGAATGGGTGCTGATAATGATGTAGCGATCTTAACCCGGATCGTTCGGTTGCTTAAAAAGCTAGTGATATAATTTCCCATCTGGCCATTTATTTCTGCGGTTTGAGCTTTAATAGTAATCTACGCCGCCATATGCGATCAAATGCTTTTTCTAAATCGAAAAAGACCGCATATGTATGTTGATGGCGGTGGAAGCTAGTTATTATTTGTCGTTGTAGAGTTATTAAGTGATCGCCAGTCGATCTCGCTTTACTCCCTCCGGCTTGAATAGGAGAAAGGATATTATTTTGTTCAAGGACAAAAAGGAGAGGCGCCTGTTTACCATTTTTTCCATTACTTTGAATAAGACGTTTAAAAGGGAAATTGGACGATAGCTTTCAGGACGGAATGGATCTTTATTTGGTTTTAATATAGGAATAATGTATGCCATTTTCCACAATTGAGGAATATCACCAGATTTCCATATTTGTTTATAAATATTAAGGAGAAACTCTTTTGCCTGCGCTGGCAAAAACTTAACCATGTATGGATGAACAGCGTCGGGACCAGGTGCACTGTTTCAAGTATGAAATTTGAGTTGAAAGTTTAATTCAGCCATAGAAAATTTGCCGTTGAAAGCATCCATGGACTGATGAAGGAAGGATAATTCTTACTGTTTATAAGAAGCTTTTCTAGATGTAAACTTGGTGGAATAGACTACGGAGGAGAACTCATTTTGGTAATGCTGAGCGAAGATATCCGCAACATTGCTTCGATCTGATACGACTGAGTTGTTATGGATTAAGGAGGTAGGATGGTTGAATCGATTAAGGTCCATTCATCGATTTCATTTTTGCCCAGGTCATTTGGTTAGATGTGAATTGGGCTACTGAATCGGTGAAAGAGGTCCAGGATTCTCGCTTCTTCATCTTAATTATGTAACGTGCTTTGGCGCGTAGCTTTTTGAATTCAATCAGGTCAGTTGAACTGTTTTGTAGTTGAACTCTCATATTCATTGTTAAATTAATTTGTTTTACTGTGCTCCACAACGTTGAATATTTTATGCAAGCATGCAATTCATCAGGTGGTGTTGAACGAGGTATCACTGGAAGCGTTTGACTAAAATCACCGGATAGTAACATCAATGCTCCACCAAATGGAACCTGATTATTTCGTAAGTCTTTCAATGTATAGTCTAATGCTTGCAATGATTTTTTGTGTGCCATTGTACACTCATCCCATATAATGTTTTTGCATGCCTGAAGAACCTTTCCTATTCCTGATGTTTTAGAAATGTTGCATATTGAGTTTTTTATGAATTGAATATTTAGTGATAGTTTAAGAGCTGAATGTGCTGTTCAGTTGGTGTTGAGCGAGGTATTTCTAAAAGTGTTTGACTAAAATCACTGGATAGCAACACCAATGCTCAACGAAGTGAAACCTGATTATTTCGCAAATCGTTCAATTTATAGTATAAATTTTCAGGGAAACATTTTTTTTCTTTCCTTTTCTATCCCTTTCACTATTCTTTGTTTATGTTTCTCCATTTACGATTTCTACAACTGTAATTATGCCTATATTATTTGCACGGCCTGCAGGTTTTTCTTATTGTTTTTGTGTGCATGTACATTATTTTTGTAGTACCTATAACAGAAGTATTATATGGATATACATAACAGCAATTTTTATATTTTTTTGTTATTTTATCGATTAATTTCGCACGATTATTTAATTTCACTTTGTTATTTTGTGTATATAATTTGGATATTATTGTTCTTTTCGGTTCGGCTATTTAATTTCATTTTGTTCTCCATTTGTTCTTTTCATATACATATATTATAACTCCAATATTTGTTTGTAATTTCTGAATTAAAATGTCTACATCTCGGTGGAGTTGCACATTGTAATCAAAACGTGTAATAATAATAATAATAAAGTTTATTTGATTTGATTTGATTTGATTTCATTTAATTGCGTTCCACAGTATAGCTATAGCAACACAAGGTGTGGTATTAAATTGAATGGTATGTTTTTTCAGTGAATTTGTGGTTACTGCAATACTGTTATTTACTTCCCCAATAATTAATATCAATCAGAGCCACAGCAAAGCGTGGTCGGGTTAAGCTAGTAATATATAAAAAAAAATACATTTCAAAGATTAAAAAAGATTTTAACTCATAGGCGTCAACGCGCAATCATATTTCTATCGTCTTACATAATTAACATGCAAATTTATATAAAAGAAAGACGTAGTTCAAAATAAAACAATTAGCCTCGAATAATGTAAAATATAAATGTATGCCTATTGCATTCACAGTTCCTTTTATGCGCACCCGTACACGCCCCACGTAAACGCAAAAGGTCATGATCAGTGTAAGTCTTGGAAATGTTCAAATAGATAACAAGCCTTTTCAGATCGGAAAAAATATCGCAAAAACCGAGATTCAGAGCAAATGCCTGGATACATATAAAAAAAGAACAATTTTTTTTTCGCGGAGAAAAACCGCAAAACCGCCTTCTGAAGCAAAATTCCCGGAAAAATAAGAAAATGACAAAAAAACAAAACATACCAAATCTTACATAAATTTTTGCATTCTTTTGAGTGGCCTCAATCGGATGGCGTATTTTATATAGTTTGCTACTTGGTCTTGATTTTTGGTTCAATATTTCTATTCTCGAGCAATTCTTATCTTCGAAAATTCCAATTTCTATCAACAGGTTTCCCGGAAGGATTCTATTTTCAAAATTGGTACAGACATTATCTTCGCTTTGAAAAATGATTGTAGAGTCTTTACTACCACCTTCCCCAGCTAAAATTTTTTCTAACGCTCTAGCAAATTATCGGACCGCTCTTGTTTGGAACTAGTAATTAAAGAAAAGCGTAAGTGAAATGCGATATTGCTTAATGGATAGTTTCGCTTCCTTATCAATATCGACGATCTGTGGCAATAAAATTTTAAGTTGCAGCAGAGTAATATTATATATGTATGTCGGTTTTTTGTTATTCGCTGTTTTCTTTTGCTTTATTGTTTTTGACTTTTACTCGTTATCGTTTACTTCATTTTTATTGATTTCCTTCTTTTATTTTTCTTCTATTCAAATTCATCCGGTTCTTATTTTCGTTATTTTCGCTTATTAATTCGTTTTAACTCCTTCCTCCTTATTCACTTTTACTTATTTGAAATAGCCCTTTTCAGAGCTTCCGTTCGATTATATTGCGTAATCCCGTGTTAAATTGTCTAAATGACCCCTTTTGGGAATCGTGAAATTTATTTAACTGAATTTTTCGGAATTATTGTTACTTGCGTAATCGAAGCGGTGAACCTCTTTTTTCGTATCGCGGACTTCTGCTTTCGTTTGTTCGTTTTGTCAAATAAACAACTTCATTCAACGAAGTTATATTCACATATTCAGTTTTAACAACAACAGTTTTTGGTCCTCTGGGCCGGGGATTAAAGGATTATATTTCATCACCCTACTAGTGATGAGTAATATACGTAACTTAAACGTTTAAATATTTTAATTTGATCCGGCTATTTATAAATTAGCACACAGCGAAACAATTACAGTGGTTGATAGGTCGGAGATCGCCACTGGATGTTCGATATAAATGCATTCTGTATCGGCAGATCATTATGCCGATATGGACATACGGAATACAGCTCTGGGGTTGTACCAGTAATTCAAATCGTGCAAAAATTCAGGCGAGGCAGAGCATCATTTTGCGAACAATAGTCGATGCATATCGCTATTCTCGTAATGATGATATCCATAGGGACCTACATATAACATCAGTCAATGATGTTATTAAGCAAATGGCCATTAAACATGGAAAACGGATTCATCGACATGTTAACGTAGAAATGATTCGACTTCTTAACACCAAAGAAGACGTAAGGCGCCTTAAACGACGCCATCCATCAGATTTAATTTAGTAATATATATATATATATATATGTGTATGTATATATACATATACATTATAGGATATAAGATGTACGATTGTAATTATTATTTATTGTAAATATGTAATATGTTAGGAGCAGTGGTCAATGGACTGTTGCTTCCATACGGATTTGGCTTAGTTTAAGGCAACATTTATTAAAGTGGATACTTATTTAATTATAAATTAAGATTGTATCAATAAAATAATATAAAAAAAAAAAAAAAAAAAAAAAAATTTATAAATTCGGTGGTATATAGTGTCGAAAATATCATTTTGCTGACCGATCTCTTTAAAGTAATTCGTGATATGGATCAGTTAGAAGGATCACGCCGTTTTCTAAAACGACAATTGAATAGTTATTATGAGAATATTACGAAATTAGCGAAAGCAAAGCCAACATTTGTTACAATATTTAGAAGAAGAACGATCTGAATTTCGCGCTCTAAGAGACAGGTTTGAGGGAATTCAGCAGCAAATAAGCTTGCTGTTAGATTTGTCAGATACAGTAGAAGACTTAGAAGAAGAGATGAAAAGATGAATGTTGGATAAGGCATTTTCCAATGCAATTAAGGAGATTTGAAGATGGGAGTTGACCTGCGAGATGTTGCGGTGAGAGGAATAAATGAGGATATCGTCAGCAAAGAAAAAAGAACAGGAATTCAAAGATAAGGACGCAATTTTGATAAAATAAATATTGAATAAAGTAGGGCTAAGGCAGGAACCCTGCGGTAGTCCACGATAGATTAGTCTAGTGGCATCCTGAATGGGAACGGAAGGAGTGACCGTTTGGCAGAGGAAAAGATTAATAATCAGGGTAGAAAAATGAGCCGGAATGTTTAAGGAAAGCATCAAATCAAAAAGAGTCGGAAGATGGACGTTGTCGAAGGCTGCCGAAATATCAAGAAAGGAAGCAATAAGAATTTTGTTGTCAATGAATGACTTTTAAATATCTGCTAGGAATGCGCTAATACAATCAGGGGGGCCACGATCAGGGTGAAAACCAAACATATTACTAGGCAACAAGTTGTGGTGTTCTAGCCAACAAACAAGGCGTCTGTTGATTACGTTTTTGAAAAGCTTCCTGACACAAGAAGCAAGAGAAATTGGACGAAGTGAGGGAGAGTTCGGTTTAGGGATAGGGATAATGATGAAGGTATTCCAAGATAAAGGAGTACAACCAGAGTGGAGAAAAGAGTTTTTTTTGTAATATTTAAGTTGCATGAGTGAATTGTTGTGTGTTTTTTTTTTTTTGTTTTGGCAGTTCAGCGTCCGACATTTTCGAGGACTGTTGAAATTATTATTAATCGTTATACAAGCGCGTTGGGAATTAACCAATTATGGAATGTTGTGCGTCATGTAAACCGTTATTTTTTGAAATATGTATGAATTGCCTCTAATTCTGAAAACGATTAAATTTTATTCTGTTTCATTTATTAACCGCGAAGTAAATAATTAAATCTACAACAAATATCGAATGCTTATAGCGTGAAGCCTGGAATAAAATTCTGAAATATCTATATTGCATAATTTTACTTTCTACGGCGCTTACCACTGCATTCTTAAACACCGCCCCAGAAATGTATTTAGCATATTAAGGGAGTATTCTTGTCTAGAGGCACGAATTTAGAAGGTTCGTTCAAGCTCAATAAAAAAAAAAACAATAAATATTTTTACGATCCATTTTTTAATCATTTATTTATTTATGTTTTGACTTTTCCGGATTTTTTAAAAATAGTAAAAATCAAAATTTTGACTTTATTCTGGTAGGAGCTGTAGAGGAATATATAAAGAAAATACAAACCCAATTTCAAGTAAATCGGTTTATCAGAACTTGAGATATCGTGTCAACCGTTAGGAAAAAAGTAGTTTCGAGAAAGGCGCGTTTCAGGTTTTGAAAGATTCAAATAAAGTTTACAGAACGCTACGTTATACATACATTTTCTTAATCAGAGATTCCTACTTCATACAACGTACTTTCTTCTACTTCAAATGGTACATTTTCTGAAGTTCTTTCTACTAGACGAGTAGTCCTAGCTTCCTTTGAAGCATCAGAAATTCGGATTTCGGAGCATTCAATCCGAATTGCGTCCGCCTTACAGTCTAAATGTTCTCTTCTTTGTCTACACAGCACTTCCTTCGTTACTTTTTATATCCATTTTACACTTAATAAATAAAATATTGACTCGAAATTTTATATTTTTGGATTGTACACAGAGGACGCATATGTGCGTTGCTTGAAGATTGAAACGAAACTGATCTGAACTGAACACTAAACAAGAAAAGATTTCAATAAAATACGTTACAATGGCCTTCAGTTAATTAATTTTTAAATATATCTAATGTATAAAAGAGTTTGATTTATCCTCAGGTAGTCGAAGAATGTCTACGCCCTTAGTCGGCCAAGCCTCCCCCCCCAAAAAAAAGTGTCTACAATGTCTATTATTTGATCCGCTCTGACTGAGCCGATTTAGTTACCGCATCACGAAAATAGCTTTAACTCCGTAAATAATTTTAATTTTGAAAAATCTTTTTAGGAGCATATTCTTAAATATCTATCAGAATATGTAAAAAAAAAATTTTTGATTTTTTATATTTCTAAACTAGAATACCCCCCTATTTTTTTCTTTTTTTTTTTTATTATCATTTATTTATTTACTCCGCTGTACCTTGCGGTTTTTCAGCCAGAGTTTCTGATTGTTACTGTTATTATTTGTTATTGATGTGTTTTGTTTTGTTATTCATTACATGGTTGACAAAGTTAATCAAATTAAAAAAGTTTTTTTATGTATTTCGGTTATTGGTTTTTTTATTATTTTCCGTTTTTCTCTTTCGTTTTTAAACTTATTGCATTCGAAAATCGAATGAAAGCAATCGTCTGTTTCCTCTTTACAGTCTATACAGATGTCTGTTTCAGCAATTTTAAATCGTTTCATATAGACACCATTATTTCCATGTCCGGTTAAAAATTGAGTGAAGTTGTAATCGGTATAAAAATGTTTCATTTGTAGTCTTTCTTCTAAGTTTGGAGCTATTTCCCGTGTTACTTTTCCAGTTTTTGATTTATCACATCTGAGTTGCCAAAGTCGTAAACTACTTGAATTAATTTTATTAATCTGTTTTCGTAACTTTTTTTTGTCTAAAATTTTTTCTTCTTGTTTCCATGTTTTGATTTGGTTTACAGTTTCTAACTTTAAGTCTATAGGTATTATTCCTGCTATGATGTTGACTGAAGTATATGATATTGTGCGATAACCAGAGATTGTTCCTATTAATATTTTCATTTGTAATTTTAACAGCTTATTCTTGTCTTTTTCTCGTAAAGCTGGAAAATATACTGTAGTATTCTGTTATTGATCCAAAAATGGCTTTGTACAGTACTATTCTATCTTTATATTTGAAACCGAACATATTTGAATATAGTGATCTTAATTTGAAATAAATTTTTTTAATCTTGTCTATTATAAATTCGATGTGTTTTCCAAAATTTAAATTTGTGTCTATGATTATTCCCAAGTATTTTATTTTTTTTAATATTTTTATTTTATCTTTATCTTTATGCACAAGTGCTGTTCAATGCAATGTATCATTTCTTCCCTGTCTTGTTTTCTACTTATTAGTAGTGCTTGGGTTTTATTTATGTGTTGAATTGTAAGCCTAAGTTTTGAATGTTTTTACTCAATATTTTTATTGTTTCATTTATATTGTACACTTCTTCCTTTTTATTAATTCCTGCTACTAACATTATATCGTCTGCGTAGCTTATTGCAGTGTTGACTGAAATGCAAATTATGAACTTCGCTCATTGCTATGTCGAAGAGCACTGGCCCTAGAACCGAACCTTGTGGTACTCCTGAGTTGACACACTCCTGTTGTATAGGATTTTGTTTTCTTGATTAAATAACCCGATTCTTCTATCTGTTAAGTAGTTACGAATTATAGTTTGTTTTGTACCAGATATATTTTTTCTTTTCATTATTTTTAAGATTTCATTAATTTTTATTTGATCAAATGCTCCGGGATATGTCAAAGCTAATTAGTAACGTATGTCTTGTTCGTTTTTTATATTTTTCAATGTAATCGCATAACTTTTTTATTGCTAGCTCAGTTGATTTGTTTTTAAGAAAGCCAAACTGATTTTCGTTTAAAATCGCTTTTTCTTTTATTTCTGTATCAAGAATATTTTTTATGATTTTTTCGTATATTTTACTTAAACCAGACAGTAGCGTTATAGGCCTGTATGATTTCGGATTTGTTAAATCCTTTCCAGGTTTGTTTATTATTTTAATTTTTCCTTGTTTCCAGACGTTAGGGAAATAATTTAGTTCGATACATTTTTGGTAAATAGATTTAAATATTTTTTCGTCTACTTTGTGAAGAAGTTTAATCATCTTGTTAGAAATTTGATCGTGTCCATTGGCTTTCCTATTGTTCAGTTTTTTGATTGTTGTAGTTAATTCGTTTTCACATATTTGAAGAGTTTTATCTGGCTGAGTCGGTTGCAACTTAAGTGTTCGATTTGGAAATAATTCAGCAAAAATTATTTTATGTTTTTCAATGTTATCGTGTACGATGCATTCACCGACATTAAAAGCAGGCATGTCTACTCTTTGTTTGGTTTTGTCCATACATATTTTATACGGCTTGCCCCAGACTGTCGACGAATTAATCAGTTCTTTCCATTTTTCATGCTTTGATGACTGCAGTTCTTCCTTGTATACTTTTTTCAGTTTTCTAATTTTAATCCTTAATGATTCCACTTTATTATTTGTTTTATTTTTGCTTTTGTATAGTCTCCTTTGTAGTTTTTTTTTAGTATATTTTTAAAGCTTTCTAATTTTCCATTCTCCAATAAGGTATGTTGCGAATTTTTGTTTTTGTAAGTGAATTGTGGATTAGTACCTTTATTATGCTTGTAAATTCTACGATTTCGTTTTCTAAATCTTCTTTTTTATTTACTTTTTCAATGTGTTCTATTTTTTGTTTTATTTGAGGTAGAGCATTGATAATTTGTTTTTGAAAGATCTCATAGTCAACTGTTAGTGTATTTTCATTTAGTGATTTACTATCTTTCCTTATTGAGAGGGTTGCAGACATATTGTTAAGTGTTGTGTTACTGAAGAAGGTAATATTTTTATATTTCTAATGTTCTGGCTGATTGTTTCATGGACAATTATAAGATCAATTACACTACTCCTATTGTGATTGTTAAAAGTTTTTATGTTGTAAGGATTATAGACGCTGAGATCATTGGCAAATAGGAATTCTTCGAATTTTTCTGATCTTTTCGTATTATAGTTTATATTGTTTAAATTTTCGTATATCGTTGATCTGACATCAAAAATCACCTAACAGTATCGGTTTTAATTCCTGAAATTGTGTGATTAAATGGTTAATTATAAGAATGTGTGGATCTATACTTTCATTAGGGGAAAAGTAGGACGCAAATAAAATATAATTTCCTATTTTAATTGAAATGATATTTTGAGTTGTTCCTATTATTGACAAGTTAATATTTTTATTATAGGCTATTGCAATATTCGGCTGTGTTATTTCATATTGTTCATTGTTTATTTCCCATATAGTTTGTTTTTGTAAATATACGGTTCCGGTATTATTATTAAATCTTGTTCACTATTTGCTAATATTTCGTACTGTTGAATTTTGGTTCTGTCCACATTAAGTAATAATATATTTAAATTACCTTTCATCAGGTATTATTTATATGATTATTTTGCTCTTTGTAAGTGTTTAATTGATAAGATAGTTTTTTGATAATTTTTGTGAACTGAATTTTTGCTGATCTACTATGTAGGATAGGTTTATTTTCAATTAGCATGTTCATTAAGCCATTTATGTCTTCCGTAAATTCTTTTGCTGTCTGCAGAATATCTTTTTTCCCCTTACACATTCCTACAAATAACATAAAATTATTTAACGAAAGCGGATATTTATCTTCATTTTTCCAGATATTTATTTCTAATGGTTTGAATATTTCTTTTTTTAATATCGATTCATTTTCTTCTTCATCTACTTTTATGGACTGGTCGCTGTCATATGTGTTACTATGGTTTGGTCCCATTTTGCCTAATTCCCATTTTGCCTAAAAATGAAATGGCACAGAAAAAAAAAAAAATAATAATAATTTGAAAAAATTAACTTCGCAACATGGACACGTTTGGAAGGCAGAAAAAAAGGTAAAAAAGAGGCTAGAGAAACGAAGGAGATTGACAAATAGCATAGTTGAAAAGTGCATACGTGCGATTTTACGACTTGCGGTATTGAACTGTCATTGCTTGATGGTGACACTAATAAAAATGCGTACGGACAAATTAGTATACAGTAAATGTTCGGTTATTTTATTATTTCTCCGGTAAATAATTCGATATCTACTTCGAATTTCATCGTAAATAAATAGACCTGTATACCGATTAAAATTAAGCATCCCTTGTTAGGACGCGAATGAAAAAAATTAAAGCAAATTTATTTCTTGCAAAAATAACTACACCGCTGCTTTACAGTCATTATTCCTTTTTTAACATGCGGCAAATCACCACATACTGATTGCTTTACCCCATGAAGTCGCGATCTGTTGTGGTTCGGATCTTATGTACATATATTACCGTACTGAAGAAAACTGTAATTCTATCTCGAATATTATAAGCTATCACTTGTGTATAAAAAACAGAAATTGTGACTCAGTCTAGTATAATAATGGATGTATCATTTATAAAAACAAATCGAGCGAGTAAATATATACCTGATATTTATTAATTAAAATATTTATTGCAAATTACGTTTTAAATGAAATGGATAGTGTATTCAATTAGATTTCGGCAACAGAAAATAAGAAAGCTGTCATTCGTTAAAAAAATTATTTCTCTTTTCATTTGCTATAAATTTTTGTTTTATATGTCAAAAGTACATTGTAAAATATTTGGTTAATTACATGCAATAGCGTCTTTTTATACTCTTTTTTTTTTTAAATTTTTTAGTGTTAAACTGTAATCTATCGGCAATTTGTTGAATTAAGACATTGTAAATAACAAAATGAAATGTTTTTTTTTTCTTTTCTTTTCTTTTTTTTTTGCTTTACCAAAAAATGGCGTCCATCCAGCAAACTTAAGAGATTATAAAAGGAAGAAGAGAATTATTAGTATCTAATTCGATTGAGCACTAGGGAAATAAAGGAAGCAAGACAAGGAGGACTGCAAACGAGAAAAACGAGAGTAATTGTACAAGGTGGTGATTTTTTATTTCAAAAGTTCGGAGTAAATATATAAACATTCAGGTAAAAAGGAAAAACATTCAAATACGAAATGATTGAGGTCTCATGCTAAATAACAGTTATAAGAGTGTACCGGTTAGTCAGAAGATATAGCGGGAGATAATCTATGAAGAGCGGAAGGCAATAAAGAGTGTCCTGTACATAGATTGCAAATAGCAGAAATCACTGAGTGACGAAGAAATAGAAAATAATAAAACCTCGAACGATTGGGTGTGAAGGCTGAATAGATAAGTACAGTGAAGCGGGATTAGAGGAAATTGAATGATAGCCATCAGAAAGAGCTGAAAACTTTTCGGTAAAAGGACTGCATTATGGCTGCGATTTGAGCTAAAGAATCGACTGATTTGTTTACAGCAATATCGATATGACTAGGCACCCACATAAAATTGATTTAGATAGTATATGTAGAAAAGAGATCATAAATAATAGATCGAGTTTGGATACTGAAGGAATATCACATAAGTAGAAAAGAGAAGGGATCAGAGAGCTAAGAGAACACTTTTACAGTCAGATATTAAGTATTTACGAGAATTACGAGAAGACGAAATAAATAAAATTGAACAGAAGATTGTAGTATGTTTGTTTGAAAAAATCATCGTGAGCATTTTAACTGACCTTTTCTTGGCTAAAATGTAACTGAAACCAAACAAAAGTAAAGCGAAAACAAATATGGAACTTTCAGGCTGAGCATTTTTACATGTTTCTTAATTTTCTACAACTAAAAATCTATTGCTAAATATTATCATATAAAATATATATACCACTCCAGACATGGATTTATGAGAACATTTAAAATATACGTATCTATTTTTATACGGTGCTTTTAATTCTATCTTCATTTTTATTCATTTCATACTTTCTGCTATAAACGTGATCATTTTTTTTATATTTTCCAGATTTATTTTTAATTTTATTTACTACCTTTAATACTATGCTAGTTTTACTTAGTTCCTTTTAAATGTTATTCAAATCATCATTTCCTTCCGATGTTTTCAACCTTAATTTACGTTTACATTACCATAAGTTCCTTTTATTATCAATGAACGCTGTAATAAACAATGTAATCTGTTTTTTTTTTTATAAAAATTGTTATAAGTGAACTTAAAGCGACAGTTCTTTTAGTTTTAATAAAAAAAAAAAAAAAAAGAACAATAAAAATTAAAAATTTAAGATAAGTTCATTAACTTATAAATAATTTAAAGTACTCGTATATACTATTAGATTAATAAAACTTATTTTGCCATGATTATGGAGTATGTAACTCGTAAACATGTCGGCTCTTTTTAATTCTTTAAAATATAATTTTCTGTAATATACGATTTTATAAATTTTTAATAAAACTTATTTATGCTTAATAAATCCGTATTAACTTTACTTTTCGGTTATTAACTTTTTAAATACACTTTTTGTTTCTTTTCCTAAGCCCAAAAAAATTAAGAAAAAGTAAAAAAATTATTCTCCGTTTATTTGTTTTATTTTTTCAATTTGTAATAAAGCGTTTGTCCGCTTAGAACTTTTTATCTAAAGTGTTTTACTTTCGTTTTTGCTGGAATTCCAAACTTTAATGTTTATGTCACACTAGACCGCAATAAGGCTTCTAATATACTGACTAATAAGGCGGGTAGGATTTATACAGCACTGGACTTTGAATGGAATAACTCGCAAATATTAATCGGAGTCGTTGTTTCGTATATATGTATATTTACATTAAACATTTTTAGCGGTATTTTTTCACTTCTGATTTTCGTATAAACGTTTTTGTTGTTTTTCGGAAAGAAAAAAAAAACTTTAACAGCGGAATCAGATAGCAAAAAAAAAATTCGACAATGATGACGCGTTGTTGCCAACATGAAATCATTCGTACGTATGTCTGATGTTTTTTTTATTCGCTGAGTAAGCGAAATCTTAAATTTAGGCAAAATGGGAAGTTACCGTTACTATTGCCTGTTATTTTGTTTCTGTTGTGTTTGTAATAACAGTTCGATGATTATTAATGATGTATATTCCATAACTACATTTATAAACATGTAAAAAGTACTATTAATTATATATCGGAACATTTAAGAGCCGGCATGACATTACGTAATATCTAACCTACAAATATATGTAAACAAATCATAGCATATATGCCAAATTGAATCAGTGTGACCATAACAGTTTCTGTTGCATCATCTGTTTTAGCGTTTTGGTCGTTTAATAATACAGTAGGACCTCGATTATCCGACTTCCGATTATCCGAGCAAAAAATTGCAACCGATTTCTGTCGATTATCCAATGTCCAAAAGTCGGTTAATTTTTTATTATCCGAATTTTCCCTTATTTTTGCACTAAATAAACAAAAGAATATAAATGTTCGCATAGCGTTGAGATCTTGTAACCAATGCGACATGTGATGACTAAGTAAAACTAAGTAGTAACGCATATCATATGACCTTGGTACCCCGAGTAATGGAGTGCGTGGGATATGTGAATCTGTTGTTTTGTCGATTTTCCCGCTAGTGTAACTCCAGTGTAAGTTGTGTTGAAGTTTTACTTAAATATTCGCGTCAAGTTTGCATAGTTAAATTCTTTTTTGCGTATTTGTCTTCTGTAAAATGAAACCTAGAGTTTTAGAAATTTCGAAGAAAAAACGAAAAAGTGTTAATAAGCCCAAACGTAAACGAGTCATGGTTTCCATCGAAAAAAAAATACACGCAATCAAACGAGTCGGTAAAGGAGAAAAACTATCCATTGTTGCTATTTCGTATGGTGTTTCAAGTAATACCGTGGGCGACTGGATGAGAAATGGAACCAAAATTCAATAGTTTTACACCGAAAGTGCATCAAATGCAGCCGATAGGAAATCTATGAAGTTAACTTACACGCCGAAAATTAATGAAGCTCTGTGTACGTTTGGTTCTATTCGGTAAGAAGCCGAGGACTACCGATATCAGGTCCGATCATTAAAGAAAAAGCCGAAATTTTGGCTTAAAAATTTCTCGATGACAGTAAAGGTTTCAAAGCTAGTGAAGGTTGGCTGCATAAATGGAAGGTATTTTATGGTATCCGCCAACTCAACATAAATGGTGAAAAAATGTCGGCCGACGAAGTAGAAGCGACGTTATACTCCGAAGAATTGTGTGACTTAATTTACAAAAAGAGTTACTGCATGGATCAAATCTTCAATGCGGATGAGACCGGTTTAAACTTTAAAATGTTGCCAACCAAAACTTTGGCGGAAAAAGCTGATCGTGAGGCACCGGGAGCGAAGAAGTCTAAGGAACGTGTTACAATTCTAACTTACGCAAATGCTTCGGGAACTCTCAAATTACCCTTATTAGTTGTGGGAAAATCAGCGAAACCTCGTGCCTTGAAAAATTACGATTTTCGAACATTACCAGTTGTGTACAAAAATCAAAAAAGCGCTTGGATGGACGCTAAACCTTTTCTGGGATTGGTTTTTCGACGAATTTGTACCACGTGTTGAAAAGTTTTTAAAAGAAAGTGGCCTTCCCCGGAAAGCTCTGTTGTTGATTGATAACGCACCGTCATATCCTGAAGTTGAATCGTTGAAAAGCAAACACATAATCGTAAAGTTTTTGCCACCCAACACAACCAGCATTGTACAACCCATGGACCAAGGAGTTATTATTTCATTCAAGAGAAATTATCGGAAGTGTCTTCTACAAGAAATTTTGCTGAATTGTGACGAACGAGACATCAATTTAACGAATTGTTTGAAGAACATTACAATGAAAGATATTATATTTTGGACTGCGGATGCTTGGAATTCTGTAAAAATATCATGTCTTAGAAAACATTGGTGTCCACTCTTAGATATAACCTATGATGATGATCGTACTCAAAAAAGTGACCCAAAGAACGATGACTGTGCTCCAACGTTGGAAAAAATACCCGGATGTGGTGACGTAAATGCGAATGATGTTGAAGAGTGGATAGTCGCAGACGACTCCGAGTTTAATATGAATGACGAAGAAATTGTCGAATCTGTGCTATGTGATTTCAATAAACCATCTTGCTCAGAGGAAATAGAAAAGGAATCGGAAGAGAAAATTTCGTATAATGCTGCTTATTCCGCTTTACAAATGAGTCTAAATTTTTTAGAAAAACAAGACGACGTTACCTCTCGAGGACTAATGGTATTCTGCAAGTGGCGAGACTTTGCCGCTAGAAAAAGAGTCAGTATACCTCAGCAAAAATCTATTACAGATTTTTTTTCAAAGAAATGATTTAACGATAATAAGTATGTACCAAAGAAATGATCTTTCTTTTTCGAATTGTCTTTTTTTTTAGTTTTAGGTTTTACCATTTTTTTAAATTTTTACACATGTTGAAGTGATTTTTTATTTTTAATTTTGTTTTGAAGAAGACTTTTTTTAAATTTTTAAATCTTAGTTATTACAGGGTGGTAGGTACATGTAATGTATTTACTCTGTTAGTTTTGTTTCAAACAAGAATTATTACGCAATACATATTTTTTCATTTTTAATTCGAAGTGATTTAATTTTTTTATTTTTAATTGCACATTTTCTACGTATCTTTTTCATTGTTTTCTGTTTGTTCAATCATTTCTATAAAATTCTTGCAATACAAAGTTTATTTATTGCGTTTTTTCAAAAATAAAAATAAAAGATAACGAAAAATCGATTATCCGATTTTTCACGACATCCGATCTTCGTTTGCCCCAATTAACTTGGATAATCGAGGTTCTACTGTATATTGTTAATTTTGGGTTTCTTTTCATTTTTTAATTTATTACCTGACATTATTGATTCGGAAGAATTTGTTGATAGTGCTCTTTTAGCAGCTCCATTTAAGAGTTGCGGTAACGGAAGAGTGGGGAAATTGGTGTCAACGTGTTTACATTTTTATTGTCATTTATTTTATCACTTACGTTGTTTGAAATGTCTTCATCTTCTATCGTGTTTGGACAGTTTTTACTAGTATGTCCTTTCTCGTTACATACAAAACATGAAACTGTGTCTGGAGATAGGGAATATTCGGTATGTTATTTCTTCATAGTGTATGAGTACTGTTTCAGGGATTTTTTTTTTTGATTTCCTTAAGGTATGCCAGTTTACTAATTTATTTAGTGTATTGTTTTCTTAAAATTACTTATTGCTTTTAAAAGTGTATGTAGTCTCTCTGGAAATTTGTTTTGCAATAAATAATATTATTCAAAGCTTAAATTATTATTTTTTACTTTACATATGTACTAATTATTTTATATTTATATTCAATTGTAAAATGTATTTTATTGTGAGTTAAAAAATGAAGAAATATTTTGAAATAATTAATTTTGTATTCCATTTAATGTGGTCCTATTTCATATTAAATATTTAGTAATTACTTGAAGTTTACCTATTTCATTAATATAAAATATTAAAAACTTATCCAATGTTAAAAATAATTTAATCAGTACATAATTTATTTTCAAATATTATTCAAATTTTTTTTTTTTTATATACGAGTAGTTAGTGCCTATATGGCTATTACTCGATTAAAGGTCTTTTATATATCATTGCTTATTTTTGTTTTAATAATAAAATCAGTAAGCATTTGGAGATTGTTTATGTCGAGGATATTTTTTTTCCGTTGATTATCGCGATGATGGTTGTACTTCTGGCAGGTTAGGATAATGTGATGAACCGTCAGCAGTATGTTGCAAATGTCGCATAGGGGCGGTGGTTGATTACTCAGTAGATATGAGTGAGTAATTTTTGAATGCCCAAGGTATATTCTGTTAACCACTGTTTCCAGCTTCGGTGAGCAGACATTACCAATGATTAGCGGCCAAGCGTCCACGCTTTTCTTTGAATATCCAAGTATACTTGGCCGGGCCTGGAACCGCTGATTCCACGAGTGTAAGATTTCCTGACTGTACCACTGTGTAAGGTCTTCCCCCAGCATTATCGGAAGATATGTTTGAGTTGGTCCTCTTGCTGCATGATTCACGATGTCATGGCCATCTATTCCTAGATGGCTCGGGATCCAAACGAAAGAGATACTGGTGTTTCGTTTATTTAATTCAGTAATGATAAGCAGTATTTGGTCTGCCGTTGCGCCACAGTCGAATTCATCGCTTCGATGTACTGCAATGCTAAGACTGAATCGGTCAGGATCGTATACTGGTCAGATGGCAATTCCAATATCTGCAGCAAACATTGAAGTAAGGCTAACATCTCGGCTGCAAGGACTGATGTCATATTCGACAAGCTGAAGGAATATATCCTTTTCCCGATGGAAAAATTTGTTAGTTTAAATTATAATTATTTAATTTTATGTTGCTAATGTTTCAATTGAAGTATTAATAGGTTTAGTTAAAAGACTGTATATAAAAACAGCTTATTTAAATTATTTATCACATATTTCCCTATTAGAAAATCCATTTTAATTGTGTATTAATCAATTTTAATGATCAATCAACCGATTTAAATACCTTAATCGATACACACAAAGTCACGGGGTAGAAAACCAAAAAAGCCAACTAACAAGCTGAAAGTGTGGAGGAGACCTAGACTTTGAGGAGTAAAAATTGTAACGTTATAAATCAGCTCCTCCTTGTTTCTTTTATTGTTGCTGTTTATTCATTGTCAATTGTGAAGAATATGAGTATATTTTATGTTTTACATGAAGTATAAAATGTTGGTTTAAATATTTAAGGGAGACAATGATTATGTTTTATTTACGTATTTATTTACTTATGCTCTTTTGTAACACAGAGTAAAAAATTCTACTCGCAACCAGGACCGAGTCCAAAATTTTGACGCGGAAGGGGTTTTTTTTTGGCATATTTATTTTATAAAAGATAATACATTTTTCACTAATATTCATACTGTTAATAATTCCAATTATTTTAATTTATATATTAATAATTTACATAAATGAATTACCATATAAACATCAATAAAAATTACATGTTATTGATTATATTCACAATAAAGAATTTTGCACAAAATATTAATCCTAAAAATATGGAGCATATTTTTTCTTTTTCTTTTTAATCGAAGAACACGCTAAAAAGCATCAATATTCATTACGAATTTTTGATTTTTTCAGATTTTTGTGTGCTTATAATTATTTCAGTTCTAATTGGTGGAGGGGGTTAACTTCTACTCCCCCCCCCTGGCACGGCATTACCCGTATCCGTCATTTACATTTTTTTTTTTTATGTAAAGATTGTTAAGTGTTATTTAGCCATTTCAAGATCGTCGTTCAGTCGCGTTTATACTTTTTGTTTTACGTGGGTTTCATTCTAAACGTGTGTTAATCGGTCTCACTCTATTTATATTACTGGTATTTTATTTCTCGTGGGTCAAAAAAAGATCGCTGTACATCTGTTATATATATTTTGATACTTAGCTCGATGGTGAGTTTTTATTGCTCTATTTTCATTTTTGTTTAAACTAACATCCTTATCATCATTATTATTAAGTTTTGTATATATTACAATTCTCATCCGCACATGAGACAGCTACATTCTCTGGCAGCGTGGCCACTTGTGAATCATAAAACTGTCATACAGAGATAAAGTTAAAAATAACAAATTAAGAATTCCACCTATATTTGTAAATAACATGAAAAATATTGCTTTCTTTTTTCTTTCTTTTTTTTTTATTTATTTAAATAAGTTGTGGGTCTCACAGGGCAAGTATGCCTGTTGTGTAAGTGTCCGAAACTCTTATTACCGTTTATTTAAGATACCAAATTACAATTATTCTAGTTTATCCTATACATCATAATAATAGTCAACTAAGTTTATATAACTTATGACATAGTACACACATACAAATACATACACACACCCCAAGTACTCATCTACATACCAATACATGAGGGTAGCAAAATATCTTCAAATATGAAGAAAAGAAAAGAAGAAGAAAAAGAAAATAAAGAAAGAAAGAAAAAGAAAGGAACAATAATAGAAAATTATAAAATTATCACGATTCGAGCCATATCGTGGGTTTTACTCTTTACACCATTCTTTCCCCGCCATTTCCTTACTTCCCCTTTCCACACACCAAGTTTTTCTTCATTTAGTATATGATGGGGTATTTTACTAATTAGTTTAATTAGAACTAAATCATCAGTATTATCAATTTGTAGATTTACACCCTGGGGGTAGATGTAATATATATTATTTTGGTTTCTTGTTAATCAAGTTTTTTGCCTAGATGGTAATTTTATACTATTGACATTAAATTCTAGTAATCTATAATATAAATAGTACATCCTGGGGGACATTTTGTTGTTTTCTTTCCACCAAGTTGATCCAGAATTGTTTTGCTTCCAGTAGGGGAGTATAAGTTTCAAACACCTTTTCTGTATTTTGCTTATTTTATTTATTTCCATTTTCTTAGTCTCACCCCATATTTGAATTCCATATAAAATTCTAGACATTATTATTGAATCATAATATATATATGTAATGTGCAATATGCTAAAACCTGTTTTATTTTATGTAAAGCTGGAATTGACACTGTCTTATTTTCAAATTTAAACTTTGAATGTGTTTTTTCCAGTTCAAGGATTTATTGATATATATATACCTAGATATTTAAAATTTTCTATGTTGTCAAGTGGTGGACAACAACACAAATGAGTGTTGTTATTTATATGCAGTTCATGTATGCAGTCATTATTATTATTGTGTGTCATGTGCTTGGTGCTGTTCCAAATGTGCAGTAATTTAGATTTATTTATATTAATACATAACCTCCTATCATGTGCCCATTTGCTAAAATTATCTATATCCTCTTGTAATAATCTTTCTGCTATTTCTAAATTCTTGTGTTCCATTAATAAGGCAATATCATCGGCAAACACATATACCTTTGCATTTTTAATATGCTTATGTAACAAATTAGTGTAAATGAAGAAGAGAATAGGGGCCAATATGGTGCTCTGACCTACTCTACAATGAATTGTTTTTTCATTACTTTTATTCCCTGCGATTTTTACTATACTTTTCCTATTTTTTATGTAATTCTTAAGTTGATTATTTATAATTCCCAAATTTTCTAAGTTCTTGACAAGTCAAACGCTTTAGATAGGTCAATAAATTTTGGCTAAACATAATACACAACCAATTTGTTTATAAAATAGTAAGACTTGACATAGAACTCCAATTAAAAATGTTCAAAATTTAGTATGTAAATGTTCCAACAAGTAGAAATGAGTAAAATCTTAACATTCATGGCAACAATGGTGTTTTCATTGCCCATAAATTCATAGTCAAAATACATATAACAAATAATGAAGAAAAAGCAGAAACAATTATTAATATATTATCATTACTTATATATACTTAGTAGGCAAATGTTTGTAGTTAAAAAACAAAAATGAAAACTATTGTACGTAAAATTGTTATAAAAATACATTTTTTATAGCAGTACTATGCACCAAGTGTGATACTACCATCCTAATCTAAAACACAGTTTCTGTTTTTTCACAACTCAAATAGAATGTAATTTGTAATAAATAAATAATAATATAAACAGTGTAAGAAAAGATACACATCAAAAAAAAAAAAAAAAAATGAAAAATTATATCATACTAAATTTTATAATCATTAATATATAGTACTGTTCAGTGGGGTTAATTCAGATAAAAGCAATCTCAGTATTTCGAATTTTTCTCATTTCTTTATTTACATTACTCTGTAAATTTTATGAAACCATTTGTGCATAAACATTATCAACAGCATAACCTCGGTTAAATGACTGACACAATTTGCACAAATATTAATTTACAACACAATCATATAACCATCCTAGAATGAAATCAGCCTACAAAATTTTTATTTGATTTATTTTTTCTGCAATTAAAGTAGTTTCCAAACTTCATAAATGACATTTCTTTATACAATTTGAATTCTTAATAATTATTTCATTTAATTTATTTCTGTTAGTTTCTTTTACTGTATACCTATTTGGTTTAGGGGTAAAATGATTTTATCTGACTTTCTACTTTGCCCTTTAGATTTATTTGCTTTTAGATTGATTTCATCAGAAAGTTTCCATAACTGAAAATTGATCTTTAGCATAACAATGATCAAGACAGATAGGTGCAATATCTACTAAAGGGCTCATTAGCTGCTCTTTAATAATCTCCATCTCTTTCAGTTTTTCACTATAATCTACTTTAAACACCCTTTTCATTCGTTCCCATTGATGCTGAGGTTCAATTTTTTTAACAGGTGGAGCATGATGAACTGCCTCTTTTTTATTAATATCACTAGTTTTCATTAATATTTCCATAGCTTTTTTTAAATACAGCTTGCAATTTTCCAATTTCTTACTTATATACATATTTTCATTTTGTTCCTTTGACAGGCTTTGAATAGTAACCGCCATTTCATTTATCTCAGACATACTATTTATGTTCTGATTATTTTCTAATGTAGTTCTATAACAGATGATTTGTTTTCTTGATGTACTTGTACATTAATGTCTTTTTCTACAAAATTTATGCAAATAGCATGTATATGCTTACACAGTCTATTTATATGACCATAGTAATAACAATCACATATAAACATATGACAACAAACTTCACATGTTGTGCTTTGCAGTTTACACTCTTCACAAACACTGCTTGTTTGTCTTACTGTATATGAATTAACATTCCAGCTGTTAGAATTACTTTGTAAAATATCATCTTTACTAATTTGTTGCCCTTTTTTATGTGCTCTATGTATCTTATGCAACCAATATTTTCCTTTCTGTCTAATGCCAGCTATATTCTTTTCCATTACTGTGTTGGCAACATGCTTCAACAGAGCCTCTATTAGTGTACCTGATCTTCTATTTACACGTCCATATAAATAAATATATTTTAAATGACACTGAAAGAACTCTAAATACATATTGATATTTATTCCTGTGGACGTTCTGTTATACTGGGCCCACATTTCAACATGTGACACATAATAGTTTGCAAAATAGTTTTCAAAATGAGCTAATCTTGGATTTAGGTGTATTCTTTATAAGAAATTTGTTAACATAATTGAAAAACTTTCTTGATTACTTTCACGTTGTAGAATATTCAGTTGCTTTAAAATATCTTCATGCAATCCCTTATATGGTATTTTTTTAGCATTCTTCTTCCAACACCAAATAGCATAATAATCGTTTTTCTACTTTTCTCATTTCTTCTTTCTAACTTTCATAATATGTCTTGTCATCATCTGACATAAAAATCTGTGACTTTAATACTCCAACAGTTTCTTTTACTGTACTGAAAAATAGCTTTATCGAAGTCTGTATAACACAGCTGCTTACACAAAAAGCATGAGGGGTACACCTTCTTCATATTCATTTATCACCATCACTGTTGTAATGAGAAAGCCATATGCGTTTGCATTAAATATAGTATCAATATATATTGTTTTACCGCAATATTTTCTTAATACATTTCTCTGCTTGGTGTACTAAGCACCGATACAAATTTATCTGTTTTTAAAAGTGGGTGCATTATATCCTTATTTTTAAATAATAATATAGGATTATCAAGTTTATTTACATGTTGTTTTACCCACAAAGCAACACTTGTACAGTCATCATTATGTAACCTACAACCATTTATTAACTTCAGCTGCTATGCAACATTATATACATCTTGCTTATCGATCAGGTTTTTTTCTTTTCAGTTGTTCTGCATATATTTCCACATATTATCTACTATCTTCCACATATGTTTTCCCATTTACAATTGATCTACCAACAGTTGTTTTTTTTTTTCTGTTCTCTGTTAAGAAAGCAGTATTTATAAGTTCTTATGCATGAAATAAATCAATGAACTTTTATGGAAACAACAAGAATATTTATAATGATTTTAAGATTAAAAATATTATAATTAAAATATGTAATAGTCATTTCAAAAAACAATTTTTTTCATTACTGTAATAACTGCAATGACAAACTAATTTTTGAAAACATAATTCTTAAAATCATTGGCCTCTCACGAAGATATCTAAGTAACTTTAATAACAAAAGAATGATTAAATTATCAGAAGTTACACTATAGTACAACTGAAAATATTAATTATAACACTAAAAATAAATAAAAAATGTTCTGTAACAGCTAATATCTCCACTGATAAACTACCAGTGAAGAAAATGAACTAAAAATACAGGAAGGGAAATACAGACATTTAAATTATAAATATTCATTAAATTATAAAAGTACATATATTTATTTAATACTAACATATTTATTCCTTTATGCATTTTATTCATATGTCTGTCCAAATTCCATTTTTTGTTAAACTGTTTACTGTAGATAAAGCAGTTAAATGCAACTCTATTACATGCAAACAAAATTGGAATAAACAATTAAAACTTTATTATGGTTTACAAAAATAGCATCAAAATAACATCAATTCCACATTTATATACCTTTTAAATAATTCAATCAACCATATTATACATAATTAAAATATAAATTTTGCATAACTAAAAAATGAAAATTATATTTTTGTTCGCTACAAACATTATAGCAGTATTGGTATTATTTAAATCATTTTTAATCGAAATATTGAAAAAATTAATCAATATTCATTAGTGTTAAATAAAGAATAACAAAAGGGATTTCCAGGATTACAATGAACATTTTTTACTGAAGTAAATTTAAGATTAAATAAACAGAAACTGTATTCACTTATCTGAATCAGCTTTGTGAAATAATTTTACATGCTCCTGTAAATATCTCCTCCTTAAAAATTTCTTTTGACACAATTGACAGTTTAAACTAAGTTCTTTCCTATTAATACTTGAGGAATGTCCTAAAGGCAATAAATTTAAATTATATATTTCAGCAAAAATAAAAACCGCAATCACTGACAAATTACATTTTTAATTAAAAACATTTCTACTATTATAAGATATTGAAATATACATGGTGGTCACTCAAATATAATTATTCCAGGTCCACATCCACCTGATTTTCTAATTACTAGAATTGTATAAAAAGAAAAGTGGATTTTTTTTTTTGTTACTATTGATAATGTTAGGCCACTGCAGCATATTTTATGTGAATAAACTATAATTTCCTAATTTATAATTGAGTAAAATACATTGAAAAATGTATTCATTTTTGACTTCAAATGATTTTTTTTTGGTTAAAATTATTGTGTGGCTATTTCAATTTTTTCCCCCACTTGGATGGACACTGCAGATAGATCCTTCTCCGAAATTTTGCATTCTTTTTTATTCCTGAATTATTCATATATAACATTACATGACAAAAGGGAAATCAACAACATTAAAGATCAGATGGTTAATTATTTTGCGTTAATTTTGCTAAGAACTGAAAATTAGTAAAAGCAATTTTGAAATAAAAATCCCCTTCGCTCCTCCAGATATAATCTCTGTACGGTTATTGCAAATATCATGAAACACTTGGAAAAATTAATCACAAATCGAAGTTAGCAAATTTTAGAAATATACACCACTCGTTGAAAACCATTTTGTAGTATTCATTCGTCGTTGCGATAGCCTAGTTGCTAGAACGTTTGACTTCTGATATGGAGGTCACAGGTTCGATCCTGAGCGACGACGAACTTATTACTAGAATTAAATAAATAAATAATCGCTAATAATCACATGGAGGGCAATGGCAAATCACCATGTACAACATCATATGCGCGCTAGGTCAGTACACAGCAGACACACATGGGACTGCACTTGTATATCGATAAATCAAACAATTACTAATCAGTTCCGAATGTAGTCTTGCGTGTGTACACATTCGTATTGCATATAATAATTGCTATGAACACTATGCCTATGTCTGTACAGCTGAGATGTACGAATAGGTAGTCGCCGACGCTCAGAAGCTGGGTATGGCACTATAAAGAAAAAGTACTCATTTGTATTAAGCAATACAAAAGTGATAAAATAATTAGAATTAAAATTCTCACATAATACGATTATTACAATAATGGCCACATTGATTCATTAATAAGTCTTAACCGACAATTTATCGATGCAATTAATAACGTAGTTAGCATTGAATTTAAGACACTGGGGTACAATTACTATTTAAATGTTATAGTTCTTTTTTTTAATTTACAAATAACTAGCAACTTACAATTGAAAGTTGAAAACAAATAATTCTCTTTAATTGGTCGACCTATTTTTAAAAAATAATCTTTATGTATTTCAAGTATAAATAAGTAAATAATCAATTCTCTAAAATATAAATTTATAATTTGAATTCATTTCTCTAATGCAAAATAGTTTTATTTATGTAACATTTGATTCAGTTAATTTCAATTAACAGAATTAAATGAATTTGTATGTATCGGTGATTGAGCGATGTGTGGAAATTTATATAAATGCAAGTACTAATGTTACGATTTCTTTGAAACAAAAATGAGTAATGGACTACTTTAATACAGCGATTATTTAGATCGCTACATAAAACCTGCATTAGTTTGAATAATTAAAACAACAAGCGGTTATAGGCAGTAAAAAGCATTGCAGTTACTTTATCTACTTTACAGATATAACAAACATCGAGGTTGTGTAAAACAAGTAAATTTATCGATGTTCATATAAGACTGAATTAGTGCTTTCAAACAAGAATATAATAAAAGTAATATAATTTGACAGTATTTTCGTTAATATATACATATTTTTTTACATCCATATTTAATTGTATAATTTCACGGAATAACAGAAAATTCCACATCCATCAAGTAATATTTAACAGAAACATTGATGTTTCCCATACTTACAAAAAGACTGAAATAATTAAACAAATTTTACTGTTAATGAACGCCTGTATTAAAAAAAGGATCATCTTAACACTTCCTTTACGTAAATTTATGTATATATAAACAAAGATGAATTTTTAAAATGTATTAACATATATATGGCATCATTATAAGAAAAAAGTATTTGATACATTATAAATGTTACCCTATTTATGTATTATATATCCAGGGCCGGATTAAGGAAAAAATACCCCGGGGTCAAATAATTGCTGAAGGCCCCCTTAATTTTCCCCTCAATAATTGAAGTACACATTTTTATTTTACTTATTCGGTAAATTAATAAAATCAACCCTTAATAATTAATTACGTGATACACGCGTCGAGATTTTTTAATAGCGAAACTTTCAATTAAATCGTCAAAATTTAATTCACGAAGTATGTCGCATTCGGAACTCAACATCACCATGAAAATCAGAATGATATATCCGTACTTTTCATACTTGTAATTTTCAATTTTTGAATGATTAGCGGGTAGCCCTTTTTCAGTGAAGGCCCTATTTTGGTGACAGGCCCGGGGACACTGGCTCTATATATATCACATCAGCTAAATGAAAGTTCACACGGTACAACAGTTAAAATATGATATATTACATAGGTTTGTCTCAATAAAAATTGATTTTTTCGGAAGAACGTAAATTTTATCAAGCTGATATAGTTAGGCAAAATGGCAATTTATAATATATTTCTTTTAAAATAAGAATAAAAATTTAAACAAATATTTTATATTACCGTGCTTTGTTCTTAAATGCCTATAAAGATTCTTCTTCGACGAGTAGTGAAGATTGCACTCCGGACACTCCACAACGGCCATTATAAAATAAATTTTATCAATAGGAAAGTGTAAAAATATAACCAGCTATATCAATTGAAATTAATAATAGAAAACCCACTACACCAATAATTAAATTAAAAATAAAGAACAAACGTACACCAATAACGAAATTAAAAATATCCAAATTTACTTAACAGTACAAAAACCACATACACCAAAATGTAAATAACAATACACAAATTTATTTAACACTATAGAAACCGCTTTTACCAATAATCAAAATCACATTGAACATATACTTAATACAGACAAAAAAATTTAATTTAAAAATAAACTGAAAACAAACATTTAATACAAAGGACAAAAAAAGCACGTTTCACGCTTCATTCGAAATCGCTGAAACACAAAGAACACACCGGATAAGACAGTTTGGCTAAACTCCATTCGCAATGCTAAAATTGACACTTTGCAACGTGACACAATCGTACCACTTTTTTTGCTTCTTTCCATATCCGCGCCAGTAGATTGCACCGGCAGATGTTAGCTGTACGCTTGATGTCCTAAAACTATCAACAATTAACATTTATCCGGTTTTGCTGTAACTGAATAAGTTTGAATTTCAGTGTTCTAATATGTTATAAAGTGTATGATGTACCCCATATTTGTATTACATAGTTATATTAATTGCATCCGAAAGCACAACTATGAATACTGTATGATATATTCTACTACATTACTCTTTGTATTGTAATCAACATAAAAAAAAAGTTTTATAGTTCAACTTTAATTTGAAGAAGCTCGGATATTACACAGCATTATGCATCGAGCGAAAGATTATATTTACAAAATAGTTATAAAAGCGATTAACAATGAAAATTTGAGAAATTATCTTCTATATGCAGTATGTAATGGTTTTCAAATCGTAGTTCCAACATATGGTTTGAATATTAAAAAAAAAAAATTGTCGATTTATAAATGCATAATTAAAACATTACAGTTATTATTTAAATATACCCGTATGGTTAGGAATTTTTTAAAGAGGCATTTTGTAATAATAATGATAAGCAGAAATTAAAGGGAAATAAAGTTCAGAAAGAATTTTACGGCAATACAACAAATTATTCAACTAACAACAATCTCAGAAACCATAATTATACTTTCGAACGTAGAAAAAATGTCTATTATTTGTGAACTTATTTTGTATAGTACATAAAAAATGCAATATGAGACACAGGATTTCTGAAGTAATTAAGGTGCTTTAAAAAAATTTAATGGTAAACGATCTTTACATAATGTTTACAATTACATTCAGTTAAAAGTTGTCTATTTAACCATTATCATTAAATACATATTCAGATATGCAAATATAAGAACAGAATGGTGCAAATGTAAGTTGATGTACAATTATGATAAGGAAGACGCGTTTTTTTATAAACAAGTGTAAATAAAAACTCGCAAAGCATTGACGATTTTAATAAAATGTTATGTGAATTCCGACGGCTAATCTCTGTGGAAATTGTTCACGTAAATAATTTTTTTTAAAATCACTTTCTCCCGAAAATAATTAATAAATTTATGTTCACTTCAGTTGAAATTTTATAGGCTTTGTTTTTCTTCCCTCCAGATCACATTTTTTTTTTGTAACCTTCGCTATTTTTAAACTAGTTTTATTTTTACAATTTTTATTTTGCACGTATTTATTTTAAATGATTTCGAGTTAAAGTTAGTAGTAAGTGTATAAAAAATATTTCACATCGTTCAAAAATAAAACAATTATAAATACTCTTTATATAATTTATTATAATATTAAGCAAACTTTTCTAATATAAAATATGTAACATTTGTTTAAATATTTTAAAATAAGAAGTTCACCTCGCTGTTGGTTTTGACCTTTAGTACATGCATACGTTGATGAATCCCTTAAGCATTAGACTCGCACCCATTATCCCTCGACCAATTTCTCATTAACACGAGTAGGTCTAAAATATTGTAATATAGTATTGTATATAAAAACAGTACGATCGTGTCGCGTTGCAAAGTGTCATTTCTAGCATTGCGAATGGAGTCTAGCGAGTGACAGTTTGTACACAAGTTAACATACTTGCGTAAATTGCCATTAGGAGCGCATCAAAAACGATAAATTAAAAAGCGGAAAGCTTATTTTATAAATTTTTTTATTCACGGGGAACTCAGGTCACAAGTGATCAATTTTGAAATTTAAAGTGTTGTTTATGTTTACATTTTGTTGTGTATATTATCCCGTAAGTATATGAAAATGTAAGATCAGAATTTGTTAATGTATATTATTATTTATAGATTTGAAACGGTTAATGTTGAACGGCTATTTTAAAAAATAAAATACAGCGTAACCTATTTTATATGAAAAACCGGTTAATGCGAAATGCGAATTTGGTCTAGAATTAAATCCGTATATTTATGTGTATTTTATACTGATAATATAAAAACGAAAATAAACAAGGTTCGCTAATACGAAAATTTAATGTTTTGTGAAAAAAAAAGAATTATATTTTTTTAAGAAATTCGATTGATAACCCGGCAATTGTGACGATTAAATGAATACTTTAATATCGATGAAAAAATATTACGAAAATTGCTGCTTTATTCAAGGAAATCGTGTAGGAATTATATAAAAAAACGTCAAATGAATAACAGTAAGAAGAAAGCAGCAAATAGTAGGACTATAACATGTAAGTGTCCGAAACGTAATGAAAACTTTTTCTACGTTAACAAAGGGTTGTCGATTTTTGGTGCTTTTCTGAATGCTAAAGCTCTTAAAAACAATTTAAATCAATTGCAACAAGTTGTATAAAATATCAATTCAACAATAAACGATATGCGGAAGAAAATTATTGTTTTTTTTAATTTGTAAAAATTGAAACAATGCATGCTGTAATTATGTAAGCGTTTATAATGAATATCTTAACTCTATTTATCTGCTTCATTTCAAAACTTGTGTAACTGTATACAGTATTAATTTTTGGAAAACACTTATATTAAATGATATTTAATACGAAGTCTGGTTAATATAATAAATATTTTTGGTACCTACAGTTCTAATTAATTTCAACTACAGTTCAAATATTGTTAAGAATAGAAAAAATCTGAGGACTTTCGTTCAAATGTATATCGCGTATTAAAGGCTTATTTGCTGTTATTTTTCAAAATCTACAGAATAAAAAAGAATTACGAACTATTTAGGAATAATAATTTAAACAATTTTAGATATGAAAATGTATGTGTTTTATATGTTGAATCAAGTAAACAGATATTATTTCCGTATCTTTTTATTAATCCTTTTTGATAAAAGTAATGTAACTGACTGTACTTCTTTATGAGGTCAGAAAAACTATTCTTCTTTAGAACCTAATTGTTTTTTTTGATGTTCTGCATATATTTCCACATATTATCTACTATCTTCCACATATGTTTTCCCATTTACAATTGATCTACCAACAGTTGTTTTTTTTTTTCTGTTCTCTGTTAAGAAAGCAGTATTTATAAGTTCTTATGCATGAAATAAATCAATGAACTTTTATGGAAACAACAAGAATATTTATAATGATTTTAAGATTAAAAATATTATAATTAAAATATGTAATAGTCATTTCAAAAAACAATTTTTTTCATTACTGTAATAACTGCAATGACAAACTAATTTTTGAAAACATAATTCTTAAAATCATTGGCCTCTCACGAAGATATCTAAGTAACTTTAATAACAAAAGAATGATTAAATTATCAGAAGTTACACTATAGTACAACTGAAAATATTAATTATAACACTAAAAATAAATAAAAAATGTTCTGTAACAGCTAATATCTCCACTGATAAACTACCAGTGAAGAAAATGAACTAAAAATACAGGAAGGGAAATACAGACATTTAAATTATAAATATTCATTAAATTATAAAAGTACATATATTTATTTAATACTAACATATTTATTCCTTTATGCATTTTATTCATATGTCTGTCCAAATTCCATTTTTTGTTAAACTGTTTACTGTAGATAAAGCAGTTAAATGCAACTCTATTACATGCAAACAAAATTGGAATAAACAATTAAAACTTTATTATGGTTTACAAAAATAGCATCAAAATAACATCAATTCCACATTTATATACCTTTTAAATAATTCAATCAACCATATTATACATAATTAAAATATAAATTTTGCATAACTAAAAAATGAAAATTATATTTTTGTTCGCTACAAACATTATAGCAGTATTGGTATTATTTAAATCATTTTTAATCGAAATATTGAAAAAATTAATCAATATTCATTAGTGTTAAATAAAGAATAACAAAAGGGATTTCCAGGATTACAATGAACATTTTTTACTGAAGTAAATTTAAGATTAAATAAACAGAAACTGTATTCACTTATCTGAATCAGCTTTGTGAAATAATTTTACATGCTCCTGTAAATATCTCCTCCTTAAAAATTTCTTTTGACACAATTGACAGTTTAAACTAAGTTCTTTCCTATTAATACTTGAGGAATGTCCTAAAGGCAATAAATTTAAATTATATATTTCAGCAAAAATAAAAACCGCAATCACTGACAAATTACATTTTTAATTAAAAACATTTCTACTATTATAAGATATTGAAATATACATGGTGGTCACTCAAATATAATTATTCCAGGTCCACATCCACCTGATTTTCTAATTACTAGAATTGTATAAAAAGAAAAGTGGATTTTTTTTTTTGTTACTATTGATAATGTTAGGCCACTGCAGCATATTTTATGTGAATAAACTATAATTTCCTAATTTATAATTGAGTAAAATACATTGAAAAATGTATTCATTTTTGACTTCAAATGATTTTTTTTTGGTTAAAATTATTGTGTGGCTATTTCAATTTTTTCCCCCACTTGGATGGACACTGCAGATAGATCCTTCTCCGAAATTTTGCATTCTTTTTTATTCCTGAATTATTCATATATAACATTACATGACAAAAGGGAAATCAACAACATTAAAGATCAGATGGTTAATTATTTTGCGTTAATTTTGCTAAGAACTGAAAATTAGTAAAAGCAATTTTGAAATAAAAATCCCCTTCGCTCCTCCAGATATAATCTCTGTACGGTTATTGCAAATATCATGAAACACTTGGAAAAATTAATCACAAATCGAAGTTAGCAAATTTTAGAAATATACACCACTCGTTGAAAACCATTTTGTAGTATTCATTCGTCGTTGCGATAGCCTAGTTGCTAGAACGTTTGACTTCTGATATGGAGGTCACAGGTTCGATCCTGAGCGACGACGAACTTATTACTAGAATTAAATAAATAAATAATCGCTAATAATCACATGGAGGGCAATGGCAAATCACCATGTACAACATCATATGCGCGCTAGGTCAGTACACAGCAGACACACATGGGACTGCACTTGTATATCGATAAATCAAACAATTACTAATCAGTTCCGAATGTAGTCTTGCGTGTGTACACATTCGTATTGCATATAATAATTGCTATGAACACTATGCCTATGTCTGTACAGCTGAGATGTACGAATAGGTAGTCGCCGACGCTCAGAAGCTGGGTATGGCACTATAAAGAAAAAGTACTCATTTGTATTAAGCAATACAAAAGTGATAAAATAATTAGAATTAAAATTCTCACATAATACGATTATTACAATAATGGCCACATTGATTCATTAATAAGTCTTAACCGACAATTTATCGATGCAATTAATAACGTAGTTAGCATTGAATTTAAGACACTGGGGTACAATTACTATTTAAATGTTATAGTTCTTTTTTTTAATTTACAAATAACTAGCAACTTACAATTGAAAGTTGAAAACAAATAATTCTCTTTAATTGGTCGACCTATTTTTAAAAAATAATCTTTATGTATTTCAAGTATAAATAAGTAAATAATCAATTCTCTAAAATATAAATTTATAATTTGAATTCATTTCTCTAATGCAAAATAGTTTTATTTATGTAACATTTGATTCAGTTAATTTCAATTAACAGAATTAAATGAATTTGTATGTATCGGTGATTGAGCGATGTGTGGAAATTTATATAAATGCAAGTACTAATGTTACGATTTCTTTGAAACAAAAATGAGTAATGGACTACTTTAATACAGCGATTATTTAGATCGCTACATAAAACCTGCATTAGTTTGAATAATTAAAACAACAAGCGGTTATAGGCAGTAAAAAGCATTGCAGTTACTTTATCTACTTTACAGATATAACAAACATCGAGGTTGTGTAAAACAAGTAAATTTATCGATGTTCATATAAGACTGAATTAGTGCTTTCAAACAAGAATATAATAAAAGTAATATAATTTGACAGTATTTTCGTTAATATATACATATTTTTTTACATCCATATTTAATTGTATAATTTCACGGAATAACAGAAAATTCCACATCCATCAAGTAATATTTAACAGAAACATTGATGTTTCCCATACTTACAAAAAGACTGAAATAATTAAACAAATTTTACTGTTAATGAACGCCTGTATTAAAAAAAGGATCATCTTAACACTTCCTTTACGTAAATTTATGTATATATAAACAAAGATGAATTTTTAAAATGTATTAACATATATATGGCATCATTATAAGAAAAAAGTATTTGATACATTATAAATGTTACCCTATTTATGTATTATATATCCAGGGCCGGATTAAGGAAAAAATACCCCGGGGTCAAATAATTGCTGAAGGCCCCCTTAATTTTCCCCTCAATAATTGAAGTACACATTTTTATTTTACTTATTCGGTAAATTAATAAAATCAACCCTTAATAATTAATTACGTGATACACGCGTCGAGATTTTTTAATAGCGAAACTTTCAATTAAATCGTCAAAATTTAATTCACGAAGTATGTCGCATTCGGAACTCAACATCACCATGAAAATCAGAATGATATATCCGTACTTTTCATACTTGTAATTTTCAATTTTTGAATGATTAGCGGGTAGCCCTTTTTCAGTGAAGGCCCTATTTTGGTGACAGGCCCGGGGACACTGGCTCTATATATATCACATCAGCTAAATGAAAGTTCACACGGTACAACAGTTAAAATATGATATATTACATAGGTTTGTCTCAATAAAAATTGATTTTTTCGGAAGAACGTAAATTTTATCAAGCTGATATAGTTAGGCAAAATGGCAATTTATAATATATTTCTTTTAAAATAAGAATAAAAATTTAAACAAATATTTTATATTACCGTGCTTTGTTCTTAAATGCCTATAAAGATTCTTCTTCGACGAGTAGTGAAGATTGCACTCCGGACACTCCACAACGGCCATTATAAAATAAATTTTATCAATAGGAAAGTGTAAAAATATAACCAGCTATATCAATTGAAATTAATAATAGAAAACCCACTACACCAATAATTAAATTAAAAATAAAGAACAAACGTACACCAATAACGAAATTAAAAATATCCAAATTTACTTAACAGTACAAAAACCACATACACCAAAATGTAAATAACAATACACAAATTTATTTAACACTATAGAAACCGCTTTTACCAATAATCAAAATCACATTGAACATATACTTAATACAGACAAAAAAATTTAATTTAAAAATAAACTGAAAACAAACATTTAATACAAAGGACAAAAAAAGCACGTTTCACGCTTCATTCGAAATCGCTGAAACACAAAGAACACACCGGATAAGACAGTTTGGCTAAACTCCATTCGCAATGCTAAAATTGACACTTTGCAACGTGACACAATCGTACCACTTTTTTTGCTTCTTTCCATATCCGCGCCAGTAGATTGCACCGGCAGATGTTAGCTGTACGCTTGATGTCCTAAAACTATCAACAATTAACATTTATCCGGTTTTGCTGTAACTGAATAAGTTTGAATTTCAGTGTTCTAATATGTTATAAAGTGTATGATGTACCCCATATTTGTATTACATAGTTATATTAATTGCATCCGAAAGCACAACTATGAATACTGTATGATATATTCTACTACATTACTCTTTGTATTGTAATCAACATAAAAAAAAAGTTTTATAGTTCAACTTTAATTTGAAGAAGCTCGGATATTACACAGCATTATGCATCGAGCGAAAGATTATATTTACAAAATAGTTATAAAAGCGATTAACAATGAAAATTTGAGAAATTATCTTCTATATGCAGTATGTAATGGTTTTCAAATCGTAGTTCCAACATATGGTTTGAATATTAAAAAAAAAAAATTGTCGATTTATAAATGCATAATTAAAACATTACAGTTATTATTTAAATATACCCGTATGGTTAGGAATTTTTTAAAGAGGCATTTTGTAATAATAATGATAAGCAGAAATTAAAGGGAAATAAAGTTCAGAAAGAATTTTACGGCAATACAACAAATTATTCAACTAACAACAATCTCAGAAACCATAATTATACTTTCGAACGTAGAAAAAATGTCTATTATTTGTGAACTTATTTTGTATAGTACATAAAAAATGCAATATGAGACACAGGATTTCTGAAGTAATTAAGGTGCTTTAAAAAAATTTAATGGTAAACGATCTTTACATAATGTTTACAATTACATTCAGTTAAAAGTTGTCTATTTAACCATTATCATTAAATACATATTCAGATATGCAAATATAAGAACAGAATGGTGCAAATGTAAGTTGATGTACAATTATGATAAGGAAGACGCGTTTTTTTATAAACAAGTGTAAATAAAAACTCGCAAAGCATTGACGATTTTAATAAAATGTTATGTGAATTCCGACGGCTAATCTCTGTGGAAATTGTTCACGTAAATAATTTTTTTTAAAATCACTTTCTCCCGAAAATAATTAATAAATTTATGTTCACTTCAGTTGAAATTTTATAGGCTTTGTTTTTCTTCCCTCCAGATCACATTTTTTTTTTGTAACCTTCGCTATTTTTAAACTAGTTTTATTTTTACAATTTTTATTTTGCACGTATTTATTTTAAATGATTTCGAGTTAAAGTTAGTAGTAAGTGTATAAAAAATATTTCACATCGTTCAAAAATAAAACAATTATAAATACTCTTTATATAATTTATTATAATATTAAGCAAACTTTTCTAATATAAAATATGTAACATTTGTTTAAATATTTTAAAATAAGAAGTTCACCTCGCTGTTGGTTTTGACCTTTAGTACATGCATACGTTGATGAATCCCTTAAGCATTAGACTCGCACCCATTATCCCTCGACCAATTTCTCATTAACACGAGTAGGTCTAAAATATTGTAATATAGTATTGTATATAAAAACAGTACGATCGTGTCGCGTTGCAAAGTGTCATTTCTAGCATTGCGAATGGAGTCTAGCGAGTGACAGTTTGTACACAAGTTAACATACTTGCGTAAATTGCCATTAGGAGCGCATCAAAAACGATAAATTAAAAAGCGGAAAGCTTATTTTATAAATTTTTTTATTCACGGGGAACTCAGGTCACAAGTGATCAATTTTGAAATTTAAAGTGTTGTTTATGTTTACATTTTGTTGTGTATATTATCCCGTAAGTATATGAAAATGTAAGATCAGAATTTGTTAATGTATATTATTATTTATAGATTTGAAACGGTTAATGTTGAACGGCTATTTTAAAAAATAAAATACAGCGTAACCTATTTTATATGAAAAACCGGTTAATGCGAAATGCGAATTTGGTCTAGAATTAAATCCGTATATTTATGTGTATTTTATACTGATAATATAAAAACGAAAATAAACAAGGTTCGCTAATACGAAAATTTAATGTTTTGTGAAAAAAAAAGAATTATATTTTTTTAAGAAATTCGATTGATAACCCGGCAATTGTGACGATTAAATGAATACTTTAATATCGATGAAAAAATATTACGAAAATTGCTGCTTTATTCAAGGAAATCGTGTAGGAATTATATAAAAAAACGTCAAATGAATAACAGTAAGAAGAAAGCAGCAAATAGTAGGACTATAACATGTAAGTGTCCGAAACGTAATGAAAACTTTTTCTACGTTAACAAAGGGTTGTCGATTTTTGGTGCTTTTCTGAATGCTAAAGCTCTTAAAAACAATTTAAATCAATTGCAACAAGTTGTATAAAATATCAATTCAACAATAAACGATATGCGGAAGAAAATTATTGTTTTTTTTAATTTGTAAAAATTGAAACAATGCATGCTGTAATTATGTAAGCGTTTATAATGAATATCTTAACTCTATTTATCTGCTTCATTTCAAAACTTGTGTAACTGTATACAGTATTAATTTTTGGAAAACACTTATATTAAATGATATTTAATACGAAGTCTGGTTAATATAATAAATATTTTTGGTACCTACAGTTCTAATTAATTTCAACTACAGTTCAAATATTGTTAAGAATAGAAAAAATCTGAGGACTTTCGTTCAAATGTATATCGCGTATTAAAGGCTTATTTGCTGTTATTTTTCAAAATCTACAGAATAAAAAAGAATTACGAACTATTTAGGAATAATAATTTAAACAATTTTAGATATGAAAATGTATGTGTTTTATATGTTGAATCAAGTAAACAGATATTATTTCCGTATCTTTTTATTAATCCTTTTTGATAAAAGTAATGTAACTGACTGTACTTCTTTATGAGGTCAGAAAAACTATTCTTCTTTAGAACCTAATTGTTTTTTTTGAGTAATATAAAAAATTAAAGCTTCTTGATCTATTTCATGTTTTTTTATATTAAATCAATTTCTATATACGTAATACTGGATAATTTTATCTGACGGAAAATAACAAGAAGTAAGTGGTTTTGGGCTTTGGTCTCAAAACATCTGATTAACAAATTTCTTCAAATGTAGTTGAATATATTTCGTTGATAAGAAATGTTTTCCTATCAATTTCTTTATTTCTTCTGCCAAAAATGGATGTAAATATTTAGTAAATGCCGATTCACCAACAGAATGGTTATGGTTTAGAGTGATTTTTAAACATATTCTTACTACTGTTGGTATATCTTCGTTCGTTGATAATTTTTGTTTAACTTCTTTTAAAACTTAAAAAATATCAATTTTAATTTATAAAGCTATATTTGATTGTTAAGATGTATTTTATTATTAGACTGCGTAATTTACTATTTGTTATAATGAAACATTAACATTGTATTCATCAGTCGTATACTGAGAGTAGACTATGATCTTCATTAAATACATTCTAGCCTCACAAAAATTTTTCATCGATGGATGTATACAGAACCTTTTTTATTGTGTAGAAAAATGATCATCATGCCAAAACAATAAATTAATCTTTTAATCAAAACAATGAACTTAACCTTTAGGTAAGTATATATTTTACTAGAATTGTAAATAAATGTACCATATATTTCGATGTTGAATTTTTATATCGTCCTGGACCACAGAAACATTTAAATATTTTTTTTAAAACAAAAGAAAATGAGTTTTTGAAAAAATCAATACTTAAATTTCCACTCTGATTGTTTTTTTTTTTTTTTAAATAATTTATGATCTAAAAATTAATTAAACCCTTTTAGAATAAAGCATAACACAGGTTTCTAGTAATAAATATATGTCAACTATCATGTATTAAAGATTTAATGTAAAGATTATTTTTCTGTATCATATTTCTTAGTGCAAAATTGAAGAAAATTGTATATATATGGGAGAACATTTTAATTATCTTCATGTTATAAATAAAATGTCAGAAAAAAATTCGGTGATGATATTGCATTGTTCATTATTTTTTATTTTTTTTTTTTTTTTTTTTTTCTCCTAAGATCGCATATGAGGGTTTCCATGTGCCGTGTTTAAATACTGGGGCTATTACAGCACATGGAGCCTACTTTAGGGGATTAAACGCGATAGAACAGATCGCTGCTCCGCATGTAAGCTAATACAGCTGCGACCGCGGGCGGAGCATTTGACAGTATCGTAGAACTAGAGGAAGTGGTGAAGTGCATGGATCGTGGTACTGCAAAAGAGGGACATTCGAGAAGTAGGTGATTGGTGGATGGGGCGCTCGGTTGACTACAAAAGGGGCAGACATTTGGGGGTTCCTGGCTCGTGAATATGTAGCCGTGCGAGAGGGTTGTATGTCCTATTCGGAGACGATTCAGGACAGAAAAATCTCTGCGGGAAACTCCGTCTGTGGGCCACCAAGGCTCCGTGGTTGTTTTTATGCTTCGGAGAAATGTACTTGAAGATCTCCATTCCTGTTGCCATTCTTCTCCAGTTTGCTGCATAAATAAATGAGCCAATGTAGGGGGAAGAGGGGGGTTGTGTGGTATTGGAGAGAACAATGTCGCCTGAGCTGCTCGATTGACACGCTCATTGCCTGGATTCCCAACATGAGCCGGCACCCATAGGAAGGACATTTCGGAGTTTAAATGTGATAACCTGTATAATAGGTAATGTACCTTCCTTACCAAAGGGTTGTTGGATTTAATCCCCGAGATGAGTTGAAGGGAGTTTAGAGAGTCAGTTATGAGTAGGGCCTTTTGGGACTGGGGGTTGCTATCGGTATAGTGTTGAATGCAAAAGACTATCGCGTATATTTCAGCGTCAAGTGCTGTATAGCAATCGTGCAGTCTAACTGACTCTGCTGCCCCTGAGACTTCGAAGGAGCATGCCGCCGGTGACTGATAACCTATTGCCTTCGCTCCATCTGTGTAGAGGCATGCATGGTCTGTGTAGCTCGCTATGATATTTGTTGCTATTTGTGCTATGTTTGGGGGGTATTGAGCTTTGTTAAATTTTGTCAGCGATATGTTGATGTTTGTGATTGGCTGACTCCAAGGTGGTGCGGTTGCTGCGAAGTCTGGCAGAGTTCTTGGGATTGAAAAGATTTGGAAACGATCCATAACCGAAAAAAGTTCGGGTACTGGGTCATTCCCAAACCTCATATTAGGAGATATTGTCGGGGTTTTGGTACTACTAAGGAGGGTGCTCATTTCTTTAAAGTTATAGTACTTCCTATAGTAGGACAGCGGGGGACAACCTGCCAGTGCATACAAACTTATAACCGGAGAAGAGGGATGAACAGAAAGGATAGACCGGAGGGCAGCAGAATGTATAGGATCTAAGGATCTTAGCACACTTTTAGCGGCTGAGGAGTACACCTGGCACCCGTAATTAATTCGTGACAGGATAATCGATCTGTAGATTGTAAGAAGTAATTTTGGGTTTATATTGTACTTGTAATTTGATAGATATTTCAGGATAGACAAGGATTTTAGGCACTTGGTTTTGAGCTCAGCTATGTGAGAGCGCCAGGAAAGTTTTTTTATCAAATATTAGGCCTAGAAACTTGACTGATGGACGATTTGGGATAGGAAAACCATTTAGACTCAGGAATACGCTGGGAAGTGGGTTTTGGCGTCCCCTGTGGAAATCAACACATATTGTTTTTGTTAAGGAAAAGGTCAGACCGTTATCATTGGACCACTTTTGTAAATTTTCAATGGATTTTTGGAGGATATTTTGAGCGTTTATAGGATGGTTGGACGATAAGGATATATTCAGGTCATCAACGTAGAGCCGGGACGTTGCTGGGGCGGCGCAAGGCAGTCAGTTATATCATTGATATAATATATGAACAAGGTTGCGCTTAAAGCGAAACCTTGTGGCACACCATTTTCCAACAGCATCAGTTCAAACGTTGACGAACCAATCGTAACTTGGATCGTTCTATTGTCTAAGAAGCTGTGTAGGTATTTACCCAATTTTCCAGCGATTCCCGCCGTTCGCAGTTTTAGTAGTAAGCCATGACGCCACAGGCGGTCAAATGCTTTTTGTAAATCGAAAAATACTGCGTAGAGGTGCTGTTGGCGATGAAACGCCGATAAAATCTGCCTTTGCAGGCTAAGTAGCTGGCTGACTGTCGATCTTGCCTCTCGCCCGCCGGCTTGATTAGGAGATAGAAGACATTTTTGTTCTAGGAAAAACATGATGCGCCTATTAACCATCTTCTCCAGCGTTTTGGAAATGACACTAAGCAATGAAATAGAACGGTAACTTTCGAGAAGAGTAGGATCTTTATTTTCCTTTAGTATTGGAATGATATTGGCTGATTTCCATTGTACCGGAATGTTTCCGGAATTCCAGATTTGGTTGAATATATGTAGGAGAAAATGTTTGCCGGAAATTGGGAGATACTTTAGCATGTACGGGTGGATACAGTCGGGGCCAGGGGCAGTGTTGGATGTGTGGTGGTTGAGTTGGAAATTTAATTCTAAGATGGTAAAGTTACTGTTATATGTTTCGTTGGATTCGGACGGGAAGTGCACTGGCTGTTGCTCTGCTTGGTGTTTCATGCTGCGGAAGGCGGGAGGGTACTTTTCTGACGACGATGCTGCGGCAAAGTAGCTGGCAAAGGCTTTGGCGACGTCCGCTTCATCCGTTATCTGGCTGTCATTGATTCTGAGTTAAACGCGTTTTGGGGCGCTGTTGATTCCGCTGATGGATTTTATTTTGTTCCTCATGGTCCTATTTGACGTTGACGAAGAGATTGATGCGATAAACTGTTCCCAGCATTCTTGTTTTTTGCCGCGAATAAGAGCACGGGCAAGAGCTCGGGACTTTTTGAAGGCTATTAAGTCAGGTAGCGACCGAGACGTTTTATACTTTCTGAGTGCTCGTTTGCGCTGTTGGATTGCGGTATGAATCTCTTTGCACCACCATGGTACTCTTTTAGCTCGGGAATTGTGAGAGATGGGTATTGATAAGCAGGCGGTGTGTAGAATGGCATTAAGAAACGTGCTTAAATTGTCTGATAGGGACTCGCTAGGAGCTGGGATTTTGATTCCGGCCTCGTATGCCGTCCAGTCCGCCTTGTGGAACAAAAATCGTAGGGGTCTTGGAATTAGCGGTGATGGATGGTATCCCGCGAACTGTAGGAATACTGGGAAATGATCACTGGAGCAAAGGTCGTCATGGATGAAAGACTTAAGTTTCGGGAGGAGTAATGGGGATACCAGTGCTAAGTCAATAGTCGAGAAGGTGTTATGGGAGAGGTTGAAATGTGTGTGGTCAGGTGGGACCAGGGTACACAAATCGTACTCTATTAATATATTAGTGATGATTGATCCATGCCTGTTGGTTGACGCCGCTCCCCATAGTGGGGAGTGAGCGTTGAAATCTCCAAGTATGACCATTGGGCTTACTATTTGGGATATGGCGTTTTGAAGGTCTACCGAATGTACCATAGTGTTGGGGGGAAGGTAGCAGTTGCAGATCGTTAATGAAAGTCTCGGAGGACCGTGTAAGAATACAGATATCGCTACCATCTGAAGAGGTGTGTCTATTCTGGCTGATACAGCTGAGACCGACGTATGTACTAGGATTGCTACTCCTCCGCTTGCTCGGTTGCCACCAATATTATCGCATCGGAATAGGCTGTAGTCCTTTATTCTTGGTTTGTCTCCAGGCCGCAAGTGCGTCTCCTGCAAGCAGGCTACCGATGGAGAATATGTGGCTAATAGTTGTTCCAGTTCGGCTTGGTGATTGATAAAGCCTCTGCAGTTCCACTGCATAATTGTATTGTTGCTCGCCATGCTGGGTGTTTCTATGTTGTTTCGTGAAGCCAGTGGCTGTTGTTAGTCGGTCTTTAATATTGGGGTTCACATGGGGTTCGTGTGTTAGTGGGTAGAGCTCCCTTCTGACGTATTGCCATCTATGGAAAGACAGCTCAGACTTTTTAGTATGCGGGTACATTTATTTTTTAAGCTCGAGTTCTTCAGATGTGGTTTGGTTGCTGCAATTAGGTGAATCAGTCCGTCTTTATCCTGTGTAAAGTTGTATGCGTAGGTTATATAGTCAGATTTAGAAGTTATGTTTCTCATGAAGGTTTTGTAATTGTCGAAGTTAATGATGAAGTTGGCTTGATCGTTATCAAACATCGGTCTGACCTTCTCAACTGCTTCGTCGATGTTTATGTTTTTTTTTTTGTTTTGGCTTCCGATTAGCTGACTCAGTGATGTGCTGCACGTCTGGCGGTGTTTTGAAATCGGTTTTCTGTTGTGCCTGTTGCTGCAAAGAGTCCTTCTCTTCTGGCTGTGATTTCAAAGTATGTTTCAGCTCTGATTGGATTGGGGAGTTATCTGTTTGTTCCAGTAGTGCAGTATGGCTGGTGTCGTCCTCTGGTAACGGGATATTAATTTTCTTTGTTGCAGGTTGAGATGTCGCTGATAGTGTGGGATCGTCGGGCAAAGAGTCTGGTGTTGCTGGGTGGGGGCGTTTCGCATTTGGGATTATTTGGTCGACTTCCATTGCTCTGCCGATGTCTAGGTGTTGTGGGGGGGGGAGTAGGTAGCATGGTTGGTTGGCTAGTGTTTCCTTTTTTATTTGTACAGCTGTGGCATGAGTGGTCGTCTAAGTGGAGGAATATGCGGTGTTCGTATTCATTGTGGGTTAGTATAAAGGACTCAGGGATGTTGGAACAGTTGGCCTGCTCTATATAGACTTGTCTACGCCAGCTGACAATATGTCCGAATTCGGCGTCGTTTGGGTTGACCCGAAGGATGGCTATAGGGGTGATTAATTTCAAAGAAAACACTGAGGCAAGGTGAGAGACTATGAGCTGGTTCGGGATAGTAGGAGAGACATTTGACATGATTAGTTTATTCGATGGATTTTTTAAACGTCGGGCAGTGATCACTTGCGAGCCTATTTTAATTCTTCCTCCATGTTCGAATAGCTTTTCGACTTAAAAAATATTGCCACTCGGTCTCTGCTGATTTTCGAGCCTGCTATTATGTTAGATGGTCCGCCAACTAAATCTTTTAATGCCAAGAAGTAATCGCGGTTGCTGCTTGTCGGAACGTACGGGAATATTATGCCCTGTTCCTCTGTTGGATAATTGAAGTCGGTTAGCGGGGCTATTTTCTTTATAGTTTTTAATTTTTCGGAGAAGGATGCTGGTACATCCGGTGCGGTCGGGAGGGTTGCATCGGAGGGGCTGTTTTGAATTTTGTCATTTACCGCGGTCGCTGCGGAGCTATCAGCGTTAAAATCGGCAGACGGCTGGCTGCGCGAGTTTATCACGAGAGATAAATCAGCTGAACGCTGCGGGTTTGTTTGTGTGGTGAACTGGTTTTTGTCGGAGTTGCTGATAAGGCTTGTGTCGTGCGTTGATGTGATCGGTGTGTGTGTGTGTGACTTACCTGTTGTGTGCGGTGTGGACTTACTAGCGGTTGCGCTGTTGTTTCCGTCGGGTTTAGACGGCGCTTTCAGCTTACCAGCCGGCTACCCGGTTATGGGCGGCGGGCGATTCATGGTACTACGATGTTCTTATCACTATATTATTATTACTTGATTTGAAGAACGCGAGAAAACGATAACTCTTCAAAAAATTGAATTTTGTATTTTTTATTATGAATCACCTTATACTGAAAATTTCTTAAAAGTTTTCAGATCGTAATATTTACAATTATGAAAAATATTCTATTCAAAAGTTTATGTTGTATGGAATTTTTTATTTAAGTTGTAGACTAAACGACTACTAATTTTAGATTTTCAAGACAAATGACGAGAAAAGAGTCCATAAAACATGATTATTATAATGACCGAACTAATTCTACTTTTTTCTTTAATAGATCGTACTTATGTTTATAGAAACTGCAAGTTTATGTACTTTTATATTAAAAATAAAGAAATTGAGCAGTATGTTTATCTTTACAATGGAAGAAGTTATTGTAATCACCAGGAAAAAATAATTGAATATTTAATTATATATCTGTGTGTTTTCGAATATGTAGAACCCAATGGGAAGTTTATAAGAGAAAAATTTTAATTAATAATTTCCGGTTAGTGGAAATTCTAATCGTTTGACATTAAATTTGAAAATTTATGGTTATATTATTCAGTAGAAATTCAGAAAAAGGTTTAGAAAATAATTATGTATGTTTAATGTGGTTATTAAATTTAAAAACGGATAATATATATTAGTGTAATAGTAACGTCTTTCATTTCTTTTTTTCTACGTGTAAATATTTTTATTTTTTTTTCTCCATACCATCAGTGTAATTTTTATTATACCTATTGTTACTGTTATTATTACTAATTTTAGCATTTTTATATAGTTGAATCAACACATGTGAATATTAATTTCGTTATTCATCGAGATATGTAGTTGTTATTGTCTGGTGATTAGATATGCATTTTTTTTTTTCTTTCATTTGATGATAAGTCAGTCAATCAGTGATAATGTCGAAAGTCATTGATGCAATTGATTGTCTATGTCCACAGCGTATGTAATGTGATTTTAATTACTTATAAATATAGGAAGAATATAAGCACAATAATAGTGCATAAAAGCTATTTATTTATCAACAAGTAAGTTTTTAAATAATTTTTTCTTTAATTTTTAAGGTTTTATGAACAAAAAAAGACTTGAACGGGTTTTTCTAATTGTTTTAAAAAGTAATAAATGAATTTTCTTAGTAGGTTTTTTTTCTGGTACTGGTAATTATCTGTTAGTCTATTCGCTTTTGTTTCATAAGAAAACCTTGAGTGCATGTACGTGTATTTGTTATGTTTTTACAGTATATCACTTTTGATACTATATCTATAATATATTAAAACTCATATTTATTATATTATTGTATGCAATAAAATAATCAACGAAATTTTTCCATATTTATTGAAGACCAATAACAACGAATATTCTCGATCGTTGCTAGTATTATAATTAAATAGAAAAATCACTGAAAATATTACTGCAATGTTTTATGCCCAGTCGTTACTAATTATTAATTAAAACTTTATTTTTTAGGCATTTTTTAATCTATCGACGGCTTTGTCTGTGTTAGAAAATGATATTTAATATTGATTATTTATTTTGTTTATTTCAGTTCAAAAAAATGAGAATAAATCCCCATTAAACGTTATCAATTTATTATTAGCTTATTTCCAAACGGATTTAGAAAAATTATGTTCGCAAATTTTCTGATGATGTAATTTTAATGAATTGTGATTTAAATATATACATTTTAAAAAATAATATAATGAAATTTCAATCACTGGTTCACAATCAATTGTCTTCACTAAGATATGAATTAAATATTCCTGGTACAAAATTGGTTATGTAGATGAAAGATCGGATAAATTTGAAAATCCTGTAGATTTTAATTTTGGAGTTTTATTTTTCCCTACCTCGGACGCGCCAGCGGCCTTCACCCAACAACATGATAATTAAATAGATAGAACTAAATATAGCCAGGCGATCAGAACTCACAAAGGACAGCAGCAGCGGAACAACTGAAGCAAATGGGAAAGAAATGATATAGGTATAACGTTAAAGGGAATAGGAAGACCCAGAGTTAAAAGTTGGACGCATACAATAACGTATAAAAGGGAACGTTTGTTGAGGAGTGCAGAACATTTGAAAAGGATATGATTTGAATCACAAATACAGACAGGCTGAAGGGGACAAAGCGAATAATCGAAAGCGAGAAGAAGTTTTCAGAGATTCCGGTAATACGCATTGTGAAATAGAAGGGTGCACAAATGTCGCTATTGTACGTTGCGGTTGGCGCAAAAAATTATTGTGTTTTAAACACTTCTATGAAGATTACTATTACTATCGAAATTTCGTTGAATAATATGTATGATGTATATTTGCAATGAAATAAAATAAAAAATATTTTTATATTAAAAAAAAAAAACGAAAAAAAATGTACCATAAATTTGATGTAAATACCTTGAATTAAAGATAACGAATGAATATTAAACATATTTTGTCAAAAAAAAATTTCAAAAGATATTTCAATATTTCTTATTAACACAGCACAAACTTTTTAAATACTTTATATCACTTTTTTAATCAATTTTGATATCAGATTCATAATCAGCGACCTCGAAAACACTCCTGTATACGAATTGAATTGCAAATCTGATCACTTGAAATTCCTGTTTTTGGTTTTTCTGTGTTGGAGGTGGTTTATCGTTTCAGGGGTGAGATTAACGAAAATACCGAAACAGGTCAACTTCGTTTTATCATTTTATTAGTTAAAAATTTTTTTTAGATTTTTCACCATTTTTTTATCAAAAAAATAATAAATTAAATATGGGGTTTCACCGCTATAAAATAGGGGTTGCAATCCTTATTGTTCAAATCATCATGAAATACTTACTTTTCCGAAAGGAGTAATCTTCATTTCGTTTTACCAAAAAAAAATTAAGTGTTAGTTCAGGTATTTAGAAAAACCTGTTTTTTTTTTTAGTTCACTTTAAGGGTAGTCTCCACCCTCTTAATATGTCTATTAGGAGATATAAAAAAGCACGGGTCTTTTATTTGTTTTTATATTCTACAACATATGTTACGATATTTTCGAATAGCTTGGTTTATTTTGTTATAATTTTTTTCGAACCGCCATTTTTTTGTGACCGCCCGTTGATCGGCTAAGACAGTCGAGGTCGATATCCTTTGCCTATTCGTTCCGTGCCGTCTCCAGGCATTTGGAAACACGTGTTGTCTGTTTTGCCGACCATATTTTTTATTGTTCTACTCTCGCCTTTCGTTATATTCGCTCTTCGCTCATAGTCGTCGTTCGGCCTTTGCTCGTCGCTGGCCTTTGTGGCAATAATTCGTTCGGTTCGTTAATGTTCGTTCACTATCGGGCTATGAATTAAACGTTTCAAACATCAACTTATTAATTTTTAAATAATTCGTATTTAATTCCTCAACAATATATATCAATTTCATTAAAATTGATGAGATCGGGTTAGGGGGTACTTTCCTCGTTAAGTGATGAAATATATAGACGAACAAGAAATCATACGAAAAGTACAGATAATTAATTTGATACCGGTGCAGGCAAAATGGGAAAATTTAGAGTGAGTTTATCAAGCTACTAGTAAGAAGGTACCAGTCAACTTTAAAGCTCAGAAAACGGCCATGTAATTGATGTATCAGTGGCGAATCCAGGGCGGGGGGGGGGTCTCCTCAAAGAACCAACGCCGCTATGAAAAAATTTGTTATAACAAAGAAACTTAATTTATGCTATAAAAGATTTGTATGAATTTTACACCTATGGATTTAATAATTAATATAAATAACACTGTTTTCTAGTAAAACTATTAATGTTACATTTTTATTTTATTTTAAACCCAACTGTCATCGATCTTTTGCTTTTCTTATTTATTTTTAATTTTTATTTTGTAATGTAGACGAAAATAGAGTTCAGTTAGAAATATATATGTATTTAAACTTGCTCACGAACAATGAATTCGAATCGGTTTACTAACAAAAATAAAAAAGAAGTAAATTGTCTAATAAGAAATATACTATCTTTCTTACTATTTCTAAACTACCATTAGTTCATTTTATTTTTTTCATAACTAAATATAAGACAAAAGTTAAATTAAAAATTGTAATAATTCAGTATTTTTAAAACACATTTTTTAAACATTTCTATAAAGGTCGCTATTTGATTTTCTTTATGAAACAAGGGGTATTTCTCAAATCTACTGGTTACCGTAGAAGATTTTACGTAATTATGTAATTTCCCCCCAAAATATATAATGTCCCGAAATCGATGTCTTACAGTATATTACGTGTATTAAGGTTCGATGTTGCAGTTGAAATTAGATCTCAACAGACAAGTTAAATATACAAAGGTGGACCAGAAATTACTAGGACTACCGTGAATACGTGGCAAACACGCGATGAAGCTAATTCTGTCGCGTAGTCATTTCAATTTCAATGTTATACAAAGGCGCACTCAGGATTTTTTTTGGTCGGGGCTAGAATTTAGAAGATGAGCTAGTAACTCGGTACCTCGACTAAGTATCTATCAATTTCGGTGGTCTGTAAATTAAAGTAAAAAAAAAATACGAAATTAACGAATATTATTATCTTTTTTTTTATTATTAATTTTAATTTAACGTGCCGTATACAGCAGCGACTAGGCTAGAGGCACGGTAAAGATGTATTATAGTAACTGTAGCAGATGTGATTCTTTAAGAAATCCGAAAAGCCTGGAAATTATCCTTTCATCGTCACCAAGAAGTTGTTCTGTAAGTGATGAAGGCAGAGCGAATTTTTCTCGTGCCGTTTTGAATTTCGTACAATCGATAAGCAGGTGTTGAACGGTCAGCGGAACAGTGCAGTAATCACATTGAGGAGGAACATCCTTATTTAGAAGGAATGAATGTGTGATAGCAGTATGGCCAATGCGAACCCGACAAAGGGCCGTTTCCTCTCTTCGGCTGCATCTAGTTGAGGTTAACCATGGCACTGAACGATGTTTAATTCTTTTTAATTTATTTGTTGATGGAATTTCCAGCCACGTGTCATGGAATTTTTTATCTAGACAACGAGTAGCATGTTTCTTAAAATCCGCCGTCGGTATTGGAATGTCTGGAACAGGGTTGAAATAGGTTGCTTCTTTGGCAGCTTGGTCCACTAATTCGTTGCCTGGAATTCCTCTATGACTTGGAGTCCATGCGAAGACTATTTGGAAGCGAGTTTTTTGCAGGGCCGAGATAATTTCTTTTGCTATGGGATGTTGTTGACGATCATGGTACTTAAGTAAGCTTTGTAGTGCTCCTAAGGAATCTGTACAAATTAAATTTTTGTCTGAAGAAATATTAAGCACAACCATGAGAATAGCATAAAGCTCAGCCGACTGGATGGAATAGAGTGCAGGTAGCGAGCATCGTATTGTATCGAGCCGATCTGATATTATGGCGCAGCCGGTGCGATTTTCCATTTTGGATCCATCAATGAACATTATTTTGTAATCTGGATATTTTGAAAAAGTAGTTGTTGGAAGGCGCATGTAGCATTCTTGGTGAGATCTTTTCCTAATTCTAGTAAGGTTAAATCACATTGGATTTGAAGATCTGACCAAGGTGGTAGCATTTGTTTTAGGTTGCTGTATAAATTTGGTTGAACTATATTAAGCGAGTGGAGCAGTTTCGATATCTGAGTCAAGAAATGCATATCTGTAAGCGAAAATCTGGCAACTGTAATAGTTTCGTGGGCTGGAGAGTAAGATGAAGCCTTAATATGTGTATACAGGTTCAGCAGGAGTTGTTCTCTACGCGAGGAGAGTGGTTTTTTGTTGGACTCGTATAACATGCTGATTATTGGTGAGGTACGAAAAGCGCCAAGTGCCAGCCGGACGGCTGAATTTTGGATCGTGTTTAGTCTGTTTAAAATATGGTTTTTAGCGGAAAAGTAGATTCCTGCGCCAGAATCCCATTTTGAACGAATTAGAGTGCGGTCGATTCTTAATAATGACGTTCTATCTGAACCATAGCAAGTATGGGCAAGCTTCTTCATCAAATTAAGTTTTTTTAATCCAGATCTTTTAAGAGTGTTGATGTGGGAAGACCACGTCAGTTTATTATCAAAAATTAGACCGAGGTATTTGACTTTATCTACTTTCGAAATCTTTTTTCCATTTAGTTGAATACAGATGTCGTGTTGGCAATTTCTGATTTTACAAAAATGGATACTGGTTGTTTTAGAGTCGGAAAATTTCAGTCCTTTGTGCAATGCCCATGTTTGTAATTTGTCCACTGTTTTTTGTAAAATTTGTTGACCTATTGCTGGGTCTGTGCAAGATGTGAATATCGTGAAGTCATCCGCAAACAGGGTACAGTTGACTGGTGCTTCAATTTCTTTAACTATATCGTTTATAATTAAGTTGAAAAGTGTGGGACTAAGTACCGATCCCTGAGGAACACCGTTCTGTAATTCGAATCTTTTTGAAGTTGCTCCACCAATTTGGACAGTAAAGTATCGTTTAGTGAGAAATTCCCGAATAATTTTAGGTAAATTTCCTCGGAAATTGAAGCCATGTAGAGTCTGAAGGATTTTATTGCGCCATACTGTATCAAATGCCTTTGACATATCGAAAAATATAGCCAGTAAACGTCTTTTTGTGGCAAAAGCGTTGATGATGGAATTTTGAAGTAGTAGCAATTGATCTTGCGTGGATCTTCCTGCTCGAAAACCACACTGTTTACTAGTAAGAAGGTTGTTGGATTCGAGCTCCCAACAGAGCCGATTTTTCACTATTCGTTCAAATACTTTGCAGAGAACTGATGTTAGTGATATTGGGCGACAGCTGTCCACAAGAGTGGGGTTTTTGTTTGGTTTTAGCACGGCGATAATGATTGCAGATCTCCATTTGTCTGGAAAAGCATTGGTAGCCCAGATATAGTTGAAGATTTGTAATAACTGAATTATGACTTTGTCTGGCGCTTTTTGCAGTAGAAAAATGTGAAAATGGTCAGATCCTACTGTGGCCGGTTTTGTGGTTCTTATGGCATTTTCTAGTTCCTGAAGTGAAATGTTTTGATTATATATCTCTGAATTTAGGCTTTCAAAGTCGAAATCCGATAGGTATTTATTCTCTTTTATGGCGATAAATGCTGGGTTACAGTTTGAATCACTAGACATGTTCGCAAAATGGGAAGCGAAACAACTGAGGATTTTGTCTTGATCGGTTGTTATTTGATTTCTGGTTAGAATGGCCGTTGGAACATGGAAAGCTGAGGATTTTTCTATCGATCTGATTGTTTGCCATACTTGTTTTGTTGGCGTATCAGCATTGATCGAAGAAATATACTTCAACCAAGATTGACGTTTTGATTGTTTTAGGATCTACTTAGCTTTGGCTCGTTTTTTCCTGTAGTCGAGATGGTTTTCCATAGAAGGAAATGCTTTCAAATTTTTTAGGGCCTTGCGTCTGTTTCTACTTGCTTTAGAGCATTCATCCGTTCACCAGGGGACGTGGCGGAGTTTGAAATTAGTGTTGTTAGTTATTTTTGTAGGTGGTGAAAATTTTTCAGCCGTAGAAGTGAGTAATTCAGTAAATGAGTTCACTGTCTCATTTATATGACCGAAAATTTTGCTTTCGAAATATCTATCACAGTATAATTTATACGAGTTCCAATCGGTTTTTTTATAGTTTATCTTTTTTTGAGATGAAGGATATTTCTGAGTGTGAAATTGGCGTTGAATAATTATTGGGGAATGATCACTGCCGGCCAGCGTGGAACTGCTAAGGTGAGGAGAAGTGATTACCAAATCTAAGTTCGACCATTTTCGGTAAGAAAAGTTAGTAGTGTCTTTTTATTGCTTATTACTCAGTGGGCGGGGGGGGGGGGGGTGTTATGAGGGGGGAAATATGCATTCGGTACCGCGATTCGGTTAGTAAATTAGGGTGGCGCGGTTCGCGGGGTTGAATTCCAGGCATTTTTTCGATGTTTTATTTTTATTTTTATTTGTTAACGGAAATATTTGAACGTTCCAGAACCGAACGAACCGTGATTATTATAATTATAATTATAATTATTAATTATTATTATTATTATTTTTAACGGAAATATTTGAATGTTCCAGCAACAGGTTGCTAGCGGCGCGGCGTGCAGCACCTTCTACCATTATGTGTATGTATTATACAGGAGTCTATTTGTAATATATGTAGCGTAATTTTTAATTTTAATTTTCGGGGGTTGGGAGGGGTAAAATTTTGGCGGAGTGTTAAAAACGTTCGAAACTCAACACTTAGAACCCAAATTTTGAAGGAATTTTCCGTATCATGCTCCGTTCCGGCATTTTTTTTTAAAAAAATTTAATTTTTAAAAAGAATATCTGATGGTTCCAGCGATCGAATGAGGGCAGGCGGGTGTGTTGCTACGAGGGGTGTAATGTAAACGCTGTAACGGAAAAATATTTGAACGTTCCAGCGATCAAATGATGACGGTGCTGGGCGCAGGGGGTGAATTCTAGACGTTCGTTCGATGTTTTTAACGGAAATTTTTGAATGTTCTAGAACCGAACGATCGTGATTATTCGATATTTATTATTATTATTATTATTTTTATTTTAATGGAAATATTTGAATGTTCCAGCAACTGGTTGAGGGTGGCACGGATGCAGGGGGTGAATTCTAGACGTTCGTTCGAAATTAACCACCATATCATCTTCGCAGACCCTCGACGCCGTCGATAGAATCCTGATCGCTACACGTTCACATACACACACACACACATGCACACGTCTAATATTTTTATTTCCAACGAATATTTTTAAAATGCCATCCCCGAGGAGTGGCCACTTTAAATGGCGGACGATTGCATCTGCCAGACGCGGAATAATTCAAGATTGTTTATCTCTGTCTAATAAACACAAAATATACCTATATACATATACATCTTACCATTATGGCTGCCTATTAGCGCTTGCTGACGTCACACCACGCTCCTCAGTTACAGGGATGCATGCGAGATCGTCGAAGCTGTTAAATAATTTTAAAGTGTATTTGTTTTTCAGAGGTTGTAGCGCACGCGTTGAAATTAGCGTTTGAGTAAAATATTGAAACTGTTTCGTTTTATTTTCTTGATAGAAAGTCGTTTCTTTTATAATTTTTAAAAACGAGTAATATTGGTGAAGTTCATAACGAGCGAAATATATTTTCTTCAATGATGAATGATTGCGATAATATTGTCACGAGCACCAACTCCGATACAACAACATTAGCAGCAGATTTTATTCAAAATTTTTTTAAAGATTCAGATGTAGACGCCGTTATTTCAAATATTCCAGATCTACTATCTCCGCTACCTCCGGCATCACCACCTCTAGCAGAATCGCAACAAGCATTTAATATATTTCAATCACCACCACCACCACCACCTTATCCGCCATCAACTCCATTAGCATCATCAACTCCTATTTCATCTCCGCCACTTACACAGATTCCGCTTTCGCAATTTTCACAACCACCACCGTCACCACCACAGCAATCAGTCGCACAGATACCTCTTCCTCCAGCATCAGCACCACCAATATTGGACTTACCAAAGGAAATTCGTTCTCGCCAAGCAGTGGTTTATGTAAAAGACCCTAAAGATCCGCACAATAGAAGAAGTTTTATGTTTGCAGTGCTGGCAAAGTTTGCGCACAAACCGTACAGTATGTGGCAGTTCAACGTGTTGGAGCGTATTTACGATTTTTCAGATTTACACACACCAGTAGCCGCACTAGGAGAAATCGAACAATTCGAAAGAAGAAATAGAGTAACCATTAATCTATACAAATTAATCGAGCCAATGTAAGCACTACCAACTATACTATTCAAGTGGTTCGCGCGTTTCACAAAAATACCGGGATGTTAGATTATCGATCGCACACAAATATTTTGTTTTGGGGATCAAAAGGTAATTACCAGTTTGCTTGGATAAAGAGATTGAGCAAATTAATGCGAATGCAGTTACGGAACGCAAAATATGTTTGCTGGTCATGCTTAGATTCAATGAATACTGATTACGACCATCTCAATAGTATCAAATGTGACGGTGATAGCTGACGGAATATGCACTGTATGTAAATAAAGACGTATTTTCATATTCATACATATATATTTTTTCAAATCTTTTTTTACACTATTTCATACAAAATGCATGTAAACTTTATTACAATATAATAAATATTTTTCACATATTTACATTTATTATTTCATAAACTTAAAATTTCGATTTTACTATCGTTGTTAACACATTTCCAACTTCCTTTTGTACTAATTTCTCTTGATCCTTACGTTGAATAGTTGAATCAATATTACGTAACTGGTCATTTAAATTATTTGTTTTTGCAGCTAGCTGAGTCGTATCTAAAACACGATCTATTTTTTCCTTTTTAATTTCTTCATGAAGATTATCTAGCATTCCCTTATAACGTTTTTCTATTTCTTCACGCTGTTTATCTATTATTTCCTTAGTAACATATTTATCCAGCAATACAGTCACTTTTCCGCTTAATTCGTTTATTAAACCTCCAAGTATACCAATTGTACCTTTCGCATTATTTTCATGCTTTGAAAGTTCACTCGAAACCGTATTTAATTTATCTGATAATTTTTGCATCTTCTCGCTACTTTCTAACGATGCGAGAATAGATTTTAATCGCTTATACGAAATCACTTCAGTTTCAATCAGGTCTTTATTTACAGTACTCACATTTAGCAATATTTTTCCTTTAACAACAAAGACAACGTTATACGAAGTGTTAAAAATTGCGAATGCGAAGATTGATAATAATATACAACAATTTAGCGATAAAATAGCAGCCGCAGATAAAAGGATTGATGAAACTATTGAACGAATGGATACTGTGATAAAAACTGCGACTAATAAGATTGATGATAGTATACAACGATTCGATTCTGTGCTTGTAAATAATAGAAGAGAACTCGATAGATTACAGAAAAGTTTTACTAGAGAACATGATTGGGTTGTAGATAATCTTTACAATCGCTTACTTGCCCTAGAAACACAAATACCTAGCCATGCTACTTTAAAATCTGAGAAAAAACTGTGATTTAATTATAAATATAGAATTCTCGAGATTTCATTTGTTTTTGTTTTGCAATTTATTTAATTTAAGGAGTTGAAATATTGTAATTATAAGATAATGCCATTGCATAAAAGTGGAAAATATATACCTGAAGGAGGAATTACGGAGGCTGCCAATATTGAATTGGATTCGAGCGGAAATTTTAATTTTAAAGGAAAAAGATTGCTAAATGTGAGTACTGTTTATTTACATACAGCGCATATTCCGTCAGCTATCACCGTCACATTTGATACTATTGAGATGGTCGTAATCAGTATTCATTGAATCTAAGCATGACCAGCAAACATATTTTGCGTTCCGTAACTGCATTCGCATTAATTTGCTCAATCTCTTTATCCAAGCAAACTGGTAATTACCTTTTGATCCCCAAAACAAAATATTTGTGTGCGATCGATAATCTAACATCCCGGTATTTTTGTGAAACGCGCGAACCACTTGAATAGTATAGTTGGTAGTGCTTACATTGGCTCGATTAATTTGTATAGATTAATGGTTACTCTATTTCTTCTTTCGAATTGTTCGATTTCTCCTAGTGCGGCTACTGGTGTGTGTAAATCTGAAAAATCGTAAATACGCTCCAACACGTTGAACTGCCACATACTGTACGGTTTGTGCGCAAACTTTGCCAGCACTGCAAACATAAAACTTCTTCTATTGTGCGGATCTTTAGGGTCTTTTACGTAAACCACTGCTTGGCGAGAACGAATTTCCTTTGGTAAGTCCAATATTGGTGGTGCTGATGCTGGAGGAAGAGGTATCTGTGCGACTGATTGCTGTGGTGGTGACGGTGGTGGTTGTGAAAATTGCGAAAGCGGAATCTGTGTAAGTGGCGGAGATGAAATAGGAGTTGATGATGCTAATGGAGTTGATGGCGGATAAGGTGGTGGTGGTGGTGGTGATTGAAATATATTAAATGCTTGTTGCGATTCTGCTAGAGGTGGTGATGCCGGAGGTAGCGGAGATAGTAGATCTGGAATATTTGAAATAACGGCGTCTACATCTGAATCTTTAAAAAAATTTTGAATAAAATCTGCTGCTAATGTTGTTGTATCGGAGTTGGTACTCGTGACAATATTATCGCAATCATTCATCATTGAAGAAAATATATTTCGCTCGTTATGAACTTCACCAATATTACTCGTTTTTAAAAATTATAAAAGAAACGACTTTCTATCAAGAAAATAAAACGAAACAGTTTCAATATTTTACTCAAACGCTAATTTCAACGCGTGCGCTACAACCTCTGAAAAACAAATACACTTTAAAATTATTTAACAGCTTCGACGATCTCGCATGCATCCCTGTAACTGAGGAGCGTGGTGTGACGTCAGCAAGCGCTAATAGGCAGCCATAATGGTAAGATGTATATGTATATAGGTATATTTTGTGTTTATTAGACAGAGATAAACAATCTTGAATTATTCCGCGTCTGGCAGATGCAATCGTCCGCCATTTAAAGTGGCCACTCCTCGGGGATGGCATTTTAAAAATATTCGTTGGAAATAAAAATATTAGACGTGTGCATGTGTGTGTGTGTGTATGTGAACGTGTAGCGATCAGGATTCTATCGACGGCGTCGAGGGTCTGCGAAGATGATATGGTGGTTAATTTCGAACGAACGTCTAGAATTCACCCCCTGCATCCGTGCCACCCTCAACCAGTTGCTGGAACATTCAAATATTTCCATTAAAATAAAAATAATAATAATAATAATAAATATCGAATAATCACGATCGTTCGGTTCTAGAACATTCAAAAATTTCCGTTAAAAACATCGAACGAACGTCTAGAATTCACCCCCTGCGCCCAGCACCGTCATCATTTGATCGCTGGAACGTTCAAATATTTTTCCGTTACAGCGTTTACATTACACCCCTCGTAGCAACACACCCGCCTGCCCTCATTCGATCGCTGGAACCATCAGATATTCTTTTTAAAAATTAAATTTTTTTAAAAAAAAATGCCGGAACGGAGCATGATACGGAAAATTCCTTCAAAATTTGGGTTCTAAGTGTTGAGTTTCGAACGTTTTTAACACTCCGCCAAAATTTTACCCCTCCCAACCCCCGAAAATTAAAATTAAAAATTACGCTACATATATTACAAATAGACTCCTGTATAATACATACACATAATGGTAGAAGGTGCTGCACGCCGCGCCGCTAGCAACCTGTTGCTGGAACATTCAAATATTTCCGTTAAAAATAATAATAATAATAATTAATAATTATAATTATAATTATAATAATCACGGTTCGTTCGGTTCTGGAACGTTCAAATATTTCCGTTAACAAATAAAAATAAAAATAAAACATCGAAAAAATGCCTGGAATTCAACCCCGCGAACCGCGCCACCCTAATTTACTAACCGAATCGCGGTACCGAATGCATATTTCCCCCCTCATAACACCCCCCCCCCGCCCACTGAGTAATAAGCAATAAAAAGACACTACTAAAGTTATAGTGTGTGACTGTGTTACAGTTTAAAATGGTCAAGTTCTGATTCGCAATGACCGATTCGATGATCTTGCCATTTTTATTGTATTTCGAACTTCCCCAGGACGGACTATGAGCGTTGAAGTCTCCACAAAAAATAATTAGCTTTGGTAGGAACTGAATTAGGCTTGTAAGCTGATCTTCCGAAGTGCTTTCCCCAGGCGGTAGATAGACGGTGCAGATTGTTACAGGGTTTTTTATGAAGAGTTTTGCGGCTACTATTTGTAGATTTGTTAGAAGATTAAGTCTTTGAAAATAAATATCTGATCGAATGGCTAGTAGTACCCCACCTTGAGCTGAGGTTGCGGGAGCTTTGGTTAGACTGATTACGTTATATGATGGTAAAGAGAAGTTTTGATCTGCTTTCAAATGCGTCTCTTGGAGACAAATTGCTGCCGGTGTGTATTGGGAGATTAGGAGTTTAAGGTCTTCGAAGTGGAGGTAGACTCCGTTGCAATTCCAAGATATAATGTTACTTAAGTCCATGATTTAATTTTCAGATTTGAAAACAATTTAGGAGACTGGAGGCCGAGCATTTAGCTCATCTTCTAAATGCCGAATAGTTCGAGTGAATTTATTCTTCATCTTTGAGTTTTGTAATAGTTTATAATTATCTCTAAGCATGAAGGCTAGGGCTTTAAGGTCGGGTGTAAACTCTTTTGCGATAGTTGCCGCTTGACTATTATTTTTACACATATTTACAAACATGCTGAGATTGTCTAAGGACAAGACATATTTGTCTGGAATTTCCGACACACTTCCGCGAAGAGGAGCAAGGGTTTCCTTTATTGATGTTAGGGTATCAGTTTGTAGTTGCAATGATTCTTCAACGTCGCTCCCGGTCTCATTTTCTTGATCTGTAGGTGTTTTTTTCATCTTTTTGTTTTTATTTTTATTGTCGGATTTTGTTTCTTTAAGTTCTTGAATGTTTGTATCTGGATTTGAGGATGAGGATGACGAGGAATTCGTAGAAGGTGGAGAACGTTTTGTTGAATTTGTAGATACTTTCGGCAGGTCGTTTGATACTTCATTTATTTGAGAAAATGTAATTTGGTTTCCATTGGAACATTTTTGTGGAAGAGGTGGGAAGAACTCTGTTTGTGTCTTATCTTGAACGGTATTATCGACACTTGGTACCCCAATTTCTTGTTCAAATACGTTATTATAATTCGGACAGTCTCCGGCTCGGTGATTTTTTTGATGACATCGGAAGCATGTAAATTCATCGAAGGTTATGAAAATTCTGTTTTTTTTTTGGTCGTTATATTCAATGAGGAATGACCCGGGCATTAAGTCTTTATTAATCTCTGTATTGGTATAAAATTGTCTACGCCAGGTAACGATATGGCCAAATAATTGATCGTGTGGATTCAAACGGAGGAAGGAAATATTAGATGTCATGTTCAGTTTTAATACGTTTTTAATATAATCCTCGAGAATTTCATTTGGTATGGTTGAATTTACCTGAGACAGCACGATTTTTTGTGTTGGACTGATCAACCTTCTACATTTGATGAAGTTTGATTCAATAGTAAAACCTCCATGTTTTTCTATGAATTCTTCTACTAATTCTGGAGTCTTTAAATGTAAAATGATTCGATTCTTACTTATCTTGGCAGCAGTAATAATATTTTGTGGTCTTTTTACCAGGTCCATTATTGCAATAAGGTAATCGCGTATTTTATAATTAAGTATGCAGTTGAAAACCAAACCGTGTTTGTCGGTGGGATGGTTAAATGAGGTCAGCGGGGTGATTTTTCCACGGGTTTTTGTAGCATATGTAGGCGCTTTAACAGTAGGCATGTTGATTGATGATTGTGGAGGGGGAGCATCCATTGTTCGATGAGCGTCGCTCGTCGATTAACAGATAAGAAAAACCGGACTTCGATATCAGGTAATTTCTTAGGAAAAAAAAAAAAATAAAAGAAAAAACAAAGGTAAATTTAACGCATAAAAACTAGTTTTTAGCAACACGTGAAAGCGATAGTTTAACACGAGAACGCACGACTGTTCACTTTAACTGTTCACAAGTTTCCCCTATATAAATTACAAATCTGACGAATTTTATTTAAATAATAATAATAATAATAATAATAATAATAGAAACGTAAAATTATGTTTGTAATATGCACAAATTAGGTAATCATATGAATTTTATTTTTAAAAAATTAGGTAAAGGTATATAACGTTATACTTGTAATATAAGAAAAAAGTAAATATGTATGTTTTTTAAAAAAAATCAAGTAAAACAAAACATTACAAAACGAAATTAAGATTTCGAAGATTTTTTAGGGGGATCAATCGCCCCGTGGCACCCCTCTTCAGTGCGCCAATGATTTTACATATATCCAAATTTAAAGTCCGTTGTAGAATTAAAACAATGTTTCCGTGTAAGACGCGTGAAGGTAGCTTTTATACCCCGAGACCGTGTTCAAATTGGTCGTACGGTGCGAAAACTTTATCAAACTTACGTAATCTGCGCAGTGTGTCCAATTTGAGGTAGAAGTGCGGGCGTGCGACTAAAATACAGGTATATACGAGAATTGGTTTGATTTTCCTTTAGATATACGCAGATTTTAAATAACGTATTTACAATATCGATATAGTGTGGTTAGTTGTGTTTTTTTATGTATTTTAATATTGGGAACAATTAATTATGGAAGCGGAAAAATAGCCGATTTAATAATAATATTATAAAAGAAGGAATGCGATGGAAAAAAATTACTGCGATTAAAGTTTTATTTATTTCAAAATAATATTGCAATTATGCAAGAAAAGTATACAAAAAGCTTTTTTTCAATTCGCAACATAATATTAAGTATATTTGCTAATAAAGTATTATTGTTGGTAAAATTTAATTTTATACTTTAGTGAAATTTTAAAAAATACTTAAATAATTATATAATATATTAAAGAGTTAAACCTTTTAAAATAGTTAATGTTAGAAATAAAAATTTCCAAATAAATATTTTTATTAAATCTTTATTTCATTTCTTCTATTGAAGTTTGATGTTTAAAGTTTGTTACAGATAGCGAAATATTTGAAGAAATCACATATCCATTAAATAATTAAACGTTTATATGTATTCATTCTGGTATATTCCTAAAATGTGCTTTTATTATTTTTAACTCAAGGAGGAAATAAATAGTGAAATTCACACCAAATATTTCCCTCCTGGAAATTTCATTTCCTTTCTTTTTTTTAGGAATTCCGTAGACATATAATGTACGGAATTCTAATAAGATGGTTCACAAATGACAAAAATATCAAAAAAAAATCAATAACTCACGAACGGTTTAATCTATTAATTTCAAAATTTGGAACATAAATCACAATTAAAATTATATTTAAAACGATCTATTACTTAAAAATGACCGATTACCCTGGGCGGCAAAAAACCCAAAAAACCGTCAAATATATCTTGTTCTTGCTTACGCCGTGTCCGACCGAAGTTTGGCGATCAGTAGGGCCATCCTCACTTTATCAATGGCAGTATTACGCAAATATCTACTTGTGGACATCGGCACCATCGGAGTTAATCTGCTCTCCACTGCAGCTTCCTTCTGCCTACGTTTCTTTTACTGGCAATTTTTTCGTGTTGAAGCGAGCGGTATTTTTTCATTACGATGAATGTGGCCGTAGTAATTTAGTTTACATTCTTGCATAGTCAGCAATAATTCTCTTTCCTTTAACATTCTGGCTAAGACTTCCCGGTTTTCTGTCCGTAGGATTTTTAATATGCGACGGTATATACAAACATCCGTCAAATATATATGATATGGTATTTAAAACGATCTTGAAAATCATTTAAAGAATCGATAACTCTTTACCCGATAAACCTATAAAGCTGAAATTCAAAATATAAAATAAAATTCAGGCGTCCTTTTATAAAATCAAAAAATTACGGTACAAAAGTTATGTAAAGTAACGAAAAAGTTCAAAAAAGTGCAAAAAACGACGTGTTCCCCCTAACGCCGCGAATCTTACAGCTAAAAATTTTGAACGCGGTAAAAAATATTCGCATCCCCGTATATTTCTCTAGTTTGGAACATCCGGATATTCAGCTTTAAAATTAGACCCTCGGGGCGCCAAAAGATACCGTTGGAAAGATCGCGTTATCTGTCGGGAACGAATCGTATTTCATTTTGTAATTGGAACTTTCAAAGTTGCCGAGAAGTTCGAGAAAACGCGAGAACTGATTTGTGACGCGAGTGTTATAGTTGAATATTTTGAAGAAATCCAGGTTTCCAACCTTAAAATTGGTCCCTCGGGGCTCTGAAAGCTCGAAATTTTGTAAAAAAATTTTTTTTTTAAAGGTATGATATATTATTGGAAAGAGCGTTGTTTTTCGGGAACGGACCCGTATTTCATTTTCTTAAGGAAACATTGGAAGTTTACTAAAAGTTTAAAAAATCGTGAAAAATGGCGTGTAGCCCCGCTTGTAGCTTTGGTATTGTAGCTAAAGATTTTGAACAAGGTTAAAACAATGCGCGTACCTGTTAATTTCTTTACTTTGGAACATCTCTGGGTTTCCAAACTTTAAAGTATGACCTTTAGGCGCCGAAAGCTCGAAAGTTTCAAAAATAATATTTTTTTTCCGGTCATGTGATATGTAGCTGGAAAGATCATTATTTGTCGCGAACGAAACCATAAGTTATTTCCTTGACGAAATTTTCAAACCTTGATGTTCCAAACTTGAGAAATATACGTCGAAGCGCATATGTTTAACCGTGTTCAAAATTTTTAGCTGTAATACTTGTGGCGCTAGACGGGAGGGACTGTTTGTTTGAACTCTTTAGCAACTTTGAAAGTTTTGAAATACGGTTCAGAATTATGTTTAGAGGCTTTCCCCAGGGGGGAGTGAGCATTGAAATCACCTATAAATATGTGTTGCGATTGTATGTGGCGAGGCAAATTTTGTATATCTTGTGGCTCTACTTGCTGACTCAAAGGAAGATATATGGTACAGATTGAAGGTTAAGCTGATATACGAATTTCGGCGGCTACTGGCTGACTACCGGATGGTAACATTATCTGTTGAAAGTTAATATCCGCACGAGCGGCTAATATTATTCCCCCATGCGAAAGAAATCATAAAACGTTAATATTAGTATTATTAAATCTAAACCAATAATTTAAAAAAAAAATAAATAAAAATTAAATAAATAAAAAAAGGATTTAATTAATTTTTCTTCATAACCATTGCATTGCACTTCAAATTAGTATTTTGCTTTACTGTTTTAAATTATTATTAGAAAAGATCTCTGAAATTTATTAAGATATTAAATTAAAAAATAATAAAATAAATATGGAAGTTTATTCAAACAAATTTTCTTACATACTGAATAATTATAGTCATCGTTAACTTACATACGGAATCCTCAGCGCATGAAACCTCATGCTTGACTGAAATTGTTTTTTCTTGATAATGTAGGCTAATAATAATTCATTATCACAAATAAGTGATCTTTTAACATTCTTAATTCCTATTGAAAATATAAAAATTATGCAGTTGCAAAATAAAAATACAGTATAAACAAACAGCTAATGATAAACAAACGCACGCACGCACGCATCGTTCATTTTAGACACTTCCGTATTTCGCGGGCTGCGGTGAGGTGATATTCCTACCGCACACATGCGTGGCATGCGCAATTTCGACACGGCCTAAGAGTACTTTTTTGTAGTGCGGTACATAGTCTTTGTGTTTCGTGATAATGAACTATTGTAAATAAAAACATAAACAACGTACGGTGTTGTAAAACGTGTGTAAACGTTGAGAACAAATGTTGAAAGACGATTCCCTTCTTTTTTGTTTCACGTCATAATAGATCCAGAATCGGCGTATCACCGAGACGCTCTATCGAAGCGGGAAACTGCCCACATTGGAAGTATGCCGAGGTGATAAAAACAGAAATAATTCAGCAGTAAAATCCGTTGGAAAAGGGTAATCGCTTTTCTCGATTACGGAGGATTAGTTTCATCGGAATCGTTTACATCTTACCACTAACGCTACAACCTATTCTTGTGCGGAACTAGAAACCTTGAGAGGTTGCAAGAGATCAAACACTTTCGGATCTTGCGCTGTGGTAACGTCCGATCACACTGCACTATTTCTCGACCAGCTGGAATATTACGCTCATGCCGCATTATAGCCCGGATTTCGCGTTATGCAATTTCTGACTTTTCCCATCTCCGAAAAGAGCCTATTTCGCGGACGCTCACTTTGGGATAGACGTAGCTGTGATGAGTGTTTGCCAAAAATATTGATCTGTTCTATTTCTTCCAGCGAATGTGCAAAAACCTTCGAACGATGTCGGTTGAATAATACTGTAGCGTTACGCTTGGTTTTCGTTGTTTTTATATACCCTCAGGGATGCCACCGCGGTTTCAGATTCGCGGAATTATGATTTTTTAAATTTAAGGTTGACTTTTATTAGAACCTTTCCAATATTTGATAAAAATATTTGTTTATTTGGTTTAACTTTACAAAGAGATTTCGATACAGGTCGACCTAGAAAAACACCGGATAGATAAAGATATAAATATACACGGATATACAATTAGAAAAATATATATTATGGTACGTATCACTCTGGCTGGTTACTCCGGGACCGGTAGATACTCCTTTGACGGACCGACGCACGATGGAGGCTCTTTCCGACGACGATAAGGAAATTTGTTGTTTAATTGCGAAGTCGAACAGTTTCATTAAATATTTCCCACCGATCGGGTCTCGGACCTTTCCGGATCGAAATTACTTTCGTGCAAATTTACTTCGGACCGTTACTTTCTCGACGACACGACACGCGGTCTCGCTGACCTTTTTTCTTTTCTTTTAACCGAAACCAACTCGCGACTTAACTTCGCTCTCGGCAAGCCAGGAACTAACTGGCTGAACTCGCTCGTCTGCCTTTCTCCTTTCTTTTCGGCATTTTCTGATCTTCATTTCTTCCGAACCGGTCTCCTCCCTGTCGCAGACCAGCCAATCATCTCTTCTTTTTTTTACTGATCATCGCGCGCATTTATTCCCTCGCTTGATTTCATCAGTCCATTGCTCCCCAGCCAGCAACAGGTTCCCACACATGCGCACACTTACACTCACACCATTCGTTCTTGGTACTTTATTAAATTTATTTATATATATATTTATTTAATTCTCTTTAAATGTAATGGTCACATTACAATACTTATGCACATAGAAAACAGCAGTCGATATTTTTAAAATATTATTGTACGCGCACGTATTGGTAGATAATTTTTTTCGGAATTTTTTGCGCGTTTTTTCCGTCGTTAAAATTTTGCAATTTGAACACATACTACTTCTACACGAATGTTGAGACTAGGATATGACTTATGACTGAGGGTCATTCTGCAAATGGCGTTCCCCTCTTGCAAAAGTATTGCCTTTATTTATATTTACACTGCGACGGTCGTATTCCATTTATGTATTATCGATAATTTGAGTTGATATCTTTATTAAAACGAAATAGCGCTTTACGCACCATCCGAAATACACATATCCATGATGTCGCATTGTACACTTTTGTATAAAAGGTATGCAGATACTGGTTAAAGTTTTCGCTACATCTCTCTCAAAAACTAAATTGAAACTGGATTTTTTTTTTTTTCAATTATTAATGGAAATTTGCGAAAGCGAAAAGAGTTCCTGTCGGAAAACGAAAAAATACACTTAGGAACAGCAGAAGAACATGGAACACCCGGTGTGGAGCGAAAGGTAAGAAGAATATTGTAAAAAACCTAGTCGAAAAATTAGAAAATTCATAACAAAATATAATTCACGATAATTTTTTCACAATCCTGCGCGTTTAGCTTACTTGTCATCTAAAAATCCTAACATTTATTCAGGAGACAAGTAGCAAAAATCAGGGTGAACTTTCGATGGAATTTATGTATGGTAAAAGTGTTAACGGCTGCTCTCCAACTACATAATTTGTTTAACGAAAGGACGCAACAACAACGCTTTTGTCGTGCGTGTTTAAAACAATAACCCCTATAATCAAATTTCGCGATATGTATCCACAGTTTTTGCATCCACAAAAGTGTCATAAAGGGAAGTGTGAATACCATGGACCATACGAGAGTGTAGAGTGTTAAACGGAAGACAAGGCGCGCTGGTTTCTGGTAATTTTTTGTAATCCGATAGGTATTAAGGTCGGCATTTCTTTTACAATCTGGATAATGTGTTGCGATAAATGCGTCATTTTTTTATTAAAACTCGGTAAACAACTTATTATTGAAGGCAGTATTGCGAAACAATTGCCAATTGGACGAAATTCACAACGGGGAGAATCTTCGTCGGTAATGAAGAAAATAAATTGATATGTATTTTGCGCTTTTATCACAACAATCTAGTTATGCGAAATGTCAACAAACACGATATATTCAAAATATCCGATTATTTTCCGTAAACAATACGCCAGTATGTACCTAATTGTTTTTGTAAATATTTATGTAGATAATCAAATTTCATGTATATTTCAAAATAATTTAACAGGTGGAAAATGTATTTCGTAATATGAATACACATTTTTAAAATAAAATAAAATCAACAATGGAATAAATTAAAACAGTAAAAACATGAATTTAATAAAACATCATTACCGAATGCTGTGACAAAAACAGAAAATCATGCAAAACGATAAAACACCAAAATGGCGAAATAACAAACGCTAAAATACCAAAATGGCGAATTCAAATTGGCGCAACAGTTTTAAATTTCTGGAATTTGTGCGAAAATAATTTTCATTAATCAAAGAATTGATTTATGATTCTGTTGAAAATACAGCAATCGATTCAATAGTTATTCATCTTCGAAGAACGTTGGTTTACTACTCTGTCAAGAAAGCCCATGAGATTCGGGAGCAGAAGCTTAGTCACATTTGCGTTATATTTTAAGTGTTCCTCATTTTTTATCGTTTAAATTGTTTGTTTTCAGATCTGTTTTTCATTCGATTAATTACAAAAAAATTATTTGGAAGTTATTTTACATTAAAATATAAATGAACTTCTCGATTACTTTTTAAAATTACTTTTTCGTATTTACATGTTGTTTCGCTGGTGATGAGAGATAATCGTTAATCTGTTTAACGAATAAGGTCAAAAAATATAAAAGTTTTACGCGTAATCATTTTTTTTTGGTAAACAGTTACTTTTAGATCTGGATTTCCCTAGGAAAATATTTTTGGTCCCTATAGTATCATTTTGACTATTTCTCCGCTTTGTACTTAAGTGTGTATTTTACCAGGAATATAATAATTTTTGGCATAAGAAAGTCGCGTAAAAAAATTAACTTTAACGATAGAAGAGAATTTAAATATTTTGAAAAGACAAAAGATTTCTTTCCTTATGAATCCCATTTTTCTTCAGTAAATGGAACATCCATACATCATCTCCAATGGAGGAAAAGTTTTTGTATGGAGAGGTGTATTAGAAGTCCGGTCATCTCGGTATTTATATCTGTTTATTTATTTTTGAACATAATCTAAAAATGGAATTGCGTTGTTCATCTATCCCATTTAAATATTGTCTTATCACCTGAACGAACAATATTTCTGTGAACTCGTTTTGATTATTCCTTTTCTTATTAACATAGAGCAAGCCTGTGCAGCCTGTGGCATAAAAAACATATATTCATAGAGCATTAATTTAGTAGTTATATCCTTAATTTTCTTTCTCACTATATAATGTTTCAGATAATTCACAACTCCCTCAGATCAATTTGATTCGACTTTTTATATTTCCTTTACTTAGAAATAATAATAAAAAAATTTACGCTGCCTCGTTTCCCCACAGTTTTCACTGCGGAGTGCATGGCAATTATTACATTTTATTTATTCACCATTTGGCATAATTTTTCGGCGAATTTACTTATTCTAAGTGACTCCAAAAGCTGCTTAAGGTCTCTTCAAGATATTTCCTTTAACTTTAAGGCACCTCTGCTTACACTCTTAAAATAAGATCATACTTGATTGAATTGGTGGAAAAGGGGGTTAATATATAACACTGATGTGGATTCCGGCTCATGTGGGTATAGATATGTGAAATAGTGGATAAAGCATCAAAAACCAGCGGCGGATGGAGGTTGCTTCAGTAATTCCAAAATTCCCTAGCAAGGATCTTTTATATTTCATTAAGTTTGCTCACAAAGAATATTGGATTTTCCTTTGGTACGCAATCCATATGTCAAAATTAAATAAATCTATTCAACCGTATTAGATCACCGTGGTATGTTCCGATTTCGGATAGAGGGGGATTAACAATACTCGAAAATTTATAGTGACGATATGTCAGTTATGATTTGGAGTTAACAGATTACCATATTCTATGTATGGGGCTTAGTCAGCCCCTTTTTTATTCACACCACCCGGATGATAGAGATAGGTTGACAGACGCGGACCCTTTAATTTTTCGAATGCAGTCGAAAACACTCAATCAGTATTATTATATATAATTCATATTGGTTAATCTTAGAGTAGACCTTCCATGTAAAATGAGTTCGCTCTTGGCTACAAATAATATCGCCCCTTATAATGCATATTATATTCATTTATAATGTCATCAAAAATTGTAATTTAACCTTGCTCTAATATAGTCATTACACACTAAACGATAAATAATACCAGCACTAATTTTAATAACAGAAGATATATGTAACAACGTTAGCGGTAAAATTAAAATACACAATAGAGATGTTTATCAGTAAAAAGAAGTAATGCGAGATAATAAACGGAATGAACTCATCATCGAATAGAACGCTGAAATGGTACAACACTATCATTTAAAAGTGAAAAGTTTACCAAAAAAAAAAAAAAAAAAAAAAAAATTGTTCTTAAGGTCGGTTTATTAACGTTATTTGGTTTTAATGCGCAAAATTAAGACGATAAGAAAGATTATAGGAAATGGTTGCGAAAATAAGTTAACAACGATAGTCGGATCCAGAGAGACATTTTGGCGGAGGGGAGAGACGATAGACAGTAGATTTGAGAAATACCCCTTGTTTCACAAAGAAAACCAAATAACGACCTTAAACATGTTTTAAAAATACACTATTATTACAATTTTTAATTTAACTTTCATTTTATTTTTAGGGGTGAAAAATAAAAAAGTTATAAAATTGTACCTAAAAAATGGTAGTTTAGAATTTGAATAGTAAATTATCAGAAAGAATAGAAAGATACTGCTTTTTATTAGACACTTTACTCCTTTTTTATTTATTTTTGGTAGTAATCCGATCCGAATTTTTTGTTTGTGAGCAAGTTTAAATGTATAGGTATATATTTCTCATTGAGCTACTATTTTTATTTACATTACAAAATAAAAGTTAAAAATAAATAAGGAAGGCAAAAGATCGATGACAGTTGGGTTTGAAATAAAATAAAAACGTAACTTTCTATTAGAAAACAATATTAAATATTAATTATTAAATCTATCGGTAGGGGAAGGTCGGGTAGCTCCGGACAATGGGTAACCGCGGACATTTAAATTTCTAAGAAACTAAACACGGCGCGTGTGTAAAGCGTTGTTGTGAATATGCGTCTTCTAGAGTAGAAACAAATTCAGCTTAGTTGCGGCGTGGGCACCGAGTAAGTTAACCGTGAAAGAGTGTTTTGTTCCCGCCCAAAAATCATAACAAATTATTTTTTTTTTTTTTTTTTTTTTTTTTTATTATTATTATAATTGAGTAATACAATCTTAACACTAGGTTAAATAATTATTATCTTTTCCAAAAGTTACTTAGCGAGTAAGGTAGAAACATGAGTGGAACTATAATCCAGTGATTGTAGTCGAAAACTATATATGTGCATATATACTCTTTACATGGCCAAATTCTGTGGTTTGAAGCGTTTAAGCCTCCTGATGTCTAGCTCGGTGTCGAGAAGCTGTATTGTCTCCACGTTGACGTGTTGGTGTAGCCGCTTCTCGTGAGTTATGGCTAAGTCTTTGATGACTTCGTCGATCATCTTCATGTTGAGGTCTCTATGGATGTCATCGTTCCTTGAGTAGCGATAAGCATCAACGGCAGCTCGAAGGATGATGTTTTTTGACGCGCTTGGATCATATACCTATTACTTTCTTTGGCACATCCCCAGATTTGTATGCCATAGGTCCAGATAGGCTTGATAATTTGTTGATACAAGAGTCGCTTACAGTAGATATCCAAGGTGGATCGTCTACCGATCAGCCGGTATAACTGCCTCATCTTGAGTTTTATCTGATCTGCCTTCTTTTTAACATGTGTTCTGTCGGTGAGTCTCGAGTCCAGAGGTGCATACCTAACTATTTTTTAGATGAGCTCTGTGGGATCTGGGTACCATTGAGACTTACACAGTGCTGGCTGTCAATTTGTCTGAGAGCGTATGTGACGTGTACTGACTTAAGTTCGTTTAGCTTAATTTTCCAATCACAGGTCCATTTGGTGACTTTATCGAGAGCTTTCTGCAGGTTCGCAGTAGCTTCGACCTGTGAGTCACTTACTGCTAATATAGCCGTATCATCGGCAAAAGTAGCTGTGGTAGTGTCTTTAGTCATAGGTATATCTTGTTGTGTATACATCACGTACAGAAGGGGTCCAAGGACACTGCCCTGAGGTACTCCTGCTCTTATATCGTAGAAGTTTGAGTGAGTTTCTTCATGTGCTACTCTGAATTTTCTGTTGACAAGGTATGACTCAAGTGAGCCGACAGTAGTTACCAGGAAGGAATCTCTTTAGCTTGAAGATTAGCCCCTGATACCATACTCTGTCGAACGCTTGTGATACATCGAGGAAGGCTGCGGAGCAGTATTTCCTTTCTTCTAGCGCTTTCTCAATAATTGATGTAATTCGATGTACTTGATCGATTGTTGAGTGATTATTCCTGAAGCCAAATTGATGGTCTGGAATTCTTGTTAGTGGTTTGAGACGCTTAAGGAGCAGTTTCTCAAATAATTTTGATATTGCTGGGAGCAGGGATATTGGTCGGTACGATGCTACCTCACTGCTTGGTTTGTATGGTTTTTTGAGCGTGATTATTTGAGCGATTTTGAAGCACTGAGGTACATACTCAAGTCGCAGACAGGCGTTGAATAGGTATGTTAGTGTAACTATTCCTTTCTTTGATAATTCCTTTAATAACCCTGGAGGGGGGATTTCAACAAATTCCAGGCGCTTTTTTCGGATTAATATTGTTTTCACTTAATTGAAGATTTTTAAGCACAACATTTCTATTGTTTAATATTATTGGAAATATAGTATAAACTTGCACAGGTTTTAATCGTATTTGCAAAACGTTTCTTGTACAATTTAAGAGATTTGTTTTAAAATGTTGCATGATAACGATCGGTAGCCTCAGACACGATAATGTCGGGTATCCCCGGACATCTTTTTATGTTTTGAATTTGGCAGTATTATTTTAACAGACTTCACAATTTTTTTTGTCAACTTGCTTATTTAAAGAAAGTATTTTTAAAGAGTGTTACTATTGTTGCAGAAAGACTTGAAATATGCCGAAATTTAAGGGAAGAATAAGTGAAAGAGGAAAATCGGACCACCGTGTTACCCATCGTTTATTGTATCGCCAAAAAAAAGAAAAAAAAAAAAATGACCAAAGTATATAGAGTCGTTATATTTATTTTAAAAAATGTGATATGATTACTAATTCTTAATTAAAATGATTAAAGAAGATCACAATTATTTTTTAAGGGTTCATAATAAAGACGTATTTTTTGTTTATTATTTATTTTTAAGCGTCCGGGACTATCCGACCTTCCCCTATTCACATTTATACAAATCTTTCATAGTATAAATAAAGTTTCCCTGTTGTAACAAATTTTCTCATCGTGGTTTTCACCTCCCCTATCAACCCCGTGGATTCGCCCCACTGCGATAATACTACTAAGGGAAACGATAATAATTAGAACGAACTATGTAACGTGCTGTATGTGTATAATTAATAGACGTGATAAACAAAACCACGTAACTTATTGCGACACGTTTTATTCACTTAAAAATTATAGTAATCGTTTGAAAAATTTTAATGTTATTTTATTACTTTTACGCGCAGTTGCAAGCACGGTAAAAATTTATTAAACGGAACTTACAGATATGATTAAATTAGTCGTTTCTGCGGATGGGGAGGACATTTTTTTTTAAATTTAAATTGTTTACATTACATCATGATGATGTAGTTTGTACCGCGAAACATGTCGGTGTTATTTAAATATTAACATTATATAATTACATTTGATTGTTGGTTTAGTTCGCCTTTTTTCATGTGTAATACAGGAATATGTTGTCTTATTTAATAAGTATTAGAGGAAACTGTTAGAAATTATTCAGTTATCTATAGAATTAGCAGCATTATTAGCGCAGTATAAAAACTTATACAATGCATTATTTATTAACAGATCTTCTTTTTAGGTCAACCATAGGCTGACCAGCCTTGTTCACGTTTTAACTGCAAGAACAAAAGCTAAGTTGTCTGCGGCTATTTCTCTTTTCGAGATTAGAACATTTTAATTTTTGGTAGAATATAAACTTGTTTAAAACTCCATATTGAACAACTAAACTTTTACACGCAGTAGAAATTACCCCGGGGATTCATTATTCGTCTCTTGCAAATTGTTATAATTATTTTGAACGTATTAAATTCGCAACTTTGAACCGCTGCATTCGTAACACGTTCTATTTTACAACTATAGTCTCATTAAAGAACTACTTTTTAAATACAACGGTAGTTCTAAAAAAAAAAAAGTAGAAACGTTTTGTAACACATTACATAATGAAACTTGTATAATAAGTAAAATCACAACACACTACTACAAGGGCGTCGCCAGCCGATGAGCCAAGGGGACAGCAAGACGATAGACGATAGAAAGAGGATATGAGTGTTATAGGAAACGAATAAAATTTATAAGTTATAAAGGCTTAATGTTTCATTAAACAAGAATAAAATCATCTTAATTAAAACACAAGTTTTCGTGGGTTTCTGGCAAATTGTTCTACTACTTTATGATGATAAAAGTTTTCCGAATTGTCCGTGATTATGCGTCTAATGCTCATCAAGGTTAGTTGATTAAAAAATGTTTCGAACCTCCTGCCACACTTGGCGACGCCTATGATGCACTACTATAAATAATTATTTAATATTTAATTACCCGACACGCGTTTCGAAATAATTTTTTTCTGGAGTATTGCGTTATGATTTTACTTATTATACGATAAACTTAAACAACGTCTGACATTAACCTATATAATAATGAAACTTTTTATGTACATATATCTGCCCACCATTGAAAGTGCACGGATAATTGTAATTGATTGCGCGGGTAACTTGGTTTCACCGGCAAGCCATCTAAACGCATTCATATACATAATTGTCAATTTTAACTCTCTTAGGTTAATTTAAATGAGCTGGGACTTCAAAAAAAAATAAAATAAAATAAAAATCAAAAATTAACTAAAATTTTTTTTTCGCAACGTTTTCAAATACCGTTTTTACATTAATTAAATCTATTTTTAATCTGTTGATAAAAAACAACAAGATGACAAATAATTTTCTAATCGTTTTATCGGGGTTTTTGTTTTTAGTTCTACTTTCCTCCGATTACATACATTAGAGACATAGGGAAAAGCAAGGGCGTCGACAGCCAATAAGCCCGGGAGGGGCAAGATGGGTTGCCAGCCGCCAGGGGGGGGGGGGCGCAGGATGATAGAAGGAGGATATGAGTGTTATAGGAAAAATAAAATTTCTAAGTTGTAAAGGCTTAATATTTTATTAAACAAGAATAAAATCTTAATTAAAACATAAGTTTTCATGGGTTTCTGGAAAATTGTTCATGATTACGCGCCTATGAATACTCATCAATGCAAGTTGATTAAAAAGTTTCAAGGCTCCGGGGGGGGGCAGCTGCCCCTCCCTGCCCCCCGCTAGCGAAACCCATGGGGAAAAGATTTATTTCTATAATCAAACTTTCGTCATGAAGCATGATGCTATTTTTTTTTCATCGTACCTTTTTAACAAATTACTTTTTATATTTCCTTAGTATTTGCGGATCATACAAAAAGCAATGATATTATTTCGTTGTTTCTTTTTTTTTTTTTTTTGCGTTCGTTTTGTAAAATGCTATTGTTTTGCAATTGCAACTTTAGCTTTGATTTTAAACCCGCAAAAATTTATTTCTCAATTCACCAAAATTTGAAATAAAAATCCCTTTTAATAATTCGTTGTAACATGATGTTAGGTGTGGCTAGATGAGCACCGTAAACATCCACTTATTATTGTTCTTATCGTTGTTTATTGCGCCTTATGTCACTCATAGTATTATATTCCTTTTGGAATAATCATTAAATGAAAATACACGATTGACAGATTGAACATCACTCTGTGTTAAAGTGCGTCAGATGTTGTTGTCGCGGGCTCAGAAGTGTATACATACGTGTTATTCAACTCTATACGAGTACAAGAAAAGATAGGACGCCGCGTATTAATAATTCCTAATCGCGATGGATTAGAACGGACCAGTTATAAATCGGCAATCTCGGGCTTGATGCTGCTCGGTCGTACGGCGAGAAATTATTATTTTTTTCTTCAGCGAAGCTATTTTTACACCAAGATGCTCGTCTCTAACCGGGGGGGGGGATTGCTGCCTACGTTGATTTCGGTTTTGTTATCTTGTTCTTAGTGTTCACTGGTCGTACGGGTTTGTTACGGCAAGTGCTAACAACCCGTGGAGTTCCGCGTGCGTATGTAGTTAGCCGAGCAGCGCGTCTTCGATCTGGCTTTAAGTCTTTATACATATAATCCGGCATCCGGCACTGGTCGTTTAAAAAGCCCGTTTGAATTGCCGTGTTGGTTTTGCACGTCGCACGCCGTCAGGTAAACCGTTTTACACATTTTCTATTTGATTTTATAAAATTACTTGTACGTGTTAGTCAATTTCTACGTCTAAAAGGGTAATGAACTCCGTCCGATCGAGTTTTTTTATTTATTTTTTTCTATCATCGGAAACGAGTATCATCGGAGCCCGATGTAGTTCCGACAGAGGTATTTTTACGTCCGCCAAGTGCGGGGTTGTAAGTTAGTTGTTTTTCCGCGTATAAAAAAGCCTAATCAGGGAGGAGTAAGGTTCCCAGTAATCGTAGCCGTTAACGAATGAAGGTCGGTTGGAAATTGTTATAACATTGATTCTTTAAAATAGCGCCTACGAACAGGTACCCGATTTACAAGAACATACAGGGATGAATCCAATGGGTTTTTTCCTTTTTTTGGGAGCATTGCCCCTCCAGAACTTAATATAAGTTGTTTAAGAATACAGAAATTTCATAGGAAATAAAGTTGTTATTTTTATTCGCTTTATTTACACAGTTATGTTAAAAGTTGCTGCCAAAACATTTTGAAGTGGTTCAATTAGTCTCGTATATTTTTAAAGTTCAAAATTACGAGATTTATTTTTGACGGGGAAAAATGAAACTTAATAAAATAACAATAAAAAAAAATTGATCTTTTTAAATTTGACTTTGACGTTTGCTTGTTATTCTATGAATAAAAACTGATATGCTTTCATTGCAAATACGCGAAAGATGTAAAATACTCGCGAGCTGAAAACATTATTCTCTGCAGTTTGTATTTTTTGTCAGCCTGAAAAGGGGAACTATTTCACGTCGATCGATTTATCATTAATACGCAATAAATTGTTTTTTAATCGTTTCTCTTTTCGATTTTCATTTATTCTTTTTTTATTATTAAAGCGGCATGATCTCTATAGAGACAACTTCATTTCTGTTTCTGTTGCTTTTTTCTTGTTTTTTATTTCTAAGGAAAGCCCCATTTAAAATAGCCGAAACACCACGGCGTATTCGTTTATTATAAAAAGGTAATGAACGTGTTAGAATGTTTTTACATAATATGATGTTCTTTAATGCTACCATTATAATTAATCATTTTAAAATCAACTGAGAAAACATTGTATAATCGGTTATTTTACTTCGGAATTTATCGTTCACACTTGATTTTTCATTATTTTAAATTACGTAATAAATCATGTTTTACATATTTGATTTTATTCAGGAATATTTTTTTTTTTTTTTTTTTTAAAAATTGTTATTGTATTACAAACTGGCCATCTAGGCCATTTAGCAATATTCTTAACAGGGAAATATTTAGCATGAAGGGAGAAGTACCCAATAGTACCTACCGGATGATAGTCTTTACCTTAAACAAGGTCATGAGGTTTCTTACGCTTCAGCCGCCTCCTATCATTAGCAGTATGTAGCAGTCCAGCAGCAAGTTTATTCGGATGACTTTCCAAGTGTCTTTCTGCGTGTCTTCGGGCATGAGTTTTAATAACATCTGCCACATACTCTATCCCTAAATCTTGATGCAAAGTTTGATTTGATATATACCATGGCGCCTTGGTTACGAGCCTAAGGATTTTATTCTGCGCGGTCTGTATTATCTTCAGATTTGTAGGTTTAGCACAACCCCAAAGCTGTACTCCGTAGGTCCAAATAGGCTTCAAGATACTTGTGTGTTTATCAAACGTTTATTATCAATACTTAAAACGCTATTTCTTCCTAGAAGCCAGTACATTTTTTTAACACGAATATCTCTATTTCTCTTTTCTTTGTTTGAATATGCTGCTTCCATGTTAAACGACTATCTAGGTGTAATCCCAAGTACTTAACTGTTGTTCTCACGGGCAATTCCAGTCCATTTATCCTAACAGTTGGGGTTATGACTTTTCTATTCGTGAAATGAATGTTTACCGATTTACTTTCGTTGATCTGAACTTTCCACTTTTTAAACCAGTTTTCTGCTTCGATAAAGGCCTTCTGAAGATTGTCATTTGCTATCTTCGGATCTGAATGTGACGCAAGTAATGCCGTGTCGTCAGCAAATGTAGCTACCTGAACATTTTCCGGTACAGGAAAGTCTGCTGTATATATCAAGTACAGCGAGGGTCCCAGAACTGATCCCTGGGGCACTCCTGCTTGAACTGGATATAGTTCTGAAAACGTGTGTTCATAGCGCACCTGGAAATATCGGTTATGCAGATATGAACTCAACAAGAGATATAAGCTAGTTGGTAACAAAATTTTTAATTTATATAATAGACCATTATGCCAAACTTTATCAAAAGCCTGTTGGACATCGAGAAATGCCGCTGTACATACATTTTTTGTTTCCAAACTTTTTTTTCTATTACACTTACCACTCTGTGCAGCTAATCCACCGCGTGGAATGTTATTACAAGAAACCGAATTGATGTTGTGCAATTATATTATATAGGTATGGCTGCAATCTATTTAATACCAATTTCTCCATTACCTTCGACATAACAGGCAACAACGAAATGGGACGATAAGACGTAACAGCATGCGGATTTTTGCCCGGTTTCGCAATCATAATAATTTGCGCAAACTTCCATTGCACCGGAAAATAATGTAGGCGAAGTATTGCGTTACGTATAAATGTCAGCAACATTACAGCCTTCCGTGGAAGTCTATTCAGTAGTTCCGCGGTTATTAAATCAAAACCGGGACTCTTTCTCCTTTTCAGTGTTTTAAGTATGTTTTTCACCTCTTGAGGTGACGCTGACTTGATAGGAGAGGATAACTGGCCAGGACTTTTTAAAAAGTCATCGACTTCTTTGTCCGTAGCAGCCGTTAAGTTCGGCTTAAAAACTGTTGCCAAGTAGGTGGCAAATAAATTCGCCTTTTGCTTTTGATCTTTCGCCCAAGACCCGTTGCCATGTTTTATCGGAGGAATGCAATTTTTTGGTTGTTTAATGTTTTTTGTACACTTCCACAAAGAATAATCATCCGCCGCTAATGGCGAGAGTTTAAGTAAGTAATTATTAAAAGTTTTATTTTTAATTTCTGCTAATAATTTTTTGAGTTCTTTGGTTTTATTATTAAGTTGTTTTTTGTCTGATGGATTTCCTGTCCGAAACCATTTTCGCCTTAGCTTTCTCTTTTCTAAAACAAGCTGGCGAACCAAAATAGGATAATTTTTTCTTTTTTGGTATATATCAATAGAAGGAGTATTCAAAGTTGCTGCTGTTTGAATCTCCCTAGTTATATATTCCACGGCATTCTCGATGTCAATTTGGCTTTTTAATGGGACTTTTAGATCTAATTTTGAGTCTAAGTATTCCTCGAAGGAATCCCAGTCTGTTTTATGATTATACAAATATATCGGATTTTCTCTGCATATTACTGAATCACCAAGGGTTAAAACAATTGAAGAATGGTCTGAGAAAAGATCGAAAGAAGAATTTATTTCTGCATAATAACTGGCAATGCCTTTTGTAATAAAAAAATCTAAAAGGTCTGGTATTTTACGATTATCAGTTGGCCAATAGGTTGGTTCTCTTGTCGATATGTAGTTAGCATTGTGACTTTCCAGCGCTTGTTTGAACACACGTCCCCTGGTATTAGTTACCCTGGAGCCCCACGCTGTATGCTTGGCATTCCAATCCGCACCTGATAGGAATTTATTTCCTAGGCTCTGTATGTATTTACTGAACTGGTCTGCTGTTATTTTATGTTGCGGAGGACAGTATGCAGCTGACAACACAAGCTGACCATCCTTCGTCTGTATGCTAATACTAGTCCCCTGCAGGTACTCCTCCCTAAAATTATTTAGTTCGTAATGTATAATATTAGATTTTATTAATATTGCTGAACCACCCTGTGATTTCCCCGAAGGGTGAGAACAAGAGTATGTTATATAGTTGTTTATTTTGAAATAATCTTTATCAGTGAGGTGGGTTTCAGCGATTAAGATTATAATTCGTTCTAGATTAGATTATGGCGCATTTTTTTATGGTTCTGCCTCCAAGAGCAACTTATCAAAACTAGAAGTCTTACAAAACATTTGTCTAAGATATATTACTGGAAATTTCATTTCTTCCCCTGTTTCTTGTCTCCAAATGGAGACTAACATTTGCCCTTTATTTATTAGAAGAAATATTTTGGCTGATAGATTCTTATTGAAATTTTGTAATTATCGCTTTCCCGCATTAGTCGCTGATCTAAATAGAATTACTACGCAGTGGAGGTTTGTTTCTTCTAAACTGCCTGTCCTGGCTAAGCGATTATCCTTATATTACAGATATAGCCCAGCACTTATTCCAATAGTTCCAGCTTGTTATTTCAATTTACCCTATGAAATTAATTATTTGAAATTGGACATTGATGATTCTCTTTTCAAACAACCGAGAGATGCACAGTTTTCTCCGGGTTTAATGAATGCATGGTTTGGCAATTTAGTATCTAGACAGTATAGTGACTTTATCCAGATATTTACAGATGGTTCTAAAGCTCAGGTGTACAACGGACCGGTTGGTGCTGCATTACTATTTGCCGGGGGTTTATTAAAAAAATTTAGGCTTCCGCCTATGTCGTCGGTCTTCACAGGCGAGTTGCTGGCTATCGATGAAGCATTAGGAACTGTACTCAACACATGTATTACAGAGAAAAAGTATTTAGTATGTACCGACAGTTTAAGTTCGCTTAAGACGTTGGGTAACAGTGACTTTAATTATAAATGTCATCCCTTCATATACGAAATCAAATATAAATGTGCAAATCTACTCACCAAAAGTGTACAAGTAAGTTTCTGCTGGGTGCCTGGACATTGTGGTGTTGGAATGAATGAGGCTGTCGATGCCGCAGCGAAGGCTGCTGCATTGGAGGGTGAGTTATCACCATTTATTCCTTCATCAGACCTTTATTCTAAGGTTAAAGTTGATAGTAAGGCGGAATGGATTGAGTTTATTAATAGTCAGAACCAAGGCAAATACTACCACTTGGTTCAGTCAGAGCTCTCCTCTAGCCCTTGGTATTATTCCATTCCAGAATCTATCCCCGATCGACTCATTCGTAAATATGCGGTTACTATTTGCCGACTGCGTATGGGTCATTCGCGGATAGTTCTGAATTTTTCTGACCGAGATGACGGTGTACTATGCAGTGATCATCACGCATCAAATTTCTTGGAGGGCACTAATCATTTGCTGTTTAATTGTAATAAATATGAACATTACCGTAGACCGTTTTGTGAACAATTAATGTCTCTTGGGTTCTTTCCTCCGTATACCATCTATAGTCTTCTGTGCCAGAACAACCAGGTTCTGTATATTTTGTTTAAATTTATTTTATTAAACGACATCCAAATTTAACAACATACACTTATTTATTTTATTATCTAATTATTCTATGCAACTCTTGATGATACGTGATCCATTATCCTAATTCTTGATGCCCTGTCATGTTCAGGAAACCTAACGCTTCTCGAACTCGACTTGGGCAGTTTTTCCTTTGTTATGATTTTGTGCAGACGTCGTGGACTATGCTGAAGCATTTGTGGCCATGATTGTTTGTTACAATTATTGTGTATGATGTTTATAATTCCTATTTTATTAATTTTCTGATTAGGCAAGTTCAGGTAATGTACCTTGGACTCAGCCTGGCCAATTTCTCCTTCCTAAAGATTTTATTCAGGCTACGTGGGTGATGTTGAACATTTACGGCCATGGTTGTCTGTTTATAACCTTTTTCCTAATTAAATATTATGTATCTTTCATTAGTTGGCAGTATTCTTATATTAAATGATTGGTGGCTAAATGGCTTGATAGTTAACTAAAGCCGGGCCATAAAAAAAAAAAAAATAAAAAAAAAAAAAGTTTGAATTTAAGAATAATTCGAGTTCAGCCTTATGATTTTTTAAACCATTTGCATTCCACTGAGCTATTCTTATATAGCCAGGCATTAGTTAATAATTTTTTGCACTAACATGGTTAGCATGGATAGAACCATGCTGTTTTGTTCAGTTAATTGGCGAAACATTGCCTTAAATTCCATAAGGAATTCTGTTAGATTCACTGAAGAAGTCTGTTGTTTCTTTTCCTCAAATTGCTTTGGTGTTTGATTTATATTAACGGTTTGACCGGAACTTTTCGAATGATTTGTGTTCGTCGTGATATTGTTCTGTTGACTTATAGCGCCCGGTTTTAATATTTGTGAATAACTTATAGTTGGCCGCAGATAACTGTGCTTATTAGGTTGAATAATTTTATTTTTAACATCAGTTTTGCTTTGTACTAATCGCTGATATATTTCGCAACCTCTATAATTCGCAGGATGGGATCCCCCACACAAACCACACGTAGCTGGCGATTTTGGGTCCTTTTTGCATTCATAAGTTTTGTGTCCTTCACCGCACTTAACACAAAATGGCGCTCTTGTACAATAGGCTTTAGTATGACCCCATTGTTGGCAGTTTTGACATTGCGGGATAGATGTTTTTTTATTTGGCGATTCGACTTTAATTATTGTATTACAGAGTGATTTTAAATTAAAAATTTGCCTACAATTTTCAGTTGGTTCAAGATCTACAAAGAATAACGGCAGCGGTTTTTTGGTTTGATGCTGTTTTACATTATGAATGTTACGAACCTGAAAGCCATGCGACTGTAGTTCTTCTTGAATATCAGTTGGGTCGATAGAATGATTCAAGTGCCTTATAACTACTTTATAAGCACGTTCCTGTTTCATTTGGTAGGTGTGGAATATAACTTTTTGTTCTCTAAATTCCCGTGTTAGTTTACGATATTCTTCCGGAGTAAGTACATTTATCTTAACTACTCTATCAGCCAATGATTTCGCGTAATAGTCTGTTTTATTAATTATGCGCTCGATATTTTCTTGCATTTTTTTGAAATCTTGGACCCCGTGCACAAATATAGGCGGTGGCTTAGGGATAGCTAGGGAGGTTCTTTTTGCTGTATTACCGACATTATTTTCTTCGTTAGTGCTACTTTCCTCGTCTGTTGAAAGGGCCTCATACCTATTTCAAGTCATTTTGACATGTTTGCTTATACCGTTATTAGTAGGGATGAACTGCCGTTTTTTCCCTCTTTTAGATTTAACTTTTTGCCAGTTATTCTTATCACTTTCATTCTGACACATCTGTACCTCCTCGTCGCTATCATATTCATTTATTCGCTGTACGTTTGTTTCTGGCAAGGCTGGGAAGTGCTGACTGTAGTTACTGCTTTGATTTTCAGTACAGATATTGTTTGGCTGTGAATACGGTATATCTTCAGCCGGTGGGTAGACGAGTAGTGGCTGCGAATAGGGCATATGTGTCGGCGGCTAGACTCCATTCGCAATGCTAAAATTAATACTTTGCAACGCTTCACGATCGCACTGTTTTTATATATAATACTATATTACAATATTTTAGACCTAATTATCCAAGTGAAGTAGTGGTCTAGTGGTAATGTATGCAAGTCTAATGATTGAGGCGTTCATTGTCACATGCGTGTGCTAGAGGTCAAAACCAACAGCGAAGTTATCTTTTTATTTTAAAATATTTAAACAAATGTTACGTATTTTATATTAGAAAAATTGTCTTAATATTATAATAAATTATGTAGAGAGTATTAATAATTGTTTTATTTTTAAACGATGTGAAATATTTTTTATACACTTACTACTAACTTTAACTCAAAATCATTTAAAATAAATACGTGCAAAATAAAAATTGTAAAAATAAAACTAGTTTATTATAATTATGTGGAAAAAAAGCGAAGGTTTAAAAAAAGATGTGAATTGGAGGGAAAAGCAAAATTATAATTTCAACCGAAGTAAACATAAATTTAATAATTATTTTCGGGAGAAAATGATTTAAAAAAAATTGTTTACGTGAACAATTTCCACAGAGATTAGCCGTCGGAATTCACATAACATTTTATTAAAATCGTCAATGCTTTGCGAGTTTTTATTTACACTTGTTTATAAAAAAACGCGCCTTCCTTATCATAATTGTATATTAACTTACATTTGCATAATTCTGTTTTTATATTTGCATATCTGAATATGTATTTAATGATAATGTTTAAATAGACACAACTTTTAACTGAATGTAATTGTAAACATTATGTAAAGATCGTTTACCATTAAATTTTTTTAAAGCACCTTAATTACTTCCGAAATCCTGTGTCTCAGTTTGTATTACATTTTTCGATGTACTAAAAAAAATAAGTTCATAAATAATAGACAACATTTTTTCTACGTTCGAGAGTATACATAATTATGGTTTCTGAGATTGTTGTTAGTTGAATAATTTGTTGTATTGCCGTAAGATTTTTTCTGAACTTTATTTCCCTTTAATTCTTTATTTCATTTATTACCATTATTTCTGCTCATCATGATTATTACAAAATGCTTCTTAAAAAAATTCGTAACCGACAACTTGGTTTTTAATATTCAGACCCCTATGATGTCGAAACCATGATTTAAAAACCATTACATACTGCATATAGAAGATAATTTCTCAAATGTTCATTGTTAGCCGCTTTTATAACTCTATTTTGTAAATGTAATCTTTCGCTTGATGGATTAATATCGTGTAATATCCGAACTTTTTCAAATTAAAGTTGAACTATAAAACTTTATTTTTATATCGATTACAATAGAAAGGGAGTAATGTAGTAGAATATATCATACAGTATTCGTAGTTGTGCTTTCGGATGCAATTAATATAACTATGTAATACAAATATGGGGTACATCATACACTTTATAATATATTAGAACACTGAAATTCAAACTTATTCAGTTACAGCAAAACCGGATAAATGTTAATTGTTAACAGTTTTAGGACATCAAGCGTACGGCTAACATCTGCTGGCGCAATCTACTGGCGCAGATATGGAAAGAAGCAAAAAAATTGGTACGATCGTGTCGCGTTGCAAAGTATCAATTTTAGCATTGCGAATGGAGTCTAGCGTGTCGGCGACACTGGTACATTAGACGGTGTTGTAAACGGGAGTGTAAATCTAGCCGGTTGAATGACATGTGTAGTAGCGTTCGACAGCATCTCGCTGTGTCACGTGTGAGCGCCAGCCACATGATACACTGGTTCCGCTGTGTAAACTGGCGCAGCCAGCGTTGTCGTCATATCAGCGACAACAGTGGTTCGCACTTGTGTGTGTATGTATGTCTAATTATCAGATAAAGACAAGCGGAATAATAATTTACGAAAACCGTACAATATACGAAAAATATAATGGTTTTATCTCACCAATCTGCTTTTATAGATGATAACGCGATGTATTACTAGAAACACGAACGCATAGAACACAACCGACCGCAATCGGTATAATAATTACCACATCATTCAGGAATATGACAAAAAATATTTAAAAAATCACCCCCCCCCCCCCCCCCCCTAGAAACAAATTCCTTAATTCATCACTGAGAACATACGAGACGGTTCTTTACATCGTATTAAGTTAAAATATTTATATCGATAGATTTACGTTCTAAAGAATTAATCGCCTTATCTTTCGTTGTTTTATCTCCTTTCAAGTAGTTATAATGTAAATAAAATTGAGAACCGAAAACCACCCGTTTCTTTTTGATAATAAAGAAGTAAGGAAGAAATATAATATCGTGTTAAACAGTTGTTAAATTGTCTTGTTTTTGAAAAAACGTGTATATCTTACTTGAAATATTAGCAAAAAATTTGTATTAATTTTCATTTGTTTTTTAGAATTTAAAGAATTCACTAAGCTGAAATTTCAAATATTTTCTTGGATTACCTTCTTATTCAGCACTCTCAGCAGTAAGCGTAGTAAGTATAAATAATTAAAAAAATTGTTGCAATCTTTTTACTTTTTTTTTTTTTTACTGAACTTAACTAGCGGCAGCTCCGGGAGGAGCGCAAAGCGATGGAAGATCGTGAAAAATAATAAAAATTGCCTTTAGTATTTTTTTAAAAAAACTGCCGTTTAAATATTTAAGTTAAAGGTAAATTATTACATATTTGGTACATTTTTTAAAAATTTATACGCGACGAACACATGTTTCGAACATAAGCGCCTGCGGAAGTTGGCGCTATTAAAGAGCAGCACTTAGTGGTTTTACTTTAAATCGCTTAATTTGTGTGTATGGCGCAGGAAATTTAAGTTCTTCCTATTATTTTGGTTTATTTTATTTTAATGGTAGCTAGGGGTAGTCAAGTCCATTAAAAAAACAAAACTTTAAAACTTTTCTTCCATATTTTTTTTTCACCAATATTGCATTACGCATGTTTATGATGTTGGTTAAACAAAAAATGTTCAGAAAAAGAATGCTTTTAAGTATTTCACATTACTAAAAACGAAATCATTAATATAGCCGAAGATCCGCTTAAATTTACTTTGTTTTTTATGTTCCAAGTATGAATGCCTCTGTTCATTGTCTCTGAGTTTTTCTCATCTTTACTTTTTTATTTAATTAATTTTTTTTAAAGGTGATATTCGTTAAACTTAACAGGCATAATTTCGACGCGTTTCGTCTCCTATGATTTGTCAAAAAAATTTTTTAATTGTCTTTTTGCAATAATTATAAACGACGTATTTGTCTCGTTTTGTGAAACAACATTTTTTATATAAACAATGGTGCAGAGACAAGTACTCAAACGTAGTAGTCGTTATTAATGCCGGTATGAAAAAAAAAAATTCCCCGTGTTTGACTCGCCACAACCGTTTTTTTTTTAAATATCCGGTAAAGTTTGAACTATTTTCTACGATACATTACATTTGGTAAGTTTTATTTTGTAGTACATTTCCAAGCAAATGAGACAGTGTTAATTGCAGGCAGTATTCCGAAGTTACAAGATATGCTGAACAAAGTAACAGCAAGTAGCAGCTCTTACGGTTTCGAAATCAATGTAGATAAGACAAATGGGGTTGTGCTGTCACAGAAGCTCAGAAGAAAGCACTGTCAGAAAGTGCGAGTATACGATCAAACTATTCAACGCGTCCAGAAATTCAAGTTCCTTGGGACCTCCTCACGAAGGTATTGATCAGACTGTTGAATTATGTACCGGAATCGAACAAGCGAGGCAAACATTCCTAAATTTTGTAGAACCTAATGGTCAGAAAAGATTTAAACCTTCAATCACTACGAGTAAGACTTATAAGGTATTATGTCTGATCGGTACTGCTCTAGGACATGGAAAGTTGAATTCTCACCAAAGAGAAAAAAAATTAACCGCTTTTGAAATGTATATGTGCCGTCCGATGCTCAGAATCTCATACAGAAACCATGTCACTAACTCAGAAGTCCTCAAGCAAGTGGCCAAAGAAACCGAATTTCTGAAAACTGTACAAGCCCGAAAACTTTAATATATTTTGCTCATATATCCAGGAATCCAGAAAAATATCATCTTCTACAGTTAGTATTAGAAGGGGTGAAGTTGAAGGGAAAAGAAGGCCAGGTAGAAGATAAATGTCTTGGCTGGCAGATATGAGGGGTTGGTACGGATGCTCCACAACCGAATTACAAGAAGCCGCACCATCTAAATCAACAATATCCGCAATCATCGTCCGGAGAAGGCGGAATGAAAAAAAAGAGAGATCTATTTACGTTTTCTGTTCTTTCCCTAATTTTTAGCTTAATATTCACACCAATGAACTTATGATACGTACATGCAGCTTTCAACTATCCTGGTCGTTGAAGTGTTTTCTACATACTTTGGAAGCTGCATACTGAACATTCTTTTTCCTCTCGTGTTTAAGCGTTTATTTTGTACAATATATATATATATATATATATATATATATATATATATATATATATATATATATATATATATATATATTCTGTTAAAAAGTTAAGAATAGGCAAATGTTCATTTTTTTCCCCATTTTTTGGGCACGTCAACAGTGGAACTCACCCAACGCAGAAAATTGTACATTATATAAGGAAAAGATTAGAAATTGAGGAGATAAAGAAAAGAACTATATTGAGAGAGAGTAATGCAAGAATCACTATAAGGAGTGGGGAGGACAAGGCGCAAAAGATTAGAATACAAGGTACTTACAACTGATTATAAAGAAACCCGGAGAGCTAACCAGTTCGCTCTCCATGGAGAAAGTAGTGATGTAAACACGATGCTTAAAACCATTGTGTAAGCGCAACATTAGTCATCTAAATCCACGAGTGACGGAAAAATCAGAGGAGTTTAAGTGGGCGAAATTACATTTATCAAAATTCTACCCCATCATTGTTAGTAAGGGGTACCTTATCTTTTGCATCGAAACTAAAAAAGATCAACTCGCCATCAAGTGCCACAGTTCGCGATTGTATATTTAAACGATAATTTTGATCGAATTTCGAATTCTGCTTGATACGAAAATTCCCCACGGATAAGGTCCATCAAAAATATATTTAAAAAGAAAGTCCGAAAAGGAAGAAAAAATAATTTTAATTTATTAACTTAAAAAATTCTTATCGAGCGCAAACGTTTAATAGAAAAAGTACAATAGAGCGTTTAGGAAACTCTAAATGTTTTCATACCTTTTTCTTTAAGCTAGGGAGTATTTTTTAGTATTCATTTTCTAAAGCTTTCCGGAACGGGCCTAAAAAAAGAAGGCGTTGTTAATTTTAATTACAATTCGATACAATTGCAAACAGAAAGTTAGACTATAAAAAAATTTACCAATTATCGTCTTTACCGGGTAAGTACGACAGTTTTTAAATGCAATTTATTTAAATTATTTTTCACGAAAAGTATAATATATACAATTACATGTGTTGTGTATACATTTTATAGATGAAAATATGGAAATGTACATTGTGGACGTTACTACTGTTATTTTTGGTAGAATGTTGCCAGTGTGCCCGAATTTTAGGTATATTCCCGTTTAAGAGTAAAAGTCACTATTTCATATGGCGAAGGATTACGAGCACACTTGCTTCAAGAGGTCACGCAGTGACGGTATTAAGCCGAATGGAAGGGAACCAAGTGACGCCAAATTACACGCATATTTATTTACCGGAAGGATTGTACGACGCTGTAGATACACTTAGCGTTGAACGCAACAATGTCACTGATGTATTCGATCTGATGAAAATGGTAGACGGAATTGAGCCCGGAGAATGTTCCATGATATTTGAGCACGATATCCTAAAAAAAATGATTTTATCGAAATCAAGCATTTACGATTTAATTTTCATGGAGATCTATTATTTTCCGTGTTATCTGGTGCTGGCTTCCTATATAAACGTTCCGATTATTTGGTTTACAACGCAAGCTTCTCATTACCCGGCTGATCTTGTAACTGGGAATCCAAATAATCCGGCATACATGCCAAGTATTGTATCTGGCCTATCAACCGATATGTCGTTCACAGAGCGCTTAGTAAATATCTATCAGACGAGTGTGATTCATTACTATCAAGCGAACGTATACATGCCGGCAATCGTGGATCAGTTTAATAAACAGCACAATGCGCGTATAAGTTTGGAACAAGTGTATCATCAAACGCCAAATTTGGTTTTCAATTACGGCCATTTCACCTTGATACCGAGACCGAAATTACCGAATGTTGTGGAAATCGGAGGCATTCACATTGAGGAGGAGAAACCATTGTCGAAGGTAAAATACTCTACATTCATCCTTTAATTGTTTCATGCAATTTTGAAAAATGAATAGAGGGATTTTTACATCTGATGATGTAAAAACGTTTATTTAAAATATTGATCGTAACATTCAATCTATATATATACGCAACCGGGGAAACTATTTTACAATTAACATAATGTAATTTCGTAAATTTCCAAGTTTAAAAGTTCATATATATATATATATTAAAGATTAGTAAAAATATTATTAAATTAGTTTCCAAATTTGAAATGGCTATAAAATATAAAAAAAAAACCGTTTAATGTAAACTGTAACAAATTTTTAAACCATATGTAAACACGCATGTAGAGTGATGATTGTAAGTCATTCGTATGCCCGGGGGCATTATGAAAATCCAATTACCTTTTTTTGGTGTTACGGAAATTGTAATTGAAATGGCTGCGCAAAGCTAAAATTATTATTATTATTATTATTTTTAAGAAGGATATGGTCAATAGAAATTTACTGTTCTGTAAGTATTATAGAAAAATTATCATTATTTGGGATCAAAAGAATGTCCTCTTGCGATGGGGTGGTTGGAAGAATTAAGTAGGCAATTGTTTTTATGCAGTACGAATGTGTACGCACGCAAGACTACATTTGCAACTGTTATTGATCGGTTATAATCTCATCTTTAACCATTGAAAATTATAAACATTATCTCCTCCCATATCTTCCTGAATGTTTTTTTTTTTTTTTTTGTTATGAAAATTATTTTTCAATGTTAAAAATAATAATTTTCATAATAGATTTAATTATTTTTAACGAGTGAGAAAAAATAAAAATTAAATTCTTCGATATTTATCCCGTAATAGGATATCAACGATTTCATAGAAGAGGCCAAACACGGAGTGATTTTCTTTTCGTTCGGTACTACCCTCAGATGTAGCAGCATTCCGGAGCAGAAGATGAGAATGCTGAAGGAGGTTTTCGCGAAGATTCCACAGAGAATCCTCTGGAGGTGCGATATAGCCAGTGAAATAACAGACGTGTCCGATAACGTCATGATTCGCTACTGGTTTTCTCAGCGAGACGTGTTGGGTAAGTGAAAAGAGATAGTACGCGATATTTTATATGGAATGGTAACGAATTTTTATTTAAAACTCGCCTTTTTCGTAAAATTAACAAGGACAGAATATAAAAATAATGCAGGTGCAGGAATAACAGAAGTAGAAGTAAATGATAGAATATAAGAAGCACCGATAAAAGGAGAGGAGAAATACCGAGTTTTAGTAGAGAAGAGTAGGAGGACAGTTGTTCAGCAGAAAAGGTTGAATATTCAAATAAAATATGATATCGAGACTACAAAGAAAATAATTAGAAGGGGGATGAAAAGAACAAAATGGAGTAGATGCAGATGAAAACTGAAAAAATGATGCAGGATTAAAACGAAGGTGACAAACAACAGAGATTGTAGAGCGTTCAAGAGACGGCAAATATCAAGAAAATTATGGACGAGGAGAAAGAGAAATAGAGAGGTCGAAAAAGGTGGGATTAGAAAATGAAGAAGAATAGGAGTTGAGCCATAATTTAAAATGAGCCACTTACGGAAAGAAGAACACCTTATTATCAGCCGAAAACGTGCCCAGAAACCTGTCCCTGGAAATGGAGGAACGGACTAACGAATATCCCCCCTAATTTATTACACTTAATGTCTGAATGACACACACCAGGAATCTACAAAAGATCATTTATGGAGTGAAGGAAATATCCCGAATGAGGGAGCGTATGAGAAGTATTTCATAATCCAAAGAGGTAGAAGGAAGGTTATAGATGTGATAGCTTGTAAAGCACTTTAATAATCCGGGATTCGGAGCACTTTATGGGAAATTAATTAATGAGGAGACAAAGAGAACAGTACGTAGAACAACAATAGACTTCGCATAGCAAGCTGAACAAGAGAAGGGAAGTTTAAACAGAATGTAACCGAAGGCAGGACAAAAAAAGGCAGAACTAACTCCATTTGACTCTTTGGAATCATCAGTATAGAGGTAGTGGATTGCTCTAGGATATTGAGAACCTAAAGCCTTGTAGAATTGAGAAACAGATATAGAACAGAACCAGAAGTCATTTGAGAAAATGATTAAAATTTCTACCGTTATCAGTTGTAAAAAAAAGAAGAAAAAAACTTCAAGCGCGGTCGAATTGCTTACTAAAATAAGCCGAACAGATAAAATGTCATAACATGTTGGCACCGAGGAAAGTAAAAAATGACCGCGAACTTGGTTTATGTGACTAAACAGAAAAATTTACAGAGGTTCATTTCTACGGTATATCTTTAGAAATGTTTAAGAATATGCTTCACGGTAGATGTGACTGTTACAGCAAAAAATTCGCATTTAGTGGAAGGAGGAGGTCCGACAAAAATACAGTTATGAGGCATAGAGAATATCATCTCAACTGCAATCTATTAAAACTTTTTATACTATTAAAAATTTTAAAATTTAAAAAAAATTTTATTTGATTTTTTTTTCCTTTTTTTTAGTTTGATTTTTTTTACAGCTCCAGTCGTTTATGCCTCCTGGCTAATACAATTTCTAATCGTTTCATTTTCAAATTATAATATCAGAATTTTAAACGGTTCGAATATGTTGTTTTTTTTTTTTTTTTGCATTTTGCATTTCGAATAATTTTTCTTGAATGAATTGATGTTAATTACATGTGGCACATGCGACCATAGAATATAACGCGAAAGTAAACTACAAGCAACTAAAATAGAGTAACACAGTAAATTACGTGAAGTACTAAGTACGGGAATTTAAATATCGCGAACAAAAGAAAATTTTTTCCAGCGAAACACAACAAACTACAAATATAATATTAAACATTTAAAATGTATCGAATTTAACTTTTACTCCATCATCAACCAACGAACACGCGACTGTGTCGGCTTGTGTGATAAAATTAAGGAAATTCCTCTTTTTCGGAAAAGAGCGACATTTAATTTCAGAAAATGATGATAACTAAAAACGAGAAAACAGGATGCTAAAGAGTTATATCGAATGTAAAACATTTGTTCGCGCCGTTTTCGAAAAATAAATTAATAGTATTATTATAAACTTATAAAAATAATTACGATATATCGAATAAATAGTTTTAACTTTGGAACGTGGGCTTATTAACTTACGTATTAAGTTATATACATATATATATATTAAGTTAAAAATGGAGCAAACTAATATATACGAATCAAAATGATCATAACACAGTGGAAGCGATAAAAAATCAGCTAAAATGTATTAAATGGAGGGATAATTTTTATTAGAATATTAAATATATATTTTGAAAAAAAACAGCATTGGGGATATTTATTGATTCGTTTTTCACATCATCTCGTATAATAATGACAATGATAATTTTCGTTAACTTTTTCTTTTTTTGCTAAGGAGTTTTTGATGTGTGAATATATTCAAGATTTTCCACGTTTTTTCGGTTTTTTCCCCGATACAGAAAAAACAATGGCCATACACAAAAATGTTGCAAATATTTTGTAATGTTTTTTTCATCATGTAAATCATGATGATAAAATAACCTCAAAAACGATTAAAAGTTTTTACTTCTCGTTAAAAAGTGAACAAAATTGATTACTATCGCAGTTTTATTCCTTCCATTTTTGTGATTACCGGCACGAAAACTCCAGTGATATATTTTAACTATATGCGGAGTAAATTTATAAATATATTAAGAGTTTTACAATCATGTTTAATACTTAAAAGTTCTGTATCGCATCACGCAAGTACTTTTCTGTATTCGCAAGGTTTTAAATGATTTTCAATGTTGTTCACTATAACTAATTGAGATTGCCTCTCTACCAGTTTTCCCGCTATGATATATACAATTTACCATTTTATAAATGCCTCATTGTTCCTGTTTATAAACTACCGTATTTATCGAATTACTTTTGTTAGTGTTATCGTTAGTACGGTGAAAGCTGCAAGTACTCAAATATTCTCTTATTCACTCGCGCGTTTTTCTTTTTTTTTTACATTAAGAAATTCTTTGTTTCGTTCAAAGACTACTTCGGCGCCCCTTATTGGGCAGAAAAACGTAGCCTTTAAACAAACGGACCGCCATAATTTTTTTTGAATGACAGCAGCCGAAAACTGGTCGCCATTCTCCTCTCGTGTTTACATAGACTTTTTCATTATTTTGCGTTAAGAATTTTTCAAGGTAGGACTCCTTGGCTCGGGTTGCTGCCTCTTCTCACTTCTTCCCTTAAAAAGTCCCATCGTCTAATCTCCTTCCGTTGTGCAAAGTTTTTCATCTTAGGTTTTGGTATCGAATATTTTTGCGCTTCTTCTTTTTCAAATAATTATTAATATCATCTGGCCGTTCAACCTAGTGTCTTGCTGTTAACCTATGGTTCTTTTTGTCTCATTTCACTTTTTCGTTCTGTGTTGTCTCCATTATTCGTCTGCGTTCTTAAGCCATACTCTATTATCTTTGTCCCGTTTTCGTTTTTCGCGTTGGTTGCCTTTCTATATTGTCCTCTCTAACAAAGAGCATGTTCGCGATGTTGCTCAACGGTGTTTATTCATCTCTTCCTATTAATCGTTCTGCTTTCTATTCCATTTTATTGATACTGCGTCTTTCTCTACTCCATATTGCGCCTCTTATGTCCTACTTTTTCCCGCTCCATATATTATTCCCATTATATCGATTACTTCCTCCTAACAACATTTGATATCGCTTAAAGATATAATTGACTCCTTCCTTTTCTAATTGTTTCTGGATAAAAGTCCCCGGTTTTGTTTTTTTTTAGTCTTGTTTTGGGTTTTTCCCTGGGCTTGCCAATAATAGAACTCGTCAACAGCAACTGAGTGATAAGAGCGACGAAGCTGTTAAAAAAATCAGAGGAGATATGCTGCTTCATCACGGTGACTCTGAAGGAGATGAGATGGAAAATACATCGATTGCGTCGGCAGTAAACGTGATAAAGCGCGAAATATGTGACATGAGAAAATGTATTGAATTTGTGTCAGACAAGTATAATGTCATGCAACAGTTAAACCAGGATTTGATAGCGGAAGTTAAAGCTCTACGTCAGCAAACAGGTGAACCCTCAAAAAAAAAGATCAACAGATTTCAGAGCTCACAATCACAGTTCATGAGCTCGAACAATACGGCCGCCGCGAAAATGTGTTGAGTTCCACGGAATGTCAGAAGCGCACGATGAGAACTTTCAACAAATTATTATTCAAGTTTGTCAGAAAATTGGGGTCGACTTTAAGGAAGATGGCATTGTGGCGGCTCACAGCCTACCTTCAAGGAATGTGAAACTGCCGAAACCGATAATATTGAAGACATTCAGAAGATTAGCGGCTAAAATATTAGACAAAAAAAGGGAACACCAGATCTTGGACAAAGAAGTTACTAACAATTTATTTACATAAACGAAAATCTGTCTAGGTACTCTTGCTCTGGAAGACGAAATAAAAAGCGGGACTAATGAATTTTCGTTACGTCTGGTCGAAAAGAGGAAAAATTTATGTAAGGAAGGACCAGCAAGATCGCGTACTTTACATTCAATCCGAGAAGGATATAAATAAATTATTATAAATGTTGTCAGTTTCGTGTGTAGAGGGATGAATGTGGTGTACGTGCATCGCGTCGTTTTACGGCGCCGGCTGGGCAAGGTAGTGGTTATGCGAGGAGATGGCAAGAGGGATGCCGTGATCTCTACGAGAGTTCAGTGTGAGAATGTATGTGTGTGATGGGTAGTGTGTGTAGTGTGCGCTGATGTTCATAAGTTTGCTTGCGCTTCATTGAGGCTTCCTAGGTGGTATAGAACAGTTCGGCGGTACTCAAGAGTCGGTGAGGTATGCCTGTTAGTTGGCGGATCGGAGATAGTGTGTTTGTGTACAATGTTGCATGTTGCAGGTACGGGAAGAAAGTTCAGACGTTTGAAGCGGAATATTTTTGAAGAGAGAAGAAAGCGTGAGCGTACACTGGCAGAAAGTGCAACTGCCGCTATGCCGGGGTCGTATCTTTATTGTAAGGGGCCCCCTCGTGTGGTGGCGGGTGATCTGTCGCTCTTTTTTCTCCATCTCTTTTGTTTTAGATGTACTCCATTGCGATAAAGTTAAATCGGTGTGTTACGTGTATACAGTGGACGACAATACGGTCAATTGTAAAGCGTGTGCGAGTGTGTGGAAGTGTGATTGTGTTTAAAAAATGCGACTGTGTTTATGTGTGTATATTAGATATTCAGTTGCATATATATATATATATATATATATATGTCGTTATATTTATATACCAGTTCAATTACTGATAAGCTCGGCGATTAATAGCGTAACATCGTTAATTGCTTTTCGAATACAATCTGCGATAGCTCAATATTTATCGAAATGTGATCAATTCTCTCCTTCTGTGCCATACTTTAACGTTCCACTAATGTCGTCTCCAACTCAATTTTGCAAAAAAAGTATTTGTGTTGAGTATTCAGCAATATGTGATCGAGAGAATAAATGCAATAGCTTATTTAATACAGCTAAAGGAAGCCAAAAGGTTAATATTGAACTTGTTCGTGTATTAAATTTCAATAAAAGAAGGTTTCGACGTAATTGGGATGAATTTGCAGCAGACTTTTCCATACCACTTGGTAGTGTGATTTTTATGCTAGCGATTAAGATGGGAGATAACGAATTAAATATGTATAATATCTCGCTTTCACTAACTATGGGAAGAAAAAAAAGCGAAACAGGATTTATCATTATCGGTAATAATAGTTTTTGATTCCCCTCACAAATATGACTTCTTTAATTCAAATTGTAAGAATTATAGTAATATCAAAAAATGGACTGATAATATAAACAGCTTATTAAATGTAAATAATACACTACAGATTAATACGGGGAATTATTTCATGTGTTGTACTTAAACATAAGAACGGTGAGACGTAACTGGGATGAATTTATAACTTACATTCACAGGTTATCTTTAAGTGTCATCGGATTAACCGAAATTAATATAAGTAAGGATGAATTAAATTTATATGATATAAATAGATTCACGAATATTGGACTACAAAGACCTATTGGGTATAATAGAGGAATACTTGTATTCATAAATCATAAGCTTAAATGTCACATTTGGGAAGTTAATAATAGGCCAAGTATGGACCTGGTGATAATAGATATAGATATCTGCGAAAACAATCCTTTATGCGTAGATCCACTCCTAAAAAAATGTAAGTAATAAAGATAATTTCCTGATTTGCGGTTATTTTAATATCGATTTATTTTTTCATAATACACACAGGTTGAGAACTTTCTAAACATAATTTATGGGTCTGGAGGAGTCCAGTTAATAAATGGAATTACGAGAGAAGAAGAACGAATAGATAGAAGAGTACTCAATGATGTATAGATAATATATTTGTTAAGTATAATGTACAAATGAAATTACTTCGGGAATTATTAACTCGAAAATATCGGACCATTACATCATCTGATGTGCTTTTTGTATCTTGAAACTGAAATTTCAACCGATTACAAACTTTCTAAAATATGTTTTTGATGAAAAAAGGTTGCAGAATAAGATAATTAATCATAACTAGAACGAGGTAAGTATTTCCGCAACGGCAGAAAATATGTATGAGTAGATACATTCAGTTTTCAAGGGCTTTTACAATGAATGCAAATTGGAAGTACGGGAGAGTAAAAAGTTGATTAAGTATAATCCTAAAAATGAATGAATGAGTCAAAAAAATAATCAAGTTTACGAAAATCAGAGATCAGTACTTTAAACTTAGTAAAGGAAATAGAACGAATATTCGATATAAAAACTTATTTAGAAAATATCGAAATATAGTTACAACTGAAATAAGGAATGCTAAACAGAAGTTTTATCAAGGTCAAATAGTAAAAGCAAATAATGATAGTAAAAAAGTGTGGAATGTAATTAACAATATTGTTAATAAAAAATAAAACAAAACAACAATAGATGATTTCATGGGCGTCGCCAACGGGGGGCAGAGGGGGGCAGCTGCCCCCCCCCCCTGGAGCCTCGAAACTTTTTAATCAACTGGCCATAATGAGTATTCATAGGCGCGTAATCATGAATAATTTGCCAGAAACCCACGAAAATTATGTTTTAATTAAGATTTTATTCTTGTTTAATAAAATATTAAACCTTTACAAGATATAAATTTTATTTTTTCTATAACTCGTATCCTTTTTCTATCGTCTTGCCCCCCCCTGGCGGCTGGCAACTCATCTTGCCCCTCCCTGGCCCATCGGCTGGCGACGCCCTTGGATGATTTCATTATAAAACATTTTGGAAATACTGCAATAGTAGCTGAACAATTTAGTGAATACTTTATGTGTTCGGTGGAACAACACAAACACAAATGTGTCATATTCAGTTATTGAATACGAATTCTGATAATTTCATTTTGTCTTCCTTTTTCATTGCACCTGCAAATAAATCCCAAATAGAAGCAATAATTAACAATCTAAAAGTTTATAAGGCATCTGGATAGGATGAAATTAGGGTTAAAGATATAAAAAAAAACCTTAATATTTTTATTCCCGTATTGACCGACATAGTCAATTATTCTATAAAGGAAGTTAACACTCCTGATGGGCTTAAAGAAAAAAATTTAATAAACTAAGTTTAACGTGACGAAGATTAATAGAAGAAGCATATGAAATTCAACCCATTAAATCAGGGGCGAATTCAGAAGGACATTGGGGGGGGGATTATATAATTACGTAAAATCTTTTACGGTAAGCAGTAGATTTGAGAAATACCCCTTTTTTCGTAAAGAAAATCAAATAGCGACCTATATAGAAATTTAAAAATGTGTTTTAAAAATACATAATTATTACAATTTTTAATTTAACTTTTGTTTTATTTTTAGTTATGAAAAAAATAAAACGAAACTATAAAATTATACCTTAAATATGGTAGTTTAGAAATAGTAAGAAAGATAGTATTTTTATTAGACACTTTACTTCTTTTTTATTTTAATTAGTAATCCGATCCAAATTCTCTTTGTTCGTGAGCAAGTTTAAATATATATGTATATTTCTTATTCAAAACTATTTTCATTTACATTACAAAATAAAAATGGATGGTGACAGTTGCATTTAAAATAGAATAAAAAAGGAACATTTTATAGTTTTACTAGAAAACAGTGTTAAATATTAATTATTAAATCCATAGGTGTAAAATTCATACAAATCTTTTATAGCGTAAATTAAGTTTCTCTGTTATAACAAATTTTTTCATAGAAGCTTTGGTTTCTGAGCGGTGACCCTCTTTCCCCTCATGAATCCGCCGCTGATTACTTACTTCAAGTGAAGAGCTATTCCAAAAAATCTGTTTTTGAAGTAAAACTTCTTATCGCAAGGTAGGGAAAAATTTTGTTTACGAGGTATGAGTAAACTGGTCGCGCTGTACGTCGTCTGGCAAGCGACCTTCACTCTGTCCCTTTCTATTATATACGGGGTTGTATATGTGTGTGTGTGTGTGTGTGTATGTGTGTGTGTGTGCGATCGAACGAGTATCGAGATTCGAGCAGCAAGCATCGTACACGGTCAGCTGTATAAGCCCAATTCTAAACACGTGTAGGGGAAAGTGGGGCAAAATCGGGACCCTAAGCTAGTATCGTGTCTAGAAAAGCTCCTGCTATAAAGAATTCGATAGAAATTACTTTGTGGGTTAATATATTTGTACCTAAACTGAAATAGAATCATTTACTTAGGCAAACTCTATTAGATGTGCAGAGAGGGCGTTTACCAAAAAAATTACATTTGCCCGGTTTTGCCCCACTAGGTGGGGCACAACCGGGGATGCTTTTTAGTGATACCCGATTTTGCCCCATTTATTCCAAACATAAATAAAACAACAAAAAATATATAAAAACTGAATCAATTATTGACAAAAATCACACACAAAAGTGTCATCTTCTTCATTAGCATTACTGCAAGCCTCGTGTGCCCAACATAAGCAGTTGACACACCTTATCCAGCCTTCGTTTTTGGAGCGAGAATATAGCTCGTTGCAAAAAATGCAAGCTTCGTCGTGCTCATGATCTTCTTCTGACGAAGAATCACTAACCGGATCTGCGACCCGCTGATTTTTAGACTTTTTCTGCCTTTTCTGTTTTGATTTAGTTTGGGAAACTTCATTTCCCTTACGTTTTCTTGGAGCTCTTTTATTTGGAGACAAGGAAAGTTTCTTTTTGCCTTGATTCTTTGAAGTCTGGGCCATCTCCAATTCTAGTTTGTAAGGCGAGGAAGTCAATATCGCAGTCTTTCCTCTTGTGTTCATACTTTTTGTTTCTTTTTCTCTAAACAGTTATTTTGGAACGGGCTTTATTTCTTTCGGATAAATGGCAAATGAAGTAGAAGGTACATCTCCATCAATCGGTAGATGGGGGTAATCGGAGTTTCTCGACTGTAGTTGCAGATCGTTGGACAATTTTCCTCGATGAGCTTATTTGGATTCCCTCATCTGTGGGTGCAAATTGTTGTATTACATCCTCTCTCGTAGAGCTTGGCTGGAGTCCATCATCTATAATCGAACTATCCACTCTTATCAGTAACGCACACCACAATCTAGATCGCCAGTCTGGCGCCGTACACAGCCGAATTTCTCACGAATTTGTCGATTTAGCGTTCTTACCGGAGAATGCGACGTTGCACGCTGTCCGAGGAAGCCTGAGAAATTGTCAAAAAAACGGAAAAATGGAATTTAGAAAATCATCATTATCATTTTTTAATTCAGACAGTGTGAGAAATATGATGTTATGGCGGCCGAATCCGTCTCAATAGGTATAATTTTTCTTTTCATTAATATTATAACTTTAAAAAATAATAAGGGGTAAAACCGGATACTACCCGGTACTGCCCCACATCTTGGTACCCGATTTTACCCCGAGCAGACTATAATCAAACAAAATGGTGTTACTCGGCGATAACTCAACATAAACAATTGAATAAACCTTAGAAATGTTCTTTATACTATGCATAATCAATGAAATACTCACTACTATATGTTGTGTAAAGTCAAATGTGATTCACTGTACTTAAAATCAATACAAAAATCGATAATATTTCACTAATTTTCAATAAATATCATTCCAAGACACAAAAACACACGACGCGCGCAGTAAACCTGTTACAGACTATCATTGCGTTAGGAGCTACGTAATTCACTATAAAATCCGTTGATGTCGCTTGTAGTTATGGAAATTTTGAGGTACCCGGTTTGACCCGCCTACCCGGTTTTATACAACTTTCCCCTACATTTTGTTGAATTCGAAAATTGGCGCGTTTTTTTTGTGCGACGTTAGCACACTTCAACCAGTCTGATGATTTATTTATTGTTTTTGTTTTAATTCATACGGGGGATTTATATATTGTGTCATTTTTTAAGTAAAATTTCTTAAAAAAGGAAATGTTTTATATTATGTAAAATTTTACTACCTAAATAATAAAACCGTAATAATTGTTTATTGAAGTGAAACTTCCTATGGCACGGTAGGGAAACGTTAAACATAACGTAGGTATGTATTACTTAATGAATATGGAACAAAAATAATTTATACACAATTATAATAATTATAATTATACATATATTGTAAATATTATTCGCCTTAATGAATATAGAACAAAAAAGAAATAGTTGGATTTCGTATTATTAACTTTGCCTTAATGAAGTTTTCACTTCTATCGTGTGGTCTTAAGCACACAACAATCTTTTTTTAACAAGAGAATCACAGTCTTGCTGTTGAGGAAACTTTGTGAGAAATTATTTTTTCAACCACCTAGCTAAGTTAATATAGTTCTATTAATTTAATAATAAATTATTCCATTGAGTACTATTATAATCAAAATACTGAAAAATATAAATTATACGATTTTCAGGTTTTGATCGGTGTACAGAAAAAACAGACGTTGTTTTATCGTTTAAATTTTAATTGTCGTAGTTTTTCATTATAGCTTTAAAATTTTTCTTCCCTCGCCACCGCCGCCGCGGACCAAAATCAATAAAGCGAATGTAAATGTTGTTCGTCCTTTAACATATTAGGTACTTGTATCTGTGCGCGATTATTTAGGTAGTGAATATTTTATTATTTAATAACAGCGCGGCGATGATATATTTTGATTTAGCTTTAAAACCGATGTACAAAATTTCCGGTAAAGAAAAGATTATAAATAGTCCAACATAATTATTTTAAATTATTCGTCCGTTTTCAGCTCATAAGAACGTTCGAGCTTTCATAAGTCACTGCGGACTTCTGGGAACCTACGAAGCAATTTATACGGCAACTCCGATGATCGGGATTCCATTTTTATACGATCAGTTCACAAATATCCGTCTGCTGAAAAGCAACGGCGTTGCTATACATCTAAATTATCACGATTTAACGGCTGATATACTGCTTGAATCGATTAACGAAATAATGAACAATTCCAAGTGAGTGGTAGTTTCGGTAATATTCAAAATTGAATTTACGTTACTTTAAATAAGGCACTACGTTTAAACAAGGGCTCAGTCAGATATGACTGTACTCGGGATTATTTTGTTTTTTCAAGCATTACACGGTTATTTATTATATACACCCTGTCAAGAAAGTATCGGGAATTGTTAAATAAAACGAACAATTTTTAATTTTCATCCAAATTTATTTTGTCACCTTCAAAATAACATCCATTCGAAGCGATGCACATATGCCAACGCTTTTTCCACTCGGCAAAGCACTTCTGATAGGCGGTTTCCGGGATGGCCTTTAGCTCTCGCGTCGCATTCGTCTTGATGTCATCAATCGATTCGAAGCGCATTCCCCGTAGCGGAAATTTGAGTTTTGAGAATAGGAAGAAGTCGCAGGGTGCTAAATCTGGTGAATACGGCGGTTGTTCGATGATATTTACCGAGTGTTTGGCCAAAAACTCATTCACAATTATGGCTTTGTGAGACGGCGCATTATCGTGATGGAGAATCCAAGAATTGTCGACCCACAAATCGTTACGTTTACGACGGATAGCCTCTCTCAAACGTCTCAAAACACTTAAGTAAAACTCTTTGGTGACTGTCTGTCCGGCTGGCACATATTCATAGTGTACCACGCCTCGAATATCGAAGAAAACAATCAACATGATCTTCACTTTCGATCGGCTTTGGCGAGGTTTTTTCGGCTTTGGCACGCCAATTGGCCGCCATTCGGACGATTGCTGGTTCGTAAGCGTGTCGTACTCGTACACCCATGTCTCGTCACCAGTAATTATCTTTTCCAAGAAGGTAGGATCCAAATTGGCTCGATCCAGCATGTCTGCAGCTACCTGTTCTCGGTACTTTTTTTGAAAGAAATTCAGGTCTTTCGGAACAAGCCGAGCCGCAACGCGTTGCATACCCAATTTTTCGTGCACAATCGTACGTACGCTCTCGTGTGACATGCCCAATCCATGAGCCATCTCTCTCAAGCTCACATGACAATTTTCAGCAACGATTTCCTTGATTTTATCGACGTTATCATCGGTCACACTCGTTGAAGGCCGTCCAGAGCGAGGCATGTCTTCGACCGTCTCCCGACCATCCTTGAACGCTCTGTACCACTCGTAAACCCGCGTTTTTGATAAAGCAGATTCACCAAAAGCCTTCTGTAACATTTTCAGTGTATCGGCACAAGAAATTTCGTTCGAAACACAGAATTTAACACAAGTACGTTGTTCAATATTTTCACTCATTGTAAAACTTCGACAAAACACTTCAAGGTCGACTGATTTTAACAGCTGCTGTAAACACACTGGTTGACAGATCGCGCTAAAAATAGGCATCATAATACAAAACAGTTGTACCAACCTGGAAAAAAAAAATTATCTACCTAGCTATTACCCGGGAGATTTAAATTGACAATTCCCGATACTTTCTTGACAGGGTGTATATACATATATATATAACTCGGCCATTTTGGCCTTACAAGGGACTATGCCCCTTGACCCCTCTTGCTTTCGTTTCTGACTTTTTCTCTTCTATACTTTGTGTAAAATGATCAAAATTTACAACGTAATTCTTACTGGCATCAACACAAAAAAAAAAAAAACATAACCACAAAAATCCTATTATAATATTTAACTTTCATTAAGACATTTTTTCATTACATTTTTCGTTACATATTTCATTGCATAAAATTGTGACATTTTTTAAATAACAATAACAAAAATCTTATAAAATATAACAAACGTTACATAAAATTGGGATATTTTTTTGGCACATTTTGCGTTACATAAAATTGAGACATTTTTTCGAATGGGGGGTAGCCTAAGAATTACGTTGTAATTAATATATATATATATATATATATATATATATATATATATAAAGAAAATTCAGAGATCCAGAGAACACGTATATTTCGTTCTTTTTTTAAAATTTTGTTTTTTATACACAACATTTCTTCTTAAAAATTAGGTAAATTTACGTAATTCGAAAGCATTTAAAAATATAATGAGCGTACCGCACAAACCAGTTACGGAGGTACGTTGTTATGATGCTTCTATGATTTTGAACGTTTTGATGGAGCGTCGAAATAAATAGCGAGTCGTTCTATCGACATCCAACGCGTAAGGAAAAAAAAATAACACGCGTAATTTTTTTTTTTTTTAAATTTTGCCCCAGGGTCCAAAATGGAATAACATCGATTCCTTTTAAATACACGTGTTTAAGAGGTGCCTTGGGTATTTTCAGGGTAGCCAAACTAACAATTACACAAACATACTGTCTTCTTAACTTTTTTCATTCAAATGACTATCGAGTATTCGATTTTTACCGACTTCCAAAGAAAAGGGGCGTTTATATGTTCGTCTTGTATGTTTGTTTTTTTTTTTGTTTTTTTTCTGTTATGTTTGTTCGCGCATAATTTATATTTACGTGGACCGATTTTACTGATTTTTTGTCCATTATAAAGTGTACCATTCGGCGGTGGTACCATGTGATTAGCGATGAAAATCGGTGAGAACATAAGCTGAGTATTCATCAAAAAACGTTAATAAAATACGGCCCCTTTGGTTATTTGTTATTAGTATGACAGAGAGGCAATTGACTTAAAATACTAATAACTTGTCAAATTACCACGAGTATGTAGCTTTGAATAAAGAAAACGATTATATATTATGATGCTTTTACGGCCGTCCAGCTCAACTCGTTCAGTCACAGCGTCCATTATAATGGACACTAACTCTTCACATAAAACCAATGTAAAGTTGGTGTCAATTGTAATGAACGCTGGGAGTTGGCTCGGCCTTCTTTTGTTCTTCCTCAAATTATTTGGAAACCTTCAAACTTCCTTCCTTTTGTTCAGTTTTCTATGCCGAGTCTACTGCTATCCTGCATGCCGTCCTTTTTGTTGCTTCTTCCCTAGATTCGCATGAAGTCCTTATTATATCGGATTCCCGCAGTGTCCTTCAAGTCATCTCCTCTTCTTTTCCTTCTTCCTCTGTTGATTACATAATCCTTCTCATACGCTCTCTCATTCACAACATTTTCCTTTCTCACTCTATCCAAATTGACCTACTGTGGATTCCTGGCCACTCTGGAATCGAGGGTAACGAGTCGGCTGATACACTAGCTCGTTCATCCTCTTCTATCGGTGAATTTCTCAGCGTCTTTTCATCTCATAATATTAATCTCCTCTTCACTTCAGCTCATTCCAAACTATGGTTAAATTCGTATTCCTCCTCATTCCTATCTCTTTATTCAGCCTAATCTACCGTCTTATGCATGGTTTTTCAATTTTCCCTCCATGCGGCGTTCAACTCTCTCTGCAATCTGTCGCCTACGCTTTGGGCACAGTTTGCTTCCTGCTTCCTTATTATTTTTCGTTTTATATTTTTAATTTTACGTTTAATGAATTATTTATTCTTACCTTTGGGTGCGCTAACGAAAGGCACTGCCCAGCAACAAGAAAAGCTGCATGCGTTACTATTCGACTGGAAATAGAGGGGGTGATAAAGGAATTTAAAATGTAAGGGAATTACTAATAAAGATTAGACGGATATACGAGAAGTGTTATAAGGAGTAGGAAAACCCAACGCTAGAAATTGTTAATAAAGGAGGTTTAGATGAATTGTTTGCAGTGATTAATTTTAAATTACATATTGCGCACATTTTTTTGTTTTTCTTTTTTTTAGGTTTCGTGGTCCCCCCCAAGCCCCCCCCGTAGTATTCATCTGTTTCGAAATTATTCTTAAAAAGCATTTTAATTGTACAGTTATGGTCAAAAGTTTGCGGCCAAACATAATTTTGTGATTTAATAATGTAAAAAAGGTGCAAAGTCTGATACGAATACATCATCTTAAAGCACTTTCATAGTACTAATTAAATGTACAATACAAAAATTTCATCCAATCACATTATCAACTATTTATAACAAAAAAAAGTACCTTATGCGTGTTCAGAAGTTTCCGCCCAACTTTCAAGAAGCCATCATTTACTTCGTTTTTTGTACATTATTGATCGCGGGCATGTATATAAATACTAACGACTTTTCTTTGTTTCGGTGTTACTACTCAGTCAAGATGCCGAAATGCACGTCATTAGACAAACGTGAAGTAGTTTTGAAATTGCACAACGAAGGAAAAGTTTCACGTGAAATAGCCGTTCTTTTAGGCATCGGAAAATCGACACTGTTAACGATATAATAAATAAATGGAAGATTACATGTAAATGATAAACCGGTTTCTAGAAGGCCGCGAAAAAGAACAAATCGTGTCGATAAACTGATTAAAAGAAAGACTGTCGCAGATGTGAAAAAAACGTTGCGATTATTGCACGTGAATTACGTAACGAAAAATTTGGCTGATATTAGCCGAAGTACTGTTTCACGTAGACTGAGAACAGTGGGACTTTTTGGACGCGTTCTAGTTAAAAAACAACCATTGACCAGTAAAAAAAAATATAAGAAAGCCAGATTAGAATTCGCGAAAAAATTCCAGAGCTAAACAATAGAAGATTGGAAAAGAGGTGCTGTTTTCTGACGAAACTAAAATCAATTTGTTTGGAAATGAGAAAGTATCTTCGACGACCAAAAAACACTAGAAATGATTCTCGATATCAAGCACCAACTGTACAGCATGGTGTAGATAGTATAATGCTTTGGGGTGCATTTTCATGGAAAGGCGTCGGTCCGATTTTCAAAATTGAAGGTATTACGGATGCCGCTATGTATAGATATATTCTATCGGAACAAATGCTACCTTATGCCGGTCGAAATTTACCTCGAGCATGGATTTTTCTCAACAAGACAATGATCGTGAACATTGATCGCAGCTCCTTTAGAACTTTTTTAGCACAAAAAATATTCGAGTTCTACAATGGCCAAGTCAATCTGCAGACTTAACTCCTATAGAACATTTTTGGCAGAGCTAAAAGTAAGATTAGGAACTGAAAATTGTACCAACAAAGATGTTCTGTGGGAAAAAGTTCAAGAAGAGTGGAGAAATGTTCCTCCTCAAGGTAAAATCGTCAAACTAATCGAATCGATGCCATACCGATGTGCCACCGTAATAGCTCTTCAAAAGGTACGGCTAGCAAGTATTGATAGAAATATATCGTTCATCACCACGAAGAATGTATTTTTTTTTAGTCATTGTGTTTTTTTTTTTGTTTTTTTTTTTTCATAATAATTATTATAATAAATATTTGGCCGGAAAAACACACCTAAAATGTTATGTTTGTTATAAATAATTAATAATAATTTGATAAAATGTTCACATTTTACTTTTGTAATAAAAGTATTTTAAGATGATGTGCTCACATTTTCACACCTTTTTTTCATTATTAAATCACAAAATTATGTTTGGCCGGAAACTTTTGACCACAACTGTAATATTCACGCGGCGCATTTTCAAGTTTAAAAGGCAAGCCATTCCTAAGTTATATTGCACATTTTGCCGTTTCTACACCATTTTATTCGAATTTTCCTTACATTATAAATTGAAATGAAGCATATTCGCCCTGGTATGCTCACAAGTAAAGGAGCGTGCACGCAAACTCGATTCACAAAAATAAAAGTAATATAATGAATGACAGTATATATCGTAAAATACACTTACCCCGTGTTTATTAATTGAAATCGAAATCGAAATTTCCGCCAACTACAACTTTCAAGCGCTTTCTTGTTTCATACAGTATTCTTGCTCTATAATCTTAGTATTTACTGAAAGCAGGAGCGGATTTAAACTTTAACGGAGACGGTAAATTTTTTTATTATTAATATTGGCAATAAGAATGGTATCCTACTTGTTTCAGTTTGTATTCTTTTCAAGTATTATTTTTAACTGAAGGTAGATTGAAGTAATGGTAAGAAAAGTTAATAACTACACACACCTATAACCTCTTAGCTAAGAGGAGAATAAAAATATTTTTTTTTCAAACTCATTTTACAGAAAAAATAGAGAAAAAAAAAACAGCGTATAAATTTTGAAATTCAACTGAATACTAAAAGGAAAGGAATGCAATAAGTTCGATAATATCTGGACTTTTTTTTTTAAAAAAAATAAGAACTTAATAAAAACAAACCTCCTCGAGGAGGATTACTCCCTAGACATCTACCATTAATTTAGAGTTTAATTAATATCTTCTTGATATATTTTTGTTCGAAACTTTTCGGCTTCGAACTTGATTTTGATCAGTTGTTCGGAGAGGAATATATAATAAAGTTTGTAGCGGTAATGTATAAAAGTTTCTCTTAATTTCTCCTCTTCCTCTTTTTTATACATTAAATGCTTTGTAACAGTTTTTTAGATTCATTTTTACGTGGAGTTAAATAACGACAAAATAAAATGCAATCTGATGTAATCAGAAAATTATTAAGAAATGGGGGGGCGTTAAAAAGATACGTAAAGATTCCTGATAAATTACGGGGTTCCGGTGATAACGATGTAAAATTATTTCACACATTTCTGTAGACGGTATTTTATTAATGTTACACGTTCCGCGTGCGCAGGTACAAAGAAAATATGGAAAGGTTATCGGAGATATTTAGAGATCAGCCCTTGCCACCCTTGGATACTGCTATGTATTGGATTGAATACGTTATACGTCATAAAGGAGCTCCTCACTTGAAGTCACCAGCTGCCAATATGCCTTTATATCAGTACTTATTGCTAGATGTTATCGGTTTTCTGGCTATTTGCATTTTGCTTACTCTTTACATAATCTATTTTTCGATACGTAAATTATTCGTTTTATCGCGCTATTATTATAATTTATTGATGTATTCAAAAGAAAAGTCCTCTTGATATGTTTCCTTTTTTCCTATAAATGTATTTTGATGAGTAACGCACAGTTGTCCTTCTTCGTAAGTTCGGGAGTTTTTTTTTTTTTTATTAGTAATAGTTATCAAAAGGAGGAACGAACACTTTAAAAACTACCTGGCGATATCGAGCGTCTAATGGAAAAAAGTGTAATTAATACGTAATAAGCGCGTGCCGAAAAAAACGTAAAATATAAAGTTTATGATAATATAAAAAATGTACGGTTGAATATTGAGTGAATAAACGTTTCAGTTTATTCAGATTCTAATTTTAGTTTCGCCTGTATTTTCGCATCATTAAAAATATGATCAATATCGAAAATCATTACAAAAATTGGAAAAATGTATAACTATTAAAAAGAGCTCTAAAGAAAATCGACATATTTCAAACAGCGAAGTCTGTTGCAAAAGGGACCACCACCGTTTAAAAGTTGTGAAAAAAGTGAACATACGAGGTGTTTTTATCACGTTTGTACGGATATCAGTAAGTGTATACGGTGAATGAACAGTTCGTGAGCGAAGGAAGAGGAATAAACAAACTATCGGATCCGGTAATATCACATAAGTTAAACAGAGCGGGAGTAAGTACTAATTATGATAAGGAAATTAAAAGCAGCGATAATTGCAATGAGTTTTACAATAGCTATGTCTGTGGCGGTGATAACGGCAACAATATAAATAGTACGCACTATAATAATAATAATCAAATCAAGTTTTATTATTATTATTATACATATTCCATCTATGCTCAATATTTGCGCGAGCGATGGCTATTACAAACAATAACAATTTCTTGAATAAAACAATATTAGAAAACTACAAATTAAGAAAATAAACTTCTAAAACTATTCATGATCAATAAACAGAATAAAATAAATATTCAACCACACAGGTACACGCGCACGCACAGTGTTAACTAAAAAGTAATTAAATATCCGGACAACTCTAGATACATATGTAACACTCATGTAAAAATATGCAGTCAGGCTCACATACACACTTATAAACTCGTATACATATACACACACTCGTTGATTAAGTATATAAAAAATATAGAAATACAAAAACTACGCTTGCTATCATAGTAAATAGTAGAAGGAAAATAAAATAAAACAAACCAAAATTTGATAAACTTTTTCTTTTTTTCTCTTCTTCTTCTTTCTTCCTTCGTCTCCTCTTCTCTTCTCTTTCCATTTTCTTTACTCTTCTTTCTATTCTCTTTTTGGTTTTCCTTATCTGTGCTGCAATAAGTATAATATAAGAATTTTACGGCGCTTTTTATAATTTTTCAAATCTATTTTTAAAGAAAAGGGTAAAGAATTAAAAAGTTTAGGGCGCCCATACATATATAGATTGATTCCGGATATGGTATTTGTTAATAATTGGTTATGCTGCTAATTCTTCACCCGCTGATCTAGTAATATCCTGAGTAACAGAGTTGTTAAATTTTGTTCTATTCTTAAGAACAAACATGAGTAGTTGCAGTTCATAAAGTTTTGAAAAATCTAAAATATTATAGTCTGCAAGTCTGGGTTTCTATCAAGTAACATTATAACATTTTTCTGCAGTTGTATCAGATGTTTTTAATGATAGTCAGCAGCTTTAATGCTTGATTCCATAGCTTAATATCGGTTGGTATAATGCAGTATATAGTTTACAAAGGTATATAGTATATTGAAAAATTTGCTTAGATAATAAAATTGATATCGTTTAATTTTCTAATTTTCGGTGCAAGATAAATTGGGTGCTTATCCCAGAACAGTTTACAGTCTCTAATTAAGCACCTAGATATTTTATCTCATAAACTCTATCCAGGGGAGCACCATTTTCCACCCAAAATATTTCAAAATCGTTCCATTTAATAAATTGTGATATGTGACTATAAATAATGAATTTAATTTTATTCAGATTAATCAACAGTTGGTTAAAGTGTAACCAGTTTTTGATTTTATACAAGTCAACTTGTAAAAGATCTCGAAGAATAGTTTGTTGGAGTGAGTTTACCATAAGCACAGTGTCGTCTGCGTAACAAAATATTTTGCCATATATTATGTACATCTAAATTGCATAAGTCGTTAATGTAAACTAAAAATAGGACGGTTCCCAATATGCTTCCCTGAGGTTTTATGTAGTCACTTTTTATATTATTAATGTTAGTGCAATACAATCTGCCCGTTAAGTATGATATAATAATAATAATAATAATAAATTAATCTACGACGAATGTAACGATTATGAAGAATTTAAAGTGATAATTATCCAAATTGATAATAATAAGACTCTTATCAGCGCTTTATATTAGTAAGATATTTTAATAATCGTTTAATTACCCGGCAGGAATTGAATTAATAAAGAATACTGGCCGCAATAAAGCAACAGTTGACTGCGATTTATTCGAAATTCAAAGAATAGTACGGTGGAAAAGGAGAATGATCGCGAATGGGAAAACGCTCGACAAAAGGTCGGTCGGTTCAAATATTTTTTAAAGGGTAAAGAATACCGATCATACCACGTTGAATACACCGGTTCTCGCCCGACCACCGAAGTTAAGCAACGTCGGGCCAGGTTAGTACTTGGATGGGTGACCGCTTGGGAAAGCCCGGTGTTGTTGGTTTTTATGGGTCCTAATGCGGCATGTAGTGAGTTACCGAAATGGATAGACAACCTATTCATACACGGGTATGGCGCCAGAAGCGGTGCCACTCACCATTTACGTTGCCGAACCCCTATCCACAGCCTTCTCGTGGTGGACCTGTTAAGTCGAGCAATATTGTTGCGCGGCAACAGATGTGGAAGGAGGCAAGTGGATAACTATCCCCACTGGTGCAATACACAACAAACTTAAATAATCATTTGGAAACAATGTCTGAAACAAATTCGTAATTCACCAAAGTATGTATATGTTAATAGAGTTCGGCTAATATGGTATGCAAGCGGTAGATGCAATCATAACGCAAACTCGTGGAAATGGGCACAATTGTCTGCGGTGCTCTTCAGATTCACATGTGAAGGATGATTGCGTAAACGAGAAGTACTGCATAAACTGCGGTAATAACGATAGCCCAAACTTATCAAAAGTGTCCTGAAAGGCAGCGACAGATAGAAATTAAAACAAGTTCAGTTAAGCATGACGTTTTATGCGCTGAGGATTCCGTATGTTAAGTTAAACATAACTATAATTTACGTCTACATATTAATAAATCGAAAACAACGAAATCTGATTTTTCACACCATAAATATCACATGTCCGAGAAAAAAAGTTTTTTTTTTAAATTTCGAGCTTTCGACGCCATAAGGGTTTTTAATTTTAAAGTTGGAAACCCGGATGTTCCGAACCAAAGAAATATGCGAAGGCTGCACTTTAGTTTACACACGTTTTTGAACTTTCCATCAACTTCTAAAGTTTCGTTAAGGAAATGAAATACGGGTTTGTTCTCGACAAATAGAGCGATCTTTCCAACAATTATCACATGCCCGGAAAAAAAATATTTTTTTCAAAACTTTCGAACTTTCGACGTTTTAAAGGCCTAAGTATAAAGTTGCAAGCTCGGCTATAATTTAACTATAAAGCGATCCCTGTGCATAAGTTTGAGATACATTTTGGTTTTCTCTGCATTTTTACTTGAGCTATTGTTTACGCGAACATAATTTTTTTGCTGTTTTTGAGCTCAAAGGAGGGTTTCTATATAATCTTTTAACCGTAATTTTTTGCGTTTATGAAAGAGCTTCTACGTTTTGTATTATATTTTGTATTTCATTTTAAAAGGTTTACCTAGTGATGAGTTATGAATTTTTTAAGGGCGATTTTTGAGGTCGTTTTATATTCCTTATTCTTGACGGATTTTTGAATTTTCCCCGCCTAGTGTAATCCATTATCTTATAGTTATAGATTGCCATAGACAGAATTTTAATTTAATTTACGATCCAATTTTCAAGTCGAACTATTGCATATTGTAATTGAATATTTTTGTAGTTTCCGAATTATCTTATATTAGAATTCCGTACGTTATAACATGTGTACTGAATCCAAAAAAGCGTGACTTTGAAAAATTTATCGTATGCAGAAGCGGCTGAGAAAGTACCGAGAATAGGCAAAGGTGTATTATATTGTTCTAAAGTGCAAGCTGGTCGAATAAACACACCTTTTCCGTATCGTAAAGGGAATATTTATTAAAAACGAAGAAATTTTTCCAGCTCCACATTGCCGCTCACATAAAGATGAAAAATCCCAGAACGAATCGAGGAAAATCACTAACACTCAAACCAAGAAAAACAGAAGTAGCAATAATCGACCGATCCAATTAAAAGGCCTGATTAGGGAACACAGCGATAGAGGTAATGACATTAAGAGGAACCACAGCATCCTTTCACCTAGTCTTACAAAAACACCTACGGCGAGAACGAATGAGTATGAATTCCATTATAAAAACAACTGATTGTACATCGAAAGAGAATAAAGAATCCAGTTTGACAAATAGATCAAGTAAAAAACCAAATAAGAAAACAAGTAGAAAACTTAACAGGTAAACGGGATGGGTGGACAAAAGTAGTGAATAATAGTAATGTGGGCAAGGGAAAAGGTAAAAGTAATAGTAAGATAAGTAAAAATTAAGGGAAGATGAACGGTAATAATTAAAGGACATAGGAGGTTCAATTAACTGATAACCAAATTATTGTTAGTAAATTAAAAAAAGTATATATATATATATATATATATATATATATTTGTTGTAAAAAAAACAATGATATTGTAGGATATGAAAAAATTTAATCTAACGTTATGAAATTGCAGAGGCATTAATGGGGTATTCTAGTTTAGAAATATGAAAAAATCAAATTCTTTTTTTTTTTTTACATATTTTGAAAGTTCCGACATTTAAGAATATGTCCCTAAAAGGATTTTTCAAAATTAAAATTATTTGCGGAATCGCGACAACTAAATCGGCTCAATCGGAGTAGATCAAACAGTAAACGGTAGACATTCTTCGACTACCTGAGGATAGATCACTCTTTTATACATTATAAATATATATATATATATTTAAAAATAAATTAACTGAAGGTCATTGTAACGTATTTTATTGAAATCTTTTCTTGTTTAGTGTTCAGTATCGTTTCAATCTTCAAGCAATGTAGACGTGCGTACTCTGTGTACAGTCCAAAAATATAGAATTTTAAGTGAATATTTTATTTATTAGGTGTAAAATGTATAGAAAAGAGTAATAAAAAAGTGCTGTGTGTCCAGATAGACAAAAAAAAACATTTACAGGAAATCAACAAAATGTTGAAGAAGAAACAAATTTTACCAGTGCATCAGCAGTAAAGTTAAACAAACCGAGAGAAAATAATTACGACTATTGCATTTTAGAATTTTTCTCTGTTTTTACATCACGTTCCTTGTTAGTTTTATGTGATACATGCAAACCGCAATGCGGTTGTGAAAATGTATAGTATATTCAATCATGTCCATTCATTAATAAGACATTTGAAGTAAAGCACAGACTTGTAACAGTAGAGACTTTTATGAGCCGGAAAAGAAAATATAAATATATTCTGCAGTATGATGGATACTTTTCAAGATTTGACAATCGGCACATACTACAGTTGTCTGAAAAATTTATATTTAGCCGCATCATCAGTTTATAATTAAATTATTTCTAAAGCTGTAGAAGAAGAAAAGGAATTTATATCAGTCTCTGATCTCGATGCTAATCCAACATATTTGACAGTTTTTGGAGATGGTAAAAAAAAGAGTATTCAATTCACTTTTTGAAGTTACTACGCTTATAGGTAAATACAGCAAAAAAGTTGTCGATACAATAGTGAAATCTAGTTATAGAACTTCAGAAAATGTACAATTTGAAGTAGTAGAAGAAGGTCCATTTGGTATGAAGCAGGAATCTGCCGATTAAGAAAATATAAATATAACGTACTGTTCTATGAATTACACTGCCTGAAACTTTACTTGAAACTTTCAAAACTTAAAACGCGTTTTTCTCGAAACTACTTTTTTCAACACGGTTAACATGATATCTCAAGTTTTAATAAACCGATTTACTTAAAAGGATCTTCTTTATATATAGTACAGTGGATGTGGAAATTCGTCTCAATTCCGGTTCTTAATTAACGTGCGGAAGAAAACGGACGTGTATGGTCTGCAAGACATGTCTTTTCCGATCAATGGTTCGATGAAATGTCACCAGAGTCTCATGGTAAGTGTATTACCACACCCTTCTGCTTACGAAATTGGAACAGTAGGAGTGTCCTTACCGGTTCCAAAAAATGGTTGCAAGAACCTTTCCGGCAGAATTTAGCGGACCTGGTTGACCTTTCATTATCCGCACTTTACTGGCTTCCTTCGACTCTGCGATTCGGTAATGCAGCTAACCCGTGTCACTAGTCACAGGTACCCATCGTACACTGAGTTTTCGCAAATTCAGCTCTTGGGTTAGGATTCTATGCATAGAGTTTTACGACTGCAATCGTCAGTAACGTTCGAGCATTAAATGATGCAAATCGTTCAGCGTATAGCTTTTATTCTCTTGCAATACTTGACCGGTCGCTTCATTCATCGCCATATATGTTCGTTCTTCCTTCTTTAATTCGTACACACACTTCATTATTTTTATCGCGATAAATCTCTGCACCTGCAACTCCCAGTTCTCAGAAATTTTATGACTGAGCGTATCTCGCAACTTGCCGGGTGGTTGAAACCGTTCACTGACATGTTTCACACGTGCGTACAGAAGTTCTACTGATCAGGTGAGAATGCGGCAAACGGTGTTCTGTTCGTATTTTACCTGTCACATAAACTTCACACAGTTGAACCAAACAGCGAGCGCGTTACAAGCCGTGTCGCGTTACTTATTGAACGCCCCCTCGTATAAACGGCTGCTTAAATGAAAATTTTGGTTTTCGAAAATTTCACGTTTTTAACTTTGAAACAAACGTAAGACGAAGACGGAAAATTTTTTCATTTCCATTTTCATAATTATAAACAAAATCACGTTATAACTGTTCAATTTCTACACATTAATCGTTCACTGGCCGTACAATATACGAAAACGATTTCACATTATTATAAATCAACACCAAATTATAAAAATTATTTATTCTTTAAAAATTATTTGAAGTATAAAAAAATAAATAAATAAAATACTGCGAACGATGTGAAAATCATTTCTGGCGGTGCTTACTCCTCAAGAGACAAAAAAATGCTGATATAAACCGGAATAATTACGTTTATTTTCTTCTTGAACTGAAAAACTAAAACACAGAAAACGAAAATAGTAAATAAAACAGAAAGATAACGTATATATAGAATTACGCATTTAATTCCTTTCCATTAATTATTAGTCATACTTTGATTTCAATTGTCGCAACTGAATCTCTATACATTTTTGTTGTACAGACCTATGTTCGTGGTAATATGTTATATGCACCACGAATGTGTATGCAAAAGAGACCGCACTTGAAACTGATTTTGCAAATATTTGATTACGTACAGCGGAACACTTACTATCGATATGCACGAGCTTTATCACTGTCTTTCACGTGATTATTAACCCCATTATTTATAGTTTTAATCATTTTTACTCGTCGCTGCTACTACGCGAAACTCGTTCTCATCATATTTAGAAAAACAAATTTGTAAAAATACGAATTGAAATTATTCGTATTTTTACAAATTTGTTTTTCTAAATATATCCTAAATAGTTTAATCAACCGTTAAACACAATAACTGACATGATCGAAACTTTGTACGTTAGATAAAATGTGATGAATTAAATAAAAAATAATAATTGGCGAGTGACAAATTATTATAGGAGGGCCTCGTTTTTAAAAAAAAAAAAAGGTCACATATCTTTCCAAATTTATGAGATAGAAACTCTGGACAAAAAAAAATGAATTCCTTAGAAAATTTTTTTCATTTTTCACCATAGTCACCCCAATTACATTATAAACCAACTTCTAAATTCCATCACTATACCACGTAGTGTCCTTTTTTGCGGAAATGGTTGCGAGATGGCGTCGTGATACTATTTGCCGCTTGATTTTAGTGTATCGGCTTCCCGATTCACGTTTCAGGCCCGGAAAAAGGGGCAAGTCTGACAGATCGACGATCTTCATTTAGCAGAGTGCGTACGCAACTAATTGTCTCGTTGTTGAGGACAAGTCACGAAGTCGTCTCGAGCGTTTCCCGTCGTGTGTTTATTCGGCCTTCGTTGAAACGTTTTACACATTTATGCACGTGCCTTAACGACACATATGATAGCGCGGTAGCCTAGTGGTGTTAAGGCGCTTGGCTACCAAATCAGAGTTGTCATAGGTTATCCAGACTTGTCTCACTCCGGATCCAAGTCGCTTCCAGGTTTTATAGTTAATCTGAAATTGAATATTTGTTATACCAAAGAAATCTGGGAAAGTAAGGGCGGATCCCAAGTAGACTGGCCCCAGTATTCTTCTTAGATCCATTAGATCCTTAAGTATAACATGAAATTCATAATCCTTGATACCTTATCAACGATATATGGGACTTACTTTACATCACATTACTGTCACCCCATACTGTACGTATAATCTTATACGAATTTATTTTTTTTTTTCTTTTTGTGTGAAGGCGATAACAAAGAACCTATGTCCAAAATCAATATAGAGGGAAAAGAATCAATAAAATAGCAATTCGATCACAGATAAATAACAGAAAAAAAAAAAAAAAAAAGAACCAAGTAAAGGAATGACGAACAAAGAAGGGCATGACAAAATATACGAAGAAACACAGTAAGAAGCAGAGAAGCTAAGTGCTAGGAGTGTATTTACAGGAATCTTTTGCAAATTAAAAAACTTTATCACTGCACGAACTTTACAATCGGACGAGGACACAGCACTAGAGTCAATTCCATAACTTTTAGTTCGTATAAGGCACGTAATTCTCAACAAAATCGCTTCCATAAACAACGGATACGTTCGTATAAATCTTTCGAATACTCTTTTCGAGTTTCGTTACTGCAGTGATATCAATTTTTGGAAACAAAAATGTGCGACTTTACTTTTCAAACACCTCTCGTAAGAAACACAGCGTTCAAATGATATTTCAGAATTACTTGGATTTTGAAAGAACTGCATGTAAAATAATACGGAACAATACACTACACTATGAAATCGGAATTATTGCAAGTTGTGATAAAAAAAAAAAAATTAATAAAATACGATTATTAAATAACTAGATAACCTTTAAACGAAAACATTGTCAACTATCGTATAATTATATTTTATATTACTTCAGGGGTCATTAGAGTAAGATCCCCTCTGAATAACCTTTAACTTTTTGAAAGTTATTTCTGGCGTTCCACGGAAAACCGTACAAATTCTTTTATGCTGTGCCAGGGATACCAAAAAACTGTATGTACGTCTAATATAATTTACTTGTCCTAGCGTTTCTCTTCTACATTTTAATTTTAATTTTATGAATTTTTTCTTTTTTCACATTTAATATTGATCTTTCTGTTTGAATTCTGATTTCAATGCGTTCAACTAAAATGATTAATTAATAAAATATTCGGAAAAACGTGGTGTTAACTTTTGTTCCTGTCCGCTATCATCTAAATTTTAGTTTCCGGTAGTCTCAATTAAATTAAAAAAGTACTGCTTTTACATAAAAGTTTAAAATTATTACAAAAACTCTGAACTTTTCAAGGATTCAATTTGACAACAACGTTGAGCAGATATTGATTGTAGTAATAGTTGAAGGACCTTTAAATAATTTTTCAAATAAACAATAGTCTAGCTTTTGCTAATACCGTGCGATAATTTTCCTTCCTGTCTTATGTCAAAAAATCTGTAACTGTTGATTCCTACGTCATCATCTACAGTCGTGACCCCAGGTGGGTTATCGTGATTAACATTTAATCCACCAGTGATTTTGTGATTTTCCGTCATTTGTCACGAACCTCTGCTTGTGACGTACGCATTGTGCGAATGACAATCCTGTTGTATGTAATACAACATCTGTCCATCTCTTAGGTGTGCGTCCCGGTGGTCGTTTTCCATTAACCTTTCCCATGACCAACGTGCGTTCCATTCCCTCCTGGTTTCTTATTATATGTCCGAAGAATTTCAGCACTCTCATTGTAACAATCGTTGACAACCTTTCTGTGACACCGACTTCCTGTAACACCGATTCATTTGTGCGCTTTGCGGTCCATGGAATTCTAAGGAGTCGTCTCCAGCACCATATTTCGAAGCTGTCGATTTTTCTTCTGTCCAATTTTTTTAAAGTCCACGTCTCCGCTGCATATAACACAATGGAAAATACAAGCGTCTGGACAAGTTTAATTTTGACCTTTTTTCTAATGGAGCTGTCTTTCCAAATTTTGTTCATCCTTATCATGGCGCTTCTGGCAATTTCAATTCTCCGTCTTGTTTCACCTTCGGAGCCTCCTTTGTTCTCTAAAAGTGACCCTAAGTATATGAAACTTTCCATAGTTTCATAACCGGCGAGTGCCTTTTCATGGGATGATATAGTATTTCCACGATCGATGATCATTATTTTCGTCTTATTTTTGTTTGTATTTAATCCGTACTGCGTACTAATTTTTTCCAGCTTATTTAGAAGTTTTTCCATTTCTTTCATATCCGCACCTATTAGTGTTTTATCATCCGCAAATCTAAGATTTGTTATTTTTCGTCCTCCTATCACTATTCCGCCATTCCATTGCTCTAGAACAAGTCTCATTATATATTCTGTGTACAAGTTAAAGAGCATAGGCGACAACACACAACCTTGCCTGACTCCTTTCTGAACGTGAGACCCTTTTGATCTTGCAGTATCGATACGTACAATATTGCGATTGTTCTCGTACAGTTTCTTTATGAGATACACAATATGTTTTGGTGCACCCATTTCAATTAGTATTACCCAAAGTTTATGTCATCGAATATTATCGAACCCTTTTTGGTAATCTATAAAGCATATTATTACCGGTACTTTATACTCGCGTGCTTTTTATATCAATAATTTTATGTTGAGAATCTGCTCCCGTGTACCCCGTCGTTTTATAAAGCCTGCTTGTTCCTCAGATATTTCTTTCGCCATATGCGCGTAGATCCGGTTATTTAGTATTCGTAACATTATCTTGCTGGCATGCGACAGAAGAGATATCGTGCTATAATTTTACGTAGGACCCTTTTAATTTACCATTTCCATATTTTTTTATTTGTAATTTATTTTCAATTTATATTTGTCATCATATTATTTTCTAAATTAATTAATAAATTACTAGTTATTTCTAGAGTCTTTTTTTCCCCTTTAAATTGTATCTTACAATTCTTTTAACAAGTTAGAAATAAAGATTACTTGGTTATTAAATTTTGATTTTTTTTCCCGTATTTAAACGTCTGTTTTTTCGATATTCCTTCAGTTTATTAAACAGAGCTATCACCCGCCTATCGTCTTTCTATAAGTCAAAAGAAAATATCAAAAAAATGACTGGAACGTCGTTTGAGAACAGCGTGAAAAAATTTACCTTCGTGATCGCCGCAAAAGTTGCTCCGAACTTATCCGATACTTTCAGGGATTTCATTATCCACGATGGTAAACATTCCAAAATTCGACTTTCCGAGTACCTTGAGTCCATTAGTATGATTGTGGCGTAATCTGATTTATGCCTAACAGCTCTACCGATTGACTGATTAACGGCCTTCATGCACAAATTTCTATAATGTATTTGACCAGATCCGTTACCCTGCATAAAATTTAACAATAAAACACACATGTATACTTTAAAATAGAGTAATTCACGAAAACATTTAATGGTAAATTTTACACTTACAAAGTGAACTATGCAAGAGTGGTTTTAAGTTTAACAGAATAAAAAGTTCATTATTCCACTAATTCATCTTGTACTCGAATGCTGGAATACCACAGCTCGCAGATAATTCCGATTTGAATAAGTATCGATTTTTACTGACTTCAAAAAGAACAAGTTACATATTCGTTGTGCATGTTTTTTTTTTTTAAATGTTTGTTCCGGTATAACGTTTGATTATTTAGACTGATTTTAATAGTTCGTTAAAAAGTGTATCGATCAGTGGTGGCATCAAGCGAGTAGTCATCAAATAGCAGGAAAAAGAATACGATTGACTTTAAATACTATCAGTTTTGGCTCCAGTATTGTCATCAGATCCATTAGGCTTAGTACCATTACAGTAAGCTTAACTCCACAATATCCGTTATCAAGGATACATGGAACTTACTTTACTTTACTTTACTTTACTTTACTTTACTTTACAATGGAAATGTAAGTTGGAAAAAAAAAAATCCAATTTTTAGTCAAATGAAAAATGAAAATATTACCCGCGTTAATTACCTCAGATAAATATAGATTCGAATAAAGGAAGCGAATCTGAATCCGCTATAGTGATAATTAAAAATCCCATTACTGACGAAAATATTACGCTTTTACATTTTGACCATGTGGAATGATTCGAATGATTTTTGCTTATTAGTGGTGACGTATACATTATGTCTCTTTTAATCACATGAAGTGATTCGAATAATTTTTGTTTTTAGAAACCAAACAGTCAATGATGGGTACCGATCAGTAGTAGTACTGAATCAAGTAATGTGTTAAGAAACGGAGTTTCCTTAGGATGTACTTTACTTATAGCCGAACAAAAATTAGTGAAAAAAAAAAAAAAATCATTAGAATACGAGTATAGGAAAAATATGAACATCTAAAATTTTAAAATTAAAGAGGCGATCAACACGAGTGACATTAAACATGGAAACGCAGATTCGAGTAAAGGTAATAAACTTGAAACCGTCAAAGCGCGATTTACAAGCTCATTATTGATAGAATTTGAACGTTACTGTTGAAGCGGTACCGAGAGTAGCATTATTTCAGGTCATTATCCGTAATATTCACACGAAAAATTGCGAAATAAAATAGTTAAAAACACCGATACTTCAAGATTTACTCGAAAAAAATTTAATAAAAAAGCGCTACAAAGTAAAAAAGAATTATTTAATATGAAGATAATATTTTTCAGAGCGATATCCTTTTTTTTTTTTTTTTTTTTTTTTTTTTATAATATACCACACCGGCCAAAAGTGACCACCATTGACATTGCTGACCATGACTGAAATTAAGAGTGACAATAAAAGCCAAATATTACATATTGTCTCTTCTCCTATTGGATTGGAGATCACTAACAAAATACACTTAGCTTATATCTTATCCGAAGATAAACAATATTTGCGAATAATTAAAGATAACACAATCCAGCCTCCTCTAAACTTAACCTATGAGTTGGAAATAAAGCATAACATAATACAAGTAGTTTTTTTTTTACTTTAAAAACAATAGTTAATTAAAAATTGAACATGAAAAAGCGGTATAAAATTACTTAAATAATAGCGACTGAATAAAATCAAATAAGACGATTATACCGTCGGAAACGTCAGTAGCTACAGGTTACTACTATAATCTAAAATTCTATATGACAACATATATGCTGTTGCATAATTTTTTTAGTCATTCGTTGTCCAATGCATCCCTACACCATCTTCGTCTTAACCTTCGATGTGAACATCCCGGAAGAAGTATCTCTGGCTCATACTGGCTTTATTACCGCTGTAATTTGATTTATTATAAAACTTGGTGTATTGATCTTTATGAATTTCTTTAACGTACGGAGTGTGTAAATCGGCATGAAGGGTTCTATTTGATACATAAAACGGCACATTAACCATTTGTCTTAATATTTTTTGTTATAAGTATTTTTCTTCCGTAAACTGCTTGTCAACTGCCAATAATAAGTAAATAAATGAATGTCCAAAAATTTCAGTTACTAACTGTTATGATTATGATAAAACCGAATTTTATTCACTATATTCGCACATAAGTATAACATAAATTATTTACAAATAAACATAAATTTGAATATGTCAAATAATTGACGAAACCGGTCGGACGAGAAGATTTTAAATATGTTTGATGTAATTTTTAAATGTTCATAAAGTTTTTTAGATGCTAATGAAATTAATTTATGTTTATTTATAAATAATTAATGTTATACTTATGTGTGAATATAGTGAATAAAATTCGGTTCTAACATAATTATAACAGTTAGTAACTGCAATTTTTGGACATTCATTTATTTACTTATTATTGGCAGTTAATATTTTCGATTGTAGTTGTTGCAAACGTTTGATATTGCTGGCTGTGGTTGTTCCATAAACTTTGAAGACACATCTCCAAATTGGGACTATGATCGTCATGTAAACGAGCCTTTTGCAGTTTAAGGCGACCCCTATTAGTGTTAAAAATTGCAGTCTAATGCTTTGATTCTGGACATTATTTTTTGCCTACAATGAGCCACGCGAGCTCTCCAAGTAAGTCGACAATCGAGGACGATTCCTGAATACCTGATTGTGGCACAATTAGTCAGCGTTTGCCTATTTAAATGTAAGGGAGGGAAACTCCTACGATTTAACGTGAAATTAACCTGTTTTCACTTTTTGGATGATTTATTTTAATTTTCCATTTGAGCGCTCAATCCGGAATTTTGTTTAGATGTTCTTGAACTAATGCCGATGCGCAATCCGAATCTTCATACGTTCCCAGTATACATGTGTCACCTGCAAACGTTGCTATTACTGTTGTTGTTGAAACACCTATCCGCTGTGTATATTAAGTCCAGCAACGGTTCCAGTATACAAGAGATGCGCAAATTAACTTCATTAAAGCAGTTTTGGGTATATATATGTGTCGTTTCCGCCTGCGGATATATATCCGCTTCTCAACTCCAACTCTGATCAAGTTATAGTGAATATTCAGCTCCAACTTCGCCCTTAGCTAACGCCTTTCAGAGTTGTTGAGATATATTAAATCACCTGCCGCTAGAATTAGATCCGACTGTGTCCGGAATGACATTTGTCCGTTGTGTGAGTCTTTCGGATTGAGATATAATAAAACACGTATCGTCGAAGATATATCCGGCTGTGTTCGAACGCGGATATATTTCCGAGGATATAACTGTGTCCGGAGTTACTCGTGCCTACAGATACAGCCTTGCGGGACGGAGACTCTGATGGTGAATTGGTTGGACCTTAAAGTGATATGGATAATTTTTAGATGACATTAACACTTTATTGAAGTCGACACTAAATTCAAATTGCCACAATAATTAAAAACCGCATTAAATATTCCTGATGTTTCCGGCATATGGCTTTTAGAAAACAAGTCATTATGTTTTTATACTCATTTAATATGGTTTTTAAATATTACTGTAATGTGAGTTTGGTGCCGACTCTAATAGGTATTAATATTGTTTAAGAATTTTATTGTAATAACACCTTAATGATTCGTTTTTTTTTTTTTGATTTTGAACTATTTTATTTCGTCTATTATATAAAATGATTGAGAACTGCGTAAAAAATGAGCGGAGGAGAATTGGTTTAATAATTACAGTAAAAATCAAAATTTTAAAGAGAAATACTAAAATTACACACAAGGCTGAAAAGTAATTTACACACCTGAGAGTATCTTTCGGTCGAATAATGCGATAAAATAAAAAAATTTAAGGAAAGATCTTTTTGGCGAAACTGGAAAATAACCTTTTTCTCTTTACTAAAATGAAGGTACAAGAAAGTCGTCACCATTTCCTCGCACATGTATGAGGCTAAAACTTAGGCACTAATAAAAGCTAAGATTCAGAAACTAAAATTTACTATAATAGGAATGTTAAGAAGTATTTCGACTCAAATATTAAAACGGTAAACGGAATCAAAACATTTAATTTTTATCGCAAAAAGAAAAAAACTAAATATAAATTGAATATTTTCAAAAACTTTAGCGAACGAAACAGGCAAATAGTGTCATACAAACTTACGAAATAAAATGGGAATTCATTTTGGATTAAAAAAGAAAGATTAGAACGACGATGAAATAGCAGAAGAAACATGCATTTACTATAGGGGCTATAAGCTGATTTTTGATTGAGAGCGAATAGTGTGGGTATCTTTGATCCAAAAAAGGATGAATATCGAATGTATTATAATAATAATTGTACATGTGGCATTTACAAAAAAAAAAAAATTACTGGTGAATTTATAAGCGAACAATGTAATTCAAATATACCGGATGATAAATTAGGCAACTTAATTGCTGCTATAAATAATAATTGATGATAGCGTTTATTGTTGTTCCGATAAACTACTTTTTACTATAATAAATATAATACAGCGTCATTATCCCCACATCTTCTACATTCGGAATTTTCAATTATCCGATAATTCTTGGATAATAGAGCATTTTTCCCCCTTTTTTCTCCCTATGAAAATGTGAATTTTATACGTCGTTTCCACTTCCAGAACTACCGCTCTTTGATTCTAATATACTCGTAGCTGTTAATTATCTTACGATATCGTAATTTTTTAAAATAATTCTTCTAAAATTTTCTTTAGTTAAGCGTGATTCATGTAATCGAATATATCTTTTGAAATCGATCACGACACATAATATATGAGATAATTTATTACATACATAGAGTGTTTCTCGCATTTCAAAAACATTTTTAAATCCAGTTTTCCAATGTACTCTTTAAATTTTCTACAAATCCTGCTTTTTGGAATAAGCATTACCCATTAAACTAATCGCACGCTCGGTGCCTATTTTTTCGATTATTATTTTTTCTTTTTGTGTGTGTGGAGGACGGGGTATGAACACTTGTAACTGCTCATATACCAGGGTGGCCAACCAACCGGGAAAACCGGGAAAAAAGTAAAAATAGCCCAAAACGACATTTTTAATAAGAAAAAATCACTCGAAGCGTTAAAAAGTGAATGCATTTTTTAATGTACTTCACATTCAAGAATAAATTACGAAGTTCTGTTTTATTCATATAACAAGTATGCTGCGCTGGTCAAATATTACCAATAGTAACAAAAAAAAAAATAAAAAAAATAAAAAAAATATGATGCAGTCATGAAAACTGCCGACAGAATTAAAAATTTAAAATTATGATATAACAGTGTTTGTTTTTTTTTTGGAATTTACAGATTAATTGTACTATCAAAAATTAAAATTTCATAATTTGTAACGCTTGAAATTATTAACATTAGTCTGGTTTACACATCTGAGCAACAATTATATACATTTTTCTATGGTTTGTTTATTAGTCAAAACATATGATGGGCTGTGCAAACGTAATAAAAAACATAAATACAATTTAATTAAAATAATAATTATTATACACTTACATTATTTACACATAGTATTTATATTTACATAAATTTAAATGAACTTAATTTTCAACATTATTTTCATTGTTTATATCATTATTATCATTAATTTCAACAAACAATTAAAATAATAATTACTTTCATTGCTGCGCAACCACTTTATAATAACAAACAACAAAATCAAAAAAAAAAAAAACAGAGACGGCATTGATAGCAGTATTCATTATTTTATGGAGTTAGTGTAATATATGGTAGTTATAGAATTTTTACAATATACTTCATTATCGAATAATGTTCATGATAATATTTATTGTCATCATAAACTTTTATTACTCCATATTAGTAGTCCTAATATAATTAATTGAATTTTTACGTCTCCTTCCGTGGTTTATTATTGATTACACGGTCGCGGGAGTAGCGAGGGGTAGAGGAAAGGCGTTATAGCGGTTTTATTTCTCGCACTAGTCGATATTGTTAACATTAACATGTCCATGACGCGCGTGACACGAATGATGCGAAACCATAAGTTTTTCCTCTATCAAAAGTCGCTAAACGCGCCTAAAGAAGTTTTCACTTCAAAAAATTCCGTTTTTCTTTTTGTACAATTCTAGTAATCGGGAAATCGGGAGAATTTGGACCCAGAAAACCAAGAACAAACCGGGAATTTAAAAATGATATTTGAGCGGCCATCGGTGTATACCATTATCTATTATTCTAGCGTTTTATAATTGGTCGAGATGAATAACTTTGTTATATAAATTTTATATACTGTTTCTGAAATACTTTTGCATATAATCCAAATATTATTTATTTCACGTTTCTAATAACATTTATAAGTTTTGAGACACAACTGCATCTAAATGATTTTTGTACGAACTAGGGAAGCATTATGGCTGTAAGTGTGTGAGCTATGAAAAAACTGACCTCAATTATAGCATTTTTGTTTTTAATATTATCAATAATTGTTATCTTTTAGCATACCGTTTTTTCATTTTTACACTAAAAATCAATAAATTCTTTAACAGTTTTATGTACATTAAATGCTCATCATTCTCTTTTCCTTTGCAGTTATATCGTATCTCCGGTGGCAATTTTTTGCTTCTCGAGTAAAAAATATTAACAATACACAAAAATTGAATTAAACATCAACTAAGGGTTAGTTGGATTTTTACACTTGCATATGCTGAATACATTGAAACATTAAAAAGTTATAAAAAATAATTCAATAATTTAATCACAGACTATAACTAATTTATCCAGTGAATTCGCTGCAATAAGCAGTCGAAAAAAACACATTCTATATTTCACAATGGCTATAGAGTGTTATATTTATTATATATGTATATATATATTGTTTACAAGTGTAAATAAATTTGATTTTTTTTTTCTTTTTTAAATGTAAAACTTCATTTAAACTGAGAAGGGTGTCTAAATATTATAAACGGAAAATTATTTTACCACTGTCTTATCAAGGTACTTCATTTTTTCCTGTAATTCCACAGATGCTTTATTCGGATAAGGTAGTCCAATTATGATAACAGCTCGACCTAAGTCATCGCTAAAATTCAATCCTTCGCTCAGTTTTCCCCCTACACACACAAAAAAAAAATAATAAATACTGATTAATTTATTAATTGTTAATTATTTTTTCGTTTTAGTTAATTTCATAATATTTCAATATGCACTTTTGCACATGCCAACATTAAAAGTATTTATTGCAGGCTACTTATATTAACTGCTTAATAATTTCCCCGGAAAAAACTACATGGGAGATATTCATGTAGAAGAAAATACGAAAACATGTTTCCCACAAAAAAAAACATCGTACTGACACACTCTAAGCGATTAGATTAGTTTTCAATAATTGCTAAATTTCTACTGTTACAAAAAAAAAAATCACAAGATACCACATCTTGTGGTTTTTTTTTTTAATTTTTAATTATTGATATTTTCTTTTTATCTGCACAAGGATTCTACAGATTAGTGTTACACTCTCATACGAATGTAATAGCATCAATAGTTAATTTTGTTCTAATTAACATCTTCAATAATAAAGGTAAAAATCGAGTAACTATCATAAAGGAATACATAAAAACACGGTTCGCAAGCACCATATTAGATTTATCCATTGATAAGAATTGTATCCGCAGCGCTATCGATTAAATTCAATATGAGTTAATTTTGTGCTTTACTCAGACAACTTCGGTGTAATCTTTTGGCTATTTCTTTGAGCAGAATTAAAAGTAGAAAAATATATGTCTTACTTAACCAATGACACATACATTCGAAACCTACCTATCGGTACTAATCGGAATTAATGAATTGACGCGTATTTTACAACCGCCATGGAAGTTAATTATAACGGTACACAATTTGATTTAAATAAATCTTTTTTTTAGGAGATATTTTTCTCATTTTGCACTTTGATGAAATTAATAAAAAAATGCATTTTAAAAAAGATAGCTTTTGCACAGCAGTTGAAATATTTTGGTCAAATTAGAGCACAGAATACGTGACTGCAGATAATGGTATTATAACGGGGAAAAGAGGATTCCAGTTGTCCCATAAAATTACGTAATTTACTTGGAAAATTTTGTACATTAAGTGAATAAATTATAGATAATTAATAATTATTAATTTAGAGGATTGAATAAGAATTTCAGTATTAAAGGAATTTGCGATATTTATAAGTAGGATAAATTACGAAGGTGAAAAATGCGTGTAAAAAAAAACCGAAGAAAATCTGGACGTGTAAAAAATAAACAAAGCGGAAAAAAAAGTGTAACACACACGTAAAGTAACTTGTAAGCGTTAGAAATCATCTTTACCCCCTTTTTAAAAATCAGTCCTAGCAGTTTTTATAAAATATATACTAGCGAGAGTGTATTACGACTAATCGAATCGGGCACCGTCTGGAATTTACTTTTTTTATATACCGATTCGGATTAAGTAACAAGTAATCCGTGGCTCTTCAATTCTAGCGTCCGAAATCAAATAGTAAATACAGTAGAAATAAGAAATCATACCTACCTCACTCCGAAATTTTTAATTTATAATTTTTCAAATACCCGGTGTTATTCCGTTTTACAGTTTGTTTTCACTTCAAACTTAAATGATTTACGATTTAGTTGTTTCAAGATAAATTCCGATATAAATGCATTTTTTTTTTAATTTTATTAGCACACTTGCTTCCATTGCTGAAGAAAACCTTCTGATTTTGACTCCAATGTGATCTATCTTAGTCTCCACATTCTGAATTCAATTTCGTTATTTGTCCTCTGCCATCCCCATAAAAGCCTGCCTGTTCTTCTTCTTCCTTTCGGTATCCAAGTTGTTTCTTTTTTTTATTTCCCCTAATGGGCATGATCAGCCCCCCGCACCGTTTATTCAAATTTAAAAATTTAATAATATCCTTAACTTTTATCCTCTGTCTTTTATTTTATCCTTTAATGGTTATTTTTAACATTACTCTCTCCCTCTCGCTCTCAATTTTCCTTTAATTTTTCTTAATTTGTCGTCAAGTTGAACTCCGTGTCGATGACCCATTTGTAAATACTAGAATTAAATACACATTAGTTATAAATTAAATAAATAAATTCGATAAATGAAGTAAAATGGCGTACCTATAACGCTAAGCATTAAACATCCGTTTATCGTGCCAGTTGAATTATTTAAACAGCTTTTAATAGTGCTGGAATACTGATTCAAAATTAAATCAACACCGCCGCTATCCTTTGGTTCTCGAAATATCTGAATGTAAAAATTTAAGCTAATAATTACTCTGTAGCACTAGAAAATAATCTTCTAGCTTAAAAAAAAACAACAAAGAAAATCAATGTTCCAGAGTTTTTTCGGTTTTCTAGATTTTTTCAACTTTTTCCCTGACTCAGAATACAAAAGCTATAAAGAATAAACCATATAATTTCCAGATATTTCGCAATATGTTTTATATGGTATATTGATCAAAGAACAAAAATATAATTATTATTAATTTATAGAAATATGAACGTAATTATTACATAATTATATATATATTCATACGTATTTTATAATTTTCGCATTACTATTTTACAGACAAATAATACGAACAAAATCTCAAATCACAAAATGTAATTTTTACTTTTTATCAGTGTAGCATAAACTTTTTCGCCGCTTTAATCTCAATCATTTTGATTAGTAGAAAAATCTAGATTTTTTTATTAACCAATACATGTACACATATACCATAGAATGTCGTAATCATTTTTAGAACTTTCAAATTTTAATGGGTATTTCTCCACCTCCTTCAAATTCCCCGACGTTCAACGAATTTCCCTGATTTTTCTCGGTTTACCAGAAATGGAAAACCTCGTTTACTAGTGACAGCCATTGTGGTTTACCTCTATTTGCTTAAGCGGCAAGGTAAAGAAGACTTTTAAAAGATTAATATAGTTAAATGAAATTAAGTGAACGATCAAACGCCGATAATTTTGAACATAATAAACCTAGAGGGGAAAAGAAAAAAAATAATGATGATGGGAACGTATCATGACCGAACAATAATAAAAAGGTGATGAAAAATGTGTTAAAACTAAAAACAGCAAAAGCGACATAAAGCGAAATTAATCATGTTGAAAACATTCTACGAAAAATAAACGATCGCACTTAAATCATAAGAAAAACATTACAACGGCAGGGTGAAGCGATTGATTTATCTTGGCTATCCTATTTATCCTCCTTTTTTTTAAGTTTATGAACATAAAATGTTGAGCTGCATAGTTTAATTGAACCATAGTTTCTAAACAACTTTTGTTTGTGTTTGTATATTAATTTTTGTAGTCTACTGTAGCGAAATTTTCTGCACATGATGAACTTTCGTTCTGCAACTTCTCATTGAACAGTTCTTACCCGGTATCATTAGAAGTTAGATACCTTTTTGCATCCTAGTTTTTCTCTTGTTTTTTTTTTTTTCAATTAATTTTAAACATTTCTTCAGTAAATTAACGAAAATTAATATCTTAAAAGGCTCGAAATCTACTTACTATATCAACGAACAAAGAAACGAAGGGTATATTGCCCACTGCAGTGAGGAATGTAAAATGTATTTTATTCGACTGTCCAATGCGGCGAATTCGCTGAGGAAAAATCTTCCAGTTTCTGATTAAATTAGTGAGTTATTCTTTATTATCGTTGTTTAATATTTTTCGTTTATTTTTAAATACGTGTAAGTGTAATAATATAGAATTTCACTTTATGTTTAATTCGATTTTTTTGTGTATTCTCTCAAATTTTATTTTATTTTTAAATACTGAAAGTAATTTTCTTTTTATCGCATAAAAATTCATAATTTCTAACCAACTGCAATTAATTCCCCACTTTTCAGTAATTTATAAATTAAAACTAACAAATAATAATATAAACTAAAATAAAACATAAATATCTCGTAAGTTAGAGTAAAGTAATTTGTGAACAATGTAAAATACAATTAAATATTTAAATTTTAAAAATTTTTATTAAAAAATACCGAAACGCGTGAAATGTGTTTTAAAAAACTCGCTCGGCTATCCGGGGAAGAACTATTTTTCCCCCGCTCGCTTCTTTCAACCGTTTCTCATTGCAATCGGCGGTGTTGCATTTAAGTGTACGAAAATCGATTTTTTTTTTTCTTCGCAAAACACATTACACATTTCACATTCCTCGCTGCAACGGGCGCAATCGGCTTAAAGCGAAGAAATATACAAAATGTACGGAGAACTGACACTGCCACAGCCCACATTATCTGCAGCAAGTGGATTCAGTCACGATAAGAATTACTGAAATAGTCGACTCATCAAAACACTTACGAACAGTATTAACCGGATGGAGTGAAAGATTGTTAGAAGTACATACTAGTAATCTACAACGTTTATAATAGGGTACAACTATGAAAGGAAAATACTACAATAAAACCACTTTGAAACATTAATACGTATTACGCTAAATATTTATTTTTAATTACATCGCCGTTGTAAAATTATTGCGCAGAATGTTTCAACGACGAAATAAATAAAATCATTTCAGTCGGTAAAATATATTAAATAGCTGAAATACAATTCAAAAATTAATCTTCATTAAAGAAAAATACGATAATTATAAAGAAAAAAAAAAAATAGTTTTCCAAAATTATAAAACCGAAATTAGGCAATACATGTCCCGCTGTTATAATAAAAAATTCAGCGCGTAAAATTTTTGTGTACCTACCATCACCTTGTTTGTTCCTATAAAGTAATATTGCTATAAAAAATAAACAATTAAAAGATATCAAACACTTAGCTTAAAAAAAAAAAATTCACAATGATTATCCTCTCTATCATCAGCTAAAAGACTAAGTTAAAGGAGACAAAAATTATTCAACATTGTAAATAGCAACAATTCGGTAAATACCATTATTTATAACAAATCAGTGTGACCAGCGTATTATGTAAAGTAATGTTTCGATTGTAATAAATCGTGTACCGTCGGGTAAACACTAGTAGCAAGGTATGTTCTCCGTTAAATAGAATGAATAACATTTAAGGTCGCTTAAACAATGAGGAACCTGCAAACGGCGAACACTATTTAATAAAAAGGAATCAAAAACCCGATATTCAGTATCAAAAATTCGCGATAATGTAGTGTTTATATACTTAAACAATCTAGATACCAATGAAAATTATCACTATATCAAATAAAATAAAAAACCGATACCAAACATCGACACAGTGATAATCTCTTATTTTTCAAAAATAAGTTTTTTTTTAAAGCATCAGTAATATTCTTCCTTGGGTTATTTTACCAACTTTTTATTGTTTTCACGGCATTAGTGTTATTTTTGATACCATAATCACACTGCCCCCCTTTTTAAATTCATTATAACTTTTCCTTTCGCTTCTATTCTACTCTTTGCGGTTTTCATATTTTTCATTGAAATCATTGTTTTCTGAAAATAAATATCGTTGTCTTCGATTAAATTACTTTAGTTTGTTTCAAACCTTCGATTGACTAATGTTGAGTTAGTTACTGTTCGCAAGTAAAGTATTTTTAATATATATATATATATATATATATTAATTGTTTAATTAGATTATAACAATATTATTAATAATAAATTAATTTTTGCGCGTTTCTTAAATAAAGTTATTCGAAACAAACAAAAAGAAAAAAATTCATAGCAATTAGTTTAGACGCTAGTAAAACCCGTACATCGGGTACAACCTCTACTACTTTATATTAATAGAATGATACCTTCTTTTTTTTCCCTAATTTTTCGAGTATACCATTTTTCCGAAAATGCTGGTATACAAATTCTTCATATTCATATGACGGGAAAAAACATACGATTCCAGCTGGTATTACATTGCAGAAATTACTTAATGTGACGGCCAGTTCATTTAGCTGCAAAATATCGATTTCCACGTGTTATACTATGTAAAATTATCGAAAAACAAATTTGTGTATTAAAGTAGCGTAAAGTGTGTGTCGGTTGATCCGAATAATTATAGTAAAAAAACGCGCTAATACATAAAAGGGGAAAAAAGTGTTTTCAAAGTTTTCATTTGATGATTTTTAATTTTTTCAAAAAAAAAAAAAAAAAAGAAAAAAACTAAGTAGAGATATTGTTATTTGTAAAGAAAAAAAAAAAAAAAGAAGTTAAGTGCGAAAACTAGTAAAAAAGAATGATAACGCTAAATTTGCGGATAAAAAATTAATCCGATGGAGAATAGTCTGATTGGTTAAGGGCGTTGACAAATATAAAAAGCCAAACAGAATTTGAGAAAGTGATGCACAGGTAGAGTTCATTTTTGTCGATGGGTTGAATTTTCGACGCCCCCCCAAAAAAAAAAAAAAAATAAATAATAATAATAGAGTTCATTTTTTTCGGCCGTCTTTACTTCCCAGATTTCTAAAGGAGCGTAGTTCAGAACACATCTTAAATGATACTACAAAAAATACATTTTCTATAACTTTTCTAATTAAAACTGTTCTCTATTTTTTTTTTTTTTTTTCGCGCACTGCAACCCGTAAAATATAATAACAAAATATTGCAATAAAATGGTCGACCTCGAGTATTAACAATGTGAAACAAAATAATTTATAGTAACATTTCAGATAGACTCGGAATTTACTGTAAGTGCAGTATTAATGAAGAAATCAACAGAAAGTTGATTATCAGTAAAATCATAAATGATGAAACCATGCTGGAATTGAAAGGACATACAAGGGATACTCCAAAAGTAACTACGCACACCCCAAAAAACATATAAAAATAGATTAGAAAAATTCAAAAAAAAAAAAACAAAAAATAAAGATAAAGGTGCACACTATTTCTCGACGTAGTTGCCCGGCCGATCCAAACACTTATTGTACCGCGGCACCAATTTTTCTATTCCTTCCACATACCAGGCGCCGTCCAAATTTGAAAAGAAATCGCGAACCGCGGACTGCAGCGACACATTGTCCGCAAAACGCTGTCCGCCTAGCCACTTCATCAAAGCTGGAAATGCATAAAAGTCGGAAGGGGCTAAGTCGGGGGAGTAAGGAGGATGAGGAATAACTTCCCAGCCGAAATCCGCGATTAGGGAAGATGTGGATACCGCGGTATGCGGCCGTGCGTTATCATGAATCAAAAAACAATTTTCTCTGTCAACTTTCCAGGTCGTTTGGCCTTGATCGCCTTCCGCAAACGGTTCAGGGTATCGAAGTAGGTGCTAGCGTTCACCGTCCGTCGTTTCCCATCCTTCTTCGTTGTCGACAAAAATTCCAGCAATAACACGCCCTCGGAGTCCCAAAATAAAGTTGCCATAACTTTACCCGCTGAAACGTCAGTCTTGAATTTCTTCGGCGCCTCTTTCTTTTTCTTTTTCCACATTTTCGATGCCTGCTTTGTTTCGGGGGTCCGGTAATGGACCCACGACTCATCGCCTGTAACAATTTGATCCAAAAACGACTGACCCTGCTCTGCATACCGTTTTAAAAAGGCAAATACGGACTGTCAGCGTGTTTCTTTATGCTCGTCCGTTAGCATTATGGGCACCCAGCGAGCGCTGACCTTCATCATCTGTAAATGGTCGGTCAAAATGCGAAGTACTGAAGAATGACTCACGTCAACATAGGAATAACGTGTCGCAAGCTCGTGGTGAAGATCGTTAACAGATTGGCGACAATTTTCATCCAAGAGATGGCGTACGATTGCTATGGTTTCATCATTAACGCTGTCCGACGATCGACCGCTTCGCGCCTCGTCTTTCGTCTCCACTCTACCAACTTTAAGCATGGCAACCCATTGACACACGGCACGTTTCGACATTTCACCATATGTCGCGCACAAATATCAGTAAATTTGTTTCGATCGTTAAAGCCGAATAACGGCTCGCACGTCAGAATCGGACGGCGGAGTACTCACCGCAGACATACTTGAAGCACAACAGCACACGCGTAACACAACCGATTGTCTTGAAATTTTTACAACAAGTGGCTAGTACTTTCGTACACGTATTATCATATTTTTGAAGGGATAGTATAAGTAGACACAGAGAACGGTAACGTGTGTAGTTACTTGTGGAGTGTCCCTCGTAGAACGTTTTTTTTTTTTTTTTTTTTTTATGGATTCGTCAACATGGACATTGACCCAAGAACAGTGAAACAGAGGGGTAAGAGAGACTCAGTATACGATTAGAGATAGCCGACGGAAAGGAATCAAGAGCTAGGATAACAGAATGAGAAGGAAGGGATAGAATGAATAAAGCGCAGTATAGAGTGGGAATACCGATTTGTAAATGGAAGGAATAAAAAGAAGCTTGTTCAGCTGAAAGCGACGAACAACCGAACATTATATGGTCGGGATCATAAATAAATTGATTACTAATGGACAATAAGAAGAAGGCACGAAAGAACAACGGAACAGCGAGGAAGGGAGCAAACTATGCCCAAAACGCAGGCGGAAAATCACAGAGAGATTGGAACGGTGCGTAGAAGGAAAGTTAAAAAACTAGAACGTATCGGAGGGGCAAATTAATGAAATTAAACAGTTCACAACCAGCTTTTTAAAAGAAAAAATATTCTTTTAATATGTATCTCGTTTTAAATGTAATTATAGAGCTTTATTTATTAATAACTTATAATATTTTAAATAGTGTTTTTATCAAATGTAAAATCGGAATGTTGACGTGTATATCGTTATCTTTTTGCATGGTATCATTACTTTTAGGTTATTGCACATATTCCGACGAGGGTGGTGGAAAAATTGCGTAAAGGTAGCTACAGTGGAAGGATGCATGCTGATGTGTATGTAACTGAGGTCGCATATAATTCTTCCGCGTCTATTACTATTAAGGTAGCGTCGAAGGATTGGTTCTTATCTTGAATCTCATATTAGTATTACTAATACGGTTCAGGATTAATATTCTTATCGTACCTACTTTATTTACAGTTCGTCTCATAATAATTTAAATTCTATATTGCATCATTCATTGGGCTACATTAACAACGAAAAGGTTTCCTCTATGCTATGGTACTGTATTTTTCAACTGTTTGTTGTATGTAACTAACATTTATGGCTACAGAGCAGGATTTCTTAAGCCCGTTGTGCATGTAGTTTAATTATATAGTACCTGGGTGACCGAGCTTTGCTCGGTATGTTTTTTTGTAACTTAACTTTCTTTTAATCTTATACATATTCATAAAAACATAAAATATTTTAAAACTAATTTATGAGTTCACATTTATGAATTTAAAGCCTCTTTCCATAGACAACCGTGCTTTTCAATACTGAACGCGACAAAACTGTAAAGGTCCTTCGAATTCGCTTTCCGGATGGTTTGAAAAATTAGAACATTTATATTTTAAGTACGAGGGTTGATCAATAAGTACCCGCGTTTGATAACAGATGACACTGTTGAGTGAAACTGACATTACCATTGTGTACTGTTATCTATTAAAAGATATGTTAACATGCTAAATTTTAGATTAATTCGTAGGTTGGTTTTCTTGTGGCAGTCAGTTTTATCGCACGTGTTTTGTATTTCTCGATAAAATGGAAAAAGAGCAATATCGATCCGTAATTCGTTTTTCATTTTTGGATGGAAAAACGTGCGAAGAAGTAAAAGCGAAATTGGATTCGGTTTATGGGGACCTTTCACCATCTATGACAACCGTGAGCAGATATTGGTTTAACGAGTTTAAGCGTGGTCGTACAACTGTTGTTGATGAAGAACGACCAGGACGCCCGTCAGACGTGACTACCGAGGAAACCGTTGAAAAAGTCCATGACATGATTCTCGCTGATCGCCGAACGAAAGTGCGCGAAGTAGCGCTGAGGCCGTAGGTGTTTCGAACGGAACGGCAATCAAGATTTTAACTGATAAGATAGGTGCGAGAAAAGTGTCGGCCCGATGGGTGCCGCGATTGCTCACAATGGACAACAAGCGGTTACGACTAACAATTTCGAAGCAGTGTTTGGACCGCTTTAAGCGAAATCCACAGGATTTTTTACGTCGAGTCATCACTGTTGATGAAACCTGGATACATTATTACACGCCAGAGACCAAAAGACAGTCAAAACAATGGATTTTTCCGGATGAATCTGCTCCGAAGAAGGCAAAGACGGTTCCATCAGCTGGAAAGGTTATGGCCACGATTTTTTGGGATTCCAAAGGAATATATACCTCATAGACTTTCTGCAGAAAGGAAAAACAATCACAGGGCAGTACTACAGTGAGTTATTGGGCAGATTTGATAAGAAATTGAAGGAAACACGGCCCCGTTTAGCGAAGAAAAAAGTGCTTTATCATCACGATAATGCACCAGCAAGCTCGTATTTTAATCTTCTCTAAAATTTTGCTCTCCTCTCATAAGGTCACGTTAAAACAAAAATTCTGTTAAATCTCTATTTCATTTTCCAATCACCCTTCAAAACGCAGTATTTTCAAAAAGAAATGGAAACAATAAAACAAAAAAAATAAATAAAATAGCAAGCAGATAACGAACATAACGTTAGCCGATGATATAAGCGCAATAGAATAAAAAAGGTTAATTGAAAATTTCTTAAAAACCTAGCACAAGTAAATATTAAAATGAGCAAAAGGTAGCAGTGTTAAAATGTAGATAAATTAATACGAGAATCTGGGGGAAAAAACGGGAAATCAGTACCAAGGTAACTTGCAGGTAAAGATAATTGTTTAACTTGTTTTTTCCTCGTTTTAAACTCACATTAAACGTATTAAATTAAAATGTCAAACCAAAAACTAAATCATACGTAATGGTCATTACAGTATAAAACATAACAAATTTATAATGCAAGAAAACTGACAAGACGTCTTACCATATCTGTCGTATTTCTCATTTGATAAGAATAATTTAGCTCTTTCCCAGAAGGACCTCTAGTTAATACAACCGGTAAAATATTTTCCGGTGGTACGACATGATCGTAAGAAAAATGGACAATTCGGGACGGATCAGCACCAGCATTTTCAAACAGTTGAGTCCTGAATTCACTGATCGGTTGCATTGTTCCACCAGCTACAATGACTGATCTATGCAAACAACATGTGGTGCAATTTGTAAAACTAAATTTCGACTATCCGTATAAATAATGATTATGTTTAAAATAAGCAGGGGGGGGGGGGGGGGGATTAAAAACATTGTTGATTATTCCAAGTATTTTTACATTTTTGAATATATATATATAAATATTCACATTTCTGTTTGTTGCCCATGAGCATAAAAAATTAGACCACTTAAATCTTCTTATAGAATTTAACAGTTTATCATTTATATATGTTTTAGCACAATCTCCACTCACTTTAATATATAAATTTGTTTTTTTTATAAACTTAACTTAGCCCTTTTTCTGTTCATTCGAATTTATATATCTTATACAAAAATGCTCTTTATAACGTATTCTAAACGATTTTTTTTCTTTCTGTATAAACTTTATTACAATTATTGCATATCAATTTCCAGGATCATTATATTTATTTACCGTATAAATAAATATAAAATTATCAAACACAGAACTAATAATACATTAATCAATATATAATGTCATTATTTTATTTTGTATTTAATTTATTTAAAATTATTTAATTTCACAATTGATTTATTTATTTTAAGCAGTTCGATTTTTTATTACATTAATGAGTTGTATATGTTTACTTTTACTTTATTTTAAATATTTATTGCCATGATTTTGAGCTAAGTTATTCAAATCTAGTTGGGATTGATTAAATATAATCGATTCATTTTTTACGTTTCGCATCTATAATGTATTATTCAGTATATATAGTTTGTTTATTTTTTAATAAATTTATCTATGTAACATAAGGTTCAAAAATGAGTGATATTTTAAATTAGCGATTTAGTTTTTAAATACATTTTTCCAATATTTTGGTACTGAATAACTTTTTTCTGACAAAACAGTATTAACTGAAAGGACTACAATGTATATCAGCAGCACAAGTGTAGGATTAAAACAATTTAGAAATATTTAAAAATGTATATTACCGTTTTTTTCTTAAATTTCTTTTGCGCTATTTTGTGATCGACTTTACGAACTACTACATTTCAGTTTGCGCGTTTCAATTCAATCAATAAAAGTGATTTATTGATCAGCTCTGCAGAACAACAATTTAAAAAGATCAGATACGTTGTGCAGTGGCGTAAACAATTATTTTAGGTAAGTACTCGTATTTCAACTAATTCAGACCTATCGACGGAAACCCTCTTTTAGAATAAAGTGATTTTTTCCTTACAAATTTTGCAATTTCCAAATACCGGAAAGAAAGTAGTAATTTCATCTTATCTGTAATGATAAAAAAAAAGGGTTAATTTAAACCGTTTACTCCACCGAAAAATTAAGATGTTCGGTGAACTCAGTACGCTATAACAAGCGATAACATTCTAAATACATTTATCTGAAACGTTAAAATCTATATCAGTGATCGTAATAAAATGGAATTTTTAAAGAACTGTTAGAGAAGGTAATCAAATGAAATATTCTTGCAACACCATTTTAAAAGTTATAACCAAGAAAAAAAAATCTTCAAATTTGTACATGTATATGTCTTTGAGATTTAATATGTATATTCAAAAAGGAAATAGCTACCGTGTAGAATTGTTTTTGTAAGTAAAAAACAATAAATCTACAAAATGTCCCCCGTTAATTTTTAAATTTTATTTTTATTTTGTAATATCTATCATCATTTACAACATTTAAATTAACAGAATCGCAAGTTATAGATAATAATGGACGATGGCTGTAGTAGTATGCTATATATTCACGTGTTCCGAGATTATCCAATTTAACGAGAGAATACAGCATCAATTATTTTTCTGTCCCGTGAAGTAGATATGGCGAGATCGTTGTTTAGTTATAATCCTAACTCGATGCGCATAAATCCAATAAATTCCGGTCCGCGCGGTCCTCTTAAATCCAAATTAAAGTCTCCACTAACGAGCATCGGTATATCGTGATAATTATGTTTTTCAGGTACCTTTAATTTAGGACTGTACGCCGTAAGATTTAAGATGATGAATTGCTGAATTTTCTCAAACGATCTATTCGGTGAGATATAAACTGATGCGAGTATAGTTCTTTTAGCGTTGATTGTTGTCTCGACCGAACAAAAGTCGCCAACACCGTCTCCACGCTCATATTATTTTGATCAAACTTCCGCAAATCGTTTTTGATATTGTTAGACTGCAATGCGTTGGAAAAAGTTATGTTTTCGCAAATGGCGACACCACCAGAACGAATCGTATTCCGTTTAAATTGAACAATAGTGCGAAATCCTGGTATTTCAATAAAACAATCATTTTCAATCCACGTTTCAGACAAAGCAAGAAATTTACATTGCGGATTAATCGGTAGTTAAATCGAGCAAGTGTGCGTTTAGCGATTGAGTGTTGAATGTACACAACGAGAACGACGTGGAATCCGTCTGCGTAGAACGATTGAAAAAATTCCAGCACTGATCGCCTACCGTTTGTAAATGATGCCGTTCGAGACGAGTAAATCTTCAAATCTCAATTCAGTTTTCCGCGATGACGATAAAATATGTGATCACAATCGCGACGCGAGAAATGGCTACATAAACGAGCTGCTGTTTGTGACACTTACTTTACTCGTAAATGATCGTGTGTACCGCCTTGTGATTTGTGTACAGTAACTGCACAGGCTTCGACAAAGGGGAACTTTCACAAGTAAAGATTTTACTGTTCGTTTGCACGTTACAAGTACGCTGAGTTATCGGTATTCACGAATGATCGATTTTCGGATTTGCAAGTACGTGTGCCTGGGCTTTTGAGCACAGTAAACGGCCGATTTTTGAATGGTCGAAAGACAGCCAGAATTGTTTACATGATTCCTGCGTTGAATCGGCCATTGGTTTTAGTTTTCTATTATTATTTTATATTCTTTACGAGTCATGCGTCGCGTTTGGCCTAGTGGCTAGAGCGCTTGACTTCCGATCCGGAGGTCTCGGGTTTGATACCGGGCGACGACAAAAATTATGCGGCGCTAGTTTAGTACACAGCAGTTTAGACACAGTTGGACACTGCATTTGTATATCGATAAATTAAGCGGCTATAGTCAGTTCTAATTGTAGTCGTGTGTGTGCGCTAACGTCGCATAGAAATATTCAGCCGGCGAACAATCGCATCAACGTGAGTAAAAGGTCGGTCGTCTTGGTTCGCCACGCCACTGATAAGCTTTCACATTTTGATCGGCACCACGGAAGCTAGGTTGCGCTCTTGCTTACGTGATCGGCTTCAGTAGCATTTGAAAACCTGGCAGCAGGTGTAAAATGTATCTCCCAATTTGCCTAGCCAGCACGGGAGATTGAGCCAACTTATCCCACTAGGGATTGTCTACACCCAGCATGGGCTAATATGGGCATATCGTGATCGTGATACGAGTCACGAAGTTGATATAAATTAAATCGAGTGAACACGCAATTACGTGAAAATTACGTATCGAATTGCCTAGCAAAAATTAAATCGCCAAGTACCATTCCAAGTGCTGGGTTTTTAATTCTAAATTTCGAGAATTGTCGCGCAAAACCTTCAGACAGCAAGAAAAAAGTTTTACGAAATTATCTGCGGAATGTTAAAATGTTTTACGAAATTAAAAAAAGAACGTTACGTTTCGTTGCATTTTACGTTGCGTTGCGTTACACGATTTTAGGTTGAACCCCAGCCTAAACATATATATATATATATATATATAGGTTGTACAAAAAATTTTGAGCTGAGCTGATATTTCTGGAACCACGCACGCTAGCGATAAGCGGTAAAATACGTCGAGTAGCCAAACATGTGTACGACAACATATTCAAAAATCAAATCTCTAGGTGCAGTAGAACGCGCAAGAGAACAAAACGCGCACACTGTGTAAAAGAAGTGACCCCACCCATTTTTCAAAAGAAAAAAAGACGCAAGAAAATCAAAAAAAAATTATTTACTGAGGGTATAAAACAATATTTTTTTTTTTTTAAATAACGTCCCTCGTTTTCGAGACATCTGTCTCACCTTTCGCGCCATTTTTCAGTAATAGTTTTGGCAAATTCGGCCGAAGGGATCGCCTTGGAGACGGCTTGACAAACAATGGTCACATCTTCATTGCTCTCGAACATGCGTCTCCGTAGGCGGCTTTTCAAGAGGGGAAACAGCCAGAAATGGCATGGAGCGAGATCTGTACTGTATGGCGGATGGGGCAGGACTTCAACGTTTCGCTTCATGAGGAAGTTGACAGTCGCATGGGCGGTGTGCGGTCTCGCATTTTCTTGGTGCAAACACCAAGATTGTCTGATTTCAGGACACTTCCGAGAAACGTGTCGTCGCAGAACTATAAGGACTGAGCAGTAGTACTGTGCAGTGATCGTTCGGCTTGCAGGAACGCAGTGCTGATAAATCAGTCCTTTCCAGTCAAAAAACCTGATGACCATCACTTTGGCATGCCTGCCGAGCTCTAATGCCAACGAAAAATTGTCGGCCGAGAAAGCGTGTGCGCACCATAGGCTTGCCTCGTTAGTTGCAGAGTACGCGTATATCCCAATAAATAACAAAAATATGCCACACCGCTCTTTCGTTACGACGTCGCACAGAAATATCGGAATCCATTTTCGTTACAACACACAAATGACGCAATCGACACAATGTTCCGATGATTCTGCGCGGTTTTCTCTACTGCGCGTTCTATTGCATCTACAGCGGTGATTTTTGGATATTTCATTGCTGGGGGTTGGGGCTACACGAAGTTTTTTTTCGCCTGCCGCCAGAATGCGCGTTTGTTCCAGAACTCCAACCAAACATGTTGGTAGGGTGAACTTGTATATAGGTTACGCGTTTCGTTCTCGTACGCGTTCTGTTGCACCTGGAGGTTTGATTTGTGAATATGCTGTCGTACTTATGTTTGGCTACTCGACGTATTTTACCGCTTGTCGATAGCGTGCGTGGTTTCAGAAATATCGGCTCAGTCTCAAAATTTTTTGGACAACCGCATACGTACATAATGTCAAAAAATATAAAACGTATTTTTTCAAAATTTTCTATCCTTTTCATAAAGAAAATTTTCTTTTGTGATTAAACTAGTTTCGAATGTACTAGTTTTCTCATCGAAATTATAAAATACAATGCATTAGTATAAATTAGCAGCATACCTAGCTTCCTCGACGATATCTTTAAAGTGCGCTGCTGGATTCAGAAGCAAAAATTTTAAGGAACTTTCGGCAACCGTTTTACTTTCATTACAAAGAATACGACCATCTTCTGAATGATTATTTAATGACTCGATAAACGATAAAACCGGAAAAATAAAGGCCCTACTATCATTATGGACGGATGTCGAAGACTGCTGCTGTTGCTGCTTTACTTCGGTTCTGCCTATTATTCACCAAATATTTTAAGCATCGTATAGGTATATGGTTAAATAATTTAAATTTGTTTTAAAACAAATTGAAAGTACACGAAAAATAATAAAATATCTATTGTCTACCAAAAAGAAGTATATAACATTTCGCTTATATGGAAGGATATTTTCGAATTAACTGATTTATCACAGTTTAAAAAAAATAATAAACATTATTTTAATAAGGGCATTAAACATTACCGATAGTAATTAATCAATCTCTAATGGTGACTATACTCTTAAAAAATTGCAGAAAAAATAGACTAGTCGAAAATTTACTACTTGACAAAAAATTCATTAAAATTGTATTAAGCAGAAAATATACATAGCGTCCCACCACATAAAAGTTTCCATAAAACAAGAAATAAACAAAAATAAATCAGTTACAGCAGGACTATTAACATTTATGTGAATAAACATAAAGTAAGAGCTTTAATATGGGCCACTTCGTTTTATAGCACAAATTAGGCTTACAATAATTAAAATTTTTGAAATTTTGATTTTACCATTTCAAAATTTAAATATTTTAGTCGATTTCTTTTCCTTTCAGCTTCAATAAAATTTCACCTCAAATCATTAAGAACTTCTTTCAATATTAAAATGAAGTAAAAATATATTAAAATCTATCGATTAAAGTTTTCTCTTATACATGTGTAAAATTTTGATTTATAACACAAATGATTTCATAAATCAATTTAAAATTATAACTCAAAATACCGTACAAATGATCCGAGATTACTTTTAATAGCATATAAAAAATATCTAAAAATTTTTAAAGCATTGTGTCTTATAGTGTTATTAGTGTCTTCCGTTATCAAACATATAGTGCTATATTAATATTTTAAGAGTTCCATGTTTTTTTCCCCGAAATATATTATTTTTATTTATTACAGCAGCAGAGACTTAAATTAATAGCTATTTTGTTAATCACCAAGCAACATTTACATGATTACTTAGGTAAAAATCAGTGGCGACTACTCATAGCTACGAAATATATATATTACATTTTATATACTACAGATACTAACGTACTATTATTATTTTGACTGCCTTCCCCAGTCGCTTGCTTCTTTTTATTAACTTTATTCTCTAGCTGTCGCAAAAAATTTTGTACATTTTTTAAGTTTGAATTTCTGTTCGCAGTATTATCCTCTTCGCTGTTCAAATCTGAATCACATGTTCCAAAACCTTGTAGCTGATCAAAATTAGAAATTAGAAATTTTTATACCGCTTGTATTTGTAAATGCTAAAGTAGGTTACATAAATATATATCAGTTCTAATATATATATATATATTTAATTACAACGTAATTTTAGGCTACCCACCATTAGAAAAATGTCCCAATTTTATGTAACGTTTGTTATATTTTATAGGATTTTTATGATTATGTTATATTCGTATGGACCGATTTAGAATTACGTTGTAAATTTTGATCATTTTATATAAAGTATAGATGAGAAAGAGACTGAAATGTAAGCAAGAGGGGTCAAGGGGCACTGCCCCTTGCGAGGCCAAAATGGCCGAGTTATATATATATATTTATATATCGTTACGAAGTCGATAAATATAAGATTATAATTTTATTATTAAATTTAATCAGCTAACTTAAATTTGTGTAACATACATGTGTTTGAGGTAGCTGTAAATAAACGGGTAGTTTGAGATCGAATCGAAAAAATACCGTATTCCGAAGATTTAGCATTGATTAAAAAATTAATTCTGGAATAAAAGTAGGCTTTTTATCGGTAACTTAGAAGTACTAATTGGTTTCGGTTCCAACGTATTACTTTTATCGGTATTTTATTTTTTTCCCGCGGTTTCAAAATATATCTTGATATTTTAATTCTTTTTTCTTTTTCTAAAATAAATTCGTAAGATATTCGTCTTTCCTGACTGTTTTTTTTTAATTCTTTTAAATTTTTTTTTTTTTTTCCTGTTCCTATATTGTTTCAATTTTTTCCCTTTTTACTCGAAGAAGTTTATTGATTCCTTAAAGGGCACCATTAGTGTAAAACTTTCGAAAAATCAATTTTTTGTTTTTTGCATTTTTCGATAGCTTATACTTTTAAAAATAATTTGATACAATTTTAAGTATATATCTCCGATAGTTTTTGCGTTACGACCTGTTAAAGAGTAGCTCAGATACCCAGGTATATACGAGAGCCGTTCAAAAAGTAAGGTTCCCTATTTTTTATTTTTGAAACTAATAAGGCTAGAAAAAATAACAGACCCCAGCATTGAATTCGGCATACTTTTATTTACTTTTTCACATATTCACCGTTTAAGTTTAAGCATTTGTCGAGACGAGAAATTAACTTATAAATTCCTTCCTCGTAGAAACTTGCCGCTAAATTTTGTAACCAGGTAAGAACGAAATTTTTCAACTTCCCGCTGGTCTCGAATTTTTTTACATAGTACCTTGTGACACCCTCAGAAACTGGTCAAGAAGATCGAAAATGGTTTGACGGTGATCGGATCGCAGAGTTTCTTCGATTTTTCGCACCAGTTCATCTGAGATTACAGATGGTCTGCTGCTCCGTTGCTATTCTTCTACATTCGTTTTACCTCCTCGGAACTCACGGCACCATTTACGAACATGTTGAACACTCATCAAAGGACCATAAACTTCCACTATAAGTCGATGAATTTCAATTGATGCAATTTTTTTATGGTTTAAATAACTGAGCGCACCTCGTAGTTGACGGCAACTTTCAGAATTTCACTCATGATTAATTCAGGTAATTCAAAAACGAAAAAACATATACAGTGTTGTATTGCGGTTTAGACTGGTTTAAATTTGAATATTGTAACTACACAATGAGATCATGCCCACTGCCGCAAGTTCATTCTAACCGGTTTTACAGGGGTGGGAAATTTACTTTTTGAACGTCTCTCGTATGAATAAGTTTGTTAGCGTAATAAGACGTAACATTATGTTAGCGGTAGCGCATTTGCTATTCGTGTTTGATATTTGTGATTGTCGTTCGATTCGTGTGTGTGAAATCTATACATTGTCAGAGTTTTGAATATCGGAGGAAAAAGAAATTAGCGATTCTGAAAATTATGAAAAATAGCTCTCACAGCATGCTGATTGTGATGTAAATCACGCTGTATCGACTTCAAACATGGAAATCGATAGTATAAAAGAAATGTTCGGTCGCTTGATTTGATAATTATGAAATGAAATATATGAGGTATATTGGCGATGGTGATAGTGCTACATATAAAGGATTATTGGATCCTGTAGAAAAACTCGAGCTCAAGCACAATTATTAGCCATTTGATCTAAAAGTTCAAGAAGCTCTGAAGCCAATATACGAGGACTTGACTAGACATGAGTGTCTCGACAGATGTAAGGGAAATAATACATAAAATAACAACGAAAGTTATAATGGTTTGCTGTGGCATTTTGTTCCAAAACATCTCCATGACCTTAAAACCATCGAATTATCTAATTACTTTGCTGTCTCCATTTTCGATGATTGTTTTTCATCGGTTTTGAAAATTTTGAGTGTAATAGGAACAATAACTGACCCTGCTGCACGGGACTATGCCGCTGAAAAAGACCAAACGAGGCTACGCATAGCTGATCATCGTCACTTGGCTGCCTCGAAAGACGGAGGAGAGCTTCAACAGCCCAGCAGGCACAGCTCGAAGAAGAGGAAGGTATACTATATGTCTCTGGAATAGCATAGCTATTTGTAACAATGAAATCATTACTTCTTTAAAAATGATTTTCTCAAAACTACATTTTACAAATTTGCTGCAGTTCTAACTCCATAACAAATCATCCGATCGACGTGATTCTTATTTAACTTGTTTAGTACTTTTTTCTCTATACAATGACCCTCCAGTTTTTTGATTGCATAAAAATTGTAATTTTGGCATGCCAAAAATCATCAAATTTTTGAACTATTTGAAGTATATAGCCTTGTTACAGTAAGTCTCTCCCCTAATGCACTATAATCTATATATAATGAGACAAAAAGAGAAAACAGTTAACAGTACCTTTTTCTCCTCTGTTTATTAACCGATTTTCTTTTTGTTTTTTTTTTTTTTTTCATATTTAAATAAAAAATTAATACAAAAAAAATGGAAAAAGAAATCGTTATAGCCAGTAAATCTGTTCTTATTAAAATATTTAAATTTTTCTTAATAATCATCATTATTGGCTTTTTTACAGTGTACTAAGTCTTAAGGTATCATTAAATATCAATAAATGAGGGTTTTTAAATTGTGATTTACTGTTATTTTATTGAATTTATTTTTTATTCCGTTATAATAGTAATGAACTGTTTTATATTGTAAGTACATAAAAAAGTGTATGTTCTCAGATATACAATAAACAAATGTATAAGAGTAGAAAAAAAAAATGTTGTAATTATGCAAATTCATATATGCTTTCTTCAAAATTTTAATAACAATCATGGTCGAATTTCGACCAATGGGCGAACACTAGTGTATGTAAAACAACTAGAACAGTCTGCCTAGTAACAATAATAATAATGATAATAACAATAATAATATATATATATATATATTAATTATGATGGGCTATAAATTTTATATGTCTTGGCCGGGATAAAAATTTCATGCTTCAAGCCAAAATAATAAGGGGCCTCCGACACCTTCAGTCTCTGCAAGAAGTCTCAAAAAAAGAGTATTGAAAATTGATTTAATTATTTAATTTCGATTTATTTTTTTGCTCTAAGGGACCTACCAAAAATTATTTCGTTTACTAGAAAAGTTAGATAAAAGGCAATAAAGTCCTCTAGTTGTAAAACCTCTAAAAACTATATTTTAGGGTATTGACATTTGTCCAACTTTTATTATAAACGGAAAGCTTCAAAAATTAATCAGAATCAGACAGTTAAATAACAATTTAATACGTTGTTTAACAAAATAGCCATTTTCAAACTTCTTAGGGAGATTGAAGTGGTTTCTACAACGGTTTTCAAATATGAGAATTTTAATATTTCTGTTTGAACTATGAAATTTTCATCCAGGCTAGGACAGCTAAAATCACACACACACACACACACACACATACATCCATAAATACTCGTGTTTATATGAAATAATTCGTGCTTACTTATTTGTTTTATGTTTTAACAGCTTTTTCCCGATATCCCCCCTACCCTGCCCAAAACATAAGTCTTTCTGTCATTAATTCATGAAATGAGCTTATCGATTATTATTTTTTCACTAGTTTATACAGAAAGTCCTAGCTAGATACTAAATTCGTCACTTACCATTTGCACAATTATTTCAATATCTGATAAAATGCACTTTTTTCCTATCAGTTATTTTTCACAAAATTTTCTAGCATTTTGATCGTACAATTTATTTTTTCATAGAATTTTGCTTTCCTGTTACTTTTTATTTTTTTGATCTCTACATTTACATTAACATTTGGGTGATTTATATAAAATTATACAAAATCTACAAATTATTGACCTCCTGATGTTTTAAAACATGCGACAGACAAAATAACTTAATAACCCATTTCAGAAAATATAGATAATTTTCAAAGCAGTATTCTTATTCAACCTGTTTGCTAGAAATATCTTTTTTTTAAACTTTTTTCGCAAATAATATATTTCCTAAATAGCAAAACAAACAACAAATGACAAATAAAAGAATACTTATCGCAGGAACGTTTTTAGGTAAAACCCATCTTCAGCTGGAAAAGGAAAACGCAACATAGAAAAATTTTAAAAACCCGAACACAGAATCGAAACATGTGCCACGAACAAAAACTAAATTTGGCACATATTTCTGTTCCATGTTCGGGCTTTTGAAATTGTTATAATTTTTGCTCGTGGCATGTGGTTTTACGTTGTGCTTTTCTTTTACTATTCAAGATGGGCTTTACCTAAAAACGTGTTTGCGATAAGTGTACTTCTAGTTATCATTTGTTGTTTGTTTTGCTACTTAGAAAATGTAGTATTTTTAAAAAATGTACAACTTTCATAAGAAATAGTGAAATCTAATTTTACTTTTTTTTTTTTCTTCAGAAAAATAAATTAAAAGTGTAAAATAATAATAATAATTTTAAAAACATGATAGACTTTAACAAGAATTATAAACGATATTAAGTATCACTACTTACTTTAAAAGCAATTTTGCTTTGTTCGCAAAAATTTATAATTTCATACAAATTAAAATGATCTATTTCCGCGTTACATAAAAAATCGGGCAATGTGAATATTTTACTATTTCCAGGAACTTTTTCATTCGGATGACAGCCAACTTTACCGCCTACAGATAAATAAGAATTTTAGAAATAATGGAAATGTTAAAGTTACACAAAAACAATAGAAAAAAATCTAAGGGAGTTCGCTCGGCCTAGTGTTATGTCTAATATTTATTGCATATATCCCCAAGTTAAATTAAAAACTATTTTCGTTACGTTTACCGATTATACATATCAATACTAACATCAAAATAAAAACGTTGAAAATACTGTGATTTAGACATGAGTTAATAATTTGAATAAATTTAATTATCGGGACAGCCGGCGTGTGTACATTTCAATTTTACCTGCGTTTCGCCCCCCCCCCCCCCAAGAAAATAAAAAATTGCCCTATTAATAAAATTTAGTAATTCATTTTTCTCTAAAAATATTTTCTTTTTTAAATTCAAAAACATATCAAGCACCATTTCAACTTTATGATTCCTTTTAATTTTTCCAATACTAAATTTTTGTATAAAGCGCATCATCACTACACGATGATATAGCAACATATTATACAACTACGATATAAAAATTAATGTTAAATTGTAAACGAAATTTAAAAAGAAAATGAAGTAACTACAAACTGAAAATGCAAATGATGTTATTTAGCACGTTATAAAAATGTCATTTACTTAGAAATTTTTACAAAGCGAAAGAAATAAGTAAAACGTAACAAATGTTTCAGTAACTTACCGATGGAACAAATAAACCGTCCTACGATATGAATCAATTGACTTACGTGGAGAAGATTAGAAGAACTTAACAATTTTTTGTATCGCAATTTATACTGAGTTAACAGATCGTAACATTTGCATAACTATAAAAACGAATATAAAGAAAGGCAATTAAGACAAAAATTTGTGTATATTTAAAATGCAATTAAATACCGGGGCATAATAAAAATAGAATGGAATTTTATTTATAAAATAATATAAATATAATTGTTTCAAAAGCGCGTATATACTGTGCTGAAGAGCGGCCGAGTTTTAACTGTATAAAACGTTTTTAACCTTCGAGCAGTAAAGCGATTTAATTTGCATAGCACATTGCAAATTAACTACGAAATCCACATGAGCTTTCCAATTCACCCACACTAATAGTGATATTGAGAAGTTGAATAGAAACTTGACCATAGATAATCGGTATACAAGCATAGATTTTACAAAATGTTTTACGGACAAAACCTTTAAAAAAAAAAATAAAGAAGTACCACCAAATAAATTATCGAAATTGGTTCATCAATAGTTGAATTTTAGAAAGACAAAACTTTCTTGTTATTTTATACTAGAAAAAAAATAAATGTGTATTTCTCCACTGTGCACAACAGTAATGGCATAGACAATAAAACTAAAAAGCCGCAAATTATAACCAGACCAAACGTGACGAGGTTACATTGTATTCAGAATAAAATGAAGATTTTTCACATTGATGGACATAGCAGAAATATTCGTTGAGATAATTTATACGACGATTAAACCTAAAAAAAAAAAAAAACCAATCAGAGACCAGAAGATAATTTTTAAAAACACCAACGTTTGGACTAAAATAGAATCATTTCATGGAGAGATTTAAAATGAAATCTCTTCCTTTGATATAACGCTGTTTTTATTAAAAAATTATTACCTGCAGTAGGAGAAAGTGCCGAATAACCAACCCTAAAGAAATTCAAGGACGATGCTTTTTTTGAGATAGAATGAAAAATTCAAGTAATACGATGAAGTGCAATTGCAGGAAAAAACATATTTATAAAGAACATTCAAAAAAAAAAAAAAAAAAAACTATTAGAAAGTAGTAATTATGCCAATCCGAATTATAAACAATCCACTAATTGTACGATTTTCAAATTGGTTTAATATATATTATATGTATATATGACTAATATACTTGTTTTACTGATTATTATTTTACATACCATTAATAGAAAATTATTATTAGCTTCCATGTGAAATTTTATGAGATCATGCTTATGTATTTTTTGTTTTCTATTTGTAAGCGTCACTTTTGCGTTGTTAGTTACGTAAATGAGATACGACTTCTGTCCATAAAACCATTACACAATTAGTCGCGCAATATAAAAAGCACACAAACTACGCCATTTGGAGAGAATGGGCGTTCACAACGAGCTAACAGTGTTTTGTAAAACATCTGCAATCTGCTCTTCGTGTAAAGTTGACTCGAATAAAAAAATAGATAGTGGGCGCAAAAGAGAAATGGTCAACATTAGTAATATTCATACGAAAAAAAAAAAAAGAAAAAAAAGTAGTGTATTTTTTACACTAACGTGACTGCTTAAGAGAGTTAACCACGTATTACACAAACAGTATTTATCCGTTCGTTTATATTTTAAACGTCAAAAGAAATTATAAAATCATTTTATATTTAAATTCATTTTTTTTTTTCTTCTTTGTAGCGCCATACTCAGTTCTGAGCGCAGGCGACTACTTGTTTATACGTTATAGTTGTACAGATCTAGTGTGTTCATAGCAAACTGCATACATATATATATATATATATATAACGTTAGTGTAGACGCAAGACTACATTTAGGACTGATTGTAACTGTTTGATTTATCGATAGACAAATGCAGACCAAAGTGTGTGTCTCTGCCAACTAGCGCACATATGATGGTATGCATGCTTGCCATTGCCTTCCACTTGACTATTAGCGATTATTTTAATTACTTTTGTAATAATTGCCCGTCATCGCCTAGAATCTAACTTAAGACTTCCGCGACGAAACTCTAGGCGACGTACAAATCCATTATTTAAAATGTCACAATTATCAATCAATTATTCAGCTAACTAGAAAATGTTTTAAAATATAATAAAACATTAACAAATTTCTTTGTATGTTAACACTATTACGAATCTTATCAAAAATCTACGAAATCGATACAACTGGCAATGTTATAAACGTTCTTACAGAATTTCATTCAAACTATGTTTATCTTCTACTATCCCTCTCTTCTTGTTTCCCATAAATATAGCGCACATTACTCTTATTCGACTAAACAACTTATTAATTAAAAGATTTCGTAAAATCATTTTAGTTGTTTTTGAGTTATTGTAGCGCGCAAATTATTTTATTTATTTATTTTTTTTTTTTTAATATTTCGGTTTGTCAACTATAGACATTAATCGAGCACAATGATAATATTCTGCATTTTTCAATGTACAACAGCGGGATTTGAATAGAGTTCCACTCAAACAAAACACAGCTGCCTAATGAACTACGTTACGGTAGCTAACTCACTAATAAATATACTTGCAACTTTCTATACACACCCACAAAAGTATATATATATATATACATACATTTACAAAGATATGTGTAAATAAGCTTTTTAGTTATATTCAAGATTTAAAAGATACGCAATAATTTCCGCAAGGGTTAATAGCTTCGACTAATAGTGCAACTGAAAAAGTACACAAGAGATACTTTACGTTTGAATTCTACTTTCTCTAACTTAACGAAGTTCATACCGGTACAGTGTGAAAAAAAAAAAAAAAACTTAACGAAGTTAAAGAATAAAATAATAATTTTTATAATTCATGTCTTTACGCCAAGTAGTTTTGTATTATTGAATCATACACGTGGCATTTTCACATACCAAACACTTGCTTTATAGAAAAAGATGATACGATTTGTAAATAATTCAGGACATATAATTCGAAGTATATTGTCCAAATTTCAAGATTCTAAGCTATTGTCGCGTTTATAAAGCCCTGTATATGTTTTTATGTTTTTGTACTTATACAAGAGCTAGTCAAATATAAATGAGACTTTTTTAAAAATTCGAATTTATTGAAACATTTCAAAAAATTAATGCTAACACTATTTTTCGACATAGTTACCACCTTTATTGATGCATTGTCCCCACAGTTTTGGTAACTTTTTAATGCCTTTACCAAAGAACGAATGCGGTAAGTTGGAGAGTCAATTGCGCACAAATTGCATACAACCTTCATCATCTTCAAATCGTTGTTCACCTAATGCCTGTTTCAACGGCCCAAACAAATGATCATCGCATGGACTTAAATCTGGACTGTATAGCGGATGTTCAACGGTTGTCCAGTGCATTTGATCCAGTTTGGCTTGAGTAAGGGCAGCTGTGTGCGACGTAGCGTTGTCATGCAAGAGCAATACGGATCGGATCGGAATGCCGCGTCTTTTTGAACGATTTACCGCCTTGACTGAATCGAAAAGTTGACAATAGTATTTGGCATTAATAGTCCTTCGTCCGATTAAAAAGTCAACGTAGACTTCGCCTCGGTAATCCCAGAACACAGTCAAAAGAACCTTTTTCATCGATAACTTAACTTTCGCCTTTTTCGGTACAGCTTCGACCTTTCTTCGCCATTCCCTATTGGCTCTTTTTGATTCGCGAGTGTAATGGTGTTAAAATCCTTTCGAGAAAAGCATTTCCCTCTTCCTCAAATCGATTGAGTAGGCGCTGAAAAACTTCAAGGCATGTGGTATTTTGTTCGTTACTCAGCAGTCGAGGAACCCACCTTGCCGCAACTTTACGAAAAAGGAGATGGTCATGGATAATGGCCTGGACACTACCACGACTAATATCAACTGAAGACGCAATATCGTTGATCGTAAGCCGTCTGTCATGTTTAACGAGACTTTCAACGTGCTTAATGTTTTCACGGGTAATGCTCGTGTTCGGACGATGTGGATGAGTCAAATTTTCGACTGTATTTCAACCGCTATTGAACGAACGATGCCACTTACATACCTGACCCTTCGATAATGTTTCATTTCCGAACTGTGATCGCAATCTACCGATAATTTCACTAGCTTTTACTACACCTTCGTTATTAAGAAACTTGATAATAATGCGTTGCGCAACGCTACTTAGTACTCGTTACTCACTCATTGTAAACGAATGGGGTAGAACGTGTTTTATCGCCTGACTAATGCACTGATCGCGTCTAAATATATCAAACAATATCCAATCCAAGTTACCACGTGTGTTCGCTCGGCTTCAGTTAAAAAAGTCTCGTTTATATTTGACTGGCCCTTGTACATTTAGAATGGTAGCGGATGTTAAACATGCCCTTCTCAAACATTACTCAAAAATCTAAACATAATATACGTATGAACACGTATATATAGCTGTGAGAATATTCAACAATTTGGCTCACGATTTTATCTTTATATTTACACGAGTTATTGGTCCGGCCATACAGCGATCAAAAAAAAAAAAAAGAAAAGAAAAAAAGATGACTAGGAAAAAATACCGGAAAGCCGCCATTTTGTTTTGTACAACTCTGATAAAAATTACAAGCACACTTCAGTACTCGTATAATAAAGACATTTTTACCAAATTTCGATATGTCGTTTAGTTTCTTTGAAAAAAGTTCCCAAAGTTTGCTCTATTTTTCCACCGCTAGAGTGGTTTACCCTCTTAACACAAAAGTCTTTTTACACAAATAATTTTGACTACCTGCAAATCAATTTCTGTACTATAAATGTCCGATATAACTAGGTAGCTCGTTACGTATATTCGGTAATTATATTCTTTTACAGGTGGTACGAACAAAAAGATATAAGCACATAATATACTTATTAGTGAGCTAGCTACCGTAACATAGTTCACCAGGCAGCGGTGTTTTGTTCGAGTAGAACTTGATTAAAATCCCGCTGCTGCGTATTGAAAAATGCTGCTCGATTAACATCTGTAGTTGACCAGCCGAAATAGGAAAAAAGTCGTATTATCTAAAATGATTTTAAAAAGTCTTTTACGGTACAATTTAACTTAAAAAATAATCCTAATATAATCGCACATTTTATTGCATAACTGAAATTTCAAATTAAACCGCTGCATTTTAAGCAGATTTTTATATTATAGCGTACGGTTGGCTTATGAATAGGGAAATAGACAAGAAACTTTTTAGAAGACGAAAAATCGAAATCTTTAATCGGCCACTTTAGCAATACGTTTTTAATCGTAATATTTTCAGTTTAGCATCCTCCTTAGTTGGGTATATCGCTAAGTAGCGTCAATAGCTTCCATTACTTAAAATACGAACACACACACTTTAATATCGGTTATCACCGTTAATAATCTGAAATTAAAATGAACAAGATGAAAATTATAATAATACCTGATTTCCTGTAACGTATGTACTGTAAATATTACCAACTGCATCTAACAAATTATGAGCTTCATCGATTATAACAACGTTATTTTTGAGATCTATTTTCGAAGCTTCCCTAGTTGTTTTATGTAATATGGTATTGTACGGAATAACGATCAACTAAAAAAAAAAAAAAAAACAAAAAAAAACAACTATTAAATAAAATAAAAGAACAATTAACTGCAATAAATGTAAACAGCGCGAATAACTAACAATTTAAAGAAACTAATTTTTATTTTCCTTTTTTTTTGACACGATACAACTTTTAACTGTTATTTTTTTACCTGTGCCAGGTGCAACGCTAATCGAGCGGCGTAGTAAGGACAAGCAGTCAGTTGACGGCCTTTTGTAACAATTTCTTCTATATCGTACATATTAGCCAACAATTCTTTCCCTAACAGTAGAATTGATTCTTTATTGTTATACGGACATTTGGTAGAAGATTTTCTTTTCTTAACAGTTTTTTGCGACTTATCGACCGATGTAATTTGTTCGGTTGTTTTCGTTTTCTTCATTTCTATGCACCTAATACCGCAATTAGAAAATAAAATCAAAAAGAATAAAATGCAGATTCAACTTTCTAGAACAAAAGATATACGCGGAAGAATTGGAAAATAATTAATTTTTCGAAATTGACGATACTGTGGTAACATCAGTTGTGCAAGATGCAATGTTAAATAAATTGTAAAAGAAATCTATTATAAAATGAAGACAAATTGGAGCAAAAAAACAAAAATAACTAGATTACTCGTATAACCATTTATGAACTATAATGCATTTTCAAGTACCTAATAGTATTATTAAAAGTCATTAACTAAATAATCAAATAGAGGTAAACAAGGTAAAAAACTCGTGTGTCAAATACACACATATACATGCTCGTAAATATATATATATGTATATATAGAAAGAGAGAGAGAATTCGCATTAGTGGAACACCGGGTAAGAAGGATAGTCAATTTGCTGGAACAAAAACATATAAGACAGAATCAAACGTATAGAAATAATTTAAAATGATTTGCACAACTGGGACATAAAATAAATCATGAAAGATCTCTTTCACGTTACCATATAAAGGATGTCCTTACATTGAACAATAGATAAAAATGTTTACTTTTCATACGGTGGTAGTATTCAACATGTTTTTCTGTTTTTATGAAAAAGAACCCGATGCAGAAAGTTGTTTCCTTCTTTTTAAACTACTTTTTCTAAGAATAAAATTAGTCAAACTTAACATTTTCTTCAAAACAATTCATCAATAAACTAACTACGAATTGTATCGTGCTAATCTCATATAATGTTGCCTTTTCGGATTTCTTCTTTCTTTTCTAGAATAAAAACCTGTAGTTTACTTTCGCTTGGTAACAATAGCAACATTAAACTTTATTTCCTACTCCAAACACTACACTACTTATTTTTAGCTACGTGAGATGGAGATCATTAGAAATTGGGAGAATCATTACTATATTGGTGTAGTTCATTTTAATTAGTTACCAGTACTACGATAACGAAGAAGTTTTTAATGTAAAAATAACTATACTGCAAGTGATATATAGTTCATTATCCATAGTTGGAGAAAACACTCTCTAGTTCAACCATTCAAAACTATTTTTCACCCTGTAGCCTTAACTCACTACCACATCGTAATGTTTCAGTTTCTGACGACGAAAACGAGAATACATTAACATTTTCAGAAAACCAACAAGAGTTCTGTGTAACATGAATGATAACTACTTCGCTGCGGTGAACACATCGATTGTGATGATAGAACACTACGAAACAGCTGACAGTGAAAAATAAAGTAGCTTTATGTATAGAAAATAATGATAACAACCAAACTTTGAAATTCGAGTTATTACATAGCAGGTAAAAAGTATCTGAATCGACTGCAATTAGGAGATCTCCAATATTTGATTGCGCTAACTTTGTACAGCAGCAGAAAATGAAGAAAATGACCCAGAAAACTTCGAAGGCGATTTTTTTATTATCCGAAAAAATAGTTACGTAACCTATGTTCATTTTTCAATTCCCTGTATTCCACTAATAATTTAATTTATACATCGTAATAAAATGCTATTTGTTTTAATCGTGTATAGAGCTGAAAATGCATTTTTTGAGTCCTTTTTCATAGAGTTACATTTCTTCGCTAAGTAGAGGATCGCTACTTCACCGCGACAAAACGGTTCACCCGATACGCCTCAGATAAGCTGATTCTACTACATATGTGTACACACACACTCTTACATATACACTAATGACAACGTCATTCTTAGCTCGACCCCCGCCACTTTTTTTTTGTCCCAAAACGTTACACATGCTGTATATATAAAAAGACAAAATATTGAAAAACTGTTACGACACATGACATGCCGTATATAAATGGATTGCTGGAAAATGACAAGGTTATTCTTATATAAGAAGACACCCCAGTCGTACTGCTCAATTTCGAGCGTCGTGACTACCTATTTGTACATTCTTAGGTAGCGCTCATGGCAATTGTTCATATGCAGTACGAATGTGTACACATGCAAGACTACATTTGGAAATAATTGTAGCCGCTTGTTATCGCGCTACAAGTACAGCCCGGTGTCTGTCTGTTGTGTATTAACCAGCTTACATATGATGGTATACATGGTGGTTTGCCATCGCTCTCCACGTGATTATTAGCGATTATTTAATTAATTTTTCGTAATAATTCCTGTTGTCGTCTGCGGTCGAACCCGAGACTTCGATCGCGGAAGCCAATCGCTCTAGCAACTAGGCTATCGCAACAACACAAAGTACCGACAAAATGGACTGCTTGACATTGTCAGTTTTCCTCGTTCGATACGAAGTATAGAAGTGACGGGGGGGGGGATCCAGGGGTGTCCTCAGGCGGGGTCAAGGGGCGGAGCCCCTTAAGAGGCACGGAGAACCGAGTTTTATACATATACACATATATATATATATATATATATATATACAATGGCGGATCCACGGGAGGATAGGGAACACCCCCCAAGAACCAAAGCTTCTATGAAAAAATTTGTTATAACAGAGAAACTTAATTTATGCTATAAAAGATTTGTATGAATTTTACACCTATGAATTTAATTATAATTAATATTTAATACTATTTTCTAGTAAAACTATTAATGTTATTTTTTTATTTTAAACCCAACTGTCATCGATCTTTTGCTTTTCTTATTTATTTTTAATTTTTATTTTGTAATGTAAATGAAAATAGTTCTGAATGAGAAATATATATATTTAAACTTGCTCACGAACAAAGAATTCGGATCGGATTACTAACAAAAATAAAAAAGAAGTAAAGTGTCTAATAAAAATATTATTTTTCTTACTATTTCTAAACTACCATTATAGCTAAAATTTTATAATTTCGTTTTATTTTTCACCCCTAAATATAAGACAAAAGTTAAATTAAAAATTGTAATAATTATGTATTTTTAAAGCATTTTTAAATTTCTATAAAGGTGGTCGCTATTTGATTTTCTTTATGAAACAAGGCATTTCTCAAATCTACTGCCTACCGTAGAAGATTTTACGTAATTATATAATTTCCCCCTCCAAAATTCCCTTCTGGATCTGCCCCCGATATATTAACGGCTACGCCATTTTTACGCCAAGGGTCATTAGGAAAAGTGTCTTGTCACGAAATTTGTTCCAAAAAATTGTCACAATTTTATGTAACGAAAATCTAACGAAAAAAGGTAACGAAAAAATTTTGTCGAACGGCGTAGCCAATGAAAAAGTTTACTCTTATACCCGTTCGCGGATGATATAGTAATAGTTACAGCACATAGAGATATTAAAAAGGCAGAAATGGAAATGCAAAAAGATCTAATCACAATAAGCAGGTGGGCACATGATAAAAATCTAAGAATTAATATATCAAAAACTAAAGCAATGGTATTACGTATGAAAAGGGATAGGTATGATGAGTATTGTCTTAATTTAATAATGCACTCGAATGAATGTGTACATGAGTGGGGCCAAAGAAATGAATGTGAGAAAATAAACTGCCGGAAGAAAGAAGTAGTGACCCAATATAAATGTTTGGGAGTAATGGTGGAGCAACACTTAAGGCGGGCCGGGCATACGGAATACATTGCAAAGAAAATTAGGACAACATTATCAGCATTATACACTTTAAAGAAATATGCAACAAACAAAACGTTAATAAAAAAAAAAAACTTTTTTAAAAATAGCCCTTTATTTATGCACTAAAAAGAAGTACAAAATAACTTTATTAGTTTGCGACTACCAGATACGCGCATCTTAGCATTAAAATCTGAAACTACAAAATATTCTGAAAAATAAAAGCGGGGGCCACGCATTAATAATTAAATATTTTTAGCTGTAATACTCGCGTCGCAAAGAGGGAGCTACATATTAGATCTCACGCTTTTTTGAACTTTTCGTAAACTTCGAAAGTTTCATTAAAAAAATAAAATATGGTTTTGTTCCCGACAAATAGCGATCTTTTCGACGACATGCCCGAAAAACAATATATTTTTTTCCAAAATTTTGAGCTTTGAGCGCCCCGAGGGTCTAATTTTAAAGTTGGAAGTCCAGATGTTGCATAATATTGTACCGTAATCTATAACAAAAACATTTCTGCAAAAGGACATTTTTTCAATTCATCGGGAAGTAGGTGAAAAATCGTTTCCAAAATTCCCCCCCAGTTCGGTGGCCCGAGGGTCTAATTTTGAAGTTGGAAACCCGGATTTTGCATAATATTGTATTGTCATCTATAACAAACATTTCTGCAAAAGGACATTTTTTCAATTCATCGGGAATTAGGTGAAAAATCGTTCGCAAGATTCCCCGCAGACAGACAAACAGACTGACAAAGCGAATTAAATAAAAGGTTATAAAAATGGTATACCATGCGATAGTGGAATCGAGAATCAGATGTGGAATTCAGCCATGTGGAATGGCTAGGAAAATATATACGTGGGGAAAATAAGTAAACTGCAAATAAAATGCTTGAAATTAATATCAGATCATAAAAATACGAGACCGGAAGTGAAATAATACAAAAAGAAGACGGGTACTGAGGCTTAAAGGTATGTGTACTTACTCATAAAGAGATATGAGAATACATAATGTGACAGATAAGGAAATAGAATTGGGGGAAAGAAGAAGAATAGAATACGAGTTGAGGGAAAACTATTTGTACAAACTGCCGTTAGCTAAAACAAAGGGGGGGGGGGAGCAAACAGACAAGTTGTTTTACGAACGGACTTGTTTCGCTTGACAGACGTATACTTGATCTTTACAGTATACATAATTTTAGCACAGGGAAAACAGTAATGCGCTAGATATGCAGGTAATAGAATACATTTGAAGAGCGCTAATTCTTATGGTCATCTCGGATGAGAAGTCCTTTTAGAATACCATTTTCAATTCGGTCACGCGGCAAACGTGTATAAAATGAGCAACTTCGTTACTTTTTAAATGATCAAAAGGCTATTCGATATTTTTACAAGACCACTAATCTTATTTCTAAAGTTTCTAATTTTAAGATACGAGGTGTAATCAAAAAGTAAGGAGAATTTTTAATTTTTTCAAAAAGTATTTACTCTAATCTTCAATATTTATTCCATGGCTCCTTCAAAGTAGTAGTCCTCCTTTGATATTACGCCTTTATGCCGCACATCATAGTTTCCAGAGTTTGAGAAACAGTGTTGGAACGCCTTTCTATTAGGTATGGTATCTCACTCTGCGATTTCGCCTTTATCTCACATCTATTATTAAAAAACGTTACCCTTTTTAAATGGGTTTTCTTGAATTTGAAAAGTAGGAATAAGTCGCCATATTCGGAGAACAGCGTGATTGTGGACATTACAATGATGTTATGTTTCTCCACGAACTATCAGACAAGCAAAGCAGTATGCGCCGATGTATTTTCATCATGAAAAATCCACGAGTTGTGTTTCTGTAAAGTTTGTAAATTTCATAAATAAGTAGCACTCCTTACGAACGCGGTAAAAATTTGTATTTTTTTTTTTTTTTGTCTGGGTTTCCCTCTGGGCTTGTCAGCAGCGGACGATTATCCATCAGCACGTTTAAATAGCAGCAATTAGGAGTCACAAGGAATGGAATCTGACAAAGAACGCTTTACCAAGGATATTTTTAATATATTTCATTCTAGACAAAACGCGCGCAATTACAAAATTCCCATTACTTTTTGATTACACCTCGTATATTCTAACAACATTTTTAGGTGATACAAGTATTATCAATACGATAATTATCGGTTTCATTCTTTTTTATTTGCATTAAACAGAGTCTGTTTGACTATGTTTATTTTTTCTCGAAGTGAAAAATAACAATTATGCGTCGATACCGCAAAATTATGTATTTTTTATTTTCTCGCTAGATTCTGTCGCCAGCCAGAGAGGTTTGTAAACTTTTTTAGCACAGAAGTTACGCTAACAGCAAAGGTTCGATTGTTTTTCATGATTAAAGACCGCCCCCATCTTCACTAAAATAGCTAAATAAAAACGCGCCGCAGCTAACATTTACTCTATCATTTTGACGAGAGCAGCATTTATCGAACGTAAATTACACTAGCAGATGTCCGCGGGAAGAGGGAGCAGAAGAGAACACGGTCTTTTCTAAGTTGACGTACACCGAAGGATAATTACGACTAATAAAAACAGTGGCTCAATAAGTGTTTGAACGATTAATATTCCATAGAGCTAGAAGGTAAAGAAAAGGGATAATTGAGGATTAAATGTAAGATTAAAAGTAAAATGAATGTTACAAACACGATATAAAAGTGAGTGTCTATATGCAAGATTTCAGTGGAGTAAAGATTATAAAAAGTAGAAATGACTGAAAGAAATACAATTTCATTCTCTGAAGAAGAAAAAAATTAAGTGAAAATAACAAAAAGTGGCTAACAGCGTATTCACGGTGGCCATTCAAATATAATTTTTAAATTTCCGGTCCAAAACCTGCCGATTTCCTGGTTACTAGAATTGTGCAAGAACTTGATAACAACGTTCTTTCGTTTGGATAATGACCAATCCAACAAACTGAAGCGAAGATAAATAATTTATCGGCGTAGAAACACACAAGAGTTGCAAATTAAATTTTTTCAATTTTTTGAAGTTGTTTTATTCATATTTTAAATACTTTACGGCTATAATGAGCACCTAATTAACTCAAGCAATATATGTTTACTTTGCTATTACAAAAGTTAATAATAAAGTTTATAACAGGTCGATTTACCCTTGCCGCATTTAAATAGTTCTAAGTCATAAAATTTATCTGACGTTTAATATTTACATTTGTAATCATACGCGTTGACTTCAAGCGGTTTAGTTCGAGCCCCTCTAAAAGTTTCACTGCGGAGGTTGTTCAACCTTATTAGTAAAACTGAAATACATAATAAAAATATTTTTTTTTTTTTTTTTTTTTTTTTTTTTAAATTTAAATGGGCTCGGTGTTAACACTGGCCCAACTACACGGACTTAGATCACCTACTCAGATTCTGAGGCGATCGGAGATAGAAAGTATAAAGGAAAGAAGGAGTGGGGAATAACGGCTGGAGATGGAAAGGAAAGTATAAAGAAAGCATTGAAAGGGGTAGGAAGATCCAACGCCAAAAGTTCGGCGTATAGATGAGACACTCAGGAAAAAGAGCAGGGCATTCGAAAAGGATATGGTTGGGGTCGCATATAAAGGGAAGATCAGTTGAGTGGAAAGGGCAAAAGGGAGAAGGTGAAGGATTATACGCTTCGTTAAAATTTTAACTGAAATGTACTGGCAATAAATATAAATATTGCTGATCATGATAACAGACTATAGAAAAAGAGTTTTTTAATCGAAAAATTAGGGGCAAATTGTATTAAGAATGGAATGTTTTTAGTTACTACTGATAATGTTTGACCGTCGCAGCATATTTTATATGAAAAAAAAAAAAAAAAAAAGTTCCCGGCTTACTCCTACGGATAGAGTGGCCACACATTGTGGTATTGCTGGTTAGATAACTAATAAACTGACATTGGAATATTAGTGATGATTTTAAATAAAGGATTGTTATTGTTCGCTATTCGATATCATTTAATAAGCTGCTGGGGGGTTTCTTTCGAATATAATGATACAATAATTTTTTGCATCAACTAAAATTTTTCTCATTTGCGAAATGTTTTTAATATGATTATCGAATATTTTCATCGTATGTTTTTCATTAAATGTTCAACATGTGTACATTTTTTTCGTATGGTTTTAAAGCGAAGTATTTATTATGGTATTTCATTTATTTACAATCAAATTTTGTAGTATATCTACTACATTATTAAAAAAGTAGGAATGGTAAAATATATTTAATTTTTACGTGTAGAATAAAAGGTTTTTTTTTTTTAGACTCATTTTCATTGAGTTTTTCATTTTAATAAAAAATATTTGAACGCGAAATTACATTTATATTGATCGTAAAAAATCTACGTTTAAAAAAAATGAATAAATATTTAACAAAGTACGAAGGAATGTGACATATTTTAGCCGAAGTCAAAGCTAATAGTTTCTATTGGAGCTCTTTTTTGTATTCAAACAAAAATCTAGAATTTTGTGTAGCCTTCAACTTCGGCCAAAATATCGCTTCTGGAACGGACTCTATTTAAAATAGATAAAAGAAAATAATACCTTTCATTGATTAACGAAAGACTTGCAAGATTTCGAACAGTCGGGTTAACGCAATAGTTTTTACGCGATGCAAGAATAACTAAATTAACCGCATCTTTAAAAGGACAGTTTCGTACTTCGGTTATAAATTGTGACAACTGCGAGTGAGTTCGGCTACAAAAGTATATCTAAAAAATACAAACTGTTATTAATGTAATATTTTAAAACAACTTTAACATTATCAAACAAGAGAAAAATTCATTAACGTATAAAAAGTTCGCGATTAACTTATTAGACAATTATACAACCGGGTTAAAGTAACTTTTTTTTTTTTTTTTGTATTCGTTATATTAATTTATAAAAATATACGCGCAAAATAAAACATTAAATAAATGTACACGAAAAAATTTAATTACCGCACAGAACTGATCTTAATATTTGTTAATTGGTTTTCTATCTTTTATCTATGGTAAGAGAGAGAGAGAGAGAGAATACATTTACAAATGAACTTCATCCATTTGTAGAAAGCAAAAAAAAAGAAGATAGAAACGCTGAATCACACCACAAAAATAATCATTAGAAAATTTCTCGAAAAAAATAAAATAAAATAAAATAAATAAATAAAACACTCGTAAGGACTGTTTTCATACCCATCGGACCTTTTCAAACGGAGGGGTAATATCACCTTGTGACTTTTTTTTTTGTTTTTTTTTTTTTATTATTGACTTAAACACTTCCTAAAGTATCCAAGAATGATGTATAAAGTTGATTATGAGAGGGGTAAACTTTGAAGTGGGTCAAAGAGTGGTTTTTCCGAATACAGTCGTGAAGCAAAATTAGCGGTTTTTCAAGAGTGCGCGGAAACATGTGTTTGAGGTCTTTATTCTTCTTTATATAAATTATACCGACACTTCTCAACTTCCAGCTTTCAATTTTAATTAATAGATGCCTCTTCTATCCCAATTTTGAGGTTGAGAAATCAGCTGTTTGTAAAAAGTCCGTTAGAACGTACAACAGTTAGTGTTTGGCTTTTCCACGTATATATCAATGTTCCGATAAAATTGTTAGTGTTGAGACGAATTCGGTACTTGCAGTGCTATCTTTTGACAATGTTCCAGTTACAAATTAATCTCCGGTCGCATGATTAAATTCACGATCTCGACAAGAAGCCACCACATCATTTGTGCCCAAAAGGACCGACATCATGGTGTTCTTGGCAAGCAGGGAAGATAAAACTGACGGAGACATGGCTAATTTTGAGCAAAAACCTGTCATGCCAGTGATAGTATTGGAAGCCGTGAAGCCAATTTACGAAGAATTAAACAGCGACAGTCTCCTCACTCGTTGTTTAGGTGGATCCACGCGGAACTCGAATGAAAACTTGAATTCGCTTGTGGGGTCTGTAGCGCCAAAAAACACTTCCAGTGGCAAATCTGTTCTTGATACAACTGTTTATATTGCTGTCTAATACTTCAAGGACGATTACAACGGATTAATGCAAGTTATGGATCTATTGGACACTTAACAGTCGCATTGAAATTCTACAATTTCTGTACCAAAGTCGATGTTGTGACGCGCATTTCCCTTTCCGAGTGATCGCTCACCGAACAGGCTAAAACTATCCGCAGGGACGTAATTTCGACAAGAAAAGATGAGGAGGAGGAAAACCTCAAATTAGAAGGCCAATCACATGGAGCAGGCACAGCAGATTATAGGTCAAACGAAAATTTCAACAAAATTCTACTGCTCTAAACTTTCAAAAACAGCAATATATCTCGAAACTGTGTTTTTCAAACTGGGCGTACCAATAGCTCCCTCAATTTTTATCCGATTGACTTAAAATTTTAACTGCAACTTTAAAATAAGATTTTCTAGTGAACATTGTAGGACTTTTTTTAATAAATTGATTTTTAAAGATTTTATAAGCGATTTTCGACCGATTTTTTTGAGAGAAAAAAAATTCAAATCACCGCCATAATTTTTTAAATTAATTTTTCGAAAAAATCCTACGATGTTCACTTCATTTTGAGCTATATTTGAAGAAACTTTTGGTTTTTTGTTCCAGATTAAAAATAGTGATCTGTAGTGGTACACGCCCGTATAAACCGAACGTTTTTTTTTTGTTTTTTTTTTTGCGTGCACTGCTGTGCTGCCATTTTGTATTGTACAAATTAAAGTAAACCATGTTTTTTGTAGTTAAAGGCTACTACTTTCATATGCACAAAACCTCATATCTTTATCTCTTTTCTATTGTTCGTGGTAAGTCTCAGAAATTCACCTGAAATTTTGTGAGCACAAGGTGATATTACCCCTTAATCCGCCGGTATAAAACTCTTCTTGACTCTCGAAGACTAGACTGATTTTGTTAGTGTAACAGCAATCTGAGAACCAACTAATCTAGATAGCAAAATAGCAAAATGGTGGCATAACTTAGAAATATTAAATACAAATATTTTAAAAATTTGTAATTCACACGGAAAAAAGCTGTTCGGAGATTCGCACAAAACCAAATATGTTTAACGATATCCGGAAAAAATGAAAAATCAAACTGAAGCCGCAGCACAAACACAACTTTTTCGTTCAATTTACACGACAGGCGCAATATCTCCATGCAAACAACGATGGTAAAAACAAACAAAGAGAAACGATTGAATCAAGTCAAAAAATATTTACAGGGTAAGTAAGAAAATTGAGACAAGAATAATAATAAATACAATAATTCATCTGATTCATCACTTTACTATATTCATAAACGTCACGAGCGTTTGTAAATGTAAAAACACTTTCCAGTATTCTTAAAAACTGAAAAACTGCAATCGTATTTTCAAATGATTTCTTAAGTTTCTGCGCAAAAAATTCGAATTATAATGATCGTGATAAAATAACTTTTATTTAATTTTAACCTCTCCGCGTCCGTTTTTCTGCTTGTAATAAACAACTCGTTTTTATTTGCCTAACTCAAAATAGATCATCGATAAAATTATTTCCCCCTTTTTTTTAAATGTCTCCGTGAAATGACAAACCATTTAATCACCTCAAAACGGAGACCTATCGTATTAAGTAATTTCGATTCGTAAAAAAAATATAAAATTAAACTTTACTGCGTCGCAGCGTAACAATAATGCGAGTAATAAAAATATGGTAATAATCTACAAGTGCAAAATATTAAATTTATATATATATAAAAAAAAAAAAAAAAAAAAAACTGTAAGTACAATAAACGATTATTATCATCTAAAAATTGAATATTCAGAGAATAACCTTAATTAAGAATTTACAAATATTAAACAACACCTCGAAACATACGACTACTCCCTGAAAAACAGATGAACATAGTAGAGATTAAGCCAATCGAAACTAAAGAAGATAATGGAAAAAAATAAAAAAATGTACCGAAGACGTTAACAGCGATGGCTGAACACGATCAGAACATTTTTTTAAACGTTTATTTATTTTAATATATCATTGTACACAACAAAGTATTACAAATAGTATGTTCTGCCAAGCATCTGCCTATCGATAAAATGTTACATATTATTATTTACTCTATATAATATTATTACATTAAATCATTTATCCTTTACTGCGCTTATTTTGTGACGTATAAACATACACATGAACCGCCATAATTACTCAAATTTTATTCAGATAGAATTTTTCTTCTTCTTTGTAGTGCCATACTCAGTTCCTGAACGTAGGCGACTCCCTATTTGTACGTTCTAGTTGTACAGATCTTGTATGTTCATAGCAACTTTCATATATATATATATATAACGCTAGTGTAGACGCAAGACTACATTTAGGACTGATTGTAATCGTTTGATTTATCAATCTACAAATGCAGACCCAAGTGTGTGTCCGCCTACTGTACACCAACTAGCGCGCATATGATAGTACGCATGTTTGCCATTACTTTCCACGTGACTATTAGCGATTAAATTACTTTTATAATAATTGTTTGTCGTCGCCTGGGATCAAACTTTTAAGACTTCCGTGACGGAAGTCGTCAACCAGCAACTGGGCTATCGCAGCGATATTCAAATAGAAAACAATTCTAAATAATTTGTGTCATTTCTACGCCCTATTTTTATTTCATTCTTTACATAAATATATTATAGTTATGTGTGTAACAATAAATACACGTTCATGCTCAACCACATATACACATATAGAAATATTTATTTGTAAGTATACATGCACACCATACATGAATTTTCCCTACTTATACCGAACATTAATTTCCTGTCAGATTCGGATATGTTTCATATACCCACGTGTACAGGGTGATTATAATTAAAGTTCAAGCTCAAAACGCTATAAAAAAAAGAACCACAGATCAGAATGACGTCAAATTTGAACGGAATATTATTGAAGAATGGAAAAAGCGGATGACATAAGAAAAAAAAAATAGTTTTTTTTTTCTTTCTGTTTGTCAACCAAGGACCTCACCCAGAAACAATTAGCGTTGTAAGAGTCAAAATTAAATGAAAATACCAGCCATGCGCACGACTCATTGCAGTTGTTAGCATCTAAAATGCAACAATGTTGCATTTTAGATTCGTTTAGAAATTAATTTCGATGCAGCGGACAGCGGTAAGTGAACAACAGCGCGCCTGCTATTCCTTATCGCTGTTATCTGTACCGGCTTTTGTTTAATGTCGCGGTACAATTGATTGTAATAAGTTGTTATTCGGTTTGTCGTTTTTCTTGCGTTATATCTCGTATTTTTCATGGCCGACATTTCACGTCTGAGAAGTTCGCCATGACTGCCTCAATGAAGGACCGCGCTCTGCTTGTAAAGCTTTTTTACAAGAACAACGACCGTGCACCAGTAGCTCTACAGAAGTTCCGGACACTCAAGGGTATAAAAAAAGGCGTTGGTCTGATGACTGACTTGCAGAATGAAGCGGTACTGGTCGATTTGCGAGTGGATTTTCTATTGCCCATATTCGGGCAATACTGTCTATTGATATATCCTTGCAGATAGAAATGAGCTTCGTCTGTCCACAAAATTTTCCACGGCCATTCATTGTCCACTTCTATGCGAGCATGTCGTTCGTTTTTCCCCTTCTTCAATAATATTCCGTTCAAATTTGACGTCATTCTGATCAGTAGTTCTCTTTTTATAATAATCACCCCGTATCTACACATTTTCTCTCGCATCAGTCATTCCTTTATTCTTCTTTACTTTTCATTTTTGAAATAGGTCATGTTTTTCCCTATTTTTCATTATTTTATTTTTTTTTTTTTTTTATATACATACATAATTAATTATTTGTGTTACACTTTCCTCATTTCAAAGTCATATATATTTTAGTTTTTATTTTTCCTATCCTTAATTAATTTGTTTTTGTGCTTCTGACAGTATATTTAATGCTTTTGATATAATACAACTATTTGTCTCTTCTCCGAATTTTGTTCTTGGCATCAGAATTTTTATGGGGTAATATTTTCCTCACATTATCCAAGACGCTCACATGTTTACCGAGCTGGAAAAAATTGTCTACCAGAGAAGTTATCCGAGGAACTAAAGACGGATCCTACGGAGAAAGTAACCTACCTACAATATTCTCTTCAGATCCATTAGGCCTAGTACACTATGAACCTTAACTTCACTACCCCCGATGCCCCGTCCAGGATATAGAACTCACTTTATACGAGTATCCTGTTCTTTCTTGAGTTCCTATTTTTATCCGATCTATTAAGTATTGTAATTTAGAAATAATCCTCTAACATTCAATATATTTCCTTTTCCTAACTGTTCAAATAACGACTTTTTTTCACTACTAACTATTATGTTCAAACATTTCCGCTGTAATCTTTCAATGTTTGTGAGATATGTTTATCTGGTTTCTACACCTTAATTTAGTTTGAATTCTGTAAATAATTCTTAATGTTTTTTTTCAGACAAGCATTTTTCTTTTTAGCGCGTAACTGCTGCTATTGCATTTTTGATTTTATTCTCTAATTTCGATTCACAATTATTCCGTAGTATTTACATAAATGTACTATTTCTATATTTTTACAATTAATTTTCCAGCACTTATTTGCGGTGCTCATGTGATGTGCATAATTGTTAAAATGCATTATAACCCTCGGCTGATATAATGAAAATTCCGTCTTTGATTTTATTATTATTGTATAAATTTTTTCTATATTTATTGTTAAATTATAGACACATGTGCCCATTTTCTTAGAGTGATAAGGTCATTCTGCATACTGCTCGTAAGCTATTTCTATGTTTTTGAACGTAATTATTAAGGCTAAATCTCCGGCAAATGCATAAGATAATGTTATTTCAAAAACTTATTTATACGCTCTTAGAAGACCAATTTAAAATTTACTTTTGTTTGTTTATATGTATTTTCTTCAACTTCTTCATCAACACTATCATCCTTATCTGGTTCATCTTCTTCTTTATCGCATTTATTAAATTCTTTCAATAAAACATCATTTACCGGTTCGTCGGGTTTCCTTTCAGGATGAATAGCGAGTAAATTAGTATCCCTCAATCGATTCTAAGACAAAACGCAAACAAATGTTTAACTACTATCAAACAGTAAATAAATATATGCTATTTCTACTAATACAAAAATAAAATCGGACATAATACAATAGTATTTTTGTTATTCAAACGTTAGCCGAACATATTCTCCTGATGTGCGGTTAATAGAACGTGTTGCTCATTATAGAGAAACACAGACCTTGGTCAAGTGGCTAGGATTACCCAGTTCCAAGAACTCTTGAGTCGATAATACTAGTCTAGCAAATATTTACAATATGACGTTGCTACATAAAAGTGAAAAGTTCATGGCTGAAAGAGGTGGCGTAGAGATTTTAAAAAGCCTACGGTCGCCACCTTTGATAATTATTCCAATGGAAATTACAATTTCTGAGGAAAACCCTTAATACATTGTCTAAACAGACACATACTGATGAAGCAGTGACCAGTGAATATTTACAAAAGATGATGTTCCCTGCGAATTTGAAATAGGGTGTTAGAGACAGCCTTAGCGATAGTGTAAATATACTATCTGGTTATGTAAGCTTATTGGGTAAATGACTGGCTAATTTTATTAATAGCCTTGACCTGGAAGATGCTGTTACAAAGCGACAATTACAGTTTGACAGGAACATGTGAAAAAAGAACTAGATTCACGCCTCATGGTGAAAGAGGGTAAAATACGACAACAAATGAATTTGGGGCGTGTGCATTATAACTGAATGATCATTACTATCAAAAAAATAAACGAGAGAGCTTTGTCAATAGTTGCTATAGAAGAGACTATTACTAGGCACAATAATTTGATTGCCGCATTGGTGAAGAATTTTGCAACATATACAAATTATTTCCCATAGGTTTTCAGATTGTAGCTATAAAAGGCGCAAAAAAAATTACAAAAGCTTTTCCAACAAACTTTTTATTTGAAATAGTCTCCATTAGAAGAAATGCACATATTGGCACACTCTTTCGACCTTTTCATGCCTTTCGAAAACTCCTTTTTTGAATACTGTTTAATTTCGTTGACACGGCTTCTTGTATCTCTTCTATCAAAGCAAAATGGTCCCTCTTCAAGTCCATCTTTAATCTGAAGAACAGAAAGCAGTCAGAGGACATAAATCAGGTGAGTACGGTGGGTAGCTGAGCACAGGAACGATTTTTTTGGGCCAAAAATTGAGTGTTAATCGCCGTGATATATGTTGATGAGGAAAAAAGAACGATCTCTCAACAAATTGGGTCTAACGCCCGCAATTCTTTTGCAAAGACAATCCAACACTTGGTGGTAGAATGAAGCATTTACAGTAGTATCTTGAAGAATAAATTTCTGGTAGGCTATGTTTTTGGAGTCAAAAAAATTATCAACATTGTCTTAATTTTTGATTTTTAAAAACGTAATTTTTGAATTTTCGCCGACCTACTTAGCACTTTGGCGGTTTGTTTTTGGATCGTATGTGAAACACCAACTTTTTCCATCTGTAATAATGGATTCAAGAAAATTCGACTGTGTTTGAATCATTTCCAGCAAGTCATGTGCGTGAGAAACTCGTTGTTGTCGCCGTTCAGCGGTTAGCACGTGTGAAACGAAGCGTTAGCACAGCTTCCTTTTCTTCAAATCGCTCCTAATAAAGCATTTTACGATGTTTTTTTTTTACTATTCCAGTTAATTCTTCCATCAATCTTCAGCTCGCATTACGGTGGTTCTTTAACACCGCTGTGACTTTAGCGATGTTTTCATTACTCTTCGTGATGCCTTTAGCCGCTCTTTTCGTTATCTACAACCGACTCTCTACCCTCCCCAAAAAAGTTATGCCACAACAGATCCACCATAAGCTACTTTTAACATTTTGAACGTTTGCGTGGTACTTTTGCCGGCTTTAAAGCAAAATTTAATCGCAATACATTTTCGTTATTTTTGTTCATTATGAAATTATGACCGGACCACATTGATGCTACCATGTGAACTGCTATTGAACAGCTGCAAGTGATCCGATGGACTTGGAACTTCGTATAGGAGGAGAGGAAGGTTGTAGTAACCAGTTACCAAAACAATTACACGTTGAATATAAAAAGGAGATGAGAACTAATGCAGATGAGCTGAATCAGTGGAAGCAGCAAGTGTTTACGTTAGTGATAGAAATAAATACCAAAGTGTCATCATATGAGAACAGGGATGAGTACAAACTTATACCCAGCTTTAGGACGATAACACTATTCACCTAAGTGGAAGTACACTCGATAGTTGTTATTGTTACTATGTAATTAATCATTGTATAATATATTTAATAATAATTTATTACTCCGATGTTTTATTTGCTGCATGGTGTATGGCGCGAGGGGAGGATAAAAAATGTTTTTTTTTTTTTTTTTTTTAATAATTCATGTTGTATGTAATATGGCATTGCAGAAACCAGCACAACGTTGGTGATGAAAATATACAAATGGAACACAGAGTTGGCCTATAAGAATGTTATAGTTGGTAAAGTCAATTTAAAGGATGCGGATCAGCGTGGAAAAGGGTGTAAGATCTTGATATTTCGATATAAAGATAGTTTGAATTTTATTTATTATTTTTTAAATAATTCCCATTGTGTGTAATATACAATCTCAAAGTTCCAAACATAGAAAATTATGGTATAGAAGGCTGTGATGTGTAAAGCGCGGCTTCGTCAATAATAGGTGGCTCTGGTTGGTCCTCATCAACTCCAGACACAAAAGATAGTGGTCCAATTAATGTTGGAGCAACGAAAGGGTTACTGAGCAGAAACAATGATAAATTACATTCCTAGATCCTTCTTCTGAACAATATGAAATTGGGGGTTCTTTCCTCAAATTGTTTATATATAGGTATGGCATTGTGTAGTGTGTGGTCATGTGTGGGTTGAGATGTAGTGAGTGTGTGGTAAAGGCGATCACTAATTGGTGTTGTGTAAATGAGCTCTGATTGAATATGCTGCGGGGTGTGGCCTAGGTAAGCTTTAATTGGAAATCGCATAGGCATGGCACCGTGGATAGGTACGGTATAAGGGCTCTGTGTAACACTAGCGCTCCAGTACCCCTATTGGTGAATAGTACAACCACAGTCCGAGAACATATATATTTACCGTACTAACATCCGATCTAAAAAAAAAATTTTTAACGCAATGATGATGTCTAGGATATTATATGGTATTCAAATATGGGGAGAAGCGAAGAAATCACAACTTAACAAGATAGCGAAATTGCAGAAAAGATGATTAAAATTACTGCTTCCTCATGGGGGGCATAATAATTCAACATCATCATGGTGAACGGAAAACAATGTGATGTCGCCAAAAATGTATTATTATTATTATAGATTATTGGAGCTCAAAACCAATAATATCAGAATACCATCAAGACCTAAAATTAGAGTTACGAGAGATCGAAATAAAAAATACTTTATTCAACCCAGGGGGGGACCAATTTAAGGATTGATAATACACAGCAGAGAGTACTAATTAAATTACTACGGGAAATTCCAAGTAATATATTAAAGGAGAAAAGATTAGGTGCGTGGAAGGAAGACGTAAAAAAATGGCTGACAGATTGGTGTGCAGATTAAGAAACTATCGAGGAGGTTTCTACTATTTGTACTACCATATCGGTGACTCGTCTTTATTCCCGTAAATTAGGTTTCTAAATTTCTCTTTGCTCAGCACAGGAACTACAACAGGGGCATGTAGATGATTTTCAATAATGTATCGGAAAAAATCTTCTTTCTTTTACATTAGTGGGAATGATTATTTTGAGTGTGACTGGTCGGTGATGTATAGGTGCTAAGTGTGTAGTCATAAGAAGTAACTGTACTAAATTAATTAAATTACTATATTGATAAGAAATATTATTTTAGATGTATTGATATGTTATTAGTAAATTGTAAATTTATGTCAAATAAACGATAATGAGGGTGACGGAAACTCACGAAACGGGCAAAATTGCCTTGTGAGACCCACAACTTTCTTATTTAAAAATATATATATATATAAAAAAAAAAAAAAAAAAAAAAAAAAAGGAAATGTTAGGTACTAGTAAAAAAACAGGTAGAATGAAACAGAAAATGGGTTAAATACTGAGATAACGATATAGACAGAGGAGAAGTCTATGGAAGGAAATGGTTGAAATAACGAACAGGTTCCGACTAACTATGGAGATAGAATTTAAAAAAAAAATATATGATGGAGTAATGCAGCAAAAGGCAACGTTTTAAATATTTTTATTTGTAAAATTATTTATGTGGTTTCCAAAGTTGAAAGTTTATATTTTTAAATGCATACTCATGTATTATAATATATCTTACCTGTAAAAGAATTGTTGCCCATTGTTTATCACACCATTGACTTAGTGCTTATTTCCCTAGTAGGGTTTTATTTGTAATATAGATTATCAGAAGGGCCACTTACAGTTAGCATTAACAGAACATTAAATGCTGTCAACTGGTTTATGGTTACTTGCAGTGTACCCATCATAAGTGTGCTACCGCTCACCATATGTGCATAAATGCACTTAAGATGAGTCATTATTGTGCTTATGACTCGCAGTCATTGACTACTAATGAGATAGGAAAAGTTAAGTTACATTAAACCGGAATTGAAACATTAAATAGATGACAGTCCTAAATAGGTAGCAATATAAACAATTGCTTAAGTATGATTGACAGGCGCCATCGAGTTCCTTCTTCATATACACTATTTTAGCATCCATAACAGCATATTCAAACAGAATGTAATTCATCAAAAAAAAAGTATATGTTATTGTAAAGTATGTGATATATTTATTAAAAGTAGCGTTATAAAGGTGACTATTTCAAAACCCCATTATAATAAATAATAACTTAATTTTAAACGATAATGCTGAGTTCCAATATCATTTTCATATTTTTTGTTCTAAATTATGTTTCTTTATACTAATTTTCAGTTGTTTTTTTTGTTTTTTTTTGTTGTTTTACTTTGATTTTTAATTTATTTATTGTACTCGTAATATCTGCTTGTAAATATTGTGCAAAAGATTATTGTAATAATAAAAACTAAAACGGGGGTGCGCGCAATACAGTAAATTTTTTGAATGAAACATAATCATAATGTGAGTGTAATGAATGTACGGAAATACTCAAAATTAAAATTAATATTATAATTCGCATGGAAATACATTTACTAAATTCCATTTAATATAACAAGTTCTTAGTCCTCATTTATTAAAAATTACAATCCGAAGCAATATATAATTTCTGTGATGCAAAAGCGAAAAGGAACATTTTTTTTGCAAAATATAAATGTCGAAATTAAATTACAATCCGTAACGTTTTATATCAACTAAAATTATATTATAAATAGAAACTTACATATATATATATATATATTCTAAAATATTTTGTAAATTATTTGTATAATAATTACTAATTATTTAGTGCTAAATAGAAAGAAAAAAAAAACTTTAAAAATACACATATTTGTTTTACAACAAACTTTTTATCTTTAAATTCATATTTATATTGTCATTTATTGCATCTTTTGAAATTGCATTCCCTTTAAATACAACCTCATGGATCTAGCATGTTTTTTTATACGACAACGTCATGCTGATAACGTAATAAAGGATTTTTTTATTCATTTATTTATTTATCACATGGAATTTCACTTATATTAACCGATGTATTAAGGGAATTGAATATGAATTATATAAAGTATCGCATGCTGAAAAACTATTAACAGGTTCTACAAATTCGATCTTTTTAGATTATATTTATTTTTTAATATTTAGATATGTAATGCATTTTTCAAAAAAAAAACTATAAACCCAGAAAACGCCAAACGTCACAAAACATAAGCTCATGGCTCTTAATGCAACATGAAAAACATACTGTAGATCCTGTCGTCTACAATTTGGCGCGTAAGCAAAATTATAATTATATGTTAAACTTCTGTATTTCCTTTTTACCAAATTTAAATAATAAATTAAAATTATAATTTGGTAACGTACAATTAAAACATTTAAAATCTATAGTAAACAGTTAGCCTTGAAATATTTTTGAGATCATCCGACCAACAGCCAACATTAAGACACATAAATACGAGGGAAACTTATAATGAAATGAGAGCAATTTTGCAACAGTATTTACTTAGAAAAGACGATTAATAAAATCTAGAAAGAATAGAGTGGCCGTGTGAATAAAAGCAAATAAAGTGTAATTTACGAACGAAAAAATGATTAAAGCATCGAAAGTAATAATAAAAAGTGGGTAAAACGTGTTGCAGATTGTTAAAATGGCTTTGCAACAGAATGTCAATTTTAAAATAAAAAAGATACTGCTACTCTCTTATAATTAATCCCATTTACTATTTTATATTTATCGATATGTAACAACACCAAAACTGTTCTCTTTTGCTAAAAGTTTTGAATAATTAGGTCGGGCTTGTGATTATTATATGCAGGATAGTTGCAGATGTTATTATTGTGTCTCTGTATGATCATTGTTTTCTGTACCAATATGCACATTAATATGTTTTTATTTTCAATTATTATATGGAAGAAATCAATTTTATTATTTATAGCTTCTATTTTATATACCACACATTATTTATTTTATTAAAAAATCATTCATAATTTTAATTTTTATATTCCAGTTCTATTCATTGTAATGTGTACATTACATGAAAAATATATAATAAACAAATTAGTAAATAAAATAGAATCTAAGGCGTGCGGGAGTGTAAATGTGTGTGTAGTTCGGCGAAGGATCGGGGTTAATGATGCCTGGAGTGATGTTACGTCACGTCTGACGTAATGGAAATAGTGCTGGAGGAAACGCCGTCCGACGGTGGAGGGATCTTCGATTTGGTTCGGAGATCGGAAATACGTTCACGAACTATCGACAGTAGTTGAATTCAGATTTTGGAGTCGGAAAAAGACGGTTTAAAAAAAAGGCTAAGTGGGAGTCCACGCCGGTGGCCCACTATATTGGCCAGACGCGTTCCGTGGTTGTCATATTCAGCCGTATAAAATAATAATTATGTTATCGCGTTTATTAAAAAAAAAAAATATCAATGAATTAATTTAGTTAAAATAAAACGAAAGAAAAAATTCGAATACCAAAAGTCTTAAGTCAGAAAATATCAACGAAGAGGAACAACAAATCAGCATCATCATATCATCGGCATCGACACCCCCGGAATTCGAGATATGTATATACTTTATTTAAGTTTATATTAACCATTCGGTGGAAATTTATTATTTAAATTGTAGTATTTCATTATTTTTGATTTTAAATAAGAATATTAAAATTTTATTACGGTCGACCGTCCACGAAAAATTTATGTATGAGTTGATAATAAATAACTAAATAATAATTAACATTCTTGTGTACGTGAATACAAATAAAAGAAAAAATATATATATAAAAGGAAAATAATAAGCTAATTAAAAAATAATAATAATAATAATATTAATAATTATTATAATGATTAGAAATTATAATAATTAATAAAAATCATCATAATAACAGCATAATAAAATAGGTCCGCGGGACTAAAACACGCGGTGGCATCCCTGAGATAAAAAAAAAAAAAGCCAAATAAGATATAATACCACTTCATCATTAAAGATGAAGTATCTCATCATCCGCATACATAAAATATATATATTTTTAATATTATTACATCTCTCTATGAATGCTTTATACGTTTTGTAAAATATTTTACCCGCTAACCCTGCTGGAGGAGAATTATAATTATTACTTTTATTGCGCCATAAGAGATAATATTTTCGCAATAATTAAGGTATAAATTAATTGTATAAAACAATTTTAACGGAGTTATCTTTATTTTCACAGGCTGCAGATTTTTTAAAAACATCTGATGATTATTTTTAACCGTACTTTGTTTCATTCTCACGACCATTTCTTGTGACCTGTGCTCTCATTAAATCTTATTAATCATGTCCACTAAATTAATATTATTGTTTTCGAAAATTTACCTCAAGCTGATCACGAACATATTTTCAACACTAGATATATATTGAATATTGTTATGAACTGCAGATATTTTTGAACTAAGCTCCTGCTCGCAGCACCATTTTTTATTTTTCCTTGTTCCGATTAGATACAAATGAAATTCCTGTAACTGAGCTCTGTTTATGAACGCTGTTTTGATAAAATTCACTATCAGGTATTACGAATACGAAAAAAAAAAAAAAATTGTACTTCAAGAAATTAAAACTTATACGAAACAAAAACCAAAAATTAAATAAACAAAATTTAATAGCAACGACTAGATAAAAACTTGCACTCGATATATAGTAATATGATACCGACTAGAACAACATGTTTAATGACTGGACAGCAGAACGTGCGATGAAATTAACGACTGACTCGAAATATTATTCAGAGGTAAAATTACTGCATGGAACAAGAATAAACATTATACTTCCAAGCTTTCCTCAAGAATTATGAAATTAAACCGTCGCTCGTTTATTCGTTTTTTTTCGTTAACTGCCACAGCAGTTGTCTCAAAACGCGCACAGTACACGCATAGCCCACGTATATTTCTGTTAGTCGAATAGATGCGGCCGCTTCAGAACTAACATACACATCGGAGATACGCCCGTATATCTACCATCCCCGAGTATTGGGATTATCAGATTTTACTGGATCGCAAAAGCAAGCCGCTCCAGTTCGTATAATACTTTGATTATTATTAATTTAAAATTATAATAAACAAAATCTTTCTTGGATATTACATTATTCTATATTAAACAGAGAAAATATTTAATTTTTTAAGTATTATTTTATTAAATTGTTTGTTAATATATGATTAAATGCATTAAAAAGGGAGAAAAAACACATTTAGAATTCTAAATATGCCACTGACTTGCCCATATCTAAATTTCTCTCCCAACCGGTATTTGAGAAAGAAAGGAAAAGAAGGTTGTCCAAAAAAAATATTACGGTGGCGCAAAAAAAAAGTATATATATATATATATATATATATGATGTCAAATAATGATTTGCAAAAATCAAGTCTCTTTTATCCCAGAATTTTCAAGCGTTCGAAATATCCTTAATGTTTAGAAAAAAATTTGCTTTTAATAATGAACAAATAAAAGAAGCAATTTCATTCCACCAATAGAATAAATGCAACACGTTTAATTTATTATTATATATACACATAATTAAAATATATTTTACCTCTATACATAATTCAGAGTTTTTTTTACTATACCAATATTTTAGTATATTTAAATTTAAACTATCTTGGTAATTTTTTTTCTTTTGTTAATTAATAGTCTATTTTAGAAAAATCCCTCGTTTTGTCGTCATAAAACTCACTTTCGTTAGCTTTTTTTGGATATTTTCTTTATTTTATTTTACTTTTTTTTTTTTTTTAATTTGCTCATTACAGTTGACGTTTTCGTGTTCAAATAAATTACTTAAAATACCACTGATACACTAAATGTATCTTCCGTCATTCTAAAATACCGTTTCTCTATATTATGTCGCTTGAATTCTCCTCCAAAAAAAAATTATTGTTCACCTCAGAGCAGTACTACAAAAGCTTATCTAAACAACAAGACGACTGAATCCGTTTATAATGTGCGGAAATTAAAATAGTCGCTTCAAATTTACGTCTTTTTTTTTTTCACCATTTCACAGTCATTAACATTTTAATCACATGAAAGCAGACTACTGAAAATAGTAACAGATAAAAGCATCATACCAATATATTGTCCCGCCTTAGCGATGTAGTCATTTGTGACACTGATCATTTATTTCGTGAGCGTTTTCCCCTTTCTACTGAGTACTCCTCATTTATTGATTCTCAGTTTTTTAACTCCTTATTTCGCATCCGATAATTATATGTTCGCTGGGTCCCACTATTAGTTCTTTCATATTATCATTATCCGACCAAATTAAAATCCAACTTTTATTTTTATTGTTTCTGGGCGGAAGTTCTTGCATGACGACCTCCCTTAATAAAAAAGAAAACCAAGTGGACATAACCGTAAAAGAATCGGGTATATACAGAAAAAACGAATGTATTCATGCTTAATTTTTATACTTCACTAAACTTTTTTCTAATAAAGAACCAATGAAAAAGAAAAAAATACTGGTGTATTTTTCTATAATACTCCACTAATACAATCCATGCATTAAGCTCTTCTGCATACGGGTTGCAACAAGATGTTTGATTCACAATTTTACTTGTTAAGTTATACTTAAAAATTTCTGATGCGTATTTTCAAATTTATTACATGTTAAAAATAACAATTTTATCAAAAACCATATTTCCAAACAATGTAAACACCGTAAACTTGTAGGAAATATTCCATGATTAATCAAACATTTCTTGATTCATTTTTAGCAATTCGACAATATGTGTTTTTGTAGCAGAAATTACAGTGTACATTTAATCGTGGTTATACTGAACAATGGAAACAGAAGCAAAATTTGGACTGTATTTTTTAAATTAAAATCCTTACTTAAGTTATATATAATCTACAATTCTTTTAAATTAATGAGTTTTAATTGACTATACTATTCTTTGTAAAATAAAACAAATGTCTTACAAGCGTCCCATAAAAACATTACAGATATCATTATAAGGAAACCCCCTCCCCACCTAAATAGCGCAGTAAATATATATTACATATGTGCAAAATACAATAAATGTTTTAGTTCACAACCGATAAATAAAAGAGCGCATAACAACACAAATACTTACCGACGATGCTGACTTCTTTAACGTACTAATATCTTTATTAAATTTTTCGATATATTCCAGCTGAGCGTGTAATTCTTTTTGGAACTCGATAATCTTACGTACTTCTATCTGATTTTCCAGCCAATCATTGTTTGCAGAAATCTCAACTTCACTTTTCTTAATATCTAATTTACGCAAGGTACTTTTTATATCATTTACAATCCTCTCTTCGTGATCTTTTAGCCAGCATAACGAACCACATATAATACTTAACGACTTACCCTGTGAAGTTTACAATAAAAATTTGAATTCAATTAATACCAATTCGGATGTCTGAACTAAATAAAAAAACATACTATTTCTATTAATAGAACATTTTAATTGAAAAAAGAAACGAACGGTATTTCGGAAACAAATTGTAACTAAAAATTTCAGAAATAAAGTTTTAACATCAGAAAAAAAAAAATATACATATATATTGCCGAGCGGATAAAATATAAATAAAAATCAGAATGTTAAAAAAAATATATACATATATAAAAGGATTTAACCTTTTGTGCGGAAATGAATTAAAAATAAAATCCATCAACTGCATATGATTTCAGTTTTACTTAGTTTTGGTTAATTGATACAAATTTCTGAACGGAACAAGAGTCGTATTTTACATAACGTAATTATCAACTATTTTCTTTAAACATTGTCGCAGCATTTTCATTTAAAATAATAGCTATTCTTTTCCATATTATTAAATACGCATATTTCATAATTACGGTAATTCGCGATAATTGTGCAATTATAGCGTTCACTTGAAGTAAAAACCAAAAAAGGATTTATTTTTATAGTTTATAGTTATTTGAATTTTCAAAAATGCACTGGACTTTAATTTTTTAGTTCGTAAAATGAGAGCTGAATAGAGAGATATATTCAAATGATTTTAGTACACTCGTAATGAAATTGAGTAAATTAAAATCAAAGTTATGAACCTTTCAAATTGATTTCCTTATCAGCATATTTCATTATATTGATTACAGCTACATATAGAATTACTTTGTGCTTAGACAATTCAGTTAAGAAAGCTTTAAAATTATCAGAGAAGTTATCTTACATGCACATACAATATATCGTTTCGAAATCAGTTGAACAAATCAAACGAATTGAACTGAAAATTAAAAATTTCAAGAATCACGCAAATAGAATGGCAGATATTTTAAAATACAGAATTGCTCGAATAATCTATAAAAATTTATAATTGATAAAGTAAATGAAAATTAAAGTTGTAGAACTGACTTAATAAGCAAACTGTAAACTATTACTAAATCGAAAATATAACTTACCGTACCCGTAGGACTCTCGAAAATTCCCAACTGCTTATTTTCTATAACACTATATAAACTACTCATAAATTCTTGCTGAATTGAATATGGCTCAAATGGAAAAGTGAAATTTCTTCTTGGTTCGAGCGAATTCTTCTCTAAATATTCATCCATCAGTAAAAAATAGGTTGATAAAAGTAATTCTGTTTACTATATTTCCTCTGGTTACATTAAAGTTTTATTTTTTCACATTACTCCCTGCACTTACTCATTTTACCGGTATTTATTCGTTATCACATTTATCAACCAAACCGGTAACCAGGACTTAATATGACAAAAACGCTGGACTAGAAAACAACGTTGCTGTTTGAACGAAGCGTATTTTGTTATTGATTTTGATCTAGTACCGGAAGAATTAATTATATGTTATTTTGTTTTGTATACATTTTAATGTGGAAGTGCAAGGTGAGGAATAAAATTTTATACGCATTAGGTACTTACAGTGATTGTGGTTTTTTAAGGAATGTGGCAGTTTTATAGTTTCAATAGTTTTGTTGTTTTTTTTTATGTAAATATTTAATTAATTCCCGTGAAAATATATTGTACATCGTGCTACATCTATTCTGAAAATAAAATGTAAGTAATTATTTCTATTAATAAGTTTACAGTACTTATAATAATGGATTATACATTATTTTGTTCTGTATACATTCTTATATGAAAATGTAATGTGAAGAATGAAATTTTATACATGTAAATATATTTTTCTTCAAATGACTTGCGAAAATATAATGTTATCTTCAACTAGTTTTTATATTCTACTGCAGAAAATAATATGTAGCAGGGGTTTTTCTATTGAATTCAATTTTTCGTTTAGCGCATAATGTCTCGAAAACGGCTTTTGTTTTAAATTTGTTTTTATACTCGATGATCGGAAAAGGGATGCCTTTAAACAATTTTTTAAGGACGTTTAATGATCTCCATGATGGTAGCACTTACAAAAACAAAAACGAACAAACTTCTACAAACAATTTAACATTCTTCTTCTGTTAAACTGGTTAATTATATCCGTGATTTTATTTTTTTATTGTCTTTATATTTGTTTTTTTGGTTACGTTTCGTGTATTTTTTCCTGTTCATGTCTATCTTCAATGTTTAGTGGAGATGCTTTACTACTTTCTTTTTTTTTTAATCTTATTTATTGGGTGATTTTAAACTGTTGTATATGTTAACTATATTTCATTATCTTTTGACTTTTTTCGTAGTTGTCATTATGCATTTAGAAATGTCAAATTGTATTCATCTACTTCGATAATTCGTTAAAGTTTCTGTTCTTTTAATAATATTATATACACGGTTTTTAATAATTACTGTTAGAGTCATTGTTTTCTTGTTTAATTGAATTATGCTTTTTTAATTTGTTAAAACAATCTTTTTCAAATAATTGACTAGTTTGTTACACTCTAGTTTATTTTTAAAAAAAGCTTACCTTTTCACATAGGTTCTTTATTTATACAAATGTATCTCGTCGTATTGCACGTATGGGTAGTTACAGTTGTCTTCCAGTAATTTTGAAATGTTTATATTTATACAGTTATTTGTATATTTTTAATTATTTTCGGAAATATGTGCCTAAGATCTTACTCGCATTTTTTTCTATTAGTTTACTTTTTATTCCCGATTGTGTAATATGTGTTAAAATATACGATTGTATTTTCGGATCAGAAGTATATCAAACAGCACAACTAATTTTAGCAAATCCTGAAATAAACATAATAACTTTGCACACTAAAACTTAATTACAATAAGAATTCAAAGGAAAACGTTAACACACTTTAATATGAAAATTTAAAAAAAAAAATGATCAGCTAGCGACATTTTTTACATTCATCTACGCGACAAAGTCGCATTCAAAAGGCGATGCCAGCATTCGACACACGCAACATTTTCAACTATCTGTTGCAGACTAAAACACCATGTTGTCCAAACAAAGGCCGACGTCGTCTCTTAGGCCGTATCCAAATTGAACGTGCGATGCGGGCATTAGGTTTAAACATCACCTTACCGAAACGCAGGGAATATGGCGGTGTCTAATATGAGTGATGCCTGCGTTTGTTTATCAATAGCTGTTTGTTTATATTGTTGTGTTTTTATTTCGTAATTACATAATTTTTATATTTTTAATGGTTATCAAGAGTGTTGAAAGATTACTTTTTTATCACAATAACTTATTCTTAGTGTGTGATGTCAAAAAAATAAAAAGAGAAGGATGTAAATGAAATTTAGAGAAAAATTTGACGAATTTTGTCATTTATTTCTTCAAATTAAAAACTAAATTATAGTTTAAAGAACTAAAACCAAATGCTTTATGTGGCAGATGCGCTAAAAAGTATAAAATAATTTAAATTCTTTTACAATACTAAGCTAAAGTGAAGAGGTGGACATTAATAATTAATTTTAATTCTGAATAAAGCATGGGGTAATTTTGTTAGTAGTCATACAGCCCCTCATTAAATATAAATGATATAAAACCACCCCATGCTTTATTTTGAATTGAAATAAATTATTTATGTCCGCCTCTGCATTCTTAGGTTAATACCCAGATAGCATAAAAATTTCTTAAAGACATTTTTTTTTTTCATCAAGAAGAAGGACGTCTTTTTCTTACCAAAAACAGACGTCTCAGAACGGTGTAAGGTTGTCCTTTTTTTTTCTTTTTTTTTTTGTTTGGGTTCTCACTTCGGATGATATCGATGAGGTAAATGTATTATGTATTACAGTTGTACAATTTGTATGATATTGAGGTTGACCCATCCAATAAAGTTTTTGGTGTCAGGTCATCCTCATCTTACATTGACTGCAATAAATTAATACAAGTGTATATGTTACTTACGGAAATTAATGTCTGTAACGGTAAAATTATTAAACATTTGAAAATTTTCAGTTACTAAGTCTTCTGCTGGGTACTGAAAATGGAAATCAGTGTTATTACATCCAGCTAAGATATGAGCAATCATATCGGGATAATTACATTTAACACAATTTGTCGAATCAGTAATTTTAAATCGGTGTATATAATCTTTAAAATTTCCGTGACTAGTGAGTAATTGCACGTTAAAAGAATTTGGTGTGTAATTTTTATTGTTCGTTCTATTTAATATGTTGGGGAAGAAAGTGTAAGTTATACCGTTAAAATTATCCCACATGATCTGATATTGCGTTAGGTAACAGTCATGTCAAGGGCGTCGCCAGCCGATGAGCCAGAGGGGAGCAAGATGAGTTGCCAGCCGCCAGGGGAGGGGGGCAAGATGATAGAAAGAGGATATGAGTTACAGGAAAAATAAAATCTCTAAGTTTGTAAAGGCTTAATAATTTATTAAACAAGAATAAAATCTTAATTAAAACATCATTTTCATGGGTTACTGGCAAATTGTTCTACTACTTTATTATGAAAGTCTTCCAAATTATCCATGATTACACGCCTATGAATGGTCATCATAGCCAGTTGATTAAAAAGTTTCAAGGCTGGAGGGGGGAGCTGCCTTCCGCCCCCGCTAATGACGCCCATGAGTCGTGTAATAATCTTTTAAGCTGCTTCACGTTAAAGGTTTTATTCTCATAAGTAAATTTACCTTTTTCGTAATAAGCATTATTGAAATTAAGCGAGGAAGTAGTAATATTATTTTTAATGCAAAATAAAGACTTTTGAGCTAATGTTTTTAAAGATAAGGTTTGGCCATATTAGTAGCTTCTGACGCTTGGCATAACCTGTGTATAACCTAAAATCCGTCATTTTTAAAAATTATTTTTTTCTCTGGAAATAAAAATGATATCTTTATGCAAAAAAAATCAGGCTCATACAACATGTTAGGACTATTATGTGTAAATTTTTTAAAGTTATAATGTGCTCTCTGTCTATGTTTAAAAAATTTCAAATGTATTTAAAATGCAATAACTCTTTTTATTAAAAGGGCTGCAAGTAATTTTTTTTTTCTTTAAATTACATCTTTTTCTATGGCCGATACCCAATGGCTTAATGAGAAAATTCGATTGGGGTCCTCGCGAAAAATGCAAAAAACTGATTTTTCAAGCTTTTTTTTTTATGGTTTTTCATCGCCAACTTTTCGCAGATTATTTATATAGTAGAGTTGATAACACTATCCGATTTTGTAGGAAAAAATATGCTGAAAACATGTATGACACGTTTAGGAATAATGTTGGATCGTCGTTGAAAAATTCCGCGAATAAAATAATTCCAGACAAGTCGGCCTAGCTCATACTATGCATTTGTAAATCTGGCTCAATATCGAACTCAAACACTTTTTTAATTGTCTTTTTCAATTGTTTGATGACTGCAAAGCTATAAGAAATGCATTTAAAAACTATCGTATGGGAAGATGTTGAATATGAATAATTTGAAATTAATACTGGAAATTTGATTTAATTGTGCGTCTGGTTCGGAGTGGAAATAGTTTTCGATTTTCACGAATTTCTATAAATCGTTTGCTATTCTAAAGGCTTTGCTTCAATTCAGATTCGTTAATTAAAAGTTAAATAAATTTCATGAAATGTGAAAGGTAGATTTTTTGTTTTTTTTAATTGGGCTCGTCAACCGAGGACCTTCACCCAGATACAATTAAGGGAAAACGAAAGTTATATAGTGAGGCGACCAGCTATCGCTAATAAAAAGAAAACAATGAAGGGGATAATAAGTGTAGAAGGAAAAGACAGGATATAACGAGCACAAAAAGGAACAGGAAGCCCTAGCCCAAGCAAGTAGGAATACAGAGCCGAACGCTCCACCGAAAGATATGAACACTTAATAAACACGTGATCGGCGTCACAAACAACCGCATCATTTGAATGGAGAGGACAACACGGGGTAGAGGCTAATGATTAGCGAAAGCGGGAGGAAGGCAGCAGGGAATGGTTAAAGCGCAAACGCACAATGGAGACAACAACAGAACGAGGAAGCGAAGGGAACAGAAGGAACCAAGGATTTGAAGGAAGATTAGGCTGAACGGACAGATAAAAAGAGCGACAATTAGAAAAGGAGGAAGGGTACATTGTCGACCAAAATCTGAGATGGAAATATTTACACAAAGGCAAGAGATTATAGGATGGGATTTTTTTAAAGAAGAATGTAGAAGAAGCAGCAACCCGAGCCAAAGAATTAGCCATCTCATTACCTGAGTTGCCAGAATGACCACGAACCCATAGCAAGTCAATATGGATCCCATGGAGAGAAGAGAGAGTCCGAATGAGAGAACGTATTATGCGGAGAATAGTAAAATCACAGGAATGATTAGGAAGAGGAGAAGAGATGGCTTGAAGAGCACTCATGGAGTCGGATATGATCGGAAACGTGAAAGGTAGATAATATGTATATTATGTTGTATGATGATCAATTAAAATAATAGAAACCGTACAAGGAGTAAGTGTGCAAACGTTTAAGCTTCTACATCGTCAATTTCATGATCCTCTATTAGTGCTGGTCGATATCGCCAAATCGCTTGTTTACTTAACAATTAATTTGGAAAATGTCTGAATTCAGATCCATAAAAAATCGATGTGATCATCGATAGAATTAGTAGTAGCAAGAATTTGAAAAAACACTCTTGAAGAGTTCGTTGAAAAAGATAACTGAAACAGAAAATCTACGTTCCTTTTCATATAGTTTCGACGAACGATTTAATAGACTTTCCAAAATTGACTGTCAAGGAACTACAAATAATTTTTATTAGTACGTACCAATTATTGCAAGCTATAAGTTATTTAGCGGAAATGTTAGGCGAAAATGATTCATTAATTTTGAAGTATGCTAAAGAAGAAACTGGAATAATTAGATTTGAAATGAGATCAAGACATATTAATAATCGAACGTACAAATCTTACGTGCATAACGAACCACGGTGACCAGGTAAAAGTGCTCGCGGATAAATGCTCACACGGACAAAAGCACACATCAATTTGCAGAACTGGAGGTAATTTATTAATTTTTCCGTTCTCTGCAGTTTTGTCATTTATGAAAGGGCGAAACTGGACAGTTGACCCGCAAAGAATTTAAAATTCAAAAAAAATGATTGCTAATCAGCTTTCTATAACAGAGTAAAAATAATACAATTTTTCGTATGATTCACTAGTCTTCTTTTTGTTGATTTTTTTTTTTTGTTCTTATACGTGTATTTGTTTGTTAATAATCATGGTGTCTGCTAGGAAGTTACCGTATATACAAAATAAAATTTGTATCAATAGTGTATTCAAGGGCGTCCCAAGCATGCCCCAAGTTAGTGGAGGCATGCATTACCGAAAATACCGATTCATGAATTTATATAATTTAAAAATAATTATTTTTTGTATACTTATATAACAAAATGTTATACGGTGTTTTTTAATGATTTTTTTAAAACTTTTACAATGTGGGTCTTTTATTTTTTACTTCTGCAGTCAAAACTGATTTAGATTAAAAATATTTTTTAAATAAACTGAATTTGTGATTTCTCGGGAATTTACATGAAAATGTATAACAGGGTAATTTTAGCCAATTGATAAATGAAAGCCAAGTGATACAAGCTAACTAATGACTAATCACCAACCACCTAGGTACTTTTATAGGTGGGAGGGCGTGTCAACCACAGGCATTAACTCAGCTAAATGAAATTTTGGAAGTATCAAAATGTGGCGACGTGATTCGAACCAGATTCTACCTAAACGAAACACCGCTGTCTAAGCATGTACACCATGGTAGCTTCTATGAATTATCATGATATTCTTATATACATTATTTAAACGATCATTAAAAAATTGTAACTAAAAACTATTTTCAAATGCACTTGTATATAATTTATATTAGCCGATAGAATCAGGCAAAAAGTTTGTTATTTTCACTTAAATATTTTGAAAGAGCAATACCACTGTGAAAAGAAAAGTTAAATGCTCCTTAAGGTAGCCAAGTGGCCAGAAAAAAGAATGGTTGGGACAGGTACATGAGACGGACTCACCCATATAAACAGGTGTCATTATAAAACAAAGTGAACGACTTAAAAACTGCCAATAGTAGTAAACCGCCGATCCGCGAACACATCCATTGTGCGGTCACCAAAAAGAATGGTATATAATAGAGGCGAGACAGTAACCCCGGCAAAGATCTTAATCCTTCGTGTCACTGATCTTCACGGTAGTACGGCGTGTTAATAGATATAAATAAAAGCTAATGTATTTTTCATTTTTTTTGTGTATGTAAAAATGTATTATAAAGCACATGGTTTTTCTTTGATAGACAGAAATCTATCATAGCGGAAAATTATTGCCATGGTCAACTGACTTTTTCTGAAATTTTTTACTGAAATAATCCGCTAAATGAATATACAGGGTGCGGCAACGAAGTGGATCGTATTTTAAAAAATCATAATACAAAGAGAAAGTGCTTTAGGATTTTTTTTTTTTTTTTGATTTTTTTAAAATATGAACTTACTTGTTTTTTTAAAATTATTTTTGAAAAATAATATCTTCAAGATGGCGGACTTTTTGCTTGATGCATTCTTGCATCCGTTTTACGAAGTTTTCAAATACTTTTTTCAACATATTCCTCGATATCACGGCCGTGACATCACGTATTGCGTTTCTGAGGTCTGCCAGGTCTTTCAGCTTGTTGACGTAAACTTTGGACTTCAAATACCCCCATAAGAAATAGTCGGCCGCCGATAAATCTGGCGAACGACTCGGCCAAACGATTTCCTCGCCTCGCGTAATTAAACGGTTCCCCCCAAACAGCTGTTGCAGAACCGTCATCGTTTCGCTCGCTGTGTGCGCTGTGGCACCATCTTGCTGAAACCACATTCTTGACAGCTTTTTCTTACGTCTCAAGGCCAGTCCAACGAATTCTGACAGCATTTTGCGGTACCTTTCCCCGTTCACCGTCTCGTCGAAAAAATATGGGCCAATTACTCCCCATACTGCGATTCCCATCCAAACCGTTACTTTTGGCGAGTGTAACGGCTTCTCGTTGATAATGTTACAATTCGAATCACTCTAGTAACGAAGATTTTGCTTGTTAATGTTGCCATTGAGGTAAAAGTGAGCTTCATCCGTAATCATAATAAAATCCAGTGGAATTTCGCCACCCTGAATTTTTCCAAGCATCACTTCACTAAACGTTAATCGAAGGCTGTAATCGCCGGGTAAAATCTGATGATGGGTACACAAAATTTTGTAAGGATGAAAGTTAAGATCTTCGTGAAGTATTCGGCGAACCGTTCGTTCGGATATTTTCAAATTTTTTGCCTGTAAACGAGCAAAACGTGATGGACTTTTCTGAATCGACTTATGAACTCGTTCTAAATTTTCCGGAGTTCTGACTGTTTTAACGGACCCTGGTCTTTTTTTAAAGATTGATCCGGATTCTCTGAAGACTTTTCACCCACGTACGCACAATTTTTTCGATTGGAATCGGTTTTTTGAACCCTACAGAAAATGTGATTTCGAAAATCGCCCGCGGCGGACACATACGAATCACCATGGAAAATAAAACGCTCTATCATGTAAACACGTTGCTCACACGTCCACTCACTCATTGTGCCGAACTGTTGAATATTAAAAAAAAAAAAACAAGTCTCATCGAATTACTTAAAAACGCTGGAATGGTCGCGTTAGAGTAATTTACAGCTGAGATATGATTTTTTGAAATACGATCCACTTCGTTGCCGCACTCTGTATGATCAGTATTTCAAGTCCTCATAAGAGGAAATAATTTTTTAAACGATACCTAGACGAAAAAAAAAAAACATTGAAAGCCGCTGATCTATTTTCTGAACAAATAAATTTCTAATTTCGCGGGTGTTTTTTTTACGCCTTAAATATGATGATATATGTATTAATTGAAGAAAAAAAGATTAAAAACTCACTTACACTAAGCTAGGTCTACTCGGAAAACAGACTCGACCGAAACGATATGGTCCCAATTTACTTGTTATCAATTTCCTTGTTTTTCATTTCTTTGCTTTGAAAAAGTGTTTGAGTTCAATTTTACAAATGTATAGAGTATGAGCTAGACCCAACATTATTCCTAAACGTGTCATACATGTTTTCAGTATATTTTTTTCTACAGAATCGGATAGTGTTCATGGGTACCGGGAGGAGGGTGCAGGGAGGTGCACTTGCGCCCTCCTGTCGCGAAGGAAAGTACACAGAAAAAGATTAAGAATTTTTTTTTTTTATAAAGTCACCGTTTGAATAAAAACTTAAGGCGTCTGGATTTCTGTCCAAATTACGCTTATCACTTTGTCGATAAATTCAGTGTCCTCCTCTGCTCTTTTCCTGTGAATACTGTGCATGCATAGGCCGCTTAGCCTTGCGTCTCCCATCGATTCCAAGTCTTGACACGTCGTAACGTGCTAAATTTACGTTCAGTGCTACATGTTGTTGCGCTGGAATAGTTAAAACAATTTTGATTGCTTCACATAGCGTTCGATAAAACGGGGTGGCTCGAGCAATCAAATCTGCGTATTCAACAATGGATTCATTTAAAGTCGCATCACTTGCTTCATTTGTCTTTAATATCTCGTACCACCTGGTAGCCTTGGCAATAAAATTATGTAGAAAACCTCCATAAAGGTTCTGTGTATATCCTCTGCTACATCTAAAAATGAAGATTTATCTGATTTTCTGAAATTTTCTGGGTAGAGCTGCGTAAGTGAAAATGGTTTTTTGTTTGTTGAAGAAAATCGATTTCTCAAAGAAGAAATGATAGAATCTAAATGTGGGATGAAGATAGATATTCTGAAAAATTCGTTTACATTTTTAGATGGTTGATTTGATCTCTAAGCCTGCTTTGCCGCTACTCAAGGGCACTTTTAAATTCAACATCCAATTCTTCGCAAATTTTTTAAGCTTTCTCTAAAATGACCGAAAACTCCATGGAGGCATTATCGCGGTGAGACTGAAACACGTCCGTTAGTTTATTTACGTGATCGTGTATTGCCTTTATATTCATATTTACTTCTTGTAATTGGTTGCAGCAGACGGGTTCAAGTTTGGCAGAATAGGCAGAAATTACTCTACGAGTGTCACAATGCATGTTGCAGTTGTAGCAGTCGTGTATATATGCTTTGGGTTTCCTTTTTTTTAAAGAGTTCAGTGCGTCGTGCGAAAGTTCTTCTAAAACTCGTACAATAAAAAGTTTTAAAAAAAATTTTCTGATACTTTTGTACTTTGCTGTCCAACGCGTTTCACAAAAAAAAAGAGATGCTATATTTGGAATTTTATTTCGCCGCAGTGCACTCTCTTTAAAAAAAAAATTATGATGTCCTTTCTAGTTGCAGCAGTATTTCTTACTTCACTGACATCGTTCAGATCATTGATGACATGATTCAACGTATGGCTTGCACAGTGGAAAAATAGAGCTAAAGGATATTTTTCATTAATAATTTTCTGAACACTTTCATACTGTTAATTGAACGTACAGCAAATCGATAAAACATATTTTTGTGGAAATTGAACACGCTGCAAAAAAATAAGTATTGTTCATTTTACGAGTTTTATTAATTAGAGAGTTGAAAAATTAAAAAAAAAAAAAAATTCGAACTAAGGAAAATTTTTTTTTTTTTTTTAATTTTATAACTCGCTAATTAATAAAACTCGTAAAATGAACAATACATATTTTTGTAGCGCGTTCAATTTCCCACAAAAATATGTTTTGAGATTTGCTGTACGTTCAATTAATGGCGAGATGTGAATTTTTTCATATGAGCCTGATTGCTTTGACCCACCCTAGTGTAGATTGCACCTCCCTGAATGTAATCCTGGCGGCGCACATGATAATGTTATCAACTCTACTATATAAATAGACTGCGAAAAGTTGGCGATGAAAAACCATAAAAAAAAAAGCTTGAAAAATCAGTTTTTTGCATTTTTCGCGAGGACCCCAATCGAATTTTCTCATTAAGCCATTGGGTATCGGCCATAGAAAAAGATGTAATTTAAAGAAAAAAAAAATTACTTGCAGCCCTTTTAATAAAAAGAGTTATTGCATTTTAAATACATTTGAAATTTTTTAAACATAGACAGAGAGCACATTATAACTTTAAAAAATTTACACATAATAGTTCTAACATGTTGTATGAGCCTGATTTTTTTTGCATAAAGATAACATTTTTAATTCCAGAGAAAAAAATAATTTTTAAAAATGACGGTTTTTAGGTTGTACACAGGTTATGCCAAAGCGTCGGAAACTACTAATGTGGCCAAACCTTATCTCAAATACTCTAAAAACATTAGCCTAAGTTAATTTCAACGTTCCGGAATAGGGGCATTTCATCTATCTTAACGGTATGTGTTTACGCTAATTTCAAATTGCACTGGCACAATTCCACAGATGTATCCACTGACACGCTAAATAACTTTCCGTTTTATATGATTTAATTAATTTAATGGCTCTAGTATTCTTTGATAACTTGCTAACATTTTTTGAAATCTTTCAAGCTTAATCGTATCTGCGTAAATAATGCTACTACATACATAGTAGGTTTGCTAAAATGACTGCTTTATATAAAATAACCCCTTTAGTATAATTTACTTTGCTATTATTATTATAAAGATTGTTAAAGATAAACAAACATTTAGTTAATTTATTTTTAATAAAATTTCAAGAGTTATCAATTAATATACCTCAGTAGTTAGTATTTGATACTTTATTTATATTTAACCTATGTTGTGTTATGTTTAATGGTCTATTACGAATTCAAGGATTAAATAGCATGTAGTTTGTCTGGATATGTTAATTTTTAGTCCATATTTATTTAGAAATTTTTCAGTATTGCTATATACTCGTATATTATATATTTTATTACTTAGAGTGTGTTCAGATTTATCTGCTATAACCACGACAATATCATCCACGAACGTTATTAGTCTACAGTGTCGAGGTGGGATGATAAAGTCTAGAAAAAACTACGTTCCATAAATATGGTCTCAATAATGATCCTTGTAACACGGCCGTCAAAATAGGATATTTCTGGGTACAAGATCTGATGTTAATAAAAGTAAATCTATTATGAAAACTAAGTGATTTGATATATTTAATAAGTTATCGTGTCTGAGCTGAAGTCGGATAGCGATACAATTAATTTATTTAAATGTAAAGGTTGTGCAAAGGAACCTGGCAACTTTATTATTGAAATCTGACCAGTTTCCCAAACGTAAATCAAGAAAACCAATACAGCATTAATATGTAGAAGAGTGAAGTTTAATAACGCTTTATTTTTTAAACACGACATTTGATAAATGATGTCCCCGTTTTATTGGCAATACAATTTTCTAGCCTTTTTACAAAATTCTTCGACACTTCCTGCAACATTTCTCAGGGAATTTCGGCGATTTCACGGCGAATATTATTCTTTAACTCGTTTAAGGTCCCCTTAGTTTGTTGATATAAACTTTTGATTTTAAGTAGCATAAAAGATAAAAGTCACGACTTGATAAATCCGGTGATCTCGGCGGCCAAGAAAAAAGCGGTGTTTCTAGAGATGATTCGGATACCAAAGTTTTTTCGCAACAACGTCAAGGTTTCTCGAGTCATATTGTAAGTTGCGCCATCCTGCTGGAACCAAGTGCGGTTGAGCACCCGATAAATCTATAAAGCTGAAATTCAAAATATAAAATAAAATGCAGGAGTCCTTTCATAAAATCAAAAAATTACGGTACAAAAGTTATGTAAAGTTGCCAAAAAGTTCAAAAAAGCCCAAAAAATGACGTGTCTCCCCCTTAGCGCCACGAGTATTACAGCTGAAAATTGTGAACGTGGTTAAAAATGTGCGCATCCCGGTATATTTCTCTAGTTTGGAACATCCGGATTTCCAGCTGTAAAATTAGATCTTCGAGGGTCCGAAAACTAACATTTCTTTTTCCGGTCATGCGATATATCGATGGAAAGATCGTTATTTATCGAGAACGAAACCATAAGTTATTTCCTTAACGAAACTTTCAAACCTTGACGTTCCAAACTTGAGAAATATACGTCGAAGCGCATATGTTTAAACGTGTTCAAAATTTTTAGCTGTAATACTCGTGGCGCTAGAGTGGAGGGACTGTTTGAACTCTTTGGCAACTTTGAAAGTTTTGAAATACGGTTTGGAATTATTGCTGGGACTCCCCACAGAGGGGAGTAAGCATTGAAATCAACTATAAATATCGAAGCAATTTTTGTATATCTTGTGGCTTTACTTGCTGACTTGGGGGAATATATACGGTACAGATTGAAGGTGAAGCTGATGTACGAATTTCGACTGCTAATGGTTGATTACCGGATGGTAACATTATCTGTTGAAAGTTAATATCCGCACGAACGGCTAATATTACTCCCCCATGCGCACAACCAGCATGCGCCGGATTTGATTCGAGAACCTTATAGTGTTTTAATTTTAAATGTTGGTTTTGTTTTAAGTGGGTTTCTTGAATGCACGGAATAAACGAGTTTGTTAATCGGTGTTATTTTTCTTTTGGATTTATCGGAATACGAGACTGCAGCGGTTTTTAGAATTTGGTTCGGATTGTTATAATTTGCGTTAGTAGTGTTAGTACCAGGGCTATAAGAAATAAAATGGGATCGCAGGTTTCGGTTTGGTTATTTTCATTACGGCTTCTGTTAGTGTTGTTATAAACTGTAATAAAAGAAACGGACTCACTGCATCATTGTCTAGGCGAGACGTCCGCCTGATGAAAAATAAATTCAAATAATATTTCGATTTGTTAAACAATTTAACGCACTATGCTAGTAAATAAATAAAAAAAAAAATGTTTAATAATAGTCTAACGTATTGAGAGAGTCGAAAGAAAAAACCGAATTGTTAATAAATTATTTAAGTAGAACGACAGTCTTTGTCACATCGCGGGACTATATCGACCTTTTTTGGTAAAGTGACCAGTTCGTCTCGCAACCGAAAGAAGTTTGATAACAAAGTAACCAAATCGCCTCGAAATTCGGTTTTCAAATTAGTGACATTTACAAAATTCGTAAACTATAATTTCGATTACCGTGTCTCTCCCTCCCGTTCACCGAGAATTCAGGATGCAATCACCAACGTACACCAAGCTACCAACAGGGAATACCAACATTCTAGCAGCGGCAGTAGAGTGATACGTAGCATTTATATTATTTCTAATTAATCTTTTTTGCGTGTTTTCGTTTATATATTTATTAAATGTCTTTGACGGTCGGCTATTCAAGAAAGATAAGTGTAGGGATTAATGTAATTATACATTTTAAAAAATCATAAAATCTTAATATTAGTATTATTTAATCTAAACCAATAATTTAAAAAAATAAATAAAAATTAAATAAATAAAAAAAGGATTTAATTAATTTTTCTTCATAACCGTTACATTGCACTTCTAAATTAGTCTAAGCCTTCGATTCAAATTAGTATTTTGCTTTACCGTTTTAAATTATTATTAGAAAAGATCTCTGAAATTTATTAAGATATTAAATTGAAATAGTAAAATAAAAATAGAAATTTATTCAAACAAATTTTCTTACATACTAAATAATTATCGTTATTGTTAACTTTCATACGGAATCCTCAGCGCATGAAACCTCATGCTTGACTGAACTTGTTTAAGAATGACGTCGTCAATTGAAATTGACTTTTTTATAGGTTTTTGTTTAACTCGCTTTGTCATTTTCGGTCTGGGGGGAATCTTGCGAATAATTTTTCGCCTACTTCCCGAAGAATTAGGAAAGTATCCTTTTGCAGAAATGCTTGTTATAGATGACGATACAATATTATGCAACATCCGGGTTTCCAACTTCAAAGCTAGACCCTCAGGGCGCCGGACTGAGGAGAATTTTTGGAAACGATTTTTCACCTCCTTCCGATGAATTAAAAAAGTGTTCTTTTGCAGAAATGCTCTTTGGCACCAAGGATAGTATGTAAACGTTGTTAAAAAACTGTTATTAAAAGCTGCTTTGAAACTAGTTGCTAAATATTTTTTCCTTTTTAGGAATGACGTCGTCAATTGCAATTGACTTTTATCGGTATTATAGACCTATCATCTGGGGTTCCAAAGGTGTTATCCTCATAGCGACGCCCGAAGCGTTAAATTTTGTATACGTCCGTGTTTATAAAATATTAGGTTGGTACAAATATAAACAGGAATTTCGTCATAAAAATTTTTATTTTATACTTACAGTGCTCATATTTTTTACAATTTTTCGAGATAACCCCCCTCGCACGCTACGCACTTTTTCCACCTCTCCGGCAATTTTTTTATTCCTTTTTCGTAAAAATCTCGCGGCTAGTCACATAGCCATTTGCGCACGAACGATTCCACCTCATCGTTGCTGTCGAAACGTTGTCCACCAAGTGCTTCTTTCAACGGGCCAAACAAATAATAATCACAAGGCGACAAATCTGGACTGTAAGGAGGATGTTCAAGTGTTTCCCAGCCCAATTCGGCCAATGTCTCCATCGTGAGCCGAGCGGTGAATTTCTGTTCAAAATTCAGAAGTCTTGGCACCCATCTGGCTGCAATTTTGCGATAACCTAGCCGATCATGAATTATTTGCTCAATACTACCTATGCTGATGCCCAATTCGTCGGTCATATCGCGTACACGGACGCGTCGGTCAGCCAAAATGAGTTGTTCGCGATGGCTTTGACGTGTTCATCTGTAATGCTGGTTTTTGGGCGCCGCGCATGTGGTATGTTTGACACCACTTCACGTCCTTTTCGAAACGCGGAACACCACTCGTACACTTGAGTTTTGGAGAGACACTCATCGCCGAACTGTTCGCGTAATTTTCGGTAAATTTCCACGGATTTTACGTCGTCTTTGACTAAAAAACGAATAATGATGCGTTGCGCAACAGACACTGGTACTTCTTTTTCACTCATGGCTCTAACTACACTAAAAAGTGAGGTTACGCGGTTCTAATTGCACTACATAACAAACCGGTCTAACTGCCAGTGCAACCACTTTTTCCACAATAAATTTTTCGCGCGTTTATTTAAAAATTCCGGTTTATATTTGAACCACCCTCGTACCAAGCTAAACAATAGTACGATTCAATTTCTTAAAATAACAAAAAAATTTTTTTGATTTACTGTAGAATTGAATTTAAATGGATACCGTTACAGCAAGAAACATTATGCTGAAGTTAAATGAATGGAGAAAAGTCGGTATAAAGTGCGACGTAATTCTTGTTATTGACGAGCAAGAGTTTCATGCACATAAGAACATTCTCGCAGCTGCCATTGAATTCTTCGATAAGTTATTTACAGGTGACTTTATCGAAAAGGAAAAAGACGTCATCACTTTGGAGGATGTTGACCCGATTGGATTTAAATTAGTTTTGGACTACATATATACACAAGAAATTCGAATAGACTACGACAATTTTCAACAAGTTTTATCTGTAGCTAATTATTATCAAATTGAATGTTTGATAGAAAAGTTATTCGTTTATTTAAAAAGTGATATTAGTGCCGCTAACGGATTTTATTATTACTGTTTAGTTGATTCTATAGGAAATGAGAGGATGAAAAAATTTACTAAAGAATTTATACAAAAAAATTTTCTTTCATGTTCGAGTTGTGCAGCGTTTCTTCTTGTAACATATCCAGTTCTGCTTGAATTTATTGACAGTGCTGTGATAGATGAACTACATAGGTTTAAAATTATAATGAACTGGATTCAAAATGATTTAAATAAACGATCCGATTATTTATCGCATCTTATTGAACATGTTCGTTTTGAATGCATCAGTAGTGATATAATATTAAACGAAATTTTGGAATATCCGTTGGTAATAAACGATCTAGAAATTATTAAAACTACAAGGAAAAAGAAAAAGCTATGCAATGTAAAAAAGTAGAGAATGATCAAAAAAATATTTTCTATCATTGGCTGATCGGATATCTAAACCGACTTTATGGAATTACAAAAGAATGAAACGTGATCGATGTGTTTAATTACTCAAAAATGGATTGGACCGACGAAATTCATTTGGGAATAAATAGTAAAAGTGCCTTTAATGAAGAATAAGTAATTCAACAATTATCGTTATTATGGTTATTATTCATTTTTTTAATATGTTTTTTATTTTTATAGCTGTTATTGATCACCAGTTATCCGTAATACAGTTTTAAACTTTACAAAATATGCACAGCATATACGCTGTTTAAGATTGTTTTTTTATCATTTGTAAGCTCAGTCCACTGATTATGTATTTTTTAAAAATTCTTTGAAAAACAGAATCACATTTCATTTATAAATATTGATTAAGTGTTTATACTTATGTACAATGATAAATTTTGAAGTTGATATTTTCATTTCACTTTTTTTAAATATTTTTTAGCTAAGTTAAATAATTTTTGAATATCTTTTTGTATTCTTTTCATATACCGTAATGTGTACATTAAGTTAAGATACGGGCGTACCACTTTTGAGAGACAAATTCTTTATTTCGAAATGACGGATGACTTTAACAGATGAAAGAAAGAGACATTTGACGTTAATAACAGGGAATAAATAGTACTTTGGCAACATGACCTCTTATCACCGTCGAGTTAGAGATGAAATAGAAAATTGGCGAGCAATTTTATGAAATGACTGTTCAATATATTAGAAAACCGAAAGCAGTTATTTTACAATATACTACACATAACAATATTTTTACATATTTATTCACTCGATATATTATCGTATCATAAATATGTAATTTTTTAAAATTCACGGCTAATAGATCTCAACATATCGACATGAGGGTGTATTCTGTTCAGTTTCATACACGTCTTTTTAACTTTACTGTGCATTCTATATATTATTAAAATACAAATATTATATATTTTTGGCTTAATTAAATAAGTTAAAATGATTTAAATATTATTTTTAGTAATAGGGGGAATATAAATTTATTACATTGAAATTACAAATATGAAAGTCGTCATGATAGAAGTAATTTAAAAACAGTTATGTTGAGAGCTATGGTTGAGTAGGATGCATCAAACAAGAGGATTATCAGGAAAGGGGGTTTTTGAAAGGATGTCAAAAAGTTAAAAAAGCCACATGGAATAATAAAATTATTTCGAGAAGTTATGAGAACGAGTATATGGAACAGATCCACTAGTTTAGCTGTAAGTAAGGTAGGGTGATTGTATATGTGCAAAAATTCTAAATTTATATCAATGTTTTTATTCAAATTTTTTTGACCACGTATTGTAATTCGTCCTTTTTAGGATATACATTGTTCCATTTTTGTGTTTTATTATAATTGTTCTTCGTGACTTTGTTGACATAAAGTTTAAGAGTAGCCGACATTAAAATATTTTTGAAAACATGAAAGAAATATTTGTAAGGTTTAAGTTGGTGTATTCTGATTTTATATATATATATATACGACATGATGTATATAAGTATTTTTGTTATTAGTTTTTTTTTAGCGTTGTTTAATATTTTTTTTGTTTTATTTTTGTTATTCATTTCATTTGTTTTATCTTATTTTATTTGCAATTTAATATAATTACTACGGTAGTGTATAGTACCATTAATTTTGCATGTTTCATTGTTAGCTTGTTTTTTGTTAATATTAGATGGTGTGATACCTGGGCATATATTAGAAATTATAATCCGCGTGGAAGGATTTATTAACTCCATAATTTCTGTTACTGTGCCCTTAAATGCGATAAATGTGTGTTTCTTGACAACCGTTTGCAGGAGTAAACTGTTAGCAAAGAATACTCAGAATCGATTGTTTGACATGCTGAATGCAGCCTCGATAGCGCTATGATTAACCCACGAATTAATTTGTCCTACATATTGTATTTGCTTAATTTTGGTCAATAGCGGTAAATACGATGGCAGTATTTTTATTCAAGAATTGTTTAGCGAAAGGTGAAGTCGCACTTACGTTGCTGATTTTGTTGGTAGCCGGTTTGTTTGCGTTAGTTGACTTATTTATGCTATTTTGAAAATCATTAGAGGAGGCAAGATATTTAGCTTTGACTACAGCCGGGTTGCTACAATATAGATAGGATCCATTTTTAAAAGTGATGGATACATGTACAGGTTGTGCCGACTATATTTGTAATGTGTGTAGCGCAAACAAGTCCTGTGGTCCTACAGACACAATAAAACGCATTAGTTAGACGGGAAAATCAGAAAATCTCTTTTTTTCTCATACGTTTTAGTCATGAAATAGTGAAATTGGCGCGTAAACGTTAGAATAGGCTTTTAAACTAATGAATGATAGATTTTTAGGGACGTCAAAAAACTGTCGGAGTTGGCGCGGTGCTGAATGTGAATGTCGTATAATTTTAAATTTTTAGCTAAATATGAGTATATTTTTGATAAAACGAATGTTCTTTAAGGACGAACATAAAAATCCAATAGCTAATAACTCATTTTAGCGACATCAGAAATGTAAATTTAGGTAAAAATTACATTTAAGTTTTTCTTATAATTTCAGCTAAAATGTGGCCCTATTTTTGAAAAACGCGTTGTAGATATTGCTGAAATGCTTTTCATAGTAACTTTGAAATTGGGAATATATGAGAACAAATTAAGCGTTTGAAATGTTACGATAATTGTTATCAAAAATTTAAAAATAAAAGTGACTAATTATAAACAATGTTAAGAAGAGCAGAATAATTTATTTTTTTTTAAATTTAGTTTTCTGTAAAATAAGTCATGTTCAAACGGAACTGGTTAGTTTTTGTAAGATTTATTTTATATTCCGAATTTGAAAGAAATCTATAATTCTTTATAACTGAAAAATACGAAGTATTTTTTTTTTGCAGATGAAAAAGTAGAAGATTTTAATAACGTTCATATTTTAAACTTTAATATAACCTAATAATTTATATTAAAAAAGAGAAAGGTAACAATAAGACTCGTATTAAAAGTGCACGATAACATTCAAATGCGCAATTACTAAATTTTTATAAACTTATATGCTACAATTATAATGTAAATGCAACATGAGATTATTACCTGCAGTTTCGCCCGCTTGTTTAGACCCGTTTTTAAAGAGAGTTAAGATGATTTTGTCATTTAATTGTTATTTTTAAACTAAGCTTAGTAAAATGTGTTTTTGTTATGAACAATTTTTTACTACAACAATTCAAAAACTTATTTCTAATTTATTTTTTTATTGCTCATTCCATTATTCATTATCAAATCTTTTGTTCAGATCTCTTAGTTATTCTTGCGAGATGGACGCAATTACAATTTATATTTGTAATTCCAAGAGCTACTTGCGGCCTACCTAATTACTTTTTTGTTCTTCAATTTCCGAGGTACAAACTAAATTTTGCCATTTTGCTTTGATTAGTTAATGAGAAAGATATTGTCCCCTTTTCTTTTCGCATTATTAATTTTAACGTTTAATACGTCAAACAGAAACGCATATGCCCCATAGATAAAAGAAAATGCTAAATCGCGATATTTAAAAAATGTCGTTTACTGCAAAAATGTGAACATTTGATGAAAACATTAGCACAAAGGTATCGAAAATACGGCACTTTAAAAAGTGAATTATACAATGCAGCAGTATATGCGCTCGCATTTACAAGCAACAAACGGGCGGTTAGTGCGATCACGGATTATGATGCACGTAAATAAACGAGTAGACACGGTATCAGATGGAATAATGCAAATAATAAATAAAAAATGAGCAAGTTAATAAAAAAAGTCGATTAAGGCTGTAATTAAAAACGATCTTGCGCCCAGGTAACATTTATAATAGCTTTACGAAAAATGGCGTTTTAGACGATCGAAAAGCGCGAACGTAATGAACAGGACTTGTCGAAAAGAAAATAGGAATAAATAAGCAGTAAAGCGGAAAATGAACGAGATGGGATTTTTTAAACAATAAGAAAGGAAAAAATGTCCAACTTTGTACTAAACTACGGCTGGTGGTTTAGTATGAAGTTACGAATTGAATTTCAAATGCAAAAAAAAGGGGCCATTAAAAAAATAGAATAATCTATATACCTTTGTCTCCATTTCGTTTAGGTTTTTTGAAATAGTCTTTGCACCACCGGTCAAATTTTTTTTGTTTAAAGACAGCCGAAACAATATAAAGTTTCGGCTTCTCAGATAGAGATATTTTCATATTGCTGCTAGTATACGTTTTGTTTCTGCTTAAAATACGCGTTACTTTACTGAAAACCCCATAAACGCTGAACAAACTAAAACTTTAGAAACCGATTCGAGAAAAGAACACAGCTTAAATGACTGAAGGAAGGCAGAAAAAAAATTTCATTTTTTTTTTTATTATCGAAGATGCAGCTTTCTTATTTCTTCAAGATGCGATGTAAACAGTTTGATATGGTTGTCTTTGTCTTTCGCTAGTAATTTACTGTTTAAACTTTGGACTGTTGTAATTCCTATCCTATATTTGTGATATCAGTGTGAAACAGAGCCTAGAACAACTCGGCTAATATTAGCTTAAAGTCGTGTGATTTTCATCACTATTTCTCTATTTGTTTTTGAGTTACAGACAGACGGACAAAAATTTAAAAAAACAGATCTTCCGAGTGAAAACAGCCTGATGTAGCGATTATAATGAAAATATTCACATATCACAGACAGGCACGAAAGTTTTATATAGCAATATAAACAACAAGTGTAAATGAAATAAAAATTTTAAAACGAAATATTTTATTTCTCGGAAGGTATTACAGTAATGAACCGCTCGACAGATTATATGAGAAATATGATACATATTGCTGGGAAATTAAATAATCTACATACACAGTAGAACCTCGATTATCCGAGTTAATCGGGGCGAACGAAGATCGGATGTCGTGAAAAATCGGATAATCGATTTTCCGTTATTTTTTATTTTTATTTTTGAAAAAACGCAATAAATAAACTTTGTATTGCAAAAATTTTATAGAAATGATTGAACAAACAGAAAACAATGAAAAAGGTACGTAGAAAATGTGCAATTCAAAGTAAAAAAATTAAATCACTTCGAATTAAAAATGAAAAAATATATATTGCGTAATAATTCTCGTTTGAAACAAAACTAACAGAGTACATACATTACATGTACCTACCACCCTGTAATAACTAAGATTTAAAAATTTAAAAAAAAGTCTTCTTCAAAACAAAATTAAAAATAAAAAATCACTTCAACAGGTGTAAAAATTTAAAAAAAAAACAAAAAAACGGTAAAACCGAAAACTAAAAAAAAAAGGACAATTCGAAAAAGAAAGATCATTTCTTTGGTACATACTTATTATCGTTAAATCATTTCTTTGAAAAAAAATCTGTAAATGACTCTTTTTCTAGCGGCAAAGTCTCGCCACTTGCGCAATACCATTAGTTCTCGAGAGGTAACGTCGTCTTGTTTTTCTAAAAAATTTAGACTCATTTGTAAAGCGGAATAAGCGGCATTATACGAAATGTTCTCTTCCGATTCCTTTTCTATTTCCTCTGAGTAAGATGGTTTATTGAAATCACGTAGCACAGATTCGACAATTTCTTCGTAATTCATATTAAATTCGGAGTCGTCTGCGACTATCCACTCTTCAACATCATTCGCATTTACGTCACCACATCCGGGTATTTTTTTCAACATTTTTTCCAACGTTGGAGCACAGTCATCGTTCTTTGGGTCACTTTTTTGAGTACGATCATCATCATAGGTTATATCCAAGAGTGGACACCATGCTTTTCTAAGACATGATATTTTTACAGAATTCCAAGCATCCGCAGTCCAAAGTATAATATCTTTCATTGTAATGTTCTTCAAACAATTCGTTAAATCGATGTCTCGTTCGTCACAATTCAGCAAAATTTCTTGTAGAAGACACTTCCGATAATTTCTCTTGAATGAAACGATAACTCCTTGGTCCATAGGTTGTACAATGCTAGTTGTGTTGGGTGGCACAAAACTTTACGATTATGTGTTTGCTTTTCAACGATTCAAATTCAGGATGTGATGGTGCGTTATCAATCAACAACAGAGCTTTCCGAGGAAGGTCACTTTCTTTTAAAAACTTTTCAACACGTGGTACAAATTCGTCGAAAAACCAATCCCAGAAAAGGTCAGCGTCTATCCAAGCGCTTTTTTGATTTTTGTGCACAACTGGTAATGTTCGAAAATCGTAATTTTTCAAGGCACGAGGTTTCGTTGATTTTCCCACAACTAATAAGGGTAATTTGAGAGTTCCCGAAGCATTTGCGCAAGTTAGAATTGTAACACGTTCCTTAGACTTCTTCGCTCCCGGTGCCTCACGATCAGCTTTTTCCGCCAAAGTTTTGGTTGGCAACATTTTAAAGTTTAAACCGGTCTCATCCGCATTGATGATTTGATCCATACAGTAACTCTTTTTGTAAATTAAGTCACGCAATTCTTCGGAGTATAACGTAGCTTCTACTTCGTCGGCCGACATTTTTTCACCATTTATGTTGAGTTGGCGGATACCATAAAATACCTTCCATTTATGCAGCCAACCTTCACTAGCTTTGAAACCTTTACTGTCATCGAGAAATTTTTAAGCCAAAATTTCGGCTTTTTCTTTAATGATCGGACCTGATATCGGTAGTCCTCGGCTTCTTACCGATTAGAACCAAACGTACACAGCTTCATTAATTTTCGGCGTGTAAGTTAACTTCATAGATTTCCTATCGACTGCATTTGATGCACTTTCGGTGTAAAACTTTTGAATTTTGGTTCTGTTTCTCATCCAGTCGCCCACGGTATTACTTGAAACACCATACGAAATAGCAACAATGGATAGTTTTTCTCCTTTAACGACTCTTTTGATTGCTTGTATTTTTTTTTCGATGGAAACCATGACTCGTTTACGTTTAGGCTTATTAACACTTTTTCGTTTTTTCTTCGAAATTTCTAAAACTAGGTTTCATTTTACAGAAGACAAATATGCAAAAAAGAATTTAACTATGCAAACCTGACACACATATTTAAGTAAAACTTCAACACACTTACGCTGGAGTTACAGTAGCGAGAACATCGGCAAAACAACAACAAATTCACATATCCCACGCACTCCATTACTCGGGGTACCAAGGTCATATGATATGCGTTACTACTTAGTTCTACTTAGTCATCACATGTCGCATTGGTTACAAAATCTCAACGCTATGCGAACATTTATATTCTTTTGTTTATTTAGTGCAAAAATAAGGGAAAATCGGATAATAAAAAATTAACCGACTTTTGGACATGGGATAATCGACAGAAATCGGTTGTAATTTTTTGCTCGGATAATCAAGAAATCGGATAATCGGAAGTCGGATAATCGAGTTTCTACTGTATTTACTATAATAATACGGTCAATTCGAGTGTAATTTCTAGTTGTAGATAATGCTGAATTGTTATTTAATTCTAAGCGCAATAATTTTTTTATAAATTCTATAAATTCAACACCATTACGCGATTTAAGATCAATATTGGGGCATCACTACAAAAGTGTACTATGGGTATAGCATTAAGTTGCAGTTTATTTAAATATTTGAAAATTTAGGCGTCTTTTTTTCAAAAAATGTTCAACACATTATACGTGTTATTTTTTAAAAACGTGATACAGTATTATAAGCGGGTATCACTGAAGGTTCCTTATTTATCCAGGTTTCACACGATTCTGTTATTTAAATTTGGGCATCGCGGAATCGGTAAATAAATCTCAAGCAAAAGAGCACCAAAGAGACTTAGAACATTAATGTAGCCTATAAATACAACAAAGTCGATGTTTCAGCTCTGGCTTCGAAATGATGATTGCTAAAACTGATCGTTCTAAAAGTCGTGCGAGCGTGAACGTTTGAGTTTGCGTCCATTTTCTCTACCGCAAATATTGATAAAAATTGTGATCTTTATTCGTTATAAATAATCCCCCTAATGATGTATTTCTAAATTACGGCCAGGACCCATTGTAAACACGAACGATACTGCATTACTGGTCGACTACACGCCTGCATGTAGACCAACTCAAAATAGTATTAACATTTTTTTTCTTCGTTTCAACTTGGGTACGTCAACAGCATATCTGAACCCAGAAAAGGAAATGATAAAATGTAAGAGGCACAATAAGGATTGCGGAGCTTAAGTGACAAAAGATGAAAACATATAGCGGCACACTCATTCAAAAGGGAAGGACATTCGAAGAACGTATTAGTATCGCGGACGTCTTCGATCAGTTAGAATGAGGCGGGCAGTTAGGAGAATGTGCGAAAAGAAAACGAAAACGTGAGAAAGGAAGGAGAGTATGATTAAGACGTAAGCGAATAATAGCGACAATAGCGAAACGGCGAAGCGAAGGAAAATTGTAAAACCAAGGCCGAGTAGGGAGATTAGGTTAGATGGACAGGTAGAAATAAAGGTTGTTGGAAAAGGAAGAGGCATAAATATCTGGCCAGAATCGGGTAAGAATCTTTTTACACATGGAAGCAAATTATATAAGCAGGAATTTTTGAGAAATAAAAGCGAGACGATGCAGCAATCTGAGCCAAAGAATCTTCCATTTTATTCCCCTCTATTTCCATGTGGCTAGGGACTCAGAGCAAATCTAAGTGGTTAGAATGAATTGAGGGAAAAGTGTGAATAAGAGAACGAATACGGAGGATAAAGAAATCGAAGGAGTAAGAGGAGAATAAGAGTTTTTCACTAGTATGTTAATTTTAAATAAAATAATATAAAAGAATTTAAGAACAGCTTTTATTTATCGACGCAATAAAATCAAAAATAATAATTTTTACGGGTCCATCGAATTGGGACATTTTAAGAGAATGAAATAAAAACGATAATTTGGTATTCCATAATGAACCGAAATATACTTTTATATGTGAAACATTTTTATTAAGTAAAATTTTGTATTCTTAGCTATATTTCATTATTAATATTATGTTATCATTGTTTATTATTACTATTATTGTCATTTTATTTTTTATTTTTTATATCGTATTAAGGGAGTCCTCTAGTTTCTCGGCTGTTTTTTTACGGCTTTTTCAATAATTTTTTACGGGTAAACCATCGAAATAATAAATCTCATTGTTTTTACATAATCTTTATTAACATCTAAATGAGCTTTACAAATTTGTTGAAGACAAGATATATAATAGAATCAAAGTCATACTGGCCGACAGGAAGACATTAAGTAAAGGAGGTGCTTGATGGTGACCAAGATTGCGGCTGTTCTACTTATCTGAAATCAAAAAACCAAACGGCATTTTAATCTTCATATTTAAGACTAGCAATTGAACTAGAATGAATTCTAAATTACAAAAATTAATTTTTTTATATTCGTTTGAAAATTAAATTCTATTTTCTACTCATTTAATTTATCAGTGAGTTTTCCTACACCTTTTCCACCAATGTCTTTATTAGATATTTTTGCATTTCGGAGCCGAGTCCCCATCCTCTTTTCAACGTGTCCAACACACTCTTTTTTTACAACAACAACATCTTTTCCATATGGTTCTGCCTTCAAAATACCGTTGAATGTCTTGCTGTCACCATCTCCTGATGTTTATTTACTGAGTGAGAAAACATTTTCACAACTGCATCTATTTCCATCTTCCCAAAACTTCCAGTATGATTTAGAGTACAATTTTCTTCATGATCAACGAGCCATCCTGCATATCCAACTGGATCACTATTTTTTTATTTTTCCACCAATTGCATCCAGCACAAAAACTACTCATTATACACTAGAAATTTTAAAGCCCAATCCTCGTACATCATGTTGATGGAAAGTCACTGTACTTTTGCACTCTTTACAAATAACAGCCGGAAAAATAGTTCAAAATACACTCGCGAAATTCAAAATACAATACATAAAAGTCTGTTCAACGTTCACTTCTAAATTTTTATTTTGAACAAGTTTCTTTGCTGACTCCGATGTAAACGACTTGTCTTGTTCAAAAGTGTGTCGGTTACCTGCGAATTTTCGCTTTTTAGGTCGATCGTAACGAGCGTCTCTACTTCCTTTGTTTAACATTTTAAAAATTATTTTCAAAAAATCAGTTACGTGCGACTCGCAGGAGAAAATATACAGTACACTTTGCAACTGCCACAGCAAAATTGAACTAACCGACGCTTCACAGCGTCTCAGTCAATATTCGAATGCACTGCTCCGTTCCAGGGCTGTAACTTGTGAACCGCTTCGAATATCGAAAAATCCTTTGGCACACATTTTCTACACATGTTGTAGATGTGATTTATGAAAAAAAAAAAAATCGATTTTCTCGACCCGAGAAACTAGAGGACCCCCTTAAGCAAGATTCAGACGGAACTCATATAATTTCGCTCCACTATCGTTTCGTCGGATCCGACAATTTTATTTTTATTGTTTATTCCTCTATTTAATTAATTACTCTAAAACCGAAAATCTCCATTTATCATGTTTCCGTCGATATTTACGTAACTTGTGTATTCGCAGCGATAGCCCTCGTTCAAAGACCGCGATGACTAAATCTTAAAAGCCTTTTTCTTACGTCCGTCGATAAGCTATTTAATTATCTAGTACCACTTATTTTCCGGCGTAATTATCTGGTATTATTTCGTAATTCATTCCGTTTGCTTGTTGGTTATCAAAAGAACGCTCTATTTTACGATTTCCTTCTCTTATCCTTTTGCCTATACTATATTTAATTTTTTTTATTTCGTAATAATAATACTTTATTTTTTGTTTTGATACAATCTTTGCTGGTATGCTAAATAATTATCTATATTTACTTAATTACTAATATGGCTACTTAATAGCTAACTTTACTAAATGACAACGTGTATGTCTGGCGGAAAGTGTTTGCATACACTGTATAAGCCAAGCAGAGCATGGCATGCATCAAAAATGCCACATTTACAATGTTCTTCGATGAGTCATTACTTGAAAAATCCTTCATTATTCTCTTTCATTCTCACTTATCATAACATAGTTTTTCCTGAAATTGTAAAAAAATTCTCTTTGCTCCATTCTTCCAAGGTGATTTATTTCCAAATTTCAAATCACGCATAATTATTTTAGAATCAAATTAAGTATATTTTATCATTTCCAAAAAATTAATCATCTCTGTACAAGGCATTAACTCATTTTCACATCAAACATATTATTTTTTATCATTTAAATTTTTTTTCTCAATTCACAAATAGCTAACCTATAATAACATATTGTTGTAAACATACATGACGAACTCACTCCTCATAATTACATCATGAATTAATTTTTTCTTCATTTTTTTTTACAATCGTGAAATTGTAGTAGTGTTTTTTAATTTTTTTTTTTATTTTCCATACATGACAAAAGCAATAGAATCACGGCATCTATAATTGTGTACACCGTACGCTTCCAATAACCTATCATGCATTTTTTTAAATTAGTTCAAGCATACTATTTTTTCAATAACAAAGCCGATCATACATAATTTTTTCTTCTACATAATCACTAATCTATGAAAACACTTGATTCGTTTTACTCTTACTGTAGCAACCACTTCTTTTCCCTCATGCTAACAAACTTCAAAATTTAATAATATAACACGAAATTAATCTAAATATCTGTTCATGCTATTAAAATTAATATATCAATCTTTACATTCCTTTTGTACATTTCTGAAAAAAATCCTACAACATGTTTTAAAATTAATCGAAGTATACTATTTTATTACCTAAAATCAATTATTCTCTCATACAGTTTTTTCCAATCATACATAATGTTTTTCTGTATTGTCATTATTACAAAGTCATACAAAACAACAACACATTTTTAATCATAATGAATCCTTCATTCCATTCCGTTCATGCTATATACCATTATCATTCAATTCAACGTTATGAAATTAGTCTAAATATACATTCATGCTAGCAAAGTTATTATCTCACCCTTTGCATTGTTCCAAGATGATTTATTTTACATTTTTTCTTTAAATTTCCCTCATACTATTATTTTTGAAATGTGGGATGATGACTATGATTAGATTTCATGATTATGAAGAGAGAGATGCATGCTGAAATTGTATTGTCATTATTTGCGAGATGATGTGTGATTGTGGGTGAGTATGCATGCATGTAAAATATATGAGTGTGTTAGTAAAAAACATCCGTTCAAGCGTGAACACAGGTACAGATACAGTTATAGAATGAGAGAGGTAAAAATATATATTTTGTTATGTTTGATATGTGCATGATAAAGAGGTTAACAAAGAATAATCACATTACCCTCACAACTTAGACATTGAGTTATACCTTTGCAATATTTTAGATGTGAAAGCAGTGACATTGACATGTGGTAAACGTTTTCATCACTTTTGACTCATTATAACCAATTTTCCAACATTTCTCTTTGTTTTTCCTACATTTTAATACTTTTACACCGTTTTAGTCAAATTTTGCTATTTAATGCCATTTTTTCCATTGTTTTTACCACCTTTCTCACAATTTTTATCATTCTTTCATCATCTTTGTTAGGTTTTTTCTTACAACTCTTGCTAATACTCATGAGTATATGATGGGATCAACACCACTTTCTATGGAATCGTGAATGTGATGAAATTTATTTATGAAAAGGAAGAACCCTAACCAAATTTCCTTACACACAAGGTTTGATTCATTTACAGATGGAAATGAATGTTGATAAGAATAAATAAACAAATAATGATTTAGCTCTATATGAAGAAATACTGGAATTTACTGGATCTCATGTATGTGTTACTAGTGTATTAAAGGGAACTCCATTTCCTAAATACAGAAAAAATACGATCTCTGTTTCAATCTAACATACATAGTATAAAAGTTTATCCTGGTGAAACAAAAAAGAAACGTACATATAGCACATGCCGCAAAGTAAATCTTGAAGATCCTTTTATCAATTTATTCTGACGAACCTAATGAAGCGGTTGAATGATTATTGATACTACACACATCTAAACAACTGGAAAATACTGATGTAGATGCTGAAATTTGTATGATACAAGAAAAGTTGGTAGAAGAAAGATATAATCAGTTAAATTAACCTTTTTATGCTGTGTATTATGAACAGTTAATAATGATCTGATATAGTTTAGCATTGAAGCAATGATTATTTTTATTGATTATGATGAATGTCATAAAAATTATTGAATAAATTTTAAACAAAATTGAATTAGATCTTTCGTTATTTGTATCGAAGTATAAAATGTACTTAAAAGGTTAGTTAATCGTCACATTCGGACATATAATGTATGAGATAAATGAAAAAAATCTTCAAAGATATGGGAAAAATTGAGTAAAATTGTGTGAAAGGTAGTAAAACACTAGAAAAACGATGTTAAATAACATAAATTGATGAAAAAATAGTGCAAAAAGGTCCTAAAACAGAAGAACATGTTAAGAAATAGTCGAAAATAATTAGTAAAATTGTGTGAAAGGCACTAAAATCACCAGAAAAACGATGTTAAATAACATAAATTGATGAAAAAATAGTGCAAAAAGGTCCTAAAACAGAAGAACATGCTAAGAAATAATGGAAAACTGGTTACAATTAGTTAGAAGCGATGAAAAATGATGTAATAGTGTTAAAGCATAAGAAAATAGTAAAAGAAGAAAATGTTTATTACATGTCTGTGCAATGGCGAGTGAAACCATGGGCGATGAACGATGAAGTGCTGATTGAGAAACGTTTATAGGAGTTCCTTGCTCCCGCCAGCTTAAAAGGAGTGGTTACAGAGATGTTTAAAGATTTCCTTAGTGTACAGGGTAGGTCTGTGAGTGTGTTGGGAAAACGTTAAGTAAATGTCTCGGGTCTTACAGATTCTCTTATTAAACGACTGTATGATAGTCTGTTGAGAATATTAAGTGGAACCTCCAGCAGCGGGTGGGCGAATACAAAAAAATCATGTTGATGCATTAGATCAAGCGTTCAAAGATGTGACTTTTAAATCCCAATAATCATATGGAGATCACGATTGCTGTCCTACAACGTTCAACGGCTGCTGCGATTGCTAAGCTGTATGTGTGCATTGCTGAAGTGGAAGGATTGAAAGCATAAATAATGATGGTTATCACTAACAACGATCGAAATGTTAAAGAGTTGTAAAAAAAACCTAACAAAGATGATGAAAGAATGATAAAAATTGTGAGAAAGGTGGTAAAAACAATGGAAAAAATGGCATTAAATAGCAAAATTTGACTAAAACGGTGTAAAAGTATTAAAATGTAGGAAAAACAAAGAGAAATGTTGGAAAATTGGTTATAATGAGTCAAAAGTGATGAAAACGTTTACCACATGTCAATGTCACTGCTTTCACATCTAAAATATTGCAAAGGTATAACTCAATGTCTAAGTTGTGAGGGTAATGTGATTATTCTTTGTTAACCTCTTTATCATGCACATATCAAACATAACAAAATATATATTTTTACCTCTCTCATTCTATAACTGTATCTGTACCTGTGTTCACGCTTGAACGGATGTTTTTTACTAACACACTCATATATTTTACATGCATGCATACTCACCCACAATCACACATCATCTCGCAAATAATGACAATACAATTTCAGCATGCATCTCTCTCTTCATAATCATGAAATCTAATCATAGTCATCATCCCACATTTCAAAAATAATAGTATGAGGGAAATTTAAAGAAAAAATGTAAAATAAATCATCTTGGAACAATGCAAAGGGTGAGATAATAACTTTGCTAGCATGAATGTATATTTAGACTAATTTCATAACGTTGAATTGAATGATAATGGTATATAGCATGAACGGAATGGAATGAAGGATTCATTATGATTAAAAATGTGTTGTTGTTTTGTATGACTTTGTAATAATGACAATACAGAAAAACATTATGTATGATTGGAAAAAACTGTATGAGAGAATAATTGATTTTAGGTAATAAAATAGTATACTTCGATTAATTTTAAAACATGTTGTAGGATTTTTTTCAGAAATGTACAAAAGGAATGTAAAGATTGATATATTAATTTTAATAGCATGAACAGATATTTAGATTAATTTCGTGTTATATTATTAAATTTTGAAGTTTGTTAGCATGAGGGAAAAGAAGTGGTTGCTACAGTAAGAGTAAAACGAATCAAGTGTTTTCATAGATTAGTGATTATGTAGAAGAAAAAATTATGTATGATCGGCTTTGTTATTGAAAAAATAGTATGCTTGAACTAATTTAAAAAAATGCATGATAGGTTATTGGAAGCGTACGGTGTACACAATTATAGATGCCGTGATTCTATTGCTTTTGTCATGTATGGAAAATAAAAAAAAAAATTAAAAAACACTACTACAATTTCACGATTGTAAAAAAAAATGAAGAAAAAATTAATTCATGATGTAATTATGAGGAGTGAGTTCGTCATGTATGTTTACAACAATATGTTATTATAGGTTAGCTATTTGTGAATTGAGAAAAAAAATTTAAATGATAAAAAATAATATGTTTGATGTGAAAATGAGTTAATGCCTTGTACAGAGATGATTAATTTTTTGGAAATGATAAAATATACTTAATTTGATTCTAAAATAATTATGCGTGATTTGAAATTTGGAAATAAATCACCTTGGAAGAATGGAGCAAAGAGAATTTTTTTACAATTTCAGGAAAAACTATGTTATGATAAGTGAGAATGAAAGAGATGTATTCGTGGTAATGAAGCGAGTAGTGTCTGCGGGCTTGTGCATGACATATTACAAAAGATTTGAACAAATGTTTGCGTAACAAATGAATAAAAATATACTTTGGTTAATTTAATAACACAGAGAAAAAATATTATAGTATCGGCGAGGTTAGTAATGTATGTTCAGAGGTCTTGACAGTGGGGCGCGAGTGGTAAAAGTGACGAGAATAAATGAAAAAGAAAATAATAATCTTTTAGTCAACCTTTTTTTGTTTGATGTGATAATTGTTCACTGATAGATGCATGTATCTTCGACGTTTTTTATAATCAATCTGTTGCTCTCGCACACATACATGCATACAGTATCTCACTCGCACGTTGCAACTCTGATCTGCTCATGCTAGCACGTTTTTTCTATAAACATGCTGTGTCTCGTAAGCTAGTAGGTTTTCTACCTGTTGCTCTATTGATCAACACACCTCATAGACAAAATATTTGTGAAATAAAAAAAAATATATTAAATAACATGTGAACTTAATACATATTTTTATAAAAATGTGATTATGAAAGATTTTAATAAATTTGAGAGAACTCTCCAGATCTTAGGTTGTGACTCACAAATTAATGAAAACTCACACAGCTGTGGAAAATACTTGATGTACGTGATGTACATGAAAAAGTTGAACAGTTAGATTCGTTTGTTATAGAAAAAATAAAAAATAAAATTTTTTAATCTAAAAAGATATGAACAAATTATGTGGGATTATATTCGAAAATTAGACAATAATTATATGTACACTTTACACAACTGGTTCAGATTTTTGTAATATTCATCATTACCAGTACTTTAAGTTAAGAGTGATGGGTGGGGTGGGGGGGGGGTAGAGAAATAATGAAGGATTTTTCAAGTAATGACTCATCGAAGAACATTGTAAATGTGGCATTTTTGATGCATGCCATGCTCTGCTTGGCTTATACAGTGTATGCAAACACTTTCCGCCAGACATATCAATCATTGCTAGTTCAGTTACTCGAAAACCATAATCACAATCTATATGGATGCTGATATCTACAAAATATTCCGCTATATCTGCTTGTTCTGATAATAATACAGGACCAATGATATTATGTACAGAAGATGTTGATCCTTCTGCTGTATAACCATCATCTGATTGCTGTGATGGAGGTGATGAAGTTGTATGCGAGACACTATCACTCGAAAATGAATTCTGAATAAATTCGTCGACTTTAATATCAATCGAATCGGTATTGTTATTCATGTTTGAATAATATTTTTAACTTTTTACTAAGAATGTAGAAAATTATTACTTTTAACGTTAGAGCAAACTTTTATTAATGCGTGAAGAACACAGCTTCAACAAATTCTACACGTTTAATGTAACACTAATACTGACTGCCTGAACAGATCCTTTCGAGATTCTAGCTCGATGCATGTCTTTGAAGAGGGCGAGTTGCACCAGAAAAACCACATTCCTTTGGTGAAAGCTGGTTACATACGCAGATGAACGAAATTTACAGGTGATCTTTGGGTTATGGGTGTTTGTGTGTAGGTGTGTACATGTCAACCGGTTTTTCTACAAAAGATATGAAGGAGAAGATCCGGGAAGACTCGATGACCTTGACACATGATCGAAATCAACGGCATAGCAACATTCATGCAAGGAAATAAGCAGAGTACCTTTGCATTATGAGCGTATGCGGACATATTGGGGGAAAATATGGAAGATATTGAAAAAAAAAAAAATATTTAGAGTTTGAAAAAAATGAAATAATCTTAAACTAACAGATTCGAAAAAAATTATTATGAATGATGAGAAAATCATTGTTAGCAGATGGGTGCGTGGGAATGAATGGTATGGTTTCACTGTAGTTTCAGGGGGATGTACTCATGAAAAATAATAGAAAAGAATTGAAATTTGTGTAGGGTGGATAGGGGAGAGGGAAAATATGAAACAGAGTTAAATAAAAATATACTCGAATTAATTTTTGAATACTTACGTTTGGAAAAAGACTTTAGAGGGGGAAAAAATATATTTTAGACTAATTCCATAATACATAGACATGAAAAATTATTATGAACAAAATGAGGAATACTGTTAGAAGATGTTTACACAATCATACTAGTGAAGATATCAATGGATTTATTTTTAGAACCCGAGAAAAAAATAAAATAAGAATTTATTTATTTATTTATTATTTGAATTAGCGTGCCGTGTTCAGCAACTATTGGCTAGAGGCACGGATAATTACAAGCGTATATAATAAGTTAACGAGGAGTGAGGTTATGTTGTATGATATAGATTTGCTTGATGTAGGAAACGGATTAAGTTCGAAAGGATTATGGGGTCATCAGAGAGAATGGTAGATAAGGAAGAGGGAAGGTTATGTGAAAGTCTGAGGGAGGTGAACTGAGGACATTCTATGAGGACATGGAGAACAGTTAGATTAGTGTTACATATATTGCAGCTTGGAGCAGGAGTCCTTTGCAGCAGATGGCCATGTGTGCTTTGTGTGTGTCCCAGCCGGAGTCTGGTGACAATTACATCGTCCTTTCGTCGGTTTAGGTGAGTCGTCCACGGTCGAACGTTTTGTTTGATTTGGCGAAGTTTATTGGAACACGGGACGGCCAGCCATCGCTGGTGCCATAGTGAGGCCAAAGCCAATTTAAGATGGCGGACATAATCTGAAGCTGGTACCGGAATGTCTGGAACGGGAAGAATCGTTGCAGCTTCCTTTGCTGTTCTGTCGGCCAGCTCGTTTCCAGGAATTCCCGAGTGACTAGGAATCCAGAGGAATGATATCGCGCGAGCAGGGGCAGATATTTGTAGATTGACAACTTCGTTCGCAATTGGGTGTTGTTTATCGTTATAGACATCGGATATGGAATTCAAAGCCGCAACGGAGTCGGAACAGATTACTACTGAATTGTCTGTTTCCTGATTCAAGAAGAACTGTAGTGCTAAGAGTATTGCGTATAGTTCAGCCGAGAGGATGGAGAAGAATTCAGGAAGTGAGTATCGAATTAGTGCGGCATCTCCTTTTATCACTGAACACCCTACGAAAGTGTCGAAGATAGACGCGTCCGTAAAGAGTACTGATGCATTGCGGGCATATGAAGATATCTTTGATTTAGCCTCCTCAGAGATAATATTTTCGTTGCGGCTGCAATTTAATAAATCTAGATCCACTTTAACTGGATTGTGGTTCCATAGTGAAATGACTGCGGCTGAATGAGAGATTAACTGTGGTTGCCTAATGTTGGTGGTTGATAATATCCGCTGGTAATGTGAGAGGATAGTCTCGGCTGTTTCCATTCTAGCTTGAAGAGTAATTGGAATTACACGCGGAGGTCTGAAGTTTGAGGCGATGCATTGGATGTAAAAGTTGGACGAGCGAGCCATTTGTTGAATATCTGGGGGCCATTCGGGCGTCTCTAAAAGTAGACTATCGATGGGAGTAGTGCGGAATGCTCCTGTAGAAAGCCGTAGCGCTGTAGTATGGATGATGTTTAATGATCGTAAGTAGTTCTGGTTACCTGTTGAGTATATCTCCGAGGCATAGTCACATTTGGATCTTATTACTGCGCGATAAATTCGAAGTAGCGAGACACGGTCTGATCCGTAAGTGGTGTGTGCGAGTTTTCTTAATAGGTTAATTTTCTGGAAGCAGGATTGTTTCAATTGCTTTATATGGGGTTTCCACGATAGAGTTTGGTCAAAAAGTAGACCGTGGTAGCGAACGGAGGAAGCTGCGACCAGCTGATTACTATCCAGGTTAATGGAAATTTTGTGCTTGCATTTCCGAATCCGACAAAAGTGAATAGCCTTGGTCTTTGAGATGGAAATTTGGAGGCCATTTTGATAGCACCATTCGGAGATTCTTGATGTTGTTCTCTGTAATACTTTCTCTCCAATTTTTATGGTGTTGCAGTTCACGAAAATGGTAAGATCGTCAGCAAACAGTGAGCACTGCGCCGGCGGTTGTACAGCGGAGGGAAGATCACTGGTAGCAATATTAAATAGGGTCGGGCTGAGGACGGAGCCTTGTGGGACTCCGTTCTTTAGTAAGCGTAACGAGGAAGAGTGCTTTCCTATTCGAACGATAAATTTCCGTTCGGATAAGAAGTTATTTATAAACGATGCTAAGTTACCTCCAAGGCCCCATTTGCAGAGCTGAGCCATAATTTTTGATCTGTGAATTCTGTCGAACGCCTGGGTAAGGTCGAAGAAAACAGCTAACAGGTGAGTTTTTTGAACTGACGACTCTATTATAGCATTATGAAGAATGTACAATGGATGTAACGTAGAACGCCCGCTCCGGAATCCAAACTGTGATTTATAAAGTCGGTTTTCCGAGTTTAATATTCTGTTCAGACGGCAGAGAACTATTCGTTCAAAAATTTTGCACAACACCGAGGTTAATGATATTGGCCGATAGCTTTCTGTGAGTGCAGGATTTTTGTTAGATTTCAAGATGGGAGTAATAATCGCTGTCTTCCAGGCCGAGGGAAAAGTGTTTTCAGTCCACATCTTGTTGTATATTTGGAGTAAGACTTGATGGGTTTCAATGGGAGCGTTTTTGAGCATGGAGATGTGTATATTGTCACTACCGGGAGCAGCTTCTTTTGTGCGTTTGATAGCTGAGGATAGTTCTTGGAGAGTGATGGGCTGGTTGTATGGCTCGTTATCACAATTAGAGTTGAAGGGAATAAGCTGTTCCGCAGTGTGCGAGTTATCTGTACCAGTGGAAGAATGCTCATAGTGATCGGCGAAAGCAGAGATTATTTCGGTAGGATCGCTTGTTCGGAAGTTGCTGACTTTGATAGCTGCGGGAAATAAGTTAGATGAGAGATGGTCTAAAGAGCGGATTTTTGACCACAGTAGGCTTGCTCGTGTTGATGCTGTGATTGTAGAGGTAAAATCTTTCCATGTTTTTCGCTGAGCCTGCTTGATTGTCCATTTTGCTTTTGCACGAGCTTTCCTGTAAGCTGTGTGGAGTTCAATCGTGGGGGCAGATTTTAGTTTTCTCAGTGCACTGCGTCTGAGGCGAATGGCAGTAGCACATTCGGTCGTCCACCATGGTACTAGCTTCCGTGTGGGTTGTTTGGGCGCTGGGGTGTATGACCGTGCTGCATTGAGTAGAGCTGAGGTGAAGTTATCCACTACGAAATCAATATCCTTGGTTAAGTTCAGCGAAATAGTGCGGCATTGGGCTATGTAGCGAGACCAATCAGTTTTTCTGTAATTCCAGTGAGTTATATGAGTTCCTAATGACGCTGAGCTGACGATTTTGTTGACCAGCATGGGAACGTGATCACTGTCCGCGAGATCAGCATGATGGAATACCATTAAGGAACTAGCTATTTGAGGGGATGAAATGATTAAGTCCAGTTTAGACCATGTACGAAACGCGAAACTATAGTGCGTGGGCTCCGGTGGATTTAATATGCATAGGTTAAGAGTGTTTAGTAGATTTTCTATTAAGCGACCATTAGGATTGGTATAATTACTGCCCAGACAAGGAGTATGACAGTTGAAATCGCCAACGAGAATTATCGGTGTCGGAAGTTGTTGAATTAAAGTGAGGAAATCAGCTACAATTACAGTTTCTTGTGGAGGGAGATAGAAAGAGCATAGAGTGAAAGGCTGGTCAAGATGGACACGAATACATAGATTTTGAAGCTCTGAATTAAGACGGATGTGCTGAAATGACAGATTTCTCCGGATTGCTAATAGGACACCCCCGTGGGCATTGCGCCCAGCTGGTGGGGGGGGGGGGGACTTCAGGACAGAATAAGAAGCTAGGTTTGGTATTTGATTTGTTTTGAGCCTTGTTTCTTGCAATGAGATTATTGCTGGATGATATGTGGAGATAAGCAACTTTAGTTCTTCATAATGAGCGAAAATTCCGTTGCAGTTCCAATTCAATATAAGGGAGTTCATGACCGCAGATTTATGGATTATTGTTTACGATTTTCAATTCGGTTTGAAGTTTGTTAATTATTTTGGTGAAACGAATTTTCATTGATCTGTCCGTTAATAAGGGGTAATTGTCCCGAAGCATTTGGATAACAGCAGGAATATCTGTGGAGAATTCAGCTGCTATGTCCTGAAGTATAGGCGCTCCTTGGCACATGTCGACAAATAGCTGAAAATTGACAAAAGATATTGGGTAGGAGCCTTCTTTTTCCATAAATTTTTCCTCCAGTGGTTGGAATATTTGTTTCATCGAGGGCGGAGCGCTGCCTTCTGCGTCTATCTCGGCGTGAGGACTGTTAGTCTGAGGCTGATCTGGCGGGACAACTGATTTGTTTCGTTTGTTGTGCTTCTTTGGAGGTTTAAGATTCTCCGGATGAAGTTGAGGTAGATCAGAAGATTGCGAAGAGGATGATGAGAGTTGCCTTTTGATAGATCGCTGTTGTAAGTCCAAGTTGTTTTCCAGCGTAAGGTCTGCAACTTTTGTAGAGGCTTGAATGCTACATTGATTGTCGCCCTCTGCGGAAGAAGATGGAGAGAGTTGTTGAGTATTTATACTTTGATTGTCAGGATCATCTATGCTGGCTTGGTTTCCTAGGGCGTTGTGAGCCACTTGTATCTCGGACATGTCAAGACTCTCCTCATTCGGTGGTCCATCGGCGGGAACAGAAATCTTTTTTTCAGTTTCCACATTGTGCATATTCCATAGCTGGTCAGTTGAGGGGCATGTGGAGGCTTTGTGACCTGTCGAGTTACATTTGAAACAGACATGGTCATCGCAGGTGATGAAAATGCGGTAGTCCCGGTCATTATATGGAAGGAGAAAGGAATGAGGGCATTCGATGTCTTCCAAATTCGACACGTAGACTTGGCGCCTCCAACTCACGATGTGACCAAATTCTTCGTCAAGTGGTTGGACTCTGAGGATCGAAATAGGCGAGGCTAATTTGAATCCAAGTTTCTCGGTTAAGTGCGATTGAAGGGCTTCATTAGGGATAACTGCTGATACATTAGATAGTACTATTTTTTTAGCAGACGTAAGAAGTTTCCTCGCATTGATTTTAGTGTTGTTGACGATAATGAAGCCGTGAGAATTCATAAATTCGGCGACAGTTTGCGGCGAGTTTAAAAAGATTAGAACTCTATTGTTGCTTATTCGAGAAGCTGCTATAATGTTCTTTGCTGAGCCGATTGATGGTTTTAGCGAGACGAAGTACTCCTTAAGAGTGGAACCTTGAATATATGGAAATATTAGGCCTTGATCTTCGTTGGGGGTATGTAAAATGGTTTAGCGGAGATATTCTGTTGTTAGATTTAGTTTTAGTTGCATCGGCGAAAGAACGTCGGTTGTTAGAGGAACGGTTAGTGATATCGACATAATTGAAATTATTACCTGAGTTGGCCGTTATCAGTGAAGTAGATGATAAGGCTTCCATTGTTTAAGTCGGCTTGGCCGGCCGACTTAGAATTGCCTACCGAACGATTACAGGCAGATAATGATTAACTTATTAAACGAACACAGAACACACGTTTAACACTATTAACTTTGCACATTAAATAAGAAAATTATCAACGATCGGAAGAAATAAACAGAAGCGTAAAAGAAAAATATACTTAGGCTAATTCTATAATATTTTGACTCGAAAATAAAATATGTACGAAGTGTTGGTGTGTGTGTGTGTGTGCGTGCGTGTGTGTGCGTGCGTGTGTGTGCGTATGTGTGTGTGGGAGTGATATCGCGGCGTTTATTTCGGCGGCGACCGGAGCGTGTGTGGAATAGTACATCAATGCTTGATATGTGTGCAGGAATGGACGGTGTGCTTTTGCAATGAACGGAGAGTACGTAAAAATATAAAAAAAAAATATCAACGGATTAAGTATAAGATCGGAAGCGGAAAAATACGAAAAATATATATCAGGTGGCGGTGTATATGTGTGCGTGTGTGAACGTGTAGCGATCGCGAACAGGTTTCTATCGGTGGCGTGTGAGAGTGTGCATAGATGATCGGCTAGTTAATTTCAAAACGAACGACTGGAATTCACCTCACCTGGTGACAGTTTCAACTAGTTGCTGGAACATTTAAATATTTCCATTACAACCGCTGTCGCGTTTACATAACATATCTCGTAGCAGCACACTCGCCCGCTCTCATTTGATTGATGGAACGTTCGAATATTTTCTTTAAAAATAAAATTTAAAAAAAAAAAAAATGTTGGAACGGAGCACGACTCGGAAAATTCCTTTAAATTTTGGGTTCTAAGTGTTGAGATTCAAACGTTTTTATCACTCCTGGCAAAATTTTACCCCTCCCAACCTCAAAAAATGAAAATTAAAAATTATGTTGTATACATTACAAGCAGAGTCATGTATAATACATACAAATGATGATAGAAGGCGCGGGTATGGGAAAGCGAGTACACTGCTAAGGCAATGTTGAATATACATATGTGTGGAAACGGTGTGAGCGCATTTACAGATAACAGTATGAACGAGGAATCGGAAAAATTTGAAGAAATTTTGGGGAAACTTGGGTGAATTTTAACCATATGGATACAAATTGGGGTGAACTTTCAGCACCTGTACACTAATTGGGGTGAATTTTGTCTACCTTGATGGGAATTAGGAATCGAATTAGCGGAACTGTCCAGGGGAATCATGGGTAAACAGGGAAAACTCGGAGGAAATCCGTGAAATCAGGGGAAACTTGGGGTAACTTTGGGCTCTAAAAGAGAAATTGGGGTTAATTTTTAGCACCCGGATGAGAATTTGGGGTGAAATTTCAGCAGCTGCCCGGGAAAATCGGGGGAAACCTAGACACTCGGGGTAACTACCCCCGGGGAAAATCGGGGGAAACTGCGCCAGCTGCCCCATTTATTAGCTACTATTGATCTTTACGGACGGTTCCAAGATCGAGGATAGCGTGGGTGGTGCGTTTACTGCTCCGTCGCTTCGACGTTCTGAGTCCTTCCGGCTTCCTTCCTTTTGCTCTATTTTTTCTGCCGAGTCGATCGCCATCCTTCAGGCTATCTCTTATATTTCCTCTTTAAGCGATCTTTCCCAATTCCTCATTATTTCAGACTCTAAGGGCGTCCTTCAAGCTATACCTTCACATTCCTCTGATAATATTATTCTCTCAATTCGTTCTCTTACCTCCACTTTGCAGTCATCCCGTTCTATTCTCATTGATTTTTTGTGGGTCCCCAGTCATTCCGGAATTGATGGCAACGATGCAGCCGATTCTTTGGCTCGTTCTGCTGGTCGCCTTGATTCATTCCTCAACCATTTCCCTTCTTCAGATATCCTTTCCTTATCCACCTCCAATCACGCCAGACTTTGGCAGGATATTTATCCCTCCCTATTTTCTAATCGTCATTCTCATTACCGTTTCATTCAGCCAATTCCTCGTTCCCTGTCTTGGTTCCATTCTATTCCTCTCAGTCGTCGCTCTTCTATTGTTTCCCTAATTCGTCTCCGGATCAATCATTCTCTCCTCCCTTCCTCTCGCTTTCGATTTGCTCTATCGCCTTCTCCTGATTGTTCTCTCCACGATTGTGATCCTCCTCGTACATGTGATGCTAATCACATTTTCTTTGAGTGTCCTGCTCTTCGTAACGAACGCTACCTTTTATACGGTCAGCTTCTGTCATTAGGTCTCCCTACTCCCTATAACTCTTCCTTTATCCTCTCCTTTCCTTCATCTTCTGTGGTGTCCGCACTGCTGTCCTTTGTTGCGTCCATTTCGGACCGCTTAGTTATTTAGTTTATTAGCTTAGTTTTCTTGTTGTTGAGTCAATGCCGCTGGCGCGCCCAAAAAAAAAAAAAAAAAAAAAAAAAAAAAATACCTTAATAAAAGAACGTCTTTCTTTAAGAACTTTCTTATATTGTTTTATTCTGAAATTTTTAGATTCATTTGTAGACTAATGGGAGTGTAAAAGAAGTGCGAAGATAGTTACCTGATCGGTACACATTTTATACAAATAAGAAGGTGAAAAAGAACGAAATTTTTTGTATGACAATTTTAGTTTTAAATAACGTGATTTGCTAAACTAGCAGTTAGAAATTACCACATCGTCATGTACTAAAGCCAATAATTTTCTCGTAGCTACACTGATTCCTTACAATCTTTAAACACGATTAAAAGTCAAAAATACAACAACTTACTATCACTAAAATTATACCATTAATTATATAAATTGTGTCAAATGAACAGTCACGTATCGCTGCTGTGGCTTCCTGGGTACATCGGAGTGCCTGGTAATGAGAGGGTCAACGGAGCACCACGTTCTGCCTTGTTCTTGCCAGTGCCAAAGGACGCGAAGCTACCGTCATCGATGGCATATGCATTCTTAAAGGTGTGCGAAAACCAACGGAAAACCCGAATGAGCAGTTACTACGGCATTCTTAAAAATCATTAAGCACACAGTTGAACCAAGGTGACCACCGGAGGGAACATCCCGGTATGACTTTAAGATTCTCAGCCGGCTGCGGATCGGCCATATCGACATCTCCCATAAACATATAATTGACAAAACGCCGCTTCCGGCAATATGTTCTTTATGCGGCCACACAAGTGTACCGACAGTTCCCCACACATACTGCTCATTTGTCTAATATCCATTGTGTTACGAAAGCAACTTGGCTTAGCAAAAAACATGAAGGAGATCCCCTCAAATGCAGCAACTTCCATCACCGGAATTATTGGCTTCGTTAGAACGAGCACGCAGCATATTTAAATTATCAGCTTTTTTATGTGTTGTAATGGCGATAGTAGTTATACACAGCACGTACAAGGGGGAAAAAGCCGTCAGAAATAATTGATTTGATTTTTATTAGCAATTTTTGTCAGTCTTTTCCATATATTTGCAAGAAAATAATCCAAAGCAACTTCTTCCTGAAATTTTTTTCGCAATCCTGTGGGTCCGGATCTATATAAGTGCCAATTTTCATAAAAATTATTTTTGAAAATTTCTAGTTAATTTAAAGTAATGTTAGTGACCTTATCGTAACGTATTTTTAATTAATGGAGATTTTTTATCGAAGGATTTTTCTTTCTTTCTTTTTTATACACAATAAAAACTTATCCATGTTATTATTTCGTTTAATTCTAGCGGTGATATTTTTAAATTAAAAAAAATAATAACTGACTTTTAATTTATATTAAATTGAATGGCTTGCAAATAGTGGTGATTTAAATTTTTTTTTTCAAACCTTTTTAATCTCTTCCAATATTTATTAAGGAAGATGTTATTCCTTTGGCACCAAGGATAGATAGTGTGTAAAATAAACGTTGTAAAAAACTATTATTAAAAGCTGCTTTGAAATAAGTTGCTAAATATTTGTTCTTTTTTAAGAATGACGTCGTCAATTGCAATTGACTTTTTTATAGGCTTTTATTTAACTCGCTTTGTCATTTTCTGTCGGGGGGGAATCTTGCGAATAATTCTTCGTCTACTTTCCGAAGAATTAGGAAAGTGTCCTCTTGCAGAAATGCATGTTATAGATGACGATAAAATATTATGCAACATCCAGGTTTCCAACTTCAAAGCTAGACCCTCGGGACGCCGGACTGAGAAGAATTTTTGGAAACGATTTTTCACCTCCTTCCCGATGAATTAAAAAAGTGTCCTTTTTTTTGCAGAACTGCTTGTAATCGATGATAATACAAATTGTGCAACATCTGCGTTTGCAGCTTTAAAATTAGACCCTTGGGCGCCGAAAACTCGAAATTTTGGAAAGAAATGTTTTTTTTTTTTTCGGACATATTATATACTGTTGGAAAGAGCGTTATTTGTCGTGAACAAAACCATATTTTATTTCTTTAATGAAACTTTCGAAGTTAACGAAAAGTTCAAAAAAGCGTGAGATCTATTATGCAGCTCCCCCTCTTTGCGGCTCGAGTATTTTAGCTAAAAATTTTGAACAAGGTTGAAAATATGCACATGCACGTATATTTCTTTAATTTGGAATACATCCAGGTTTCCAACATTAAAATTATCCCCTCGGGACTTCAAGAGCTCGAATTTTTGAGAAAAGAAATATTTTTTTTCCCCCGAGCATATGATATACTGCTGGAAAGAGCGCTATTTGTCGGGATGAAACTCGTAATTCATTTTCTTAAACATTAGAAGTTTACCAAAAGTTTAATGAAGCACAAAAAAGTGACGTGCTGCTCCCGCTTGTGGCTCAGCTTTATAGCTAAAAATTTTGAACAAAGTTAAAAAAATGCGCATCCTTATGTTTTTCTTTACTTTGGAACATTTGGGTTACCAACTTTAAAATCGGACCTTTGGGGGTGCTGAAAGCTCGAAAGTTTCAAAAAAAATATTTTTTTGTTCGGTCATGTGATATATCAATGGAAAGATCGCGCTATTAGTAAAACATTGTGTTTCACGTGCTGAAGATTCCGTATGTATTGTATGAAAAACAAAAGACAATATAATTGAAAGAATGCGATCGATTATTTAATAAAATTTAACACAAATTTCTGTAAATGTCCTATAATCAAGATATTGAATAAAATAAAGAAAAATAAAATACAATTCTAAATTTATTGTTTTTTATTGAAATACATAGTAAAAAGTCCAGAACAAAAAAAAATAAAATAAAAATTTTAAAAATAGGCTTTTATATATGCACTAAAAAGAAGTATAAAATAACTTTACTAGTGTGCGACTACTAGATACGCATCTTAACATTAAAATCTGAAACTACAAAATGCTATTCTGAAAAATAAAAGCGAGGGCCGCAGATTAATAATTAAACATTAATATTATAATACATCCTAAGCCAAAACTACAATCACTATTTAATGTTGTTCCATTGTTGTGCATCACAATACCACACACACCCACCGAAAACGTTTTTGTAACTGCGGCCCCCGCTTTTATTTTTCAGAATGGTATTTTGTAGTTTCAGATTTTAATATTAAGATGCGTATCTGGTAGTCGCACACTAATAAGTTATCTTTTACTTTTTAGTGCATAAATGAAAGCCTATTTTTTTATTATTATTAGTATTATATACCTATCATCTGGAGTTTCAGAGGTGTCGTCCGAAGCATTGAATTTTGTATACGTTCGTGTTTATAAAATACCGAATTAGATAATGGCACGTTTAATGTTTTTAAATTAACGAAAACATTTTTTGATTTGTTATAGAATTGAAGCAGAATGGGTGTCGTTACAGCACGAAACATTATGCTGAAGTTAAATGAATGGAGAAAAGTCGGTATAAAATGCGACGTAATTCTCGTTATTGGCGAACAAGAGTTTCATGCACATAAGAACATTCTCGCAGCTGCCATTGAATTCTTCGATAAGATATTTACAGGTGACTTTATCGAAAAGGAAAAAGACGTCATCACTTTGAAGGATCTTGACTCGATTGGATTTAAATTAATTTTGGACTACGTATATACACAAGAAGTTAAAATAGATGACGACAATTTTCAACAAGTTTTATCTGTAGCTAATTATTTTCAAATTGAATGTTTGATAGAAAAGTTATTCGTTTATTTAAAAAGTGATATTAGTGCCGCTAACGGATTTTATTATTACTGTTTAGTTGATTCTATAGGAAATGAGAGGATGAAACAATTTACTAAAGAATTTATACAAAACAATTTTCTCTCGTGTTCGAATTGTGCAGCGTTTCTTGATGTAACATATGCAGTTCTGCTTGAATTCATTGACAGCCCGATGAAAGATGAACTAGATAGGTTTAAAATTATAACGAAGTGGATTCAGAATGATTCAAATAAACGATCCGATTATTTATCGCAACTTATTGAACATGTTCGTTTTGAATACATCAGTAGTGATATAATGTTAGACGAAATTTTGGATCATCAGTTGGTAATGAACAATCTGGAAATTATCAAAGCTATAAAGCAGAGAAGAATATTGAAAGGTAAAACGTTTATTTACGGCATGTATGGATCAGATCTAATAAGAGTAGATATATGGATGTCGAATGTATTTGCAGCATTCAGTATGGCAAAGACGAAACTGGATTACGATGAGTTCCGAGTCATTTCTGCTGGTGGAGCGATATACATATCTATTTTCAAGGAGCATGAAGGCAATAAGTTATATCGTTTGGAAAATTCTCAATTGGAACTGTTAATCAGTAATTATAATAAATTAGCACCGAACCTGGGTATAGTATACTCTGAAAAACATAAAACAATTTACGTAAATAATTACTATGGCATATATTCTTATAATTTGGATACAAAAAGTTCCGTTTTCGAGTATACTGATGATTCTGAAAATCACGAAATTTGTGGATCATTAGTTTGCCATAATGATATTATTTATACTGTTTTACGTACTAGAGATGATTTTTATATATTACAATATGATCCACTTAATAAAAAATCGGTTTTGAGGAGCCAGTTATCAAAAAAAAAACAAAAAAGTTGATAGCGCCGTTGTTTTGCATGATAAGATGTTTATCTTAAACGTCGGTTTAGTACAGATGTACGATATTACGAATGATCAGTGTACCATAATAGTAGAAAATAAAGAAAAAGATGAAGATATTTCGTACCATTCGTTGATCACAAATCGAAATAAACTTTATGCGGTTAGAGGACATTGGGATTTTATTGATGTATTTGATCACTCAAAAATGGATTGGACCGACGAAATTAATTTGGGAATAAATAATAGAAGTAAATTTTTTGAATAGCAAGTAATTCAACAATTATTGTTATTATGGGTTATTATTCATTTTTTTAATATGTTTTTTATTTTTATAGTTGTTATTGATCAGCGAGTGGCGCACCTGTTTTGCGATAGGCTGCGTTAGTCTTGGGAAAGCTAACATAGGATATATACAAGAGTCTCAAAGTCAGACCAACTCGAAATGAACCTACGTCATAGATTGGTAGTTTCACTGATCTTCTGCTGGGCGCTAATGTCGAATTGTTTAAAACAAATATCGGTTTATCGATATTAGAAACTATTTAATATATGTTGAATCATTTTAATTTATATGTGCTGCATTGTTTTGAATGTAGTCCGTTTATTTACGATTTAAATTTATTTCCATATCAAAAATTAGTATTCCATTTATACTGAAAGCTGTTATGAGTTTTTACTAGGCAGAAATTTTATTACAAATACTGAAAATGCTTGATAACTGATAATTTTTACTTGGAATATTTTTAAAGTGAAAAATTTTATTGCAAAACCAAGAACAAAATAAAATTAGAAACAGTGCCGGATTAAGCAAGCGCGGGGCCGGTAGCAAATTCTATCGAGGGGTCTCTGATCTACTGAGTTCTTAAGTATAAAGTGGTAAAACAATAATTCAACACTCAGTATGCTTATTTGCCATCTATAGGTTACAAATTATGTTAGTGTTTAATAGTAAAGTAAATTACAATAGGCCCTGTTGGCCTTTGACAAGTACAAAAAGCCATAGTATAGTTCAGATTGCCCTGGAAATTTAGAATAATTCTGATAAGAAACTAACATTTTATAACTTACGATTAATAACGACGAACTTTTATTTGTTAAACTTTAACAAAGTAACTTTTCTAGATTTAATGTGGGCGAATTTAGAGATAATACCATTCGTATCAATTTCTCTGAGCAAACCATATTCTATATTCATCAAAGAGAGACAATTCAGACGTTCTTGACTCATTGTGTTCTGCCTTAATTTATTTTTTATACGTTTCAATGTCGAAAATGAGTGTTCGCCACTGCAGTTAGTCATGAGAGACAAATAAATGCACAATTCAATTTCTAAATTAAGCAAACACGATTCTAATGAATTTTCCATTAGGAATTTATAATATTGAATTTCCAGAGCTTCGTTTTTTGAACTGTCAATCGCAGTAGCCACATCCGTTTTCAGTAGCTCGGCAAACTGCACTAATTTGTCGTCTAGATTGTCTTCCAAATCATTTGCTTAAGTACTGACAATAATTGGAGTTTTTTTCAAAATCTCTTCTGCTGTAATAGATATAATGATGGAAAATTTCCGAAAACACTACTAAGTTTTTGGTATACTTTCATGTGTTTATCTAAAGCAGATAGTGTGTTATCAATAATGACAACAAACACCTCAATTTCAAACGGTTTACCAGGTGTTTCATTTTAAAAAAATTCGTCAAGTGTACTAGAACCGCTAAAATGGTCATACTTTGTGTTTCGCTTGTCTAGTCTTGAAGTCTGTTGCTGATATTCATGACAACCTGCCACATCTTTGGCTTTTGCTTCATCCATATAATGATTCATAATGGGTGTACCCTGTATTAAGATCTATATTAGACGATTGCAGCGACGCACTAGTCGCTTGCACACGTTCTAGGATACCATTCCACATAATTGCCATTATTCCCATTTCCAACTTATTCATCTTTAAAACTAGTCCGTAAGCTTAATTACGACACTCTGTCCTTTTGATCTATATTATTGCAAATGTCACTCAACACTTGCTTAATAGTGGTAAAACCACATAAAAGTGCCTTCGTAGCATCAGCTCTGGCGGACCACCTAATATCTGACAACCTTTTCAAAATCAGAATTTTCAAAGTAAGAACTTTCGTAAGAAAACTCCAATGACATTTAGAAGCAGAAAAAAAAATTATTAAGATTTTCAATAAAATTGAAAAAAATAATGCTTCTGAACAACAATCTGCAATGCACTTAGCAACTAAATTTAATGCATATGCAAAACAGAATATGTATTCTGCATACTTACTTATTCCTTTAATTCATGCTTGCAAGCCTCTGTATTTTCCGCTCACGTTGCTGGCATTATCGTAGCTTTTTCCACGAAAATCTTTGATATCAATGCCATTCTTACTTAAAAAATCTAGTAAACTTTGGGCAAGTTGTTCAGTAGTATGGCCTTCCATGTCTAAAAACTTAAAAAATCTCTTAACTGGCTCAGATGGGTTAGAACATAGTGCACTATCAGAGTCAGTCGATCTACACGCGATATATCTGGAGTAGAATCTAATGACACTGAATAGTACCTGGATCTCTTAATTTCGCAAATAATTTGATCCAGCATGCTTGATGCAATTACTTTGATAAATTTCTCGCATGTTGTTTTAGATAAATATGACGTGTGTCTTTTGCCTTTATGGGCATAAGTTTGAATATGTTGGGCCATAAAAACGTCAAATTCGGAAAGTAATTCTAATAAACCTAAGTAATTCCCATTATGTATTGAATCAATAATTTTATCACTATCCCGAAACACAAGATCTCGTTCTGCTAAAAACTTTATTACTGCAATAATTCGTTTTAAAAGCATCTGCCAATAATTTTGCTTAATCTGAATTTGGCTCACAAGTTGACGATCTTACTGTGTCAGGATTACAAAATGGTAATAAGAAATTTAATAGCAGGAAACCTCTCATTACTTTTATAACTTACATATACTTATTGCTAAAAAATAATTTTTCGGTATATGATTGCTAAATTGTAATAAAAATAATCTGAACTGTAAGTCTTACAAATAAATAGGCAATTTCAACATTTTGAATCGGGCTATTTCAATTGTACTACCCATCCACACTGAGTGTCGAATAAGAGTGCTTGCATACATTAAACTTTTTGTAGAGCCAATTATCAGGCCGATTAAAATTCTGTACATTTATACGAGCGACTTTTTTTTAGAATTTGTGCGTTTACCTTATGAAATTATGTGTTTTATTTTCACCAACGAAATAATCGGTTACTGATTGTCTGCAATGGATTGTCTTGATTGGAAAAAGTGTAACGTTTTAGTTACATCAAGTAAATTCAATATACCACGACTTAATAAGTTTCACTCAAAAAATTATGCTCAGGCGGAAGCGGGTCTGGATACGCGGGGCCTGTAGCAATTGCTGCTCTTGCTACGTGGTTAATCTGGTACTGATTAGAAATGAATTGTGTTTTTATTCTTTTAAACAGTGTATCACTGTACTTTAAAATAACTGTTTTGACAAACCAATCTGGTGCTTAAAAATTATTTTCTTGAAACTAAATTTATGAGACATATCTTTTATCTTTTCACATTGAATGTTTTTGGAGTGGAGCTCAGGAGAAAATTTTCACCATATTTTTCTGCGCAATATTTTTATCAGAAAAGGGATATAGAAAATAACAAAATTTCAATGAATTTTATGTAAAAAAATTATTTTAAAACTAGGAAATACGATTTCATCACAATTTTCCTTTCAACTGCAAATTATATTTTAGATCGAAAACTAATAAATCAGTAACAAAATATGCACAGCTTATATAAATTGACTTTGATTTCATTTTAACACTGCAGGTTATACTAGTTAAAATTTAGAAATATGAAATCATTTCAAATACAGTAAACCTTAATATTCACAAGGGATACGTTTCGAAATTTGTTTTAGAATATTCAGTATACTTTTCTGTGTTATGCAGTGATGGGGCAACAAAAAAAATGTTCTTTAACCCAACATTATAAGAACTTAAGGTTAGTTTTAAAAAAGAAAACAAGTATTTTAGTTTTACTTGTTATTACAATCTGAAAATAAAACGCACTGAAACTCAATCTACATTTCACTGAATGAAGCAGGTGCACATATTCAGAATTTGCCTTTATAAATTTTAAAATTGATTGCTATTTCTTTTTTTTCACTAAAGTGAAGGGTTTACTGTAATAAAGTCAAGAGATAATAAAAATCTAACCTAATTGGTAAGAGGAAAAATAAACTAGATGTACAAACTTCCTGTAAGATACACATTTTTGCATATGTTAAAGTAATTTTAATATTTTTATTTTGAAAAAATTACTAGTGTACTATGTACAACAGAAGTGACACATTTTTTGAACGTTTAGATTGCATTTTATTCTAAAACAATAATGCATAAACTGTTTGTGTCAAAAATTTCATTTTTTAATATGGCAATACATAATGCAATAAAAGTGATGAGAAAGGTTACTAAACATGTACAAATAAATTATGATGGAATATTTATATTTGCAAACCTGTACTTGCCTTGACACCAAATAAAATCATAAAATGAAATTCATTGTGCTAAGCAATAATACATGATTCATTAATCAATTTAAAAAGCATATTCATACAATACTATATGCAATAAGTTGAATAGAATAAAAACAATTATTTTTCTTTTTACCCATTTTCCATTCCTTTAGTTCTAAATTTACAAAATATAAATCAATTTTATATCTATGAGAACTTAAAATCTTAAATTTTATAATTCGCAATTTCCTGTTTAATCTTTAGCTTGAAAGTTAATTTCAAAATTGCAAAATACTTACCATGGGTGTTTAGCTAATTATAAAAAAACATTTAGTTTATTATCGGTATATCTAAACTTCCAATGTTCCTTTCATCAATTTTATAATTGTAAAATTTTATCAGATGTAAAATAAGGCTGCTTTTTTGGTAAAGACGATACATTTAGTTCAATTTATAATTTTCAGTTATTTATTTACCAACATCACCTTAAACTGTAATGTTTCCTCTTCAGCTTTCCAGTTCTGAACTTTAGTTAAATGTTGAACAAAATTACTTTTGTAATAAAAACATTCTTTGCAATCCGAGTATAATTATTTGGAACGGTTTGTACCACATACATCCTGAATTTATCTGATTAAAAAAAATTTAGTTCTGCAGCTTGATTTACACAAATTACAGTACATTTTATAAAAAGAAAAGAAACAAATGAGAAAAAATTTAAATATAAAAGTAGATTATAAATGATCAGAAATTGCAAAATAATCACGAAATATAAATGATATGGACAGATTAAAATAAGCAAGTAACAAGAAAGGTAATTTAATAAAAGCTTATAACATATTATAACAAAATAATGAGAAATTAAAATATGAAATTTAATACAAATAGCTAATCAATAAATAAAAACTGTAAAACATGTGAAATTGAACAATAATAACAAAAATACATAATAAACGATAACTAATTAAAAATATTTTAGGCGAGTGTTCTAGAATTCAAAAATCAATGTTATCATAATTGGTAATAAACACATTCAAATAATGTGTACAAATTATGGACAAAATGGAAAATGAAATATCCATTTAATTCATAAAAAATCTTGTTGTAAACAGTTTTGGTTGAAACATGAAGAAACAAATTATTAATTAGACAGTTCAGTTTAAATTTTCTGATAAACAATCACATTTGTTAAGAAGTACATATTTTTTACACCTGTTTATTTTCAAGAGCATCTTATAAAATGGCTATGTAGAAAATATCAGATTTAACATTAATTCTATATTATTTAAATTAAGTTTAATGTAATATTATATTATACAAAACAATCATATAATTGTAAATAAAGTGATCGTTAAATCTTCAATCTTTAATTTCACAAAAACAACCGCAATTTTGCTTTCATTAAATGTACATAATTACTTTACAATGTTATTAAACAGCATTGTGTAAAATTTTCAAACATTGAATTCTAAATTGCAGCGAATTATAAACAATATTCTCAGTAACTATGGATGGAAAAATAATTCTTATTGCTTCAAATTAATAATACAAAAACATAACTAAAAATAAAAATACTATTGCCGATTAATGAAAAACTTCGTTTCGCTTAGCTGTAACTTAAAATTAACTGATTACACTTCTACATATTAACAATATCATCCTTATAAAAACATACTTTATATTAATATCATTTTTTATATATTTTTTTCATCAGATGCATCCCATCAGCAATTGTATTTCAATTTCTTTGGAAATCCTATAACGTTTTTGTATTAGCAATCCCATGGATACTATCTGTAAAAATGTATATAAATCAAAATAAACTAGTGTACATTAACATTCATATTAATATATTATTAACTGTTTTAATTAAAATTATATTAAATGAATATTTATTATTCAAGACAGATGATTTCTTCCAAATACATATAATTAAATGATACATTAAACATGATTAAATTTTGTGTAATGATAAATTTAAAAAAAAAGCGTTATGAAAATAGAAAATTTCATTTCTTTATTCTACTTTTCATTTTTATCTGAACAGAGATTTGATGCTGAAAAAAACATATTTCAACCATAATGTATTATATTGTTTTTTAAATAATTATATAACTTACAAAATTAATTGAATACAAATGTTACACTTCTCTAATCAAATATACTGAAATGTGTTCATGTTAGTTTGTTACTTATTATTTCAAATAATTAATTAATTTACAAATAGCAAATTTTGTTACATTTGGAAACGCTAAATAATCATTTTGATAGATATTTCATTTGTAAGTTTCAAAATAAACTCATTTTCTTCTTGAAGAAACTTTCTTAAATATGATCATAATGTAAAGGAAGCAACCATTAAATATTTGTAATTCGTTAGTTTGAAATTCAATTTTTATACCACAAAAACTAATTTCTAAAGCAAATATTATACTCACTAATTCCATACAATATTTTTTTGAAATTTCTATTTAATACCACAATTACCTAATTTTGTTTTGTAATATTCCACTATAATTTTGGATTTATTTTTACTTATTACCATTCTCAGCAGACAAGTATAGCCAAATTTTCAATTGCCCTATGTGCTTCATGTGCTTCATTTTTCTTTCATTACTATAGTACCTATCACTCAAAACATAAAAACTCCAATAGTTTCCACGAGTTTTCTTATATATATTACAACGTCGGATAGTATAATAATTAGATTAGCAACATTTAAACATGCAATACAATGAATTATAAGATTAAAAGTTTATACTCGTGGTAAATAACAGCTATTGCAAATGAAATACTTCTCTATACTTTTTTATGAACGATTTTTTTTTCATCGCGTTCTAATTACAATTTTCAAAACGTTTCTTTTAACATATAATACAATTGAAAAAATTAATTTTATATAAAACAAAATATTTACAACTTACCATGCACATTAGTTTTATAGTTGAAAAGTAAAGGTGTATTAACAAATTTGTTTTTACTATAGCAACAAAACAAAATTTTGCATTGAACCTGATTTTTGATTCTGAACGTTTACAAGCAGCGCAGGTTTATTTGAATTCTTTTTGCAATAGTGCATAGCGCTGTACAGAATTTCGGTGAAACTACCAGTCTATGACGTAGGTTAATTTCGAACTGGTCTGATTTTGAGACACTTCTGTGGAATCGCATATTTTAAACCGTGTTCGAAATTTTTAGCTATAATATTCGCGGCGCTAGGTGTGGGGGACACGTCTTTTTTCGCGCTTTTTTGAACTTTACGGCAACTTTGAAAGTTTTGTTAAGGATATGATATACGGTTTCATTCCCGACAAATAGCAATCTTTCCAACGATATATCACATGCCCGGGAAAAAAAATATTTTTTTTCAAAATTTCGAGCTTTCGGCTCCCCGAAGGTCCAGTTTTAAAGTTGGAAGGCCGGATGTTCCAAACTAGAGAAGTATACGGGGATGCGCGTATTTTAAACCGGGTTTAAGATTTTAAGCTGTAATACTCGCGGCGCTAGGGGGGGACACGTCATTTTTTGCACTTTTTGGAACTTTTCGGCAACTTTACATAACTTTTGTAGCACCATTTTTTGATTTTATGAAAGGACTCCTGCATTTTAGTTTACATTTTGAATTTCAGCTTTATAGGTTTATCCGGTGGGGAGTTATGATTTTTTAAGTGATTTTTGAGGTCGTTTTATGTACCATATTATATATTCTTGACGGTTTTTGGGGTTTTTCGCCGCCCAGGGTAATCGGTAATCTTTAACTTATAGATCGTTTTAAAGAGAATTTTGATTGGGATTTATGTTCCAAATTTGAAGTTTATAAGTCAAGCTCTTCGTGAGTTATTGATTTTTATTTGATATTTTTGTCATTTGTGTACCATCTTATTAGGATTCCATAAGTTATTACAACGTAACAGTTAAGAAATAAAAATGTACCACGAGCAATTGTGGTGCGAGTTTGGAAACAAACGTAAAGGCAACCAACATATTTTTTTTGTTTTTGTTATTCATTTCATTTATTTCGTCTTCTTTATCTTATTTCCAATACTTGATATGTAGTATATCGGTGCATAGTACCGTTCATTTTGCGCGTTTCATTATTAATTTCTTTTTTTTTAATTTTATTTACATTTTTTAATTATTTCTTTTCTATTATATAATTATTTTTTATTTAGTCTTGTTTTAATTTTTTTTGTCACCTTCACGATTTCCTGATCAGCTAAACTTTTTGTTACAAACAACTCTTTTCAGGGCTACTTCTTTGTTACTTTACTGAAATATTTTTCGTTGAATTTTATTAAATACATTGTTTCGCTCGTGGTACAACAGCATGCACAAAAAAGTAAACACGTAACATTAATTTTTTGCAGTCAGCATCGAATTTAAATTACAACACTAATTAAAAGCTTATTAATGAGAACATACATATAATAATATAATTGTTCAGTTTCTGTAAGCTGAATAATGAACATTTACTCCACTTTGATTTGTTGCCGGTTTTGAAAAGTTAATGTTGTTGAAGAATAATCCATAAGATTGTTAAGTATATTACCCTGAAATGTATTATACATTTTATCTAATTATTTTTTACTTTTAGCTCATTTGCCTTTTTTAACTTTTACAACAAACTTTGAAAACGATACCACATTTTTACCGCTTCTACACTTCTGCATGAACAAAGAATTATTGAAATCAATCTGCATAGTTATACATAACCAAATACAAAATAAATAAATAAAACGAGTTCAGTCAAGCATGATGTTTCATGCGCGCAGGGTTACTCCGTATGTTAATTTATAGGTAACTACAATATTTATGTTTACATAATGTTAAATTCGAAGGAATTTGATTTTTCCGCTGCAAAGACGAAGAGGAACGTAGTTTTTTGCGATTTTTCGAAATCATCGCCATCTCAAAAATTTCGTTCAGGAAATGAAATACGGTTTCGTTCCCGACAAATAGTAATCTCTCAATTGATATATCACAAGAACGGTAACAAAAAATTTTTTCAAAATTTTGGGGACTCCGCGCCCCTTGGAGTCTAATTTTGGCGATGGAAACTCGGATGCTGGAAACTATATGGGAATCTACAGATTATGTATTCTTAAAAAATTCTTTGAAAACCAGAATCACATTTCATTTATAAATATTGATTAAGTGTTTATACTTATGTACAATGATAAATTTTGAAGTTGATATTTTCATTTCACATTTTTTTAATCTTTTTTAGCTGAGTTAAATATTTTTTGAATATCTTTTTGTGTTCTTTTCATATACCGTAATGTGTACATTATATTAAGATACGGGTGTACCACTTTTGAGAGACAAATTCTTTATTTCGAAATGACGGATGACTTTAACAGATGAAAGAAAGTGACATTAGAAGTTAATAACAGGGAATAAATTGTACTTTGGCAACATGGCCTCTTATCGCCATCAAGTTAGAAATGAAATAGGAAACTAGTGAGCAATTTTATGAAATGACTGTTCACTATATTAGAAAATCGAAAGCAGTTATTTTACAATATATTACACGTAACAATATTTTTATATACTGATTCACTCGATGTATTATCGCATCATAAACGTGTAATTTTTTAAAATTCACGGCTAAAAATCTTGAGATATCGTCATAAAGGTGTATTCCATTCAGTTTCATACACGTGTTTTCAACTTTACTGTGCATTCTATGTATTATTAAAATACAAATAGTATATATTTTTGGTGTAATTAAATAAGTTAAAATATTTTAAATATTATTTTTAGTAACAGAAGGAATATAAATTTATTACATCGAAATTACAAATATGAAAGTCGTCATGATAGAAGTAATGTAACAGTTATGTATCGGGAATTACTCGGAGCAATTGTCGTGCAAGTGTGGAAGCAAGCACAGAGGCAACCGAAATTTTCAGTAAAAATAACAAAAATTCACCACTGACTAAAATGGAAATAGAAAAAATGAAGGTAAGTAATAATTAAGATCTGGGACGTTTGCGGAGAGCTATAGTTAAGTAGGATGCATCAGACGAGAGCATTATCAGGAAAAGAGGTTTTGAAAAACTGTTAAAAAGCTAAAAAAGCCACACGGAACGAGAAAATTATTTCGAGAAGGTATGAGAACAAGTATATGAAACAGATCCACTATTTCAGCTGTAAGTGAGGTACATTGATTGTGTAAATAACTGACATTAAAATATTTTTGAGAACACGAACAAATTATTTGTAAGGTATAAGATGGTGTATTCTGATTATATATGCGATGTATTATATATATAAGTATTTCTGTTATTAGTTTTGTTTTAGTTATTCATTTCATTTGTTTTATCTTATTGTATTTGTAATGTAATATAATTATTACGGCGGTATATGGTACCATTAATTTTGCATGTTTCATTGTTAGTTTGTTTTTTTGTTAATTTTATTTCCGTTTTTCCATTGTTTATTTCTTTTTCTGTTATATCATTTTTTTTGCATTCTGTTATTTCAATTATTCCTTCTGTTTCTTTTCTGTCGCCGTTTCGGTTTCCTGATCACCTGAACGTTTTGTTAGAAATACAGTATTTTTCCAGACTACGTTTGTGTTAATTTACTGAACATATTCGTAGCAATATATATATATACCTATATATATATTTTTTGCTCTTTTTTATTAATTTTTTTGTTTTATTTGTAGTGCAAATATATTCATTAAAAGCCTGTATAAAACAAATAAGTGTTTTGAAAAAATTCCAAGTTCAACATTTGTTCTAAACATTAAAAAAAAATAAATAAATAAAAATTATTTGATACAATATAATAGTAATAATATGAAAAGACCATTATGATTATTTCTAAACAACTTTAAGTTTTTAAGGTCAGCATCAGATTCATATTTCAAGAGTAATTAAACACTCTTTAATGAGTATAACAATATAATGACTTGCGAGCTAAAAGCCAAATATTGAAAATTTATTGCAAGTTGATTTGGTGCAAGTTCAAAAAATTAGTGATGTTTACAAATAATCATAAGATTTGTAAGTATATAACTCTGATATATAGTACCTTTTATCAAATAATAATTTTTTTTAATCCCATCGTTTCACAATTTTGGATGTAAATATGTGTGAGTGACAATGAAGATATACTGCTCGACCTTTTTTCAGATATTCTATTTAATATATCCTGATTTTTTACTTTGTCCATCCAACTTACTTTTTCCATCCTTCAAAAGCTTGCAGTTTATCTGCATTTCGCTTGACATGTATATGAAATAAATAAAAACAAAGTAATAATAAAAAAAATGTTTAATAGCAGTCGAGCATGTTGAAAAAGTGACTGGATGTGTGTCTTTTTCTGCAATCGACTGATGTGGGTAGATTATTAACAAAATTGACAACGATTGGAAAGAATATTCTAAAAACAGTCGATACGGCGATTTCGGAAGCGACTGAAGTACGAACAGAAGACATGTCGATAACGCTGTGCTCGGGTGTGTAAGCACACGCGCACGGAGATCAGCTCACACACGTCAGCACTTGCCGAAACAACCATGTACAAACCAGCGGAATTGGAGAAGACGCGGAGATGTAACAATGCCGAAATCCGCCTAGATAGCAAAATGCCTCGGCTCGAGCCGATTGTCGTTGCACGACCGAGTGAGGTAAGGCCAAAATCGACATTTATAACTCAGCTCACTCCGATAGAATTATTTCAATAAACTGGAAGGTATCTGAAGAGGAAGTGATAAGCTGAATGAAATCCACAAATAGAAAGAGGAGGATCATTTCTTTTCTTTTTTTTTCTTGTTTGGGTTTTTCCCCGAGTTTGCTGATAATACACGATTACCCATCAACACGTGTACATAGCAGCAATTAGAAGTAACAAGGAATGGAATCTGACAAAGAATGCTATACTAAGGATGGAGAAGCAATAACAACCAACGTCGAAAAATACCAAACGTATGCATCGTGAAAAGAAAAGGAATGACATTGCCGAAGGTAGGAGCAAAAGGAATTAGCTGTCCCATACCATGGCCACATCTGCAAACAAACGGACAAAGGAATCTGGCTACAAATAATTAAGGAAGAAGAAACACGGGATGTTTAAAAAGCAGTTAGAGTCACCAAGCACCACAGTTATATAAAACACAGCGCTTACCGTCCGTAATCAATTATCCGAAAGTTCAATGACTTTCTCCATCACTATAAAGTAAAGTTTATAGTTCTTAATTAAGGAGGAACATTGCATTCTGTAAGAATCCCAGAAATGGGAGTAGATTTTAAAATGCCGAGACATAAGCGAAGGGCTGCGTTCTCTACTAAATCTGGTTTAGGGAACAGAGAACAGAAAGCATTGCTATACAATATAATGGGACGTTTGAAATCGAAGTTGCTCGCTTTATTTGTTTGTTTTTTTTTTGGGTGGGGGGGCTTTAATTAGAGCTAGAGCTTGCATTCTACGTATTATTTTGTATAACAATTAATTGTTAAAATTACAATCTATATTTTGTTCTGATAAGTTACGTCACAGGCACATTGGCAGTTTTTTAAAATTTTTAAAGAAAATTAATAACAAAACAACATTTCAGCGTGCTAGTAAAATAACGGCTACTTTTTATTGGCAATATTTAGAAGAATTATTTATCGGAACTTTCGTATCAAAAGATTTTGATGTTGTTAAGAAAAGTATTTCTTGCGATACATCATTTTCTTAATTTCTAAATTAATAATTTATAAATACAATCATTCTCGTAACTGTTGAATAACAGTTTTACAATATTCGGTTTCTACTCTCATCTATTTTTGATAAGAAATGAGTAACTTTGATATCGACTATCTAGTAGAGGAAGCTGGTGTAATTAACTTTTCATATATCGGATTATTAGTATTACATTTGTCCTTATTATTTTAAAATATCTATTTTCGGTCCTTTTTCGTTTCGTTACTTTCATAATTTATTTTTTATCTTTTGAATTAGATTTTATTCCTTTTACTTGTTTTTCTTCTTTCTTTCTTTGACTTCAACAATGGATGATTACCCGATAAGGAAAGGAGACTTGAAGCACAATATTACAAAGGAGAAAAGTACATAGGAACCAAGGGAAATATAATAAAGAAAAATACATTGACTCTAGACTACGCCTGGAGTAAAAAGATACATATTATTATTATTATCTCTCTTCAGTCATATTGCTCGATTCTGAGCGTTGTGACTACCTATTTGTGCATTCTAGCCGTACGGCATGCTCCGTCGTTAAACTAAAAAACGCAACGGAAGCTGACAACGTTAGAGTTATCTGTAAAACCTTGGAAAAGCTTTTTTATCGTTGTGGTCTCGAATTTTCAATTGAAAAGACAAAAATGATGGTTACTGGTAACAAGAAAACCACGAAGGTGATTAACAAACTTAGCATACTTAACTTGTTATATGAGAAACCTATTCCAATTGTAAAAAATTTTAAATACCTCGGAGTAATAATAGATCATAGATTTAAATTTAATAAACATGTAAACTACATAACAGATAAGGCGAACAAAATCTTTTATATGTTATTAAAAATTCAGCCTAACTTAGGTGGTGTTAACTACCACAACAGAGTGATAATGTATAATGGTGTTATTCGTGCGATCTTTAATTACTGCTCAAGTATTTATATCACAAATATCTCTGTTTCTGATATGAATAAAATTTTAAAAATTCAGAGGAAGCTTCTTCTGAGTGTAGGCTCGTTATACAGAACTGTGTCGATTGCCGCGGCTCCTGTTGTCACTGGAATCCTTCCGGCTGACTTGAGCATGCACCATGCTGCCTTATTAGCAGAATACAAAATGTTCCGAATATCACTTACCACTTCTTATAGATCGCTACAACTTTTTAACAACAATTTTAACGTAAACTTACAATATGATAATTTTCCAAACATTAATAATTTTAATAAATACATGAAAGTAATTATTTTAAATATTTGGCAAGAAAGGTGGAATAATCAAAATAATGGCAGACTAACGTACAAATTTTTATATGATATAAATGTAAGATTTAGGCTAAAGAAATTACTAAGAATTAATTTTTTTATAAGTCAAGCGTTGACGGGACATGGCAGTTTTGGTACTTACTTGGAACGATTTAAAATTACACCTTCTGACATTTGTCATTTCTGTCAACTTGGTGTTCCGGATACAGTTAGTCATTTTCTATTTGAATGCCTCTTCACTAAGGAAGAACGTTTGAAATATAATTTAAATGGTTACTGTATCGATAATCGAATTATTATAAATAATGTTAACGGATTAAACGTATCGAACTGTTGTGCATTCGTAAATTATTGTAATCTCGCTTTAAGGAAACGCATTACTACATAAAATATACCTAACGTTAAGTCGACTATATATTACGAATACCGTGACTAAGCCAATAGGCATCGCAGTCGCATAAAAAAAATAAGTATCGAATCTGTCTCAATATATGTTATAACGTCTAGGACAAATACGAATTAGGAGAGTGTATCATGTACCAGCGGCGTACCTAAATCCCTTTTTCTCCGGTGTATGTGGGGGGGGGTCAAAAAATCAAAAAAAATGAGCGAAAAAACGACAATAATATAAAGGCAATTGTTACGTTTTCTTAAATCGGGTGCCGTTTTTTTTTAGGATACGCTAATAACGAGCCATATGACAAACTGAAAAATGTCTGATTTTCGTTTTATTTTCAGTCTTTTCTTTTTCTTTTCCTTTTTTTTTTTTTGCAATAAGCCGTACGGCATAGGTAGTTTTCATGGCAATTGCTATATGCAACGCGAGTGTACACACAAGACTACATTCGGAACTGATTGTTACCACTTGTTATCACGCTACAAATGTAGTCTCGAGTATGTCTTCTGTATACTAACTAGCGCGCATATGATGGAATATGTGATGATCTGCTTTTGTCTTTCACGTGATTATTAGCGATTATTTAATGATTTTTGTAATAATTTCTGTCATCGTCTGAGATTGAACTCAAGACTACCGTAACAAAAGTCAAATGCTTTAGCAACTAGGCTTTTACAACGCTTATTATTATTGTATTATTGTGTATATTATATTATATGACTATTAAAGTATATATATATATATATATGTGTGTGTGTGTGTGTGTGTGTGTGTGTGTGTGTGTGTATGTGTGTGTGTGTGTGATATTATTTGTATAAAACATTGTACAACATTTTTGGAATAGGAAAAAGTATAGAAAGAGAAGAATGTGTTACTTTTATTTTGCATGTTGTACATATTCTTCCAGCTCATCTAACTTTGTGGCCACAATTGCAACAACATATCTCACAGTGCCAACGGCCAGAGAAGAGGGAACCACCTTCAAACATTATGTTTGTGATTGAAACACTGGCACCCACAATACTGACCGGAAAGGATATGAAGAATTCAGTATCCAACACTGTAGCCACATCTGCGACAACAGAGCCCACAATGCCGACGTGAAAATATTATATTTGAAGCATTGGATTTTTGTTATCTTATTTTAGTGGCTTTACTTGAGATATCCATAATTAACAAGTTCGTGTAGATTTTTGTCATTGATAAAGTTCGTTAATGACCGTTATTACAAAATGGTTGCTGTTATTACACTATTCGTTGAGAAATAAATCGTTTTTCAATTTAGTATTTCATGTTTTTTGCTTTTTATTCCCGTTTTTTTTTTTTTTTGTTTTTATTAATCCCCCTTTTATTTTGTTTATAGTATTGTTTACCACAATTTTACGATTAATTTTTTTCTATTATTGGTTTCCTTTTTATTTTATTTTCCTGTTTTCGGTTCGTCAGCAAAGGGCCTTCTCCCAGCAGCAACAAGAAAGGAAAGAACAGGTCAGAAATAGCCAGAATAAGGAAATCGAGCACTGGGATAATGGGCTGAGAGGGAAGTAGCAAGATATAAGAGGTGCAGTAAGGGCCAGGAAATCCAAGAGATAACAAATTAGAATAATGAATAGCACGTTCAGACGAGAGAGGAGGACATTTGAAGAAGATGTGGTTAGGATCACAAACAGCTTCACGATTCAGATGAAGAAGGTAGTTTGGAGAGCAAACAAATAATAGAGACAACAGCACAACGCTAAGAATGAGTAGGAAGACATGGCTGAATGGACAAATAAAAATAATGATTGTTAGGGAAGAAAAAAGCATAAATGTCTGACCAGAATCTAGTATGAAAGTTAACCATAGGAGTAGCAAGTTGAAAGCGGAGGCCTTTTATTGAAATGGAGACAGAAGGAGGAAGTAATTCTGGCTAAGGAAATCGCCATCTCATTACCCTCAATTCTCACATTATTAGGGACCTAAAGTAAATCAGCGTGGATAGAATGGAGAGCGAGACGATTGTAGATAAAAGATTAAATATGAAGAGTGATAAAATCGCAAAAGTGTATGAGAAAAGGAGGAAAAAGAGCTTGTAGGGCACTCTTAAAGCCAGAGATAATCAAAGATCAATAAGTTCAGCGATGAAAATGGTGCAGAAGGAAGACGAATAGACTCAAAGTAGTTAATGTCAGGAAAAATAAATGAGTTCCAATTTTACCAAGGTCTTTCGAACCATCTGTAAAAATGGTCTTGTGGAAAGGAAATAAGGATCTGATGGTACTGTTGACTTTCTTCTTGACTACAGACTTTGGAAGAGATTTAGCAGAAAGAGGAAATAAGATTGAGCGGAGAAGTCGAAGGAAAAGTAAGGAAGATCATTAGTCGAAATAATACGAGGTGTGGCTATTAAGTACCCGGACTGGTTCGACTACACGCGCTGTACGCATGCGTCAACGACAAACAACCGTCAGCTGTATATTCTGAACCCCCCCTCTTTGCCATGGTAACGTAACAGCTCTTGAGCATCACGCAGTTTGATTGTAGCTATCGTTTTTGTGAGACCTGTTGTGACGGTTTGCCGGGAAAATGGTGAATAAAATAATTGAGCAACGAATTGTCGTGAAATTTCACATGAAACTTGGAAAAAATGCTACGGAAACTTATCGTTTATTGAAAGGAGTGTATGGTGACGACTGTCTATCCTGTACAACAGTGTTCGAGTGTTATAAGCGATTTCAAGATGGCCGAGAAGATGTCGAAGATGATCCGCGTCCGGGTCGCCCAACCACGTCCTCAACGGATGAAAACATTGAAAAAATCGGTAAGCTGGTGCGATCTGATCGCCGGTTGAGCATTCGGGCGATTGCAGAAACTGTTGGTATTGATAAAGAATGCGTTCGGCAGATCTTACATGAAAATCTCAACATGAGGAAAGTCTGTGCCAAAATGGTACCTAAAAATCTCACCGAAGAGCAAAAACAAACTCGCGTCGATGTTTTGCACGGACACGTTGGAGGCCATCGAAAATGACCCGACCCTTTTGGAACGAATGATCACATGTGACGAGTCGTGGTTTTTCACATATGATCCGGAAACAAAACGCCAATCCATGCACTGGAAGAGCTCAAACTCACCTAGAGCAAAAAAAGCGCGCATGAGCAAATCGAAATTCAAAGCAATGATGATTGTTTTTTATGACATTCACGGTATTGTGTACGTCCATTGGGTTCCTGCAGGTAAAATTATAAATCAAAATTACTATCTTCAGGTCCTTACTCAATTACGTGAACGAATTCGAAAAAAAAGACCCGAATTGTGGAAGAACAAATCATGGCTGCTTCATCAAGATAACGCGCCGGCTCATTCCGCCTTATCTGTTCAGTTTCTGGCCAAACATGGCATTCCAGTGTTACGCCATGCACCATATTTGCCAGACTTAGCCCCATGCGACTTCTATCTCTTCCCCAAGGTTAAATCGGCATTAAAAGGCACGAGATTCGAGTCGGTGGAAGCGGTTAAAGAAAAAGCGGCAGAGCTACTGAAGGGGCTAACCAAAATTGACTTCCAGCACTGCTTTGACCAATGGAAAATTCGCATGAAGCGGTGTAGAGATAGAGGATGGGAGTATATTGAAGGCGATCATGCTCAATTGTAAAATAATTCGAAATAAATTTTTGTACAGCATCAGTCCGGGTATTTAATAGCCACACCTCGTATAAGACAAAAAGAACCGGGATGCAAAGAAATATGAGATAAGATAGGAATTTTCTTAGTAGTAAAGCGTCAGTTATGTAAAATAAGAGGTATGAAGGAATAGGTCTAGAGGACGTCAACAAGAGATATAGAAAAAGAAATTGATAGCCTAAAAAGGATCTGTGAATGAAAAGAAGAGGCGTTTTGGATTCATCAAGGAATGTGGGGACAGGAGAAGATTTAAGAGAACAAAGGCAGAGATGAAAGTAGAAATTCTAAATGATATCCAGTTTGTACAGAACAGATTTACAGGCGCAGCCATAAGTGAGAAATAATCAAATTTAGAGTAAATAATGAATTTATAAAGAGAAATAAGGAGGAAGGGGTCCCCTCGCCTATCTAGAAGGATAAAAGGCTTTTAAAAGGTTAAGTCCCTTGAGAGCAAAAGAAGAAAGAAAATCATTGTGCTCATAGAAGAACGGACGACTATTAAGCCTTTACGAAGAATGAGTGTAGATTTTAAGGATACAAAGACACTTGTTGGCTTGTAAGGACAAAGGACAAAAAACAATGCAGGGAAACTTTGAAGGAATAAGAAAAGAGATTGTTTCAACATGGTCAAAGAACAATTAACTTTCTCATTCACGTACCTTTAACAGCATTGGAGGAAGAGAAGAATAAAATGTTATCGGCAAAGAACAAAGAGTAGGAACCCATAGAGAGGGAAACAGCTGAAATGGTATAAACATTGAAGGGAATAGGGCTAAGCCAGGAACGTCGAAGAAGACCGCGAGAGACAATTTAAGTAACTGGAGAAATGGATGTAACAGTTCTGCATGAGATGGGTAATGATATAAATGAATTTCATAAAAATTCTGAAAGTTACCATTATATCTCGGAAAGTAGGAAGATAAATATTATCAAAGGCGCAGGAAACATCAATAAAAGGAGCGATGGTGTATTGTGTATTTTTAAAAATTTATATATATGAAAGACAAAAAGACTGACATAATCAGCGGGCCCTAAACCAAGACGGAAGCCGAACATATTAAGAGGAAGTACATTATTATGCTCCGGCCACCAGACAAGGTGCTTATTAAGCGTGCCCCCAAATAATTTCCTAAGACAAAGAGTCACGGAAACAGGATGTACATAGGATTTTTTCTTAGGAACAGGGATAATAATAAACAAGATTCAGGAAGTTTGAAAATAAAGCAGTTAAATATATGGTGAAGAATTTGGACAGATAGGTCAGATAGATTCTTAAGACCAAGGAATCTTATACCATTAAAACCAGGAGTGGTGGATGATTTTTAATGAATAGATTTGAATTCGCTGATATGGAAAGAGGAAGTTAGAAAATGGTAAGGAAAAGTTTTCTAGAAAGCGAAAAGGGAAGAATTCGTCAACGTTGGAAATGTAAGGAAGAGCGGCAGCATCGAATAAAAGGTAGCAGACTATTCACAGAGATGTTATAAATAGAAGGACGTTCAGAATATGGAAACTTAAATGCTCTGACCATTTTTCAAATTTGGGCTAGTGAGGTAGTCTTGTAAAGAAAAAGCAACAGTTTTTCGAACAAGACTTCTTTGTTGAGAACTTCAAAATGAATCTCGCTCTAGCATTGGCTTGTTTGTGCGTCAGGAAGTCTGGAGAGTAAGATTAGAACTGAATGCTCTAAATGTAGCGCGGCTGTGATCGAATATTCTTTGTTCTGCCAGAGGGATGAAGCTGTTCTACGACGATTGGGTACAGGAGAATCACAAGGAGGAAAGCAAACGAGAAAGCATTAGTAATAGAATTTAGGAATAAGTTGTATTGAGTTGTGAGGTCAGAAATATGTGAAGGTATAAAAAGCGCAGAATCAACTAAAAAATGGAAAAGATCCGATTGGTATTGGATAAATTTCACCAGGATAATTATGAGTTTTGAAATACGAAGAAGAAGAACATTCGAAGAAGTGATTAGGATAGAAAAGTGGTCAGTATCGAAGAAGCCTGAACGGATTGATTAGTTACGGTTAAAACGAGTAGAGGGAGATGAAAATGTCAAGATGGGCTCGTATAACAGGTGGGAGAGTGGTTATTAAGGAGAATTATATTGTGAGAAAAGATAAGATTTTCGAGAACAATACCGTAGGTATTATGGTTTGAGCAACCCCACGCGGGGGAGCGAGCATTCTAATCGTCACCAATGAGGAATGCATGAGGGGTAGAGGGAAAATCGCAGCTGGGAAAAACATGAATGGAAATAATGTTAAGCGGACGTGCAGAATTTAAAGGGATGGAAACGTGCACTTTGTTATGCTGCGCACACTATCCCTTTCCTTCCACCTCCCTATCCTAACTCCCCCAGTATGATCCATACTTCCCTTCTAAATCTGGCCCCAAAGCCTATCCATATCGCTTGTGTCTACAACCCTCCCACTTCTAGCCTCTTCAATATTCCGCTTTCCTCATTCCTTACAACTCTAACAGACTGATACGTCATTGGTGGAGATTGGAATGCTCATTCTCCCCTTTGGGGCTGTACTCGTTACAACTCCAACGGCTCTGTGTTGGAAGACTTTATCCTGAATCATAATCTCTTCCTCCTCAACGACCATTCTCCCACCTACTTTAAAAACACTTTCTCCTCAAGTTCCGCGGACCTCTCCTTTACCTCTCCCTATATAGCTCCTAAATGCTCCTGGAGAACACTTGATGGCACTTTTGGTAGTGATCATATTCCCATTCTCTTATCCCTTAATGACGTCTCTCCTCCTATCCAATCCAAGCCTCTCCATTCCTCTCGCTGGATTCTTTCTAAAACTGATTGGACCAAATTTCGTTCATTGATGGACGCTTCTCTCCCTCATATCCTGGCAAATTCTGATCCTATAGCCCAATACAACCTGTTCACTCAATCCCTTCATTCGTCCCTTTCTTTATCCTCTCCGCTTGTTCCCAAAAATCATCACCGAAAGGCCCCTTCTGCCTCCTCACTCTGCTGGAACGAAGAGTGTAAACCGGCTTTTAAACAAAGTACTGTTACATTCAAATCATTTCGTTCGCGGTCATCAATGCCCAACTTTCTAGCTCACAAAAAAGCCAATGCGAGGGCTCGCTTTGTTCTTAAAGCGGCTAAGAGAAATTCTTGGAAACAATTCTGTTCCACTTTTTCTAAAGACACGCCCTTTTCGCAGATTTGGAAGATGGCTAGGCTTTTACATCTCCCCTTTTCAAGCGCCCGGTACAATCCTCTCCCTCACTGCAACATCTTCTTTCCTTTATAGATTCTACCGCGCCCTCCTATGCTCCTTCTCGTGAGGAAATCTCGCTTCCTGTTCTTACACCCAACTCAGAGTCGCATTTCTTATCTTTTCCTTTCCGTTATGATGAGCTACTATCTATCCTTAATAAATCGTCCAATTCCTCACTAGGTTTAGATGGTATATCGTTCTTTATACTTAAAAACCTCTCCATGCTTTCATTGCATTCTCTTCTGAATATCTTTAACTCCTTCCTACTCTCCGGATCTACACCTAAATCCTGGAATGACTTTGTTATCATCCCTATACCTAAAAGAAATCAATCCACGTTCCGTCCTATTTCTTTAGCCTCCTGTCTTCGTAAACTGTTCGAAGGTATGGTGAACAATCGACTCGTCTGGTGGCTGGAACACAATGATCTTCTAATATGCTTAGCTTTCGCCCGGGGTTGGGCCCGATCGACTGCATCAGTCTTTTCCTATCAGACGTCTCTACAAAGCTTTCCTAGAAAGGAAATTCACTGTTGCTACATTTGTTGACGTCTCCTCTGCGTTTGATAATGTCCACCTTCCTACTCTATGCGCCAAGCTTCTTGGGCTTAATATTCCATCTAATTTCATCTTTCTTATCCTAAACTTGTTCCAAAATAGATCCCTCTTCCTCTCTACTCCCTCCCGTGTCATTTCCAGATGCATCCACCGGGGTCTTATTCAGGGATCATGTCTTAGCCCCACACTTTTCAATATCTATCTCCTTAATATTGCTTCTCTCCCTACGATTTCCTCCTCTCTCCTTTTCGCAGACGATTTCCTCATCTACTCCAGTTGTAATGATGTGGCCGCCGCCAACGAAGAGATCAATAACTCTTTGTCTATCCTTAGTATCTCCCTCTCCTTCTAAGTCCCCTTCTATGGTGTTTTCCCTCCGCCCCTACAATCAAGCTTTGGTAAATATTATTTCATCTAACATTCCGATTCCGCTCGTCAACTCCTTCTGCTACTTTGGTGTTATTCTCAACAGCCGACTGACTTTCCATGAACACATCAACTATCTCTACAATTCTGCCCTCAAAAGGCTCAATCTCCTGAAAGCCCTATCTTCATCCGAATGGGGTGGTGACCCTTCCATTCTCCTAATCCTTTACAAAGCTATAATTCGTTCCAGGATCGATTACTGCTCCTTCATCTATGGAAATTCCGCTAAATCTCTCCTCGCCAAACTGGACAAAGTTCAATATTGCCGCTTTCGGCTGTGTACTGGAGCGCTAAAATCCTCTCCTATTCCTGCTATCCTCTCTGAATCTGCGATACATCCGATTTTTGTTTTCGCATATTTTCTAATTAAATGTCTTTCTGTGTCCTCATCTAATCTTATCTCTTCCTATTTTAGTATTAAAAACCAATGGCGTTTTTTTCCTCACAAAATCCCAATCCTTTCTCTTGTAGCAGCTCGAGTCTCCAATTTTTCACCTTATGTCTTTTCTTATTCCAAGCTTCCTTACTTTTCCCATGACTTTTCCAGCATTTGGCAGACTATTAATCTCTTCTCTCTCTCTCTCTCTCCAAACCAGCTCCACCGCACATTCTTCAATCCAAGCCGAATTCCTCCACATGCTGGACACATCTTTCCCTTCTCATCTAACATTCTTCACTGACGGTTCTAAAAACGAAAATGGGGTGGGCGGCGCGTTTACCTCCCTCTCACTTAATCACTCTGAGTCCTTCGAGCTCCCTTCCTTCTGTTCTATCTTCACAGCGGAGTCTATCTCCATTTTACGCGCAGTCTCGTTCATTCCATCCATAAGAGGGATCAGTAAATGTCTGATTGTCTCCGATTCCAAAAGTGTTCTTCAAGCCATTTCTTCCCCTCCTTCTCATTCCTCCAATTCTATTATTCTTTTAATTCGTTTTCTCATATCCAATCTACTCTCATACCGTTCCACTACTATTGAACTTTTGTGGGTTCCTAGTCACTCTGGCATTGAGGGCAACGAGTTAGCGGACTTTTTAGCCCGTTCAGCCGCCCGCGATGGTCCTTTATTCTGCAACATTCCTACCTCGGACATCCTCCTTCTTTCCTCAGCTAATCATTCCCGACTATGGTCGAACATCTATCCTTCTCTATTTTCTAATCCCGCCTCTCATTATCTTCAAATTCAGCCGGTTCCCTCTTCTCAGCCGTGGTTTCAATCCTATTCTTATCAACGTTCCGCGATCATTTCCTTAATCAGACTGCGTATTAATCACTCCCTTCTACCCTCTTCACGTTTTCGTTTTTCCCTGTCCTCTTCTCCCGATTGTCCCCTTCATAATTCCATCTCTCCTCTCATATGTGATGCAAACCACATCTTCTTTGAATGCCCTGCACTTGATTCCGAGCGCTCTGTTTTGTACTCCAAAATCTTGGCACTGGGTCTTCTTGCTCCGTATAATTCTTCCTTTGTCCTTTCCTTTCCATCTCCACATATAATAAACCCTGTACTCCAATCTTTCCTAAGCTCTATTTCTAATCGTCTCTTTATTTAACCCTTTCCTTAATTTCTGTTGTTGTTGGGTGAATGCCGCTGGCGCGCCCAAAAACAAAAAAAAAAAAAATGTTAGGCTGATTAGGACTGGAAGAGGAATTAAAGGAGTCTTCGTGGGTGTGAAAGGAGATGCCATTCTTAATAAGCCCATAACCAACGCCGTGGTCACATCGAATAAACTTGTATCCCCTGATATTGATGATAATATTAGGACGTAGCTCTGTTTCCGAGATGTTTGTTGGCTCTAAGGTTCTCACAGTTCCACTGTAAGATGTTAAGAGAAACGAAACATGATGAATAAATGAAATGAATTCTAAAGCGGAACCGTTAGAAACAGTGGAAAAGTTCAGAGGAAATGGGGATGAAGAAAAGAAAGGTAAAAACATAAAGAAGAGAAAAAAATAAAAATAAAAAATGCAAATAAGTAAAAAAAAGAAATATATAAATAAATAAAAATGCGTGAAAAATGAAGGGAGTGGAAATACTGAAGAAGTACGATTTTATTTTTTCAATTAGCAGAAGCTTCGCTGAAGGATATATTTTCAAATGTCATTATTTTTTTTAATTCAAGTTGTTCTAGAAAGACTGAACACTAGCGGTTGGTGGATTCATGTATGCCTTCACAATTAAGACATTTTAATTGAGCTTTAGGACTAGGACACGCGTTTGTGAATTATCGCATTAACACAACAGAGTTTACTACGGCGAGTTTTTTCTGTATGACCAAAACGAAAGTAGGCACAACGGTGAATAGGAGACCTCACATTAGGTTCAACTGGACAACAATGATGAAAGAAATGGATGAAATTAGAGATTTTATGGGAAAGGAATTTAATTTTGATTAAAGAAATGGGACGGAGTTCTTCATCTTGTCTTATTTTAAGACGTCGTATGGAAATAACGGGAACCAGCGACGATATATGTCATTAAGAAAGTCATTTTCGGAGATATCGACTGCAATATCTCGAACAATACCAAATGAAAATAGGAGTGTACTGGGAATAAGACCCCTTTAAATTTATGATTTAAAAAAAAAAAAAAAACTAGTGCCTAAAAGAAATTCGTTGGTCAAAGAGATATCGATAAAAACTAACCAAAGCTGTTCCTGTCGGGTCGCACAATTTCACTGATTTTATTGAAAAATAACAATTTAGCAGCTGAAAATGGATGTAGGCTGCCGATATTTTTATCCGAGAGAGATTCTAACATAGTATGAATAGAACCAGTGAAGCTGCTGGGCAAAAGGTATCGAGCTTTACGCACAATTAAAATGTTATTGTTAGTGATGTTATTACTTTCGCTTGTAGTATAAACATTGTTACTATTATTAATATTAGTATTATTACTATCATTGTTGCCATTACTACTAACTATTATTTACATTTTCACTGTCATTATTTTCTATTTCCGTATCTTTATTGTCATTCTTAATGTTGAAATCTTCGATCGCGTTGCTTATAATCACAGAGTTTACAAAACTGACCAAGTTGGCTTGTGCGAGCCGAAACTCCGTAGCGGTCGGGTCTATACACATTTTAGGGATTAGTGAAACGAGATGGACTGGAAGCGGAAGAATGACATATAGTGGAAAAGGCAAGCACGAACATGGAGTTGCTGTTCTGATAAATACAAAAATAAGGAATAAAATTAGCGCAATAATTCCGAAATCAGAGAGAATAATTTTCATTAGATTCTAAGGCAAGCCTAAGCCATTTGTAATAATCCGAGTATATGCACCAACGGCGGAAAGCGATTTAGCAGAAGTAGACAAATTTTATGATGATTTGGGAGAGGTCATGAAAGGTGCGAAAAACAACGATGTAGTATTTCTAATGCGAAAGTTGGAGCGGACCACAGGAGTCCTGTGGCCGAAAAGTTTGCATTCGGTGAACAAAATGAAAGAGGGGAAGTGCTGGTAGAATTTTCCGAAAAACACAATTTAATGATATGTGTAACACATATTTCAAACAACACGAAAGAAGACTATATACGTGGACTAGCCCGGGAGATAGAACTAGTAACCAAATAGATTATATCATGGTTAATAAACGATACAAAAACACCGTCAAAAATTGTCACACGAATCCGGGAGCAGACTGCAACACGGATCACAAGATGCTGGTTGCAAAGTGCTGAATAGCTCTGAAGAGCCTTAAAAACAAAAGAGAGGATCGGAAACAAAGGCTAGACGTCGAAAAAATCAAAGTGAATAGAATAAAAGAGAAATTTCATGAAGAATTAGAAAGACAGAATCATAACATAGACGATAATACAAATGATAGCGTAGAATCGATATGGAGTGTATGGAGGGACAAGGTCATAAAGGCAGCCAAGAATGCAATACCAACAAAAAAGAAGAACAAACAGAAGAAATACTGGACTTAATAGATAATAGAAGGAAAACACAAGAACAAACATAGTCAAGAGTATAAACAACTGAATAAAGTTATTATAAAGAGATGCACGGCAGCGAAAAGTAAATGGTACACGATGAAAAGCACGAGGAGATAGAAGAACTACAGAAATGGTACAACGATAGAGAAGTACATACTAAAATCAAACAAATGATGGATACGCACCAGAAAAAGAGGACTGGAATAACATGTATGCGAAGAAAAAGTGGAAAATAATGTGTCAATAGCGAAACAAGCAGCACCAAAGATTGAAATATGGGAATTCAGAAATGCCATTAAGAGAGCTAGAAATAATAAAGCTGTGAGCGAAGACAACATTGCTGCTGACATAATAACACACATCACTCCGAACTATAAAAAAGAACTGCTGAAGATCAATAAGATATACGACTAAGGCATTTTACCAGAAGATTTTAAGGTCATAAATTTCATACCAATACCAAAGAAAAACGGCTCGCAGGTGTGCTCAGAGTATAGAACAATAGCTTTGATGAGCCATGTGCTGAAACTGATATTGGCGATAATAAACTCAAGGATAGAATGGAAATTGGACGAAAACTTAAGTGAAACCCACAATATGGCTTCGTAGCCAAAAAAGGAACAAGGGATGCAATTGCCTTACTAAAAGTGGTCATAGAAAGAACTTTGAATGCAAACAGAGAAGTTATTATGTGCTTTATGGATCACGAGAAAGCGTTCGACCGCGTTAATCATGACAAAATGATCGATATACTGAAGAATCACAATATAGATGATAAGGATCTATGTATAATACAATAAATGTAATTAGTATCAGTACGCAAATATAAAGATTGGCAATAGTTATTCCAAAAATAAATGTGAAATAAAGAGAGGGGTTAGACAGGGATGCCCGTTGTCACCGAGATTGTTTAACATACTCGTATATGCAGAAGAAATTATAAAAGAAACCGGAATTGAAAAAATGTAAATAAAAATAAACGGCCGCAGAATCCATTTATCAGATTTTTAATAACACATTAAATGAATAATTTCTTTTTTTTAAATATGTATTTAAGGCCCAGTTTACACACTAGTGTCTATCCCCTGAAACTCCTTATAGATGTTATCAGTACTTTGCTTCGTATTTGTTTACATTTTGCACTTGGCGAAAAAGGTTTAACACAATTATAACTGACTGAGTGAATTATTTGAATAGGGTAGAATTTTTAAATTACTCTTCAAATAAATAAATAAAGGAAAATTGTTATAAGTATTTTTCTGCCGTAAAACGCACGCACTATATTATAAATGTAATCAATTTTAAAATGACCATTAACATTCGGTTACTGATGTTATACTATTCATATTACACGAACGACATATGACATTCCTAATTCACAAAAATATGTAACATTACCTAGTTATATCTATTTAATAAACTTATTGTTTATGTTTATTATGTATTAAGTAAACTCCCGTAATCATAAAGCTTAGTCTCTCGAAACGTATCGGGCAGGCCCGGATTAAATATATGATAGACCCGGGGCTATGGAAATATTACGGGCCCTTTTCGGAAGTGACAAAATTATCAGTTTTATAGAATAACTAAATTTTCTTTAATTTAATTCAATTATATTATTTTGAATTTACGAATTAACATATAATTATTAATTTAAATAAAACTAAATATCATTTTCGATGCCAAAAAAAAAAAAAATATATATATATATATAATTTTAAACAATGAATTTTTCAGCAAATTTTAACCAAATATTTTCATAAAAGGATAGTGCGTGTGCGTGTGTTGCGCGTGTACGAACGCACACACATTCATACTGAACATTTCCTAATAACATAGATTCATACCTTAAAACAAATATCTGGTACGTTTTTACGAAACTTGAAATTTTACTATTACCAAGTTTCCTTGTCTAGGAGGAAATAAAAATGGATACAAAATTATTAACAAATAAATGTATTAAAAAGTGCACTTGCTTCTGTAAAGTTAATTCTATTTATTTGAAAAAAAGTTGATGTATACGACAAATGATAGATTAATTTTTTATTACATGTCGGAAATGGGTATCTCTTGCGGGCCCCTTTATACGGCGGGGCCCGGGGCTGCAGCCCTCCCCAGATACCCCCTAAATCCAGGCCTGGCAGGGGGATATAATAAAATTAAATAATTGTTTTATCGGTGTGTTTTATTTACTTAATACATTATATAGTTTTTAAAAATCATTAAAAATGAACCACTGATACATATGAAAAACAATAAATATAAGTCAGACCGGTTTCGTCAATTATTTAACATATTCATGGACTATGTGGAATAATTAATGAAACCGGTCGGGCTGTTTTATTATATTTATTGATTTTTATACAAATATATTAATCGTTCATTTTTAATGTTTTTTAAAATCTATTATATATTTTTGTGAAGTGTGAATGTCATATGTCGTTCGTGTAATATAAAACATATAACATTAATAACTGAATGTTAACGGTCATTTTAAAATTGTTTACATTTCTAATATAAAAGAAAGTTGTTTCAACTTGTTTTAATCATATTGAAAAAACAATAAATATGAAAAGGGGGTAACACTAAAAGTAGCTCAAAAAAATAGAAATTTTGTTATGTACACCACTACAGAATATTTAAAGGGTAATGAATTATATCTAAATTATAAATGAAATTAAAATTAACTTATAACACAAATCGTAATAGTATATGGAAATTTGGGAAAATGTGGTACACATTTTTATGAGATCATCTTTTCAAACGTATCGTTTTTTTCATCGCACCCCGGTTTACAAACTTTTCTAACTTCTTTTTTATTTCGTTTTAGTTGAAACGAATCTCAGTTGATGAGATGTATTCTTCTGGGGATTGACTACTTTATTAGTTGGCATTTTTGGAATTTTAATGTCGACAGGAACTTCGCGTAATTCATTTGTTTTTGCGCATTTCTTCAAAGCATTCATTATTTTTTCACGCTCCTCAGCAGTTTTAGTTTATAGCTCACGCTGCCGAGCTGCAACGCCCCCTTCTCGACCTGGCGAAAAACGCCAAGAAAAATGATAAACGACCCGTGCTATGGAACGCTGACGCAGAACGAGCATTTGAGCGTCTTAAAACAGTAATGACAAGTGAGTTATTTTTAATACATCCGATTCCGGACGCCGAACTTATCCTTATGTCGGACGCATCGTCTACCGCGATCGGTGCCTCTCTTAATCAACGTCATAAGGGAGCACTTCAACCGATTTCTTTTTTTTCGCGTAAACTTTCGGAAGCCGAGTGTAAATATAGCGTATTCGACCGTGAACTTTTAGCGATCTACGCCGCGATAAAACACTTTAAAGACCTCGTTGATGGACGCGAATTAAAAGTAATAACCGACCACAAACCGTTACAATATGCTTTAACGAAAAAGAAAGAAACTCTGTCGGCTAGGCAAACTCGCCAGTTACAATTTATATCCGAAACACTTCCAACATCGAGTATATTGAAGGGGACTCAAACATCGTCGCTGATTTCCTTTCGAGAATCGAAGAGGTGCACGCAACAACAATCCTGTCTCCTCAGATGTTCCATGAAGAACAACAAAAAGACGATGAAATGAAGCATTTCCTATCCGCAAGCCATCCAAAATTCCGATTAAAACCAAAGCCAATCGATGGTGTCATTCTTTTGGTGGATGAAGCTGACCGGATCTTTGTACCAGCGAGTCTACGAAAGGCAATCTTCAAGTCGGTACACGAGTTAAATCATCCGAGCGGTAAAAGAACCCTGATATCCGTCCGCAAACGATATTTTTGGCCCCGTATGAGCTCGAACATTCGATCTTGGGCCAAAGAATGCCTGGCTTGCCAGCGCTCAAAAGTGTCACGTCATACTTATTCAGAGTTTGGACGTTTCCCAGAAACTGGTCGGTTCGAACACTGCCATTGCGACATTGTAGGACCTCTACCGCCAATAAATCGTTACCGATATTTAATTACTTTTATCGATCGTGCCACCGGTTGGTTGGAGGTCGTTCCAACGGAAGATTCAACCACGAATTCGGTAGTAACAGCATTTCTTTCAGGATGGATTTCCCGTTTTGGAGCACCCAAAGTCTTAACAACAGATCGAGGCGCCCAGTTTACGTCAATGCTGTTTCACATTTTAACGCAGAGGATCGGTACTCACCACATCCGAACGACAGCATACAATCCGAAAGGAAATGGAAAATTGGAGCGAATACACCGAACCTTAAAACAAGCAATGCGCTGTCACGAAAATTCTTGGTACGTCAGTTTACCGCTGATTTTACTAGGAATCCGAACGTGCGTGTTAGACTCAGGCTATGCGCGCGCCGAGTTAACACTGACTTCATCATTACGCTTACCGAGCTAATTTTTCTCCGCACCAGCGGATAATTACGACCAGTACGAAATTCTGCGGTCAATTAGATCAACGCTGGAAACTGTACGCCCGACAAACGTCCGAAAACACTCCCGTGCAGTGTTTGTACATCCGGCCCTCGAAACGTGTTCACACGTATTTATTCGCCAGGATGCAGTTCGACAGTCGTTACAGGCCCCGTACGAAGGCCCGTTCCGCATAATAAACCGAAAGCAGAACTTTTATACTTTGGACATCAAAGGTAAAGCGGAAACAGTTCATCTAGACCGTCTAAAGCCAGCATTTGGTATGACAAACCACAACGCAGACCAGGAACAGGGGATTCACATCAGACCCTCTACATATGTAACGCAGGAAAGCGCTCCTTCCATAACTGAAAACGAAAGCAGCACAAATTTGCAGACCAATACGAGCCCAGCAAACACTCCCACGTCAACTGCTACGATACCACACCCGCAACGTACTAAGAGCGGGCGGCTTGTGAAATTCCCGAATAAATATTTAGAATTAATACACAGGTATCAAAAATAATAAGACTCGCTAATCGTTCGCCACTCATCAACCGCTCACTCCTCGATAATCGCCCAATCAATATTTGCCGAAATCGATATTCATTTTAAAGAGATCATCCTGATCCATCACATGCCGATACCACACTATGTAGACGGTAACATTATCCTGTGCGCTTTGTTTTTATTGAAATATGTTCTTTAATTTTGTTCGATACTTTATTTTATTGCTTTCTTCCGTTTCTCTCGTTATTTTATTTTTTCATTTTTCTCGCGACCCGATACGCTCACGTTAGTTTTAGATTTTATTTTTCCGCCCCAAACCGTATATTTACGGGGAGGGTGATGTAGGGACAGCGACACGCACCAGTACTCGCTCGATACACGACGAGTAGAGACTGTGCGAGTACACTTCTCTCTTCGCTGCGGCTAGCAGCGAAGAAACCAGTTTTTCTTACCTGCGAGGCGAAAAAGGTTATAACCGTTTTTTCTCGGAGAGTCGACTCGCCATCTTTCCGACAAGGCTATTATTATTATTCCCGCAAAGGCTCGTACAACGCATCTATGTCATTCGAATCAAAATAAAAAGTATAAAGCTTTATTTTACTCTTATTTCGTAAATAATCGTAATTTGTGGTGTATAACCTACCGGGGCATGTACCTCACAAGCTCATGGCTCTTTATACAACATGAAAAACATACTGTAGATCCTGTCATCTACAATTTAGCGAGAAAACAAAATTATAATTATATGTTAAACTTCTGTATTGCCTTTCTACCAAATTTAAATAATAAATTAAAATTATAATTTGGTAACATACAATTAAAACATTTAAAACCATAGTAAACAATTAGCCTTGAAATATTTTTGAGATCATCCGACCAACAGCCAACGTTAAGACACATAAATACGAGGGAAACTTATAATTAAAATGGCTTTGCAACAGAATGTCAATTTTAAAATAAAAAAGATACTGCTACTCTCTTATAATTAATCCCATTTACTATTTTATATTTATCGATATGTAACAACACCAAAACTTTTCTCTTTTGCTAAAAGTTTTGAATACGACCATCTCGAACATCTATCATTAGGTCGGGCTTGTGATTGTTATGAGCAGGATAGTTGCAGATGTTATTATTGTGTCTGTGTATGATCATTGTTTTCTGTAAAAATATACACATTGATATGTTTTTATTTTCAATTATTATATGGAAGAAATTTATTATTTATAGCTTCTATTTTATATACCATACATTATTTGTTTTATTAAAAAATCATTCATAATTTTAATTTTTATATTCCAGTTCTATTCATTAAAGATGAAGTATCTCATCAGTCATCATCCGCATACATAAAATATATATTTTTTTTATATTATTACATCTCTCTATGAATGCTTTATACGTTTTGTAAAATATTTTACCCAGTAAGCCTGCTGGAGGAGAATTATAATTATTACTTTTATTGCGCCATAAGAGATAATATTTTCGCAATAATTAAGGTATAAATTAATTGTATAAAACAATTTTAACGGAGTTATCTTTATTTTCACAGGCTGCAGATTTTTAAAAACATCTGATGATTATTTTTAACCGTACTTTGTTTCATTCTCACGACCATTTATTGTGACCTCTGCTCTCATTAAATCTTATCAATCATGTCCTCTAAATTAATATTATTGTTTTCGAAAATTTACCTCAAGCTGATCACGAACATATTTTCAACACTAGATATATATTGAATATTGTTATGAACTGCAGATATTTTTGAACTAAGCTCCTGCTCGCAGCACCATTTTTTATTTTTCCTTGTTCCGATTAGATACAAATGAAATTCCTGTAACTGAGCTCTGTTTATGAACGCTGTTTTGATAAAATTCACTATCAGGTATTACGAATACGAAAAAAAAAAAAAAATTGTACTTCAAGAAATTAAAACTTATACGAAACGAAAACCAAAAATTAAATAAATTAAATTTAATCGCAACGACTAGATAAAAACTTATACTCGATATACTGTAATATGATACCGACTAGAACAATATGTTCAATGACTGGACAGCAGAACGTGCGATGAAATTAACGACTGACTCGGAATATTATTCAGAGGTAAAATTACTGCACGTAACAAGAATAAACACTATACTTCCAAGCTTTCCTCAAGAATTATGAAATTAAACCGTCGCTCGTTTATTCGTTTATTTTCGTTAACGGTCACAGCAGTTGTCTCAAAACGCGTACAGTACACGCATAGCCCACGTATATTTCTGTTAGTCGAATAGATGTGGCCGCTTCAGAACTAACATACACATCGGAGATGCGCCCGTATATCTACCATCCCCGAGTATTGGGATTATCAGTTTTTACTGGATCGCAATAAGAAATAACTATTTACCACCGTTCAACAACCTTTTAATACGATCGTCTACTAAATCTTGCCGATGTTCGGCACGTACAAATTCAATTCTTTAATCCAGAGATAGCGTCAAAGAACGGTTTCTTGTATAACTTCGAATTTTGACGAAGCAAGCCGCTCCAGTTCGTATAATACTTTGATTATTATTAATTTAAAATTATAATAAACAAAATCTTTCTTGGATATTACATTATTCTATATTAAACAGAGAAAATATTTAATTTTTTAAGTATTATTTTATTAAATTGTTTGTTAATATATGATTAAATGCATTAAAAAGGGAGAAAAAACACATTTAGAATTCTAAATATGCCACTGACTTGCCCATATCTAAATTTCTCTCCCAACCGGTATTTGAGAAAGAAAGGAAAAGAAGGTTGTCCAAAAAAAATATTACGGTGGCGCAAAAAAAAAGTATATATATATATATATATATATATGATGTCAAATAATGATTTGCAAAAATCAAGTCTCTTTTATCCCAGAATTTTCAAGCGTTCGAAATATCCTTAATGTTTAGAAAAAAATTTGCTTTTAATAATGAACAAATAAAAGAAGCAATTTCATTCCACCAATAGAATAAATGCAACACGTTTAATTTATTATTATATATACACATAATTAAAATATATTTTACCTCTATACATAATTCAGAGTTTTTTTTACTATACCAATATTTTAGTATATTTAAATTTAAACTATCTTGGTAATTTTTTTTCTTTTGTTAATTAATAGTCTATTTTAGAAAAATCCCTCGTTTTGTCGTCATAAAACTCACTTTCGTTAGCTTTTTTTGGATATTTTCTTTATTTTATTTTACTTTTTTTTTTTTTTTAATTTGCTCATTACAGTTGACGTTTTCGTGTTCAAATAAATTACTTAAAATACCACTGATACACTAAATGTATCTTCCGTCATTCTAAAATACCGTTTCTCTATATTATGTCGCTTGAATTCTCCTCCAAAAAAAAATTATTGTTCACCTCAGAGCAGTACTACAAAAGCTTATCTAAACAACAAGACGACTGAATCCGTTTATAATGTGCGGAAATTAAAATAGTCGCTTCAAATTTACGTCTTTTTTTTTTTCACCATTTCACAGTCATTAACATTTTAATCACATGAAAGCAGACTACTGAAAATAGTAACAGATAAAAGCATCATACCAATATATTGTCCCGCCTTAGCGATGTAGTCATTTGTGACACTGATCATTTATTTCGTGAGCGTTTTCCCCTTTCTACTGAGTACTCCTCATTTATTGATTCTCAGTTTTTTAACTCCTTATTTCGCATCCGATAATTATATGTTCGCTGGGTCCCACTATTAGTTCTTTCATATTATCATTATCCGACCAAATTAAAATCCAACTTTTATTTTTATTGTTTCTGGGCGGAAGTTCTTGCATGACGACCTCCCTTAATAAAAAAGAAAACCAAGTGGACATAACCGTAAAAGAATCGGGTATATACAGAAAAAACGAATGTATTCATGCTTAATTTTTATACTTCACTAAACTTTTTTCTAATAAAGAACCAATGAAAAAGAAAAAAATACTGGTGTATTTTTCTATAATACTCCACTAATACAATCCATGCATTAAGCTCTTCTGCATACGGGTTGCAACAAGATGTTTGATTCACAATTTTACTTGTTAAGTTATACTTAAAAATTTCTGATGCGTATTTTCAAATTTATTACATGTTAAAAATAACAATTTTATCAAAAACCATATTTCCAAACAATGTAAACACCGTAAACTTGTAGGAAATATTCCATGATTAATCAAACATTTCTTGATTCATTTTTAGCAATTCGACAATATGTGTTTTTGTAGCAGAAATTACAGTGTACATTTAATCGTGGTTATACTGAACAATGGAAACAGAAGCAAAATTTGGACTGTATTTTTTAAATTGAAATCCTTACTTAAGTTATATATAATTTACAATTCTTTTAAAATAATAGTTTTAATTGACTATATTATTCTTTGTCAAACAAAAACAAATGTCTTACAAACGTCCCATAAAAACATTACACTTTATTAAATTTTTCGATATATCCCAGCTGAGCGTGTAATTCTTTTTGGAAATCGATAATCTTACGTACTTCTATCTGATTTTCCAGCCAATCATTGTTTGCGGAAATCTCAATTTCTCTTTTCTTAATATCTAATTTACGCAAGCTATTTTTTATATCATTCACAATCCTCTCCTCGTGATCTTTTAACCAGTATAACGAACCACATATAATACTTAACGACTTACCCTGTGAAGTTTACAATAAAAATTTGAACTCAATTAATACCAATTTGGATGTCTGTTGTCGATAAAATTTCTTATTTTCTTCACTCGTGTGTAAATATGTTCCGTATTATTTTTAGTTATTAAATTCGTGCACTAGCGCCGCTTTAAACGATCGGCCATTTTTCTAAGGGATGGCGTCGGTCTTTGTTTAGACGGCATGGCGATTTTTTTTGTTTGGGTCAGGCAGTGAGTCTACTGCAGGTAGTTGCGGATGTTGCGCGTGTGAGATTCTAGCGACGGCCTTTGTGCGTGTTTTGGTCGCGTAGATGTGTATGCACGTGGTACTATTTTTTCCGTTTTCTATTTTGTAAATTAAATTGTGTGAACGTTTAGTTAAAGTCGTTTTGGTATTATTTGTTCGTTATTTTCATGAGTTCTTGTTTTTGTTTCTCCGTATCGATATTTTGTTTTGTGACCCGGCGCGCATCGAGGGTCTTTACAAATTATTTTTGGGATTGACTACTTTCGAATATATCGCGTAAAAACTATTCGAGTTTAATTATTTCGGTTTTATTTTTCTTTATTTGAATTTTACTTACAAAGATATATATATTTTTTTTTTAAATTATTTTATTTACAACAATGTCTGAACTAAATAAAAAAACATACTATTTCTATTAATAGAACATTTTAATTGAAAAAAGAAACGAACGGTATTTCGGAAACAAATTGTAACTAAAAATTTCAGAAATAAATTTTTAACATTAGAAAAAAAAAAAAAAAATATATATATATATATATATTGCCGAGCGGATAAAATATAAATAAAACGGAATGTTAAAAAAACAGAAAAAAATATATACATATATAAAAGGATTTAACTTTTTGTGCGGAAATGAATTAAAAATAAAATCCATAAACTGCATATGATTTCAGTTTTACTTAATTCTGGTTAATCGATACAAACTTCTGAGCGGAACAAGAGTCGTATTTTGTATAACGTAATTATCAACTATTTTCTTTAAACGATGTCACAGCATTTTCATTTAAAATAATAGCTATTCTTTTCCATATTATTAAATACGCATATTTCATAACTACGGTAATTCGCGATAATTGTGCAATTATAGCGTTAATTTAAAGTAAAAACCAATCATGAATTTATTCTTCTAGTTTATAGTTATTTAAATTTTCAGAAATATACTGGACATTAATTTTATAGTTTATAAAATATGAGCTGAATGTAGAGATATATTCAAATGATTTTAGTATTCTGGTGATGAAATTAGGTAAATTAGAATCAAAATTATGTACTTTTCAAACTGATTGGCTTATCAGCATGTTTCATTATACTGATTACAGCCACATATAAAATTACTTTGTGCTTAGATAATTTAGTTGACCCTTCGTAGGTCGCGCATCTCTACACGCCGACGGTGGTTGGGTCGCGGGGAATCGCCGTAATGTTAATTCTCTTACAGCGTTGTTTAATTTATAGTATAGTTATCGCGGTGAAATTTGAATTAGTTTAAACGTCGGTATGAAATAAGATTTTATAATTTGTGCAACAAAGCAATACATTTTTTAAGTTTTTTTATTAAATAATAAGATTTATTCTTAGAATTACAATTATTATATTAATAAGTATTTTTTAATCATAAAATTGCATCAATATTAAATTTTTTCATTAAACTAACAATTTGAGATCAATAATCTTTAATTTAACATCACTTTTGTTTTATTTAATGACTTTTAATGGTACTTTTTAAAAAATTAATAATCATTTTATATCAATCATACTCAACTTAAAATCACTTTGCTTATTATTTCATACCAATAATAAATCGTTTAACAATCACAGTGACATTTGTAATAAAATAGAAAAACTAATTAAAATTTCTAATTTATATTACAATACTTGCACTGACAATATTTATTAGCCTTATGGATCGTGCGCTGTACGAGTGTAATTCAGCAGACGTCGGCTACATTGAATTTATTCATTTCGGTTGTGTATATTTGGCAACGTCGAGAATAAAATTTTACAACCTAGTTTGGTCGCGCTCACGGGGAATTGCCGTAATTCCGGGTTACTTTTGTCTTCAATATTCAATATCTGATTAATAGTAATAAATATTTTAGAAATACTTTAATTAAATGCTAAAAAGATCAAAGAAGGAATACCTAAATTGTTGAAGAATAAAATGAATTATTTTCTTTTATATTACAAAATAAAGAAAAAAAGCGGGGAATCGCTCAGCGCGACCAGCGAAGGGTTAAGATCGTTCTAAATTTATCAGAGAAGTTAATTTACGTGCACATACAATATATCGTTTCAAAATCAGTTGAACAAATCAAACGAATTGAACTGAAAATTAAAAATTTCAATAATCACGCAAATAGAACGGCAGATATTTTAAAGTACAGAATTGCTCGAACAATCTATAAAAATTTATAACTGATAAAGTAAATGAAAATTAAAGTTGTAGAACGGACTTAATAAGTAAACTGTAAACTATTACTAAATCGCAAAATATAACTTACCGTACTCGTAGGACTCTCGAAAATTCCCAACTGCTTATTTTCTATAACACTATATAAACTACTCATAAATTCTTGCTGAACTGAATGTGGCTGAAATGGAAAAATGAAATTTCTTCTTGGTTCGAGCGAATTCTTCTCTAAATATTCATCCACTAGTACAAAAATCAGGTTGATAAAAATAATTCTGTTTCCTATATTTCCTCTGGTTACATTTAAGTTTTATTCTTTCACATTACTCCCTGCACTTACTCATTTTACCGGTATTTATTCGTTATCAAATTTATCAATCAAACCGGTAACCAGGACTTAGTATGATAAGAACGCTGGACTAGAAAACAACGTTGCTGTTTGAACAAAGTGTATTTCGTTATGGACTATGATCTAATGACGTTAGAATTAATTATATGTTATTTTTATATATTTTAATGTGGAAGTGTAATGTGAGGAATCAAATTTTATACACATTTGGTACTTACAGTGATTGCGGTTTTTTACGGAATGTGGAAGTTTTATAGTTTCAATAGTTTTTTGTTTTTTCTTTTATACAAATATTTAATTAGTTTCCGTGAAAATATATTGTACATCATTCTGAAAATAAAATGTAAGTAATTATTTCTTCTTCTATTAAACTGGTTAATTTTATTCGTGGTTTTATTTTTTTATTGTCTTTCTCCATATTTGTTTTTTTGGTTACGTTTCGTGTATTTTTTCCTGTTCATGTCTGTCTTCAATGTTTAGTGGAGATGCTTTACTATTTTCTTTTTTTTTTTTAATCTTATTTATTGGGTGATTTTAAACTATTTTTCATTATCTTTTGACTTTTTTCGTGTTTGTCATTATGCATTTAGAAATGTCAAATTGTATTCAACTACTTCGATAATTCGTTAAAGTTTCTGTTCTTTTAATAATATTATATACACGGTTTTTAATAATTACTGTTAGAGTCATTGTTTTCTTGTTTAATTGAATTATGCTTTTTTAATTTGTTAAAACAATCTTTTTCAAATAATTGACTAGTTTGTTACACTCTAGTTTATTTTTAAAAAAAGCTTACCTTTTCACATAGGTTCTTCATTTATACAAATGTATCTTGTCATATTGCACATATGGGTAGTTACGATTGTCTTCCAATAATTTCGAAATGTTTATATTTATACAGTTATTTGTATATTTGTAATTGTTTTCGGAAATATGTGCCTTAGATCTCACACGTATTTTCGTCTATTAGTTTACTTTTTATTCCCGATTGTGTAATATGTGTTAAAATATGCGAATGTGTTTTTGGATCAGAAGGTATTGTTTACGGTTAATTTCGAAATATTAAAATTCCGGATGTAAAAATTATATTATTCAAAAAAAACACTCGAAAACTACGTAAGTCTAAGCGGACTTTTACGAAAACAAATACGGAGTCCTGAAAAGGACTATTTGGTCAAAAAAATGGTTATGAAATTCGAATTTAAAAACATTAAAATACGGGATGCACAACGAGAGTGACAACGGGAAAAAACAAACGAAACACGTGGAAAAGAAACAACAACAAAAAACGGACTTACTACCAGTAACGCTAATCAACAACAACTCAGGTAAAAAGGACTCGATCGCGAACGGTTGACGAGCGGCCATATTAGTGCCGCGGTAAACAAAAATGGTGGTTAGATCTAAATAACTAAAAAACGTGTCTCTGACGAGAAAATAACACTAAAAGCGAAATCGTTAAGCGGACGCGGCGTTTAAAAAATATTAAAAATAAATTAAAATAAATAATGATTGAAACTGTGCAAATCTACTCTAAACAGCACTCCCCCCCCCCAGATGAACCGGAAGGTTCATTAGAGGGTAATGATACCATTTTATCTTCTCTTGTGATAATCGCGTGAGCGGACTGTGTTTGCTGAGCTTACGGCCTTGCTTTAAGCGATAACGTTCATCCGGAAACGAGCAATTCTGGACGATGCGGATAATCGCGGTACGCGCCAACTCCAAATCATTTTCGGACAGCCAACGATCCTTTGATTGCGTAAACGATCGGGACATTTTCCAGTTGCGAAACAATTTAATAATACGAGCTACAACACTACGAGTTTCGGATGTGCAATCTGGATACACGATACCGGTAAGATCATATTTAAAAGTGCTGTCGCGCAATAAATCTGGGCCGATCAGCCATAATTCGGAGCAGGATAACGAGGAAACCGATAAGCCACGGGTACCTAAATCGGCCGGGTTTTCTTTGGTATTGATATAACCCCACGAATCGAGAGGAACGATTTCAAGAATTTTTTTTACACGGTTCGATACGAACACCTTTAAACTGTCCGGAGGTTTAGACAACCACGACAAAACTACCAATGAGTCACTAAACGCGTACGTCGCATGTATATTCAAAATTTTACTAACACGATCCAATAAATTTGATAGTAATAGAGCGGCCTGTAACTCTAACCTAGGAATCGTCCAATCCTTGATCGGCGCGACTTTAGTTTTCGCACACACGAAATACGATGAAATTTCGCCCTGACGGTTGACGCAACACATGTAAACGACTGCGCTATAAGCCTTTTCCGAGGCGTCAGAAAATCCGATTAATTGTTTGGTCACGACATCCAGTAACGGAGTGTATGTCCGTTGTACTTTCAAGTTTTCGAGTAACGGTAATTCTGCGACATACTTTCGAAATTCATTTGATAATGCTTCAGACACGGGATCATCCCAACCAATTCCTTCTTTCCACAACCGTTGAAGAAATATTTTCGCTCTTATGGTAACGGGCGCGACAAATCCGAGAGAATCGAATATCCTTGCGATCTGAGATAACAGAATTCTCTTAGTTATCACCGGCGGAGCCTCGAATGAATTATCTTGTAATTTTATACAGAAATTGTCGCTTTTTGGAAACCAAGAAAGGCCTAATAGAGAAATAGTTTGTTCATGGATTTTTACAATATCGCTACTTTTTACTAATTTCGGATTAATCTTAATTAACAAATCGGAAGAATTAGATTGATATTTTCTTAAAACGAAACCGGCAGATGACAGAATATCGTGTATGCGTTTCTGTAAATTAATAGCGTTTTCTACGGAGTCTGCTCCAGTAAGTAAATCGTCCATATAGAAATCGTTAAGTATTGAATTAGCTACACAAGGCGAGGAACGTACGACCGATTTACCAAGAATTTCGAGACACTTCGTAGCTAAAAACGAAGCAAGCGTAGTTCCATATGTAACTGTATTTAAAGAATATTCCTTTACCTGGTGAGCGGTTTTATCGCGCCAAAAAATTCGTTGCCAACGTCGATCATCTGCATGAACCCATATACAGCGGTACATTTTTTCGATATTAGCTGAAAACGCAATTCGATGACTCCGAAAGCGTAATAATACATCAAATAATTCGAATTGAATAGTCGGACCTTTCATAAGTGTATCGTTCAGTGACAGTCCGCTTTCCGTTCTAGAGCTCGCATTGAAAACTACTCGAAGCTTGGTTGTGGTGCTATTCGGACGAAAGACAGCTCCTCGGTGCGGTATGTAATAAGCATTCGGGGAAGCACTGTCGGTCAAAGTGGACATATGACCCCCAAATCTTCGTACTCAGCCATAAATTCGGAATACAATTTTCGCATAGGTTCGGCTTGCCGCTTTTCGGAACGAAGTAGCTGAAAATAAGCGCATTTACGATTATCTTTAAGCGATTTCGGATCGATTTTGAATGGTAGTCTTACGGCGAATTCCCCGTTTGATTCCCTCGTCTAAGTGTTTTCAAAATGCCGAACACATTCTGATTCCTCCGCAGTTAATTTTTGTGGCGCACAGTTTATATTTTCTGTGTCCCAAAATTTCTTTAATTGCGTATCAATCTCAAGTGAAGTTAAATTACTATACGAAGCATATGAAGGCGACGCACTATCCGATTGTATATTAGAAGGTAAACACCCGCTTAATATCCACCCAAATTGGGTCTTCCGGAAAGTTAAATCGTCCAATTTTTTCATTTCGTTACACAAGCAAGATTCGAAATATTCAGCGCCCAACAAAATATCGATATTTGAGATATTAACAACGATGTCATTATAAAATACCGGGTCTGCTAATTTTAATTTTACGGATCGTTTACGAACGTTTTTGAAAGACAAATTCGTTACTTTATATGCTAAAGCCGTTGCGGCGACTACGTCCGCATTAACGTTCAATTGGAAATTTACTGTTCGGGATTTTAATTTTAAAAAACACGAATGACGCGAAAAAATTGAATTGTTACCGACTCCTTTTATTGTTACATTATCTGAGGAATTTGAAGTAGGTAACCGGAACTTCTTGACGAATGCATCGGACACCAACGTAGGCTGTGAGCAGCTATCCAGTAAAATACGAGCGACGCCTCTAATTCCATTGCATTCAAAATTCACCATCGCGGACGGAAGTAATATTATTTTTCTGGTTGACGATGACGCAGGATAAACTTGAGGCTGACGATGTACTATTTTGGGAAGAATTCATAGACGCACTATTCGATTCTGGAGTAACGTTAACAGACTTCAATCGGGTTTCATTTCCAAAATGCAATAAAGTGTGGTGCTTTCCACCACATCTGAAACATAACTTGGACGTGCAATTAGCCATGGAATGGCCTATTCGGAAACATATAAAACATCGGCGGTTTGTTTTAATTATTTCGTAACGCTCAACGGGCGTCTTTCTTTTAAACGAATCGCAATCGATTAATAAATGTTGTTGTATACAAACGATACAAAGCGGTTTTGCGGAAACGAAAAAGGAATTTTTCGATGTCGATTTCGGTTTTACCTGGCAATCGACTTTTCGGGATTCTAGATTGGAGGCTCGAACCTCCAGGAAACTTTTCAACGAGGCGAAAGACGGAAACTTAGTCTGGTCGAATAACGTATTTTCGAAATCGTCACGGGTTTTGTCATCAAGACGCATAGAAACGAAATACGAAAGAAAAGAACTCCAATTGTCGGGGTTTTCGCTACAAATTTTTAATCCCTTCAACGATAAATCGACCTTATCGAGCATGTCGCGAAGTTCGTTTTCGGAGGCAATTTTTTTAATGGAAAACAGATCGCGAAAATGCATACGGATAATCAATCTGTTGTTGGCGTAGCGATTTAAAACCCGATCCCAGGCTTCAACATACGCCTCGTCCGATAGTCCTATGTCCTGAATTAACGCGGCTGCGTCCCCTACTAGAGCTTGTTTGAGGTAATACATTTTCTGTATCGGCGGAATATTAGGCTCATGGTGAACCAGATTTTCGAAGAGCGATTTAAAATCTAAAAATTTTCGGTAATCTCCGTCGAATTTGGGGACAACAATTTTCGGTAATTTTGCAGAATTCGAATTTCCATTAGAATTATTTATAAGCGACGTCTGAGTTATCGAATTAGAATCGAACTTACCTCGAATTGTTTTTATCTTTGCTGCTGCATTATGTACCATATTCTTAACGGCAATTTCTTCTTCTAACAATTTTTCTTCTTCCTGGTCGAGCTTATTAGCATCGGAACTTTTCTAGTTTTTTGTACAATTGTTCAATTACGTCGATAAACTGATTTTTTAATTCAACCAGCGTGGTCAAATCAAGTTCTAGTTGGTTACAAACTTCGCTGTCGATTTCACCGGAACTGACTTTTTCGATTTCGTCAACGTGGCGAGTAATTCGACGCTGTACAGTACGTAACTCACGTTTTAAGTCTTTTTCCGAAGACATTTCGCGAATGACGCCGATGAAAAATTATAAATAAAAATGAACAAAATCGACTTACGTAATTAACAACAAATCCACTGGTTTTACTTTTTACATCCGGCCCGGAGGACCAAAAAAATGTTTACGGTTAATTTCGAAATACTAAAATTCCGGATGTAAAAATTATATTATTCAAAAAAAACACTCGAAAACTACGTAAGTCTAAGCGGACTTTTACGAAAACAAATACGGAGTCCTGAAAAGGACTATTTGGTCAAAAAAATGGTTATGAAATTCGAATTTAAAAACATTAAAATACGGGATGCACAACGAGGGTGACAACGGGAAAAAACAAACGAAGCACGTGGAAAAGAAACAACAACAAAAAACGGACTTACTACCAGTAACGCTGATCAACAACAACTCAGGTAAAAAGGACTCGATCGCGAACGGTTGACGAGCGGCTATATTTGGTCCTTTTTTTTGCGTAGTGCCGCGGTAAACAAAAATGGTGGTTAGATCTAAATAACTAAAAAAACGTGTCTCTGACGAGAAAATAACACTAAAAGCGAAATCGTTAAGCGGACGCGGCGTTTAAAAAATATTAAAAATAAATTAAAATAAATAATGATTGAAACTGTGCAAATCTACTCTAAACAGGTATCAAACAGCACAACTAATTTTAGCAAATCCTCAAATAAACACAATAATTTTGCACACTAAAACCTAATTACAATAAGAATTAGAAGGACAACGTTAACACACTTTAATATGAAAATTTTAAAAAAATGACAAACTAACGACATTTTTTCTGCTTATCTATGCGGGTTGTGTAAGGAACCTGACAACTTTATTATTGAAATCTGACCAACTTCCCGGACGCAAATAAAAAAAAACAATACAGCATTAATATGTAGAAGAGTGAAAGTTAATAACGCTCTATTTTTTAAACACGATATTTGATAAATGATGCCCCCGTTTTATTGGCAATACAATTTTCTAGACTTTTTACAAAATTCTTAGACACTTCCTGCAACATTTCTCAGGGAATTTCGGCAATTTCACGGGGAATATTATTCTTTAACTCGTTTAAGGCCCCCTTAGTTTGTTGATATAAACTTTTGATTTTAAGTAGCACAAAAGATAAAAGTCGCAACTTGATAAATCCGGTGATCTCGGCGGCCAAGAAAAAGCGGTGTTTCTGGCGATGATTCGGATACCGAAATTTTTTTCGCAACAACGCCAAAGTCATATTTCAAGTTGCGGCTATCTGCTGAAACCAAGTGCGGTTGAGACGATGTTTGCGCTTCAATTTCGGTATAAAAAATGTCCGCAACATGTGTGTTCACCATACTGTCGAATAAGAACCCATCCCAGGAGCAGTTCGAACTGGATCGATGTTTTTAGGCGTACGGACAGTCCGGGCATGGTCCAGAGGTTTGGTTTTATTCATAGAACCCGTCTTATCGAAATTCATCGCTCACGTTTTTACCGTGTTTCACGAAGGTAGCGGATCTTTTGGATTTAACTCGAAATGTTTTTGAAACGCACAGATAGTTTTAATGTGTGACCGATTCTCAAAGTGCGCCTTAAAAACAAACCGACGGTGTACCACGTTCCACGAATCCATGTCGAGCAACTACTGCAGAAAAATAAACCTACATTCATCTACTTTCTGTTGCCGTGTTGCGTTTCTCCCTCCCCCCACTAAGTGCAGTGTTACCGCCAAGCAAAACTTGTCGAGTTCCTTTGCGCAACCCTGAACTATCAAAAGTGTTAGTAATGTCTAAGGTTAATTAGCATACATTATACGGTTTTTATTCATAACATTTAATAGTTTGTGAAACATTAAAGATAGCTAATTCCGCTGACTTATTTTCAAGAGCTCCGTATTGATCGTTATTAATTACGCTATTTCTACGATTGAATTCCTTTAATTTATTTAATATACTATTTTTAAGGTTTTTAATTAATAAAGGATATTTCAATGTTATTCACTGTTACGTTATCTGAAATACTAGTACTAGTAAAGGTAGGTGTAAAAGAATCTGATCTTAAATACAATTTAGTACTCAACAAATTAACTTTTTTTCATCAGAATAAGCGCATGCATCTAATGTAGGTATTTGAGCTGGCTTATTTTTAGGATTTCGTATACATATAATGTACGGAATCCTAATAAGATGGTACACAAATGACAAAAATATCAAATAAAAATCAATAATTCACGAACGGCTTGACTTATAAAGTTTAAATGTGGAACATAAATTACAATTAAAATTATCTTTAAAATGGCCTATAACTTAAAGATGATCGATTAACCTGGGCGGCAAAATGCCCAAAAAACCGTCAAGAATATATAATATGGTACATAAAACGACCTCAAAAATCACATAAAAAATCATAACTCGTCATCCGATAAACCTATACCGCCGAAATTGCAAATATAAACTAAAACGCAGGAGTACCTTCATAAAATCAAAAAAATACGGTACAAAAGTTGTGTAAAGTTGCCTCAAAAAAGTGTAAAAAATGACGTGTCCCGCCTAGTTCTAGTTGAAAATTTTGAACGCGGTTAAAAATACGCGCATCCCCGTATATTTCTCTAGTTTGAAATATCCGGATTTCCAACTTTAAAACTGGACCTTCAGAGCGCCGAAAGCTCAAAATTTTGAAAAAAAATATTTTTTCCCCCAGGCATGCGATATATCGTTGGAAAGATCGCTATTTGTCAGGAAGGAAACGGTATTTCATTTCCTTAACAAAACTTTCAAAGTTGCTGTAAAGCACAAAAAAGCGCGAAAAATTGCGTGTGGTCTAGCGTTGCGAGTATTATAGCTAAACATTTTAAACATGGTTAAAAATATGTGCTTCCACGTATATTTCTGTAATTTGGAACATCCAGGTCTCCAGCTTTAAAAATAAAACTCCGGGGCTTCGAAAGCTCAAAATTTTGTAAAAAAATATTTTCTCTTCCGGGCATGTAATATATCGTTGGAAAGATTGTTACTTATCAGGAACAAAACCACATATCATTTTCTTTACCAAAACATTAAAAGTTGTCGAAAAGTTCAAAAAAGCGCGAAAAATGGAGTGTCCCTCCCTTAGCGCCGCGAGTATTACAGCTACAAATTTTGAACGCTGCTAAAAATATGCGCATCCCCGTTTATTTCTCTAGTTTTGAACATCCAGGTTTCCAGCTTTAAAATGAAACCCTTAGGGCGCCGAAAGCTCAAAATGTTTAAAAAATATATTTTTTTGCTGAGCTTGTGATATATTATTAGAACGATCGCTATTTTGTGGGGAACGAAGCCGTATTTCATTTTCTTAACGAAACTATTAGAAATTCACCAAAAGTTCATAAAATCGTGAAAAATGACTTGTAGCCCCGCTTATAATTTATGTATTGTAGTTCAAGATTTTGAACAAGGTTAAAAAAATGTGTGTCCCTGTTTATTTCTTTACTTTGGAACATCTGGGTTTATAACTTTAAATTTGGACCCTTAGGCGCCGAAAGTTCGGAAGTTTCATAAATAATATTTTTTTTTCCGGTCATGATGGATGAAGAGATCGTTATTTGTCGAGAACGAAACCATAAGTTATTTCCTTAACGAAACTTTCAAACCTTGATGTTCCAAACTTGAGAAATATATGTCGAAGCGCATATGTTTAACCGTGTTCAAAATTTTTAGCTGTAATACTCGCGGCGCTAGAGGGGAGGGACTGTTTGAATTTTTTGGCAACTTTAAAAGTTTCTAAATACGGTTCGGAATTATGTTTAGAGACTCTCGTGGAGCTGGCGTGCGAATTTCGACTGTTACTGGTTGAATATCGGATGGTACCATTATCTGTTGAAATTTAATATCCGCACATTATTTCCCCATGCGCACGACTAGCAAGCACCGGATTTGATTTGAGAACCTTATAGTGTTTTAATTTTAAATGTTGGTTTTGTTTTAAGTGGGTTTCTTGAATGCACGGAATAAACGGGTTTGTTAATCGGTGTTATTTTTCTTTTGGCTTTATCGGAATACGAGACTGCAGCGGTTTTTTAGAATTTGGTTCGGATTGTTATAATTTGCGTTAGTAATGTTAGTACGAGGGCTAAGAAACGGAACGGGATCGCAGGATTCGGTTTGGTTATTTTCATTACTGCTTCTGTTAGTGTTGTTATCAACTGTAATAAAAGGAACGGACTCACTGCATCATTGCCTAGGCAGGACGTTCGCTTGATAAAAAACAGATTCGAATAGTATTTCGATTTGTTAAACAATTTAACGTACTATGCTAGTAAATAAATAAAAAAAAAATGTTTAATAATAGTCTAACGTATTGAGAGAGTCGAAAGAAAAAACCGAATTGTTAATAAATTATTTAAGTAGAACGACAGTCTTTGTCACATCGCGGAACTATATCGACCTTTTTTGGTAAAGTAACCAATTCGTCTCGCAACCGAAAGAAGTTTGATAACAAAGTAACCAAATCGCCTCGAAATTCGGTTTTCAAATTAGTGACATTTACAAAATTCGTAAACTATAATTTCGATTATCGTTTCTCCCCCTCCCGTGCGACGAGAATACAGGATGAAATCACCAACGTACACCAACCTGCCAACAGGGAACACCAACATTCTAGCAGCCGCAACAGAGTGATACGTAGCATTAATATTATTTCTAATTAATATTTTTTGCGTGTTTTCGTTTATATATTTAATAAATGTCTTTAACGGTCGGCCATTCAAGAAAGATAGGTGTAGGGATTAATGTAATTATACATTTTAAAAAATCATAAAACCTTAATATTAGTATTATTAAATCTAAACCAATAATTTAAAAAAATAAATAAAAATGAAATAAATAAAAAAAGGATTTAATTAATTTTTCTTCATAACCGTTACATTGCACTTCAAATTAGTCTAAGTGTTCGATTCAAATTAGTATTTTGCTTTACTGTTTTAAATTATTATTAGAAAAGATCTCTGAAATTTATTAAGATATTAAATTGAAATAGTAAAATAAAAATAGAAATTTATTCAAACAAATTTTCTTGCATACTAAATAATTATAGTCATTGTTAACTTTCATACGGAATCCTCAGCACATGAAACCTCATACTTGACTGAACTTGTTTTAAAATAAAATCTTACATTTTAACCGAATACTGTCTTTTCATATACTAAATTTTTCCAGGTTTGTAGTTTCGCCTGTTTGATTTTATGTTTGTATTCCTTAAAACTTTCTTTATAAGTAATATATAACTTTACTTTTAATACAGAACTTTTGCAATAACATAATTTCTTATAATATTTACAGTTTAATTGTTTCTGGTATTGCAAGTTACTAGTCCACCGTTTTTCTTTTAATAGTTTTAGAATAGGTGGGCTAATGCTGTATTAACATAAATTTAAAATTGTGAAACCAATTATTAATATCAGTTATTAAAGCGCATTGCACAGTTAAATCTAAACGAGAGCCAAAGTTAGTGATGTTTAAGTTTAATTTGTTATAATTTATTAGGGTAATCAGATCAGTTGTAGTATTCTTTTCAAGGTGTAACATAAAATAAATGTAAAAATGGTCGGTGGCATTTAATTCTCTTCTAACTTTCCAATTTAATATGAAATCAAATATGCTATTAGTTACTAAAGTTAAGTCGATTGTGCTTACTTGCCTTTTCCTTTTAAATGTATGGTCATCTTTAATTTTAATAATCGTAAGTCGAAAACTTGTATTAACTTTAAAAGATTTTTGCCTCTTGAATTATTTACTTTATCCTATAGAATATTACGAGAATTTAAGTTTCCTAGAAGTACTAATTGATTGATGTTATTGATTTAAAAATTGAAAATACATTATTGACACTTTGTTTGGTGGAATGTTATTGATTTAAAAATTGAAAATACATTATTGACACTTTGTTTGGTGGAATGTAAGTTGAGATAAATGTTATATCATCAAATATTTTAATAATGCAATGTTGTATAACACATGCATACAAACGAATTAGAAACGTGTATTTATTAGAATAATTTGGTTTGGATATCAATGATATCGTTTGCACTCGTTTTAGAGTGTTTAGTTAATTTATTTTTATGTTTCGTAAACTTGGTTTTTATCTTCTGTGTTTTTAAATCGTTATAATTATTTGAAAATATTTTCAATATTCCATTTATATCGTCGGTGAAACTTCTGACGGTAGGTAAAGGATATTTTAGTCCACTTACCATATCCATAAGCAGCAGGGTCGAATCTGAGCCCTCCCCCCAAAATGTCTGCAGAATCATAACTGCTTGAATTAAATGGACCGAAATTCAAAATAAATTTATTTGTTTTCAATTTTTGACAAAAGAAACGAAAATTAAAATTTTGATGAATTCTATGAAAATTACTATTTTTTATTTGTTTTTATTGTAGTGTTCAAATATTTCGTATACAATAATTGACTACAAGGCTTTAGCATACCATTTATAAATAAATCTAATTCATGATAACACACACACACATATATATATATATATATATCTTATCCTCTTATAGTGCCATACTCAGCTTCTGAGCGTCGGCGACTACCTATTCGTATGTCTCAGCTGTATAGATATAGGTAGTATACTAGGCAATCGTTATATGCAACGCGAGTATACACGCGCAAGACTTCATTCGGAACTGATCGTAGTCGCTTGTTATCGCGCTACGAGTGCAGTCCGGTGGTATGTCAGCAGTGTACTGACCTAGCGCGCATATGATGTTGTACGTGGTGGTTTGCCATTGCCTTCCACGTGATTATTAGCGAATATTTTATTTTATTTAATTCTTTGTAATAAGTTCTGTCGTCGCCCGGGATCGAACCCGTGACCTCCGTAATGGAAGCCAAGCGCTCTAGCAACTAGGCTATCGCGAAGACTATATATACATATATATATATACTCGGCCATTTTGGCCTCGCAAGGGGCTGTGCCCCTTGACCCCTCTTGCTTTCATTTCTGTCTCTTTCTCTTCTATACTTTGTATAAAATGATCAAAATTTACAACGTAATTTTTACTGGCATCAACACACACAAAAAATAACATAACCACAAAAATCCTATTCTAACATTTACCTTCCGTTATATAAAATTAAGACATTTTATCGTTACATTTTTCGTTACATATTTCATTACATAAAATTGTGACATTTTTTAAATAACAATAACAAAGATCCTACAAAATATAACAAACGTTACATAAAATTGGGACATTTAGCGTTACATAAAATTGGGACATTTAGCGTTACATAAAATTGGGACATTTTTCTGGGACATTTTTTTGGGACATTTAGCGTTACATAAAATTGGGACATTTTTTTGGGACATTTAGCGTTACATAAAATTGGGACATTTTTTTGGGACATTTAGCGTTACATAAAATTGGGACATTTAGCGTTACATAAAATTGGGACATTTTTTTGGGACATTTAGCGTTACATAAAATTGGGACATTTTTTTGGGACATTTAGCGTTACATAAAATTGGGACATTTTTTTGGGACATTTAGCGTTACATAAAATTGGGACATTTTTTCGAATGGGGGGTAGCCTAAGAATTACATTGTAATTAATATTAATTACAACGTAATTCTTAGGCTACCCCCCATTCGAAAAAATGTCCCAATTTTATGTAACGCAAAATGTCCCAGAAAAATGTCCCAATTTTATGTAACGTTTGTTATATTTTATAGGATTTTTGTTATTATTATTTAAAAAATGTCACAATTTTATGTAATGAAATATGTAACGAAAAATGTAACAAAAAAATGTCTTAATTTTATATAACAGAAGTTAAATTTTAGAATAGGATTTTTGTGGTTATGTTATTTTTTGTGTGTTGATGCCGGTAAGAATTACGTTGTAAATTTTGATCATTTTATACAAAGTATAGAAGAGAAAGGGACAGAAATGAAAGCAAGAGGGGTCAAGGGGCACAGCCCCTGCGAGGCCAAAATGGCCGAGTTTATATATATATATATATATATATATACAAATGTTCTTCTATTGAAGACTTCGCCACTTCATTTTATTCGGTACTTGCAGTTTTAATTTTTTTTATTTGTTTTTTCGGTTTAGTTGGTCCGCTTACTTTGTCATCTTCGGATACAGTAAGTGCCACTGATGTGTTTAAGTCGTTCTCAGTGCTGTTAGTGTGGGAACTGATATCCGAAACTGAGGACGAAGGAAGATTTCTCCTTTTCAATGGCGCTGTTTTATTTACTAACTTAGTAAAACTATCCTCGCTTTGCATCTTAGTTTCGGTAGCTTTTTGTATATGGTCGATGTTTTCGTCTTTTTTTTTATTATCACTGTCATTTTCCATGCATTCCTCTACATCAAAGTAATTATTTTAGTAGCCTATGAAGCACTCAATTCGTCGCTCATTGTGCTGAAACATTCTCTCTCCTAAATTAATCTTTCAATTTCTCCCTCTAAGTCTTCTTATACTATTTTTACCCTCCGTCCCTACAACTCTGCTTTGGTCAACCTATCCTTAAACAATGTATCTCTTTCTTGCGTTAATTGCTTTTGTTATTTCGGTGTCTTTCTTGATAGTCGTTTGTCCTTCTCTGAACACATCAAATATCTTTCTGCTTCCACTATTAAAAGGTTAAACTTGCTGAAAGCCTTGTCGCCAACTAAATGTGGTAGCGATCCCTGTAGCCTTATTTCTCTTTACAAATCTATTATCCGTTCCAAATTTGATTATTGTTCTTTTATTTATGGTAGTGCGTCCAAGACCCGTCTTTTCAAACTAGACGTAATTCAAAATTCCTGCCTTCGTCTCTGTCTTGGCGCTCTTAAATCATTTCCAACCCAATTCGTCGCCTCTATCCATTCGTAGATCTTATTTAGGCTATCGTTTCCTTGTTAAACGTCTTCCTCTCGCTTCCTCTACTCTTGTTCAGTCTTTCCTTTTGATTTATAACAGCTGGCGCTTCACTCCCAGCAAAACCCCTATTCTGGCACTTATTTCACACCGTCTCAATTCATTTTGGCCGTATATTATCTTTTTCAATAATCTCCCTTATTTTTCCTTCGATTTCAATGATATCTGTCATCCTTCTAAGGTATTTATTCTTCCATCATTTTCTAAAAACTTCCTCCAAGCTGTAATTAAACATTTATTCTACAGCACTATCAATTCCCTATTTCTCTCTCATGTTACCATTTACATGGATGGTTCGCGGGGACCTGGTGGTGTTGGTGCTTCCTTCATCCTTCCTGATTTTAACCTCTCAGAATCTGCCTTCCCTATTTCTGTTCCATATTCATAAACTAATTATTAACAATCTTTCGTTCTATTATTTTCATTTCCTCGAATCATTTTTCCTCTAAATTTTTAATTATCTCTGACTCTTTGAGCACCTTTCAGGCCATATCCTCTTCCCTTCTTGATTATTCGTATGACACTTTATTGTCCTCCGTATAAGTTCACTCATTCACAATTTTTCCTATCTCCGTTCAATCAATATTGATTTGCTGTGGGTACCTAGCCACTCGGGCATATTTGGTAATGAAGCGGCTGATATTCTTTGGTACTCGGGCTGCTGCTGCTTCCTCTCATCCTTTTTTTTTTTAAAAAATTCCATCCGATAACCTCCTATCAATTTGTAAAAGCTTCCATATCAGATCATGGTATCGGATATTTACGCTTCCTCCTTTTCTAATAATTATTCATTTCATCTGTTTATTCAGCCTACTCTTCCTGCATATTCATGGTTTCTTTTTCATCCCTCTCTTCTTCGACATTCTGATGTTGTTTCCATTGTTCGTATGCGCTTTGGCCATTCTTTGCTGCCTTCCTCCAGATTTCGTTTTTCCTTGATTTCTTCTCCACACTGTCCTTTCCATCCGGATGATGCAGTTACTTGCAACGCCGATCATGTGTTTTTTCAGTGTTCATCTCTCTCCGCGGAGCGTTCTGCCTTGTATTCTTATTTTTTGAAGTTTGGACCTTCTACTGCTTATTGTGCTTCCTATATCCTGTCCTTTCCTTCCCCACTAATTATTCCTGCTATTTGTTCCTTTTTAGTTAAAATTTCTGATCGGATTAAAATATAACTGACTTCTTTTCTTACCTTTTGTTTCTGGGTAAAGGTCCTTGGTTGAAGAGCCCAACAAAAAAATAAAAATAAAAATAAAATAATTTGTATGAAGGTTATTTTACTTTTTTTCTATCTTCAGAATTTTAAGAGTGAAGAAGGTTTTTGTTTTTTTTTTTATAATCTATTTTAAGGAAAACTTGATATCATGTAACATCCAGAAAGAAGTGTGCTTTACATATTTAGCTGGGTTTCGGATTAAAGTGGTTTAGAAAATGCAACAGTTTAAAATTCGAATGACCAATTATTAGGACGAGGCAGAAATATATTTCTGTCAAACAGTTTATATCGTATCCAAAAAAAATAAGAAAACTTATACCTTTCTCAAAGTGTTAAGTTGTGTTGTGATTATTTATTTATTTATTTATTGTATTTACAAGTCGCTTTTGGATTACAAGGTCATTAGCGACTACGGTTTTACAGAGAATTATAACATTTTATGTTGAATATTGGAAAATGCGCGAAACAACAAAATAATCAAAAAAGTCAGCTAAAGGCTGAGGAAGTTAGATAAGTGTGATTATTTGTTTATTATAAAAGGAAAGAATGGCGTTTTCGTTTGATTCTGAAGTTTTTTTTCTCTTGAGTGATTCGACATGTTTTCTTTCCGATTTAGTTTTTTTTTTTTCGATTCATTTAGTGTTTTATAACAGCATAAACAATATACTGTTTATTCTGAACAGGGATGGTACATATGTATTGCCAAGGATAATTAAACTGTTCTTATTATACTAATCAATCCTTTTCTGTACTGTCCGCGTTTGTTACAAATTTGTTTCGATGGGCATATTCTCTTTTCATTTGGTTTACATCGAAATTATTTTGTTTTCGCAAGTTTTGTCCGTTATATGTGCTGTTTTTAATCGTTTAAAACCGTATATTTCATTTAATCTTTGTAAATTACCAGGCCATGCAAAACCGCTGTATACATTTTTTTAATCATATGTTTGGCTTTCTTTTTACTAATTTGCTACCGGGAATGTTATTTATACTCAAATTTAAAATCCTTATCCAACACTGCAGTATAAACATGTTTCCTCCAAAGAGAGAAAGAATCTTTACATAAATACAATTCCAGATAAAACAAAACATTTTTTATGAATTTCCAAGTATAGATTTAAACGGGCATTAATACACCGGTGTGAAGCCTTGTGGAACAGCTGGTTATTTTATAAATGTGTACACATGTCTAAGATTCATTTAACACTTTAAGCCCCATGTCTCCATATATGGAGACAGTGTCTGTTACTAAAATCACCTAATAATTTTTTTACAAGAATAGCGAAAATGGCAATTTGTAAAATTTTTATCAAAGTTAATATAAAATAAATATATTGTATATAACAGCGGGGGCCAACCGGTCGATCGCGGTTATTAGTCCGGTCGATCATGGCAAGGCAAAAAATATAAATACATAAATACGAGCTGCGCGATTTGAAGAAATGTGTTGAACAACTGCAGTTGTGTTTTGGTTCAACATATTTATTCGAATCGGCATTTTCCTACTTGAAACAAACAAAAAATAATCACCGTTCTCGCTTGACAGATGCGCATATATCGGATTCTTTAAGGTTGGCAACTTCCAACTACAAACCTGATTTTGCTACAGACGCAATGCTCACACTACTATAAATAAGTAATTACTAAGAATAATTTTTAGTTTTATGTTTTCCCTCTTAATAAAATAAAAAATACTATATAATTGTATACTGAACTATACTGTTTTATTTAAAATTTCAAGAAGTATGTACAAAGATCCGTCAAATAAGTAAACAGAGAAATCGCTATAAAATTTTTAATTATTAATATACTTACAATTTATTTTTCACTTTTCGATGTAATCCCCCTCTATATGAATACACTTGTCCCACCTGTCTACGAGGCTTCGTATTCCCTTGGCGAAGAATTCTTTCGGTTGAGTGCGGAACTACTTTAGGACATGCTTCTTGACTTCTTCGTTGTTTTCGAAAACGTGTCCACGCAAAGAGTACTTGAGCGGCCCAAACAAATGGAAATCTGGCGAGGCTAAGTCAGGGCTTTAAGGGGAATGTAGGAGGACCTCCCACCTCATTTCGTCAAATATAGCTTTCGTTGACAGGGCTCTATGGAGGGTGGCATTGTCCTGTTGTAGAATGATCCCTTTCGTGATGCGTCCTGGTCGTTTCCGCTGTATCGCCGGTCGAAGTTGGGTTTTGACACTTCTACATATGACTCTACGTTGACAGTACCTCTATCTTCCAGATAATGACAAAAAACCTCGGCTTTCATATCCCCAAAACACGGTCAATGGCATTTTGTTTTGCTGAGGGGCGCGGCTTGATTTTTTTTGGCTGCAGGCGACTCCGGATGCTTTTGCTTTTTCGCGTCAGGTTCGTAATAATGGACCCACGTCTCATCACCGGGTGACTATACGTTCTAAAAAGGCCTCACCTTTAATATCAAACCAGCTCCTTGCAAATTCTTAGCCGATTTTCTTTGTGCACCGCAGATAACATTTTGGGAACCCATCTCGCGCAGGTTTTTTCGAAATTGAGATGGTTGTAAATGATATTTTGGACGGTACCGACACTCACATCATACTAGAGTGATTGTGTAACCCGCTTGTCGGTCAAAATCATCTTCTCAATGATTTTTATGAGGATCGGCGATGTCACTTCAACTGGGCGTCGTCCACTACGCGGTTCCGTCGCTGTACTTTTTCGGTCGTTTTTGAACTGATCCACCTACGAATAAAAACTTGCACGATTCATACACGAACTACCGTAACAGTCATTCTCCGACAAATTTCGCCGGGTTTAACCCCTTTTGACATCAAAAAACGAATAACACCGTGCTGCTGTTCATAGTGTGTACTTTCTTGGAGTGGCGCCGGACCACTTTGTGAATCATTGGCGAACCGATAACAAAATATTCGCAGTGTGTAGTAAACACTTCAACTAACAAAACGAGTTATCGCAGATGCCGCTACCACCTTTAATTCCCCCTCCAGAGCGATTTGTCTGTTTACTTATTGAAGGATTCTCGTAATTGGTAGATCGCACAGGGTTTTCGTCAGTAAACGGTAGATCTTAGGTCTAATCAAGTTAGCCACACCTGGTATATAAGCTCTGATTAAAATTTTACAAATTTTCATTTTTGCTATAGTAACAGACACTGTCTCCATATATGGAAACGTGCGGGGGCTTACAGTGTTAATAAGCATTGAAATGATGTGTTCATCGAATTTTAATAGTATTGAACGAGATTGTTAACTTTTATAAGATATTTATCGGCAGTTATAATCAAAGTGTCATTTGCATAATTTAAAATTGTTAAATGTTGCCGTGGAATGTTTGCAGTGTAAATCGAGTACCAGGTTGGGCTGAGAATGCTACTTTAAAATAATTAACAGTACATTTATACCAAGTTAGGATTTGCTGCACACAAACTAACAGAATACAAGAATATATATGAAATAAAATTTAAAAAACAAAATGAACGATAGTAAAATAAGAACGTGAGTAGGTAGCAAATGTAGATGCAAAAATCGATTTATGGATTTATTGTGTACGAGTTCGAGATGGAATATAAAGAGGAAGAAAGTAATAAATGTTAGAAATTGCGTCGTTTTGGAATATCCGTTTCAGGTATGAAATTGTTAGTTATACAATTTAGTTTTACAAAATTCACCACTATAAACATTCAAAATGATTATGATTTAGGCGTTGCTACAATATAGTTCATCTTAAATAAATTTTTATTCTTCTTAACCTTGAAACCGATAATTTTTGACGAAATCAGTTCGTAAAGCATTCCATTGTTAATAGTCGAATGTTTTAATAAAAATTTGTTCATAAAATTCTCGTGCAATTTTAAATGGAAAAAGTTTCTTTATCGATAGTTTTAAGTCTGCAATGCAGAAATTTTTTATTTTTAGTGAAATTTTATATGTTGAGGGAACCCTGCCCCTGTTAAATTATCGTTAAGGGCAGTTGAATAGACCCACACTTCATGGAGTCGACAATTGTGAACAAAGGGTGATTGTCAAATATTCAAAAGGGAAGGACATTCGAAGAAGATAAGGTTAAGATTAGTGGGGGGGGGGTATGATCAAGTCGTAAGCGAAAAATAGCGAAAATAGCGAAACGGAAAGCGAAGGAAAATCGTAAAACCAAGGCCGAGTAGGAAAACTAGGTTGGATAGATAGGTAGAAAGAAAGTTCGTTAGAAAAGGAAGGTGTATAAATATCTGATCAGAACCTGGTAAGAAACTTTTTACATAGTGGAAGCAAATTATAAGCAGGAATTTTTGAGAAATAAAAGCGAGACGATGCAGCAATCTGAGCCAAGGGATCTGCCATTTTATTCCCCTCTATCACCATGTGGCTAGGGTGGGTCCCAGAGCAAAAATCTATGTGGTTAGAATGAAGCAAAGAAGTGTGAATAAGAGAACGAATACGGAGAATAAAGAAATCGGAGGAGTGGGAGGAGAATAAGAGTTTTGTTCACTCTATGCTAATTTTAAATAAAATCATATAAAAAAAACATTTAAAAACGGCGTTTATTTATCGATGCAATAAAATCAAAAATAATAATTTTTACAGGTTCATCGAATTGGAATATTTTAAGAGAATGAAATAAAAACGATAATAATTTGGTGTTCCACAATGAACTGAAATATACACTTTTATCAAATGAACTATCACGTGTCGCTACTGTGGCTTCCTGGGCACATCGGATTGCCTAGTAATGAGAGGGCCAAAGAAGCAGCAAGTTCTGCCTTGTTCTTGCCAATGCCAGAAGACGCGAACCTACCGTCATCAATGGCATATGCATTCTTAAAGGTGTGTGTAAACCAGCGGAAACCCTGAATGGGCAGTTACTACGGAATTTTGAAAAGTCATTAAGCACACAGTTGAACCAAGGTGACCACCGGAGGGAACATCCCAGTACAACTTTAAGATTCTCAGCCGGCTGCGAATCGGCTACATCGACATCTCCCATAAACAGATAATTGACAAAACGCCGCTTCCGGCTATATGTTCTTTATGCGCCACACAAGTGTACCGACAGTTCCCCACACATACTGCTCATTTGTCTAATGTTCACTGTGTTAAGAAAGCAACTTGGCTTAGCAAAAAACATGAAGGAGATTCTCTCAAATGCAGCAACTTCCATCACCGGGGTTATTGCCTTCGTTAGAACGAGCGGTTTAAACCCCGCATATTTAAATTATCGTCTTTTTTATGTGTTGTAATGGAGACAGTAGTTACAAGGGAGAAAAACTGTCAGAAATTATCGATTTGATTTTTATTTGGACTTTTTGTCAGTCTTTTCCAACCTAAAGCCCTAAATACATCTGCAACAAAATAATCTGCAGCAACTTCTTCCTAAAATTTTTTTCGCAAACCTTCTATTTAAGTGCCAATTTTCATAGAAATTGTTTTTGAAAATTTCTAGTTAATTTAAAGTAATGTTAATGACGTTATCGTAACGTATTTTTAATTAGTAGAGATTTTTTATCAAAGCATTTTTCTTTTTTTATACAAAATAAAAACGTATCCAAGTTATCGTTTTGTTTAATTTTAGCGGTGATATTTTTAAATTTAAAAAAATAATAACTGACTTTTAATCTATATTAAATTGAACGGCTTACAAATAGTGGCGATTTAAATTTCTATTTTTCAAACCTTTTTAACCTCTTCCAATATTTATTAAAGAAGACATTATTCCTTAGCGAGGTCCGAAGGATTGTATTTTGTATACGTTCGCGTTTATAAAATACTAAGCTAGACAATAGCACGTTTAATTTGCTTAAAATAACGAAAATATTTTTTGATTTGCTGTAGAATTGAAGCGAAATGGATGTCGTTACAGCAGGAAACATTATACTGAAGTTGAATGAATGGAGAAATGTCGGTATAAAGTACGACGTAATTCTTATTATTGGCGAGCAAGAGTTTCATGCGCATAAGCACATTCTCGCAGCTGCCATTGAATTCTTCGATAAGTTATTTACAGGTGACTTTATCGAAAAAGAAGAAGACGTCATCACTTTGGAGCATGTTGACCCGATTGGATTTAGATTAATTTTGGACTACATATATACGGAAGAAATTAAAATAGATGACGACAATTTTCAACACGTTTTATCTGTAGCTGATTATTTTCAAATTGAATGTTTGATGGAAATGTTATTCGCTTATTTGAAACGTATTATTAGTGCCGATAACGTATTTTATTATTACTGTATAGCTGCTTATGTTGGAAATGAGAGGATGAAACAATTTACTAAAGAATTTATACAAAACAATTTTCTCTCGTGTACGAGTTGTGCAGGGTTTCTTGATGTAACATATCCAGTTCTGCTTGAATTTATTGACACTCGAATAATAGATGAACTAGATAGGTTCAAAATTATAATGAATTGGATTCAGAATGATTTAAATAAACGACCTGATTATTTATCACATCTTATTGAACATGTTCGTTTTGGGTACATCAATAGTAAGGAAATGTTAACCAAAATTTTGAATCATCAGTTGGTAATAAGCAATCTAGAAATTCTTACAGCTATAAGAAAACTAAGACGATCAAGGTAAAATAGTAGAGAACGATTAAAAAAGTATTTTCTATCATTCATCGATTGGATTTCAAAACCGACTTTATGCAATTAGAAAATAATGGGATGTGATTGATGTGTTTGATCACCTAAAAATGGATTGGACTGACGAAATTCATTTGAAAATAAATAATAAAAGTATCTTTAATATAAAATAAATAATTAAACAATTATCGTTATTATGGGTTATTATTATTTTTTTTAGTTTGTTTTTTATTTTTATAGCTGTTATTGATCTTTAGTTATACATGATATAGTTATAAATTTTACAAAATCTGCACAGCTTATACGCTGTTTAGGATAATTTTTCTATCATTTGTAAGTTCTGTCCACTGATTATGTACATTTTAAAAATTCTTTGAAAAGCAGAACCACATTTCATTTCAAAATATTGATTAAGGGTTTACACTTATGTATATGATAAATTTTGAAGTTAATATTTTCATTTCACTTTTTTTTTTATCTTTTTTTGCTGATTTAAGTAATTTTTGAATGGATATTTCTGAGAATATCTTTTTCTGTTCTTTTCATATACCGTAATGTGTACATTACATTAAGATACGGGTGTACCGCTTTTGAGAGACAAATTCTTTATTTCGAAATGACGGATGACTTTAACAGATGAAAGAGAGAGACATTTGACGTTAATAACAGGAAATAAATTGTTCTTTGGCTACATGGCGTCTTATTGCTGTCACGTTAGAGATGAAATAGGAAACTGGCAAGCAATTTTATGAAATGACTGTTCTTTACAATATACTACAAATAACAATATTTTTACATATTTATTCACTCGATATATTATCGCATCATAAATATGTAATTTTTTAAAATTCACGGCTAATAGATCTCAACATATCGACATGAAGGTGTATTCTGTTCAATTTCATACACGTGCTTTTAACTATACTGTACCTTCTATGTGTTATTCATTTCATTGAGAAAGATACAAATATTATGCATATATTATTAGTTTAATTTAATTAAGTTAAATTAATTTAAATATTATTTTAAGTAATAGAGAGAATATAAATTTATTACACCGAAATTACAAATATGGAAGTCATCATGAGAGAAGTATAATGTAACAGTTATGTACTGGGAATTACTCGGAGCAATTGTCGTGCAAGTTTGGAAACAAGCACAGAGGCAACCGAAATTTTCAGTAAAAATAACGAAAATTCACCACTGACTAAAATGGAAATAGAAAAAATGAAAGTAAGTAATAATTGAAAAGAGTAAGAATAAAAGACTCGGTTTAATAAATAAAAAATAATTTGAAAGGAGAGTTTCAGAAATACTGGAATGACTATTAATCCATAATGATGGATCTGGGACGTTTGCTGAGAGCTATTGTTAAGTAGGATGCACCAGACGAATGGATTATCAGGAGAAGGAGTTTTGAAAGAACGTCAAAAACCTAAAAAAGCCACATGGAATGAGAAAATTATTTCGAGAAGGTAAAACAGGTCCTGGGGTCCTACAGATCCAATAAAACGAATTTAGTAGACAGAAAAATCAGAAAATTTCTTTTTTTTCTGTACGTTTTAGTCATGAAATGGTGAAATTGAAGCATAAAAGTTAGAATAGGCTTTTAAACTAATAAAAGATAGATTTTTAGGGACGTCAGAAAACAGTCGCAGGTACTATTGAGGGTTGGTGCGGCGCTGTATGTGAATGTCGTATAATTTTAGATTTTTAACACAGTATAAGTATATTTAATCAAAAAAAAATTTCTTTAAGGATGAAAATAAAAATCCAAAAGGTCAGTGGTGGGTCCATGAGGATTGGAGGTAATTTCTCCCCCCAAAGAACCAAAGTTTCTATAAAAAAATTTGTTACAATAGAGAAACTTAATTTATGCTATAAAAGATTTGTATGAATTTTACTTACGGATTTGATTGTAACTAATATTTAATACTATTTTCTAATAAAACTATTAATGTTCCTTTTTTTATTCTATTTTAAACACAACTGTCTTTGATCTTTTGCTATTTTTATTTGTTTTTAATTTTTATTGTGTAATGTAAGTGAAATTAGTTTAATGAAAAATATATATATATTTTTTTCACTAGCTCATGAAAAAATAATTCGGATCGGATTACTAACAAAAATAAAAAAGAAGTAAAGTCTAATAAATACAATCCTACTATTTTTATTTTTTTTTGGGCTTTTCAACGAGGGACCTTTACCCAGAAACAACTATAATAGGAAGGAGCCAATTATATCTTGATACGGCAGATATTGTTAGGAGAAAGAAACAAATAATAGCAACAATCCGTGGGGAAGGAAAAGATAGGACATAAGAGGTGCAATATGGAGTAGGAAGATCAAGTCTGAGCAAACTAAAGTAGAATGCAGAGCTCTCAGCGGAAAGAAATCAATACTTTCGCAAACACGCTTTTCGTTTGAGTGGAGGGGCAAACAACGAAAAACGAAAACTGGAGAAAGATAATAAAGTATGGCTTAAGAGCGCAGACGAATAATGGAGACAACAACAGAACGACGAAGTGGAGGAAACAAAGAGAACCAGGATTGGCAGGAAGACCAGGGTGAACAGACAGATGCAATTAATAATTATTAGAAAAAGAGGAAGTGAAAATATCCGATACCAAAACCTAAGACGATAACCTTTGCACAGCGGAAGGAGATTGGCCAATGGGACTTTTTTAAAGAAGAACTGAGAAGAGGCAGCAACCCGAGTCAAGGAGTACATCGCTTCATTACCGAAAATGTCCGAATGACTACGAACCCACAGCAAATCAATTTGAATGGAATGAAGGGAAGAAAGAACGTAGATAAATGAGCGTATACGGAGTGTAATAAAATCATAGGAATGATTAAGTAGGTGAGAACAAATGGCCTGAAGGGCGGTCATGGGGTCAGATATAATCAAGAATTTAGACGAAAGGTGATTGGAGGAAATGAAAATAATGAAACGTAGGATAGTCATTAATACGTTTATGGATATGGAATGAAAGGAGGCGGGCGGAAAGATTCTGAAAAGCCAAATTCCGGGAGGATAAAAGAGGCACCGACACCATCCGGCCTCTTCGAATCATCTGTAAATATGGTTGCATGCGAAGGAAATTCAGAATTGATAAATATGTGGAATTCTTGTCTGATTAGGGCGTATAGAAGAAACTTGGAGAGCGTGGAAACAGCAAACAAATTTGGAGGATGGCAGAGATCGGCGAAATTAAGAGTAAAATAAGGGAGATCGACAAAGGACATTATACTATTTCTAAACTACCATATTTCAGCTAAAATTTTATAATTTCGTTTCATTTTAGCGACATCAGAAATGTGAATTTAGGTAAAAATCGCATTTAAATTTTACTTGTAATTTCAGCTAAAAAGTGGCCTTATTTTTGAGAAAAACGTGTTGTAGATATTTGCTGAAATGCTTTTCGTAGTAACTTTGAAATCGGGAATATATGAGAACAAATTAAACATTTAAAATGTTACAATAATTATTATCAAAAATTTAAAAATAAAAGTGACTAATTATGATCAATATTAAGTAGAGCAGAATAATTATTTTTTTTTTAATCTAATTTTCTATAAAATAAGTCATGTTCAAATAGAACTGGTTAGTTTTTGTAAGATTTATTTTATATTCTGGATTTGAAAGAAATCTATAATTTTTTATAACTGAAAAATACGAAGTATTTATTTTTGCAATATATTTTTATTTACAATTATAATATAAAAATGCAACACAAGTTTTTTACCTGCAGCTTCGCCCGCTTGTTTAGACCCGTTTTTAAAGAGAGTTAAGATGATTTTGTCATTTGTTATTAGGATTTCGTATACATATAATGTACGGAATCCTTATAAGATGGTACATAAATGACAAAAATATCAAATAAAAATCAATAATTCACGAACGGCTTTACTTATAAACTTCAAATTTGGAACATAAATTACAATTAAAATTATCTTTAAAATGGTCTATAACTTAAAGATGATCGATTAACCTGGGCGGCAAAAGTCCAAAAAACCGTCAAGAATATATAATATGGTACATAAAACGACCTCAAAAATCACATAAAAAATCATAACTCGTCATCCGATAAACCTATACCGCCGAAATTGCAAATATAAACTAAAACGCAGGAGTACCTTCATAAAATCAAAAAAATACGGTACAAAAGATATGTAAAGTTGCCCAAAAGTTCAAAAAACCGACAAAAAATGACGTGTCCCCCCCTTAGCTCCGCGAGTATTGTAGTTAAAAATTTTGAATGAGGCTAAAACTACGCACATACCCGTATATTTCTCTAGTTTGAAACATCCGGATTTCCAACTTTAAAACTAGACCTTCGGGGCGCCGAAAGCTCAAAATTTTGTAAAAAAATATTTTTTTCTCCAAGCATGCGATATATCGTTAGAAAGATCGCTATTTGTCGGGAACGAAACCGAATTTCATTTCCTTAACGAAACTTTCAAAGTTGCCGTACAGTTCAAAAAAGCACGAAAAACGACGTGTTCCACCCCCCACCCCTAGCCCAGCGAATATTACCGATAACAATTTTGAACATGGTTAAAAATATGCGCTTCCCCGTATATTTCTCTAGTTTGGAACATCCGAATTTGTAGCCCTCTCTTTACGACGCGAGTATTATAGCTATAAATTTGGAACAAGTTAGAAAATATGCAACTTCACGTATATTCCTTTAATTTTGAACATCCAGGTTTCCAGCTTTAAAATGAAACCCTTAGGGCGCCGAAAGCTCAAAATGTTTAAAAAATATATTTTTTTGCTGAGCTTGTAATATATCATTGGAAAGATCGCTATTTGTCGGGAACGGAACCGTATTTCATTTTCTTAATTGAACTTTCAAAGTTGCTGTAAAGCACAAAAAAGCGCGAAAAATTGCGTGTGGTCTAGCGTTGCGAGTATTATAGCTAAACATTTTAAACATGGTTAAAAATATGTGCTTCCACGTATATTTCTGTAATTTGGAACATCCAGGTCTCCAGCTTTAAAAATAAAACTCCGGGGCTTCGAAAGCTCAAAATTTTGTAAAAAAATATTTTCTCTTCCGGGCATGTAATATATCGTTGGAAAGATTGTTACTTATCAGGAACAAAACCACATATCATTTTCTTTACCAAAACATTAAAAGTTGTCGAAAAGTTCAAAAAAGCGCGAAAAATGGAGTGTCCCTCCCTTAGCGCTGCGAGTATTACAGCTACAAATTTTGAACGCTGCTAAAAATATGCGCATCCCCGTTTATTTCTCTAGTTTTGAACATCCAGGTTTCCAGCTTTAAAATGAGACCATCGGGGCATCGAAAATTCAAAATTTTGAAAAAAAATATTTTTTTTCTTGGGCTTGTGATATATTATTAGAACGATCGCTATTTTGTGGGGAACGAAGCCGTATTTCATTTTCTTAACGAAACTATTAGAAATTCACCAAAAGTTCATAAAATCGTGAAAAATGACTTGTAGCGCCGCTTATAATTTATGTATTGTAGTTCAAGATTTTGAACAAGGTTGTAAAAATGTGTGTCCCTGTTTATTTCTTTACTTTGGAACATCTGGGTTTATAACTTTAAATTTGGACCCTTAGGCGCCGAAAGTTCGGAAGTTTCATAAATAATATTTTTTTTTCCGGTCATGATGGATGAAGAGATCGTTATTTGTCGAGAACGAAACCATAAGTTATTTCCTTAACGAAACTTTCAAACCTTGATGTTCCAAACTTGAGAAATATATGTCGAAGCGCATATGTTTAACCGTGTTCAAAATTTTTAGCTGTAATACTCGCGGCGCTAGAGGGGAGGGACTGTTTGAATTTTTTGGCAACTTTAAAAGTTTCTAAATACGGTTCGGAATTATGTTTAGAGACTCTCGTGGAGCTGGCGTGCGAATTTCGACTGTTACTGGTTGAATATCGGATGGTACCATTATCTGTTGAAATTTAATATCCGCACATTATTTCCCCATGCGCACGACTAGCAAGCACCGGATTTGATTTGAGAACCTTATAGTGTTTTAATTTTAAATGTTGGTTTTGTTTTAAGTGGGTTTCTTGAATGCACGGAATAAACGGGTTTGTTAATCGGTGTTATTTTTCTTTTGGCTTTATCGGAATACGAGACTGCAGCGGTTTTTTAGAATTTGGTTCGGATTGTTATAATTTGCGTTAGTAATGTTAGTACGAGGGCTAAGAAACGGAACGGGATCGCAGGATTCGGTTTGGTTATTTTCATTACTGCTTCTGTTAGTGTTGTTATCAACTGTAATAAAAGGAACGGACTCACTGCATCATTGCCTAGGCAGGACGTTCGCTTGATAAAAAACAGATTCGAATAGTATTTCGATTTGTTAAACAATTTAACGTACTATGCTAGTAAATAAATAAAAAAAAAATGTTTAATAATAGTCTAACGTATTGAGAGAGTCGAAAGAAAAAACCGAATTGTTAATAAATTATTTAAGTAGAACGACAGTCTTTGTCACATCGCGGAACTATATCGACCTTTTTTGGTAAAGTAACCAATTCGTCTCGCAACCGAAAGAAGTTTGATAACAAAGTAACCAAATCGCCTCGAAATTCGGTTTTCAAATTAGTGACATTTACAAAATTCGTAAACTATAATTTCGATTATCGTTTCTCCCCCTCCCGTGCGACGAGAATACAGGATGAAATCACCAACGTACACCAACCTGCCAACAGGGAACACCAACATTCTAGCAGCCGCAACAGAGTGATACGTAGCATTAATATTATTTCTAATTAATATTTTTTGCGTGTTTTCGTTTATATATTTAATAAATGTCTTTAACGGTCGGCCATTCAAGAAAGATAGGTGTAGGGATTAATGTAATTTTACATTTTAAAAAATCATAAAACCTTAATATTAGTATTATTAAATCTAAACCAATAATTTAAAAAAATAAATAAAAATGAAATAAATAAAAAAAGGATTTAATTAATTTTTCTTCATAACCGTTACATTGCACTTCAAATTAGTCTAAGTGTTCGATTCAAATTAGCATTTTGCTTTACTGTTTTAAATTATTATTAGAACAGATCTCTGAAATTTATTAAGATATTAAATTAAAATAGTGAAATACAAATGGAATTTTATTCAAACAAATTTTCTTACATACTAAATAATTATAGTTATTGTTAACTTTCATACGGAATCCTCAGCGCATGAAACCTCATGCTTGACTGCACTTGTTTTTATACTAAGCTTAGTAAAATGTGTTTTTGTTATGAAAAATTTTTTACTACAACAATTTAAAAACTTGTTTCTAATTTATTTTTTTATTGCTCATTCCATTATTCATTATCAAATATTTTGTTCAGATCTCTTAGTTATTCTTGTGAGATGGACGCAATTACAATTTATATTTGTAATTCCAGGAGCTACTTGCGAGCTGTGTAATTACTTTTTTGTTCTTCAATTTCCGAGGCGCAAACTAAATTTTGCCATTTTGCTTTGATTACTTAATGAGAAAGATATTGTCCCCTTTTCTTTTCGCATTATTAATTTTAACCTTTAATACATCAAACAGAAACGCAGATGCCGGTTTTTCTGAAATAGTCTTTGCATCACCGGTCAAATTTTTTTTGTTTAAAGACAGCCGAAACAATATAACGTTTCGGCTTCTTAGATAGTCAGTTAGAGATATTTTCATAGTGCTGCTAAAGCCCCGTAAACGCTGAACAAACCAAAACGTTAGAAACCGATTCGAGAAGAGAACACAGGTTAAATAACTGAAGGAATGGGAAAAGAAAAGAAAAAAAATGAAGCTGTATCATTTATTTTTTGCTATCGAAGATACAGCTTTCTTATTTCTTCAAGATGCGATGTAAACAGTTTGACATCGTTATCTTTGTCTTTCGCTAGTAATTTTCTATTTAAACTTTGAACTGTTGTAATTCCTATCCTATATTTGTGATATCAGTGTGAAACAAAGCCTAGAACAACTCGGCTAATATTAGCTTAAAGTCGTGTGATTTTCATCATTATTTTTCTATTTGTTTTTGAGTTGCAGACAGACGGACAAAAATTTAAAAAAATAGATCTTCCGAGTGAAAACAGCCTGATGTAGCGATTATAATGAAAATATTCACATATCACAGACAGGCACGAAAGTTTTATATAGTAATATAAACAACAAGTGTAAATGAAATAAAAATTTTAAAACGAAATATTTTATTTCTCGGAAGGAATTACAGTAGTGAACAGCCACATCTGATTATATGCGAAATATGATACATATTGCTGGGAAATTAAATAATCTACATATGTATTTACTATAATAATACGGTCAATTCGAGTGTAATTCCTAGTAGATAATGCTGAATTGTTATTTAATTCTAAGCGTAATAATTTTTTTATAAATTCTATAAATTCAACACCGTTACGCGATTTAAGATCAATATTGGGGCATCACTACAAAGTGTACTTTGGGTATAGCATTAAGTTGCAGTTTATTTAAATATTTGAAAATTTAGGCGTCTTTTTTTCATAAAATGTTCAACACATTATACGTGTCGACCGAGCTGTCCGAAACTAGTCAGTAGATTTAATTTCAATAATAACTTTTATATGTTTATACGAGTATTTTTTAGTTAACAAAAGCGTTAGCCTAAAAAAAAACATTTTATATCAGTATCGACTAACGCTTTTATTAAATTCGTTTAAAATATCCCAATGCGATGGACCCGCAAAAATTGTCTTCCTTATTTTTATTGCCTTAATAAAAGAAAGCCTTTTTTTAAAAATTTTCTTATATTGTGTTTTATTCTACGATTTTTAGTTACATTTGTAGGCAAATGAGAGCGTAAAAGAGGAGCAAAAAAAGTTACCTGAACGGTACAAATTTTATACGAATAAGAAGATGAAAAAGAACGAAATATTTTGTACGACAATTTTAGTTTTAAATAACTCAATTTTCTAAAGGAGCAGCACGTTCTGCCTTGTTCTCGTCAGCGCCAGAGGACACGAACCTACCGTCATCGATGGCATATGCATTCTTAAAGGTGTGTGAAAACCAGCGGAAACCCCGAATGGGCAGTTACTACGGAATTTTGAAAAGTCATTAGGCACACAGTTGAACCATGGTGATCACCGGAGGGAACATCGCGGTACGACTTCAAGATTCTCATCCAGCTGCGAATCGGCTACATCGACATCTCCCATAAACAGATAATTGACAAAACGCCGCTTCCGGCTATATGTTCTTTATGCGCCACACAAGTGTACCGACAGTTCCTCACACATACTGCTCATTTGTGTAATATTCATTGCGTTAAGAAAGCAACTTGGCCTAGCAAAAAAACACGAAGGAGATTCTCTCAAATGCAGCAACTTTCATCACCAGCGGTTTAAACCCAGCATATTTAAATTACCAGCCTTTATGTGTTGTAATGGCGATAGTAGTTATACACAGCACACATACGAGGGGAAAAAACAGCCGGAAATAATCGATTGGCTTTTTATTTGCCATTTTTTCAGTCTTTTCCAACCTAATATATACATCTGCCACAAAATAATCAGAAGCAACTTACTCTTGAAATTTTTTTTGCAAACCTTCTGTGAATCCGGATCTATTTAAATGCCAATTTGCATAAAAATTATTTTTGAAAATTTCTAGTTCATTTAAAGCAATATTAACGACGTTATCATAACGTATTTTTAATTGATAGAGATTTTTTAACAAAACATTTTTCGCTTTTTTTATTTATATAATTCTTTTTTTTTTTTTTTGTAATTCTCCTCCTCACCTTTTTCATGCGTCGTTTGTAACTACCAAAGTCATTACAGCACATATACGAAGGTCACTTATAATACAAAATAAAAACTGTATCCGTGTTATTGTTTCGTTTAATTTTAGCGGTGATATTTTTAAATTTAAAAAAATAATAACTGACTTTTAATCAAAATTAAATTGAATGACTTACAAACCGCGGTGATTTAAATTATTTTTTTCAAACCTTTTTAATCTCTTCCAGTGTTTATTAAAGAAGACGTTGTTCCTTTGGCACCATGGATAGTGTGTAAAATGAACGTTGTAAAAGACGGTTATAAAAAGCTGCTTTGAAGTTAATTTACTAAATATTTTTTCTTTTTTAAAGAATGACATCGTCAATTGCAATTGACGTTTTTATCAGTATTATACACCTACCATCTGGGGTTTCAGAGGTGTCGTCCTCGTGGCGACTTTCGAAGCATTGAATTTTATATACGTTCGTGTTTATAAAATACCGAATTAGATAATTTAATGTTTTTAAAATAACGAAAACATTTTTTGATTTGTTGTAGAATTGAAGCAAAATGAATGCCATTACAGCACGAAACATTATGCTGAAGTTAAATGAATGGAGAAACGTCGGCATAAAGTGCGACGTAATTCTTATGATTGGCGAGCACAAGTTTCATGCGCATAAGCACATTCTCGCAGCTGCCATCGAATTCTTCGATAAGTTATTTACAGCTAACTTTGTCAAAAAGAAAAATAACACCATCACCTTAGAAGATGTTGATCCGTATGGATTTAGATTAACTTTGGACTACATATATACGCAAAAAATTAAAATAGATGACGACAATTTTCAACAAGTTTTATCTGTAGCTAATTATTATCAAATTGAATGTTTGATAGAAAAGTTATTAGCTTATTTGAAACGTATTATTAGTGCCGATAACGGATTTTATTATTACCGTTTAGTTGATTTTATGGGAAATGAGAGGATGAAACAATTTACTAAAGAATTTATACAAAGAAATTTTCTCTCGTGTTCGAATGGTGTAGGGTTTCTTGATGTACCATATCCAGTTCTGCTTGAATTTATTGACAGTCCAATAATAGATGAACTAGATAGGTTTAAAATTATAATGAATTGGATCCAGAATGATTTAAATAAACGACCTGATTATTTATCACATCTTATTGAACATGTTCGTTTTGAGCACATCAGTAGTGATATAATACTAGACGAAATTTTGGAATATCAATTAGTAACAAACAATCCAGAAATTATTAAAGCTATAAAGAAGAGAAGGAAAATGGAACAAACGGTGAGAATTTACGGGATGAACGGATCAGATCTAATAAGAGTAGATATACTGAATTCGAAATTAGAAGCAACATACACAGTAGCAAAGTTAAAACTGAATTACGATGAGTTCCGAATCATTTCTGCTGCTGGCGCGATATACATATCTACTTACAAATACAATTATGGCAATAGGTTATATCGTTTTAAAGATTCTCAATTGGTACTTTTAACTAGTAAATATGATAGGTTAGTACCCAATCAGGGTATAGTATACTATGAAAAGCATAAAACTATTTACGAAAATAACAATCGTACAATATATTCTTATAATTTAGATACAAAGAGTTCCGTTGTCGAATGTCATGTTAAGTCATTTTATGAAATTTCTGGACCATTAGTTTGCTATAATGATTTTATTTATACAGTTTCAAAAACTACACATAGTTTTTACATATTACAATATAATCTGCTTAATAAGGAAGTGTGTGTGATGAGTAAGATAACAGGATATTCCACAACGATTCAAAGCGCTGTTTTGGATGACAAGATGTTTATCATAGGCGGCGATTTAGTACAGATGTACGATATTACAAATGGAGAATGTACCATAATAATAGAAAGTATCAATTACATTAGAGATTATTTTAACCATTCGTTGATCACAGACCGAAATCGACTTTATGCAATTAGAGAACATTGGGATGTTATTGATGTATTTGATCCGTCAAAAAAGGGTTACATCGACCAAATTTATTTGGAGATAAATAATAAAAGTATCTTTAATATGAAGAGAAATAATAAAAGTATCAAACAAAGACGATCAAGGTAAAATAGTAGAGAACGATTAAAAAAGTATTTTCTATCATTCATTGATTGGATGTCAAAACCGACTTTATGCAATTAGAAAATAATGGGATGTGATTGATGTGTTTGATCACCTAAAAATGGATTGGTCTGACGAAATTCATTTGAAAATAAATAATAAATGTATCTTTAATATAAAATAAATAATTAAACGATTATCGTTATTATTATGGGTTATTATTATTTTTTTAAATTTGTTTTTTATTTTTATAGCTGTTATTGATCTTTACTTATACATGATACAGTTTTAAATTTTACAAAATCTGCACAGCTTATACGCTGTTTAGGATAATTTTTCTATCATTTGTAAGTTCTGTCCACTGATTATGTACATTTTAAAAATTCTTTGAAAAGCAGAACCACATTTCATTTCAAAATATTGATTAAGGGTTTACACTTATGTATATGATAAATTTTGAAGTTAATATTTTCATTTCACTTTTTTTTTTATCTTTTTTTGCTGATTTAAGTAATTTTTGAATGGATATTTCTGAGAATATCTTTTTCTGTTCTTTTCATATACCGTAATGTGTACATTACATTAAGATACGGGTGTACCGCTTTTGAGAGACAAATTCTTTATTTCGAAATGACGGATGACTTTAACAGATGAAAGAGAGAGACATTTGACGTTAATAACAGGAAATAAATTGTTCTTTGGCAACATGGCGTCTTATAGCTGTCACGTTAGAGATGAAATAGGAAACTGGCAAGCAATTTTATGAAATGACTGTTCAATGTATTAGAAAACTGAAAGCAGTTATTTTACAATATACTACAAATAACAATATTTTTACATATTTATTCACTCGATATATTATCGCATCATAAATATGTAATTTTTTAAAATTCACGGCTAATAGATCTCAACATATCGACATGAAGGTGTATTCTGTTCAATTTCATACACGTGCTTTTAACTATACTGTACCTTCTATGTGTTATTCATTTCATTGAGAAAGATACAAATATTATGCATATATTATTAGTTTAATTTAATTAAGTTAAATTAATTTAAATATTATTTTAAGTAATAGAGAGAATATAAATTTATTACACCGAAATTACAAATATGGAAGTCATCATGAGAGAAGTATAATGTAACAGTTATGTACTGGGAATTACTCGGAGCAATTGTCGTGCAAGTTTGGAAACAAGCACAGAGGCAACCGAAATTTTCAGTAAAAATAACGAAAATTCACCACCGACTAAAATGGAAATAGAAAAAATGAAAGTAAGTAATAATTGAAAAGAGTAAGAATAAAAGACTCGGTTTAATAAATAAAAAATAATTTGAAAGGAGAGTTTCAGAAATACTGGAATGACTATTAATCCATAATGATGGATCTGGGACGTTTGCTGAGAGCTATTGTTAAGTAGGATGCACCAGACGAATGGATTATCAGGAGAAGGAGTTTTGAAAGAACGTCAAAAACCTAAAAAAGCCACATGGAATGAGAAAATTATTTCGAGAAGGTATGAGAACAAGTATATATGGAACAGATCCACTGGTTTAGCTGTAAATGAGGTACGATGATTGTGTATGTGCAACAATTCTAATTTTATATCAATGTTTTTACCCAATTTATTCGACCACATATTATAATTTGTCCCTTTTAGTATATACGTTGTTCCATTCTTGTATTTTATTATAATCGTTCTTTGTGACTTTGTTGACATAAAATTTAAAAGTAATTGACATTAAAATATTTTTGAAAACATGAAAGAATTATTTGTAAGGTTTAAGATGGTGTATTCTGATTGTATACATACAATATGATGTATATAAGTATTTTTGTTATTAGTTTTGTTTTTAGCGTAGTTTAATTATTTTTGTTTTGTTTTTGTTATTTATTTCATTAGTTTTATTTTATTTTATTTGCAATCTAATATGATTAGTACGGTAGTCTATAGTACCATTAATTTTGCATGTTTCATTGTTAGTTTGTTATTTGTTAATATTAGATGGTGTGGGGATACATGGGCATACATTAGAAATTATAATCCGCGTGGAAGGATTTATTAACTCCATAATTTCTGTTACTGTGCCCTTAAATGCGATAAATTTGCGTTTCTTGACGACCGTTTGCAGTAGTAAACTGTTAGCAAAGAATACGCAGAATCGATTGTTTGACATGCTGAATGTAGCCTCAATATCGCTAGGATTCACCCACGAATTAATTTGTCCTACATATTGTATTTGCTTTATTTCGTCAATAGCGATAAATACAATGCTATTTTGTTTCTTTTCTTTTTGCTGATCGCCTGAACTTTTTGTTAGAAATATAGTTTTTTTCAGTACTACTTTTGTGTTAATTTACTGAACATCTTCGCCTCAATACATATTTTTTCTGTTGTATTTTATTAATTTTTTTTGTTTTGTTTGTAGTGCAAATATATTCATTAAAAACCTGTATAAAACAAATAAGTGTTTTAAAAAAATTCTAAAACGTTTGTTCTAAACTTATAAAAAAAGAGAAGTAAAACAAACAATTAAAAACTATTTGATTCAATATAATAGTAGTAATACAGGTGCGGCAGCATTATTTTCTTTTTTAAAATACACGCCATTCAGTCGGTTGATGTTGTAGCGGAGTGCTAGTGTCTCTTTCGAGAGGCGAAACTATATAGTTTTGTCTCGATACAGTTCAGTCGCCGCCATGCGTTGGAACTAGCTGAGAACATTGAGGCAATGAGAGCTTCAATGTTGTGATCACCACGGTGTTCTGCGTGCAAACACGCGCCTGCCGTTGGACTTTCCGATCGTTCTTTGAGGAGAATTCGTCATGATGATCTTCGTCTCCATCCATACAAAATGGCTATTGTGCATGAACTTTCTGAACGTAACTTGAATTCTCGGAGGAACGCGTGTGAAGTTCTTCGGGTAAGACAGTTTGCACACAAGTTGGCGTACTTGCGTAAATTTCCGCTAGGTGCGCATGAAAATCGAAAGCGAAAAGCAAATTTTCTTATTCACGTAAAACAACGCCACAGGTGATCAGTTTTGGAACTTAAACTGTTATGTTTACGTTTTGTTTCATATATTATTCGCTAAGTATATAAACATGTAGGATTCAAAATTTGTTGAAGTGTATTATTTATAGGTGTTAAATGCTTAATGTTAAACGACTATTTTAAAAAATAAAATACAATGTAACCACTTAATACGAAACGCGAATTTGGCCTGGAATTAAAACCGTATATATATATATATATTTTATTCTGATAATTTAAAGATGAAAATCAACAAAGTTTGCTATTATGAAAATTTAGTGTTTTGTGAAACAAAAAAAGAATTTATATTGTTTAAAAAATTGGACTGATCGCCGGGCAATTGTGATGATTAAATGAATACTTTAATATTGGTGAAAAAATATTACGAGGACTGCTGCTTTAGTCAATAACGAAGTCGCGTAGAAATTGTATAAGAATACATCAAATGAATAACAATAATGGAGACGAAGAAGAAACGAGCTAACAGTAGGATTGTCACATATAATTGTGCGGAAAGTAATGGAAACATGTTCTGTTAACAAAGATTACGATTTTTGGTGCTGTTCTGAATGCTGAAGTTTTTAAAAACAATTTAAATCAATTGGAACAACTCGTATAAAATAGTAAGTCAATATGGAATAATGTACAAAAGAAAATAATTGTTTTTTGTTTCGTAAAAATCGGAGCAATGCATCCTGGAATTTTGTAAGCATATATAATAAATATCTTAATTTTACTTATCTGCTTTATTTCAAAACTTGTGTAACCGTATATAGTATTAATTTTTTGGAAAACACTACTGTTGAGTGAGAGTTAATACGAAATCTGGTTAATATAATAAATATTTTGCTCGCTATCGTTTTAATTGATTTCAACTATAATTCAAATACTATTAAGAATGAAAAAAAAAATAGAACTCTTTTTCTGAAATGTATACCGCGCACTAAAGCTTTATTTGCCTTTATTATTCAAAATTGTCTTCCTCTAGAACAAAAAAGAATCACGAACTGTTTAGGAATAACAATTTAAACAATTTTAGATATGAAAATATATGTGTTAATATTGCGTTAGTACAGATTGCAATAAAAAATTAATTTAGATATTGCAATACATTAAAAAACTTAAGTTAGCAAATTTCAATTTTAGTCGGCATTTTTAAATTTTCATCCTTTATCCAAATATAAAATATTTAGAATTCTCGCACATTTATATATATTATACTTCTACTGTTTCTATGTAACAATAATTTTACTGTTGGATTGTAAACCAAAAACTTATTTTTAAAAATTTTCACATTGTTTTAGAAAATATATTGATTCAGAAAAGTTAATTTATTTTATTCAATATAAACAAATCCAATTAATTATAATTTATAGTGTCGCTTTGTAAAAATCGTTATATAAAACTCATTAAAATTAAAAACACTTGAAACTTTATTCAATTTTCTAAATAAATTTCAAGTTTTAGTTATTACAAGATATAAACTTTGTGACTGTAAAAAACGAATATTTTAATATAATTTTTATTTGTTTAATATTGATCCGCTTTATTTTAATGAAATATAGTAATATTTTGCATACAAAATGTATAATAAAATTTCGATACATACATTGATATAAAATTTAAAAAAAAAAACAATGAATTTAAGAAAAGAATAAAATAATGTTATACATAAAATTTGTTTTGATCCGAAATTACAAAATGAGACGAAAACAGTGAAATTAAAATCAATAAAAATTATTTAAAACAATTCTATTACTATAAGAGTATAAAAAAATAATGAAATATCATGAAAATGTCATACTATTATTACTATAAACTACTAAATTATAAAAAACGGAATAAAAAGTCTATTTGGTAAGCATTCGATTACGGGGCACCAGTTTATTTTTAGTCCTAATTTTAGTTTGTTAATTTTCGCTGTTATTCATGGTGTGTGAGCTAACACACACTATGAATAACAGCGAAAATGAGCGAATTAAAATTACGACCAAAAATGAATATGATGTGAAAAAAAAGGAAGTAACGTAACGATCGTACAGAAATAGTGCGGAAAATGAAATAATGGAAAGAGAATATGTTAGTAACGGACAATTTTCAATAAAATATGAAAAAAATTGAGATGAACTAAATAGTAATGATGATGTGCGTATCGGTACAAATTGTAAAGACGCACAATGAACTGGTGCCTCGTAATCGAATATTTACCGTCTATTCAAGCGTAAGAACTTATGCCAGTAGTATTACAATTAGTCTATATACAAAAAGTACGATTGATAACAAAAAATTAATGAAAGTAATAGACCAAATAATAAAAAAATGAAGACGAAAAAGTAGGTAATAGTACAGTACGAACGGTCTTGTAAAACGAATTATTTTACAAAAAAAAAAAAAGAAAAAATTAAACTATTTACAAGAAAAATATAATAAACACATCTATTTGTGCTTCCTTCTCTTTATTGGAATTTTTGAAGTTTGTTGCAATAAAGGAAGACCTTCAGGTGATTTTTCGGTACACTTTTCCAGCTGACTTTTTATCGATGTTAATTGACAAATACATTCGTCAACATTAAACTACCGGGATAATTTTAAATATAAGCTATTTTGGATGTCTTTTATAAGCCTTCTTGCTTGTTGAATTTTATAAGAAAAATCATCTACAACTAGTGATGGTTCATTAACTCTTTGAGAAGAACTGTTTCCAGTGTTAAAGGTAACATTATCATCATGTCTGTAATTGATATTACTGTTTGCTGAAATTGAACTTAATGTTTCTATAACATTCATGTCTACATTAAAATAAGGGTTGTTCCAGTATGATTCAGGTAAAGTTTCAAACGAAACTTCTTTACAATGTGTAATTAAAACACACATATGCTTACATGGAAACCGCCATTTTCTGAAGTCAAGGCACTTACAGTAAGGTACTCCTAAATCAACAGCGTAGTATTTTTTATGATTCTGTTCACTTCGAACATAATAAATACCATTTTTTTGAATGATGTTATTTGGTGTATACTCAGAAGAAGTAGAAGTGAGTCGTGGCATTATGTGTTTTATTAATGATGTCGGCCTTCCATGTAAATAAGTAGGTATTTCTGTATTCAAATTTTTTGAATAAAGTTGTATATTTTGCTTTTTATATTTCATATATGTTTCTGGAAAATAACTTTCAACCGATATTTTTATGATTCCTGATAAACTTTTGTCGATACTAGTCTTTAGATAACTGTGTTTTAATATCCTGTTTTGACTTTCAATGCCGTTATTTGTTTCCACATTTGATAAAAAGTCTGGCGCATGAAAAGCTTGCACCCATCGGAAAGTTTGACTGAGCCATTCTCTTTCAAAATACTGTACCGCTCGAATATTATTTTTAAAAGTTTCTGACTTTCATACATTGTACATTCCGTTCAAATTCTTCTTTACAACTAGATGAGGCTATTTTTTTCCACGACCTTTTTATTTCTTTTCTATCTGTTCCGTTTACATTACCTGTTTTTTGTAGCCATCTGTTCCACGATTGTAATCTGTGAAAGGCACAAAAAAACACTGAACAACCAAAAACTGATTCTAATGCATTTACTTCTGCCATACAATAATCAGTCATAAAGTATTTGGGTTGCCAGTTCGGGTTCCACTCTTTAAATTTTAATAAGGCTTCTGTAATGTGATACGCAGATTCTTTTTGAATAATGAACATTGCAACGGGACAATATCCAACATTTGTTTTTACAACAATTAAAAACAGTGGTAAATCATATTTACTTGTCTTATATGTTGCATAAAGTAAACAGATATTGTTTCCATACCTTTTTATTAATTCCTTTTGCCATTCTGTTTGATAGCATAGAAGTAATGTTGTAACCGACTGTATTTCTTCTTTATAGGGCCGGAAAAACCATTCCTCTTTAGAACTTAATTGTTTCCTTTGAGCAATATAAAGGATTAGAGTTTCTTGGTCTATTTTATGTTTTTTTATATTGAACAAATTTCTATATACGTAATATCGGATAATTTTATCCGATGGAAAATAACAAGAATTAAACGATTCAGGCTTAAATTGTTGGTCCTGAAACATCAGATTTACAAATTCCTTTAAATGCAATCGAATATATTTTGTTGATAACAAATTGTTCTCTACCAATTTCTTTATTTCGTTTGCTAAAGATGGATGCAAACGTTGTGTAAATGCCGATTCACCGATAGAATGGTTGTGATTTAAAGAAATTTTAAAATATATTCTCACGGTTGTTGATAAATCTTCATTCATTGACAATTTTTGTTCAACTTCTTTTAAAATCTAAAAAATAACAATTTTAATTTAAAGCGCTATATTTGATTATTAAGATGCATTTTATTATTGGTTTGTGTAATCTATTGTAACATGTACTTTAGTTTGTTGTAATGAACCATTAGCATTGTATTCATCAATCGTGTACTGAGAGTAGACTCTAATCTCTGTTGAATACATTTTAGCTTCGCAAAAATTTTTTATTGATGGCTGTATGCAAAACCTCTTTTTTTGTGTAGATGGATGATCATCATGCTATAATAATAATTTTTTCATCAAAATAATGCACTCAACCTGTAGGTAAGTATCATAGGCGTACCCAGGCAAGATTTTAGGGGGGGGGGATCGATCCATTTTAAAAAAAACACTTTTTAGATAAAAGGATTTTACTTAGTAATTATATTTTATTAATAATCTCTTGTATAATAGTTCTAAATGCGTAAGACTTCTGTTCGTTTTCATTTTGAGAATAATTTACACTAATACATAGTTAGTTGTACTGACAGAATGCCTGGTACCAAGACATCTTACGACCCTAAAGCGATAATACAACAACGTAAAAATCCATTTCGGGAGGGGTTTGAGCCCCCAAATCCCCCCCTGGGTACGCCTATGGTAAGTATATATTTTATTAGAATTGTAAATAAATGTACCACATATTTTGATGAATTTTCATGTCGCCCTGGACCACGGGAGCATTCTAAATATTTTCTCGAAACCAAAGAAAATGGATGCTTGAAAAAATCAATACTTAAATACCCACTCTGATTATTTTTCTTTAAAAATAATTTATGATCTAAAAGAAATTAAATCTATTTAGAATAAAACATAACATAGGTTTCTAGTAACAAATATGTCGTTTATAATGTATTAATGATGCAAAGATTCTTTTTCTATGCTATACTTCTTATTACAAAATTAAAGAAACATTGTATATATCGGAGAATATTTTAATATCTTTATTTTATAAATGAAATATCAAAAAAAAAAATGTTAGTAATGATATTACTTTGTTTATTATTTTTTTATTATGAATCATCTTATAATGAAAATTTCTTAAAAGTTTCCAGATCGTGATCTTCGCATTTATGAAAAATAATCTATTCAAAAGTTTATATTGTACGAAACATTTTATTTAAGCTGTAAACTAAGCGACTACCAATTTTAGATTTCCAGGATTAAAGTAGTGAGGAAAGAGTTCGTGAAACATGATTATTATAACTCTAACTTAACAAATTCTGTGTTTTTATTTAATAGATCGTACTTATATTTATATTAACTGCAAGAAGTTTATAAAAATAATTTTAATTATTATTAATTTCCAGATAAACGGAAATTATTATCATTTGAGGAAATATGTATGTATATATGAAGTAAAAAGAATTTTTTGATAAATATATACATAAATGGATAGGTATTATTATGGCTCTACAAGTTATAGTGTGTTATTATTTTGTTTAAAAATGCAATTAATTTTTATTTAAATAAATTTCATTACAAGATTTACACGTTTATATAATAACAAACACAAGCTGTTGTGCAAGAAAATATGTATTTCTTAACTATAATGTTTTATTAAAACATGTAATGATTTTATTAAATATATGTATGTAACTATACTTTTTAAAAACTTAAATGAAATGGTTTTATTTTTCTGAACCTATAAAAAAATAAAAAAAAAAGGTACCTTTATAATAAACACTTGTTCTTACAACAAAAGAAATTCCTACTGATTTCATAGCTGCAATAAAATTTTCGTAATTTTCTCTTCCTTCTATATAACCTTTGTAAAAACCATCACAAAATTTTAAATTATATTTATTAAATAAATTTTTTAATATATCCATTTTAAATGTACAATTTGTATACTTCACTTCAATAAAGAATCGAAAAAGTAAAGTTTCAGCTTTTTGCTTTAACGATTTTTATGCGCTCCTAGTGGCAATTTGTGCAAATACGCCAACTTGTGTGCAAACTGTCCTACCCAAGTTCTTCTGGAAGTCGTTCCTGAGGACGCTATTGTGTTTTTTTAGCAATGAAGCCCATTTTCGTTTGTGTGGAACCGTCACAAACAAAACATGCGCTACTGGGCTGACACCAATGTTCGAGAATTGCATCAAAGGCATTTACATTCACCTAAAGTCGCAGTATGGTGTGCAATTTTCTCAAGTGGAATTATTGGTCCCTGGTTCTTTGAGGAAAATTAAGTAACAGTGACAGTGATTTCGGACCGGTATGTAAATATGTGACAGAATTTTTTTTCCCACGGTTAGATGAGTTGGACTTTTTGTTACGAGTATAATCAATAACATATGTAATTTTTATTAATGTTTATACAGTAATTCGTTTATTTAAATTATTAATATATAAATCAAAATGATGAAAATTATTAATAGCATGAATATTAGTGAAAAATGTATTTTTATTTATAAAATAAATATACGAAGAAAATGTTCACCCCCCCCCCCCCCCCAAAAATTCTGGGCACGAGCCTGGTGAGCTATATTACTTCATAATCATAATCGTAATAAATAAACCTACTTTGAGAATTAGAATTTCGTATAGAAGTATTATAAATATTCAACTTCAATTTCAATATCGAATTTTTAGCGAAATTGAAAAATGTAAATAAATATGAAACAAAAATACTGATAACATATGTGAGGAGTTTCAGAGGCTAGACACTAGTGGTTTACACGGTATGAGTTGGAAAGCAAGTTGACAATGACAGGTACTGTACTGCAGCAACTATCATCGAATAAACACTTTGTGCGAGTAACTGTCAAGTCAGCTACTGTGATGAAGTTAATTCAAAATATTTTGTGTTACTGTCCACCAGGGCTTGAAAGCTGAATAATAATACGGCTTAAACTTAATACGGCTAATGTCCATGAAAAATACAGCTTAAACTTTCGGCTTTTGGCTGTTTGAATTTGAAATATGGCTTAGGCTTTCGGCTGTTGGCTGTTTAAATTTAAAATACGGCTTAAGCTTTCAACTTTCGACTTACGAAATGAATTTCAGTAGAAGACAATTAAAATCATTTACTAATTACTATGCATCAAACTATTTAGTATTACTATTGAAACTTCAACTTTTTTCTTTACGCACAAAAATAAAAGTTTATAAAAACAATTTCTTACGCGAATAATTATGTAAAAAAATGCAAAATTAGGAAATTAAAAAAAAAAAGCTTAAGCCGAATATAAAGCTTAATTTAGCTTTTTTAGAAATATAGCTTAAGCTTTAGGCTTTTAGCTTATGGAAATTTAAATATGGCTTTTGGATTAAGCTTATGACATCTAAAAATTATTGGCTTTCAGCTTTTAGCTTTTGGCTTTCGGCTGGCTTTCAAGCCCTGGGCATAACACATGTACTATGTTGAAATAATAGTTACTTTCATCGTGTAAACAAAACAGTAACTCGACCTATATTTGAGGCGAGTTTGTAACGTCAGCTACTGTCAATTTTTGGGTCAGTAACTCGTACCGTGTAAACTAGGCTTAAATAAAATTTAATAATTAGTGAATTATCATCTGTGTAAAAACCACTGATGGACTGGCTTTTTAAGTCGCGCTGAGAAAATTCAGAGGTAAAAGGACGCTTTACAGCAATGGGGCGGAGGCGGTGATAAAATTTTGAGACAATTAGGGTACAAAAGATAAATTAAATGCTTGGGCGCACTGGGAAAATGCCAGTTCGCCCGCATAGCCAGTCCGTCAGTAGTAGAAACTAATATTTTATAAAAGCTATCTTTAACTAGTTAGTAAATTGCATAATTTAAATTTTACATGAAATATATTAGCGGTTACTATTAGAATTTCAAATTTATGAGGAATTTGCGATTACACCACTTAACTTCTATGTATGAATTATGTTTGTTTATATTAGCTCAACAAATTTTTCTTACTCACATATAGGGTTCCACATTTGAAATATAAGTTATTGCGATTTGCGAGCATCTGTTAAACGATGTAATAAAAAAAAGTGAGGAAACTAATAAGCTTTTTTTTAATTAATTTTTTTGACTACAAAAATATGAGAACATAGATTTATTATTACAAATTATATTAGCCAACTAAATAACTATGTTTTATTTTTAAAAGTAAATGTATACCATTTAAGTCTCTGATTAATTTTAAAATTTTATATTTTTTTAATAAAAAATAATTTATTTTCAATATTTTTAATTTGTTATTTTTTTGTTTGGCTGTAATGGTTTTCAACTAAAATTGCGAGTTCTTGGCCATTAAATGTAATATACAGCTGTTCGTTGAATATGGTCATATATGACTATAATGAAATATACAATTAATTCCATTTCGCAGATGTAAATAGAGGTTTTATAATAATTATTAATTTTTTGCGATCGTGTAAAGTAGTACATAAATGGTCGATTTCGAATTATCGATAAAAATATTTTCGGTGTAGATGTTTTTCAACTATCGTTTATCGATTTTAATCTCGCGGGTAAAAAAGGAATCAACAATATATCGTATGTGTTGATTAAAAAAGAAGGTAAATGAATAGGTTGAGTTATTGGCGTTTTAGGAAACCGGAAGTAAAAATACAAAAAATTAAGAAATTCTTTATTTTGGATTTTGAAGCTACTTGCGATAGAGGTGGCACTTTACAACCGCCGGTAATGAAAATTCTATTTTTTTTTTTTTTCGACAACACGGAATAAAATTCAGTACGCCAAAACGTATTTTAAACTATTTTAATCTGTACTTTTTCATAGGAAATTATCGAATTTCCATGTATAAAGACCGATGCTACAACAATGGAGATAGAGCAAGTATTTCATCGCTATGTTCGTCCTCGTTTAAATAAAATTTTAACCCCATTTTGCACCGACCTAACTGGCGTTATGCAGGTAATATTTTTACCACCTATCAAATTATAAAAGTGAAAAAGTTTCTGCCTAATAATTTTGTTTGATGAGAAGTTGTTGAAAACATAATCTTAAAATCACGGAATATTTTGTGTTTCGAACATTTTTAATCATTATTGTTAATTATGAAATTAGAAATATAACCTAATTTTACGTTTTACCGATTTTTATGTAACGTATGTTCTTACGTTTACTACGTTGCAAGCAAAATTGATTAGTTATTCGCCAGTGTATCTACTATTTAATAATATACTTGATTTCTTAACCGCGGCATTCATTTTTGCTGCGTAGTGACACTTCCATAGTTGTACGATGAGTACTGCCACTGAAGTAAACTTGCTGAACGGTATCCTTTTTTTTTGGTCAGTGTACACTATGTTTGTATCTGTTAATTATTTCCTATGCACTGTTTAATTGTTTTAATTAATTGAAGTAAAATTATACGCTCATTTGAAAATAATCCGGATAAGGTTGATACAATTCTCTCATATTTTTTTATATTAATTAAGTTTTCTTAAGTGTTATAATAACCGTTGTACCGTACCGGTGTTGTTTATATTTTACGGCTGCCGTTTTTTTTATATGTCGTTTACATTAACTTTTTGCTTCTTCGATTTAATTATTTTTTTCTAATTTACATTAATTTTTGATGGATTTATTTTTTGCTCCCTTTATTTATTTTCGTTTTGTTTTTCAATTTTTAATCGAAATAGAAGTAATTTTGCGCGGCAACTGTTGTAACCGAAATATCGTCATAATATGCTTCCAGTTTAACAGAAAAATTTTTATCTATTTCTTCCATAAAATTGTTATATTTTATTACTTTCATTTATCAGCTTGTAGTTTTACTTGTAGAACCTTGCAATTCCGGTGTACGCGTTTGTGCAATTTAAAAAGAAATTTGCAGTCCGGTTATTAATTGGTTATTCATTTCATAAAATTCCTATTAAAAAATTATTTAAATTATCAGTTTCCATCTTACGACTTATTCGTCTAAATATTTTTTTTTGCATAATCTTACGGATAGATGTAATAATTGACTGAACCTTGCTGATGTGCTCAAAAGTCATGTTTGATTACTTACACTTTTCGGTTGACAACATTTTCAGTTCTTCTTTAAGCAGTAGAGAAAAGTTCAACTTATGAGTGTTCCATTTGTTCTTTATTTTGGATGGAACTGCTGAAGTGTAACGATTATTCTAAGCCGTGTTTTACCAGGAGTTCTCCAATACATTCGGATCAGTGGTTTTTGTTATTTTTTACTGTTAGTTGACGATAATAATAATACATTTAAAACCATCACCGGTGGTTTATATTAACGATAATAAATATTTGTGTTTGAGAACTCATGCAAATATTCCGGAATGCGAAGATATATTGTTTTCTAAAAAATAAAATTATTTCACGAAACAAATGTGTATGTCTCACGAGCTTCAGAAAAAAATATATGCGTTGTACTAAAATAATTTGTATTTAATATTTTTTTTTGCATATTTGCTTTCATATCTTTTTTTCATTTTTTGGTTACTTCGTTCATCCGCTATTGTTGTTATTTTATTTACATTGAGCTTATAACATCAATTACAATAAAAGGGATAGCCGATTAAGAGGGTTCCTTTAAGTCAAACTGTGCGACCAGCATATCCCCTCTTATATGGTATGATGATGGAAACATTTTCGTTAAATTTCGGCTCCTTAAAATCCGCGCAGGTCTGTCTCTTCTGTATTATGTCTATTTTATCGACCATTTTTCAACGTTTTATTAGAAAACCGAAATTAGCGACAAAAAGTTTTTGAAAAGTTCATATAGTAGTAGTTTTTGTGCTGTTTAAATTCAAACAAGAGTTTTTTTAAAAAGTTGAAAAATGACCGATATCGTTAGAAAATGAAAAGTCACTAAAATAGACATTCCGCGATCAGCGCGGGTTTTAAGGAACTGAAATTTGGTGAAGGATATCATTCCTCGGTTGCATAGTTTGACTTAAAGGCATTTTTATTACCCCTAATCGGCTATACTCTTTGAACAAGATAAGAAATGAACTGATATCACTGGTTGGAAAATTGAACTACATTCATTTTACGCACGTTGTTAATTTCTTAAATAAAATCAGTCGTGTGAATCAGACGACATTGTAATTTAAAACCAAACAAACCAATAGAATTATCGAGTAGACATAAATGTCACGTAAATTAATTTCGCAAAATTTGAAATTGAAATATGTAATTTTTTTGGTGGTAGGAATACGAATTTTTGGTAAATTCATTTTTTATGTTATTGCGATGTTCTTGAAATGGGTTAGGAGTAAATGTATTTTTTTCAAATTTTTAATACTTTTCAAAATAATTGGTGGTACCACACTGATTAGCTGTTTCGTTGTTTTTTTTTCTCTATCTCTCTCTATTAAAGGAGATGGTCGATAATGAACCGGAATTCGATGAAGTACTGAAAGATTTTTGTGAATGGCTAAAAGTTAACTTTGATTCAACAACGGAAAATGAATCTATTTTCGTAACTTGTGGAAATTGGGATTTGATGACGATGTTACCTGAACAGTGCCGTTTATCTAACGTAGAGGTGCCACAGCAAATGTTAAAATGGATTAATTTAAAAATGGTACGGATTTTAAGATAGTTTGATACAATTTTTTTTTTTTTCTTTCAAATTTTATGAAAAAAGCCAATAAATAAATGCATTATATAGTGCAACAGTTGAATGCCACGCAACGTGTCTGGTTTTGCTGTTGCATTAAATGATATTGAAAACTTTGTTAAAACAGGGAAAAATTAGAGGCGCAAAACCGTAAAGTCGTCCACCAAATCACTAGGCGGAATTGAGTTAAATTTGCACCGATGTATCCAACGTGCAAAAGATTGGAAAAAAAGTAGTTTCAAAGTAGTCAGTCCACTTTGCCACATGACGCAAAAAAAAATAATGAAAAATGCCGAAATTCCTTAATCAGTGTGCTATTAAAACTTCATTATGCATATTTAAAATTATCGGTAAATCTAAATATTTCAATAAAATTCTGTAACAACGTTTCTGTTATTACAAAGTTTATCTAATTAAAACGAATATGTACGCATCCTAATTTTCAATTATTTTCCATGTGATCTTATTTCAGTGTCTAGGATTTTGTGGATCATAAATTTTTTCGATTTGTTAGACGATGGAAATTAATTTCTTCAAACGAATTCTCTGTTAAGGATATTTAAAATAATATATTTATGGTGAAACATGTAAATGCGTAACAGCAGTGTGACATAGACAAGTTAAATAATAACTGGATACTCCAGTAAACTAATTTTTGTGATTTTTTTTAATCAATTGGGAAATTGCAGCAGTGTATGATATATTCAATATGAAATGTAAAATTTTAATTAAAACTCACAAATTAACCTAGTTTAAGGGGTATGGTACGAGGATTTCTTTTTTAGACAATTTAGATTTTTTGAATAAATACCGTTTCAAAAACATGTTTCGAATTTTTAGTCTCGGTAATTTGTCTTAAAAAAAAAAAATGTTAAGCATTTCTCAATGAAACTGTTTTCGTCTATAATTCATGTTTTTCTTTATAATTTCTCCGTTTCAATTTGACCAAAACGAAATAAAAGTAGTAAAATATTATCTCTTTTTTGTTTAATTGCAATTTTCTATGAATTATTATTTGAACTTTTCAGACAGAATGCGGAATTATCGCAACGTACACACTTAATAAATTGACTGGTTCAGTGTGTGAAGCTCGAAGCAAATTACTTTTGCGAAAATTAAATATTAACCCTCAGTCTAAAAACCTGCTTCACGTTATAGAGTAAAATAATAAAATCTATTTACAAAATTAAATTATTTCAAATTGTTGATTATAATTATAAATTTCGTTTAGTAGGTAACTTTTTTTGGTATTATAATTTTACAGCAAAGTTACATTACATTTTAATTAACCGATTACGACTTGCTAGTTTAATGCGTTAAACAAACCCATTTACGTTGTAAAATAAAAATGATGCGATTAGATTATTTTTGTTTCTTTTTTAAAGTGCGAGAGCTAGTTTTTTAATCTTTATAATCTATAATAAAATACGACACATATATAAAAATTTTCCTTTAAATGACCGTCGTCAATTTAACACAGTGAAGTTTTACTATGTATGCACACGTTATTTCTGGTTTTTTCGTATTATTCGTTTTCTTCTTTAATTAAAATAAATTGGTAGTCAAAAAGATACAAAGCTAGTTCATGAGTATGTTTTTAGCTCTTTTCATCTTTTATTCCAAAATAAAGTGTAACATATGGGGGGACACATATTAATGTAATGAATGTAAACCATCTGAATAATAATTATACTAAAATACATTTTTATAGATAGGCACAATTAAACCCCGATTGAGAAATGGTACTAATTATGAGTTTTTTTGTTTTTTTTTTCATATATAAATTATCTCCTTTTCAAATTTCAAATAATTCTTAAAATTACAAAACCTTAATAAATAAATAAAAAAAAAACAAAAAACGATTACAAAAGACCGTTTGACCAATGTGGTTTATCCGTATCTCCTCTACATTACAAGATATCTAAAGAGAAAAAGCTATCGACTTAGATTATAACATCATATTCTTTTTTTTCTCTTCAATACGGTAGTTATATTATATTTTATGGTCTTAATAGTATTATTTTTATTCTTGAACCAGTTGTAGTTTTCTCCGATGTTGTGTGTTCAGCTCTTATGTGCTCGAATTCGGAACAATATAGAAAAGTATGATCCGATGAATCTGTTTATTGCATTCTCTGTATTTATCATCATTTGTTATGCCCATTTTTTTTAGATACTCAGTAAAATTACCATGTCCCGACAAAAATTGGGTTAGAAAGAAATCTGGATTGAGTAATTTCTTCTTCAATCTATCCTCGATTCAGGTTAATAATCCATATACGTTCGTCTCCCTGTTAATTCTTGCTCATAAGTGTTTTGCCATTCCTTCAGGTATTTCGACTTTATTTCTTTTACTTTCTGTATTACCCTTGTCCTAATGAGCTTTACGAATCAAGAAATCGCATATTATACTATCGGCACATTTGTTAATAATATAGTGATAGTTTTTCTCTTTGATAAATAATTCGATTATAATTAAATTCTCTGATTATAGTATAAAAGAAGGTGAAGGAATTTTTACTCTATAAGAAGAATAAAGTCATCAAATAAAAATATATGTTAGTAACCAATAGTGAATTGAAATATACAGTAAAAAACTGTTATATTTATCCCAGAAACGTTGGGGGGGGAGCAAAGTCCATCTTCAGCTGGAAAAGAGATGAAAAGGAAAAGAGGTGAAAAGGAAAAAAGAAACAATGCCACACAACACAACACAACGCAAAATAATAAAAATTATCTGGTTTTTTCAAGTTAAAAAGTATGATATTGAACTCAACAATGGAAAAACAAATTTACACATATTTATCCAATACAAAGAAAACGAAAAAGACAAAACAAGACTCGGAACACAAAGGAAACAAAAAAGACAAAATAAAAGTGGACTCGGAACACAATGATTAAATGAATCGCCGGAACTGGAACATGTGTACCCCCAGTGGCAGGAACAAAATTACACTGACAAGTATCAGTCGAAATACGAGAAATTATAAGAGGAAAATTACAAACATGGAACTGACGGTGAATGGGAGGGAGTACAATGATGATAAAAACAATAGCAAAGAATAAAAGAAATATAGATAACAAAGGAACAATGGAAATGTGAAAGGTAAGAGAAGTTGAAAAAAGAGCGAAAAAAGTAGAATAAAAGAACGTTGCCATGTGGGTATAATCTCAAAAAATTAATAATGAAGCTCATAGCTGTTTACTAGAAACTATTAAATAAAAGTATATATTAGTAGGCCTTTGCTCGAAAAGGTTTCTGGCATAAATATAACTGTTTTATACTGTATATTTCAGTTTGCTATTAGTTACTAATATAATAGAGGTATATCTTTATTTAATAGTTTCTGGCAAACAGGGATGAACTTCATTATTAATTTTTATTATTAATTAAGAATAAATTCACTTTATTATTATTATTTGAAAAACAAAATTAAATTAACCGTTTTATTTTGCTAATTTTCCAAGTCCAAGTTCGAATTAGATTAGGAATTTCAGGCAATAGTTTTTATAGAGTGCATATAGAATATATTTTATTGTAATATTTCGTTACACATTTACCTGTGAACGAATGCTTAGCATTTTGCATGTTATCGTCTTTCCCTTATTTAGTAATGTTAGTAATCTACTTAAATATATCCCACACTTTAATTATTTTTGTGCATACTTTACTAGTTAGTTTCGAAAAAAAAATTTGTGTCCAGCTGAGAATGTTCGCTTAAGAGAACCTGAATTTCGTTACTACAAACTTTAGAGTAATGCACTGAACCTAAATAATATCGGATAAGTGGTAAATAATTAAAATTACATTCTGATAAGTAAGCATAAAAACACGATTTATTCTTTTCATTTGCTTCTAAATTAAGGGGTAATAATTGAACTTGAACATTGTATTGTATAGAAGAAACTAAATATACTGGATACAGAAGTACATATCGGTCCCCTAACGCAATTTAAAAAAAATTTTTTTACGGTTATTGTGTTATTTCTTGTTCTCAGCTTGACTCGTTTGGGTGATTTTCAAAAAAGTTGTACCCCGCTTTCGAAACTGATATATGTAGTAAATTATCTTTCGCTTGTTTTCAAATAATAGATTTGCTTAATTTCACTATATTACAATTGAATATATATATATATATATATATATATATATATATATATATATATATGTATTTATTTATTTATTTATTTATTTATTTATTTTTCTTCATCAGTTGCTTTATTATTATCGTAAATATGCATTTCTGATGGTTTTTCAGTGCAGCCAGCAGCAGCAGGTTAATTTTTATACTTTGCCTATGTGTTTATTCATTTTTATACACTGATTTGAAATTATCTCGCTTTAAAGTTCAAGCCTGTTACATGCTTACACGCCCTCCCGGCGTTTATTATCATAGCCGAGAGTCGACGAATACTGTAAGATTAAAATTGTCTTGTTTGCTATCTTTACTATATCATTAGATATTATAATGCATACTTCCCGACGAAGCTCTATCAATAGGCCATCGCTTTATTCACACTTTATTCTAGTGAATCATATACATATATAATGGATTAATTAATAATGCTTATGTTATTGTCACGTTGAAGTCATTAAGAAAAGTCTCTAATGAAATTTGCAAAATATTTTTTTGTAGTGCGTTTATGAGACATTTAATTTTATGAGGACTGTCAATTGAAACCAACGGTTCTATAAGAATTATAAAAGATTACCATCTGGGGGTTCGGGAGGTCTTCTTATGGTAGCGAAGGATCGAGATTTATATATTTACATTATTAGTTAAATATGATATAATTGTCGTTTCATGTAGGCATTTTGTTCAGCTACCGGATTTTGGCCGCAGAGTCTCGCAGCTATGTTCAGATATTTAGAAAAACCAATGCACGGAAAATATCATAGCGGAATAAGTGAGTGAAATAATTCTAAACCAATATTGTATATTATTTTCAAATGAAACCGATCAATACTATTTTTTTTCCCCCCATCTTTCATTAGTGTCTGTTATTTATTATTCCAAGTTAAAATACTTTCTTTTTTTTTTCCATTAATGTACAACATAAATTGAATATCTATTGTTACTTTTTTACGTCTAATGTTATATGAAACGTGTCTGAGAGTTCGGAACTATCAACGGGCAGAAGTGTCAAACGTAAAAATAACGTTTAAATAATAAACTTTAAAATATGTAATGACAACAATTACTTATTTCATCATCCCATAAACCAAAGTTTAATTACATAAATCTGATTCGCATACGTTTTTTTTTTTGTTTTTTTTATACATCTTTCGGCACGTCAACAGTGGAATTTTTACCCGATGTAGAAAATTGCATACTACGTACGGAAGAGATTAGAAATTGTGAGGAGATAAAGGAAGCTAACAAAGGAACTATTATATTGAGAGAGGGGATTGCAAGAATGGCGTGGGCATTATAAGCAGTAGGGAGGTCAAGGGGTAGAAGATTAGAATAAAGAGTAGCACGTTCGGATGAAATAAAGGGACATTCGAAGAAGACGTGATTCGCATCATCGCAGTTATAATTGAGCTCTGGAGGGTTATAGGGACACAAAGGCGATACTGTCTAGGTACAATTAGTTGTCAGATTTTTTTTTTTTTGTTCCAGAATCCATCGAAATTGATGTTTTTTATTCGTCGAACCTTAAATCTACCGGGAACTACTTCCGCTTAAATCTATAGTTAATAATAGCTAGAGTGTCGATTTTTTTCTTCTGAAATTAACGTATTTTATGGGAAAAATTATATATAAGTCAAAAATTTTAAATTTAAAGCACCAAATTTTGAATAATATACGCGTTAAGTAGTAAAATAAAAAAATTATAAAAAGGTCTACCGCTTGTTCCGTAGTAGCTAGAACTCATCCGACCTGTTCATGTTGCTCGGACTTGTCACAAAATGGCTACACGTGTTTTGGGCTATTATATTATATCTTGCTAGGGAAAAAATTAAGTCTTAACCTAAAAAGATTTACCTATCAAACCGGGAATCGTACCAATTTGGAGACCCGTTTTTTTTTTTTTTTTTGGAGTTATGTATGAAAATATGCGTATAAGTAGTTTATTGAAAAATTCAAAGAAAGCGGTCAAATATTCTCCGTATAATTACGACGGCCCGAAAATACATTTCAAACATGAACATCCTGCGCACAATGATCTAAATATTCCCTTCATCAAAGACGTGTTCATATCAGACAGTATGGATAGCGTTCCGTGAGAAATTCGATACAAATTCGAATCCTTACCGTAATAAAATGTACATTCAAAAACCTTGTCAGGTGAGACCCTAAGTGGAGATGATCAAAGCGAAGCAAATGTGCGACGCTCTTTCAATTAACACACGAGTAGTTTTTCTGGTTTAAGCATAATACATTGACTACATCATGTCCTCTTAATGCTATTAGCACGAGAGTGTCTATGAACCGCATTTGACCGCATCGGTTGCTATGGCACTCTCGCTATTAGAAATATTATATTTTGTGACATATAGTTTAGCAGGATTTCATGAACCATACTTAATTGTATCTGTTACACCGTGTTACGCTTGCCGTATTATACATTACATACGCAGGTAATCGTCCTGTTAAAAGCACATTTTTTAATCTTTCTCAATAGAATTTGACGGGGTTTCATGAGCCGTGCTTAATTGTTACCATGATGACTTTTTGCTGGTCTGTGTATCATCAATTCATATTATTGACCCTAGTTCCTCATCGGAGGGGTGGATTAGTTTCCCTAGGTTATTATAATATATTCCTAGGTTAGTAATATATAATTAACATATGGTTGTGGTCACGGGAACTGTTTATGGTTTTACCGGTACAACGGTGGTGTGGGAAACTTATCTACTCTTCTCTTCCTGAATTTCCCATGTATATCAATAAGAAGCGTGATTAATGTAAATAAAGAATGTGTTTTAAAATACCATACGTAGCTTTTCCTCTTTCCACGTCGTATATATATATATATATATATATATATATATATATATCGAGAAGAGAATATAATAAATAACGTTAATGAAATCTCACGAATATGGTATTAAATAGTAATACTGAGCGTGGTTAAATGATAATACACTAGGTGTGTTAAAGTTTACCCGCAGGAGGTAACTACCACGCGAAAACTGAAATTGAATAATAAAAAAAAATATTAACGAATCCGATATAATTTTTATTTTTTTACCCCGACAGTTATACGCTTTGAAATATCCAGAAATCGAAAAAATTAACGAACAAAACGAATATATTATTGTCAAATTAAATTAATAAGAAATACTCTAGCAGAAAGAGTAAAATACGATGCTTCACCGTTCAATAAATGCATCAAGTTCAGATTTTTCAAACACGCGGTCAAGTGAATACAATTATTCAAAAAAAAATTCGAATGAGATGAAATTAAATGATAGATATTAGAAAACCGAAAGAAAAAAAAGAAAAAAAAAGAAAAGTGTCCTCTATGTAAGTAATAAATTTACTAATATACTCGCGAGTGTATTACATTCATTTGCTATGTTTTACGTTTTTAAATAAGAATATGAACTTTTCCTAACTTTTATAAAATCATAAAGAGGATTATAGAACGTAAAATAATGGAATTCGCAAAAAAATGTGTGTAAAAATCGGTAAAACGGATAAAATTAAAAAAAAAAAAAAAATACTAACCATTTTTTAAGAATTGTTTATAAGAAAATAACATATTATTTTTATGAATTATTATTAGCATTTTATTTAAAATAATAGAAATTTCTAACAACGAATTATTTATTGTTTTTTATTTATTTTTTATATAGAGATTAGTTATTTAAAGAAATCGTTTAAGAGAATGTATTTTCAAAAAATTCATTATACAGTAGAATTACTCGCTTTACTTAAAATTTTCCATTTTGCGATAAAAATAACCATTCTTAACCTGAAAGCGAAATATTTTATAGTAAATCATTTATTGTTCGAATCACCCTCTGAAATGTTATACTGGGTCCATCGTAACATTTACAAACAAAACAAAATAACGCATTATTAAAATAGAAAAAAAAACGTATATATATGTCCGATATAGTGCACAGATTAGATCATTATAGTCGATATAATAAATTGCAGTTTCCAATTTTTATGTTAAACTTTTTTCAAAAAAAAAAAAATAATAAAATAAAATAAAAACTTTAATTGTACAGAACACGTTATGCTGCACAAATATTAGAGAAGTACAGGGACTATGAAATAGAGGCGCGAATTAATCAGAGAGCTTTACGAAGTGCATGAACAACGGGAAACGCTGAAAAAAGCATTTAAGTATGAAAACAGTGACGAATGCGATTAAGAGAAGCTGATGGCGACATATGCAGAGGAGGGATTTATGAAAGAAAAAAAAAGTAAAGAAGAAAGTCCGAAGGTCTTTTAATAAGTAAACAGACAAATCGCTATAAAATTTTTAATTACTAATATACTTACAATTTTTTTTTTCACTTTTCGATGTAATCCCCCTCTACACGAATAATACACTTGTCCCACCGGTCTACGAGGCTTCATATTCCTTACGCGAAGAATTCTTTAGGTTGAGCGCGGAACCACTTTAGGACGACATGCCTCTTGACTTCTTCGTTATTTCCGAAAACGTGTCCACGCAAAGAGTTCTTGAGCGGCCCAAATAAATGAAAATCTGACGAGGCTAAGTCAGGGCTATATGGGCGATATGGGGGGACCTCTCCCACCCCATTTCCTCCGATATAGCTTACGTTGACAGGAAGCTGTGGGGGTTGAATTGTCCTGCTGAAGAATGACCCCTTTCGTGATGGGTCCTGGCCGTTTCTACCGTATCGCCGGTCAAAGTTCGGTTTCGAGCACTTCTGCGTACGACTCTGCGATGACAGTACCTCTATCTTCCGGATAATGACGAAGAACCGGGCTTTTCATATCCCAAAACACGCGGTCAAAAGTACTTTGTTTGCTGAGGGACGCGATTTGAATTTTTTTGGCTGCAGGCGACTCATGTTTTGTTTTTTCATTTCAGGCTCGTAATGATGGGTGTCTTATCTCACCGGTGACTATATGTTCTATAAAGGCCTCACCTTCAATATTGAACCGATTTTCGAGCTCCTTGCAAATTCTTAGCCGATTTTCTTTGTGCCCTGCGGATAATGTTTTGGAAAGAACCGATCTCGCGCAGGTTTTTAGGAAATTGAGATGGTCGTGCATGATATTGTGGACTGTACCGGCGCATACACCGTACTGGAGTAATATTTCTTCGATAGTAACCCGCAGGCGTCGGCTAAAATCATCTTCTCGATGTTTTTTATGAGGGCCGGCGATGTCACTTCAACTGGACGTCGTCCACTTCGCGGTTCTGTCGCTGTGCTTTTTCGGCCGTTTTTGAACTGATCCACCCACGAATAAAAACTTGCGCGATTCATACATGAACTACCCCGTATTATTCTGTCATTCTCTGATAAATTTCGCCGGATTTAACCCCTTCTGGCATCAAAAAACGAACAACACCGCGCTGCTGTTCATAATGTGTACTTTCTTGGAGTGGTGCCGGACCATTTTGGGAATCACTGGCGAACAACCGACGACATATAACGGTAACACAACATTCCCAGTGCGTAGCCAACACTCCAACTAAGAAAACGAGTTATCGTGAAAGTCGCACTACCACCTACAAGTTCCTCCTCCAGAGTGAATTGTCTGTTTACTTATTGAACGACCCTTGTAGTAAATGTTTATGTGTAATGAAAAAGGGGGAACGGTAGTGAAGTGTTGTGCCTAGCACTTTTTGAAATGGTATTTTTCATGATGATTATGAAGATTTTTCGTCGCGTTTAAAAACTAACTATATTCTGTGTATGATCTTTTGTTGTTCTTCGGCTTTACTGCGGATTATTTCTGAAGGACGAAACATTTTATACTCGTATTATTTAGCAATAAATGCTCATAATTCGTTTGTACATCATCGCCTTATTAAAGAAGTCTGAAATAAATAAATAATAACAATATTGGAAAACCGTTCACTTTGCTGCGACATAAGTATCTGCTGAAAAGAAATCCTCTCATCTAATATATTACTCGAAGTATTCTATCATTTTTTCAAAGTTTTTCATTATTTTTCAATTAAACTTACGTGCTTCAGTGCGTATTTTCCAGCCTGCGTTTTGCAATACAGTTTTATTTACATAGAAGTTAAATATATGTGTGCATATATATATATATATATATATATATATATATATATATATATGTATATATAACTCGGCCATTTTGGCCTCGGAAGGGGCTGTGCCCCTCGACCCCTCTTGCTTTCATTTCTGTCTCTTTCTCTTCTATACTTCGTATAAAATGATCAAAATTTACAACGTAATTCTTACTGGCATCAACACACACAAAAAATAACAACCACAAAAATCCTATTCTAACATTTAACTTCCGTTATATAAAATTAAGACATTTATTTCGTTACATATTTCATTACATAAAATTGTGACATTTTTTAAATAACAATAACAAAAATCCTATAAAATATAACAAACGTTACATAGAATTGGGACATTTAGCGTTACATAAAATTGGGACATTTTTTCGAATGGGGGGTAGCCTAAGAATTACGTTGCAATTAATACATATACATATATTAATCACAACGTAATTCTTAGGCTACCCCTCATTAGAAAAAATGTCCCAATTTTATGTAACGAAAAATGTCTCAATTTTATGTAACGAAAAAATGTCTTAATTTTACACATAATGAAAGTTAAATGTTAGGATAGGACTTTTGTGATTATGTTATTTTCTTTTGTGTGTTGATGCCAGTAAGAATTACGTTGTAAATTTTGAACATTTTATAAAAAAGTATAGAAGAGAAAGAGACAGAAATGAAAGCAAGAGGGGTCAAGGGGTATAGCCTCTTGCGAGGCCAAAATGGCCGAGTTTTTATATATATGTGTGTATGTATATATGTATAATGTTATTTTTGTTTTTTTTTTTGTTTTTTTCCAGATGATTGTCGAAACATGTTGTTGGTTATGAAAGAACTAAAAGACAGAAATTATGTTTTCGAGCAGACAAACAGCTTAGATCAGAAAGGTTAAATAGTGCTGATTAATTTAAAAACGTTTTTTTTTTTTATTTTTATTTCTGTAAGTATAAGTAATATAACCATTTTTATTTAAACTCATTACAATAGAAAAAATACTATATTATTAATTTGTAATGAAAATAGTGCGACAGACATTGCATAATGTTTCACTTTACAGTGCTCTAAGGAGAATATATTAAACTCACTTTACATTTTTCCCTGTCAATGGAAACTTAGTCATAGTAGGGTGCAAAATGAATTACTTTTAGATTTTTTTTTTTTATTGTTGTTTTTATTAGTAGGGAAGAGTTTTTTAATACGTTGTATACTTAAGCTGTTGTACCTTGGTGTAATAAAATTTCGAAAAAATTATAAAAATTAACAGAAAAAGAAGTAAAACATTTGATGACCAGTGATTTTTTTATTTTTATTGTTACTATTTAAATTTAGTAAAGTATGCAGAAATAATACGGAGAAAAAATACTTCAAATGAGTTTTTCCCTATATGTATGTTGCAATTGCACGAAAATAGAGAATATGCGATGATATCTTGCAGCTCTATATCCATCCTGCTATTTAATAATTTTTGGATATGTTTTTTTACTTATTCTATTTAATATTATTCTTTCAAAATTTTATAGGTGTTAGCGAGACAGGTCTGAAATTTCCAGCATCTGCATGGGTTTTCCTTGGTTTAAGTAACGCAACAACGTATGATTTCAACCATTCTTTTTTGGATTTGATCATGTGTTAATGCAGTTATTAAACATATCTAAAAGCCACCGTTTAGCTCTAGATCCTCTATGTTTAATCTGTCCCGTCATTATATTATAAACTCCGGGTGCCTTTTTGTCTTTCATTATCTTAATAGCCTTGTCTAGTTCATTCATTCTAAATGGTTCATTGAACCGACTCGTGTTGTGTTCATTATTAGTTTTGGTTTACCCACCCTTCCTTTGATTTTCCCATTCATTAGTAATTTATGTGCAATTTGATGATCCGGCGTCACAATTATATCTTCTTTTGGCTGTGATCTTTCGTTATTCATGTTTCTTATTAACTACCAGGGACCTTGTGACTATTTTTCGACATATGCAGATTTTCTATTGTTGAAATCTACTCTTTTTTTTCTCTGTCCTACTATTATTCCTGCTGGGATTTTGGTATAGGATCTAATACTAGTGGTCATGTTCCTTATATTATCACCCACTAAAATGTTATCCGGATTATATTCTTTCCTCCATCTGCCACTGTTAAATGACGAAGGTAACTTAGGATCGTGGATTAAGTTTAGGTAGTTCATTTCTGCCCAATTTTCAACAGTTTCACCCATCATCATTATTCTTTGAGTATCCCCACATCATATTGTGGCTGTTAAAATCTCCAACTGTAATCTTTGTATTTCTCCTTCGATAGTTCATCGGGATTTTAAACTTAAAAAGTATGTTTTGAAGGTTTATACACCGATGTTACGTTACATTTTCCTATGTCTACTGTGATTATTTCTGTGTCATTCTCTTCTGTAAGCCCAGTTGAAATAACTTTCACATCTGGCTTACAATTAGTAAATATGGCACTTCCGTATTGTCTGTGTGGCTTTTCTATCGTTTGTTTCATTCCGGGTACATTTGGTTTCTTACATTTTGCTCCACAATGCGTTTCTTATATACAAAGTACATCACATCTGTTTTTTTTTTTTTTTTTTTTGTACAATTCTGACAAAAAATACTCGCCTTTTCTGATGTTAGTCCTTCGATATTTATTGATACTATTGTTAAGGTTGGTTTTGGTCCTGACAAGGACCTTTTCTTTTGATCGTGGTTGGTAGGATTAGCTATCGAAGTTCGTATTGTACTCTATATACTATTATCTCGCTGTTTTTAGGGGCACCACTGGGAGGTTCTTACCACGCTCCCACAAAGTACTGTATGCAGAGTGAAGAAACTAATCTCGTTCACGGTGTCGGAGCTTAGAAACTGACCCGAATTTTCTTCTGTGGCTTCAAATTTACTCCAGTCTCCTTCTGCCATGTATTTAACTTGAATTATGGCCTGGGCGTCTGAAATTCATCTTAGTCTGAAGCCCTTGATGGTGTTCCTAACCGGTAGTCTGAACGCTTGCCTACGGGGGGAAGAGGGCCCAATCCTTACTCTTTTTAAAATTAACCAAAAGTTTATTTCCAAAAAACTAAAATTCCTCTTGTCCCCTTCCGCTCCTTTACCAGTTATACGTAATATTTTCTTAAGATTTCATACATTATATGTACAGAATTCTAATAAGATGGTGTTCAGAAACGTCAAAAGTATTCAATTAAAATATGCAAAAACTCACGAACGGTATGACACTTATAAGCTTCAAAATGTGATCATAAATTACTATTATAATTCTCTTTAAGAAAATCGATAACTTCAAACTAACCGATTACCCTGAGCGGCAAAAAACCGTCAAGAATATATGTAGTGTGGAATTTAAAACAACCTCAGAAATCACCCTTAAAAAGTTCATAACTCATCACCAGAGATATATAATCCTTTAAAAGTGGAATTCAAAATATAAAACAAAACGCAAAAGTTCTTTCATAAAATCAAAAAATCAGGATTAAAAAATTATATACACTTCCCTTTGGGCCCAAAAACAGCAAAATAGGGCATGTTTACGTAAGCAATAGCCCGAGTAAAAAAGTTGAGAAAACCAAAACGATCTCAAATATATGCATAAAGAACCGCATCATAGAAAAAAAACTATAGCCGACCTTACAATTTTATTATATGTAGGCCTTTGAAACGCCGAAGGCTCGAAAATTTTCAAAAATAAATATATATTTTTTCCCCGGGCCTGTGATATATCGATGGAACGATAACACTCCGTATTTCATTTTTTTTTAACGAAACTTTCGAAGTTGACAAAAAGTTCAAATAAGCGCGAAAAATGACCCGTAGCTCCCGCTTGTGGCGCAGGTATTATAGCGAAAGATTTTGAACAAAGTTGAGAATATGCGCATCCACGTATATTTCCTTAGTTTGGAACATCTGGGTTTTTAACTTCAAAATTAGCCCCTTGGGGCGCCGAAAGCTCAACATTTCTGGGGAAAAAAATATTTTTTTTCCCGCACGTGTAATATATTGTTGGGAAGAAAGCTGTTTGTCGGGAACGAAACTGCGTTTCATTTTTTCAGTGAAACGTTCGATATTGGCAAATAGTTGAAAAAAGCGCGAAAAACAAGGTATCTCTTCTTTTTTTTCAGATTTCTTTATTTTGAATTTAGTATTATGTGTATCATTTATGAGCTATACTGAAATTAAACAGCTGTAGTTAGAATAGATAATACAATGTCAGATGCATTAGCTGCCAAGATAGGAGTGCGACAGGGATGTATTCTTTCACCCTTATTGTTTAATTTATATTCAGAATATGTATTCAGAAAAGCTGTATATTGGAATTATGAGGGAATAAATATAAATGGGAGAATTATAAATAATTTACGATATGCCGATGATACCGTAATAATAGCAAGCAGTCAAGTAGAGTTACAGCATATGGTGGATAAATCAGATACAGCCACGATTACGGGGGTTATCTGTGAATAATAAGAAAATGAAGACATTGCTTTTTTCAAAAAAAAAAAAAAAAAAAACAATTTGCGATTGGTAAAATTGATGGCAATGAAATTGAACAAGTCAGCTCGGTCAGATATTTGGGCACATTATTAAACGATCGTATCAGGTAATAAGGAAGAAATTTGCGGAAGGATCAAGCAAGCTAGACGGGTCATTTTTCAAATGAAAAAATTGTTTACAAGCTTAACTATGAACACTCGAATGAGAATGTTGCGCTGTTACCTATTCTCAGTATTATTATACGAATGTGAGTGCTGGACTCTAGATGCTAGCACAGAAAAGAAGATTCAGGCGTTTGAAATATATTCATATAGGAGAATGTAGCGAATGCCGTGGATAAAAAAAGTGAGGAACGTTGAAGTGCTACATAAGATGAAAAAGAATGCCGAACTTTTATCAACTATTAAAAGAAGGAAAGTGCTATATTTTGGACATGTGATGCGTGGAGCTAAGTACAAATTATTACGGATTATTGTAGAAGGAAGAATTGAAGGAAAAAGATCATCGGTAAGTAGACTATATAATTCATGGATAAAGGACTTGTGAAGATGGCTTGGAAGCAGGATGGTAGATCTATTTCGAGAGGCCATATTAAGGGAACAGACTGCCAGATGGATCGCTAACTTTCAGTAATGGAGAAGCGTATGCAAGAAGAGAAATGTAAATTATGGTCTGACATAATATAGGGAATACTCATGAAACATGCTTCACTGAACTTGTTTTTTCTTTTCCGGAGTCTAAATATTATCGAATTAGTCTAAGTATATTTTTTTTCGCCTTTTAAACATTTTTTCAGATCTTTTTTTTCCCCCTGGTTCTAAAAATGAAAGTCCTGATTGTCCCGTTCGTTACTACCGATGCACATGCCACCAATGCTCGTTACCGAAACCGCGAACGTCGGTAGTGCACTTTCCTACTGTTCGTAATTTTTTCATTGACATTATTTTTATTATCATTTTTTTTCCGAGTCCGCCAAAGCTTTAACTGCTACAGAAACGTATCAACGGTATATACCCACGACGTGTAAATTTAATAAGATTTATATTCGTTATTTATATTTATCACAATTTATTAATAAAAATTGATTTGATTTGATTTGACTATTATTATTATTATTTTCAAAAAAACTGATTATACTTTAACCAACTGTTTATTAATTTGAATAAAACTAAATTTATTATTTATAGTCACATACCTCCATTTAAGTGGAACGATTTCGAAATTTTTTGGGAAAATGATGCTCTCTTGGGTAGAGTTTATGAGATAAAATATTTAGGTGATCAGCCAAATTGTAAACTGTTTTGGAATAAACATCTGATAGAAAATTAAATTATATATTTTATTATCTAAGCAAATTTTTTAATATCATATATCTCCGTACACGATATATGCTGTATTATTCAAACCGATATTAAGCTATGGAATCATACATTGGGGCAAAGCTGTTAACTATCATTTAAAACATCCAATACAACTGCAGAAAAATGTTACACTCGTAGGGTTACTTGATAGAAATCTAGACACAACTGTAGACTATAATATTTTACGTTTTTCAAAACTTTGTGAATTGTAATTGCTTGTGTTTGTTCTTAAGAATAGAACAAAATTTAACATATCTGTTGCCCAGGGTGTTACTAGATCAGCGGGTGAAAAATTAGCAGTATTACCAAATATTAACAAATATCATATCCGAAATCAGTCTATACATATGTGGGTCCTGAAGTCTTTAATTCTTTACTCACTTCTTTAAAAATAGATTTGAAAAAAATTATAAAAAGCGCCGTAAAATTCTTGTATCATACTTATTACCTTAACTATAGGGCAGATAGGGAGAAATCAAAAGAGAAAGGAGAGAAGAAAAATAGTTTGTCACATTTTGATTTGTTTTATTTCATTTCCCTTTTTTTATTGACGGCGTTGGCAAGTGTAATTTTGTATCTATATATTTATGTATTTGTAATTAACGAGTGTTTGTATAAGTATATACGTGTGTGTCTGACTGCGTGTTGTGCATGTGGGAGGTGTCCGAATATTTAATTACATGTTAATTTACACTATGAGCGTGTGTGGGTATGTATTTATTTTGTTTAATGAGCAATTATACATTTCATAAATCCATGAATAGTTTAAGAAGTTTATTCGCTTTATTTATAATTTTCTAGAAATATTTTGTTTAAAAACTTTTTATTGTTTGTAATAGCCATCGCTCGCGCAAATTTGCGCATAGATGCAATATGTATAATAATAATAATAATAATTACCTTGATTTATTTGATTTGATTAATATCGTTATTATCGTTAGTTGTTGGTGGTTATTTGGAATAATCTGCGGTGCAAGATAAGATCGACCACTTGCACTTGTTGATGGAACGGTTGAAAACCTAAATTATTTGTCACGAATATCGGAAGTCTGCTAAAACATTTTGATCATATTAATATATTCTTCCAACAACTTACCATAATTTTTCCAAGCAATTCTGTTTACTGAAATTTTGCTTTACAATGAAGAGGGGTGAATCGATTTCATACTCCGGGTTATACTGCAGTAATTCAAATGAAGGCAGAAGATCGCGAGGAATAACTGTTTATGTTGCTGAGTGGATTCAGTATAACAGTATTAACCTAACTGCAAAGAATGGCAGTATATTGGTCTTATCTCTTTGCGCTCAATCTACAAGTAATATCACAATTATTTGTCTTTACAGATTTCGTTATTCTAAATATCAATACTTTATTATTGAGTTAAATAAAGTCTTCGGTAATTTATCAAATAATTATAATATAATGAATATAAATCTATTAGATGATCGAAGTTGCAGTGGTTATCAAATTTATTATATTCCAATGGTTTATTAGTGTGGTAAATTAACCAATCTATCAGCGACCCGGCGAAAATAATTAAAGGAGAAATTTAAATTCCTCCAAATCTACTAGAGAAAGGTGATATGAGTTTTCTGTATACTGAAACCCCACTAAATAACTCTGACTAAAATAATTATATGTGTGTGTATTTTTTTATTCGTTTTATTTTTACACAATTGTCCCGTCTTTATCGCTTACCAGGTTTTTCTTTTTCCGTACATTATACGCTTTTTTTTTTTTTTCGAGACGTTAACTATGGTAATTAACCCAGCGAAAATGAAATTTTTGAGGTGCCAATGTGCGGCAGCGAAATCTCAGGTCCTACTTGAACGAAATACCACTGCCTAACTAATTACGTCGTGCTAGCTGCATTACGTTATACGTTAAGGTACAATTTTTGGCAGTAATATCATTCGTACTACTGATCGATATTGAAAAAATGGGAAAAATAAATAAATATTATTAAATAAACGAAATATATTTAAAATTATTTATTTCAGTACGAGTTAATATTAAAAACATACTTAATCGATATTTTTTTTTTTTTTTTTGGGCGCGCCAGCGGCATTGACCCAACAACAACAGAAATTAAGGAAAGGGTTAAATAAAGAGGCGATTAGAAATAGAGCTTAGGAAAGATTGGAGTACACGGATTATATCTGGAGATGGAAAGGAAAGGACAAAGGAAGAATTATACGGAGCAGGAAGACCCAGTGTCAAAATTTTGGAGTACAAAACAGAGCGCTCGGAATCAAGGGCAGGGCATTCAAAGAAGATGTGGTTTGCATCACATATGAGAGGAGAGATGTAATTATGAAGGGGACAATCGGGAGAAGGGGACAGGGAAAAACGAAAACGTGAAGAGGGTAGAAGTGAGTGATTAATACGCAGTCTGATTAAGGAAATGATCGCGGAGCGTTGATAAGAATAGGATTGAAACCACGGCTGGGAAGAGGGAACCGGTTGAATTTGAAGATAATGAGAGGCGGGATTAGAAAATAGAGAAGGATAGATGTCCGACCATAGTCGGGAATGATTAAAAAAAAAAAAAAAAAAAAAAATGATTAGCTGAGGAAAGAAGGAGGATGTCCGAGGTAGGAATGTTGCAGAATAAAGGACCATCGCGGGCTGACTCGTTGCCCTCGATGCCAGAATGACTAGGAACCCACAAAAGGTCAATAGTAATCGAACGGGATGAGAGTAGATTAGATATGAGAAAACGAATTAAAAGAATAATAGAATTGGAGGAATGAGAAGGAGGAGAAGAAATGGCTTGAAAAATACTTAATCGATAGTTGACAACATATAAAATACATATTTAACGTGAAGAGGGTTTTGTTGTTATACCCATTTAAAATTTTTAAAAAAAATAGTTTTTTTCTTTTAGATAATGTATTTTTTTTATTTTTTTTAATTGGGCTCGTCAACAGAAACAATTAAGGGAAAACGAAAGTTATATAGTGAGGCGATCAGCTATCGTTATAAGAAGGAAACAATGGAGGGGATAATAAGTGTAGAAGGAAAAGACAGGATATAACGAGTACAAAAAGGAGCAGGAAGCCCCAGCTTAAGCAAGTGGGAATACAGAGCCGAGCGCTCCACCGAAAGATCAGAGCACTCAAAGAGCATAGATAATGTAAATCAACTGGACCTTAGGATGCTGTGAATATTTGATTCTCTGTCATTTATCATTAAAAGGTTCTGTTATTTTAATAATCTCTACAATTCTTCCCTCAAAAGACTCAATCTCCTGAAAGCCCTTTCGCCATCCAAATGGGGTGGTGACCCTTCCATTCTCCTAATCCTTTACAAGGCTATAATTCGTTCTAGAATCGATTACTGCTCCTTCATCTATGGAAACTCCTCTAAATCTCTCCTCACCAAACTGGACAAAGTTCAAAACTGCTGCCTTCGGTTGTGCATTGGAGCGCTAAAATCTTCTCCCATTCCTGCTATCCTCTCTGAATCTGCTATGCAACCACTGTTTATCCGCAGATCGCAGCTTGGTTATAATTTTCTAATTAAACGGCTTTCTGTGTCCTCATCTAATCTTATCTCTTCCTATCTTAGTATTAAAAACCAATGGCGATTTGCTCCTCACAAAATCCCAATCCTTTCTCTCGTAGCAGCTCGAGTCTCCAATTTTTCGCCTTATGTCTTTTCTTATTCCAAGCTTTCTTACTTTTCCCATGACTTTTCCAGCATTTGGCAGACTATTAATCTCTTCTCTCTCTCTCTCTCCAAACCAGCTCCACCGCACATTCTTCAATCCAAGCCGAATTCCTCCACATGCTGGACACATCTTTCCCTTCTCATCTAACATTCTTCACTGACGGTTCTCAAAACGAAAATGGGGTGGGCGGCGCGTTTACCTCCCTCTCACTTAATCACTCTGAGTCCTTCGAGCTCCCTTCCTTCTGTTCTATCTTCACAGCGGAGTCTATCGCCATTTTACGCACAGTCTCGTTCATTCCATCCATAAGAGAGATCAGTAAATGTCTGATTGTCTCCGATTCCAAAAGTGTTCTTCAAGCCATCTCTTCTCCTCCTTCTCATTCCTCCAATTCTATCATTCTTTTAATTCGTTTTCTTATATCCAATTTACTTTCATCCCGTTCCATTACTATTGACCTTTTGTGGGTTCCTAGTCACTCTGGCATCGAGGGCAACGAGTTAGCTGACTTTTTAACCCGTTCGGCCGCCCGCGATGGTCCTTTATTCTGCAAAATTCCTACCTCGGACATCCTCCTTCTTTCCTCAGCTAATCATTCCCGACTATGGTCGGACATCTATCCTTCCCTATTTTCTAATCCCGCCTCTCATTATCTTCAAATTCAACCGGTTCCCTCTTCCCAGCCGTGGTTTCACTCCTATTCTTATCAACGCTCCGCGATCATTTCCTTAATCAGACTGCGTATTAATCACTCACTTCTACCCTCTTCACGTTTTCGTTTTTCCCTGTCCCCTTCTCCCGATTGTCCCCTTCATAATTACATCTCTCCTCTCATATGTGATGCAAACCACATCTTCTTTGAATGCCCTGCCCTTGATTCCGAGCGCTCTGTTTTGTACTCGAAAATCTTGGCACTGGGTCTTCCTGCTCCGTATAATTCTTCTTTTGTCCTTTCCTTTCCATCCCCAGATATAATCCCGGTACTCCAATCTTTCCTAAGCTCTATTTCTAATCGTTTTTTTATTTAACCCCTTCCTTAATTTCTATTGTTGTTGGGTCAATGCCGCTGGCGCGCCCCAAAAAAAAAAAAAAAAAAAAAAAAATAGTGCAAAAAGTGGTTACCGAATTAGATGTAAATAAAACAAAAGAAAGATAAAGAAAGCAGTATTTTAATAACTGATTATTATTATTTTTATTTTTTTAGGAGAGGGGGCGTCTACAAATGATCTCCGCCCAGCAAAGATAAGAAAGGAAAGGATCAGTTAAATACTAATTCGATTCTGCTTGGTCACCGTTTTCTAATTAAACGCCTCCCGATCTCTTCATGCAAACTTATTTCTTCCTATCTGTATATCAATGACCACTGGCGCTTCGTTCCTCACAAAATCCCGGTTCTTGCGCACATCTCGGGTCTCTAAGTTTTCTCCTTATGTCTTTTCCCGCAATAAGATTCCTCACTTTTCTTTTGATTTCAATAGTATATGTCTCCCCATCTTATTCTCCTCTCTTTCTCTTCGTGCTAACTCCACTTCTCAGAGTACAGTGGTCAGCGAATATGTTCACATCTTAAATTCTTCATTTCCCCGTCAGGTAAAAATTTTCACTGATGGTTCCAAAAATGATAATGGGGTGGGCGGTGATTTTACGGCCCCCTCGCTTAATCACTCGGAATCGTTCAAACTTCCTTCTTTTTGTTCTATTTTTTCTGCTGAAGCAGCCTCCATTTTCCGTGCTGCCTTCTTTATTTCCTCTTCAAGAGGGATCTGTAAATTTCTCATTGTTACTGATTTTAAATCTGTGCTGCAAGCTATCTCTTCTCCTCTTTCCCACTCGTCTAATAATATTGTTTCTGTTCGTGCCTCTATTTCCAACTTGCGCTTAGCACGTTCTATCCTTATTGACTTTTTATGGGTTCCTGGCCACTATGGCATTGTAGGCAACGAAGCAGCTGACTTCCTAGCTCGCTCGGCGTCTCTCAATGGTCCACTCCTCCCGTATTTTCCTGCCGCAGACATCTTTTTTCTCTCTGCAAGTCTTCATGCCGAACTATGGATTGACATCTCCCCTTCTTTTTTTTTGCCAATCGCTCCTCCTTCTACCTCCTCCTACAGCCTACTCCCAAATCACAACCCTGGTACCAATTTCTTCCCTTTTCTCGGCGTTCGGCTGTTTTTTCCTTAATCGGACTAAGACTTGGTCATTCCCTCCTTCCCTCTTCCGGTTTTTCTTTTTCTCTTTCACCTTCTCCCTTTTGCTCTCTCCACTCTACTGATTCTTTATATGCGACCCCAACGATATCCTTTTTGAATATCCTGCTCTTTTTCCCGAGTGCGTTGGATCTTCCTACCCCTTTCAATGCTTCCTTTATCCTTTCCTTCCCGTCTCTAGCCGTTATTCCCCTCTTGCTTTCCTTTATACTCTCTAACTGCGATCTCCTCAGAATCTGAGTAGGTGATCTAAGCTCATGTAGTTGGTTAGTGCTGACACCGAGCTCATTTAAAAAAAAAAAAGAAAAAAGAAGGAACCAAGAACCGAGATAATGGACTACTGGAAAGGAAGCGGCAGCATGTATGAGGCGCAATAAAGACCAGGGAACTTAAGGGACGACAAAAAATTAGGTATAAAGAATATGACATGTTAAATCGAGAGGGATAGACTTTCAAAGAAGATGTGGCTGGGATCAGCTTCGTGATTTGGACAACAGTTAAGAGAGGGCCTTTTTTATTTAAAAGGAAAACGCGAGGAAGGTAATATGATTAAGGTGCAGACGAATAACAGAACGACAGCAGAATGCTGTAAAACAGGTGGGTAGGAAGATTCGGCTGGATAGATAAAGGGAGAAGCCAATAAATATCTCATTAGTAATTTGAAAAAATTTTAATCACAGGAGAAGCGGGTTGGAAGCAGGAATTTTATTGAAATAGTGGCAGGGAGATGAATCAACCGTAACCAAGGAATCCGCTATCCCATTAGAGCCTTAATGCTCACGTGGCAAAGGCCCCGAGAGGACAAATCGACATCGATACAATGGAGAGGAGCAAGATTATAGATAAGGGATCGAATACAAAAAGGTGAAAGAATTGCAGGAACGGAGAAACGATAGGAAATAGCTTGGAAAGTACTGATGATAATCAATTAGTTGGAAAAGAAACGATAAGAGGAGATATAGATAGGACGGCGGTAAAGACAGTGCGGAAGAGAAGAAGACGAAAAGATTCAATTGATGTCAGGATAAATGAATAAGGCTTCAACTCTACCCGGGCGGCCCCCCAAACCATCTGCTAAAATGGCCATATGGGAGGGAAGTAGGAATTTAAGGGTACCGCGGAATTCCCGCGTAGTTATTACCCGTGTACATCTTGCATTTACTATCAACGTGAACAATTACAGGAAAGCAGAGAGATTGACAGTGGGATCCGGCCATGTCAAGCAAAAGTTCGTGATACTTCAACACACGTGCTAATTTAAGAATACTGTTGAAATATATCTCACTTTAGCGCTGGAATGTTAATAATTAAAATCAACGAATGTACACGTAATTTTTTTTATTTTTAAATTAAACATAATTCGATAACATTATAATACGAGGTATTGTAACAATATTTATATAGTAAATATCACGATTTTTGCAGACTAGAATAACGTTATTCGGATTAACAAGTAAAAATAATGGTTTTTTTTTCAAAAAAAAAAAAAAAAAAAAAAAAAAATATTCACCCGTTAAAGAATGCCGTTTAATTTATTTTGCTCTTCTTTTTATTTTTCAAAAAGGAATTTCAAGGGCACGATAAAATCGTTACACAATTTCGAATTCAACATTAAAGTTTGCACATCGCATGTACAATATTTCGCAAGAATTTCGCCACAGTTAAATTTTTTTTTAACACATATAGAGTTGTCTCTCTTTTTCTCGTTTTTAATACACAATAATGTTCGCATAGGTTTTCACACACACGCCTATGTAATCCGTAAAAAATATTTCATTTAATCGTTACTTTTTAATATCAAACTGAAAGTATCATGAAGAAAAAAAAGCCCAGCAGAAATACATTTCAATAATATGAAGGCGAATTAATTTCTTGAATACGTAAAATACCGAATTCGTTTATAAGAGTATCCGTAAAGATGGAAAAGGGTAAATTTTATTTTTTTATGGCCTCTGTTCAATTGTGTTCAGATTTAACCGACATATCGATGTTATTATTACTGTGGCCGATTAATAATAATAATAATAATAGTCATGTATATTACAAAAAAAAAAACTCCTTATACTACAGAAAAATAAAATTGCGTGACTTGCTCTGAACGAATTATAAAAAGTAAAAATATTTTTCAAATTAATGAGCTGAATTTTCGACATATATTTCGAGGTTAGTTAAAAGGAGAAAATGAATAAATTACATTTTACGCGCTTAATTACCAAGAAAAAAGAAAAAAGTAAATTTTAATATAGGAAAATAAAACTTTCTTATTCTTCAAATATATCTGTAATCACATTTGAAAGCTGGGTAACACTGATTTGTGAACTTACATTTCCAAAAAAAAAAAATAAAATAAAATAAATAAATAAATAAATAAAATAAATAAAAAAAATATTATAAACCGTATGTTTTCAACTAAACAGTTAACCGATATCGTTATTATTATTATTATTATTATTATTATTATTATTATTATTATTATTCGATAATAAAAATGTCAATAAACATTAAAATTAGATGGTATATGAAACAATGATAATACATATACACAATGAAATTTATATAAATTAAAAATAAATAGCGAAAGGAAGAAATTTAATTATACAAATACATACATATATACATTCATATACATATGTACATATATATATATATATATATATATTTTTAACAATTCAGTACTGGTTAGTTTTTTGTAACGAATTACACCGCTAACGTTATTATTGTGATCATGACGGGTTTTAATTAAAGTTAAACGCGCGTTAGCGTTCTCCCACGATCAGAATTTGGCGAATTTATTTGATATACCGTCTATTCCTTTTCCAACAAAATTTCCCACTTTTCCAACTACGTTGTTAGTGGCATTTGTTAGCTTTCCAACCAGATTTTCATCGGTCCCTTTCGATTTCAGTCTGTTCGCAGTGTTTTCATTATTGCCGCTATTCGTTGTTTCACTGTGTATATAAACGATGAAATTATTTAAATTTTTCTAGTAAATTAGAGTGTAACGCGGATTGCAACAAGATGCAATTTATTGGTATGATGAAAATCACATAATGCTATTTCACAATATTGAACAAAAAAAAGTATTTGTGGCAACTAGTATCGAAAGCTAACGTCGTTATTTTTATCGACTTCAGTTGATAAATTTCAACTTCTCAATTATTATTATTATTATTATTATTATTAAACGAATCAGATTCAGCTATGCAAAATAGTGACTTTGATGTGATTCGTCCGTTATCTCATTTTGTCTTGGTAGAGTAAAAGAAAAAAAGGGGGAGGGGGTATTATTTTGCATCGCGAGCATATGTACTTTTCTCAAGTTTGAATTATAGAATTAATGTGGATTAAATTAATAAACACCACTAAAAAACTGTCGTCAATATTGCATGTGTGTTTATTTCCTTCCGTTTGTATTGTGAATATTACTTATGAAAAACGTTTTTTAACGGAGCGACCTTCAATGGCGTAGTGTCTAAATATATAGATTCTAAAATAATAATAATAATAACTTGAGGGATTTTAATCTACTTATTTCTCAATTTACCAGTAATGTAAATAAGGATAATTTTAATTTCACTGAGCTAAACAGTTTACACGTGGTGTTAATACTGTTTGTAAAATGGTTGAAGGCAAGGCCGTGTCCACGAGGTTGGGTAAACCCCCTCATGAGAACTAAAATAGTTATTATAAATACACTTTTCCTTTTCTATTCATTTCTATTCATTCCACTTTTCCCCAATTTTTCCCCCCTTTCCTTATATTCTTATATCACCATTGTTTATGGCAGACTGCTGTCGGTACAATGAAAAAAAACAAAAAAAAAAAAAAAAAAAAACAAATCTGAAAAAAATCGAAAATTTAAAATAAATATTGATGATTTTTTTATATTACCTTTAGAAGAAAAAAGGAAAAAATTGCTCCATATTTTAAGGTACTTCATTAATATCTTAAGGAAAATTTTTTTATTACGAGTATAATCAATAACACATATGTAATTTTTATTAATGTTTATATGGGGTAATTCATTTATGTAAATTATTAATATATAAATTAAAATGATGGAAAAATTATTAATAGTATGAGTATTAGTGGAAAATGTATTGTTACTTATAAAATAAATATGTAAAGAAAACTGCGGTGTGGAGCCTTGCTTATTCGGTAGATTAGTTCATAATATTATAAATTAAAATGACAAATAGAAATGAGAGTGAACAGATATTGCAGCGGGATCGCTTTGCAAGTGTGCAGATAACTTTTTTTTATTATTTTCTTTACGTTACTTTAAACAAACGGAAAAATACGGTAAATATAATTATTTTTATTATTAATGAAATAAATAAATCTATCCACTATTGACAATACTGTCGAATCCATAAATAAAACGTATAAAAAAAGTACTGTTAACAGAGACGATGGTGTAAATAAGGGAGTACTGACTGAAGAATTAACTGAAAAAGAAAAAATAACCCTTTTATTGAACTGGTTTCAAGGAAAATGAAGTAGTGAAACCAAAGCTCTGGATTCTTTTGAACCTATTATTACACACAAATGAATATGAATCTCGATTAAAAAATATGAGATATATTATCGAATGTTTTTGTAATTATAACTAAATTTTAAAGAAAAATTGAAACAGACACAGATGGATTTATTCCAATTTTCAGACTCACCTGTTAAATCAGCATTTTTTAAATTCTGAAATTGTGCAAAATGTTTTTAGTGAAAATCGTATTATTTTTGTTTTGATTTGTCATCAACTTCGCAATATTTAAAAAATACTTCTTCAAATAATTCGGGGAAAAACAGAGATTGAAAAAAATACAAACATAAAAAAAAAGTACCTTATTGCGAGAAACACAATCTACCACCAGATGAAAAGTGCGTGATAAATAGTGATAACAAAAAAAAGTATTACAAATATTAAATCAACATGGAAAAAATTAGAAAAAGTAGAATGTAATATTTTATCCAAATGGCAATCTGTTAAATATGAAAGAAATGAAAGATGTGAAAAAAAAAAAAAAAAAAGATAATAAGGATTTCTCAAAACCAAATGTGCATTACAGATTACTTCAATATAGGTAATAAAATTTTAGAAACTATATACACCGTTTAAATGAAAATACTTAAATTAGTATTTTACTGTTTAAAATATAGAATACCTACACTGTGACAATAAACATATTGAAAATGAAATAACTGATAAAAATATTAAATTGTTTCCTTAAATGACTCCTAGACGTAACAGCAAAAAATTCTTCAAAAAGTAAAAATTATTTTACAATGATTCTATAAAAAAAATTCGCGAAAACCGGCGAAAGATTGTTACGTGAAACATTACATGTAAATTCAAAAGAAAAAATTTGCCTTCCATTTCAAGTTTGAGTAGATTTTCAAATAAAAATGCTAAAATAATCACCAAAGGACTAATAGACTTTTTGGGATTAGTTGAATACCGTGAAGAAAGAAGTATTCCTAAAGTGGTTTGAATTTTTGGATTTTGGCACTCGTAGAGCAGAAAAAATTAATTATGATTACAAAATGAATAAATTAATAAAAAATGGTTTACCATAAATGCCACAACTGCAAAATACATTAAAACATTTTTTAACAATAATACACCAAGATCAGTAATTTGTTACGTTATAATAGTTCAGTCTCTAATTACCGATATCCCCCTCTTTTTGTCTGTCACTTTTCGGTGCTAATAATAAATTTAATTCAATTGAAATTCTTTGTCGTTGGATGTTAAAAGAAACAAAAAATGATTATCTTCTAATAGGATCCACGATTACTCAAATCTATGCGAAAAAACTGTTATTTGCCACAAGAATAAAAAAACGAATTCTGTAGATCGTGCTTTCGAATGCATACGGAGAAATGAAAATTCTCAATATTACATTCAAGACACTATACACATATATAACTAAATCACGTATTACGCTTTAAAAAAAAAAAGAATCATTTTACCAATAGGCAAATATTTAATCATAGTTGATCATCTCAATCAACTCCTTACAGTACATTCTAAAGATAAACATTTATTAACAAAGTGGTACTTACAAAGCCGATGATAAAATTAATTTTTCAGCGGCAGATAAGGCGTTCCCTCTGATTTAGTCATAAAATATTTATAACAAATTCTAGAAAGCGGTGGGACACTTAAATATTTGAAAATTATGCGGTATCAAATAAACGAAGTGTTATTCGAAAATATTTGTTTGACAGATAAAATTTACATGGTTTGGTACTGCGGTTTTTTTTTTTTTTTTTTAAAAGAGTATGGAGATTTTGGATAAAAAAGAAATCAATGCAATATCAAAAATAATTTTTTGGCAGGCAATGCATATTCATGCATAGAAGTAAACACGCACACAATTTAATTAGATTAATAAATATTTTTAAAAATAACGTAGCTTAAATACCGATAAGTTTGATGCTAACAAATTCAGGAGTCAAGTATACGAAAATCTATTTCGAATTTTGCGGTCGATGACATCCACTTATTCTACCATTATTAATTTTAGCATAAGTGACATATTATACATAATCAACAGAGTTAAAGAAATTACTAATATTATGCATGCTATTGAAGATATATTTATATTTCCGCGACAGGAGAAACAGTGTAGAAGATCCGGTTTTGAAAGCTTTAACAGATGGTTCAGAAGATTTAATGCTCTTGGGTATTACAGAAATTTCAGAAAAGGATGGGCAATGTTTAAATATTTTGTCCATAAAAGAGATAGCAAATAAAGAATTAATTCTAATGCTACCTCCTGAAATTACATGCGATGTAAATTTTGAACTGAAGCATTTTAGTGAAGCTTTGAGAACTATTAAATTAATATCAAAATTAGAAGTTTAATTTGAAAATAAAAAGAAATTATAAAAAAATCGTCACTTTGTTGGTTTGGAATAAAGGCGACACAAAAGTTAGTACTGATCGTTTATAAAGAGATTTTTTACAAAAACAGATAAACGAATTGATAAAAAAGTAGTGTTTAATACATCTGCCAAAACAGGAAAAAAAGGTATTCGAAAGCGCGTTATAATATTTTAAATATCACGAAATGTGTAATAAACATCTACTTTAATCGATTTAAATCGCGCCTAAAATTTATGTTTACTAAAACGAAAAGCGAGACTAGGATTAGTGTGGTGCCACCTATCCTTGTATAAGTAGTGATGGGAATTCATATATTGTCATGACGTACTTATGTACAGAATTTGATTTTTTACGATTAATTCTTTTTTCCCTCTCTCGATTGATAATATAGACACCTTTTAAAAATACATAGAAAATAGATGATTACAAGCGATCCAGTTCAAATCGATGCTTTTCTCCCATGTTGCGAGTTAAGCAGTTATAAAGAGAGACGTTTCTTTTTCCAGAAGTGGTAATGATTTTTTTGTTTGTTTGTTGCTTTTTTTTTTTTACTTTGTTATTTAGACACTTGTCATCTATCAAACAGGATTTCAGTGAACCCGGGCTTTCAGAATAGTCCATTTTTCGTTTTTTTTTTCTTTTTTTTTTTTTTTAGTGCACTCTTCTTCAAACTTTTAAGGAAAATATAATATATTTTTCCTCAATTTTACCGCTTTATATATTTTAATTGCGGAATATTAGACGGAATTTTAATAAAATCAAAATAATAATAATGAAAGAGAGGAGAAAAATTAAACAAAAGAATTATATAAAATTTTAATTACTAAACGTTCTCTTTCTTTCTCTTTTTTTGCTTTTTTAATTTTTTAACATTTAGGACTAACGACCTATAACTCGAAGTAAAAGGAGGGGTTGGAGTGGCCAGTTAATGATTCGGTCAGGTATATATGGGAATAGGAAAAGAAATCTATATCCGTTTTTTCGATTATCTTGTCTTGGGTCCATTTTCAATTTTTGTATTTTATGATAACTTGATTTACGAGATCTCCATTACCGTCGTTTTTCTATACTTTACAAAGTCGCATATGAAAATTTTTGGAGCGAATACAAAAAAAAAAAAAGTAGAATCCGCATGGTGATATATATGTGTAAATGAAACCATCCATTTTTTTTTTTTTTTTCTTTGGGCACGTCAATACAGGACATTTACCCAACACAAAGGATTAACAAATAATGAATCGTGGGGATTTGAAAGTTATATTAGGAAGGGATTAGAAACAGAAGAAATGAAGGTAGCCAATACAGGAATAACAGAAGGAGAAGGAAGAGCAAGAATGTAGTGGGCACAGTAAGGGATTGGGAGCCCAAGACCGAGCAAATTAGAGTAAAGGACTGCGCGTTCCGAGGAGATAGAAGAGCATTCGAATAGAAGGTGATTTACATCACAGGTCTGGAAGGGACACAAGGGAGACTGAACAATATTAAAACAAAAGACGGAGACAGGAAGCAAATTGTGATTAAAGCGGGGGTGAATTATGGAAGAAATAACAGAACGGCTGATGCAGGGAAAATTATTAAACTGGGAAGAAGTGGATGGAGAGGGTTGTGTAGCAAGGTAAAAGGAGTTAGGATTGGAGAAAAGAGACGGATAAAAATCAGTCCAAAAGCCATGGTGAGAACGATAAGAGAGAGGACAAAGACATTGGGAGGGAAATCTGTCTATGAAACGGCCATTTACTACAGCTAGACATGCCAAAGAATCAGCAAGATCGTTACCAACGATGCCGCAGTGGCCCGGAATCCAGAGCAGGTCAATTAGGATAAAACGGGATATTAATAAATTATAAATTAAGGAACGAATATAAAGAATAATAGCATCTGACGAGTGTTTAGGGAAGGGAGATGAGATGGCTAATGAAACGCTTTACGAATCAGAGTATATGACAAATTTCGATAAATTGGATGTTGAGGATATAAAAAGGGTAGCACGTAAAATAGCCATGGATTTAGCTAAAAATATAGAAATAATGAAGGGAGTTGAAAAGACTCGGAATAGTTGATATCAGGAAGAATAAAAGCAGCTCCGACACCTGATGCAGATTTTGAGCCATCCGTAAAAACCGTGCAGTGAGCTGGAAAGAATGAGTGTAGAGTTTGGTTAAATTCGTTATTTATTACAGGAAGCGGAAGAGATTTAATGTTAGAAGGAAGAGAAAATAGCCTAGGAGAAAACGACAGTTCTAAGAAGTTGTAAGTGAAGTACGGGGATTTGTTACGGGAGAGGATAAAGTGAGAAAATAGGACAAGTCGGGAGGAGATGTATGAAAGAATTGGAATTTTTCGTAGAGAGAAACGCTAATTGCCCAGAATATATTGATAGGAATTCACGAGTTTCGAGTGAGAAATATGAAGACGTTTAATCATAAATCTTTCACCAAGATGAATTCTTCGAAGAAATACAGGAATGAAGCCAGTTTCGGCTAGGAGAGCAGTAGTTGGAGAAGAATTCAGAGCACCAATACAGAAGCGAAGACAAGAGTTTTGGATGCGATCAAGTTTGGTAAGGAGGGATTTGTGAGCACTGGCATAAAGAAAAAAACAATAGTCCAATTTAGAAAGGATAATGGATCTATAAAGTATAGAGATAATATACGGATCGCCACCCCATTTCCGGGGGGACAATGTTTTTAGGAAATTTAATCTCTTGAGAGCCGATGCGCATAGATAGTTGATATGATCGCAAAAAGATCAATTACTATTAAGAATGACACCAAGGTAGAAGGAGTTACCTAGAGGAATAGGGAGTTGACACAGGAAAAGGTTAACTAAGGAACGGTTAAAAGGACAAAATGTAAAAACTACAGAGGCAGACTTCTCAGGCGAAATAGAAAGATGAAGAGAAGACAACGATAATTCCAAAAAATAGCAAGGCAGGAATTAAGCTCCTCATTCGCAGAGGAAAGATTATTAGAGGAGGAATAGACGAGAATATCGTCAGCGAAGAATAAGGACTTAGAAGGGATGTTAAGAGTAGCGAGACTGTGAAAGTAAATGTTGAAAAATGTAGGACTCAAGCACGATCCTTGCGGAAGACCTCGAAAAATTGATCTGGAATCGTCGAAGAATAGAGTAGAAAGACGAATTGGTCTATTCCGGAAAAGATTGATAATTAAGGTAGTAAATTCGAGAGGGATGTTAATGGAAAGCATTTTATTCTGTAGAAAAGGTAGGTGAACGTTAATCAACGAACGCGGCGATGGTAAATTTCCTGTGAATGAAGGATCTATAGATATCGGAAAGGAAAAGGGATATGCAATCAGTGGCACCAAGGCCAGAGCGGAAACCAAACATATTATCGGGAAGAACATTATTATATTCTAGCCACCAGTTCAAGCGTTTATTAATCATGCGTTCAAAAAGTTTTCTTAAACACGAGGCTAAAGAGATTGGACGGAAGGAGTTAGGCTTCATTTTCGAAATAGGAATAATAATAAAGGAATTCCAAAGTGGTGGAGTTGCAGAAATGTACAGGAAGGAATTATAGATTGACAAAAGGGTTTTGAGTGAAACCATTTTAAAAATAAACGAGAGAAAAGTTATACTAAAAAGCAGCTGCAATAGTCAAGTTTTAGCTTATTATTTTTTATTTGAATTCGCAATAAGTTATCACGCCGGGTTTTCCTACACGTGTTCTGAAGATTTGTGTCGGAATATTTAAAAAAATATATTTGCTTTTGCGTTAGGAGAGGTGAACTGATATCAAAAGGACCATGTCAATTATTAATGCGCACTTGTGTAATTTGATTGAATTCTTACCACGCAAATCATTTTTCCGTCATTTGTTTTGTTAAATTTTGACTATAGTTCGAAATGCACTCTTGGTAGATCAGTTTCCCCTGCCATTTTCACACTGCGCCTTACTGAACCATCTTTAATTAATCTCGCTTTAAATAATGGTGGTCCGATCCTTTTTGCAACCTCCTTTTGTTATTCAGGTGTGTTTTTCTGAATGAAGATGATAAATGTGATAAAAACAAAAAATTAAAAAAAAACCATTTCGAATTATAATGATGTCTGTGAAATTATTTCAATACTACTGCTTCGGAGTTAGGTTAAATGTTTTGCTGTGCGGGCGGTATTTTTAAGAATCCTATTTGTTTTTTTTCTTTTCATTTCGGGTTGATTTTTTTTTTTTTTTTTTTTTTTGGAAAAAACACTCGAAACATTATAAATAATCAAAATATTATTTTTCAAGCAATAAATATACTAGAGGTTTCGCAAGTAAAATATTATTAATTTGCCAGATTAAAAATAAAAATGTTATTTTTTTTCTAGATTTCATAAAAGCCTAGAAAAATTAAAGTAGTCATAGGTCTCTGTTAGGGAAGCTTTAAAAAGCTTTCTCATAATTGAATAATGAACTTGTCAGACATTTTGTGCGTTTGGTAGTGGCGCTCTACAACACATTTTCTTTCATGAGAACTTTACTAAAATTGTTCCGTGAAATGATCAAAAGAATTAAGGTTCCGGGGGTGCACAAAGTAGATGATCGAATTACATACAATAAGAATTGTCTTTTGTAAAATAACTCTGTTTCTGCATATTGTCTCCCTTTTTTTAGAAGTAAAGGATGAAAAAGCTTTTGATAAAGAGAATTGACAACGGTCCACGAAATTCGGGGGAAGATCGCAGGAGTCGCTTACGTAGGATATGTGTAATAAAATGATTTATGGGAAATTTAAAGACGTTATAAGATAGGATTGCTTGTTTTATTTTTTATTTAACAAGGCGTATACATTTTGGAATAGTCGCAACTTTTATTCATGCATTTTTGGCGGATTTGAAAATTTCTGCCCAATTACTATATAACGATTAAAACATAAAAAAAAAAAAAAATGTATGAAATTTATGTTCAAAATTGTGAAAATTAATATTATTAAATTAAATAAATAAAATAAATAAACTCGTACTTTGTACTAAGACCACGGGCAGACATGGTTAAAAGGCAGGTAGCTTCCTCCGTTTGCATTCTCGATAATACTGTTTGGTAAGTTTTCGAATTGAGCTTGTCTTCAGTAACGCCTTGCAATTCATAATCGGTATACAGTTTCTAATTTAAAATGAAAAATAAAACAAGAAAAAAATTATTCTTGATGTTAATGACTAAAAATTCGCTTTACTTACGTCTTTATGATGAGATTTTAAAATAATTCCAAAGAAACTTTCTTATAAACAAACTTTTAGTTCATCTCATTATTATCTCTTATACATGCACGTGTAATGGAAAATTTATCTTTGTCGAAAGTTAGTCGTCTTCGAAAAGTAACGCAAGAATATTGTAATTAATCCTGAGCGGCGTACAATTCACGTAAGAACTGATAGCGAAAGTTTTATAAATTCTTATTTAGAAAGATTTATTGATCCCTAGCCATTCGCGAGCATCTTTGGCAATGAAGCCTTTTGCTCGGCTTGCTGTTTTTTTCTGCTCCTTTTCTTAAGAAAAATCCGATGCTCTAATCTCATACTGTCGTCTAAAAGCATTTCAGCTTTCGGTCCGATATTTTTTCTTTTTCTAATAATCGCTTGTTTCGTCCGTTTATCCTAATTATTCTTCCTTCCAATTTATAGTTCCCGTCTTGTTTTCTTCACTTCGCCGTTCTGTTGTTACCTCCGTTATTCGTTTACGTTCTTAAGTCGTATTTTCTATATAACCTTCTTCTCATTTTCACTCGTTATTAACTTCCTCCCAATATTGTGTATTCTCGATTAAAATGATACAGTTGTTTGTGACGCCAATCGCGTGTTTTTTAAATGTGGCTTTTTTTTTTTAATCGAACGCTCACTGGTACTACGATTTGCTGAGATTTGGGTTTTCTTTATATTTAACCGTGTTTCCTATAATCTCTGTTTTTTCTTTCTCCAGTTATTACTATTGCAATTATATCACCAAAAATGTGCACATGTCGGTGACAGTGGTTACAAATGTCAATATTATATGTTTAAAAATAAGTTGTGTACGGTACATTTAAATTTTTAAATTCGTTTCATAGGAAAACAAAACGTCAATAATGAAGTATGGAAAAAACGCAGCGGAGTCAGTACAAATAAAGAGGTGGTGGTACGACAAGGTTCCTTCTCTTTAACACGTATGTCGTTTTATGAATAGAATAATACCGGTAGAGTGATAGTTTTAAAATTTTTGTGAACTTTTTGAGAGAATATTTTTGAAAATATTTTTCAAATAACTGCAAAGAATTATCGTTTTGAATGGTAGAGATAACAGTGAGACTAGTACTTTAAATTTAAAAAAAAATTAAATTTGTCGTAAAAAAAAAATAATTAAAAACGACTTAATTAATAGGCAAAATAATTCTTGTCGAGACTAGGTAATTGACCGAAAGGTTGAAAACAAACTAGTGCGTGGCAGCAATTCTTTTCAAAAACAGCGGTTATTTAATTTGATGTTGTAACATCATTTTTTTCTTCTTGTAATCTAATTTAAATGTAGCCTATAAATAATAGATGAATCTCTCTATTATTTATTAATAAATTAGAAATGTGAAAATGATATCGGAAATAATTCATTGATAAATTTAATGAAATTTTAATAAACCTTAAAATTTTCTAAAATTATATTAAATATAATAATTATTAATACGTTTTAATAAACGTTAGTTTTTAATTCGTTTTTATCTATCATTTATGTTTATTATCGGCAAATTGTTTTAAATGAAAAAGTATTGTAAAGACATTTAGAAACGAAATTTTCAAAAAAAAAAAAGAAAAAAAAGAAAGTAAAATCATTACGAATTTTTCAAAATGTTTAATTTATAAATTTTTATTTGTATTCTCATTAATAGTTTACATGTACAGCAACACAAAACACTTTTACTTATGAAATAAAACATGAAATTGTCAGTATTAACTTATCACTTAGTCTTCCTTTAAAAATGTCCTAAATAGATAGTTTTTCTTTTATTAATCAATACATAAAAACTGAAGTTTCTTCTATTTTACGCTTATTTTTCTAAATTTACAATTCTCATCTTCCATGCTAAGCGACCTCCAGTCTATAGACGGTTCTCCGTAGCTCTTTTCATTTCTCGATAATATCTACTCATTCCCACATCTTCTACAACGTAGTAAGAAACGTGTTTTTTTTCAGTCGAGACCTTGTATTCATCTGTTTTTGTATTTTTCCAACTAATACGTCCTGTAGTAATTTTCCGCGACGTAAAACATGCTCGACCCCTAAGTTAAACGTCGCTTCTTAATCTGGACTAGCAACGATCGTTTTTCGTGTAAAATCTGTTTAGAATTTTCCCGTCTGTGACTCATTCGATCCAGATTTTCCGTTTACCTCCACAACACTTCACATCACGAGGCTGTTCAACGATTGACATTTTTCTTTTACTAACATTTACTTCTAAAACAAATTGTTTCCCTGCGTCCCAATCTGTACCATTCTTTTGATCCTGTAATTATGAATTGATCATCTGCGAATTTTATTGATTGAAATCTTTCGTTTCCTGTGTTTGGTAATCTCTGCTAATATTACGTTGACCGTTCAGTATATATATATATATATATATATATAAATTTATAATCGTGAAGAAGAATATGTATTGCTCCGATTCTAAGCAAAACTTTTTATCGAGTTTTCCTTTTTAGAAAGACATCTAATATAATCACTTCTATTTTTATTTGAAACGAAATTTTTAATTCATTTTTAATAGTAATGTACTTCTATCGTTAAAAATTTTTCATTACTATCATTAATGTTTCCATAAAAAAACTTACAAAAGGATACAGCGGTAATAATGTAGCTGAGCTTTTGAGAGAAAAATTGTAATGTATGTTTCGTAAAAATTTAGAAATATTACCAGATTTATTTAAAAATGCAAAGAAATACAGAACTGATACAGAAAAAAAAAATTGGAACACATGGTGATAATAAAATTTTATAATTTTTCCTTGTCTTTTCTTTTTTGAAATAAGCTATATTTCATTGCAACGATTAAACAGTCTAATAACAAAAACTGCTCCGCTACTGAGATGTGGAAAGCAAATAATAAGCAGAAAGTATTATAACTTATAATTTTGTTTCGGATATGGAAAATAATGGAAAATATATTTATATACAAAAAAAAAAAAAAATTATTTAAAAATAAACACATAAATAAAAATAAAGGCAAAAACAGAAATGAAAAAATTAATAAAAATAAACCCACTAACATGTTTCGGGGTTATTTAACGAATTATGTTGATTATTAAGAACCACAACTATTATATGTATAATGAAATACGTTATTTTATTTAATTTCTAAATTGCTTTGTTTTTGTATTTGTTTTTACCCATACTATCTCATTTATTATTAGTACAGAAATGGATTGTTCATTTATTAATAATAACTTGGAACAAAATGCTAAGAACTATTATTAATGACAGCGGCGTTCACAATTACATGAACCTGTAGCGTATACTTTAACTTGTATTTAAGAATTTAAAATACTTCTTACTTTTACTATATGAGAAAGGCAGCTGCATTGGTAATAATTCAACGCCAAGTTCGCTCTTTCGGATAACCAATTGCATATAACATTAACCTGATTCGCATACCACGTCTGTAATGTAACAAGATAAAATGTAAAGTAATTTTATATAAATAAATATATAAATATATATATATATATATGTATATATATATATATATATATATATATATATGTATATATATATATATATATATATATATATATATATATATATATATATATATGTATATATATATATATATATATTGTTGTAGTATATTAATTTTTTTCGGTAGTTTAATAAAATTTATGGTATAAATTATTGGTTGTATTTTTTTTTATTATATAAAATTGGGACATTTTTTCGTTATAAAATGTAATGGGGGCCGCCCTAAAAATTACGTTGTAAATTTTAGTCATTTTATATAAAGCATAGAAGAGAAAGAGACAGAAATTTAAGCATTCAAGGAGCACAGAAAATGCCGAGTTTATATCAGCTGATGAAGTTTTTTAAATTTTTTTGTGGATTGTTCAGAGCCTTGAGCTCTTGAAGCTTCAATTCTGGTTATGACCTGGTGTGGTCCCAGTGGTGTGTTCGAATGTGGTGTACGTTTGAGTAATTTTAAGGTACGGTGTGTGGTGTGCTTGTGCGGGATAGAATGGCGGAGATATGTTCAGGACTCCGTAGCTCAGCGACGGCTAGTCCGAATCCTCTCGTATTTTGACACCTGAATTCTGATCCAAAACTTCTGTTTTGGATGAAAATAAGGGTGGGGCAGTGAGACGAATTCGGCAGCTGCAGCATTTTAATTACGTTTTATACGATTTCTGATAATGCTGTCCGAGGTAGAAATTATTATTTCGATTTTAATATCATTCTATATTTCGGGGTTTTCTCGGGCAGCAGAGATGACAGTGAATTGCGATCGGAGAAGCTATTTCGACCGAGAAGCCTGGTTATCCTGAACGCAGCCGTTCTGTCGGCTGTGTTGCGGGAGCGAAATGGTTTCGCGGGGGAAATCGCGGTCGCGTTTACCGTCGAAACGTATAAGTACGGAGCGTGTAGCTACGAGAGTCGCGAGAGAATTTATAAAATCCCGGAAAGACAGGGTAGCAGCTGCTTTCAGATATAATATAAAATGTAAAATGTTCTAGAAAAATCGGCGTTAGAATTAATTGATAAGGTACGGGGTAATTTTCAGTGATTCGACTATGTCGTTTGGAATAGCCCATCGTGTACTGAAAATCTTCGTTCGTGCTTTGCACTATAAATCGGGGGCAGATTAATTCAGTTGTTCAGGCGAGTTTTTTTGTTTTTTTTCAGTGTTCGGTTGATAATTTTAATTTCGTCGTAAGATCACGCCGTCGCGTGTATCCGTTTTTTTACCCTAGTCATTGTTAATTTCCGCGTGCATTCAGTATAATTTTGAGCGAAATTTTGTTTTTGGTGTAATTTTTTTTGATTTTTATTTTTTTTTGAATACATACGTTTTGTTTCTATAATAGATTTCATTTGGACACGTGGTAAGCCCGTAACATCTCCACCGGGGAGAAACTATCGCCATCGAACGGCGGATTTCGCGAGTTTTCTTTTATTTTTTTTTCTTTTACCTCATTAAAAGCCTAGAGCTTTGCTCGGCAGAGTTTTCCGGTAGTGGCAAGCCGTTACTTTGCCACTGGCGCCCGCAAGATAGTTGTTTTTTTTTTTTTTATTATTATTTTTTTTTGTATTTATTTTTCTTCGTAAAATTCAACACAAATCGATTTATATCAACAACAATTTGATTTACATCAATATATAAATCCCCCGTATGAATTAAAACAAAAACAATAAATAAACCATCAGACTCGTTGAAGTGTGCCAACGTTGCACAAAAAAAAAACCGCGTCAATTTTCAAATTCAATAAAATTTACACGTGTTTACAATTGAGCTTATACAGCTGACCGCGTACGGTGCCTGCTGCTCGAATTTCGATACTCCCACTAACGCACGCACACTCGTATATAATAGAAAGGGACAGTGAGAAGGAGAACGAGAGTGAAGGTCGCCCGCCGGACGACGCATAACGCGATTTTCGTTATCTCGTCTTTTCTGCCAGTTTACTCCTACCGACAAGCTGCGTAAAAAAACTTCGTTCTAATAGTCGTTTCCGTAGAATTCATAAAAATTTTAATTTGCTTTTCCCTTTTGTCAAAAATTGAAAAGAAATAAATTTATTCTGAATTTCGGTCTATCTAATTTAAGCAGTTATTATTTCGCAGACATTTCGGTGGGGGAGGGTGAACCCCCTGATAACCCCCTTCAGATATGGCCTTGGTGATGGGTGTACTTTTTTTTCTTAATTAACGCCGATATTTCCGCGAACAAAGATTAAAAATTCTAAGATTCATTATAAGTTCAAGCAGAAGTCTTCTAATTGCAGATTTAATTTTATCTGAAAAAATAAATTAGAACGATGCCTATAACTAAAAGTAAATGATAAATCGGTTTACACGCAAAAATAAATGCAAAATAATCGAACCTCGGTAAAATTAAGTATCCATAACTCGTCAATAACTTTAAAACGTATTTGTTCCATTGCGCTGCGTGTAAAATTAATGTACGTTTGTCCGAGTTCTTTGCCGGAACCAGATGAATTCTGCTAAAATAAAAAAGAACAAGAAAAAGATTATTCCCCTAAATAAACTCCCATTTTGGAAATATTTAATCCAGGTAAAAATGGTGGTGAACAACAGATTTTACAGAACCGGATTTTCTAGGCGTGTGATAGAAATTAAAAAAAAAAAAAAAACAAAAAAAAAAAGCACGTAAATAAAACGGACAGCTATTTCTCTGTTTTTCTATGCATTACATTAACAAATTGTTATTAAAACACGATTTTAATGTAAACCCCTTATATTTCATAGAATTACATCATAATTCTTACTTAACGAAGACGCCTCATCATCGAGTTTTATCTAAATAAGAGAATTTAGACTTAATATTACATTTATTACAGAGGTGATTTGGTAAACTCTATAAATCAAAGTGCTAATTTATGCCGGTGGTTAATGTGTGTATTTTCGTAATAATTTATGTGGCCTATAGCATTGTTAGTTAAGAATTTGACTATTATTTTTAAACGTTTTGCATTTTACGGCGTTTTTCGTAAACGTAAAAAGACAAAAAGAAAAATACACTTAAAAGAAAATTTCTTTTTCGAAGCGTAAGTGGCGATTAAAATTTTTAAAATTGTTTTTCGTACAAACATATTATAAATTTAAATTGATTTTTCGGTAAATGACCGAAAAATAATATATGTAACGAGGAGCGGATCTAGGACACGGGGGGGGGGGGAATTATACAATTACGTAAGATCTTCTACAGTAGGCAGTAGATTTGAGAAATACCCCTTGTTTCATAAAGAAGATCAAATAACAACCTCTATAGAAATTTAAAAATGTGTTTTAAAAATATATAATTATTACAATTTTTAATTTAACTTTTGTTTCATTTTTAGGTGAAATATAAAACGAAATTATAAAATTCGAACTAAAATGGTAGTTTAGAAATAGTAAGATTAGACGCTTTACTTCTTTTTTATTTTAATTAGTAATCCGATCTGAATTCTCTTTGTTCAGGAGCAAGTTTAAATATATACATATATATATATTTCTCATTCAAAACTATTTTCATTTACATTACAAAATAAAAATTAAAAATAAATAAGAAAGACAAAAGATCAGTGACAATCGGGTTTAAAATAAAATAAAAACGTAACGTTAATAGTTTTACTATAAAACAGTATTAAATATTATTTATAATTAAGTTCGTAGGTAAAATTTATACAAATCTTTTATAGCATAAATTAAGTTTCTCTGTTATAACAAATTTTTTCATAGAGGTTAAGGTTCTTTGGAAGGAGAAATGCCCCCTATCTCCCTCGATCCGCCACTGATGTAACAGATAGAAAATTCTAAGAACTACTTAAAAAGTTGCCAATTAATAGTATAACCTTTTATTTTCTATCGAAGACACAATATCGTATTTAAATATAATGTTTTATTTGAAAACGAGAATGTTGACTGATTTATTATAAATCTTCAAAGTCGTATCGAAATATTCTTCACCTGATCTAATGTTTCCTTTCCTATCTTTTTTCCCCTCCAAAAAAAAAGTTGTATTACATTTACACCTATAGTTTTGGTAGTCGGGTTATTATTAAAAAAATTCAAAGGAAAATAGAGAGTACCGCTTAAAGTGTGATTTTTAAAAAGAATATTACCATTCTATAAGACATCGTTAATAACCTTATTACAGACGGTGCGAGAATCAGATCAGGAACCTGCTTACATTAAATGTACCAATACATAAAACTCAATAAAATAATTCTATAAAATGTAATTTATTTTAATAATTTAAAAATAATAATAAAAACTTAATAAAATAAAATAAAAAATAAAAAAAGTAAAAAAAATATCGAGGCGAAAGCTCAGAAAAAAAAAAGTGTGTAACAAATGAGAGGAAATAATATACTTAACGAAAACTTCATCATTCTCTTTGAAGCGTTACCTATCTAAAGCATATATATACATTTCTTAAAAAATTTATTTTTCATATTATTGCAGTGCGCGTAGCAATATTGTGCATCGTTAATTTTAATAAATTGTTAATTAATTAATTATTATTGTTTCAATTATCGTCTTCCCTCCCCGTGGTCCTTTTTTTTTGTTTTTTTTTTTTTTTTTTTTTTTAAAGAAACATCCTCTAATTGTATATGTCTCTGCGTGTAAAAAATTCCATCTTAAATTTTGGTCAGATATTTTTACTCTTTACTCGTTCGTAATGATCGTTGATCTTTTTATCCATTGTTCAACCCCCAATTTTCCTTTTGTTTATCATCTGCCCTGTTCTATACCAGTGCAATTGTGAAATTATTTATTTAATAAAATATTCAAAAACACAGAAATATAATTGATAAATCATAAATGTGCCGGCTACTTGCGGTTATACGGCAATTACGGCACCCAAATAAAATGAAATTAACAGTTTACGATAACGAAAAAAAGGAAATCTGCTTCTTTGTTTCTTAATGCTCCTTCACTTCGCCGTTTCGCGTTCTCTCTATTATTCGCTTACACTACTTTAATCATGTACTACCCCGTTATCTTGGTTTCGCTTTCCTTTGTTTCTTATTCAAATGGTCCTCTTCATCTGAAAGAAACAATATAATGCTGAAGGTACCTTGATCGAAAAAAGTTTCAGAAATTTGTTCAAAAAATGAAAAATACCAGTTGATTTATCAAAAATAATTTTGTCCCCTTGAAAGTACTTTCCATTGACTGCAACGCACTTATTGCAAACGGTTGATCCAATTCTCGAAATCTCTATTATGTTTGGTTTCCTGTGTAAAGCCGTCTTCGATTTTTCTATTATCTCCTCTTAGCTGCTAAAATGCGTTCTTCGGAGCGATTTCTTGAGTTGAACGAACAGGAAGAAGTCGTAATCCGGCGAATTTGGTGACTGTTGAAGGGGCATTTGTCTTGTTCTTCATCAAGATCGCGGGTAACAATGTCCCTCTTCGGCATGAAATCCAGATCTTTCGGCACCAGTTCTGCAGCGACACACGTCTCAAGCCCAGGACGGATATATAAACGATGTTCAAGTCCTTCGCTAACTCTCTGATCAGCAATTTGTGCGGTTTTCGGGGCCAACATTTCTTTAACTTTATCCGGTTTTTAATGTTGACGGCCGGCCACTACGTTTGTCGTCCTCGACGGACTCACTACCGCTTCGGAAGCGTTCGTGCCACGCATAAACGTTGGTTTTCGATAGCGTATCGTTGCCAAATCTCTAGCATTTTCCGAGGCCTTTGCTTAAACACGATGATGCAAAGTTAATTCCATTTTTAAAATCGTAAAAAATCGAAAATACCCACATAGACAAACACGGCGTAACTTTTACTTTTTGATCACGGTAGTGTATATCTTCGATGTTCATCAAAGGACGCCTGATTTAAAGAATGCCTGAACAACACTTCATCAAGGTAATAGGCGGCTACGTACAACGGGAATTGTTCAAGAATTTCTGAAGAGATTCAACATAGTGAAATAATGCCGCTTCCTCCTTACAGACGAGACTTAGCACTGTGAGAGACGATTTTCAATACTGAAAAAAGAATTACAAAGCCAAAGATTCGAGTCGATCGCGGAATCTTGAATTCTGCGTACTTATGGCGTGAGATGAGTATCAGATGTTACAATGGTAAATCGGGAAAAATGGACGCATCGATGTATTTAGCGTAATGGTGTGCACGTATTGAATTTGCAGTAATGACAGTGATTGCGAATAATATTTATTTTTTTTTTTCGAATAAAATTTTTTGGTTAAACTTCCAAAATTCCTGGCGGTCATATTACACACCTTTTACATCTTTATATTAACACCTACAAGCGAAGAATTGTCGTACCGAGACGGTGACAGCTCTAGCGGAAGCTAAAATAGATTGCTTCAAAGTCCCCCACATTATAATCGTCAGACTGGTAATTTTGGAACAGCCGTTGTACATTAACTTTAAGTCGTTCTAGCTTAATAGGCAACTTTAGTAGTTGCATAAACACAGGAGAACTGTCGCTCATTAGGAGCCGAACGGAGGCACTGCGTGCTGTAGGAAGAGTATGTGTGTTTGTCAAGAAGTAAAGTGTTATATGAATTGGTGTTTGTATATATCGGAGTTGGGAGTTCATGCTTTGACGATGATATTTTAGGAAAAGCTAACAACTTTGAGGTCGCCAGCTAATAATTATCGGAGGTCTTGTAAATACTTACCGCGAAGTTCATGATGGAACCGATGATGGTGCCTTCGTCGTATCTGGACAATTTACTCAATGTTCCTTCTAGAACATTTATCAATCTCGCAATTAACGTCGAACTCATATTCGCCGAAACTGTCTCAATCATATCGTCAGTTCGACTATGGTAATGGTGCTAGCACAATGAAAAAAAAAAACAAGCGATTAAATGTTTCATATTCAGTAATACAGTTTTGTATAAATATTTAGAGGAACCGATTTGCGTTTAATAAAATTTCAATTGAAAAAAATAACAACTCGCTATAACTTAATAATATATTGTGAAACAATTTTAATTATTTTTCCGCTAGTGCCGATATGCGTGTATGCGGGGCTGTTCATTAAAAGGGCGCCGGAGCTCCCTTTGAAATTTGCTCTCCGTTAAGTTACAGTTTTTTAGTGGCTGAATTCAGCGTGTGACTGGGGGTTTTTGAAATCAGCAATGCTATTGGCACGTACGATTAACTGACAAACTAAGAGATGTCTCTTTAATTTGAAGATTTCCATAAAACACTTTTATCCGTTTGACCAAGGTCGTGACCACGGAGAGGGTTTTGGGGGTTAACCCCCCTCCCCCCTCCCGGTGAGAACTGAAATAGTTATTATAAATACACAAAAATCTGAAAAAAATCACAAATTTAAAATAAATATTGATGATTTTTTAGGATGTTCTTACCTACTTTTAAAAGAAAAAGGAAAAAATATTCTCCATATTATTTTTAGAGGTAGATCATTAATATCTTAAGGACAAATTTTTTATTACGAGTATAATTAATAACGTATGTAATTTTTATTAATGTTCACATACGGGGGGTAATTCATTTATGTGAATTATTAATACATATAAATCAAAATGATGGAAATTATTAATAGTATATGAATATTAGTGAAAAATGTATTGTTATTTATAAAATAAATATGCAAAGAAAATTTTCAAAACCCCCCCTTTCCTAAATTCTGGGCACGGGCCTGCGTTTGACGTTGACTGAAAATACAAAACAGATTTATCGAAAATGTACATACATATCGGTGTATATGTATATACGTGTATAACTGAAGTTTCCACCTTTGAAAGATAAGTCTAGAGAAATTTATAACCTCGTTTGGTAATTTTTTTGATTATAAAATATAAAATAAAATGTACGCTTATTTAACAATTACACGTACATTTCGATATAGTATTCATTTAAATGAAAAATTTATATTTCGCTATTGGGATTAAATGTTTTTAATCATTTTTCAGGTAATTGCGTGTACAAAGAGTTCAAATAACTCACAAAATACATATATACGTAGATAAGTTCCATAACCTGTTTGTTGAAATTTATAAATATACAATAAATAAGTGTAAATTTATATTTTAATAAAAAAAACTCAATTTAAAAAGAGACGCTTTCTGGCTATATCATCATCAGCTAACGATAGACAGTACACGCTCAATTTTTAATTCTAATTGAGTGTACTCCGTGTTGTTAATTAATGAAAGTCCGAAAACGTTTCTTTAAATTGAGGTATTTTAATTTGAATTTATTAAAACATGAATTTATACTTATTTATTGTTTGTTAATTAATTAATAAGGGGGAAATTTATTTCTTTATTTACAATTTATAACAGTTTTCATAATTCATTCTTCCATGAACAGTTTTGAACAGAGTGTTTTAGACGAAGCTGAAAAAAGAGCACCCGCTGCTGCCCATACCAAGAACATATTTTTTCTGCAATGTTTTGTGGTTTGGTGAAACTAGGCTTTTAGGATAGTTCCCTGGCCAGATTCGTATTTTCACATTTTTCAAATAATCAGCTATTTTTTAGAATTCCTTTTTTGCCGCTATAAAGAAACCCACTTTGAAATTCTTCTATCGTTAAAAAGAGAATCTCATTGACTTGTTTCTTTTTGCATTAACGTGTTTTTTTTGTTTTTTTTTTTTTTTTTTTTCGAACTATCAATATTACTTGATTACGCCAGAAATATTGTTATAACAACAATTTCTGCACGAAATCATGCGGTCTGCATTTATGACAAACCTCTTCTGTTTGCTGCTGGTCAATAAATATCGCGGGATATTTGTGTTTGTAATCATTTTAAAAAAAATAAATAAAAACGAACAAACTCTTTTTTTTTTTCGCTTGACGTTTATTGAAAATATAAAACTGATTTCAATTTACATTGTATAAAAGTGTATTATTTTACCTAACACATACTTTATAATAGTATCATCATATATGTGGAAATGTTAAAAATTAAAAAATTTCAAAAGATGTTAAAAAGCTTTCAAAGGCTTATAGCTATAAAAATGATTAAATCATATAGAACAATCAGTTATTTGTCGTCGGCCATAGTTATAGCTGGTATTAAACCGATTGAATATGAAATACAAAAAAACATATAAGTTTGGTCGCAATTAAAAATAATATTAATATAGATCATCCGTTCAATAACGTAATATATAAGACACCATTTTTTAAATATGAGAATAAACTAATTAAAGTAAAACAAATGTGAATAAATTGATGGATAAATTTTATATAAATAAATTTCAAGAAATGCGGAATAATTATAATGGAATAACGTATCAGTTTTTTCCAAGTATAATAAATTTAAAAATAATCAATACACGCCAAATTTTTTTAATGTTCAATTTATAACAGGGCATGGTCTATTTAAGGTATATTTATATAAATTTAAGATATCTGATTCTGAAAACTGTGCAATATATGTAATTTTAGAGATGATGTTTTTCATATACTGCAAGGTTGCAAGTATAATAATACCTAATAATAGACACTCTGTAATTATGATATAAAACAACTTGTACAAAATTATTATTTTAATGAATTTAACAAATTTGCAACTAAAGAAATAAAATTCTGGAAAAATAATGTACATTTATATTAAGTAAGTAGTAAAAATATAGAGTAGATATTGTAAAAAACTGTAAAATGGTAATTAATATAATACCAAATACTTAATTGGATGGGTTATATTATTAATGCCGTTATTATAATAAATCAATATTTGTAGTACATATTTCGGGAATAGGGGGGGGGGGGGGGAATATTCAATTTTATACACACTGCATACATATTGTCTTTAACGTTTGCTGGAATCATGCGTGATATTTTTCAAAAAATCCTTTGAAAGACAACATTTAAATGGCAAAGATTCCGCATCAAGACAGAGAATTCGTAAAAGTTTAAATTCGAAAATTTGAGACAATTTTTATTTTGTACTCCGCTTATTTTTGGGCGAATCCTTTTATTCGATAGTATCTGATACGAAAATAAGTATCGTTCGGAGAGCAGAGTGATTAGAGAGCTTGAATCGTTGTAATTCTTTCAAGTTTGAGGATACTTTTGACAATTATTTTTGCTACGGCATTACCTCTCTTCACTAAAGCAGGTAAGCCTATTCATAATCTACTTAAGGATCTAATAATAGATTTAAAGAGAATATTGTAGCCAGAGTTCCTTTCTACTTGAGACTTGCCGTTACTTTCCCTGATTTCTCTGTGATATAACCAATATTCAATTTCAGATCAGGTATATACACCATTGGGACAGTGACTTGAATTCGGAACGAGACAAGGCTCGGTAACCCACGTCTACTGTTCAAGCACCTTAACTACTTGGCTAGTGCGCTGCCAACTGCCTAATAAACTGATGTAGTTTTAATACAGCCTACACTGTTCACCGGAAGTATATTTCATTAATCGTCAAAGAATTTTGTTGTGCGTTAAATTTGCTGCGTATTTATATTTGTAGAAAGAAAAATATAAATCAGCGTTGTCATCTTTTTAATAAGAATTATAATTCGTATACACAATGATAAAATACCCTGAAAAAATGTATGACACACATTTTTTCTGAAATTTTGAAAACCCGTGTTATATTATTGGTTACACAAAAAATACTACAGATTTCAGGTGTTGAAACGTTTTTCTTATGTTATTTTATGATGTTTCTTAATGCTTCGGCTATTTAAATATATTTGGTTTAAAAAATAAAAAAATATTCAACTTTTTAATAAAACATATCGTCTCGCGAGCTGCTAGAATGGTCAAAAATATTTTCGAGTCCGGCTGAGTATGAATACGGGTGAAAAATTATTTAGTACAGCAACAGAAAATCAAGAAAGATTTTCCGCGGTCTTCCTCAAGGTTCCTTCCACAGTTCCACTCTTTTTAACATTTATACTGTGTCAGTACTGCTTCCCTTCCTTTATATTCCTTCTCTTTATTCTTTGCCGATGACATTCTGCTTTTTTTCCCCTTCCCACGATATTGTTGTAGCCAATGGAGCACTTAATTCGTCTCTCAATTTGCTAGGACGTGCTTTTGGTTTCTCCTTCCCCAATTCTTCCTACGTTTTATTTACTCTTCGATTTTATAATTCTGCTTCTGTTAGTTTATCCTTAAACAATACTGCTCTTGCTCGTGTTAATCGCTTCTGTTATCATGGTATCCTCCTTGATAGTCGTCTGTTCTTCTCCGAACATATCAAATATCTTTCCTCCTCTTCTATCAAAAGGTTGTTAAATTTGCTGAAGGCCTTGCTGTCATCAACTAAATGGGACGGTGACGCATTATTTCTCTGTTTAAGTACATCATCCGTTCTAAATTTCGCTATTGTTCTTTTATTTATACTTGCGTCCCCGACCCTCTAAACTAGATGTAATCCAAAATTCTTGCTTTCGACTCTGTCTTGATGCTCTTAAATCGTTTCTCCTATTCCAGCACTTCTTACTGAATAATCTAATACACCGCCCCTGTCTATCCGCAGATCTTATTTAGGCTATCGTTTTTCTGCTAAACGTCTTCAATTCAGATTTTCTACTCTCATTTACTCCTACCTTACAATTTCCAACAATTGACATTTTGTGCTTAGAAAAATTCCTATCTTATATCTTATTTCTCTCGTCTTAGTGTTCATTTTAGCCCTATACAATTTCCGTTAATAATCATTTTTCCTGTAACTTCAGTGATCTCTGTCATCCTAGCACGGAGTATTTATTTTGCCTACACTTTCAAAATCTCTCCTTCCAACCGTAATTAAACAGGAATTCTACATCTCCTCTTTCCTTCACATTTGTAACCCCATTTTCACCGTTGGTTCTCCTGCTTGCGTTGGTAACTTTCTTTTATTCTTCCAGATTATAATTTCTCTGAATTTTTTGTGTCTTTCTTCTTTCTGTTCCATATTTACGGCCGACTTGATGGCTATTCCACGTTCCGTTATTTTTATCTCCTCTAATCGTTTTTCTCTCTGATTTCTGATTATTTCCGACTCCACGGGTGTGCCCTTCAGGTCGTGTCTGTGTTCCCCGTCCTGTTTATTCCCGTGACTTTATTATTCAACGTATACACGTGTTCACTCATTCACATTCTTTCTTCTTTCCATGCGATTCATACTGATTTTTGATACAGGTGCCTGGCATTCTGGCATCTTTAGTAATGAAGCGGCTGATTCTTTGGCCTGGGTTGCAGTTTCTTCTTCCTTCTTCTTTAAAAAAAATCCCATCTTCTAATCTCTGGCCGCTGGGTAAACATTTCTTTTTTAGATATTGATCGGATGTATTCCTTTTTTTCTAATAATCATTCCTTTTATCTGTCTGTTCAACCAACAGTGTCTTCCTTCCAATTCATGGTTCCTTCTGTTTCTTCACTTCCACGCTTTTTTGTTGTATCTATTATGCGTTTGCATTTTAATCATTCCCCTTGCTGCCTTGCTCTCGCCATCGCTCTTTTCATTAGCCTCTTCCTTTTGTGTTGTCCTCTACATTAAAAAATGATGCGGTTGTTTGTGACGCTAGTCACACGTGTTTATTAAGTGTTTATCTATTTCGGTGGAGCGTTTGTCTCTGTACACCCATCTTCTTAGGCTTGGGCTTTCTGCTCCTTATTGTGCCGCCCGTTATATCCTGTCTTTTCCTTCTACACATATCATTCCTGCTCTATTGTTACCTTCCCGTTAACGATATCTGATTATCCAATTATATAACTTTCCCCTTTCATTTCTAATTGTTTCCAGGTAAAAAGTTCCTCTTGTTTGACGAGCAGCTCTTAAAAAAAAAAAAAAAAAAAAAATCATAAACGTACATCGATTATACACGTAAAAATTTTTTTGCATTTCAACTATACGTTTATAGAAGAATTAAAAATTTACAGCGTCCATCTAATGTAATTTTTCTTACATTCCTGATGCATCTAAGAGCACGGTTTTATATTTATGCAACGGAAGTGCACTAACAAGAAACGATTACGGTGTTGGAAGAAATCGATTTGCACTATTAAGAGGAAATCGAAAATTTAAAAAAAATTCAACTGTGTAATTTATTTATGCGGTTTTTCAGTGGGGGCACCCACTTCAGGTATCACAGCTGACCCACCAGTTACACTAATATTCCCCTAGCGTACACACACACTCACACATTTAATACTGTCCGCAAGATGGATATGTTACAATTTTTACATCTCAAATTTTTTTTTCATGTCTTAGCAGGCATATTACAGAATTACCGGAAACGACCGGTGTGTGTTTAACAATGCGTGATATATGGGAGAGATCTGTATGCATGAAATCTGGTAAACAAAGTTGATGATTATATCTTTAAAGGCAGCGCAAAAACATAAAAACAAAAAAAAGAAAAAAGAATAGGTAATAACAACAGTTAGCGCAATTTGCCTAAGTACTTCAATATTTCGGCACTGATAAAAACATTTTTATTAATTAAATTATTAATTAATTAATAATAATACTAATAATAAAACTGTAAATAGAACTGTACAGAAAAACAGAAACACTTTGCTTACCACATCTACGCCGTCTATGGTACACAGTTTGTAAGACTGGTTCTTCGAATCCAAAACAACGTTTATCATCGAGGAAACCTCTGTTAGTACTATGTAATCATTCGACGTAAAGGTAACACCCCTCTTCAGCCATTGTAAATATACCATTTCAGTTCTACGTAAATATTTTTGCATTAATTTTTTTTGCAAATAGAACCGTGCGATAAATTAATTTTTGCACATACAATTATTACCTTTCGTTCATTTTACTTTTCATCAGTAGTAGGTGCAGTCATAAAATGTTCGTAAAATTGATTTTCTTTTTGGCACTGGGTAAACCCGCCAATAGTAGCATTCTTTACTGTTATTGAATAGTCTCTTTGTTCGAAGACTGTGTTTAAAATTTGTCGAGGATTAATGGTTTTGAAAAAAATTATTAAAAACTAACAACGAGTGGTAATAGCATTTTTCAAAATTCCGTTATATAGTATATATACATATACATATATATATATATATAACGGAATTTTGAAAAAAGTTATTTTCTTTACCACTCGCTTTTCTATATCCCTTTTTTTATGTTTTTTTTTGCAAAAGCATTAAGCTTTTTTTTGTTTTTATTTTTAAATAAAACGGATCTGTGAACGTATCAAAAAAAAATTACGCGAATAGTAATCGTTGCAGAACGGCGCCGTTCACGCCAAAAAAATTTTACTATGAGATTACCGGTATTCCGCGTAACGAATAACTCGAAATAGGTCAAAAAATTTACACGTGCGCCTTATATTATCGCTATATACTGAAAAGTAATTATTTGCTTTTAAACTAGAAAAAGAAGAATATCTAAAAAAAAATTGCAAAAACAGACACAGATTTTAGCTATTTTATTCACAGAAAATGCGACTTGGTGACCATGTATCTCTGGACAACGAACAAATTGATTTTTAATACATAATTACACGATGCAGCGCAACCAGAGGACTGTTCGAACGATTAATAATTTTTTAGAAATAATCAAAAACTAAGGAATGTGTCCGGTTTTTTGTGGAAAATGACATTTCTTCACTAATCGACCACGGTATTCATAGTGTAGAATCCCCCTCATTAAAATATCTTATATGCGGCAGTTCAAGCTTGAAGAAGATCCCGGTGGTACACATAGATTAGCCGAATTATGCGTTAAGGGGAAATAGACACAAAGAGACGTACACTACACGAATAATATTCTCTAGAACGTTCTACAATCCAGAAAAAGTGCACATACAAGATATACATATATCTCTTATTATATGAGCAAAAATTGTAAATACGGATACGTATAATATATATCAGTGTGGCAAATCCTGATTATTCTCCCGGTACTTGTATCTAAGACAGAAAAAAATCGTTGAAATGAAATTAACTCGATATACAATCACATGCACCACTCACACGAACAAAACCAAATTAAGAAGCCGTTTCTTTTTTTTTTTTTTTTTAATTCAAGAAATAAAAAATTAAATTAAAAAAAAATTGATATTTGAATATGTTTATAGAGGTTAACGTAAATAGCACAGAAAGGAATAATATAAAATGAACTCAAAAAAATAAAATAAATAAATATAATGGAAGTTATTAATTAAGTCGCATAATTTTATAAAATGAAATATTATACATACAGTGTGCATTCGTTTTATAAACAAAAAAAAATAATTTAAACGTATTATTTAAAAGAAAATTACAACTATACTAAGAAATGTAAAAGTGAATACGTCTGCTCACATTAATAAACTTTTCTAAATTGCCGATCAAATAATTATATTAGTTCGCTGCACTACCGCTTTTGTACCGCTAATTATCAAACATATAGGGCATCGTATCGTTACTCAGTTATATTGTATAAAAAATAATTATTCCAATGTAGCTTTCTCCGTGTCATGTGCGTATACTGCTAAATATTTGACTGCTTGTGAAACTTATTAATCTTTATTGATTAATTTGCAAGTAGTAAACAATAGACTGCGAAAGCTCGATTAATATATACTCGTATATGTTATTAAATGAGCAATTCTCGTATATGCGCATATGTAATTAGTTCTCCAAAAGACACTAACGATTTCGATTAAATTTATGAATTATTAGGTGTAAGGTCTGGAAAAATTGATTGCTCTTTTTGAGGCAAACAATGTTTATGTTAGTGATTAATTTTTTATATATAGATTTTATTTTAAAAAAATTAAACGATCCGCTTATTTATCATGTTAAATAGAAAATTCGCGATGGAATAAATTTTTTTCACGAAATTTATTTGGTTGATTTTAAATATTACACTAACTAAAATACACTTTCAATAGGATAATGCAATTGTAACTTTTGCCGTACGTATTTATTATATTTGCAAATGTTTGTAAAACTCATGAATACACTTTGACCCACAAGTTCAGAATAAATTTGAGCAAAGTTCGGTCACTAGGTACATATATGGGGAGAAGTGGGACGAATCGGACAGGGGGATGAATCGGACACTCGTTTTTTCTCGGCTGTGTAAGGCATTGGAAAGTTAAAATTTAGTACGAAAGCAAGCTATTGATGATATCTATCAAGCATCTCATCGACTGCGAGATCTGTTTTCGTATAACCGAGATAATGCAAAAAAAAAAAAAATATTGTTGATTTTTGAAAAAATTTTGATATCAGCTTTTTGAAAAAATTTCGTATATTGCGTGAAAATTTTGAAGATATATCGGGTAAGTTCTTTTTATTGAAGTATTATGAACAACCTGTCACAATTTGGAGCCGTTCTTTCAAGGAGTTTCTGAAATAGACCAAATTTTTGAAAAAATGAGCCATAGGGATGAATCGGACAGACTGATTAACCCTACAGATCGCGATGTGCATTTAAAGATACACACATTTCCAAACTCTGTTTTACGTCTCATAATGCTAATACAGGTTATTGGTCGCAATGTGCCGTTTGAAGTTGTTTTTGTTCCAGTAAAAATCGAAAATTCAATCAAATATACTGGTTTATGGCCAGTAAACCGTTTGTCTTTTGAAACAAATAAAAAACTCTCTGGACAACGAGACGATTTCATCTTCAGAGAATGAGGTCCAAACAGCAACTTTGAATTCATCTGCAGATAATGCAACTGAACCAGAAACTTTGAAGTCATCTCAAGAAAATGAGGCCAAAATAGAAACTTTGAATTCAAGCTTGAGCGGATCTTCGAATAAATCTTCTCCCCATTCCTTCTTGAAAACAAAACGACCTCTCCGAGATGTCATAACAGGAACAAGAAAAATTCGCCTGAAACCAGGAAAAAGTGCAGAGTTTACTTCAACTCCTGAGATGGAGAAGGCTGCGAAACGCGCTCAAACAGCTGCAGAACGTGCATAAGCCGAAATTGATTCGAAACCAAAAAATAAACCAAAAGTAAAGAGAAACCTCAATTTTCAATCCCAACCTAAAAAGAATTCAAATATATCAAACCAAGGCTTCACTAAAGATTTTAGTGACGTTCAAATTCGTGACTGGGTCGTGGTGAACTTTCAAATGAAACAACAGAAGAAATCTCGCCGCTACATTGCCCAAAAAGGCAAATTTATTGGGAACTTTCTTCATTAACGTTCACTAAAAAACAAACTGGATACATCTTTCAGTATCCCAATATTCGTGACAAGTATGCATTTTTTTACGATCAAATTGTAAAACAATTAGTGCCCCCAAAAAATACTCGAGAGGTATGTTTATGTTTAAAATCCACGCGACTCATTTATAATTTTTCATCGTTTTTTGTTCAAAATGCAAATAAAATATGATTTTTCAAGTTTTTTTTTTTTTTGTAGAACATGTTGACCTTCCATCTTATAGGATTTGTATAAGCATTTATTGCAGATTCTTGAAGAAAAATACATTTTAAATGAAAAAAACACATGTCCGAAGTATCCCCCAGGTTGGGGGATACTTCGGACAAAATGGATGAAGTTTAAAATTAAGCTCATCAAGTTGTACTTATCCAAAAGGTAAAAGTTTTGCAGCCAAAATGTAGCGCATTGTTTACACTACACAATGGTGCAAAAAGAAAGTTGATACGATTTACCATTACAGAGAAAATCGCTCAAAACTAAAAAGTGTCCGATTCATCCCACTTTTCCCCCATTTATATATATATATATATATATAAATATATGTACAGGGTCGGTCCAAAAAGTCATGAAACATGTTTTTTTGTCGCGCTCCTGTTGCCTGCAGCGCGCTCGAACCGGTTTGGTTAGGAGGAGCTGACTTTCAGCTTCTCAGCACACTGCAGTTCAGTCGGTTCCGAGCAACGGTAGAATCGGTGAATTAGTGCACCTCTGTTTGGAGACCTTGTCAGGACGCACGATATCTGATTGAATCTAACAACGTTTGGCGATCAAGTTTTGCACAAAGCTTGACAAAAAAGCTGCTTAAACTTACACAATGCTGAAGCAAGCCTACGGAGAATCTACTATAAGATACGTGCGAGTTACGAGGTGGTGGGTGAAAAAGTTTAAGGACAGTCAGGAAGGGGTGGGCGATAACCCTTGCTCTGGAAGAAAGACTAACAACAAGTAGAAACGAAGAAAATGTTGAATTCTGACCGCCGAATGAGTGTTCGGTTGTTAGCTAACACCTTGAACATTCCAAAAAGTTCTGTGTTCAGCATTGTTAACGAAGATTTGCACACATGCGGAAGGTGTGCGCCAAGCTGGTCCCGAAAAATCTGACGGACGAACACAAAACCAAGCGAGTGCTGATCGCGAGTTAACTGTCGTAGCCACCCTACAGCCGTTACCTCTCTCCGGTGGACTTCTTCTTGTTCCGCAGAATAAAAACCGCGCTCAAAGGCCTCGTTTTGAAAGCATTGAGGTCATCCAAGCGGTTGTGTCGAGGATCCAAACAGAAATGTACTAATTCACCGATGCTGACGCTACCGATGCTCGGAACAGACTGAACTACGATGCGCTGTGAAGCTGAGAGCCAGCTCCACCTAACCAAACCGATTTAAGCGCGCTACAGACAAGACGGGTTCGACAAAAAAACATGTTTCATGACTTTCTGGACACTCCGTGTATATATATATCGATTTATCTATATATGATATGCAGTAGCGAACCTTTTGGCATAACCGACATACGTATATTGTGGCTGGACAAGAAAAGAATAAAAAAAATAATCGATATAGGAGAAGCCCAAGAAATGGACTGGTAATACCGCAGTCGAAAGAATAATATATAAGATGCAGCGAACTGAAAGATTTGAACCGCTACTGAACGTGATCGCCTACGCTGGAGAAGAAATGCGAGACACTCGAGGAAAAGAAAGAAGAAGAAAAAGAGTTTACGCTATCAGCGTTAACCTCCTCCGTCAAGGTTACCTATTTAAATTAATCAGATCACACTATTTGGACGTGACGAGAACTGACTGTTAACTGTTTTCTGCTACGGGAACTTTTAATTAACTCAAAAACTAGCGCACACAGTGAATATAATTTTGCAAAAGTACAATGAGCTTTATGATGCTGACTTAACTTTCTCGTATTATTTCGATATAGAAGACTGATTTAATCCACATCAGCTAGTGGAAAAATTCCAAAACTAGATACAGCTACAAATCCGCGTCTGTTATTTCTTTAGAGAGTCTGCCGTATTTTCAAAATACAAAAAATGATTACAAATTTCCCGGCTAGTTCCTCCTTCGGTTGCAGATATAAGAGGAAATAAATAAATGAACAAATACAACACTATCAGCGCTTGTTTGAATATAATTTGGAAAAAACCGAGGAAAAAATTTATAGAACCGTTGTCAGTTAACTAAAAAGTATTTACCCTTTCATAATAGATCTTTACTCCCCAAGCAGATCTTATTTTAACAACTAAAAGAAGACTGGCGTATTTAAAGGATAACGCGTTATTTTATTAATTGTTTTTTAAACGTTTAATTTTATCACGATAGCCTGTAGTTGCTAGAGCGATCGGCTTCTGTTGCCGAAGTAGTCTCGGGTTCAATGCCGCGCGGCGACAGAAGTTATTTTACGAAAAATTAAATTAAAAAATAAATAATCGCTAATAATCACCCGGTAGAAGGCAATGGCAGACCACCATGTACAACATCATATGCGCGCTAGGTCAGTACACAGCAGACAAGTACATGGAACTGCATTTGTATATCGATAAATCAAACAATCACAATATCAGTTCCGAATGAAGTCTTGCCTGTGTACACCGGTGTTGCATACAATAATCGCCTAGTACACTATGCCTATATTTGTACAGTTAAAATGTGTACGAATATAGGTGGTTGCCCACAAACCGAGAATGGTTGAGGAAATAATGATGATGATGATGATGATTATTCGATTTTTCTCACCGGCGTGAAATATTTAGCGATAAATAAAGACGCGTAGAAGAAGCGGTTTTCGTTATTATCGAATCGAATAAGAGAATAGCGCATTGTTGTAAATAATTTATATTGTGAACCAACTCTATTAATACACACCGATGCACGCAGCTCTCAATCAGTTCGCAAGCCATCAGTGCTAATCTTTGATTTAGCTGGGCTCTGAAATCTTCATCAGGCCAATGGAGATCTTTTATGAAACACTGTAGCGCATCCAGCTTCCAAAACAGGTCTTCCGATGTAGCACATCCGTTTCTAAATACATACACAAACACATAATATACACATATATATTTTTGTAATAGTCGTAATTTTCAAATAAGCGAACGAAACACAATGTGATTATTCGGTACTTTATTTTTAATGTGCTAGTACATCTAAGTATATCCCCCATCCTATATTGTCTTTTAAGGATACGACATGGCAATAAGAAACCTCTTGATAAATAGGGGTCTGCGACACATATCATTTGTATTTCAGATTTCCTTACGAGCACACAAATCCGAAGCTAAAATTGATATATTCTATGAAGAAATTTTCCTATTCAATTCTAAACCAGTTACTACACATAAGGAATTTGATTTGAGGCTATCATTAAATGATGCAGTTTGAATTGGAGCGCAAGTATTAGATTCTAGATACGTACATAATGTGTATTTTCACAGACGGTAATAATATCCCTCTTTAAAAAACGGTATTTTTTTAGTGGAAAAACCAAAATTAAAAAGTTCACTTTAATGGCATCGATTTCCAATAAACTAGAGATCAAAGCACTGTCTCTCTCTTTCTCTTTATTGCTTTTAAAAGTATTAAAAATATATTATTTTTGTTTTAATTAGTTTTTACCTCCGCAATTAAACGAAGATAAAAAACAAAAATTTTTATCTTTGACAGGGGTATGAATTCTCTCTATTATTATAAACACCTCCCTGCTGTAGAACTTAACAAAAACAGCAGTATTATTTGCATTTAGTATGTTCAATTTTTTAAAAATGAAATCTAAAATACGTTTAATTTTTTTTATCTAATTACAGCGCACTGTATTATTTTGACAAAAATTGCAGTTCCTTTTATATTCTTTCAAAGAAGCGATGAAAATATATCATTTAGTATAATTGTAAAATTTAAATATATTTAAAACTTGAGAGACTTATTTCCTATACAACCCCCGTTGTTAAAATAGGCTTAATGCTCTCCTTATTATTTGACTCATTTTTTTTCTTCTATGCAATCGTACTTACACACACACACGAATGCTGAGAAAAAACGATTGATAACTGAAACAAAATTTCAGAAATCCTTCTAAAAGCACAACCTTTAATGAAGTGGTACAAGTTTCGTTATTTTCCTCTTTTGAACACGTTTTGACATAATGTTCAGTTCCAAGTGCAAGTTTCTTTACTTCAGTCACGTCCAAATGTGTAGTCAAATTAGTTCAGGTATCATCACTTCACCGATGTTGATCATTCTTGTTAAGGCGATGATTTTTAGTCAGCTTGATGCAGTGGCGGATCTACAGGGGGGAAAATAGGGGACATTTCCCTTACACAAAGAACCAAAACCTCGATGAAAAAATTTATTACAACAAAGAAATTTAATTTATATAGTATAAAAGACTTGTGTATAAATGTTACAACATATGGATTTTAAAAACTAATGTTTAATATTGCTTTTTAGTAAAACTATTAATCGTCGATCTTTTGTCTTTTTTATTTATTTTTAATTTTTATTTTGTAATTTTAATTAAAAATAGTAATTCAATGAGAAATGTGTATACTTTCTTTAACTTGTTACGGATAAAAAAAAATCGGATCGGATTACTAACAAAAATAAAAAAGAAGTAAAGTCTAATAAAAATACTATCGTTCTATTGTTTCTAGTAATTTACTATTCAAATTCTAAACTTCCATTTTTTAGGTACAATTTTATAATTTCGTTTTATTTTTCACCTAAAAATAAAACAAAATTTAAATTTAACTGTAATAATTATACATTTTTAAAACATTTTTAAATTCCTTAAGTGGAAGTCGCTATTTGATTTTCTTTATGAAACAACGGGTATTTATTAGATTTACTGCTTACCGTGTATAAGATATAACTTCTCTCCACAAAATGCCCCCCAGGATCCGCCCCTGGCATAATGTAATTTTGGGGTTTTTGTGATTAACAAAACTCATGTCGTAAACAGCTGAAGTAGAGCGTTCTCATTTTTACCGACACAAAAAAAAAAAAAAGAAAGTTTTATACATATGTTCGTCGCGTATGTTTTTTCCCTTTTTTTTTCTTCTTTTTTTCTTGTCCTTGTTCGCGCGTAACTTTTGATTATTCAGACACTAATTTAAACGATTCCCTTTGATTATTCGAAAGGCAACACCGCGTGAGTATATTTATAAGTACACTTAATAGTTGTTAAAATAAACATTATTAAAAAAAAAAAAAGAGTGCCCTTAAGATATGTACTTTTATTAAATATAACCGGATAAAGATTAAATTATCATCAGAAAATAGGGAAAATATGAAACGTAAAATTTTAAAATTAAATGGACAGTGTGAATAGAAGTGACTTGAAAATATAATTAACGTTACTTACCTCGTGGAAATGTAAATTCGAATGAAGATAATTAATTTAAAACTCCTGAAAAGCGGGATTTATAAACTCATCGCTGACAGAATTTGAATATTACACTTTTTAACCAATATACACACAGTTTTTAAGGATGGTCTATCGATTACTAAAAAATATTTACACTAAAAATTATGAAATCAAATAGTTAAAAAAAAAAAAAAAATACAGTCCTCAAGATTTACTCTAAAAAAATTTAATAAAAACACACCAAAGGGTAAAAAATAATTAATCGATAAAAGATAATATATTTTTTGGTAAAATAAAAAGAGAAGAAGTGTCTAGACACCCGGTGGGAACGAAGTTCCTTTCACTTTTTGATAGATGTACAAGTATAAAGTTATTCATAAAGTATGCGATAAAAAAACGACACAATATAAATCCCTTATGAATTAAAACGAAAACAAAAAAACAAATTTAAATAAAATTTACACGTGTTTAGAATTGAGGTTATACAGCTGACCGCGCACAATTCAAATCTCGATACTCTCACGCACACGCACACACACGTACCCGAATATAACAGAAAGGGACAGAGTGAAAGAGAAAGAGAGTACAGGTCGCCTGGAGGACGCATAACGCTTTTTCGTTCCCTGACGATTTCTGCCAGTTTAATCCTAACGCCAAGCCGTGTAAAAGAACTTCGTTCCAATATATTTTAAGAGGATATTATGATTATTCTTAAGCAACATTCTTACCTTAATTAGAGTCTCGGCACACTAAATTTAAATTACAACAGTAATTAAAAATTATATTAAATGGTACAATAACACAATCAGTCGTTTTCTGTAAGCCAAATATTAAAAACGGTAGGAATGATTAAATGTAGTTTTTAATTATTGTAGCAATTTGTACATTAAGTTGTCCGATCCTCTAATTAAAATATGAATACTGCTTAAGAATAATCCTAATAATGTCTTCTTAAAGGTATACTTTACTGCAAAATATATTATCTTTTATCGAGTATTTATTTTTTATTTACCAGTGCATTTTTATTAAATTTTTCGAGTAAATCTTTAAGTCTTTTTATCTAAAAAAAAAAAAATATTTTAGTTTTAACCGTTCGTTTTAACGACGTAATGCTTTTTTATTCGTATTACTTCGACCACAGTTTTTGATAAAATTATTATGTTAAGCGTTACAAAAATAGAGACTGCTTAATACAACACGTTAAGATGTGATCGTTTACATTAAACAAATAGTCTTTTTTTAAAATTTCTAACGTTGTCAGATTACATTTAACTGAGTTTTTTTCTTGGTTTAATGTTAAGCGAATAGCACATACAGTGCCAAACGGTAACACAGTGAAACACAGTTCGCTGAAGAAAACACTATAGTAATTTATACTAAACGTATTTAATTATTAACATTTGAGGTTAGTCACTACTGAATTTTATGTTACAGTTCAGGATTTTCTTTTTTAATTTTCTTCTTGAGTGTTTTGATTATTTCTGTAATCGTTCTATGCGTACAGAATACAAGCAAATTCGGCATATATGTAATATTTCATTAGTATTATTTTTCTCCTAGTTTCCAAATGTGTTTTGTAAAATATTTCGAATAAACGATATAATTATGTTGAAAAAATTTAGACGGGCTTTTATGTTTCGAAAAAAAAAAAAAGTACAAATATACCAGTATAGCTTGAAATTTAATATCTACAATAAACGTGTTTGTACTCGATATTTTTTTGTTGTACTTTATACGGGGAGATGATCCCCCTAGTAAAAGAAAAATTCTGAGCAAAGTAATTTTTCCAAATCACCATAATATATACTTATCAAATATTAATGACTCCTTGCGAATTTAAAAACTAGTAAAGTAGTTCTCTTGTTTGTTAGTTAATTTTTCACAAAAAAAAAAAAAGAAAAATGTTTACAAAATGTTCTTTATTGTTTCTCAGTTTTTTTTTTTTTTTTTTGGAAGAAAAAGTGTTCATTTTGTTTCAAAATTAAGAGATGTAATCTGCACTTGAGCGCATTTGGCTAAGAAAAATTATATACATACATACACACATACATACATACACGTGTCACCCGGTCCATTAAAAGCCATCTATCGTCCGAAAAATTGATTTTCACTTTTTTGGCGATTCTTATAGAAAAAAGTACGCTCTATTCAATAAAACATTTACCCTAGGTCCCCTAGTCTTTACTTTTCAAATTAATTTTAAAAAAGAACACGAAATCTTGAAAAAACAAAAAAAGCAATGAAAGAGTGTAAAGCGTTATTTTTTACAATAAATTGCTCTTCTTACGGTGCTTTCTATTTGGACTGTAACTCTAGATCTGGTTTACGATTCTCGCATCTTCTATGTTTTGTTACTAACTCTTTCTTAGCTCCAATTCTCTGTTTTGGTCTTTCTTGGTTTTTTATTCGGATAATGTAGCTTTTGTTTTGTTTTCCGATCTTGATTCATCGAAATTTCCCTTCTCTTAAACGCTCTACAATCTCTTCTATTTGTCACCTTCGCTTTAACCGCAGTCTCCTTTCCGCATCATTTTCACGCTTTTCTTCCACTTCTATTCTATTTTGTGTGTTTTTCATCCCCCTTCTAATTACTTTCCTTGTGACATTAATATCCGTGTTTTATTTGAATGTGCGGTCTTTACTGATGAACAATCGTCCTTCTACTCTTTTATACTAAAACTAGATATTCCCCTACTCCTTATAATGCTTCTTACAATCTTTCGTTTTCTTCTGATTCTGTTATTCCTGCCCTTGAATTATTTTTATCCTCCATTCTCAAACGTTTAAAAATACAATGTAATTTTTTCCTTTTTCCATATCTTGGGGGATAATTTTCTTGTGACAAACCTATTAAAAAAAGTGATCCTTTTCCGTTATTAAAGACCAATTTTTTTTTCAGGCAACGGAGCTACATCGTCGGCTTTTGTGATGTCAGAAACTAAATCTCGAATGTTATTAAACAAATACCACCACCTTTCAATAGATAAACCTTTTGTGTCGCCCTCACTTTAACCATAGTCTCCTTCCTACATTATTTTCTCGGTTTTCATCTGCGTCTAGTTCATTTTGTTCTCTTTTCATTGTCCTTCTATATGCGTTTTTTATGATGCTGATCACATTTTATTTGAATGTGTGACCTTCTCTGCTGAGACCAATCGTCCTTCTATTCTTCGCTGTTAAAATTTGATATCCCTACTCCCCTTATCGGTGCTGCTTATATTGTCTCATTTCCTTCTGTTTCCGTTATTCCCGCCCTTGAAGTATTTTTATCCTCTGCCCTTAAACGCATAGGAATATATATTTATTTCTCCTTTTTCCCATTTCTTGGGCTAATGTCTAACAAACCTAGTTAAAATAAAATAAAACAAAAAGAAAAAAAAAATTTTTTTTTTGACACGAGGAAATCTTACAGAATCCAAGGAAATTATGAAAGCTCGTTATTTTAATTAATGGTTTGTAAAATTGTTTCATTTCCTAGTCGTATTAAATTACATTTTCAACAGAGATAGGTTTATTATGGCCTGAAGGAGATGAGGTAGTAACACATTTCGTTACATCTTCATGAATGTCGATGTTACTTGAATATGCCAAAGTACCTGTCGGGTGAAAATTTGGTATGGCCCGTTAGGAGGAAATTTAATGAATTTTTTTTTGTAATTCTTAGATTACTCGCTACATTAGGTATCCAAGAACAGTATTATTTTTATCTGTAAAAACCAAACTGCATAATGAAGACGATTGATCGGAAAAAGGAAGTGGAAGAGGACCGTGCACCGCTATCAAAGGTCATGACAACGCGCGAGCGCACTGATTATACGGGGTTGTTTTGTTTAATAGCTGTTTTCTCCATTAATAGAGCAGGTCACATATATAATATACTAGCTGAACCCGGCAGACGTTGTCCTGCCAGTGTATATTTATTTATTATTCTATATATATATATATATCTAAAATGGATGGTCTGTATATTATACTGAAAAATCTATAAAGCTTTGTCGTAAAATGTGTAAAAATGAAAGATTACACTCATATGTATAATAATTAGTATTATTTTTATTATTACAGGTTTACGATAAATTATATAATTTTTTTTTTTACTAATAATTCACGCGAATGAACAATATATTTTAATATTCCATTCGTCATATATATAACCGAACTAACTTTAAATATCTCAAATGAATACTAATATGTAGGAATATGCTACGTTACAATTAAAATTGACTAACATATATATATATAGACAGAAGAAGAAGGAGGAGATAAGTTTCTAAATGGCATTTTGATTAATACGTAACAATTTAATAAAATAAAAGAATATATATATATATAAATTTCGCAACTAATAAATACTGGCAAGCCACAATATTTGGCAGCCAGTAAATAATTAATCGATACATTAAATAGTAAATCGATTTTTAGAGAAACATACGAAGTACATATTTTTCCAATTTTTTATTTTAAACTTAATTTCTTTCCCAAAAATTATCCCGTTTCAAATTTTCTTTCATATTTTTGGATAAATCTACCTCACTGTTAAAAAATTCATTAGAATCTACAGAAAAAACGCCTGAATTTTATTGTTTTTTTTTTTTTTATTATTATTTTAGTATTTTTTCAATTTAAATTTTGGACTTTTATCTCTTGATCTCTGCAGAGTTATAACCAAGCGGATAGCATAAAAACCTTCTCCATGAAAAAATACATATATGTGCCAACTTTCATGGTGATCGGTCAAATGGTGTCGGAGTTTATCGATCTTCTATATACGGACATCCATTTTTATGTATGTAGTATAGACTAGGGAACTGATTCCCCCCATTTCCCAAACCTTCGGAATTTTAATTGTTTTACTTCGTGAATTTTTAAAAAGAACTGCAGGATTCATATAGCGTTTATTATATATATATATATATATAAAAAAAATATATGAAAATGTTAATTAAAAAAGTGAAATTTGGATTAAAATATCTTAAAAGTTGAAATCGCTAGCATGGGTAATATGTGTAAAAGGAATGTTATGTTTAATTCTTTTTAAAATGATATATTGACTACTTCATTAAATTTACGTACCTTGCAGTAGTCCAATTCGTTTTCTTTCTTTGAATCAAGCAATAATGTCACCAAGGTTGCTCGTCCAATCATATCAAAATTTGTATTCACAAATTTTACAATTTAGGGGCTTTGCATTTTCATTATATTCTAATATCGAATAAATGTCAGTTAAAAAACAAGATCAACCGTCAAGCTGTTAATTGACTCTGGACTTTTTTTCCAATAATGTGCTTGTAGATATACGAGTAATTTGTTTTCTTTTTAACATTATCATGTTTTATTCTATATATTATTATACAATACGTATTGATTTGTAAGTTAAGACTCTGGAAAGGACTGTGATTTTTTTTTAGTTTTCAGTCTTACCGTTTTAGGTATATATATTTCGCTAAATTCGGGCCCTTATTGTTATATCTAAATAACGGCTCTCCCCAAGAAAAAAAAAGAAAAAAACAATCCAAAATTTTTAAAGTTTCGTATTTTTACGTTATTTTCTTGACAATTAAAAAAGTAATCAACTCGAAACTACCATCCGTAGAATTTTTGAAATTTTTTTTTCTTAAAACTTAATTAATACTATTTCTATTAATTTTACAATGACTTAATGAAGTAAATATGTCAATTAAAACAAAAATTACCTTTCTACCGACTACAGAACGTGCTGTACAATTTTTAGTTCCGCAGCTTTGTTTATGTGTGCGCATAAGTATGCGTATGTTTGCATAAATGCGCGCGTAAGCACCTATGTGTTCGCGCAGAAGTAATCAACAGTGCTATAGAAAAATATCTGTAGTCAAGATAAACGAATTACTTATTATTTAGCATTATTAAAGATCACTACCGTACCCTTTTGGTTCCCAACGTTCCTTTTCAAAACCTTTATGAACGGATTGCGCAATAGATGATTCCATCAGTTCCACATAACGCATTACTAATGGTCGGAAAACGTCCCGCAGATGTTGGTGAAAGCGACCGTTTCTTAAATTATCTAAAAAAATAACAATAGTTTAAATTCATTTTGATTCATCGGAAGAGAAATATTTAAACTAATTTACTTTTTTTTTCTCGCTGCAAGAGAAATCATCTAAACTGGATAATACCTATTTATTATAAACCGCCTTTACCGGTTTACTCCTTTGGTAGCATTTTATAACTGCTAATTGTTTTCGTTGTGCTCGCCACAAAAAAATAAAATAGTCTACGCATAAAATTAAGTTATAAGAAGAGTACATCTACTTCCCTCTTTCTTTTTTTTTCGGTAATTCAACAGAGACTTATGCGTTGAACGATAGCTATTCCAGTATTAATGTGGTGCAAAAATTTTAAATATTAAACAGAATTTCTCATTTTTGCCACAATCACTTCAAGCATAATAAAATAATTAGAGTACAGTTAGAATCTAAATTCCAATAAATAATTAATTTTTAAATTATACGCGTTTTTTCGCTGCAGATCATAATATAAAACATTTTACCATTACTATTATTATTATTATTATTATCATTATTATTATAATAACACTCTCGAAAGTGTAACTTATATTTTAGATAAAAACCTCTTTAGCGCTATGTTATCAAACTGGAATATTGAGCTTCTTTACTCCAGTTCTGCATCAATTGATGAAAAATTGGCCTCGTTTATTTTCACTTTAACAGCCTTAATATTTGGCTGTAATAAGATTAAGCAGTTCCGTAAAACTCTTAGGAAAAAAAACCCTTGGATAAATGATGAAATAATCAATCTGATTAAAGAAAAGGATAAAATAAACCGACTCTTAAGATTATCACTATCGGACAGTGACCATAAATTAAGTTTCAAATTGATTTCAAAAACCATCAATAAAGCAATACGCAAAAGAAGGCATGAATATTACAATTCTTTATTGAATAAATGGCAATGTAGACAGAAAGACTATTGGTCGTTTATTAATAAAACAATTGGGAAAAAGAAATTCGATATGAAACAAATAATTATTGATAACGAGTTGATCGAGGTAGCAGAAAATGAAGTAAAGGTTGCAAATCACTTTAACTACTATTTCAAAAGTAGTGTCCAGAATAAAATCCAGATGCATTTCACACGAATTACATCTGAAGACATACAGCGTGCAATTTTTTCGCTTCCTGACAAACAATCCGTTTTGGGAAGGGATAAAATCTCGCTTCGAATTATTCGTGACAATTTTCAGGTTTTTTGCTTGCCCTTTAACCTATCTTTTTAAAGAGTCCGTTTACTGTGGAATTTTTCCCATATCACTAAAAATTGGTGTTATTACACTCGTCCAGAAAAGTGGTATCGTAACTTCTCCCAGTAATTATAGACCAATTTGTATTCTGTCAGTAATCTCGAAAATATTTGAGAAGTGTATAAAGATAAAAATAATACCATTTCTCCTCAGTAAAAATCAATTTGGGTTTCTCCAGGACAGAGGAACTGAACTAGTTTTATTCGAGCACGTTAAGTTTATTTCAGAAAATTTAGAAGAAGGTAGATCAGTTTTTGGCAATCTACCTCGACATTAAAAAATCTGTTGAGGTGATCATAATACTCCGCTATTGGTAAAACAATAAAATGTAAGCTTCCGAGCATTTATCTTAAATTGGTTTAAATCGTACTTACAAGAAAGGAAATATATCACAAAAATTAACAATACCTATAGTAATGAAGAGGTACAGAATTATGTGGTATATTTGGAGGAGGAGGGGACTGCAAAATATCATTTAAGACACGTAACATCACCACAAAAATCTATATTTAAAACCTTCAGCCTTAATACCAACGACCTAAATAATCAAGGGTTACTACAATTAAAACAGTTATATAAAATTAATTTATTGTTATTCGTAAATAAATATAGTATGAAATTTAATATCAAAATTCGGGAGAGGGTAGCACGAGATCAGCAAATGATTTCATGGCTGTTATTCCTAAATTTAATAAGAAACAAGACTACAGATACAATAAAGAAGTGGCGATGATATATAATTCTCTTCCCTCAGAAGTCAAGAATCTCTTAAGGAATTATAAAAAGCTACATAGGCTTAAACTAATACAGGCATTTAATACGTAGTCACCAAGGCCGTGTCCACGGGGTGGGTTTTAGGGGTTAAACCCCCCCATGAGAATTGAAATAGCTTAGGTACTTCATTAATATGTTATGCAAAATTTTTTGTTACGAGTATAATCAATAACATATGTAATTTTTATTAATGTTCATATACGGGGTAATTCGTTATTTAAATTATTAATATATAAATCAAAATGATGGAAATTATTAATAGCATGAATATTAGTGAAAAATGTATTTTTATTTATAAAATAAATATACGAAGAAAATTTCCCCCCACCCCCCACCCAAATTCTGGGCACGGGCCTGGTAGTCACTTCAGTCTGTAGTGAGATTAACGTTTTCCCATTAGCTTACTAGTTCCACTTTCATCCAGTACATTATACTGCTACGTATATAAATTTTTTCCTTCACCTTCTTCTTTATTAATCTAATTATGTAGCCACATCTTCAGTAATTGTTATACCAAAATATATGTTGGTTAAAATTAACTTATACAAGCGTACATGGGCGTTGCTAGCGGGCGGCAGCTCCCCCCCCCCCGGAGCCTTAAAACTTTTTAATCAACTGGCCATGATGAGTATTTATAGGCACGTAATCATGGACAATTTGGAAGACTTTTATAATAAAGTAGTAGAACAATTTGCCAGAAACCCACGAAAATTATGTTTTAATTAAGATTTTATTTTTATTTAATAAAATATTAAGTCATTACAACTTATAAATTTTATTTTTCCGATAACTCATATCCTCTGTTTATCATCTTGGCCCCTGGCGGCTGGCAAACTCATCTTGTCCCCTCCCTCGGCTCATCGGCTGGTGACGCCTTTGCAAACGTATATATTTATGGTTTTCAAAATTGCGATTAATCATTTGCACTGAATCGGTTAATTAATATTATTTAACTTGCTAACAATAGACCGATAAATACGTTAAAACGATTATATATGTAATTACTTCACAACAATACAGTGAAAGTATTTTTACTGCAAGATATTCTGGAAATTTTGATAAAACGTAACATTTTTTAGATAATAATGAATTTGTTTTAATGGGAGTCGAATTAAATTTGTTACTCGCCTCAGCGATTTAGCGATAAACTGGTAGCAGCGATGAGAAAAAATGAGCAAAAAGGGCAAACTTCAAAGTTAGCTGATGATGAGCTATGTCCGATAACGTTTCTAAAATAAGATATTTATTTTAATTTATTAAAGTAGATTAATCTATACTTATTAAAGAATTTATTTATTTCATATTCATAAATTTATTTATAAACTTACAAAAATATCGTAATATCAAAAATAAATTAAAGTAGAGATCGTTTAAAAAGTTTAAAGAAAACGTGTTAGTCTAATTATAAATTACCCGATCAGATTTCGATGAAAAAAGATAATCTGTTTCTACCGCAACAGATCAATTGTCTGCAGATTGGCAGGTTTATTGAAAGTTTTTAAGGAAAATTTTCGGTGCGAAGCAATTTTCCCGCATCATCGTCTAGCTACAGGAAAGAGTATAACGGATTTAAGTAAAATTCCATTCTAGATAAAAGCGTTGGCTAAAAATAATCCCCCCTCTCGGGAAATATGAAATCATGAAAAACGGTAAAAATGATGACATCATGTATCAGATTATATTTAAATGAATGTAAAAAGATGTAGCAACACTGCTGGGCGCACATTCCACCACCAAGTGTAAAAATTTTAAATATACGGACTTCATATTAACTGCCATACATAAGGAGCTAGCAATCGTGAGCAAATGAAAATACGTCATAATGTCCAATGAATATGCATATTCTAAGTTTTACAATAATTAATTTTTCTAAAAATTGTTTTTATATTCATCAATATACACGCGACTTAAGAATTGTTATCTTTAAAACGGATGCCATAAATTTATATATGAAAATATTGAATTTAGAATGTAATTTAAATAAAAAGTGGTGTTTATATTTTTGTTATTGCAAAGGAAAGTGTATACATACACACACACACGCACGCACGCACACATATATATAAAAATGTATTACGCTCATGTATTTGTTACAAGGTTCACTCTTTTTTGATTTTGTTTATGAATAGCTGATTAAATAGATACAAATATAAATGGTTGCAATTCGGTTCGTGATTTTGTAAATCCTCTGGCATGTTAGAAATACCGCAGTCAATAAGACTGCAATCATCAAGAAATACACAGGTAATGAAAATTGAAATATTACATTAAACGTTTCGAACTGATTATCATAATAAACAATTAATGGTAAAAAGAAGATCCCTTTTTTCATCCTATAGTATGTTGCCGAAAATGTATTTGTACATCGCTGATAAAATCGAAGAAATTTATGATATTTTACATAGTCGTTTTGTTATTAAACCTCTGGAAATTGCTGAAGATTATCGTTGTTATGGGCGAAAAAGAAGGGGAAATTTCAGATATGTAACATTGCAGGCGCCTTTTGACATGCCTATGAGTTTCGAACTTCGCAAAAAGTCTTCAACGGCGCATAGCATACGGTATACATACATATATATATATATATATATACATATATTGGCAGTTAACCGGCTAAAAAATACTATTGATACTAAACTGTATTAAGTACGATAAATTTAGAGTAGATGGTTTGAAAAACGAATGTAGGTGTAAACTGTCATAGAATTAACGATGTGGGAAAAAAATTTGCAAATGTTCTGAATACAGATTTTCAAGGATCACATTGCAATAGATTGTAATAAAGCAAATTTATTGTGTAATTTTTGTAAAAAATGGGCACATTGAAGCCGTTTGTTTTAAAAGAAGTAAAATAAAAAAAGTTTGTCGCGTGTTAATACTCAATTAATGAAATGGTTTAAGTTAATACTATAATCAATGATAACAATCGGAAATCAGTTTTAGTTAAATTTTACATCGAGGAAAAATTGATTACTTCCAAAATCAGTGGCGGGGGTACCGAATTCATATATGTAAATAAAAATACAATCCGATTATTAAAATTACAAGCATATGTAAAAGTGAGATTAAATTGAACTTCCTGCAAAGCTCTATTCAAAAGGATTTTGAGAACTTATTTTATACACAATAGAATAGAATTAAAGGTCAAAATTACCGGTAGCAAGAATGAGTACTTCAACAAGATTGGAATTCTCAAATTGAACCTAGGGAAAACCGAATCATCATTGTTCCAAGCGTATGTAATAGATGTTTAATAAAAATCCAAGAAAATTAAACGAAAAGCTAAATAAATATGAAGAGAGATCGTTTGAATTTATAAAATTCAATTTTTTAACCATATCAAATATTATATCATCGTCACAAAAATAAAACAAGATGGCCCCCGAACCGAGAAAACAAAAACCAGATATTTCGGATAGCTGGAAAAAATAAAAATTCGATAAGATAAAATCACTTAAAGTAAAAAAGAAAAGCGTTTTTAACGTATTACATACACTTCATAATTATTAAATATTCTATTTATTTATATAAAATATTGTTAGTAGTGACAAAAAAAACTACATTCTTTTTTATTCATGTATATAGGTCCCTCTATATATAGGGGTGATTTATGTTTTTGCCCTCCCTGATTGTGAAACATTGGCACGCCACTGTAGTACATATATATATATATATATATATATATATATATATATATATATGTATGTATATGTATATATATATATATATATATGTATATGTATATATATATATACACACAAACATTTATATATTGACGACGTTAAGATCTATTCTGATATGTCGAAATAATATTCGGTAGTGATGATGAAACTGCGAAAATTAAAGGAATTTATTATGCAGTTTTAACGGTGGTTTCAGCGAAGTCTAGTGCAGTGTGGTTGTGTTACGGGAACAGCGGATAAGTCTAGCGCTGAGCGGTTCTCCAACAAGCTATTGTCATAAGTTGTGACGATGGTGTGTTAGTGGTAGTGGCTCTGTGCCGTATAAGTAGGGTAGCACATCACGATCGATGCCTGTAAATAGGTACGGTGTAGTGATGGGAAATGTAATTTCGTGTGTTGACATAGTGAAACTGGCACACTATTCGGTATTGACATACCGTGACAACGCAGAGACACAGTGATGAGACAGCGCAAATGACACTTCTTATTCTTACATTTTTCATTATATGATACTCTTTGTAAGACGCTTTTAATTGTACTTAAATTTGCGGGCAAATGATTTAAAATAAACAAATGTATAAAATAAAGTTTTAAATGGCTAGTTACAATTTTAATGATAAAGTTAATAATTCGTACAAATGCTGTGTCAATATAAGGACACAGTGAGACAGCAAATGATACTTCTTATATTTTTTATTATATAATACTATGCAAAAGGTGTTTAATTGTATTTATGTTTATGGATAATTCAAAATAAATAAACTTTTAAAAATAGAGTTGAAATGGTTGCTTATGATTTTATTAAATTCCTGTAAACACTATGTCAATATAATGATATAGTGAGGCAGCAAATGACACTTGTTACATTTTTTTGTATTTAGTACTATGCAAAACATTTCTAATACTACTTAAGTTTACAGACGAATCATTCAAAATAAGTAAACTTTTAAAATCAGATTATTTTAATGGCTGCTGACAATTTTATAAATAATTCTTGCAACACTGTATAATGACATACAGTTAGACAGCAAATGACACTTGTTCCATTTTTCTTTATATAGCACTATGCACAACGTTTCTAATGTTACTTGAGTTTGCAGACAAATTATTCAATATAAATTAACTTTTAGAATCAGGTTTTTAATAACTGCTTACAATTTTGTTGACAACGTTTGAATATTGTTAAAGGTAATTAGTGTAATCTAAATAAAAATACCGAATTATAATCATTTTCAATGTAAGCTTAAATTATTTTTTTCAATATTAAAATCCTTAATTTATTTTTTACTTCAAGTATTGTTTAATGAGTACACAAAATTATCAGATAAATGTTTTAAATGTTTCACTGTTTTATTTTTTTTTGGATTAATTGAATTTTCCAAATGTATCGATACACACTGTTTTAAAACGATTAAATATTTCTATTAGAAATGTGGCAAATAATATGTCATTTTGCTCATTTTTAAAACTGAATATTTGGTTTTGGCTTGAAAAAAAGGAAAAAAAGTACATTACTCTTAACTGAAAATTTTTGTTTATCAAAATTTAAAGAACATTAAAAATAAATATACTGTTAAAAATGATTAAAATAGTATTTCAAATATATCACAATAAAAATAAAAATGAAACACTTAAACTTCTTGCTTGAAAATAAAATAATTGAAACAGATGAGACAAAAGTTTTTAAAATGTTTCACTGGTTCATTCTTTTCGATTAATGACACACACTGACACAGTCCGATAATGAACTGTGTTGACACATATTGTAGAAAGCAGTGATACACTAGTTATCACTAGCACAGTGGCACATAAAATCGTATCACTGTCAAAAGAGATGATAAGTTGGCCGGTTGTCCGTTCGACGCATTCTTTTTATATTGGTAGCTGCTATTTCTTCCCGCCTTTTTAAAAAAAAAAAAAATCCATCCCCTAACCTCTTATCGATATGTAAAAGCTTCCATATCAGATAACGGTATATCGGATATTTACGCTCCCTCCTTTTTGAATAATTATTCATTTCATCCGTTTGTTCAGCCTGCTCTTCCTCGCCGTTAACATGGTTTCTTTTGTATCTCTCTCCTCGACATTCTGATGCTGTTTCCGTTGTTCGTATGCATTTTGGCCATTCTCTGCTACCTTTCTCCAAATTTCGCTTTTCTCTGACTTCCTTCCCACACTATCCTTTCCATCCTGATGATGCAGTTATTTTTTTAGGTGAAGGTTCTTGGTTGACAAGCCTAAGAGGTTTGAAGAAGAAAAAAAAGCGCTCAAGATGTCGGCCAAAAATATAACACACAATCGTTGTCGAAATATACACCGTTTCCTTGTAATTTACTTTTTTTACTTTTAATGGTTTTATTTTGATTGTATTTTCCATTCCCCTAAAAAAAAATAAAAATAAAAAAATACTCGTAGTGTAATGTAATACTAGTGTATACGTCTAAGAAGACGTATTTTTCCAAATTCACCAACTCCATTCGGTGGACTATCGTAATTTTCGATAAGACTTAATTTATTTATTTGTTATTACAAAAAAAAACAAAAAAAAAAACGGCGCTTTCGGCTACTCAAGGTTGTCAAGGTGAGTAAAGTCTTCAGAAAGAATTTCGGGAATTGAGTGTGGAAGATTAAAAGAGGATCTTTGAGGTTGAAGTGAAGGGCACGATAGTAAGATGTGCGATATGTTGAGAAGGTGGTTTTGACAGAAGGGACAGATGGGAGGATCAAGACGTTGGATTAAGTGAGAATGAGTATGAGAGATTCTAAATCGGGTAAGAATGATGTTCTTCTTTTTGGATCGAAATGGACTGGAAGCAGGGACTAAGGCATTTAGTTTAATCGTTAAGAGTTGATTAGATGGCTGAGATGACCAAGATCCAACTGCTAGGAATGGGAAATCAGGTACTTCGTATAGGATCTGATATCGAAAGAAGTAGACAGAGAGATAATTTCAGGAAGGTAGGAAGCGTCTTTGACTGCTTGATCAATGATTTCATTACCAGAGATTCCTATATGACTAGGGATCCAAATGAAATTTATCGGGACATTAGCAAGTCTGAGGGAGTTGAGTAGACGGAAAATGCGTTATACGATAGAATGGGAAGAATGTGGATTCTGTAATGTTAGGAAACTATTGAGTGAATCAGAATTTATGAGATATCTGTTGTGAGGAATAGAAGAAGTCAAAAATTCGAGGCATTTTAGAATGGTAAAAAGAGTTCAGCAGTAAATATAGAACAGTGTGTGTTTGGGAAGACGAAATTTTAGTATGGAGTTGAGGACTGAGAAAGCACATCCTGCACAATCATCAGATTTTGAATCGTCAGTGAAACAACAGATAAGATTAGGATATTTTGAAATTTCAAAGGAGTAATTTTGGCGAATGATGTGGGGAGGAGGGTAGACGGTTTTGGAAGAATTAAGTAAATTGAAATTTACATCTACAGGGGATAGCAAAGAGGTGCATAATTAGAGGAGTCAGGAGAATTTAAGAGAATTGAGGAAACAAACATTGAAGATTGATTTTGAGATGGTTTGTATATTTGGGCAAGTTTTGTGAAACAGGGGGTTTTGTTTTGGAATAGGATATTGAAAAGCGGGAGATTAGGAATGCACAGAATAGAGGCAAGAAAGTTGGATGATAAGACTAGTCTTCTATAGTGGCGAGGAAGGAGACCAGATTCACTATTCATGCTGACAGCAAGACAGAAAAAAAGGTAAAAATGGAATTAACTCGGGATACAATTGCACACACTACTACACACAAACAAAAACAAATTAAGAAGCCCCTTTTTTTTTATTTTTTAAATTTCAAACGCTTAAAAATTAAATTTAAAAGAAAATAGATATTTAAAATTAACAAAAATTTTTACCTGCAAATAATTTATGCAAACAACAAAAATAAATAATGCAAAACGAATAAAAAAAAAAAAAAAAACTACATAAATAAAATTAATTAATTGAAAAAAGGATTATTAAGTAACTTGGTTGCATAAAGTATAAAATGTATACACAACGTGTCTTATAATATAAAAAAAAAAAAAATTGGAATATATCATTTAAAATTACAGCCACATTAAGAAATCTGTTTTAAAATTGAGATCATCGCATCTGCTTAAAAAACTTTTCTAAACCGTCGATACCCGTACGAATCTTCGCACTTAGTCGTATATATATTTTCACTAGCGATATGTTTCGCCAAGCATATTTATAAATTCCTATTCACTGAATAGGCTAGTTTTTTCTAGTTTTTTTTTTTGTAATTTTCATGGATTAACACCATGATAATCGATTTACTGGCGTCTCAACATCATTTCGCTAAGATGAACCACTACCGGTAGCATAGTCACCACTTTGCAGCAATACTGTTGCGGTAATATGAAAATACCGTACCATATATTCAGTTGAATTGTTATTTTGCAGGCTGAAAAAAATTAGCAGAACACGCTGGTTTTTCTGTTAAAGTAAAGAGAAGTCGTTAAACGCTCGAACTGATTTTTACACTGTTTTGTATGTGCATTTTTCTTAATGCAGTTTTTTTTTTTTTGTGACTTGATAATGTCAGGGAAGTACAAAGTCTGGCGAAGATAATAGGAACGTGAATTAATTATATAAACATCGAAGTTTAACTATTTCAAAACAATAAAGCGACTATCGTTGTATACATTAAAAATATTTTTCTCTGCATATGTTCAAATAGAGTGGCTTCTCTGATTTCTACTGAAAAGGCAAAAATTGTCTCTCTCCCTTAAATCTGTGCTACCAGAGAAGTAATAGCACATTTCGTTCATTTTCAATTTGCTTTGGTACTTCGCTGAATAACAAGAAGAAGCCTGGGGAAGATTCGCCATTGCTTGACATACGTTTAGCTTTATGACAAACATGCACACACACACACACAATGAAAAAAAATTATTGATAACACCTTCGCTAGTCATATTATTACCCTAGTAATTTGTTTTCCTTTTTTCAAATAAAAGAAAAAAAAAACAAAAAAAACAAACTTTTCACATAGATTTATCATCAACATCGATTCAAATTATTAAAATTTTCCCACTTTCACGAAATAAGTACAATAAAATGTATTTCTCCTGCAACCCTTCTTCTTCTTCTTCTTCATCCGCCGTCTCCGTTACGAAGGTTGGCGATCAAGATAACAATTGGTCTTTTCTAGACATGGCAGATCTGAACATTTCAATGGGTGAACAGCGGAAGAACCAACGATGAAAGTCATTTGTCCACGAATTTTGTGGGCGCCCTTTTGATCTTTTGCCCAATAGCTTTCCTTCCATAATGAGACGTAAAATCTCATATTTTTGGCCTCTCATGATGTGGCCTAGATAACGTAGTTTACTTTCCTTAATCAAATGTAATAATTCCGGACCTTTATTGATTCTTTTGAGGACTTCTTTAATTTAATAACTTTTAAGATCCACGGAATTTTCAGCATACGCCTATACGAATATAATTCAAAGGCCTCTGTATACTTCTTTCTGATAAAGCATCTAACGTCCAACTCTCGTTGCCATACAGTAAGACCGAGGAAACGTAGCAGCGCAGAATTCTAATTCGTAATCCAAGATTTAATTCCCTTTCTGCAGAGTTCTAAATTAACACCGATTTAATTCATTTTATTTTACAGAACAGAAGATAAAATTTAATACACATAAAAAATGAATCAATAAAATGATTAAGATTACTAAATTTACAATTTAAAATTTAATTTTTATCCAGAAATACAATTACTTTTAATTTCTTCAATTTACCTGTTCCGTATTTTTCTTTTTCCTTTTTGTGAATAATTTTAATCAAAAATCAAAAAAGTTTTAGGAAAATTCGTTTCATAGCTTGCCTGCAGTCTCTTTCTATTTAACTGATTGAGATATTTGAAACAAATAACTCTCCTTAAATAACGTCCGTACGTTTTTTTTTCATTTTTTTTTTTTTTTTTTTTCTAAATGGAAAACTGTTGAACATAAATTAATTAAAAAATTAAATTTCAGTTATCGTATTAAAAGTTTTATTACTTTCTGCTATTAATTGTTTTTATTGAATTTATAATAACAAGCGAAGTACTTTTAGATTTTTCCGAATAATATTAATCCTTTTTCGTTTCTTATTTATTCTTCTTTTAAATCATGCAAAATCGTAAATATTCGCTTCACATTATTAATGATAAAAAAAGAAGTACAAATATATCCTTTGGAGTAACAGAGAGCGCACAACTTCGTTAACATTTCTAGTATTACACATGCAAAACAAAATAAAACAAAACAACTAAAAATAAGACGCTGCTTAAATGAAGAGACACCGATTCTCTTTTGTTATCCCCAATATCGCATTTATAGTAGTTGTTTCTATGTTAACATTTGATGTTTTAAAGTGAGGCCCGTATTGTTGAAGGAGCTTCGGCGATTATGAAGTTAAGGTTTACATTAAAAGTAGGCGGTTAATTCCCTTCTCATGACTGTGTCCTTACTTTCTCGGGTAACCCCCCCCCCCCATCAGACTGGGTAAAGCTGGGAGCTTAGCTAATGGAAAAATCTTCTTTTAGGATAGAAATTCTCCATATTTTTCGTGAATATGCTAAAAATTGATTATCGTCGACACTCCGGCCAACAGATCATTGCGTTAGCAGCAATTCAGTAACCGAAAATGACTTCTAACAGTGACGAATGGAGTTCTCCGATAAAAAGATTAATACAACGGGGTACATCTCTATTATTCAAGCTACATATTTTAAACTTGTCTTATTTATTAACTTGCTTCTTATTCTTTTTCTTCTTCTTCTTCTTCTTCTTCTTTTTGTTCTGTTTGGAACAAAATTATTCCGCGCTATAAGGATAATAGGTTTTTCACAAGCATTTGCATTAAATTTAATACTGTTTGTTTTGTTTTTTTTTAAATGACGTTACAATTGCAACAACGTATGTACATTCGTTACGAATATATAGGTACTACGATAAAAAACATATACTTTCGGTGAATAAATATAAATTAAAACGAAAAATAACGGGAAAGTTCTTAAGAAAGGAATACACGAAATACGTTAAGAAAAGAAAGAAAAAACCTGTCAGGCAAAAACGCTTACCATCATTTCTGAGGTAATCGTTCAAAAGCTGAAACAGAGGAAACGAGTCCCACGAATCCGAATGCTGTGCCGCTAATATACGATCCATGTCAACTGAGAATAATGCCCAAAATATCTCTGCATGCTCAACTAACAAATCACTAAACCATGCAAAAGCCTATACGCATAAGTACAACACAAGCAAACATATGAAATATACACACAATGATTATACACAAAACACAAATAAATTATTCATTATAACACCTACCACCGTTAACTGCTGTTAAAAGTTCGTTACTATATAATAATCACATCGGTGTTATCATTGGTTGTCAAAGTGTGTTCAAAACTTCATATCTAACACATCTATTTATATACTATGAACAACGCTATCGCTATATAACTAAAAAAAAAAAAAACAACCAGGTATTGCTGCTATTTTATTTTAAAAAATGAAAATGAATTTTACCGCGTACTTTTGCACAGTGTCTTTAGGTAACGATCTTGAAGCGCTAAATTTTATAAAATATTATAACGGTCAAAGTTTAATTTTATCGTAAGATCATTTGAATAATCGGCCCCCCGCACCCGGATTTAATAATTACATAAACACACATATATATATATATATATATATATATATGTATATATGTATGTATAGTTTAAAAAGTAAAGCTTAAAACGATTCCGCACGTATATATTTGTGAAGGGGGTAATCAGGTATGAAGTTGTGATCGTTTTTTATTGCATAGTGTAAAAAAATTTTTAATTAAAGTATGATAATCAAACACTAAATGGGTACAACAATGTATCTTATAAAAGCATTAATTATAATAATTTGAAATTGCTCTTGAATATTGTAAATACTGCGACCGGCTTTTTCCACAGAAAATAAAAAAAACAAAAAAAAAACAAAGAAACACAAAAACTCCATTAATTTTTAGCGCAGTATTTTCTATCACTAAGTTAATTAAAAAAAAAATAAAAAAGAAAAGAAAAGAAGCCTTGCAATTATGGCCGTACTTGTCTAATGTAAAAAGTGCTATACTACACGGAAAAGGAACACCCTCAAGATTTCACTCGGCGGCAGAGCCAGAAATTTATCAGGGGCTTCAAAAAATGTATACCGTTTTTCTTTTTTTTAATATATATATACATTGGGGCACCTAGGGGGTGCTACGGGGCTGTAGCTCCACCCAAGGAGAATAAACGGACACCGTTAATAACGACAACATTTTTGACAGTAAAAATTAATACTCGATAAAAATATTAAGTTTTTTTAAATAACGCATTTTCCACAAAAATAAATATATAAATGAGAGACGAGAGAGATATATAGATATATATCAAACATGTTCGAACTTTGCCTTTACATTTTCCCATATGCTACTCGTTTAGCTCCCCCTGGGACAAATCCTGCGTGCGCTAATGTATATATATATATAAAATGTTTCATAATGTTTTGAAAAATAGTATAATAAAAACTTATGCGTATATGGATAACATACCAGTAATTTTTTTTTTTTTTTTTTTTTTTTTTTGAACGCGTCAATTACATTTAACCTAGCGCGAGTAAAATTATTAGAAGATTTCAATTTGCAGCAGCGGAATTCGAATCAGGTTCTACCTCAACGAAACCTTACTGCCTAACCAACGACCCCCCATGATAGATGACGTGGATTCTTTTGAACTACATATTAGGGGAAAGTGGGGCAAAATCGGGACCCTAAGCTAGTATCGTGTCTAGAAAAGCTCCTGCTATAAAGAATTCGATAGAAATTACTTTGTGGGTTAATATATTTGTACCTAAACTGAAATAGAATCATTTACTTAGGCAAACTCTATTAGATGTGCAGAGAGGGCGTTTACCAAAAAAATTACATTTTCCCGGTTTTGCCCCACTGGGTGGGGCACAACCGGGGATGCTTTTTAGTGATACCCGATTTTGCCCCATTTATTCCAAACATAAATAAAACAAAAAATATATAAAAACTGAATCAATTATTGACGAAAATCACACACAAAAGTGTCATCTTCTTCATTAGCATTACTGCAAGCCTCGTGTGCCCAACATAAGCAGTTGACACACCTTATCCAGCCTTCGTTTTTGGAGCGAGAATATAGCTCGTTGCAAAAAATGCAAGCTTCGTCGTGCTCATGATCTTCTTCTGACGAAGAATCACTGACCGAATCTGCGACCCGCTGATTTTTAGACTTTTTCTGCCTTTTCTGTTTTGATTTAGTTTGGGAAACTTCATTTCCCTTACGTTTTCTTGGAGCTCTTTTATTTGGAGACAAGGAAAGTTTCTTTTTGCCTTGATTCTTTGAAGTCTGGGCCATCTCCAATTCTAGTTTGTAAGGCGAGGAAGTCAATATCGCAGTCTTTCCTCTTCTGTTCATACTTTTTGTTTCTTTTTCTCTAAACAGTTCTTTTGGAACGGGCTTTATTTCTTTCGGAGAAATGGCAAATGAAGTAGAAGGTACAGCTCCATCAATTACAAATATGGACGGTTGGGCTCTATTTTCGGTAGATGGGGGTAATCGGAGTTTCTCGACTGTAGTTGCAGATCGTTGGACAATTTTCCTCGATGAGCTTATTTGGATTCCCTCATCTGTGGGTGCAAATTGTTGTATTACATCCTCTCTCGTAGAGCTTGGCTGGAGTCCATCATCTATAATCGAACTATCCACTCTTATCAGTAACGCACACCACAATCTAGATCGCCAGTCTGGCGCCGTACACAGCCGAATTTCTCACGAATTTGTCGATTTAGCGTTCTTACCGGAGAATGCGACGTTGCACGCTGTCCGAGGAAGCCTGAGAAATTGTCAAAAAAACGGAAAAATGGAATTTAGAAAATCATCATTATCATTTTTTAATTCAGACAGTGTGAGAAATATGATGTTATGGCGGCCGAATCCGTCTCAATAGGTATAATTTTTCTTTTCATTAATATTATAACTTTAAAAAATAATAAGGGGTAAAACCGGATACTACCCGGTACTGCCCCACATCTCGGTACCCGATTTTACCCCGAGCAGACCATAATCAAACAAAATGGTGTTACTCGGCAATAACTCAACATAAACAATTGAATAAACCTTAGAAATGTTCTTTATACTATGCATAATCAATGAAATACTCACTACTATATGTTGTGTAAAGTCAAATGTGATTCACTGTACTTAAAATCAATACAAAAATCGATAATATTTCACTAATTTTCAATAAATATCATTCCAAGACACAAAAACACACGACGCGCGCAGTAAACCTGTTACAGACTATCATTGCATTAGGAGCTACGTAATTCACTATAAAATCCGTTGATGTCGCTTGTAGTTATGGAAATTTTGAGGTACCCGGTTTGACCCGCCTACCCGGTTTTATACAACTTTCCCCTATATATGTATACATAGTAGTGCAAAAGGTAAATTATTCAGTATGGGATAAACACGGTTTCCGACGATGTGCCTTTTTAATGAAAATGAATTACGTATAAAAAATAATAAGATCGAAAAAATTCCCTATTTATTTATTTGCATGTATGCATGTTCGAAAAAGTGAATCCTTAAATTAAATATGAATTGTTGGTCTCTGAAAAACATCGAATAACCTGAAGTGTTCAAATTGCGCAGGCAATAGTGAATTTTTTAAATAGGCACGTAATAAAACTACTATAACAGCTGTGAAGGTGAAGACTTAAATATTCAGGCTAAAACATTAGGCGCAACATCCGCATACATAAATATATAGGTATATATATATATATATATATAAGATAGATTGATAGATAGATACAGAGAGAGAGAGAGAGAGAAATACATGGTAGATGACATTATCGATAAATGAAAAGGTAATAAATAAAACTAGAAGAATTATAATTTTATTAAGAAATTACGCGATTAAAATAAATGATCATTTTTTGTTTGCAAAAAAAAAAGCGACATTGCTTCTGTTTTGATCTGCTAAATATAATAAAATGAAAATTTTTTCAGAGCCTCTTTTTTTTTTTATTTATTTATGTAAATGATAGTAAAATTTACGAAGACGACTTGAGTAATCCCTGCATTCGTTTCGTACGGATGCCAATTAATCAGTTTAATTGTATCAATCAATTTGTAGACCGTTAAATTAGACCGGTTTTTTAAGTTTTTGCTTTTATCAGATAAAAACTGTATTATTGCTAACAATTAAATAGTGTTGGAAGAGGAAATTTTTTATCAGACATTTGTGATATATTTGCAATTTTTAGATATATGTTACACGTAAATGCAATTAAAAATTTGCCATTAAAAGTGAAAAGAAAATGAGGTGAAAAGCAGAAATGGATCATAGCAGCTAAAAGGGTGGTTAATAATGAAAAAGGGAATTTTAAAGCTGAAGGTAGGTTTGAGAACTAGTCATTTTACATGAAGCAGAAAGGTGAGATTGACTGGAAAGAAAAGCAGAACTAATGAGATTCCGCGAAGTATGTGTACACAGTTGAATGAAGATAAAGCGAAGGAAGAAAAAATTAGAAATACAAATGTGCTGTGTTTAAAAATCAACGGGGAGCATCTTCCCTCTTAAAGTGATGATGTAAAAATTTAAAACAATGTGAAAAATCGTAAAGGGAAAGAAAAAAACAAAAGAGATAAAAGTAAACGTAAAAGATAATTTCAAAAAACTAGAAAAATAAGCTAGAGGAGAAAGAAAATAAGAAAGAAAAGAAGAGGATTTAAGATTATAGAGTAAAAAGGAGTAGAAGATTTATAAAACTTGCCGTTTGACAAGATACTTCTGCGATGATGGCAAGAATTTCCCCAAAAAATAAACGCTTGGTTGGTTTTTCAGGAGCATATAAATTTATGCGAAAAAAATAAAAAATTTATTCGTGTAATAGACTTTTTTTTTTTTTTTTACGCCTCACTAAACATTTGTATATTTATTAAAAACAAGCGTAAAGAAGAAAATAATAATAAAAATAATCGCAAAAAGAGCAAAAAAATATAAACAGACGACTTATAAAAAAAATAATAATAATTGGCTGAAAAAACGAGTATAAAAATTAGCAGCTCAAATTTGAAATAATTAAAAAGAGACAGAGATAGAGAGAGCTGAACTAATAGAAAAATATTAAAAAGGAAATAAGCGGAAAATAAAAGTGTACTACGATCATCTTGACGAAAATATAAAATCGCACTAGCCTCTGTGAGAGATTAAGATGCGTGTTTGGTACCGAACATTTCATCTAAAATGACCGGCGTAATTATTATGAAAAAATTTTAACAAGCAGCCCATTAAAAATTAATCTATTCGAAATTCATGTAGCATTTACATTTACAACTGAAAATTAATCGATTCAAAGTGGGGGTAACCAGTAGCGTGTCAAAGGGGTAATTTCTGTCGTCATTTTCGGAACAATTTAAAGACGGCATTGTTTCTTGCCGGTCGTATACGACAACGAAATGGAAAGATCTTTTTTATAAAATTATCATCAATTTGAAATGGAAAGGAATTTTTCGATTTTTTCAAGCCGACAGTTTTGAGAAATTTTAGGTGATCCAGTTGATCGACGATATTGCAATAGCGGCGAATTAAAGTTTCTTTTGTGGAATTAAAAATTCGAAATACGGAAAACAGTCAGCGGCAATTTGAAAAAAAGAAAAACCCATTTATCCAGCAGGTGAACAATGCTGGCACAACATTATAGAATAGTCAGGAAAAAACTTTAGTGCTTATGCTCTATGTTTTTCCGTTCGTTTAAATTTTAAAATTCCTAAATTTATTTTGAGATTAAGAGAAAAAATATCATCTTATTTTAAAATCTGGTTTTGGTGTTAAATTAAAATGTTTTTTTTTTTTTTTTTTTTTTTATTTATTTAACAGCGGTACTTATTGCCTTTCGGCTATGACCACTTAATTTAACTTAACTAAAGATAACGCATTAAATCCGTATAAATAAGGTACAAGCGTAGTTTACGAGTTGTAGGTATATCATCTCGGAGAACATCCTTCAAATCATCCGTAGGTATATCGCTCTGCACTCTACAATTTTCATATTTCTTACATTTTAGTAATAGGTGATGAACCGTCCTAGTTTCCTCACAGAGTTCGCAAATTGGAGGTTCACCATCTTCTAAGATATACGCATGCGTTAGCGGGGTATGGCCGATTCTAAGCCGGGCAAGTACTTTTTCATACATGCGACTTTCCTGTGCCGTCGTCCTTAGAGGATAAATGGTGCTTTTAACCATGCGAAATTTATTTGCTGTATCAGTGCTAATCCATCTTTCATTCCATTTCCGTAATGCACAGTCCATAGTGATGGGGCGAATCTTTTCCCGTGGTAGGTGCAGTAATTCGGCCACTCCAAGGTTCAGGTCTGCTAAATCTGCTCGAACCCTGGCTGCCATAGAGCTCGTACCTGAGAGGTCCATTAACGCTAGATTGGGATGATTTATCCTCGTCAGCATTGTTGCTCCATAGTTTACCGTCAGCATCTGCCTTCGGATTTGTAGCGGTGGTTCACCGGCCAGCGCTAGTATGCTGGGTGTGGGGCTAGTGATATAAGCACCTAACGCTCTTCGTGTTGCAGTATGGTGTATTGTATCCAGCTTCCGAAGTAATGATTTCGACGCCGTGCGATACAGTATGCATCCATAGTCCATCTTTGATCGGATAATTACGCGGTAAATCATCAGGAGCGTGTTCGTGTGCGGTCTGCTCTTTTTTCCGTTTAATGTTTCCATTGGAAATGCACGAAAGAGTGTGTTACGCGATATGTGTCAAAATCTTATTCATCATTTTTTTTTTAAAAAAAACTGAAAAAAAAACAATAACCGTGTTTAAGAAATAATACACTCCAACAAATGGCAAACAATACACATCGCTTAAGTTTGTATTCTTTCTGGTTTTTTTTCCTTTTTTTTTCTCTTTAGCTCCAATTTTTTCTTTTCTTCTTTGGTTTTGTTCTTGTTTTTAAGTAAAAGCAACGCGTTCTATTTTGAGTTTATTTCTTTTTAAAGTATTCAAAATAGTTTTTGCAGTCGCGATTGTTAACCATAATTTTTTTTTTTTTTTACTTTAAAGTTGATTATTTTAATAAAGTCGACGTGAACGATGATTGGCAGTTTTTTATTTTTTTTATTTTTTGTATATCACTTGCTATTGTTGTCTTTTCTCATTTTATATTTATTTAAAATCCCCCAATGACGCCTCCAAAAACTATCCCTTCCATTAGTTCATTTCCATATTTTACTTACATTTATAAACTTTTTCTAAAGGTGATTAAAATTTTAATATGTAAAAATATTCAATAAACTCAGTCTTATAAAATATAATGAAAACAAATAAATTTTCAGATACGTTCACTTAGGAGTCTTGCGTCATCTGTGCCGTCCTAATGCGTACAGTATGCCACATACATGCATATTATGTGATTAACGTAATCCCGTATTTGTTTATTTTTTGATTATATATTCCTATTTCGACTAACGTTTTCGAAATATAGAACTTTAAACATTTCGAAATTTCATCAACGTAATTCGTTTATTGGAATCGCAGAAAAATCATAGTTTCAGAATTATAAAATTAAATATTTTTTTGATTAGAATTAGTATATCTCGATAAATTGTTATTTTTTTTTGTAAAAGTAGTGGAAATTTTAACCAGATGGTAAATTTACAGTTTCCCGACATTGTCCTGACAAGACGTGGAAGATGAAACTAATGAAAAATGTTACCGGGAAGAGCATACTTTCGTAACACAAACCTTAGATGAATCGATTTATATATATATTAGGATGTAAAGTAAGGAAGACTATTTCGGAGGAAGTTAAGGAAACCGATACATAATCTATTATAGGCTGATACAACACCAAATTTTTCATCTTCAAACGTTTCGTCCTTAACAATCCATATATCGTTAATATAAACAAGATGACCCTGTACACTTAATGAATGATTTTTTTAAAGATGCACGTTGCGCTAAAAAAAAAAACTGGAGGGCACAACTACTCGAACGAATTTCTTTTTAATACTTAATTTTTTTAGGAATTGTAAATCGGAAAAATTGTTTTCAATCTCATGATTTTCTGTAAGAAATATATCCTGGGTGTAAACAAATGCACACACACAAAAAAAAAATAATAAGAAAAAAACAGGAAAATTGATAAAAAATATCTTATGTTCCAATTTTTTTTTTTTTTTTTTTTTTCTTTTCTCCCGTTGTACCGGGGCTTTAAAAGACCATAAACAGCGCCAATGACTTTAACCTATCAAAGAATTTAAATCAGGCCAACCTCCCTCCAACGAGAAAACTGGGTTCGAGATACCATTTCTGCAGCGAGGATGTACTAGGAAATATATAAAATTAGTACCCAGCCCCTATGGCAACAATGCGATTTGGCATTGCCCGTAGGACCCTGGTTAAAGAATGGTATTTCATGTAGCACCTGGACACCATGGCAACAAATGCACTCTAACACAGCCCATAAAAGTCAAAAAATATATAAAGCTTATTATAGCACACACTATGGGCGACAGATGATGCGGTTAGGCATTAGAGACCTGGTTGAAGCTATTCCGAGTAAAGGATTTACACTCTTAGAACTGCAATGAAGCAAGTATGTACCATATTGAGGTAACAGTTTACGATACGATATGCCCATATCAACCCCCACTGCGGGGTGTAGGAAATCTCCCTGGCGGGATAAATTGGCCTAATCTCCAGTCCTGGCCAGGCAAATTTGGAGATGCATTTTATACCTGCTGCCAGGTTTTCATGGTAATAGTTAATATGCGATGCTAATGAAGACGATAGTGTAGATGCAAGACTACACTCGAAACTGATCGTAATCGCTTGTTATTGCGTTACAATGCAGTTCCGCGTGTAAGGGTTTTCAAGTGTATCTATATCACAGAAAAATTTGAGTAATAATTGATATTAAGTGATAGGAAGGGCGTCGCGGTACCATTTCCTCCTCTTAAGCCTTCGACTTGGATTATCCGGAAGAATGTTAATGTACATTCTATTTATGTACGGATTAGTATTTAATTTTAATTTCTCGAAGAATCTTTGGTACTGTTCGACGTGCACTGCTTGAACAAATAGATTATCTAGATCATTATGTAAAATTAAGTTAGAGACATACTTTGGAGCCGACGTGATTGTACGGAGAATGACTGACTGTTGCCTTTGGATCTGTGAGAGATTCCTTTTACTAGTGTCCCCATATAGTTCAAGTTCATACCTCCACATCGGCGCTATGACCATCAGGTAGACAGATATTTTCAACTTTAGGCTTTTAGGGTAGATTTCTTTCCTATTAATGGAAAAAGTAGTTTAGCGCGTGCGAAGATTTTCTTACGGATTTACGCAACGTGAACACACGCCACGGAAGTCGATGATCCAAATACATACCCAGATACTTAATTGAATCGGTTTGTTTGATCTCAATGTCATTTATCTTTAGTTTAGGACACGTGATTAATCTATTTGTAAAAGTCACCCGTTGGAACTTTTCCTCACTAAATTTATTCCTCCAGTCAGTAACTCAAATCTGTATTCTATCTATGTGGTTTTGTACGGCCGTACTTGTTTGTATAGGATTAATGTTCGAAGCTAATAGAGCTATGTATATCATCTGCGCATGTTGCCGTGATAGTTTGGTTTGATACTGTCAAGTCAGAGGTATAAATAGGATATAGAACCGGCCAAGATAGCTATCTTGCGAGACAGAAGCAATTTTTGCCTCCCTCGGATACTGTATGAATAATTCTTACCAAAAAGGAGGTCCTATTTCGTAAATATCATAAGATAAAAAAAAATTAAGTACATATCTGTTGGAAGAATTTTTCTCAGTTTATACAAAAGCCCTACGTGCCAAACTCGGTCGAACGTCTGAGCCATATCCAGGAAGACCACAGAGTACACTTCTTTCGTCTCTAAAACTGACGAAATCGCGTCCACTAGTCTATGGCACTGCTGCACAGTAGGATGTTGCGCCTGGAATCCAAACTGATGATTTGGAATGATATTATTATTTGTTAGCAATGGATAGATTCTTTGTAAGATTAAATTTTCCAGAATTTTCGATAATAAGTTCAATAAACTGATTGGCCGGTATATACCGAAGTTTGAGGCTTGTTAGGTTTCAAAATTATTAGTATAATTGATTTTTTCCACAATTTTAGGAAAAGTAACCTATTTCTAGAATAGCGTTGAATACATAGCAAAGCTGAGTGGCGGTGGCTTTTTTGGCAACTGGGGCAAGATTTTTCCAGTTATTCCATCCAATCCAGGTGCCTTTCTCGTAGGAGCTTCCTTTAGACATTTGTATACTTCACTCGGAGAAAGTGTTTTACTATATAGATGACTTTGCAACGGTTGCTCCAAAGGAATGTTGAATAAACTGCGAGTGTGTTGGGTTGCTATCATCATGAGGCATGAAAGTAGCTTCCAGATGAGCAGCAAACGCATCTGCTTTTTCCTTATCCGTTTTAGCCCAACTATCGTTTTCCGGTCTTATATTATAGGTCTCTTGGGATTGTTGTAATACTTTTTTTCTGGTTGTCATCCACAGTAAGCTATTACGAGTGTCCAGGGAGTTTAAATAATTTTGAAATGTATTATTCTGGTATTTCCTAATTTCCTCTCTTAGTTGTAATTTGTTGTATGTATATTGTTTTCAATGAAGGGGAAACCGATTTTGCTGCTACCTTCTTCTTGCTGCTCGAGTGAATTTTATTAATTTTATAATATCCGTATGTTCCACGTTAAACCCATCGAATTAACGTACTTATGCGGACGGCATGCACTGCAAGTGATTTGATAAAAGAATTTTTTGATACATTGAAAGCATTACGTACTTCTTTTTCCAGTAGTACTAAACGTTTTCAAACTTTGAGTGATCAATTGAAAACTCTTAAAAATTCGATATAGTTAAAAATTTTGTCTCAATGGACATCACTATTAGGGCCAGATCAGAGTTAATTCTGTTTGGATCGCTTTATAAAGCATAATTTATATTTTAGAACAAATGAAGTATAATGTTAAAGAGATTTCGATAGCAAAACACGCGCTTATAATTTCGGTTGCTCGAAAAAAAATTGGCCTTTGATTTTAACTTTGTTCGCTATTTTTTATTAAAAGTATCATGTTTAAAATCGAAAATTTAACAGAATCGTTGAAAAGAGGAAAAATCAGAATTATATTGAGGCTACGCATTTAATTTGAAGTACAGTAAAAATATTTCGAAAAATAAATAATGAATAAATTAATGAAATTGATGATCAATTGCATAGAGTTCACTTTGCAAAAAATATTCAAATTAATTCCGAAATGATTTTACAAAACATCACAGAATACAGCGAATATCAAAAAAATATAAGATGAAATTCCGGGGAGACTTTGATGTCGACTTAATGACATTTTATAGAAAAGAATTTAGAGTTGCTTTTGATATTTTTATTTTATGTATTTAAGGCGACTTAATCAGAATTCTTTTCATTTTTGAACCTTAAAAAAAAAAAAAAAAGAAGATATCTACAGTTCCCTATTAAATAAAAATAATTCTGCAATCGAATTAGTAAAAATTTTAATAGATTTATAGAAATTTTTAAGAAAGAAGTAGAATGTTTACACATCTGATCTGCAGATGCTTTTCGATTCATCCAAAGAATGTGTACAGATTTTGAGGGTATTTCAATAATTGCATTTGAATTACAAAATGCACTGCCTTCTGTATACAAAGTTGTTCACATCTTATTTATTACTAACATCTTGTGAGAACAATCACTTAGCGCGTTGAAATTAATTTAAAAACAATGAGTGATTACCGTTTAGATTCATTAATGTTATTTTTTCTTTAAAAATATAATGGTCAAAATTACAACGTAAATCGAAATTTACTTTCTGATTAATTTGTATTATAAAAAAGGTTATATATCATTCTTTTTATATGCGTTCGAATGTTTATTTTTTTTTTTTTGCCTGTGTAGAAGGAATTTTATAAGTTTAAATAAAATAAATACTACTGAAGTCGGATACATCAATTTCAAGTCATATTTTAATTAAAAATTCTATAATACGCTGATTATTGTTCAGGGCTGATCCATGTAATGAAATATTTAAAAAACAAAAATTCTTCAAAAATAATCAACAAATGTGTTAGAATTTAAAACTATTCCAGAGTATGTGTACTAATCGTGGATTAAAAAGTTTTCGACTTCCTGGCTCTTTCTGTTTTAATCGTATTTTTTTTTTTTTTAGGTTGCTCGTTAACCTTTTTTTTTGCCTGAAAAATTGCACTAAATATAAATTATTTGTAATATCAAAAACCGAAATAAAATTTAAATTGTTCGAATAATATTCCAAAGTTGCTCAATTTAAAATTGAAAGTTTTTTTTTTTTGTTTTGGAATATACATAGATTTATGGTGACCCGAAACTTACTTTAGGTATTTTAAATGTAATATTACACAACTTTTGAAGCATCAAATTTTTTCTTTATGAATTTGATCTCGTTATTTTGCTCAGTAATATAGGTGTGTACTTCCGCACATAAAAAAAGTACAAAAATGGTAATAACATATTATTAATTATACTTTCAGGGTTTCCTTTTTTTTTTTTTTCTCTTGATAATATTCGTTGCAGTAGAGAAAGAAATGTTTATTGAAATTCTACAAAATCTTGCCTTACAGAGGTTTGCTTATTTTTAACACAGGTTTAAATGTTTTGTAAAATGTAAAATTTTGTAATAGCTGTTTGTAAAAAATCAGAAAGTTTTCCACCATCGGTGACGCCATATTCTTACAGTAAAATTTAAGAAATTAACCGCATACTGCTCCAGTTGTGTTGAAGTAAAAAAAAAAAAGAAAAAGTAATTTAAATTTTTTGTAATAATTGTGGAAAAAAATTTCTTTAACTATAAATATGTATATTTCCCCTCTATCAATATCTCTAAATAAAAGTTTGTAATAGGTCAACTATTTCTTTTTTTTTTTTTTTTTTTTTTTATTAAGCGACTTAGCACAACAATGAGGTTATCAAGCCGCGCTTATGTTGTTAATTATAAAGTATAATATAAATTACATTTTTTGAGGAATAGGAAGAGGTCATTTATATATGAACTATTATTACGTAGTAAATGGGATAGGTTTAGGGACAGATTAAATTTTTGGCGGGATTTGGATAAGTTATTGCAATTTGTTAGGATATGTCGTTTTATTCAGTTTTACGCATTTTCTTTAATTATATATTATATATTTTTTACATTGAAAAAATACATAATGTATTAAATATTTTAGTTTTTTTTTTTTTAGGAGTTTATTAAAAATAAAAACTGAAAAAATTTACACTACCGAATTTTATTTTTAATAAACCTGTAAGAGTTTAATATTTAGTGCATTATATTTAATACAATTAACCCCAAAAGTTAGCTGGAAAAAAAAAGAAAAAAAGTTAATTTCTTTTTTTTTGTTTTTGTAACTGACTAGTCGAGGAATAATTGTGATAACTTCTTGCGTAACAGTTAATAATGGAATATTATTAATTTTCAGCTGCGTATAAGACACACGTATTATTGAAAGAAAAATTCGTAACGCAAGCATTATAAGATATAAATGATTAACGATATATATATATATATATATATATATATATATACATGCATACATATATTATATGTATGTTTATATATAAATTATACATATATTAATAAAATAGTAGTTAAGGCAAAAAAAAAAAGAGCGGTGATTTATCATGTCAGCCGCTGTTTTATAAAAGGGGGAACGAAATCTATATAGGTGTAAGGCGAATAATCTAAAATATCAACGGATACGTGTATAGTACGGTATATGCGTGATTTTATCATTTACATACATTAAATATGAGAGAAAAACTTACAACAGCTAAATATAAAAATGAAGTACATATAATGAGCATCACCGTATGTTAATAATTTTAAATAGATGCACGCGTGTGTGTTTTTGTACTACATTTATTTTTAGTAATTTGTGAGACCGGCCCCTTTTTGTCTTTTGGGGAACACCGTACGTAATAAAGATTATTCATTCATCTAGAGTTATCATAGACAAAAAAAAAAAAAAAAAAAAAAACGTTTTATATACTGGAGGAAAACTGAAAACTGATTTTAAACCATATAGCCGATAGCCCCTTTTTTTGGAAGAATATTTCAGGGACTATCTAAAGCTGCTGAACAAGCCGTAAAAAAAACAAAAAAAACAATAAAAACAAATAAAAAACCATTAGCGGGCACGGTGAGCTAAAAATAAACAAATTCTTATACAGTTTTTAATATGAACATTTTTTTTTTTTTTTTTTTTTTTGCCAGGATTAGGTTTATTTGGTAACAAAACCAAAAGGAAGTTAAAAGTTTTTGAGATACGACTGCGAATGGGATGTATCCCGTGATCATTTTTTTCCCCCGAAATAATCAATTTTTACGTAGAACGAAATAAAAGCAGCTCCTATTTATTTATTTATTTTTGATTTGTTTTTGGACTCGCTCGTGGCTTTGTGACCCAACCACCTGAATATATTGTGCTAGGAAATTAGATAGCGAGGCGATAAGAAATAGAAAGAACAAAGGATTATTAAAATAAGAGAATTACTGACGGAAATTGAAAGGCTCCATGAATAAAAAAAAAGGTCTTGAAACAGGCGCTCGTCATTTATAAATGACATTTTAAAACGCGGTAGTAGTTTTTTCGCGAAATATACCGCTAGCAGAAAAAGATTCTCGTGAATAGTCTAAAAGTAAGCTTTTAATAAAAACATATAGGACGATATAATCGTAATTAGTTATCATATATAAAGATTGCTGATTAGTTTCGGTTTATGAATAATCGTAGATAAACCGGAACTAGTCGACAATATTATTATATGTTAATTAATTTATATGCTTTTTACTAAAATTTATGATATCTTAGTAACATGGGACAATAGCAACCTACAGCCGAAAAGTATTTTTCTTTGATAGTTGTAGTAGTATAGTAACACCGAGAGACAATTTTTTTACATGACTTTTATATTGTACAATTATCAATATTTACGTAGTAAGTGGATATATACAATAATAAGATCGGCAATGGACATAACAGGGCCACTTCATTTTGAGGCCGAACAGCGCGCGCGCGCCTGATCTTTTCCCGAGGGCAATTTTCGTTTGACGATTCTTGTGCAAATTAAATTCGAAAAATACATTTACCGTATTGGTTTCTAGATATTGTTCTCGTCAAATTACCATAAAGTTCACAGTAGACAAATCTGTTACAACCGACGGAAAAATAGGGCGAAGAGGGGCGAACAATTTGTTATCAGTTCATTCGAGAAAGTCATACACATATTAATCGAAACGTAATGATTAATTAATTACGAAGGTTTTTTGTTTTTTTTTTTTTTTCTATCAGTTACACATCGGCAAAAATTTTAATTTTACACGGAAAAAAGAAAGTTTTAATAAGTACGTAATTGATCACATTGCGAAAAGTTGGCATTTTGCCAAAAGAATTCCTTAATTTCGACCGAACGTTTATTATTTATAAACACCTAGATGAATAATAAGAGCCTGGGGACGACATTACGGGTATTTTCCCGGATCAAAATTTGATACATAAACGATCCGCTTTAACCCCGAAAAACGTACAAACTTGACTCAGCTGTAGCTTAATTTGTAACTGTAATAAATAGAAAACGGTTTTCCGATGTAAACGAACAGAGGGGAGAGGAAGAATAGATGATTAACGTGTCGATCTACGGCGTGCACTCATCAGACAACTACAGGTATTACGACTATTTCCGAACAATACGCTCCTCGCACGAATTATCTAATAGCGCTGATCTTGCTCTTTAAACAACATGGCACGACGTTCTGCGCAATACAGGGGTTGCTACTGTGACCAGATTTTTAAAAATTAAGTTTATAATGAAAAAAAAATTTACAAGCGACAAAAAGCGTGTCTAATAGAGCGCATGCTAGAAGCGTTTCATTTGTTGTTGTTTTTTTTTCTTCTTCTTCTTTTATCGATTCTTTCGGTTTTGTTTTCGACAGTTGTAATAATAATTGCGCGTGTAAGTTTACATGTAAGCCAACGTATTAGCATGACTGAGAAGAAAACGATGGTATATTTTAATTATTGTCCGATGCATGTGTACTTACCGCATCCTAATCGGATTATTGATAGATTGCAATGCCAGTAAACATAGACAAGTAAAACATAATATTATTCCGATGTAACAACACTCACAGGAAAATTTATAAAACACAATTCGCACGTTATTAGTTAAATTTTAAAATGAATTTCGCGACGGTCGGTCGGTCGGTCAGTCGGCGAAACAGGCTTGAAGGGTGTGTGAGGTCAGTAAAAACGCACAAGTATCTCGCCAGATTTTAAAATTGATCATCAGCACTTATTAAATAACGCGTCGGAAAAATCAAAAAAAAAAAAATACAGATACAGGACGCCACCTAGTGCTGTAAAATATGCTACAAAAATGTTTATAGGAAGATATAATATATTTTGATCTAAATCGGAATTTGTTACGACACTATCATATTCCGAGATCGATAGACAAAATTAATAATTTTAAAATGATTTATCGTAAAATTTGATTATTTTGCTAAAAAATTCTCGTTCTATTCGGATATAGTAGTACCAAAAAGACTTCGTTTGAGGATACACAATCCTTGGCTATTTGACTATTTCATTTGGCATTTAACCATTAACGAATTTAATATAATAAAAGATTATAAAATGAAATATAAATTTTCTATTACTACGAGAGAAGGTATATTTTTATCATGTTTATTATTTCAATCAAAGTATTTAAAATTATTAAAACATTTTAATCGATGTCGACCCGAAAAAGAAATAAATAAAACACAACCATTACATTTTTGAAATTATTCGTTACTGTAATATCGAATGAAAAAAATTACAATAGCACAAATTTTTAAGTGTTTGTAATATATTAAAGATCGCGTAAAGATATTTCCTTTTTATTGAATAAGATTTTCTTCTTTCTACTTCTTAATATAAAAATTGGAAAAATTCGAATTTTATATATATATATATATATATATGTAGTTTAAATGTAAAATTATTCATTATTTCAGTTGCTTCCCTTAGCACACGAAGGAAATTTATTATTTAATGAAACTATTCGGGCCGTATATTATACTTACCGATAAAACCTTAAAATTCAATCGTACCCATTTAATTTTAGCGAAGCGAAAGCAGAAATCCTCGAAAGGGAACTGAGTTACATTTTCATTATTCATCTTTCGAAATTCTCCGTTTTTTTGCCCCCCTCCCCCCGTGAACGGGGTAGCGTAAAAACAATTATTAATCGTTCAATATGAGAAATTAAGGAGCAGAGTAAAAAAATAAAATTATTTTTTTTGGGGGATTCTATTAAAAACAACCCATCGACTTCTTTTTGGTACCTAAATTAATTACATTGAAATATTTGCTTCAAGAATAAAATTATACACATACAAAGTTAAACTGCCGTAGCCTTAGAGCGAATTAGTATAATGTAAATATTGCGCTGCTGTTCATAAAAACTCGGTTAAAAGATTCCCCTCTAACGTTATTGCGGCTTTTCCTGTAATTAATTGCGATCGCAATGATGGACACGGGTGATTCAGCTCTAGTTTAACCAGAAATGATATTTCGTTTTTCTAACATTTATTATTCTGCTCTATCTAATTCGTTTAATCCATAATTGGGTTCACTTCTCAATATTTAATAACTGCTCAAAACTATTCGACCGCTCATCACAACTCATTTTAACTATGATTTACGCAACATCCCTCTTCAATCCCTTTTTTAAGTTCTCCCCGACCTCTTTTATTATAGGCTGCGATCAAAATGCTCTCACCCGCTTCTTTAGGACTGTGTAATGGACAAAACTAGTGTAATGGTGGCTTAAAGCACAGCTCCTGCTACTATCCATCCAGTATATCGGCGCATGTTATTTATTAATTTAAAATTTCTTAATTGCTGTTTTCGTTGACGTATCAGCTAGATTTGATTTTCATCTTTCAGCGTTTTTTGACATAATATATATTCTTTTTCAACGTTCCTGTCCATTTTGCTTCTCTTATTAATGACTTTTTCCCCACCGTTACTCTGCTACAGAATTAATATTTCGAGGGATGCTTCTCGTCTTAATGTTCCACGTTCTTTAATATTTAATTTATTAAAACTGCTTATCTATTCTTTTTAACTCTGCTTTTCTTTGTTGACGACGTGCTCATCTACTTCTCCGATCGTAATATCTCATTAGCTGATCTCCGTCTTCAAAGCTCTCTAATACTACTAGAACATGTTCTTTCTAACATTCATCTCTTTATTTCTCCTCCTAAATTCCCGCCTCTGGTCTTTACTCTTGGTGATTCTTCTCTTTGATTGTTCTTACCTCAGTGATTCAACTGCTATTAAAAACTCTTTTCGTTATTTAAAAATCTTCCCTGATAGTCGTATCTCCTTTCGCAATCACATTAATCATCTGTATTTATCCTCTCTTGACAAAAAAAAAAAAAAAAAAAGCAGCCTGTTAAAAGCTCTCTTTCATACGATCGCTCTGTATGCTACTCACGTTTTATAAATTCTTCATCCGCTCTTTCCTAGACTTCCGCTGTTTCATTTATGGCAATTCTTCCAGGTCCCTTCTTTCAAAATTAGATCGTATTTAAAATACCCCTGTGTTTTCATCTCTACCTCGGTGCCCTGAAATCTTCCCTTGTTCCGACTGCCCCTGTTGAATCCCATACTCCTCCTTTCCTCATTAATATATATATCCTATTTGGGTTATCGCTTTCTGATTAAGCGCCTGTCTATTTATTCCTCTTCATTTGTTTTCTCTTACTCCTCTATCCTTCATAAATGGCGATCTATCTTTAATAAAACTCCAATCTTATCAACTTATATTTCTGTTCGTCTTCTTCAATTTTCGACATTTAATTATACATATAGTCTTGATAAACTTCCTTATTACGTTTCATTTTTTCCAGTTTCCTTCATCCGTTTAAATGTTATTTTTTTTTTTTTTTTTTTTTTTTTTTATCAATCTATTCTAAATCTGTTCTTCAAAATGTCGCCAGAAGTCAATTTTTCAACGTTTTAAGCTCTTTCCTACCCACACCTTTATTTTTACTGGCGGTTCCAAAAAATGGAGTTGGTTCCGCTTGTTTTTGTCCTGCCTCGAATTATTCTGAAATGCAGAAATAAACTCTGCTACTCCGTGTGCGCTGTTCTTTTTGTTCCCTTATCACACTAGTTTTCCAAAAAGTACTTATAATCTGGAATTCCAAGGTGCCCTACAAGTTGTCACATCTTCTCTTCCTTCTTTCTCTTTTGATTATGTAATATTTTGCATGCACCCTCTCGTCTATATAAGTAAGTTCATCCTCAAAGCGCTGAAAACTTCAAAGTTCCGAAAGAAATATTTTTTTATCCCGAACGTAGTAGCACCACATTGATGGAAAATTCACTATTTAAAAGTAACAAAACTTTCTTTCTCAATTTTTTTGGGAAACATTCAAAAAGGCGAAATATAATTTTGTAACGTGCGCATTACACTTAAAGACTTTTAAACTTTCTAAATTACTTAAAATTAGAAGAAATATCTGTTTTAAATTTAGTATTGATGTAAACACTTAATCGGGAGAACAGTAATCCTAAATGCATGAAGCTTTGACCGATCTTGTTTTTATTAAAAGAAACACGCGCATTTCAACACGACACATGTAAGAATGTTTGCCGACTTGTTTAAGAACTGTAGTAATGTTTTTTTGTTTTTTTATTATTAGGTTGCTAATCAGCGTAAAGGAGAATCTTCCGAAAAATGACAACGAACACATGAAATTGTTTTCATTCGTTGCCAGTAAATAGGAATTGCTTAGAAAGAAATGGACGCTCTGTTTGTTGTCGGTGTTCGAAGTATAGTGCGCCTCGGAATAATACATTTTCTTTTTAATTAAAATAGGAAACTATGCTGACATCTGTGAAGAGATCACAGAACACATTCTAAAATTTTAATACATACGTATATAACGAATTATTTCAAATAATGGTGAGATGACAATAATAAACAATAAAATGATGAATTATAACATCAACACTGTGTGTATTCTAAGCGATAAATTTAAAAGTAGAATAAAACTATAAAAAGATACTTACCGTACGCAAGTCCTTGAATTGTACGAGAAAAACCGCAAGCAACGGGATACAGTTTTTTACAGATGACGGAGTTTAATAATTTTATTAGCGAAACGAGCAAACATAGATAAATAATACAAAATAAATAAGAAAGAATTATGAAAAAATGCATAAATTAATTAACATAATTAAGATTACTTATTATCGATATCATTATAATTGATATTGTTATCATTAATATTGTACAAATAATCACACAGCGAAAATAAAATCGAAAAAAAGAAAGCAAAATTATAGCGGAAAACAACAAAATACAGTAACACAACAAAACAAATACATTCTCATATTGTAGTGTAATTAAAACAGTTTTGCACTGAAAGAAAAAAAAAACACTTGAAACAAACGAAATTTATGACACCATGTTTTGAAACCTTTTTAATATTAAAGGCAATTTTTAAAATTTTTTTTTCTTTCTTTTTTTATCTTTTAAATTTATAATGAATTCAGAGCATAAACTGATTGTAACGATTTAAAAAATAAATAAATAAATAAATAAAAGTGACCTAGAGTACGGGTAGAAAATGGAATTAAAAATGGCAACGAAAAAAAAGAAGTATATACATTATACTACACACGTCTTTCATAAAAACATTATCATTAACCGCAGAAGATGTAATAAATACGCTATTTGAAACCAAAGATAACACAATAAAATAATGCAAGAAAGGACTTTTTTTTTTTTTTTTTTTTTTTTTTGGGCTCGTCAACCAAGGACCTTTACCCAGAAACAAAAGGTAAGGAAAGAAGTCAGTTATATTTTGATCCGATCAGAAATTTTAACTAAAAAGGAACAAATAGCAGGAATAATTAGTGGGGAAAGAAAGGACAGGATATAGGAAGCACAATAAGGGGTAAGAAGTCCAAGCTTAAAAGCAAATAAGAATATAAGGCAGAACGCTCCACGGAGAGGGATGAACACTGGAAGAACACATGACCAGCGTCGCAAATAATTGCATCATCCGGATGGAGAGGACAGTGTGGAGAAGAAATCAGAAAGAACTTATCGGGGATTAAAATCAGTAAGGGAAACGTGTATCACTGTTGAACATTATTTTATAATATAAACTTTTGTTTAAAGAAGAGAAATTATTTATTTTCTAAACATAGAATGAAAGAGCTCAACAGTAAATAAATAAGATGAGTTAGCGTGTATGCTAATATCCTTAAATGCGGCAACGATATAAATTATAGAACAACTGAATTTTAACCCTAAATAGAAGAGTTTTTGAAATATGATTAAGGAGTATAAAAGAAAAACTAAAGTCAAATAACAAATTTATACATTTCCGGGTATCAACAGCATCATCAAAAACGGTAATTGATGAAGTTTCTTTTTTTTCTTTTTTTTTGAGATGAGTTGTAAACGCTTCAAAGAGAAAGGCAAGAATATTTTGAAAGGAACAAAAGAAGGCAATTACGCGAGAGAATCTTTTAGTGTTGATGGGAGGATTTGAAAAAAATACCTATCGGCAGTTGTGAAATAAGATAAAAAATGGATTGTTCGAAAACGATAAGAAAAATGAAGTGAAATGGAAAATAAACAAGTAGCAATAATTATTATTTTGTATATTTTTAAATGGGAAAAAGACGAAAAACAAGGCGATTAAATGCTTAGAGATAGTCCCAAGATAAACTTTTTATCCATACAAGACCCACGTAAATGATAAAAGGAAAGAACATATCTCGGCGTGTAACTTCATTCTTCATTATTATTTAATCGCAAACCAACCATCGCCCTATTCTAAATTCGCCGGTTACCAATATTGCACATGTTAGTGAGGAACACGCTATTCACATAATTATTTTTTCGTACTAATGCGAGAAGTACAGTTTTTCTAGCTCAAAGATAGTTGGCGAAGTATATAAGGGGCATTGGCGCACTCAAGAGGGGTGCCACGGGGCCATTGCTCCCCCCAAAAAATCTTAATTTCGTTTTGTAATGTTTTGTTTTACTTTTTTAAAAAAACATACACATTTACTTTTTGTTTATATTACAAATATAATGTTACGTTTTTATTGTTATTATTACTTTTTTTTTTTTAAATAAAATTCGTCAGTTTTGTAATTTAAAAAAAAATAATATTCGTTAATTTTGTATTTTTTTTATTATTATTTTTTCAATTTTAATTTACAGACCACGGAAATAGATAGATACTTTTCGTCGAGGTACCGAGTTACCACACCCTAACTCATCTACTAAATTCTAGCCCCGACCAAAAGAAAACTCCTGAGTGCGCCTTTAATAAGGGGGATCCGGCGCGAAAATTGTTGCGGAACTTTGTATACCGTATTTTTCTTTATACTATCGAAAATGACGGCTGCCACAACGTAGTCGTTCAAGCAGCAACATTTCGATTGAGCAATTTGCTAGAGGGGTTATTAACATTAACAGCAACTATGTGTGCTAATAAAATAAGAATATTTCAGGAAAGCGAGCTAATGGAAAATATGTTCACCATAAATAAATACAATATTATTATATCTATAGCTTTTTCAATTTTTTAAATTACTCTTCTTAATAATAATAATGATTTTCTCGCTGGCGACGGTAGAAAACGCGCGCCAAGATGTACCAGCACTGACCTGCTTTGAGATTAGAAGCGAAAAATTTTACTAGAGATCAATCTGAAGTATTAGGGGCTTTATATAAGTTTTTGTTATTGTTATTACTATTATTATTATTATTATTATTGTATTATGTAATTGTTTTTTAATTCTAGAAAATTACGATTTTTTGTCTATTACAAAAAATGAAAAATTTAAAACTTGTGATACCATTAGATGAAGATTCTACAGTAAATGTTATTTTGCAAAAAAAAAAAAAAAAAAAAAAAAAAAGATAAACGAAAGAAAAACTTTAACATTTCTTAACTGTTTACGGGTGGGAGGATGTACAATAGAAAATCAAACGACAGAAAATGGAAATATTTGTTCGAGCTATTAACAATTCTATTTTATTGTGCGCTAAAGATGAACAAACCTCGAAGTACATCTGAATTTCTTTCGCTGTTTGATAAAGTTTATCTGTACTGGGCTGATGCATTTGCTGATTATATCGGTGAGATTGTTCATTTTATCTCTCTGTTATCTATATTTTTCTTTATTAATTATCTCATGTATTCGTATTATTCTTTGCAAATTATTATTATTATTATTATTATTTCTTTTTTTTCCTTACAGTTAACCTTATATTTGATTTGTTTAATCGTTATTTCTTTTCTCTTTTATTAGATTAACTAGATACCGGACACTTCCGTAGGGGCGAGATAAAATCACTTCGAACAATTACCGTCCCGCTACTAAAACTATAACCGACACTACAAAATCACTGAATAAAACTACATCATCTTCAAATCAAACTTCCCTGTGCTCTTCTAAACCTCTCTCAGCTGCTTCTTCAAACAGTAAGTTTCCGATAGTGTCCACCGTTAATCAAATTGACACGGATACTATCCCCTTACTCAGTAATCCGTTTAATTTAATTAACAACGGAAAATCAACGAATTCTAACTCCTCTTTAATTACATTGCCTGACAACTTCACTTAAAAGGCTTAACCTTATTAAGTCACTTTCACATAAGGATTGGGGAGGTAATCTATGCATCTTGCTCATGTTTTATAAATCGTGTATCCGTTCCATTCTGGATTACTGCTGTTACATTTATGGCAACTCTTCCAGATCTTTGCTTTTCAAGCGCCATCGCGTTCAAAATACTTGCCTCCGTCATTGTTTTGAAGCCTAGAAATCTTCCCCTATCTCCGCTATTCAAGCTGAAACCCATATTCCTCTTCTTTTTATTCAACGTTCCTATTTAGGTTACCGCTTCCTCATGAACACCGTTGACCTATCTCCTCTTCCTTACTTATTTCTTAGCTCCTTCAATTTTTACCATATATATATATATGTATATATACACTGACGAAAAACTTCCATATTTTTCCTTCAATTTTTGCTCCTTCCTTTATCCAATTAACTGCATGTTCCCCCCAAAACTCATTCTACACGATGTTGTTAGATCGGAATTTTTACCTAAACTCTCATTTTTCTAAGCACGTTACAATCTACATTAACGATTCTAAGGGACCGGGTGAAGTTGGCGCAGCTTTTGTTTGCCCTTCTTTAAATCACTCTTTAAATTTCCTTCCTTCTATTCAGTCTTCTGAGCCGAGTCCAATCCTGCATGCCCTTCTATTCATCAGATCTTCACGCGTCTTTCATAATATCCTTATTTTGTCTGATTCTCAGAGCGTGCTGCAGGCTATTGCACATCTCCTCCGACTTCCCACTCTACCGATTACGGAATCCTTATACGTTCCTTGATTCAACATCTCTTCCTTTTTCATTTAATCTAGGTTGATTTCTAATGAATAGTCATTCTGGAATTGAAGGAAATGAGGTTAGTTGACTCATTAGTTCGGCTATCTTCTTCCTCCGGTAGGTTTCTTATTATATTTCTAACCATCAACATTATTATTTTATTTCCTACTGTGCATTATAAATTACGGTTCAACTCTTACCTCCTCCTTATTCTTTAAACTTGGATTTTTTGTAGTTGTCCATTCAACCTTCCCTTCCTCTCTACTCCCGGTTTCTGAACTTTCTTCTCCATGACGAGTCACTCTAATATCTCTATGATAGTCGCCTGTGTAGTGGATACAGTTTGCTCCCTTCATAACTTTTCCAGTTTTCTCTCGTACCATCTCCATATTGTCCTCTACATCCCTCTATCAGTTACTTTATATATGTAACCCTGATCACATAATGTTCGAATAATTTTCGCTTTCAATGGAACGATCTTCTTTCTACTCCTTTCTTTTGTCAAACATTGTTCCCACTCCCTACAGCGCTTCATTTATTCTTTCTTTTCCTTCTCCTTCTGTCATTCGAGCGCTTGACTACTATGAAGGACGACAAATTGTTGTTCTAGTTGAAAGTTTGGGAAGAAAGAATATTTCCTACTTCCATTTTCTTTGGCCAGAACGTTTTAAAAATCAATTAATGGTGTCTACTCTCTATTTCCAGATCGAGTAAAAGCGATCTCCAGTATTGGTAGATGACAGAAAAGCAACTCCGATAATTCGTTTATTTTTATTTCTGTCATCGAGGTTAAGTTTCAGGTCTTCATTCTTCCCCTTACATTTATTTCTTCGATGCATATCGGGTTAAGGTTAAGGGCACAATTCGTGGACTCAAATTATGCTACGATTGCCTCTGTTTTGGACATTTCAGTACGTCTTATCGTAGCAAAACTATTTATTGCTTGAGTGTTGGTGATCTCTCCAGAATTCACCATTACGAAATAAAGCGCCTCTTCTTTCTACCTGTGCGCCCATTGTGGTCTATATTTGATTCCGACTGTGTCAAATTTTAAAGGAATGGGTTAAAATTCATAAAATTGTGAGTTTACAAAATGCTTCCTATTTTCTGAGGCAAAAAAATAATTGTCAAGGTAAATCAATGTCCTCAACCTTTACTTTTTCTGGGACTTCTAATTTGACTAACTTTCCTGTTTTCCCCATTCCTCTTCTACCATCCCAAAGAGAAAACAGCAGAAAAACTTTACTAGTGTTCATTTTCCTCCTATATCAGGCTTCCTGCGCATAACCACTGTTTCAACTCTAGGGGTCTCCTAATCCCTTTAACAATTATTACTCTAACTTAACACTTAACGCTGGTACTAAAGGATTCCGTCACAGTACTTTAGCTGTTTCCCATCCTCAATGCTTCTTCTTTTAATCTCAAACATTAATGTTTCTGCTTCAACCGCTAATAAGGTATCCTTTAGTGACGCTACTTCCCTCTTTTCTTTCAATCTAATTTCTACACTACGATCTGTTTTGGCAAACTTGACGTTTCCAATTTGTAAAATAAATTATCGACTATATGTCAAGTTTTTCAATCTTCGGTATTAAAAAATAGGGGTATTTCCGGTCTTTCCAAGTATTCTTATGCCGTCTACTCCTTTCTGTCTTTTCATTCCTAAAAAACCTCTTATGTATAATATGTATTGCTATAAGTTCTATTAGACGGTCCCAGAGGACCGAATTGAGTTGACGAAATACATTTTTGTTCTTCTTTAAATTATTCCGAGTCCTTTAAACTACCCTCTTACTAGCCAATTTTTTTTTTGCCGAGATTTATCTTGCAGATCCTTTTTTTTTTTTTTATCAGATCATCATCTATTTCTCACAATATTCTTAGCCTGTCAGATTATCAAAGCGTACTGCAGGCTATCGCTATTTCTCCCCACTCTATCTCTTTCTCTTTCATTCAATTTAAATTAATCTCTAATCCCGGTCATTCCAGAATCGAAGGAAGTGAATTAGTTGAGCTCGGTTATCTTCTACTTTTTTGGCAGGTTTCTTACATTGTATTCTCAGTCGCCAATATGTTTCTCTTCTGTCTGCATTGAACATAAGAACTACCTTTGAAGATATGAAGAGTCGGATAGCAGATCTTTTGCTGAAACTGTGGCAACAAAATTGGATAATTCAAGAAGAGGAGCCTTCCCATCTTTACACCATCGAAAAACACTTAACAGTGTGGAATTATCAACCGGCTGGTCGTAAAGAACAGGTCGTTTTGTGTTGCCTCTGCTTGGGACAGACTAGTCTGACGCACAACAGCTACATACTTGATAAACTTTCGAATCCGCAATGTCTTGTACGTATACTTTAACATGATTGTAAAACATCACCTAGTATAATGTCCTTTGTATTCCTCTCTCTTCGGCGTAAATTAAATATTCCCAAAAAAATATCTCTGTTAATTGTTCAAGATAATCCAACTACAATTTTTTCTCTGCTCTCTTTCCTCAGATCTACTGGTTTTCTCCCGTTAACATAAGTTTTAAACTATACCCTGCGCACGTCTCTAGCCTAGTTGCTGTACATAGAGTGTAAAAAAAAAAAAAAAAGAATCGAGTTTCAGTATTGGATTTTTAAATCATTTACTTAGTGCCACTATTTTTTATCCTTTAAACCGTAGTCTTTTTTAAAAACAAACTAAGCAATATTCTCTGAATACTTTTTTTGTCCTTTATAATATGATTTACCAGAGTTGGAAGCGGCGAGAAACGTAGGAAGTCGTATTTAAAGAGGCAATTTTAAAACGAAGAAATCATTAATAGACCACCTGAGAGAAGACCTGCTCGGAATAAAAAATTTAGGTTTTAACTTTGTAATTTTATACAGCGATTATTATTTCTTCATCGGCGTTTAAATTCTATATCGCGAAATGTTGGAAGTAGAGGATGAAATAAAAGCCGAATAATTTTACTTTTATAGATACAATAATAGTAATGATAATAATAGTAATGATAATAGCGATAACGATAAAGCAAAAAAAAGGAGAAAAACAGCCATCATGTATGGAAAAAATTTATACATACATCGAAATACTTTTCATGCATTAAAGTTACATTGCGATCAGATAGGCGACGAGTTATCTGCTATGTGACAAAATCATCAGTAGTGGGCAACTAAATAAATCACTTTACGCTAAGAGCATACCGTCGAAGGGTGTCTGCTCTCTCTGTCAGCATGCTATCCGAAAATATGTCAGAACCGACAAGGTCAAATCAGTTTACTTGAAGACTCGATCAGCTATCATGCCTACACGCAAATATAAAATGAAGAATAACTCTACTCAACGCATCGCAGTATATGTATATTTCTGAAAATAACAGGTGGGGGGGGGGGTATCATTCTATAAACGCGGATAATAAACTCTATGCTTCCTCTTGCAGTGTTTGAGCAAATTTTTTGTTATCTCTTTCTACACAGCGACGATGTTACTAACACTTCAATAAGTTAAGCCATACTCTACAGTATGTTAATCCCAAAAGTAACGAGAAAAGCAACGTTGTTTTTCTGGAATAATGAAATTATTTTAAACGTAAGTCAACATATTAAGAGCGTGAAATTAATTTAAATTTGCGCGATCAGTTTTGAACAACGAATCACACTATTATGATGAACCGTGGCGTCGTTGTTCGGAACTAGTCGCCCGAATTTAAATCAATTTCACGTTTTTAATATATACCGACTATACATATATATATATATATATATAAAGGGTGATTTTTTAAGAGTTAAGTTTTTCAGGTTGGCAGCACTGGTTGGTATTGGCGTCCAAACGTCATCTGTCAAAGTGAAAAGTTTTCAGTATACTCTGCCATTTCATCATGGAAAGACTTACACAAACGAGCAATGATTGCAAATTGTTGAAATTTATTATCAAAATTCGTGCTCGTAAAATTTCCCATGCGGTTGAGTAACACATGCCCAATTGCTGAGAACGGCGACGAATTGACATTTCACGATCCTCATTAACAGTGGACGCGTTACGATTGCAATATTCTTTTCGGTACGCACTGTACGCATGCGAGTAGTCGACGGTTTAATGTCCAACAAAGTAAATTTGGTGCGAAATTTGGTGATAACAGCACGAATTGTTAATTCACCGAGTCGATTATGACGAACATAATATGGGCGTAACAAACGATGCACATTTTTCACACAGAGCACGAATTTTGATAATAAATTTCAACAATTTGCAGTCGTTGCTCGTTTGTGTAAGTCTTTCCATGATGAAATGGGAGAGTATATTGAAAACTTTTCACTTTGACAGATGACGTTTGGACGCCAATACCAACCAGTGCTGCCAACCTGAAAAACTTAACTCCCTAAAAAAATCACCCTATATATATATATATATATATATATATATATACATATATGTACGTTTTAAATTATTTTATTAATCAATTACACATTAAATGAATAAAAAAGTTTCCTAAATTAAATCAAATTTTGAGAATTCAAACGCGTAGCTAACACTATGCTACAGATTAGACAAGTTTTATCAGAAATTACGTTCATCAGAAGGATATTTATGATTTTTCTTAATAAACGTGTAATTTTTAATAGAGTATTAAGCCTAAAATTATTTCATTAAGTTTTAATTTTTTTTTAGTAGTAACACGGCTCTTGTGACTTTCACAGACAGAAGATATGTAACTCTTTTTACATATCAAAAGTTTTTCTTGTAATTTTTTTTTTTTTATTTCCTATCCCCCTCACCCTTCTAGTATGCTCTTAGTTTCAAACATTACTGAAAAACGCGGACAAAAGCAACCAAAACAGGATTGCATAAGAGCGTACACGCGCGAATAATTTAATACAGATTTTAGTAACGGTATATTAATGATATCTCGTGCAACAATTATTCAATCTCCATAGCATACATACTTCTCCTCTAAACAAGCAAATTAAATACTTCACCGCTGCCATTTTTTTCCAGCCTTTTCTCCGATATGATGTAAAACATACCGCGCCTTTACCGATTAATTCAGTTTTCTGACAGTAGCGGAGAAAAAAGTTATTAAATGAGTCGGTGATTGTCCCCTATTCCCTCCGGGCAGAGGCATTTAACACATCCCCCATTAACGAAAGTATTTGATTTATATAATTAACGTTTTCCGAAAAACGTAAAAATGTATTCCTTACGCGTAACAGTTTAAAAAAAGAAAATTAAAATAGAAAAATGAATAAATTAATCATTTATCTTTACCTCGGCATAGTATTCGTCATTCTGCTGCAGTTGATCCACGCAGTATTCGGCCAATCTTATTAATTCGTCCAAACGTTTATCGTGCATGTTTTCATTTATCGGAATTTCTGCGATGTTTTAATTTACAATGATAATTTTCAATATTAGAAAGAAATGATACACACATTTTAATACAATCAGTTAAAAAGAAAACAAATATATCTTGAAATCTGAAAACATTAAGTAAACAACAAATGTTTTATCCGATATATTAATTACAACGTAATTCTTAGGCTACCCCCATTCGAAAAAATGTCCCAATTTTATGTAACGCTAAATGTCCCAAAAAATGTCCCAAAAAAATGTCCCAATTTTATGTAACGCTAAATGTCCCAAAAAAATGTCCCAATTTTTTGTAACGTTTGTTATATTTTGTAGGATTTTTGTTATTGTTATTTAAAAAATGTCACAATTTTATGTAATGAAATATGTAACGAAAAATGTAACGAAAAAATGTCTTAATTTTATATAACGGAAGTTAAATGTTAGAATAGGACTTTTGTGGTTATGTTATTTTTTTTCATGTTGATGCAAGTAAGAATTACGTTGTAAATTTTGATCATTTTATACAAAGTATAGAAGAGAAAGAGACAGGAATGAAAGCAGGAGGGGTCAAGGGGCACAGCCCCTTGCGAGGCCAAAATGGCCGAGTTATATATATATATATATATTTGTTGTAAAGATTCCAAATGCCTTCTAAGAATTTTCACAATATAGATTTGTTAAGAATCGTGGAGATAACAAAATTGAATATAGAAAAATGTTTTGTACGCGTGCCCGGTCAAAAATAATCTACCATGAAATTGTGTTTTCTTTTTATGTATATTTTTTATTATTATTAAAAACAACTTTTATAAAGACAGTTATGTCGGAATGTATTAAACTTTAAAATATAATCTACAATTGTAAATACGTGATTTGATAAAAAATAAAGCCTCGTATATAAGTTACACGATTTCATTAAAACCAAGATTGAAAATGGAAAATAACGATATTTCAAGTATAGAAATATATCAGAGACAGTAGCCCGCCGACAAGATTATTATTTTCTATATATAAATAGGCAAAAAAGACAAAACAGTTTAGTACCTTCTTCTCCTTTGTTTATTAGCCGATTTTTTTTTTTTTTTTTTTTTTTTGTTTAATAGCTATTGACGATCTTTAGTGTTAACAATACACAAAATTTTGGAAACAGTAATTTTTTTTTTCTTATTTAAATAAAAAATTAATACAAAAACTGAAAAATGAAATCGCTATAGCCAATAAATCTGTTATTATTAAAATGTTTTAATTTTTCTTAATAGTCATCGTTATTGGCTTTTTTACAGCATACTAAATCTTCAGGTGTCATTTATTATCAATAAATTTTTAAATTGTGATTTACTGTTATTTTATTAAATTTATATTTTATTCAATTATAATGGTACTGAAATGTTTTGTATTGTAAGTACATATAAACGTGTATGTTCTCAGATACACGATGAAGAAATGTATAAGAGGAGAAAACATTTTTTTGAAAATTCAAATTTTTAATAATAATTGTGGTCGAATTTCGACCAGACCAGCGGGCGAACATCAGTAAATGGAAATAGACGAAAAAGATGGGGAAAATTACTGAATAATAAAAAAAACGATTATTAAAAAACTGTAAGAAAATTTAACGCGTCTAATGATATGATGCGAAATAACGTTTAACACAAACTGATACCAATTGGATGTGTTTCTCATATTAGTTTATCATATATCAGGTGTACAAATATGAAATGCGGATTTTTTTTCGAAAAAAAACACATTAAATTTGGAAGAATGATAAAAGGTGGTTTACTCAAAGTATGCTCCATCGTTAGTTAAATATTTTTCCTATCTTTCGGACAATCTGTGGATACCACGCCAGTAAAAATCTTCCCCTTTGGCCGCGAACCATTCATCGAGCCATTTTTTCACATTTTCGTACGAACCAAAGCGCTGCTCAGCAAGTGCGTGACCCATCGATGCAAACAAGTGGTAATCGGAATGAGCCAAGTCTGGTGAGTAAGCCGCATAGGATAGCACTTCCCAGCTGAGTGTTTTCAATGTGTCGCGAACCGGTTTTACCGTATGTGATGGAGCATTGTCATGGAGAAAAATTACCTTGTGTTGCCCTTTTTGATATTCTGGTCGTTTTTTGAACAGCGAACAGTTCAAATCGATCAATTGTTGTTGGTAGCGTTTGATATTAACCGTTTCACCAGGCTTTAACAGCTCATAATAGACCGCACCCTTCTGATCCCACCAAACACAGAGCATCGTCTTCCTGCCAAAGCGATTCGGTCTTGCGGTCGATATGTATCGTGCGTCTGGATCTACCCATGATATTTTGCGCTTGGGATTCTCAAAATACACCCACTTTTCATCCCCAGTAACGATACAATACAAAAAAGACTTTCTTTTGTATCGTTCGAGCAAAATTTCAAATGTGTTTTTGCGCCTCTCCATCTGCCTCTCGTTCAACTCATGTGGTACCCATCTGCCGACCTTCTGAATCCTTCCCATTTCTCGTAGGCGATTGGAAACAGCTTGTCGACTAACACTCAATTGCTCTGCGAGTTGTTTTTATGTTTGTGCATCTTCTTCATCTAGCAATGATTGCAATTCTGCATTTTTGTATCTTTTTGGCAGTTTTCTGTGTTCCTTGTCTACAACATCGAAATCACCACTTTTGAAACGCCGAAACCATCTTTCACACGTATCTTGCGATGGAGCATGTTCACCATAAGCTTCTCGAAGCAATCGGTATGATTCAGCAGTAGTTTTCTTCAAATGAAAACAAAAAATTAATGCTGTCCGCGAATGCTCTTTATTTGGCACAAATGTCGTCATATTGAACATAGCAAAACAATACTACGCAAACAGTTTTTCAATTTATCACTGATGTACATTTGACACATGTTGATGGCGCAACAAAATTGCATATCCGTCAAATTTTTATAATACACATTGTATTGGTGAACATCTGATTTTTCAAATCCGCATTTCATACTTGTACACCTGGTATATATATATATATAAATGGACTATATAAAATATTAAAACACTGCGAGTTATTTGCTTTTGCGGACGACAAAGCCATAATGATTGCGCCTAAAGATATTAAGACAGCAGAATCACCGATGCAACAGCACTTAATAGCAATAAGTAAATGGGCACATCACACGATTTAAGAATTAACACAACAAAAACTAAAATAATGCTTCTTAAAACAAAAGAAACAAAAAAAAGTTCAGAGTTGAAAATTATAATGTATTCAAATAAATGCGCACATTATATGGAAAAAGAAGATAAATGCAAAAAAATAAATTGTGAAATTATTGAAAGAGTGCAAAGTTATAAGTATTTAGGAGTTATAGTAGATGAACATTTAAGATGGGATGGACATGCAGAGTAAGTAGCAAAAAAGATTAGAGCTGTAATAGACTCATACACTGAGAAAATATGTAAGTAGTAAAATATGGAATTGAAGCATCGGGAACAGCCAGGAAAACTTAAAATAAATTACAAATGAAATAGATATGGGAGTACATATCAGCAGAAAAGAAAATTGAATTGGAGGAAAGAATAAAAACAGAATACGAGTTAAGGGAAAAATTTGCGAACTAATTATTGTTAGCGAGAACAAAGATGGGCGAGCAACTAGATAAATATATTATAACTCAGATGTTGAATAAAATACCTAAAGAAATAATAGAGAAGGAAAAAATAGGGGAAAGACAAAGGAAAATAAAGGAATGGCTTCAGGAAGAAGAAAATATAAAAAAAATAATAAACATAAAATAAAATGACAAGGCGCAACAAAAAAATTGGAAAAAAAAAATTTGAATATGGAAGATAGAAATAGATTATTAATTATTGATAAGTAAAAAGATAGATTAAGACTAGTAAATAATACACGATTATGTATATGTGTAAGTTAATTTAAGATGGTAAAGTGTTCAATAGGATAATTCGTCGACAAGCGTTTTTGCTTGACGAAAGTTTTGTATGTAAAAAATAATAAATACATATTTTTCAAAAAAAAAAAAAAAAAAAAAAAAATGCATAAGACTAATATCAAAAAAGAGAGTTGACGTTGAGATGAATCATTAAAAAGAGAAAATTTATTAAATGTTGAACACTCATCGCAGGACTATAAACTTCCACTATTTGTTGATGAATTTCAATTGGTGCAATTTTTTTATGATTCAAAAAACGAATAATTGAGCGCATCTTGTAGTCGGCCGCAACTTTTAGAATTTCACTCATGATTAATTTACGTAACTCGAAAACGAAAAAGCATACAGTATGGCGGTTTGGACTAGATTAAACTTGAATATTGTAACTACAAAATAAGACCACGCCCACTCCCGCAGGTTTATTCTAACCGGTTTTACAGGGGTGGAAAACTTACTTTCTGAACGTCCCTCGCATTTCTATCTGAAGATGAGAAATTCCGCTGAAAATACGTGTCCAGTATATTAATTTATATATTCAATCTTAAGAATATTTGTTATTATGTTTTTAATTTTATTATTTTATGCTCACATAATTTCGTTATATGCAGAGCACGCTTATAATAATATATATTTAATTCTTTTACGTTTATATTGAATCAGATGATATGTACAATATAATTTTTAAAGAATCTTCTTCATTCAATCTCTATATTCTGCTCTTTCCGTTTCCTCTCCTTCTACTTCCTTTTCGCACGGTCGTTCTTCTTCTTATGCCTCCTTTCTTTGGTGGCATGAGGAGTGTAATGTTGCCTTCCGAAGAAGCACCGCTACCTTTAAAGCCTTTCCCTCTTGTTCCTCAATATCCAACTTTTTAGTTCATAAAGAAGCCAACGTAAAAGTTCGGTACATTTTCAAATCTGCCAAGAGGAACTCTTGGAAATCATTTTGTTCCTCTTTCTCTAGAGATACGTCTCTCCCTAAGATATGGAAAATAGCCAAGGCGTTTAGATCTCCTCTTTTTGAGCGTCCCCACATTCCCCATCCTTCTTTGCCTAAACTTCACTCTTTCTTGGACTCTATTGCTCCTCCATATGTCACCACTTTCGAGGAATCGAACATTCCTTCACTTCCGAATTCCTCAGAACCTCATTTCTTGTCTTCTCCTTTTCGTTATGAGGAACTCTTGTCCGTCCTTAACAAATCCTCTCCTTCTGCTTCTGGCTTGGACGGCCTTTCTTTTTTAGCTCACTCAGCCGCCCGCAATGGTCCTTTCCTCGACTTTTTTACCCTCTTTCAGACATCCTTTCCCTCTCACGCTCTAATCATTCCAGACTTTGGTTGGACATGTCTCCATCTTTATTTTCTAATCATTATTCATACTACTGTCTTATTCAATCGGTTCCTCGTTGACTGCCTTGGTTTCATTCTATTTCTGTCTGTCGTCGTTCCACTGTTGTTTCCTTAATTAGGCTAAGAATCAATCATTCTCTACTCCCCTCTTCTCGCTTTCGATTCGCTTTGTCCCCTTCTCCTTTTTGCTCTCTTTACGCTTCTGAGCCTTCTTGTATTTGTGATTCAAATCATATCCTTTTTGAATGTTCTGCACTCTCCAACGAACGCTCCTTTCTTTATGCCTAACTTTTAGGTTTGGGTCTTCTTAATCCCTTTAACGCTGCCTATATCCTTTCCTTCCCATTGCCTTCAATTATTCCGTTGTTGCTATCCTTTATTTTTTCCATTTCTGACCACCTGGCTATTTAGTTCTATCTCTTAATTTTTCATGTTGTTCGGTCAAGGCCGCTGGCGCGCCCAGGGTAGGAAAAAAAACCTTTTAATTATTAGAACAAAAAATAATTAAAATTATAAACTAACTCTTGGGTTTTATAGGTGCACGTTTATCTTCCTTCGCACCATGTACACACACACACACGCACACACACACGCATATATATATATATATATATATATATATATATATATATATATGCATATATTTATCAGTAGGGAAGTTGGATTTTTCGCCACTATTTCTCTAAAATAGAAAATGCTGAAGTGGAATTAACTTGGCATATAATCATACACATTACTCTGCACAAACAAAAACGAATTAAGAAGACACTTTTCTTTTTGAATTTCAAAAAATAAAAAATTAGGTATATCTAAAAGAAAATTGATATTTAAATTTAAAGAAAATGAATGAATTTATTATTATACATGAACAACAAAAAAGAACAATGCAAAATGAATTTAAAAAACAAATAAATAAGGATTATTAAGTAACATAACTAATGAAATGTATACAACGCTTTCGTTAAAAAATTTAAAATATATGTATTATTTAAAGAATAATTTCGATGGTATTAAAAAATAAATTTAAAGGTGAATACGTCTGTTCGTATTAACAATTTTTTCTAAATTAGTGATCTAATTATTTCACTGGTGTTTTTTCTGCATTGCTGTTTCTGATCACTTTTTATTTGTCGCAATTAACAGATTTTCAGTTGTGGTATATTTCGCCAAGTGTGCATTTATAAATTCTCGTTCACTGAAAAGGCTGTATTTTCTTATTTTTGTGATTTTCATAGCTGTGGGTCATTATTATGATTAAAAATTTGACGTAGGCCACCATTTGCTATGATGAAAATAAGTGGTTTAACGTTTTATAGCACTATTGCAGTAGTAACGGAAAAACACCATACCACATATTCAGCTGTATTGCTATTGCCAGGTTTGAAAAAAAAAATACGCAGCGTATAACGTGCTGGTCGCTTAGCCAAAGTAGAAAATTACTTGGTTGGTTAAATGCTTAATCTGATTCTCTGTTTACATTGTTGTTGTATGTGCATATTTCAATATACTCTTAACGACTCATAATGTCAGAGCAGTGCTCATAGCGCCTGACGAACACAACAAGAAAGTGAATAGATCATCAAATCGAAATTCGATTACTTCTCTTCACTGACAGAGCGACTATCATTTTGCATATTTAGCATTTTTCTCAGTATACTGAAATAATGGCTTCTTGAATTTCTACCGGCAACCTAAAAATTATTTTTCTCCTTTAGCCAGGTTGATCCCTGCTGCCAGAGAAGTACTGGGAGGTTTCTTTTTCAACCTACTTCGGTACTTCATCATATAACTGTGTATGCGCGTTTTTCACGTTAAAAATTTATGGTATAATAATAATTATTTATTTGTGTAAGAGTAGAAATCTATTTGACCGACATTTAGTAAAATAAAGGCTATACTATTATTAATATACAATGATCCAGCGAATGTAGCATATAAAATCAAACTCAATAAATAAATGGAGCGATTAATTATTCATCGGGCTGTGATATTTTCACAAGTTAAAAGTCCTGAGAAATTAAAAGAATTATTTAGTAATTCATTTTGTTAATTCTAATAAAATAATTAGAATATTAAAACATACTCACCGTCCAATGCGCAGTGACTTGCCAGATGAGAATAATTAATTAGTGCGGCTTTTTCTAAACACCTTGCTAAACTTTGTTTGAATTCGTTATTTTCCGGAGCTGGTGACGGAGCGTCTTTCGTTAAAATCTATTTTGAATTAATCAAATAAAAAAAAATCAACTATTAGAAGCATTTACTTTTAAAAAGAAAATGTCTTCACGGTGATACCGAAAAAATACAGTAACAAAATCTCTACAAAATAAACCAGAAAACAAAACATGTTTACAGATTATAGTATACAGATCCAAACATACGGATAAAGAAGAAAAAATTTTCAATAAAATATTTTTAATAATAAAACTCGATTTAAAATTGTTTAATATTCCACGTGATGCATAAGAGTAATACATAAATTTTGATTATTCTTTCAACCACCTCGTTTTTACCGGTATATATTATTTTTTAATTTTGTGCAAGTTTGAAGTTACTTAAAAATATTAAAGTTTCCTTTAAACCAAATAAATGAAAATGAAAAAAACGGTTTTAATTATTATAAAACCATCAAGTTTTACACGTTCAAAAATATTGAACTGAATGCAAATATTTTCTAATGTAAACTGTTTTGTAAATTGTTATATATGTTGTTTACACTACAATTTACAAATTGTTTTACCTAAAATAATAACATAAAAATACCTTAACGATATTTTTTTTTTTTTTTTTTTTTTTCTTCCACTGTACCAGTCGAGGGACCACAAACAGCGCCAATATTAATTTTAATATATGTATTATGATGATAGAAATGTGACCAATCCAAAGCCCTCCAGTGAGGGGTTTGGCTTATAATAGTTCACTACAACTTATAAAAAGGGATACAAAGTCTAGAGAAGGACGAAAAGCGACATAAGCAGTACAGCACAATTTTGACCATATGGCCCTTAGGATATAAAAAGCGAATGGGATGGATTTTAAGAGAAAACAACATGAGATTAGTACAGCAGCGTGTACAATGTAATATTTAGAGCACAATCGTCATGATAACAGTGCTATTTAGTGTATTTCATAAAAGCTCGGCACGCATTTAGTGTGCAAGAGTGCGAGCACCACAACAATCGCCTTATGGAACGTTATCCATACGTAGCAAGTCTACTTCTTATGATATCTCTTAACAATATACGAGTAGCTTTTTTCAGTTTACAGTTCACAGAAAAATTAACCTTCTTGGTACTTATTTTCACGTTTATATTTCAGTACTGTTTTAAGATTATAAATGGAATTATTCCGGTTGTATTTGATTATTTTAGATTGTGGTATTAATTTCAGTTTTACTGTAATTAATTATAAAGAAAATGTCAATAATAATAATAATAATAAATAATAAAAAAAAAAAAAAAACATGAAGAAAGAGTTGTTACTATTATTTTTATAAATGCGTGTTTTCTCTATCTTCAAATAATTCGGTTGTAAAGTTCCATTTATACAAACTCTCATCAGCTTATATACTAAAAAATAAATTTACAGATAATTGTTGATTATATACTTAGTCAAAGGAAACTTTTTAGTCAAGGAAATAATCAGAATTTTTTTCACTGATCAAATTAAATGTAGTATAGTATTGTTGTATTTCAAATTATTCAGTTATAAGTATAAATTTAAATAATAACAATATTCATTCTTCGTTTTGCATTTTACCCTTTCCAGAAGTGATATGGCTCCTTTTAAAGCTCCTTCCGGTCTGCCAAATGGATATGAATACCTAAAAAAGTAAAGAGGAAAAATTAGTTATTACAAACTTAGTGTCAATGAAAAAATTATAGCTGTCTAAAAGAAGTTATTAATTAGGTGTCATTACACAAGATCTTTGTGATTCTTGAGAACGTGTTGAGCCCGCCGTTTTATTTCGTGGCCTACTGTTTGACAACTGCTCCGTTTTACCCGCTACTCCTTATTTACGAATAAAACTGTAACCTTGCTAAGAAATTTGGAAAGAGTTAATTCAATAATTTTTAATATTAATTAAAGCAAAGTAGATAAATTGTTTTTAAAGATTTTTCTGAGACGGGCGAGTACATTTTTCTACCATATCTCTGAAAAATTGTTCTTTTTAAAATGATTATGTACCGTGCCGTTCGTATGTCAGTAATGCTTGAACGCAAAAATATTCACACGGCTTCCTATTTTTAGTAAAAATGTGAAATTACTATTATTTTGTATTTTCTTTTAAATTGCCTTATTCACGAACGCTGTAATAATAACCATAATTATCTCTTTTATTGAGAGTAATAAAAGTAACGTTACATTACTCAAAGGATACGATATTCAGGCATGGAAAAATACTGATCTGATAGAAAGTTATAGAAGAATAAATGGAGAAGTAAATTTAAGTAGCAAAATGTGTATTTAAAGGCTTCCAGCAGAAAACAATGAAATTTGTGAAAGAAATATAGTTATTGTGCCGCGTATAAAAGAAAATATCTGGACGATTCAGGAAGAGTGTTATAAAAGGGAATGAAATCATTATTACGAGCTGTATCATTCGGAAAAGTTACAAATAGATTAAGCGATGAGAAAAGTATGATATCTAAGTTGCGCATGACTTCAAGGTTATTATAAGCAGTTTTTCATTAAAATAAGAAATTCCTTGTCGCGACCAGAATTTCCTGAAAATGGGTTTTCTCGGAGTTCTGCTCCAAGCGTGATTCTTTTTAAATTGTACAAAAGCGACATCAATCATCACATCGCCTGTCCGATGTCTTTTTGTCAAAGATTTAAATATTTCTCTGACAATATAAAATCCTTTCTGTGTTTAACGAGTTTTACAGAAAGTATTAATAAACTTAGGAGAATGGTCAGAATTGGCTGACATTTTCGTCATCAAAAACTAGATGTGTAGATTTCAATAAGAAGAAATCTAATTCCATTCTTTAAATAATTCTCTTCTCTCATTTTCCTGCATAGCTTCTTTTTTGGAATTATTTTCGATAACAAGTTATTCTGACATTCCATTCCAGTGACCACTAAAAAGAACTACAGCAAATATATCGATCCTACGCAGGTCAAAGCTCTCCTCCCAAACTTCGCTTATTACTTTTCTAATCTATTATACTCACTGCTGTTTCTTCTACAAATGTGCATTGTACTCCATTGCTTCTCTGTGACTACTCAAACATTTTTTCTTCCAATTAATACTGGGCGCGCACCGCACATCCTCCGCTTACAGCGTTCACTTTTTTTATTAGGCTCTACCCCGGGAATTTTCTAAGATACATTCACTTCTTGAGTAATTCTCTAAAAGTTTTCTTCCTCCGGCTTCCAAGCACCCTCTAATTCCTAATAGCGCTGCACCCCAGCTGTTAATAGTTTTATCGGACTCCAACATCAACTCCCAGTACTTAAGAAATATAAATATACCACCTCTTTTTTCATCCTGAAATACCCTTCCAAATGGTACAGTTTTTTTATTTAACTGGTTCTTCAGGGGAAACGGCTTTCCTTTCACGCTACATGCCAGGATTTTCTCGATCTTACAGAATTATTCAAATCATGAGATCTACTACACTGATGGTGCGAAATTTTACTCTAGTAATCATCCCTCACTGCATGTTCCATTTACTTTGACTTGGTTTCGTCATCTTCCCGCCTACATAACCATTGATTTGCCTTCAATGCCGACCTCATACTCCTAACCATAGGATCTATCGTTCAATTACAGTGGTGTATCCTCATCTTATCTGACCAATATACAGTTCTTAATGCCCCTTTTCAACAGATCTCGATTAATATAGTATAACTTCTTTAATGTAATACTTAATTCTCCAACTGGTATTATCGTCCCACCCGATCAGTTCCCTGTAAGTGTCCAAGGTCACACTAAGCTGGTAGATAATACTTTGGTTGACACTGCTGCTAAGCCAGTTTTGTTATGCCCGATGTTTCGTACCTCTATTCTCCTTTCTGACATAACAAAATTTCTGAAAAACTACGTGCGGTCCCGATGAAAGCAAGATTAGCGCCCCCCAATAAGCCTTATTTTCTTAGGGAGATAAAGTATTATATTTCTTCTTTCTAACCTTTCTAGAACCCATTGCGTAGCTAATACGCAGTTTTGTTTTGGACATACTTCTCTGACGTATAACTATCATTTACTCAACTTCAAGCCTTTCGTTTCCTACCCCTTTTGTTTTTTTCCTTTTGTTCCTTTGATAAAATATTTTCTCCTTGAGTGTCCTTCTTTTGTTCTGCAACACCCTGATTTCCACACAGTGGCTTTGCAGTCATCTCTACTTAATTTTCCTGTTCATATCGCAAACACTATTCGGTTTCTGTGAGCAACTAGTTGTAGCGATCTTAACGGAATAGTGGTGTAAGAGCCTCAGTAGCTATACACGATAATCAAAAGAAGAAAAAATTGAACTGATTGTAAGATCTGATTAAACAAAATAATAAAATTGATAGCGTATGGCTAGCCATAAAGATTGAAAATTTTAATTTCAACGAAAAAATAAATTAATAAATAAGATTTAAAATAAGAAAAAAAAACTTTAAAAAAAAACATTGTAATCTGAGAAGCGAAAAAACGAAGCAATGAACGACTGATTGATACCGATTAAGATAAAAAATATTAGACGGATTTTTAGTACTGAGTCATGGTGGCCACCGATACCCATGTCCCGCAGAGAGTTTGCAGCACTGACCAAACGCCATATAGGACACGCGGCAATATCCCATAACTATTTCTTAGAAGAATTACTGCCCGTCTCATATGAAATTCACCCGTTTCACTAACTCCTGAACATATTCTGGAAACCTGTCTTCGTGCAGGCATCTTCAACTTACTGTAGGTTGCATTGCCAAACGAACTAAAACAAGTCCCGGATATGCTACAACACATGAGAGCGGCTAACCTGTTACAATACTTCTAAACTAGCACTGATCCATGTGTTGTAATAATCTCGGCAATTACATGCAGCATATGGATTATATATAAAATGATAATAATAAAAAACAAATAAAAATAATTGGTTTGTAAACTTGACAAACACTATTCTGAAAAAAAAGAGGTGTATGCATGCCACTTCATCTTGAAATGATAAAAGTACGAGTTTTAGGCGATAGCGGGATTTTTGTAAGAAAATAGGGGAAAATTACAGTTTATGAAATTACACATAAAATTATTGCCTAAATATACTATAATATTCTACTGATACATTTATAATAAAATTAAAATGTGTGCCGTTAAAAACAAAAAAAATTTTTAACTTTTCAACATGATAATTTTTATTATTATCGCTGAATTAGAAAAGTTATTTCGCAGCGATAGAGAAGCTAACGTTTTAAAACATGCGTGAATTTTAAGCAAATTTAAATTGTCATTTTGGAAATGGAACAAATATTTTTCCAGTCCATAGTATCTTTTAAAAATTTTATTTTTGCATAATTTTCAGGTGACAATACATATTTATATTCTCTCCTTCTTTTCAATTCTTTAATGGAAAAACATTTACTCAAATACAATTCCATAAAAAAATATTTTTTATTTTTTTAATGTGTATGTGTGTGGGGGAAGGGGAGAATAAACAATAACGTCTATAAAAGTAAATGAATACACTTAACAGGCACTTATCGAACTAGTAACTGCATGTAGATTATTGTACGAATGTTTCTCGTTTAATGCTATTAAATATACTAAAAAGGTTACCGTACTTACCGAAAATTTGTTATATCACATTCCAGTACTCGAATAAGCCTTGTTTTAGTTTCTGTAAATTGATCACGCTCCTCGCAAGTAATTGTTGCAACTCCATCAGGTCTAAACAGAAAAAAATAAAAAAAGTAATGAAAACCATAAGAATTATTGAAAAAGTTGTTTTTAACGATGGTTAAAAAAAAATTAGTATTAGAATCGTTCCGGATGGTGATGCATTAATTCGAATTGAAAAAACATTTCAAATTCTAATTAACTGCATAGTTCGCTTAATTTACTGTCGGTAAATACACGTATAAAGAGAGGTGATAAGAATAAGTCAATTTCTTTCTTAAATTATAACATTTCTTTTTTGAAGAAAGAAAACTGGTAATTTTTTTAAATGTTTGAGGTAAATTCATTGATTTTATTTTTTTTCATTTGTTATTTAGCGCGAAGTATCTTAAAGAATGTGTAAATAAGTGTACTAATAACTGTTTGTTAATTAAATATTTAAATTTTGAATTTCATTTGATTTATTTTAACTGAATTAATCTTGCGAATAAACTCATTGTTTCTTTTTAGATCAGACAAACGAAGAGCGGAAGGTCTAAATAATCAATTCTTACAGACTAGCGAGAGTTCGCCACATACTTTTCAAAAAGCATTCTGTATGTGTTTTAAATCTAGTTTAGTATCAATCAGGGCCATATGTAGAAGGGAGTGGCTGCGACATATTGACTGCATGGGTTAAATGGATTGAAATTCAATTTATCCAACAAAGCTTATTGAAATCTAACGGTATTTTTTTTTTTTTTAATTTTTAACAAAAGAAGACAAGGTCTCTCTGTTTCTCGGCATAACTCTTTAGTTCTTGATTGCTTTACTTTGTGAATTTTTAAAAAATAAAACAGTACTGCAATGTTCGCATAATGTTTACTTCAAAAAGAAAATAATAAATAAAATAAAAAGGGCACGAGTAGTAGTCGATTAAATAAAAATTTGGATTCAAGTATCATAAAAATTAAAATTGTTAGTCGGATAATGTATATGAGAGAAATATTTTAAATTTAATGTTCTATGTGAAATTATTTATTTAACTATACTTATTTATTTTCAAATTTACATTCCCATGACAACGCATTGTCATTGATAATATGTCAAATTCGTTTTCCTCATTAGAATCTACGTTTTAATATTTGAAGTCACTCGCGTTCCCATGGCTTCTTTCAATTTTAAAATTTGCATGTTTCGTATTTTTTCTACACCCGAATTATAAAAAAAAAAAAAAACAGAGATTAAAAACAAAAATTAAGTGGACTTTTTTTGATTTTTGTCTCGCAACTAGAGACGTATATTTTCAAAATTTAAGGCAAATAAATTTAAAAATTTCAGAGGTCTGAAGATTAATTATTTGAAAAAAGTGAATTACTCTTTTGTACTTTTTAATGTAGTTTTAAATTAGGTATTGAAGTAGAGAATGAATGTACATTTTAATGAATAATGAATGTGTAAATTGTTTCTTAAATTGTTAGCAGCACGACAGATCTTGTCGCTTTGTTACATTTTCTTTACTTGTTTTGATTCTCTTCTCCATTCTTTAACATTTTCATACACGTTTAAACTGACAGTGATCTGGTTTCAGTTAAAGAGTGCATATCATTTATATTACACAAAGAAATTGGCATGCTTATAGACAGTTATGTTTCTTGATTTTTTAAAATTTGTATTAAAAAACATAAAATTGTTAAAAATTTTAATTTGGTATTTTCCTTAGCCCGATCTAATTTTATTAACAGAATTTTTGTTTAAATACATACTTTAAAACCGTTTAGAAAATACTTAATTATTTTACCAAAAAAGTGCAAAAGATATATGTATAGATGATACTAATTTTTTAAATTTATATTATTGATCATTCCTCGAATATTTCTATTTTATGAAAGCGTTCTTAATATGGTGATGCGTAGTCGAAGCAAATGCATAATTTTTTTTCACATATGACTCTGCATTTGATTAATCAGAAGCAATCAAAAATTCATAAATTTCGATTCATTTAAATAGAATCGTTATAAAAAATAATATATTGTTTGTGCAATGTTTAGGTATAATAAAAAGATACATTTTAAAAGTATCGTGTAAATTTAGAATAATCCCGCCGGAGTTAAAAATTAAAATTAATGTAAAATGAAAACGTCTAAATAAGAAATACGCGACTGTTATATTTCTCTTTTATTTCAAAAATTAACAGGTATTGACGGTATAAGTACGAATTTTAGTTTCAGAAAATGTTATTTCTACAATTGAGGAGTACGAAAATACTTTTTTTTTTTTCTTCCTTTATTTTCGCTAATTTATAACTAGCCTAGTTGTTGGCTATCATCAAACAAATGGTCTCTTGCATGTTTATATGTGGCCCTACTTTTTTTCAAACTAAGTCTTGAATCTTAGTTTTCTTCAATCGTCTCGTAACTGATGTATCTGAAAGAGCAGTTGCCAACTCGTTGCAATGTCTACGTAATCGCGCCAGATGCTTCTGAGCTCGTTCTCCAATAACTTCATCAACCGTGGAAATTGTCAGGTCTCTATGGATCAGTTCGTTCGTAACATACCATGTCATCCGATATATCATTCGAAATGTTTTATTTTGAAATCGTTGTATAGTCAGTCTATTAGTTTTCTTTGGACATCCCCAAAGCGACGCTGCATAGCTCTACATTGGTTTAAATACCATTTTGTACATTAAAATTTTGTTCTTTAGAGATAGCTGCGATTGGAGTCCTATAAGCCAATATAGTTTTTTCAGCGTCTGGTCCAGCTCCTTTTTTTTCCTCTTGCACATGAAGTTTCTAATTAAGGGTTCGGTCTAAGTGTACTGTCCAAGATATTTTACATTTCTTTTCGGAACCATGTTTTTTCCTAAAAATATCTGATTGTTATTCGAAAATGACACATGTACACACTTATCTGGGTTTATTTCCAATTTCCATGTCTTTGAACATTTCAGAATGGCGTTTAGTTTTTTTTTTTTATAATCAATGACAAAATTTTTGTTTGATAATCGTAGCATCAGTAAATGTGGCCATTTGTACATTTTCCTTCAGAGATCCTAATACGCTTCTCTGTTGTAGGACTCCAACATTAATAAGATACATTTCTGAGCATTCTTCATTATGCTGGACTTGAAATTGTCGGTCAGTTAAATAAAATTTTAACAATAGGTAATATTTTTCAGGGACAGCCGTTTTAATTTTATATACTCGTAATAGGCCTTCATGCCATATTTTATCGAATGCTTTAGTAATATCTATAAACAGTGCTTCATTATATTTTTTGTTTTTAATTCCCTCTTCGATTATTTTTATAACTTTGTATTCTTGCTGTTCTGTAGAGAGTGGGCCTTCCTAAAGCCAAACTGATGCTGTGGAATTATTATTTTTTTCTCAAATATTAGATATTCATTTTTCTAGAAGCTTAACAGGCAATAGCGAAATGGGACGATATGACGAGGCATTAGTGCCATCATTTCCAGGCTTTAATATCATAATTATTTGGGAGAACTTCTATTGAGCTGGAAAGTACGAAATTCTCAAGACAGCATTAAATATATAAGTTAGTGACGTTATCAGAATTTTTGGTAATTCTTTCAACATTTTTACTGCGACTACATAAAATCCCGGAGCTTTTTTATTATTTAATAGTTTTATGCATTTTTTTTTCACCTCTACGGAGGAAAACATTTTCATTTTAGCATTTTTTTTCATCTACTTTGGGGTCCAGTTAACGTATTCGTTGGTATTATTCACTCTTAGTAAAAGTATTCGTAATCGGTTTTTCACTTTTGGCCCATTGGCCGTTTTCTTGTTTTAATGGCCGATTAGATCTGGTTGGTCTATTTATATTCTTCACTCTCTCCCACAAATTGTAGCCTGTTTCTTGAGTTGGTGATAAATTAGCAACGCACTTATAAAAAGTTTCGTTTTTTAGTTTATTTAGTGCATTTTTAACTCTTTTTGTTAGTATATTTAATTGTATGAAAATACTAAATGCATAACTGGGGTTGCCTTTTATTCAGAGGGGATGTTTATCGAAATTCGACTCTGTTTTTCAACAAAAATACAATAAATGTTCAACTGAAACTGAAGTTTCATTCATTACAAATAAATTTACCGGCAGTAACCGATAAGAAAAAATATTTTCCTATTAAATAAAATCACCATAATGCAGAAATTTCAATCTGATTTCTTCTACTTGCAGAGTATTTTTCTCAATAATAACGTAAAGTTATATACTTACGCACACAAAAAAAAAAAAAATGTGTATGGTAGATTTAATAAAAAGCAAAAAATTTTTTACGACACTGAGGTTAAACAAAATAAAAAAAACTCACGTTAATGTTAGATTGTTTTTATCTTAACTTGCAAATTAAGTGTATTCGTGAATATTTAAAACTAAAAAATTAATGTAGAAAGTATTCGGTATATTTTAGTTGTTCAAAATTTATTTACGTTTTTCTTCGATTTATTTTCTTGAAAAATTAAATTTGATAAAAAAATGTAACACAACGATGAGGCACTTTTATTTTGAACAGTCTGTGTAATGAATGTAAATTTTCATTTTAAGTGAAAACATGAAGTAATCTTTAGAAATTAATAATTATGAAGTTTTGATATATCTTATAACAAGAAAAAGGAAACATTTAAGGTAAAATAAGTAGAAAAAATTATTTGAAACAATAAATATTGCCGAAAAAATATTGAAATATTAAGTTATACATTGCTTCCGATGAGCACGAATTTTCTCGAAAATAATATTTGTTTACGAAAGCAGAAGGAAAATTTTATCGAAATAAAACTAAAACGTAAAAAACGAACAAATAAAAAGTTTTCCTTAAGAATTAATTCAGATGATTTAAGTGAGAATGATGAAAATTGTTAGAATTATAACATATAATTCAATAAAATCTGAAACATTCTCATCACGTAATGATTATCCTTTTTTTTTAACCGAATTAATAAAATAAGACAAGTAAGGAATGTAGAAAGTTAATTTTATCATCTTGCGAAGGAAAAAGTAACGTTACAATATTTAAAACCACATAAAAATTGTTTGTAAAATTGAAAAGTAATGGCATAAGTAACAAAAATAACTGTTCATTCTATAAACTCCGATATATAAATTGCTTCATCTAGTACATTTTTTGAACCATAGTTCTCGTTGAATCTGTATTTTTGTAGAAAATACAGTACGAAAAATAAGTATGCGAAGCAAGACAAGTGACAACGGTTTTTTGTTGATTTTTCGTTACTGATCGTCTACGTATTGTCCTACATACATATACATATATGTATATATATATATATATATATTTTTTTTTTTGAAAATACAATTTGTCAACAAATGATTTATTACAGCTGTAAACGAAAAAAAAAACCTATAAATGTAATTACATTTTTCAAACACACTAAATTATTACTAAAATATTAAACACGGTTTCTTATTGTTACTTATTTCCATGAATGTGGTTCACACAAAAAGCGTAACTGTAGTGCAATAGGTGTGGATCGATCATGATCGACAATTCAGCCTTAGATAATAAATCGTTCAAATAAATTAAATGCCGATAACATCCACGAACACCGTATCGCGCACAATATTCATCTAAAACAAATATTTGGCCTGGACTAAACCAACCCTAAACAAAAGAAGATATTGTATTAATTTATATACTAGCTTTTAATTTATAACCAAAAATGATCGATAAAACGAATTATGAAATAAATGGATAGAATTTTCGTATTGAAATTGGGATGCAACATTGTTTATACCGTCATTTTTTAATTCATAGTGAAGAAATCCATTTAAAAGACCAGAAAGCCACTGCGGTGTATTAGTAACTCGCGTACTAATCACAAAAGATACTCAAATTAAATTCTACGCTAAAAAGATTTCAGTATTTTGGAAATAAAATTTTATGTTATGTAAAAATTATACATCTTGATAAAATAAGTAATGATTATAAGATGAAAACACAAAAAGTAAGTTTTATGTTGGACATTACATTTTTAAAGATCGTCAAATAATCCATTACCTGCACTAGTAAAGGATAAATGGTGCCAGAAAATAAGAAAATACGTATAGGAAAAGTTGAAGCGGCATTCAAGTGAAAGCTGAAGGAACTCACAATTTTAACAAACGTACTGGTTTATAATAGCTCTACTTAAAAATTAATCTTTTTTCAAACTAATCGATTTGTAAAATTTTTATATTTCATAAATTATATGGAACACTTTTAATAAAACACGAGTAATTTGTCGAAAATACTACCACCAGTAGTAAAGATGAGGAGTAATTTTGGCGGTTAAAATTATTCATCAAATAAATGTTTCTGTATTATTTTCCATTCGGGAAATAAAATTTTGCAAATGTTAAAATGAAACTTAGTAGCCGAGGGAATCGTAAAAAAACGCGATAAAATTTTTATTGCGTATATATTTACCTGGAACTTTTAAAATGAATAAAAATTATTAATAAACATGTTCATTCTATATTGTTTTCCTTTTTAATTAGTGCAATCAGTAAAAATATAAAGGTAAAAATAATATATAGAACAAAAATAGGTTCACCTTTGTATTCATAAACATTTTATCATAAGTAACAGAACCCAGTATAATTTAATAAATTATGTACAACATATAAACTATATTATATTCGATTAAAATAGTTATACATTTGTTAGAACTTGTTTAACCCATGTTTAAATATTTTATAAAAAAAAAAAAATAAAATAATCGGTTAATCAATTATATCAAAAATGGTGAAAAATTAATTGACTAACAGAGTCTGGCCGTAATGTTTAGAAATTAACCGGCATTTAAATTAACAGAATTTGTGATTACAATTTCACGGTTCTCTTTTTTGTATTGTTTTTTCCACTATCATATGATAGCTGTAATTAGTTGTTTGATTATCTTATGTGAATTATAAATATCCGATGTGATCATATTGAAATCATAAAGATTGATATTAAACCTAAAATTTTCCTATGTTATTATACATTAAATTTCTTGTCGAATTAGGAAATACAATTGTTTTAATGTAATAACTATAATAAATTAACGATTTTCAAAGTGGCATAAAGAACAGTAATATTGGAGCAGACAGATATAACTGCTACAGTGATACAGTGCAAGGCATTATCTAATGGCAACACCGTACACTACGATTGAAATTTTCGTTCATTTTACATTTCCGCTCCTTGAGGAGTTATTATTTAATAGATAACGTACCAATTCTATAGTAGAATGTAGTCAACTCTAGATCAGGTCTGCACATGTCGACCTTGTGGATTCTAGCTAGTTGAGAATGTTACAATTCGCCTTTCAAACGAAAACATAACTGATTTTCATATTTTGGCTTGGGAATTGTTATTAACTGTATGAAGTTGATTTAGGAATTAACAAAATTTTTCCAAAAAAAACCAATTACGTTATGAAGTAGTCGGTAATACTGAGTTAAAATTATTTCATAATTATCATCTAACGAAATGTGATGCATAGGGATGGATCGTGAATTCGTGGAGCCCTGGGCTAATGCTACTTAGGGACCTATCTAACTACTCAACTAATTGCTATTTTATCAAAAAAACTGTTTTCTATAGTGATGTTAGGTATATAGTATAAGAAACAAATAGGACAATAAAATATTTTATTTATTTAATATAACTTAGTGTTTGTGTATACAAACAGCAACTCTACGACATTATTGCAAAATAAATTGACAGGTTATATGTAGTTATGTTTAGATAAATTATAAAGCAACCTTTCTAAATTTTTGCGCTGCGAATTCCTTTATTTGCTCATCACATTATAAGTCCTTTGTTAAATCACGATTTATGGAAAGAACTGATAAATTATTTAGTCGATAGTTCGACATTGTTGTTCTATATTTGTTTTCTATGTACGACATCCTGGAGAAAGACTTATCTGAAAATTTTGAAGTAATGCGTCTCTGGTTTATGTTACTGTAGTCTGTTTGCACACTAGTACTGAATTTTTTAGCCTTCTCTTCGTATTCCTTTAGCTTCTGATCTGATTGGTACCGTATGTTGTTCAAGAACTCTTTTAATGACACAATTAACTTGTTGCCTTCACAAATGTCTAAATCAGGGCTCTGTTTTTTTTTATTAACTAAATTAAATATCTCCAAAATTTCTTTCCAAAAAATAATCAAAATTGCGGTATCGAGTTTCGCCAGTTTATTAAATAAATTTCTGCCCCTTTTCGGGAATCAACTTTCTCATCCTTATTTTCGCTGACATTTTTGAAAATTTTTATAATATCATCATAATTATTTTTTAAAACTTTGACAGCATCATAGTGACAAGACCATCTGGTTTGGCTCAAACTTTTTAACGTAAATGTTAGTTTTGTTTCACGATTTAACGGTTCCCATCTATGGGTCGAAGCAGAAACGAAAACGTATATTTTTTACACTACTCTAAAAAAGATCACAATTTCGGTTGCAACCTTAACAGATTCTTCACCAACTAGGTAAAGGGAATGCGCAGCTCATGGCGCATAATCCGCGGATTTATTTTTTTGTTTTTATACTATTGTAGTTAACTTTCCATATTAGCAGCGTTGTCATAAGACTGCCCCCTACAAGTATCCAGCAGTAGTTCATTTGTTTCTAAAAAGTCTTGTAGAATATTAAATAAATGTAAGCCAGTATGATTTCTAATTGTAATGATACAAATCTTTCATACACTTCTCCCCGAAAACAGTATCGTAATGCAATAGCAAGTTGGTCATTGTGAGACAAATCTGGGGTTGAATCCATCACTGTTGAATAATACTTTGTGTCGTTATTTATTTGAGTTATAATTTGTTTGATTATCTGTTTGCCTATAATCTCAATTACTTCCTCATATACTGTTTTTGATAAGTACGATTTATCGGGTTTGGTCGCAGCTCTTGTTGTTTAATATGTTCACGAATGAATGGGTGTCGAACTCTGCCAATAGCTCCAGAGCACCCATAAAATTACCATTATGTGAAGAACCAAATACTTCCTCGGAACCTCTAAATGCTAAGCCCCTTGTACTCAAAAATTTTACCACTGTAATAACCCGTTTTAGGACATTGTGATAATATTCTGTTTCTTTCCTTAATTGCTCCTGAAGCTGCTTGTCTAAAACAGACTTATTTTCTTTTCGTGTCAATCACACTAACATTAAATTCTTATGTTCATTAGAATTTTCGCGATTTTCTAAACAAGTTCCTATATATTTCCAATCAGAAAAACCGGTTATGTATTGAGAAGGGGTTTTAGAAAAAAGTTTGTAAGCCAAACAAAAAACAGTATCAACCCCGGTTGAATAACATAACCAAGATCTTTCCAGTAATTGGACATTTTTCGTTTTCTTAATGAAATAATTATTTGAAAATGATCTGTTTTGTTCTTTGTATTTTTTTATTGAACCTGTATATTTATTTTTCGGATTTTTATTTTGAAAGTCGGTCATTTCATGTGAGAGGATGTCATTAATAAAGTCATTATTTAGCAATACTGGCTACAAGCCCACATCAACATATTTCTCAAACTCAAATTCAATATTTTCTAAATTTCTTTCTGACACGGTATTACCGTCCTCTTGATGAACACCATTATTGTTCACAGAGGGTTGCTGGTAGTCAAAATCTTGCACATTTTTATCACCTGCATTTTTTTCTGGTTTTGTGATTTTCTGCTCCCTTCGGTTAGATTCTCTTCGGATAAGATCCCTTCCTTTTTCCTTGTTAATGGATTTGTAGCTATTTCATTCATGTTTTTATGTTCTAATTTTAAAAAAGTTTCAATTTTTGCACATTTATTTATTTTTTTTTCTCGATCTAATTGTAATTTTTGGTTTTCAGCTCCACTTTTATATTTTCTGGCGGACATATTGTAAAATAAGAGTTTTGATATTTTTCTGAAAAAAAAAAGCGATTAAAAGTTCATTTAGTACTGAAAAATAAAATAAAAACAAAAAAATTATGATTTATAATTATTTTTATTTACCTAGTATATATATATATGTATATATGTAATATGTATTATATTGATTTTGAAAAATATTTTATCACAGTTTGGTTAAATGTCAACCGTTTAAAATAGATTCTGAAGCAGGATGTCATATATTACGTAAAAATAATTTTGAAAAATTAGAGTTAAATATATCTCTGAATTTTAATTTTAGATATTATACTTCACAATATCGATCGTCTATTGTTTTCAATGAGGACTGGGGGCCCTTTGTAGCCACGGGGCCCTGGGCTGCAGCCCAAAAAGCCCTTAGGTAGATCCGCCCCTCTCCGTGTTGTCAGAATAAATTTGCCAAAGAAAACCTGTACAGTTTAATCGAATGTAGCTTGATTTTGAGTATAAGTTTGCAGCAATGGTAATCGAACGAAAAGATTTCAACTGAGCGCCATCAATTGGCAATTTAGTGATTTCTTTATTATGACGATATAAAATCATATTATGAAAAGAAATATTCTAAAAATATTACACGTGAATCCTGCTATTTATAATACTGTTTGGAATAAAAATGACATTATTGAAATACAAAGCAATGTGTAACGGAAAATTTTCTGTTAAACTATTGTTTGACAGAGATGTAATCGTTAATTTTTTGTTATTTGTTTATTATAGTACATTTAAAAATCATTTTTTTTTTTTCGATTTAATTCCTCGAAGTATTGTAAGCGCAAAAATACAGTTCCTTGCACATGAAAATATTAAAAAGAACTGAATGAAATTTGATATGCTAACAATGGTTATAAATTGGCGTTGAAAAATTTGATTATATATTGTTGCTTTGCTTAAATAAAAGTTTTGAAAAATGGAGGATTTCTTTACGTGTGGTGTAGAGCTGCAGTCATTTTGCGTTCGATTACTAACCCTGCAAACTTATACTCAAAATCAGGTTACTTTCGATAAAGCACCTGTACAATAGAAAAATCGATTCAATGCTGCTGGTAATGAATCAGTTATCAAGCCTGATTCTATCTCGATGTAATCATTTTGATGGAAAGGGCGAACAAGAAATGGTGACTATAATTTTATAATTTTCATAGAATAATGGCTTTTGTTTATTTTACTTTAAACGAGTCAGCGAATTCGGCGCCAACACTGGTAAATGGACAGGTGACTAATATTCATTCTGATGCGGTAAATTATAGCCATTATTTGAAAAGTAGTTATTTTAATCTTTCAGCAATTGATAAAAATATCTCTTTTGAACTGAAATACTGATAAATGATTTTCAATTTTTATAAATATGAAAACAAAATCCTAATAGATCTAATTTTCATGTAGTATTACAGGAAATTTTGTATCGTATAAATAGTTAGATATGCTTAAACAGTCTTTTACGTGCATTACGTTTTTTTTCATCTAAAAGTTGATTTAACGATAATCAATTACCGTTAAATCTAACCAACAAATTATTTAAAAACGTCTCTATTTTTGTACAGAAACACATTTAAGACACCTTTAACGTTTATATAAATGAGTCCACCGACAGTGATCTATTTTCCTAATTTTGATTTAGTGCACTTAGCGTTATTGACAAATTAAAACAATTAACCTGTAACATCTAACAATTTACAATACAACCAATAGCGAAATAATCGGAAAGGTTGCACTGTGAATTTTCTTAATGTAGTTGTGTGTGTTGTTGGATTAACAATGGCTTAATTTGTCTGATTAATAGCTATGATTTAATTAAATTTTATCAGCATTGTGCGAATCGATCAACTCAAATAGTTCTTGTTAATTACATGCAGATTTTGTTAACGGGGTAAATGCACTTTTAATAATAAATCACACATTTAAACTGCTGCTTTTTCTTACAGCCTTACTATAATAGTTTCGGCTCCGGTTAGTAGATTTCTTGCGTAGAATTTTGATCATATCGCTTTGGCTATTGCCGGAGATGGATGGTGTTGAAACATTTTGAATTTTGATGAAAAATTTTGTCATTGTAAGAAATTATATCAAAATAGTTTCATAGGTTATAACTTTTAAGCGATAATGAACTATTTAAATTATTTTCACTGTTTTTATAATAAACATTACATGCGTGTCAGTCTTTCAGATCAATAAAAATATATTGAAACATTTTCGTTATATCTGCTTTAAATATTATTTTATAATTTCAGAACGATATTAATATATGTCAAACAATTTCAGTTGAATTATCTGTCTGACTACTAACGTTTAATTTGGTAAATAGCCAGACTTGTTTTTTTTCTGAAGGGTTAAATACTGCATGTAATTTTATCATTGTACTGAATGAGTATAAAACATATGGCATGGCGTGTATTGGATTTTTTAAATTAAATAATTTCTATATGCCCAGAAATATGATACTCATTTAAAAAGTTATGGTATAATTTTTGAATTCTGAGAATGTAAAAATATATTTCTGTAAGTATTAATTATTTTGGTATGATCGAGATTTTGAAAGACATTGGCATAAAAAAATGTCCATAACAAGTTGAACGACGCTATCATGAAAAAATACTGAACGCATTTTTCATGCTCCGATAACATTAACTTTTGGACCTCGATCGATTCTATTTCCTAAAGTTTTTTAATTTGTAAATTAATATCAGTTATCAATCGACATAATATTTTGGCAATCGAGGATGGTTTTTGAACAGAACAGAAGTGACTGATTCAAACTGCGATCTTTCAGAATAAGTTTCATTGATAAAAGTTTCTTTACCAAGTAGGTATAAATTAATTAACTCTGATTGCTAAACAGATTTCATTAGAATCTAAGTTTGAATTTTCAAATGAAAAATCACATAATTTTTCCAATAATAACAATAACAACGGTTTGTTTATATGATGCAGGATTTTTGATACAATATCCACATTAAAAATTAATCAGAAATCCTTTAACACTAAGATTTTACCATTAACCGTGGCTAATACTCCAACTGAAAATTATTAGAGGTAATACTATCGATAGACAAATGATTTTTCTTTTTTTTGGATATTGAAATTCAATTTTTTTTAAATAGAATGATATAAAAACTAAATTTTTTCAGAGAAAGTTTCAGGATGTGCTCAGGCTTTTACCAGATGTGAATTGACAATTATGTAAATAACAACGCTGGTAATAGAAAAAAAAAAAAAGTAGAATTACTTATAGTTGTTTAAGAAACTTTATAGACTGCTCTAATTCTGTAGTCTCAGTCATTTGGTTGAACATTGTTTTTGACTCATGTTTTTTTTGTTCTTAACGACGCAGTATTATATTATGCAATTTGCCAAATTTTTTGCATTTTTGTACTTTGACTCGCTCGTTTTATGTAACGGTTTTAAAAAACTTAGTTACCATAATCCGGTATGAATCGATCAGCTCATCCAATTCTGCCAATCGTTTTTCACCAAATACTGTAATATGATTACCAGGAACAAGATAGGGATTTTAATTGTTGATGACGAAACAATCAAGGATGACTGCTTACTTGGTTTATCAAACATTTTGCTTGTGTAAAATTTAAATTTCAATTTTTCTGATTTCTCTGGTTAGCGTTCGTTTTTTTTTTTTTTTTTTTTTTTTGGCTCGAACAAATACAGTTTATTTGGCCAAACGTTCGATTTTCAGTTTGTTTTGCATACGATTGCAATGTCTCATACATGAACACTGTGTAGTGCGAAGAAATTGATGTAGGTTCAGTAATATTGTGCGCATCGGGGCATCCTTATTCAATCTCTCCCATTCACGTAGAATCGAAGATTCCAATATCATTGTAACAACATTGCAGGTGGAAGTAGAAAACATTATCTCCCTTTAGATACAAATTGCAAACTTTTAATCTGCATAGAATTGAATTTTGTTTCATAAGTGATTTGCGTAATTTACTTTCATCCCGAATCGACTTTAACTCGTATACATTTTTAAAATGAGCGGTAGTAACAATTTTCGTTTATTGTAACTGTTTTTAACTTTGGTCCGAACTTCAGAATAAACAGCCTTAAGTAAAATAATGTACCGGACATTAACTTTTTCATGGCACCTTTTAACGCCAATTTCAAATGATATAATTTTTAAGTTCAAATTGTTCATTCGGATGACTCATTTTTTCAAATGCACTGCAATAAAAGATGTGTATTATTTTTTTTGATAAAGAATAAATTGATTAAAGTCGAGCCGCCGTTACATTTCTCTAGAATTCAGAGTTGACTCGTTTATATTATTAAACTGATTGACTTTTTAACGTTCGCCGAACTCTGCAAGTCAGAATTCTTCTTTATCGGCACGTGTTTTTAACTCGTAAATTAAAAAAAAAAAAATTGACTCTTTGCGTTCATGTAAGTCGGCCCGGAATTTCCCGTCTCCAGTCCTTTCGAAAAGCGTTGAGATCATATCGCATTATAAACTTCGTTAATTTGGATGACGGTTAGCATTATAAATGTTTTTATCCTTCGTTTTCCAAAGGCAGAATTTTCAAGAAAAGTTATTGTTCGCTTTGAAAAATAATATATTAACAAATATTAAGTATAAATACAGTATACTAAACAGATTTGTTCAAATTCTTGTCTGTTTCTCTCCATAAAAGCTAGTGAAGGCTAATTATGATGAATTTTTCTTTTTACTAATATTAAAGTGAATGCTAATAATGTTCCTGTCGGAATTATTAGGCTTTTGGCGCAGTAACAAAAGCGAACGCTTAAAAATCACTTTTAATTAAATTTAACAGAAAATTAAATTGCTCGTAATTTGTTTTAAAATATTCCTTAAATTTAATATAAACTGGATTTAGATGATTAATGACTCGCGAGAGTACTTAAATTAAGCTGGTTTTAAGATATCAGATTTATTGATACGACTGATAACAAATTTTAACATATTCTTCACATTCGCTTCTTTTAAATAACAATGTGGAAATGCTCAATTTTTTAACAATGCTCATCTTTAAATATTAATAGAAAAATTACCACACTTTGAAATGATTAAAAGAAGACGAAAAAAAATATTTTTCCGATAATTCTGCTAATTTAACGTTTTAAATAGATAACAGTGAACGTAAACAATAAGACCCTAGTTTCTCGTTTACACATTCGTTCAAACTATGTTTTACGCGATAGTCAGTTTATTTGTAAGAAATTGAATTACGAATAATTTCGTTTTTACGGTTGTAATGTTTTAATGTAACAATTTAATAAATCATCAAACGCGCAATAACTGATTGAAGAGGTTGTTTAAATTAAATTGCAAGTTTTAATTATCTATTTTTAATAAAAGAAATATATATTTATTATTATTAAAAAAATATTAACACGCACTAACCAAAGAACTGAAAGGATCAGTAAGGCGGTGTTCTAGGGTGGCTGATAACAACAGTTTAAACAAAATGTTGTGATCATCTTTGCACGGATCAGCTGATATAATTTCTTCCATCCCATGTTTACGAGCTCGATCAGCGTCTACGTTCATTTGACAACAGTAAATAAGAAATTAATAACTTCAGTTAAGGTCGGATATAAATGATTAGAAAATAAAAAAGTTTTTGTATGATTATTATTAACGTAATATAGGTCTATTCGAACTTAATGCAATTCTGTAACTAATTCAAAAATTAATGAAAGTATGAAAGTCTAAACAAATATTGAACCCGAGGAAATTAATAGAGTTTACACGAAATTAATAAATAAAGAAAGAAAGACATTGTTAACTAACAGAATTTTTAAAGAATTCTGAGAATTATGGGCGTACCCAGTATGCGGTAAGGAAGGGCAACGCCCCCCCCCTTGACAAATAAAATGCAAATTTTAGTTGGACACGTAAAATAATTATGTATAATGGTAATCCTCTTTAAAAAAAAAAAGAAGTATGATACGGACAAAATTATATTATTTAATAAGATTTTAATGAGTGATATTAAAGAAACATAATTGTCATTTTTTCAAAAATTATTTATATTTTATTGCAATATTAAGTTTCATTTTTATACTGTCAGTATATTTTAAGATATTTAGTTAATTAATGCAATGGCATCTCTTTATATTCATATTTTTTAAAATGTTTAATGTTAAATGTTTTCGTAATAATTAATATTTATGTTTATATCCTAATAAGTACATAACCTTTATAGATATTGTTATTAAATACGTTAAAATGGAGTACAGAAAATTTACATATGCGCCTGTACGATTGTGTATAGTGGAACTTATAATAAAATTGGCCCCCCTTGAAAAAATTTCTAGGTATGCTCATATATATGTAAATATGGTAGCGCGGTAGTCTAGTGCTTAAGGTGCTTGACTACTAAATCAGAGGTGTCATAGGTTATCGAGATTTGTCTCGTTCTGGATCCAAGTCGCTGCCAGGTTTACTGAGCTCGGAATAATTGACTACCAGAGAAATCTGGGAAAAGAGTATGGGACCTACTTTACCTTTTTTTACATATATATTAATATGGCGCAACTGGGTTTCAAAATTCAAAATTATTTGTTTGTTGCGTCGAATGATACATGCGACGCTATCTCTTGGCTAATTTGTAGAAGGAATTAATATACATGTGGCGAATATCGGTATCGGATTTTATCATGATCGTAAAGTTCATTGCATTACTTGGTCTTGTATGATTGTTGGCGATTGAACTGTTCGATAGAGTTCAATTAATTCCCTATATTTGGAGGTGATAGGTGTGTGTCCGTCTTCATGTGTGTGCATATTCATTTTGAAAAATTGCGTGTTGTTCGGTTAGCAGAACTATCTATTAGCTATGGTGGTGCAGGTGCTACGCACACAACCAAAACCGTGTGTTGCGTTGGGACGCCGAGCGGCAAAGGACTTCTGTAATTGTCCGTTACCAGGGAAGAGAATCGGCGATATAATTGTTGTTCTAACCGCCGATTAAGAGATATATTATTGTCTTAATGGTAGTCATCGCTGAATAATCGGTGTTTCGTCGTTAAGCGAGTCGCCGTTTACGGTTTGTAACGGATTGTTGTGAGAATCTAGTCGATCTTCCTTATCCGATTGCGATTGAATTAAGCTGGAGTAGATTTCGTGTGAATATACGTGTTTATTTACTGTCAGAAGATCTTTAATTCCGTTATTTAGAACACTGGACGGTGTCGTAGTGACACTTCTTCGGCATGAGACCCGCGTTTGCGCGCGGACATGAAAAATAATCTTTTCGCGTTTTTGTTTACCTTTTCTTTTAAACGAAAACCAAAAAGGGAAGAGAAAACCTTAACGCATTAAAAACTGAACGCGATTAGTGTGACTTGAGTCATCCAATAAATCCGGGGCGTCATATCCTCCGAACCCCGGATTCGGAACCCAAACAGGGGTAGTTGAAATTCGTTTTAGGAACCCCAGAATTCAGAATTCGCAGAATTTATTACATAGGCACCCGAACTGTCGCATTTATTACATTAGATTTTCGGAACGATAATTTGTCAGAATTTATTACACTGGCTCGCTCCCGGAACAGCGAATAGTTGAATTTGTTACATTGGCTTCCGTAATAGGGACCTGACAGAATTTGTTACAATATATAATATATATTATCGGCAACATATTTCTTAGCCTGATCATCAACATTTTTTTCTATCACAAAAATTTGTCACGAAACGTGACATGCTGTATATAAATGGACTGCTAGGAAATGATGGCAACTTCATTCTTTTATCGGAAGACAAAGTACCGATAAAATAAATTGCTCGACGTTGTCAATTTTCTCATTCTATACGAAGCATAGAAGTGATAGAGCTGTGGTTCGGGGGAGTTTCTAAAAGGGTTCAAGGCACGAAACCCTTAAGAGGACGAAGGACCGAGTTTATATATATTTTATCATTATTTTTCCTGTTTTTCTTTTTCTGCGTTAAATTTTTTGAACTTTTATAGTTTCACAATATAATTTGAGAAGTAATTTTATCACACAAGGGGAGAGGAAGTCGAAAATTTTCTCCACTTGATCTTTTATTAGTAAAGTATAACAAAAATAACACTTAAAAAGTTAATAAATATTTTTTTGTTTTTGTTACTTTAGCGGATGCCATCACTTTGGATTTTCATTACTGGAAGGATGGCTCTATGTAATGTCCGATATTATGATTTTTTAGTAAAGTGTTTTTATTAATTTGATGTAAGATCATTTGGATTGGGTTCAATGAGGGTCGTTTGGTTTTTTAAAATATTTTTCTAAAGGCAAACGATTTTCGGCGATATTAAAAATTAAAGGAAATAGATTAAACTCCCCCCCCTTTTTATTTTTTATTTTATAAAGTGTCTTTTTAGAGACTTTTTTTAAATTTATTTTTATGAACCATTTTTAACATTTACACGATTATTAGGTCTAATGACGGTTAAAGTTTAAATGATGTAACCTAAGTTATTTTCCTTTAAGAAATCCGGAGTTGATTTTATCGTCCCAGGTGAGTACGATAAAGCTGTATTCAAGCTAGATATTCTATGTTTACTTCGAGTAACCTGTAGCCTATTGCACTCAAGGAAAATGTGTTGAACAGTGGGATATACTTACTTTATATACAAAGGGGGCAAGAGAAGGTTAATTAGCACTGTGTAAGAACTGGTTTATAAAACAGCTTTGCGTGCCTCCGTCATAGTTGATTTACCAAAAACAACAGTCAGATCCATCTTTAATATTGGCCACTATGGACTGATGGACTCTTTAGCTATGTGTGAAGCGCAAGTTGTAGAGAGAGAGTCTTGACACTACCGCTGTTTAATAAAGGCCAATAAAACACTCAACACTAGTGGTGAGTCTGATGGAAAAGATAGGCTAGCGTACAGTACAGTGATAAATTTACCCTTTTCCAACTGGCGCCATCCTCATGATTTGATTTATCTGTGTACGTGAACAGCGATTTTTATCACTTCGACTACCTAATTGATGTGTATCAACAAGTGTAAAAAGTCAAAGCTGTCTGTATTTTTTGGCATCTATAGAAATAATGTGTTGTATAAAGCTTTGGAAATGCTCATAGTCAAAAAATGTTAACATTGACTTCTCTTCTTTATCCGTGTTTGTTTGCTGGGAAAATAAGAAGAAAGGATGCGGCGATGTATTCAGCACAATGGTGCATATTTCGAAAAAATTTCATAAAGCCTTCAGGGTTCAGTGGTTATACATTCTCATTTAAACAGCTACAGCTAAGAGGGAAATTGTCGCTTCGAACATGGTGGGAGCACTATCGGTGCCGGCAAATTTATAAGTAACTTTGCCGTATCGAAGCGAACTCTTAGTACTTTTGGGGCAGCCAGGGTAGATTATACAAAAACCTTTTTGACCGTTTAAACTACATTTCATACAAAGTGTTCCCGGAAATAATAATAATAATAATAATAATAATAACAATACTCGATTCGGTAAGATTAAATTAACATTGAATAAGGTGCGATTGTAAATTATAAAGAAACTAAAAGGCGATATATTATATTTAACAGAAATAAACAAACCTTGTTGCGTTTTACATAGTCCGGCTGATTTTGGTGTGCTCGTGATTGGAGGAATTGGTTTATGGGCTTGTCCTGTAGCTCTGTATAACGCCATGACCCATATGTGACATTCGCTTTCATCATCGCAAGCTAATAAAATGGTATCACTCTCTTTCACCGCGTTAAAGAAATGCTGCCCACCTTCCAGATCTAAGAAACAAAAATATACATTTTCAAAAAAAAACCTAGAAAAATTGAACGGCAACGTTTAAAGTGATTTCAAAATATTCTTAGCTGATAAACCGAAGCGCGGAAATTACCAATCCCTCCTCATGCCAAACTTTTGTTGTGATTAAAAAGATGAACCTTAACTTAGAAACGATAGGAGAAAATTTCGCAAATTCTTTGCCAGAAATCAAAAAAAAGAATTGAGTCGATTAATAATTTGTAGGCGATTGGAAAATTTCGACAGATTTACATATTACACTTTAGAGAAGTTCATTTTAATACGCAATAGGAGTTCAGCCAGGAGACTGCCTGTCATCAACGCGCGTCATACTGTTTATTTTAGTTAGTTTTTACATGGTTGCAGAACCTCAGGCACTCGAATGCTTCGTGAAGGCGGTCGACTATCGTAAATAACACATCAGGGAGGGGGTCAGCTTGTAATATGAGGTAGAGAATTTACGAAATACCATCATTAATGTCGAGAACAATTTGACTTCATCTGCGCGGATGCTGTAACAAACAATTGCTATTTGAAAATTGGCGACGATCTCCAACATTCAGTTTCTACAAGCTACATACTGACACTAGGGAAAACACAACTCCGGCGGCAGCCATTGATCATTTTGGCTCAGACAAAGTAAACGAACGTTGTCCGGGAATATCATCAGCTCTGCGTTAGGGACAGTATTCACATTGCCGGTGAGTTGTTCTGTATATACAGAGAGATATGCTTTACTTTCTTACAATGCTGAGTGCGATGTAAATGATTTTCAGATGATTGATCGCATCCTGAATTCCTTCACAGAACTCTTTCACGAGAGAAGGGAAAGAGATCAAGGTAGCTTCAGCAAGAGTAAGGGATTGAATGAAGAGGCTCTAGATGTTGACAGTTAGTAAACTTTTAATTTAGTATTAAGTTTTTGTTCCGTTACCAGTAGATGATACATGAGATAATTATAAATAAAAGCAACAAAAAACTGAACGTTTAAGGGACAACAAGGAATCCGCTGAGCACAATACTTAACCCAGGTAGATACAGAAGGTGTTGTTAATTACCACTAAAAAGAACAAGATGCGATAGAACTCTGATTTTAGATTTCGAATCTTGAGAACAGAAAAAAAAACACATTATAAAATTTTACCATCCTTCTAGCGATCAACAGCAATTACATTTCAAAACAATTGCGAACCGTTCGTATGCAATAGAAACAGCTGCTACTAAGGATGACTTCTCCTACAAATATAAAAAATTTAAAAAAATGGTACGTGGTTTTTAGCGCAACGTAAACATTTAAAACGGATCATACAACTTGTGCTACCTCTGAAGCGGATACAGAGTGCAGTAAAAAAATAAGGGAAAAATCGATCGAGAAAATCGACACAATTACAATGCTAAAATTCAGAAAAAAAATATTAAAAAAAAATTTATATAAAACAACTTCAGATAATTTCAAACAAGGTTTCAAATAAGCCATACAATTTTAAACATTTCAAGAGCTTGCAAGCTATAATTGCAGACTAATTTAACGCTTTAAAAAACGAATTACAACACAGGGAAATAACAAACGTTTTGTAATTATTGCACACATAAGGCTCTGTCAATGGACAGATTGGGTTATACTTTAGTTGCTTAAATTAGTTTCTGAAACATAATCGCTTTTTGCGGTATGAATGTGCATACCGGAACCGTGTACAACAAAAAAACCCCAAAAAACTCTTGACGGTGAACTTGTTAGGTACGTCGTTAAAAATTTATATAACGTTCATTCAACTATAAACATCAACACATAGCGGCGGCAGGAATGGTCAAGAGATTGACTGGCAACTAAAAAATTTTGAAAATTTTGAAAATTTTGAAAATTTTTTACTGTCACAGCGAGTATAAATTTTAAAAACTCCACATCATTCAATTTTTTGATATATATTAATTACAACGTAATTCTTAGGCTACCCCCCCCCCCATTAGAAAAAATGTCCCAATTTTATGCAACGCAAGATGTTCCACAATTTCGATGTAACGTTTGTTATATTTTATAGCATTTCTGTGATTATGTTATTATATTGATATGGACCGATTTAGAATTGCGTTGTAAATTTTGATCATTTTATACAAAGCATAGAAGAGAAAGAGATAGAAATGTAAACAAGGGAGGTCAAGGGGCACAGCCCTTTGCGGAGCCAAAATGGTCGAGTTACATATATATATATATATATATATATATATTCGAAAAAAGGCGGTATTGGTTGTAGTAACGTTGACAAAGGTGAGAAATAAATAGGTAAATTTTTATAAAAGCGAAAAATGCGGCCGTTATGGAGAAAAGTAGACAAATTTATCTTCTCTACAGAAATAATACTTCAACAACCCGTATTTATCACAATTTTTTACATTTTTCATTTTATTTTTTGCAATTAAAAAACTCTAGTTGATTGTCCGCTATTAATACTGACGATTACTTTTTGATTTTGATTTAGCCCATTGACTATCAAGTGTGGAAAATTTACTTTGTAAAACATGAAATTTTGGTAATAAAATTACAATCAGCGAAAAACTTGTTTTTATCGTAATTTGTAACTTTCATTAGAAATAAGAAATTTTTGACGTATTATAATAAAACATATTTATCAAAAACGAGGAAAGAAAGAAAAGTTCTTATTAAATAATGCTACAAATTTCAATGAAAAAGAGGAAACTTTAAATGATTATTTTTCTTTTCCCGTAACTTTGCAAGTCTGTTTGTTGTTTCTTTAAGTTGAGATCGCAGCGTGAATCCCATTAATCTTGTTACACTTATATCGTTGTTTGTAACTAAGTTTTAATGTGACAACGAGCAACGATGAAAATGTTCTTCAGTTAAAACCTCATTTGTTACGGGAGAACATTTCAAAAAGTTCTTGTAAATAGTCTTCATTGTAGCCTTTTTTTTTTTTTTTGCTTATATATAACTTCAGAATAAGCGAGTTATCCATCTTTCTGATATATATTATAATACACACACATATACATATATATATATATATATGTATAATTGCATGTAGGATACGTGTAGTCTCAAAACGCCAACGATCTACGAGGTCCTCGCAGATAACCTACCACCGGCTGTTGTATTTATGTGCATGACAATAATACGTTCCAAGAAATGTAACTGCTGACAAGGCAGCTTAAAAAGCAGAACTGATGTGGTTTGTTCGAAATACGCGAACCAACTTGTCAGACACATTTAATAACTCTTTTGGATCTTGCGGCAAGACAATTTTTTTTGTTTTTCGCTAATTTCTACCTAGCCTAGTCAGCCATCAAACAAATGATCTCTTGCATGTTCACACGTGTGCGGGAAATGATACTTTCATCGATGTTTTCTTGCCTATTTTTGTCAACCTACGTTTTGAGTTCTCTTCAACCCTCTTAAACCTGGTTTATCTAGATCAGTGGTTCCCAAACTTATTTGGTCTACCGCCCCCTTTCCAGAAAATATATTATTTAGCGCCGCCTGGAAATTATTTTTTTTAAAAATTTTAATAGCAATTAAACAAAAAGATGTATGTATTAATGTTTCCACCTTTTTCGTAAAATATAGTAAAGAAAGGTGTAAATTAGTAGAAACATTGATCTTTGAAATTATGAAACTATTTATTGAACTCAGAATATAAAGGTAATAGAAAATAAATGAAATCATTCGAAATCATCTTAATAAAAAAAATGAACCTGGTGTGCTGCTACCAATTTAGTAACTCTCGGCTCTATTTTCGTCAGCAGTAATCTTAAATCACCGCGATTGACTATTTGTAATCGGTTTATTTTTTTTTTGTTAATCAATTGGTTACCGCGCTGAATCCACGTTCCACTAAATATAATGAAGAAAATGTAATTAAGAACTTTTGAATTACAGCCCATATTTCAGGATAATTCGTAGGGATCTCCTTTTGCAGCCGGAATTGTCGGCAGCCGCTTTTGAATTTAAATTTAAATTCATCATTTGTAGTTACTTCCATCAGTTCTTCTTGTAACTGTCGAGATCCTCCTCCTGTGTTTGCACTTGAAAAAAAGTATCCGAAATCTAATCAGATATGTTAATTTTCAAAATATCATGAAATCGTCGATTAAAATCTGAATGGAGAGCGTCCACAATAAGAAACTATGTCTTCATCTTTTCTTTCTGCTCCTGATTAATTTGGGAACTAGCTGAATTCCCCTTGTCCAAAGTTTCGTTTGTACAGAAGAAGTTTTGTCACAAATGCAGAAATAACAGATTTTGTTTTTATTAAATTCATTTCATCACCTTGAAGCTGAAGATTGTTTTTATTAAATTTTTGAAACGAGTCTGTCAAGTAAGCGACGTCACACTTTTAGATTTAATTAAATTGAATCGTAAAGCATCATTTTTATCTTTCAAGAATTCCAGCACCGAGTTAAACAGTTTATAAAACCTATCTAAACAGTCACCCTTTGATAACCAACGAACTTTGTGTATAAAGAGTAGCAAACGATTAAACTCGTTCATCGTTTTCAATACAAAGCTGTTTAAATAATCCGTCATTCAATGGTTTGCTTCTGATTGTGTTGATAGCTTTAATTACATATTGTAATGAATTATGTAGGCGTGCACTTAAATTTTTGGCAACTAGATGTTGACGATAGATGATACAGTGTACTGTAAATGCATTCGGTACTTCCTTTTTTAAATATGTAAGAAAACCTCTGAGCGCCCTACCCATCGCTGGTGTGGCTACTGATAAGATATTACTCGGAGATATCTCTTTTTCTTTAAAAAACTCATCCAATGCGTGAAATATTGATTCTTCTTTAGTAAATTCTTGGCAAATTTGTTCTTCCTTTGTGAACCGCACGTATGCTAAAAGTAAAGCTTCATTTCCTGGCAAAGTTAACTCATCAAGTTGAACAGAAAACCGAAATATTTTTAAATATCCGCACAATGAATCGTCAACATCTTGAGCAATTTCATCAATTCTTCTTTGCACTGTATTATTGCTCAACGAAATTTTCTTGTAGCACAGAACGTGTAACTTCACTTATAGCCGGTATAATTATTAGTTCTTCACCAATAGTATGAGATTTTCCTGATTTGGCAATTATTAACGAAATATTGTAAGAAACAAGCAAGCCATCGCCATGCTATATGATTGCGGTTGAAATTTTGGCGATGGCGATTGCTTGATAAATTTTTCTTTCGGTGTTCGAAAATAAGATAAATCCTTATCTTTTTTACCACCATGAATTTTAGTCAAATGTTCTCGTAGTCTGGAAGACTTCATAGCTTCGTTTGATAAAACTGTTTTCGGCAAATCAGACACATTATGTATTGTTTATAGGCGACTCAATAAAGCCATATTTCAAATATTCGATATTATATTGCCTACATTTTTTCTTTGGTTGAGACATTATTAACTATATATAAAAAAAAAAAAAAATAACATTTTCGTAGTCATTTTTAACTAATATTTTTTTTTTTGTAATTTTTTAAAATATCTTTGAAACTAAAATAAATACTAATGAAATAAATAAACATGACATTATTAATTGTAAAGCGCATATAATTATTACAAAATAAATAAATAACACTCACCAAAATTATAGTCGCACTATTTGTTAGTTAACTTTAACTTGTCACAATAATATCACAACAATCTAACTTAGAGAGTTATATCTCACGTAATAATTACGGGAAATCTCCTGATTCATAGCGTGCTCCGAAATGTGCTGGTAATACTGCCAGTGTACTACCGCTGCCGTTTCAGGCTTTGGCCTTGCGATCGACCAACCGCACGAGTGGCAATTACCGGCAGCATTGCTCGTAGTACTCACGTGTTTTGCAACGGCAATTCAGTGGCGGCACCACATGAACAGTAGAAGTGCGCGATTGCACTATAACTCAATGCAAGCGAGGGAATATGCGGGAACCGAGCCAACGTCCAGCACGTTGTCCACAGAAAAATTAAGCGTTATGAGCAGAATACGTAAATTAACTTTTCGAAATCTTCTCTTCTTTATTTTATGTTTTCACTGTCCCCTTGCAGTTATTCATCGCCCCCGATTGCACCTGTAGCCATCACCGCCGCCCCCCTGGATCGCTGCAGCACCCGCCAGGGGGCGGTGGCGCCCACTTTGGCAATCGCTGATCTAGACGATGAGCAGCCACTAGCTCATTGCAATGTCGACGCAATCGCGGCGCATACGTTTGTGAACTTGTTTTTCAATAACTTCATCAACCGTGGAAATTTACAGGTCTTTATGGATCACTTTGTTTATGACGAGCCACGGCATCCGACATATATCATTTGAAGTGTTTTGTTCTAAAATCGTTGTATAATCAGTGTCTCTATTAGTTTTCTTAGAGCCCAACGCGTTGCTGCATAACTCCATATACTGGTTTTATTAATACCACTTTATATATTAAACTTTCGTTTTTTTTAGAGTCAGTTGTGATTGGAGCCCCATAGCTCAATATAATTTTCTCAACTTCTGATCCAGCTCTTTTTTCGTTTCTTACGTATACGGAGTTTCTAATTAAGGGCTCGGTCTAAGCGTGTACGCCAGATAGTTTACATAATTTCTTTTCGGAACTACGGAAGTCCTAAAGCGATATCTGCCTATTATTATACACCTGTATCTGGGTTTATTTCCAACTTTCATGTCTGTGACCATTGAAGTATGGAGTTACCTCACTTTTTCTATACAGCCGCAGTTGCTGATTTGGGGGGTTCTCGTGTTTGAATCATGTCGTTCGCAAATGTGACTATTTGTACATTTTCCACCCTGCGAAGATCCGCTGAATACGGCTTGTGCAGAAGAGGTGTTCTAATTTGCTTTCCTGTGGGACCGCAACATCAATACGATATACTTGTGAATATTCTTCATTGTGACTAATTCGAAAATGTCAGTCAGTTAAATCGGATTTCAGCAATAGACAGTATTTTCCAAGACACTTCAATTTTACATAATAGGCCTTCGTGACATCCATAAAAAGTGTTTCACTATATTTTTTAATTTTTCCATTCTCTTTTCGATTACTTTTAGTAGCACTCTGTGTACTCGCTGTTCTGTAGAGTGCGCTCTCATAAAACGAAACGGGTGCTGTGGAATTACATTATTTTTCTCAATTATTTAATTTAATTTAATTTAATAGATAGTATTAGCCTTTCTAGTAGGCTAAAACAGGTAATAGGGAAATGAGACGGTACAATGGGAGGTCGTCTTTTCCTGGTTTTAATATACTTGGAGAAATTGAACTAGGAAGTGTGAGATTCTCAAGATAGCATTATATATATATATAAAATCGATTTACCAATTCTTTCAATATTTTTTCTGTGGTCATATTGAATCGCGGTAGTTTTTTACTATTTAGTTGTTTTAATTGGCGAGCGTTATGAAAAGATGAAGTCAAAACAGATTTCACAGTCACAAAGTTTCTGTAGGTATTTCTTTAATCGAGAAATAGATCTTATACATTTGCGATGGATTTACATCCCCATCGGCTAGTGCGTTAGTTTCTTAGATGAAAGTACATCTCTTTGTTTGTTTTGTTGATTTGTATAACTTGGATTGTTTTGCGGTAGAGTTAATATGGAATCGCAATAAACGTGTTTGGCATTAAAGTCACCACCAGCTCTATAAACTTTGGTCCTAATTTTAATAATGAGTCATTAAACTTGGTGACATTAATTATATGCACCTCAGAGAGGACAATACACTACTACGACAACTGCTAAGGGACTTTTAAGCTGTTCAAAATTATAACCACGGTGGTCTGTATTTCCGCTAATGAATATTTACCACTTTCGTAATGTTCTATATTTTCTCTTATGATTAGCGCGGTATGCAGCTTGTCAGTGTAGCGAAACAAAAAATATAACTTTTATAATGGGTGTGACGAGCTTCAAATATTAGGAAGCGTATCCAATTTTCTCCTCTTTTAGACAGAATGTTACTTCTTAGATAAAGAGTTTAAGAAACCGTTTGCACTGCGATATTTTTAGAATTTTTGAGGTAATTTTATTAGCTTCGTTAATATCTGCGTCAACATATTGACTATTGCGTTGTTTTGGTTTATTAATTGAGATGTTAAAAAGATGTTTTGTAATTCAATAGTTTTCCCCTTTGTCCGTACTGTCAATTTTTTTTTTTGATACTTACATCTTTTCACCGAAGACGGATTTATAATTTCTTCTTCACGTTTGGAGCAAGTTAACCTGTTGTGTCCGTTGAACACTTGCACTCTTCAATACGTTCTTTCGTTACTCTCTTTTTTTTTTTTTTTTTTTCGATTTCCGAGATAAAGAAGAGGGCGATAGAGACAGGCTGGCCTGGAGACGATTGGTGTATGGTGCGAACCAGCCGCAAGCCTGACCCACACTGATGAAGATAATTATAGAATTTTTCTATAACAGTGATCTGTACACCTCAGAGCCGTTATGGTTTACTGGGTGGTTGCCTCACACAAGACGCACGTAGTAGCTGGGATATCCCCCGTTTCTTAGTACAAAATTTAGTAGAGTTTGTCCTTCGCTGCATCGGACGCCGCACATAAACAATCGGAATCAGTCATTTTTGGTATTCCCGCATTGTTGGCAGTTTGTGCATTGAGGAATTGATTTTCCTCCGTGCTTGCACTCGGATTCTGACAGTATGCAAATATCTTGGTTGACACATGCCATTATTTTCACCTGCTTCCAAATCAATAAAGAATAAAATGGTAACCGGTTTTTAATAATATTGCATCTCTTTCTATTTGTGCTTCTTTTTATGATAGACTATGTGCAATACCGCTAATGCTTATCGAGTGATGCAGACCGCTTTGATTACTTAATCTTAAGTGCCCTTTTTATTTTTTGGTTGATGAGTATAGCGGAATTTCTTATTAAAGGACTTACGTAAATTACGACATGAGTGTCTTTTGTTGTTATCATATTTGATAAGGTTTTTGTTTCTCAAGTAATTTTACATTTCTTAATTCATCTAACATTGCAATGCAGACTACGACGACGACACCTTTCACGTAGATAGGAGTTTTCTGTAAATGTTTAATTTTTTACCATTCTGCAGCTCAGTATTATTAAAACCAGCAGCGCGGTCGTCATATGTGCGATATTTTGCTAGACTACATCTATTACTAATATTTATTTTCTATACTATTTCCAAGCTGTTTTCAAACAAATGAATTGCTTCAGCTCTTTTTCTCTTTTCTTTAACAACTCGCCATTGATTTTTCTTATGTGTACTTAATGAATCGGTCTGATCGATCAGGATAAGGAGGCAACATTGTGCCGTATGTACCTTTTTTGGTAGAGTGAAGTGAGCTAGATGCGCTATCAAATGCTACATTATTATTCATATAAGTAATTTTAACTTTTATTTCGCTATCGGAAGAAGCATATAGATCCCCAACTCACCATTGCTTGTGTGTGCCGGCACTGTTTATGTAATTGCCTGAGGTAGCAGTTACAGTTGCAGTGCAAGAAAATGTTGTAACAACTGCACGACTGACTACTGTTTGTTCTGTTGGTGTGCTCTTATTATGTGTTTTATTCATTCTGCTAGTATGCTGAGGAGGTAGGTTCAATTAGAGTATGTATACATTAAAGCAGGCAGCGTGGTGGCCTAGTGGTTAAGGTGCTGGGCTACCAAATCAGAGGTGTCAATCGAGACTTGTCTCGTCCCGGATCCAAGTTTCTCCCGAGTTTATACCTAATCTGGAATAATTAGGTACCAAAGAATTATCCGGGGGAAAGTAAACCAAGCAGAAAGGAACTGGCCCCAGTATTCTCATCAGATCCATTAGGTCCTTAAGTATCATTATGGAAAGCTTAACTTCACAATCTCGACACCCTATCAAGGGTATGGGACTTACTTTTATACGGTAAAGCGTGTGATGCTGGGGTGCACTGTTGTATTAATGGCACTGACAGCTGAGACACTTAATGTCGCATGTAGCGTTACGAAACCACCGTACACTAATGTAGAGTAATAAAATGATCGATGACAAATAGATCCAGCAAAGGCTGTCTTACATTTTCTCCGTTTTTTTTTTTTTTTAATTTTATTTTAAATGATTTCATTTCTCTTTTAATTATTTAAGGATATCGAAGCAGATGCTTTTGTCTATTAGTATGACTCTACCTCGGAAAGTAAAAAATATGATCAAATTAACCATAAATTTTTACTATGTAACAAAGTAATTTAGTTGTATTTAACGTCAGATTTCGAGAAAGTATAAATATTGATCGAGGGGGGTAATTGATAAGCTATCGAAATTCACTTTTTTTTTTTACTAAGTTAAGTAATTTATTTCATTAGTTTTCTTCGAATTTTCTCCTATTCCCATTTGGCACATTCAAATATCGTGCGAATCGCGGTATCGTTTTTATTTTTATCGAGGCATTTTATAGTTAAACAACTGCACAACTTACCCCCTGTATACCGCTAGTACTCTGCCTGATAATGAAATTGCTTTTCAAGTTTATCATTCTAATTCCAGCCGGAATATACGGGAAGTGAGATGCGTTTTCTCTTAATTAAAGACAATGTTCATTCGCGGAATCTCATCTTCTCCCGCGTCGTCTAGAGATTAAATCGCTTTGTGTCGTTTTTGTATGGAACATACAAATTACACTTATTGCCGTGTTGCCTTTTCTATGCTTCCCTTATATAATGTTCCCTTTCCTCGAATGCCCCTTACTGCAAAGTTTACGCTAAGAACATAAATTATTAATCTAAAATCTCAGTTCAGTTATTGCCCCACTTTTTTTTTATCCTTCTTTAAAAAAAAGGGGCTCCGACTGGATTAAGAAAATATAAAATTTCGCTATTTATATCATAGCGAGAGAAAGAAAAAATTTAAAAATATGAAAACACCAAGAATATTTTTTGAAAAAAAAAACGTGCTTTAGCTCCGCTATTACTTAATAAACCGGAATGAAATGTAAAAACTGTTACGTTATACATATACCACCCGTTCACTTGTTCGGTTTTTTTGATTTTAATTTGCAAACCTTTTAGTCTTCAATTTCATTCGCATTATTAAATGTTTTTTCTGAAATTCAGCTTTTTCCCATACTATAATTAAAATTTGGTAGTAGCTCCTCTTTTCTTCGACAATACTAAAAGTTGGCTTTCGGCAAGTGCTTTTTTTAGTTTCGTCGTTAATAATTACTAATGCATTTTTAAAACTTACTGAAATCGTCGCGTCTCTACATATATATATATATATATATATATATATACTAATATCTAAATTTACACTTATTAATCGCTATGCCATTTTTACGTTAGTTAAAAAATCCTGCAACTAAATCTTCTATAAAAATCGACTGGCACCTTAATTATTTTTGCTACTATCCAGTCGGCAAAAATATTTTTTGTTATAGATGGCTACTCAAAATCAATATAATTGACGGAGATAGTAAACAAAAAAAAGATTAATTATTTCGATTGCAGAAGTCTTTTAATATTCCTAAAAAAAACTGACGTGTATTGTTAAAAAAAACAAACGAAAAACGAATTTCACGATTGTTTTCTAAAAAAAAAAAAAGTCCCCAGTTGAAAAGCAAGATCAGGTTTCACGTTTAGTTAGCTGACATCACGTTTACCTTAAATGCCATTATTTTTTACATGTTACGAACGAGCGCTATCTGCTGCCCTCTTCACGCTATCGTTTCTCTTTGCTTCCCTCTCCTCATTGTCCGTTGCATCCAGATGAAGCAGTTGTCTATGATGCTGATCACATTTTCTTCGAGTGCTCTGCTCTTTCTGCGGAGCGTTCTCTTTTCTATCTTCACCTTATAAAGCTGGGGCTTCCCACTCCTTACTGTGCGTCTTACATCCTTCCCAGTCTGTTGTTCTTGTCCTTGGTTCCTTTATTTCAGCTATCTCCAATCGAATTAGGTTCTAGTTAGTTGTCTCTTCTTCCCATTGTGTCTGGGCAATGGTCCATAGTTGATACGCCCAAAAAAAAAAAAAAAAAGAAGAACGAGCTCTATTATTTACACAATCACTGCTCAATCACAAATAAATATGAAACCGCCAGTTTCCCTATTATTCGTAATAATTTTTTCCGACTCTAAGTCCATCATAGAATATTAGCTTAAACTTATTTTATTTTTCGAACTGCGAAAATTCTTACCAGATCTTTTCAACGATATATTTTATTTATTTTTACGACTCCATCAAACCCTCGTCTCTGGCCAAAAGCGGTGCCGTCAGTTGCTGCTCACATTATACATTATCTGATTACAAATGATCAAATTTTTAACTGAAAATTTATAATCAAAGACCAAATGTGTAACCTTTAATCCGCTATGTCTCTTGCAAACAATTTACTGCTTGTACGTATTTTTATTTGTTTTTTCACAAGTTCTCCGATCGCACCAGCCGTTACAAAAGTCCACTACTATCCGTCCCCACGCATATATATCCACTGTCACGATTATACAACACACACACACACACACACACACATCCCATTTCGAAATTAGTTCGATTATTTTATTTTTCATTTTTCCCGATTCTAAAAATTTCGTCAACCCTTCCCTACCCTCTCACCCCAAATTAACATTCGTTCATAATATTGTTTTTATTTGTTTATTTATTTTCTAGAGTTACGATATCCTTAGTTTCCCTATCATCATATTATTTTTTCTTTTTCAAGCCTAAGTATTACAGAATTTTACGCTTCCAATCATTTTTCCGTTCGTAAGGTTTTTTTTTTTAAATTTTTTCACAACTCTGTTGTCGCGAAAGCGCACAATCCGTTTCCGCGCATATGTTCCCACGCCTCCGTCGTCACCGTTACCGTCAGCTATTTCACTTTCGATTATTTTATTTCTTATTTTCTAGTCAGAATTTCAGAACTAACTTTATATGCCTTTTCCCTTTTGCTCTTTTTACAGATAGTATGTAATAATTTGTCTGAGCTTAGATATTGTAGAATTAATCTAAACATATTTTTATTTTTCAGCTGTTCCAAAAAGTTTTTCAATCTTTCTTAGATTTTGTTTTTTTTTTTTTGTTTTCTCTAATGCTAAAATATAAGCCGTCAAAGTCTCGACTGCCGCAAATGTATACTACCCATTCCCAAACACACACACACACATACACACACGTATTATGATAGATGGTGTTGAAGTATACCATACGATCCTGCACACGTTCTACACATTATCCTATTGTGTATTATCAAAATTAACCGAAAATTTATAATGGACGAATGAATGTAACCTTAATCCCCTCGGTCTCTTCCGATCGATCATTTTGCCGATCGCACCGTAATAATTTTTTGAGTTTCTCCGAGTGTAAGCATTCGAAATTATTTCGAGCATGTCGTTTATTCTTCCCATTGTTCCGAAATTTCCCTCTACCCTCACGGTTCAAAGCTCCGATCATTTTGTAATATTTTTATTTTCTGAGTATGCCTATTCGCAACCATCGCGAAAGCGTATTATTCGCTTCGTTTCCACGCACACACGTTACCGCGCACGCTATACATTATCATATTATGAATTTTAAAATTAATAACCGTATACATTTAATTTTTCATACTTCATATTTGTACAATGTTTTGTAAATACATACGTGTTAGAGACTCACGATTTATTTAATATTTTATTTCATATATATTGTTTCGCACGATATATACGATGCACATTCTATGAATCGCTTTTTTGTCAATTGTATAGAAAGAGAAAGACAGGTAGAAAAAACGTATTAGTTGTACAAGACACGGTGTGTTTGATGAAAACGCGGTAAGTCAGGGATGTAACGAGTGGAGTGAGAGGGAGAGTCGGGTACGAATTAGAATGTATTTTTCTATGCAATAGGTTGACTATAAGAAAACTTTGAAGTTACCCGCAACTATCCCTGAACAAGCCGTATTGAGTAAAACATTTCATTTTTCTTCATTGGGTGTTTGTTGATATAATACTACTCATAGTAACTGACGTTGTCGATTGCTACGCATGCGCACCGACTGTTCCCACGCACGTGTGTTGTCGCTCCGCTAACATCGATCGCCAGCCACTGTCAGAACCTCTGAACACATGATACTAACGTCGCCGGCACTACTTTCCCTGTCGTTCATAATATTTGCTTTTCTAAGTGTAGGCATTATAAAATTAATCTAAGTAAATTTTTTTACTTTTTCACTACACAAAATTTTTTTCAAGTCTTTCTTATTTCGCACACAAATGTACGATACGGAGTCACTTGTCGCTTCATTACCTCAAAGGTACCTATACAACACCATTGTTATTATTCTTATCCCAAACCCAGTGTTACTGCAAAATCATAAAGAAATTCTCTTCGCTCCGTACATACCAAGTGATCTATTTACAAAAAATTCAAATCGGACGAAAGTATCTTAGAATCAGCCTAAGTATATTTTACCATTTCCACGTTTCCCCTTACAGATATCATCTACTCTTTTTGTACTCGTACATAATATATTTTATCATTTTTATTCTTCATTGATATGAACCGTATCTCAATCCTTGACTCACATTATTGTGTTCTTATTCGTTTCACCTGTTTCCGAATTTTCGAAATAAGTACTATAAATAAATCCAAGTACGCGCAATATCAACATTTTACCTCATATCTCTCATCAAACATTTTTCTTTTAATCCGTGACACATATTATTTTTATCATTTAATTTTTTCCCCAAATTCGCATGTCTGCTAACATATGGAAAAAACGAATTGTTTACACGCATGACGAATCCACTCCTCATCATTACATTATGAAATAACTATTTTCTTTAATTATTTTTATTATCGTGTGAAATACATTGCTATTTTTTAATGTTTTATTTATTCCGTATATGACAAAGTCATTGGAACCACTACACATCTATGAATGTGTACACCGTACGCCTCCCCAGTAAGCTATCATGAATTTTCAAAATTAGTCCAAGCATACTACTTTAGTAACAAAAATGATCTATTCACTCGTACCACTTTTCTGTCCGTACTTAATTTTTTCTGTATTATCGCTAACCTATGAAAGCACTCTGACCAATTTTTTTGTTACTCATACCGAAGCCATCATCCCGTTCCCCCCAATGCTTTCCATCTTCAAATTTAATACAATGATACAAAATTAGTCTAAATATACATTCACGCTAGTAAAAGTAATATATCTATTCCTCTTTCTATTCCTTTGTACAATCCTGAAAAAGCCATGGAACATGTTTTAAAAATGGTTTTTTCATTTTTTTTTTTTTTTTGCTCCAATGGGTTTGCCAACGAGGATATTACACCAAGAAATGGGAAGAAGAAAAAAATAACGAGCGGAGATTGTGTAGAGCGTTTAAGAGAAAGGAAGTCAAGGAGCCATGGACGAGGAGGAAGAGATGACTGAATAGAGAGATAAAGGGAGGTAAGATTAGAAAATGAAGAAGAATCAAGTGTACTTTTTTATTATCTAAAATCAACTATTCCTTCTTACCACTTTTTTTACGATCGTACATAATTGTTTTTCTCTATTATCATTACTGCAATATCCTACAAAAAAACCACTTCGTAATTTTAATCACATCGAAATCTTCATACCATTCCTTTCTTGCTGTACGTTATCAAATTTCATTGCAACGATACACAATTAGTCTAATTATACTATTACGCTAGCGAAATTATTATATCACGCCTCTCTTTTTTTCTTCTCTCTATTCGGTCGTATGTTCTCGAAAAAAAAGAAAATCTTATATTATTTTTGTCATTCATTCATTCATAATTATTTAATTAAAACTGTTTGCAAGACTCTACGAATGAATAGCATCAGTTCTCGCATACATTAATACTATTCATGTGTTTAATATATATTTTTGTAAGTTTATACCGAGCACACTTCATACTTTATTAACATTCATTTTAGATGCGAAGACATACAACTTTTAACGAAGCAATCAATTCTTTGCTTCACTAATGACTGAAGTCAACCTTTTCTCAAAACATAGATTGGCGAAGATTTTTACTCATTCGAAATAAAATGAAATCATTTTTCTCTACACTTTTTTAATACATTACCAAGCTTGAATATAACATTCGACCATCTCTCTCCCCCATTCGTAGACGACACTGATATTCCTTCACCACGATTACCATTCAAATTATACACACTATCAAAGATCCGTTGCTTACTCGTTGCATATATGAATTGTTTTGCTAATTTATCTACAAACAGGCATCACAAACAATTCTACTTCTTATTTTTGATTTATTTTTATTTTTTCAAATCAATTAGCACGAGTCACTGTATGTACTCGCACGTGTACATGCTTGCACATACAAGTATGAAAAAAATCAAATTTTATTATTATTTCATGCATATGATTCTAGCAGTTTATTGAAGAACGATCGAAACTCGATACTTAAATTTCAAACTAGAAGCAAATTTTCACACCAAGCTCTGCTTTTTTACATTTGCCTTCTAAATCATAACGTTAAATAGATTGTTACATGTTTGAGAAGCATTAAAAAACTCGATTTTTCAACACGCGGCGACCGATGAAAATGTACGAGTCTTATTATTCGGAATATAAATTTAGATGGGGATTTCTATACTACGTTTCGTCCCAAGATGTTTTATTTATTTTTTTATTTCTTTTACACAATTATTCTATTTTAATTATTTTTTCTCTATTATCTAACATCATCATTTTATTCACTCTTTATACTAATATATAACTTCTACAAAAATCCTCCTCAATATCTAATAACGGATCCTGGAGGGAAAATGGGCATGAGTGCGCATGTGCACGTGAGAATATACATGTACGATAACAGAGTCTCAGAATAAAATGTTGATAAAACAAGCATTCGTTATTGATAATTTTCATCCTAATTTTCCGAACAAATATGAAAATGCATATATTCTTTAATCGGCGAACCACTCTACTAGTTTCAGAAATATATAGCAGACTTCAACTAAAAATAGCTTATTGCTTAATATGTTTATGATTTTCACCATATAACCACGTAGTGGTCCGTTTGAATTAAAACAGGACGGAAAAAAAAAACAGATGATCGTAAAGAGATGAAACAAAAACGAGGTTACTGCTTCCGAGAAGGGGAGGAATGATAGGAAAAAGTGGCAATATGATTTTTGTCAGTAATATTGAAATACTCGTCAAGTATCCATACGCTTCCTGTTGCTAATACATTACTTTGACCATCACACGCTCGGCAATGAAACTTGAACGGATTTCTTTCACTTGACAGACTATACATGTAGCTTTTCGTCATCATCAAACGTGCCTCCTAAGTGATTACGAAAATTACAAAAACAGATAAACTTCTAAATTTGATCATCTTTTCATGCAAAGCTATGAAACAGCGACTTTTTAACAGTAAAAATAAGATACCCACGAAAAGTATTCAGGCGAACAATTTTTTTCCTCCAGAATAAAAATGCTTACCTCTTACACGCAAGAACACACACACACACACACACACACACACATATACATATATTATATACGTATTATTTTGAAACTTACCCATTCCCACCATCAGCTGCGCTGTAATTTGAAAACAAAAAACTCGATTTAATTAGTGCGCAGAAAACCAATAAAATAGTTATTATTAACATTTAATTTCAGTTTATAATGTTGAAAAAACATTTTAAATTATAAAATTCCAAAAATAATAATACCGTTTACTATTACTTCACCAGAGGAGTGCATAAATTTCTGTTGCAAATTCGCAGATTTACTCGAACGAAGGATCAAACGTAAGGTTTTAAGCTAATACCGAAGATTAATAGATATTAATAATTTTGAGGCTCAAACTTCCTCATTAGTACAATGGTTCAAGAATGTTTAATCTTACCGGATACTTCATTTTCAATAATGCTATGTGTAGATTCTATTCATTTAATTATTATTTAAATCCCGCCTTTTGGATAAATAATAACAAAAAAAAAAGTACGTTCATATAACAATCCCCGAGTGAAAAAGTTAAAGAAGCCAAAATTTATTATTTCAAAGGTATACATACATAAAAGAGCGCTTTAGGGAAATAATACAGCTGAATATTTTAGGAATGCAGGAAGTTCCAAATTTTGTAAAAAATATTTCTTTTTCCCAGTCGTGTATGATGTACCGATGGAAATTGGTTTTGATTTTACGTTGTGTTAATTATTTTTTGTAACATTATTAACTGGTAGCGAGCATAACATAGTCGAGTAAGCAATAATTTTTCAACGGAACAAGTGCAGAGTACGAAATCACACCTAATTTTTACCAAAATAAGTTAATCAGTTATCGTATTATAGCTGATCACATAATGGAACTTCAAAGATCTAAAATTATCTCTTGCTCTGGATTTCCAAATGTATTTGAAACAAACACGAAATTAGGTTCAAAATATTTGGAATAAATTAATAATCTATTACTTAAAGTGTGCATTTTGTGAATATATATATATATATGTCGTGATCCTAGTTGCTAGAGCGCTTGGCTTCCGTTGCGGAGGTCTCGGGTTCGATCACAGGCGACGACGGAAGTTATTACGAGAAATTAAAATTAAATAACCGCTAATAGAATCATATGGAAGGCAGTGGTAAGTCACCACACGTATACCACCATATGTGCGTTAGTTGATGTGTACACGCGGGACTGCATTGATAACAAGCGATTGCGATCAATTCCGAGCATAGTCTTGGGTCTAGACTATCGTCTTCATTAGCGTCGCATATTAACTATTACCATAAAAACCTGGCAACAGGTATGAAATGCATCTGCACACAATTTGCCTGGCCAGCACGAGAGATCAAATCAACTTATCCCGCCAGGATTGCGTACATCTAGCAGTGGGTTGATATGTTCATATCTTAATCGTGATATATATATATATATATATTAATGACAACGTAATTCTTAGGCTACCCCCCATTAGAAAAAATGTCCTAAAAAAGTGTCCCAATTTTATGTAACGTTTGTTATATTTTGTAGGATTTTTGTTATTGTTATTTAAAAAATGTCACAATTTTATATAATGAAATATGTAACGAAAAATGTAAGGAAAAAATGTCTTAATTTTATATAATGAAAGTTAAATCACTGTATTTGTTGTTTATACACATTGTTGTTAACATTATAATTATGAAAAATATAAATTTCAACACTTTTTTAACAATTATATATATATATAATTTTTAAATCGTCGACGCGTTTCGAAGCAAACACTTGATAATTACTCCCGTGATCATGAAGTGTTTGCTTCGAAACGCGTCGGGGATTTAAAAATTATATATTGTAACGGTTCTAGACGTTAACTTGGTAGTCAGGGATGCCAACCACGAGGTTTTACGCTCGTGGATTTGATTTGTTTAGATTTTATTTAAGCTTATCAGAGAATGTTTTACTTTTTCTTTATATGATTACGAACGGAAAACTATTTAATTGAAATTACTGAAAAATATATTAAGCAAAACTCACACCCATCTTTCGGGACCGGTCGACCGCTGAAAAAACAATATTTAATCCGAAAATAGCGCAATTACAAATACACAACAATATATATGTAAAGAGAATATAAATGATACGTATCACTGTGTCGGTGATCCGGGATCTATTGGTGGCGATTCGGCGCAAATCACACTTTACCGAACAGCAAGAATCACTACTCGCGCCACTTCGATATTTACCGATAAACTGAACGAATGTCGTACGTAGTAAAAAGACGGCGACTTTTCCACGAGAAAAACGGAATTATTTTCTATAAAAACAGAAACCGGAGCCTCCTCTACAGGTATAACGGAACTTGACTCACTGTAAACAGCCACTGACTGACTTGATGGAAGGTAGAACTGTAACTAACTGACCGAAGGTAAAAACTGAGACTCTATCAGGCTGCCACTGCCTTTTTCGCTAAAATCTTCATCTCGCCTTTTTTTAAAATTATCGAACGCCTACTCGACCGTGACCGCTGGATTTTGCCGAATCAGGTAGATCCTTTTTGTTTCCAGCAGGATGCTGATTGGCTGGTCCCACCGACAACAGTTCCATGCACGCGCACACTCGCACCCGCACCACACATTCCAAATTATTTTTTGATTTTTATTTATTTTTTGTTTATTATTATTTTTAGACAAATATATATGACTAATGTAATGGACACATTACAATATATAATTGTTAAACAAGTTTTGAAATTTATATTTATCATAATGAAAGTTAAATGTTAGGATAGGATTTTTGTGATTGTGTTATTTTTGTGTGTGTTGATGCCAGTAAGAATTACGTTGTAAATTTTGATCGTTTTATACAAAGTATAGAAGAGAAAGAGACAGAAATAAAAGTAAGAGGGGTTAAACAGCCCCATGCGAGGCCAAAATGGCCGAGTTTTTATGTATATATATATATATATATGTACTAAATATAGAGAAAAATTAAATAGTTAACGAAGAACGGTATTTTTTGCGCGAAATTTCTGATATCAATGTAAATGGATGCTTTATGGCGACGTAGAAATAAATGTAATAACTTGTGTTCCTCATTAACACAGGTGATAACGTTTACTGAATAATATTTGAAAAACACTACAGGTAATTCGCAAAAAGGTCTGATTAAAAACCGTTGTTCGTTATTGTCGAAACGATTCACGCTGAAAAGAGAGTCACCTTCATTCAGCCTACGTAATGCTAGCGTAACCTTTCAGAGATCTATGTTCGCAACATGATTTATACCGCGCCAAGTTAACATTCTCATTGCGTCCGAGAATGACGAGCTGCACTTAAAACACCTTAAACAGGTGCTGTGTTCTAGTTGACACAATTACAGCTTTTCTGGTCATCTAAAATAAAAAATGTCGTTATAAGTTTTGAGAAAAACGCGTTTAAAGTTTTGAATAAGTTTCAGGCAGCCGCAGCAGCCCAAGTAATAGAATAGTACGTTACACTTACATTTTGTTAATCGGCGATTCCATTAAGTATGTATTCTTTGACTTCAAAATCGATATTTTCGAAAGCTCGTTCTGATTTACGCAAAGTTCTAGCTTCTTTAAAAGCACCAGAAGCTCGTTACTCGGAGCAGAAATTGATTTTTCAAAATTCTGAACCAAATCCCCCTACCCCTCCCATGTTAAGCAGTTGAAAATAAAATGCGACAGACACATGTGCGTTCGGGGTCTTTAACTTAACGTTCGTGGAACACTAGCTCTCGGCGAAAGGCGAAAATTTCGTCACATAATTTTCGATAAAATTCACGATTTAAATCGGTCGGGTTAATGAGCAGCTAGCGCGATTAGAAAAAAAACTTATACCGCTTAATACGGCTAGAGGTATATTAAGAAGCGGTCGTATAAGTGCTTAGGCATCGTTGTCAAAACGATACAGCTGTACACACCATTTAGTAGAACGTTTCTGAAAATATCATAATTTCACCAGGTCCTTGTCGACATAATGGCTAATCCGCTGCCTACAGCCTGAATTTTAATAACCGTTATAGTTCGATTCACAGGCTACCTCGAGGCAATTCCGACAGCGGGCCTACAGATAGACGTATTGGCAACGGTTTTTATCGAACACACTGGATCATAAGTTATGGAATCCTCAAAATAATAAATCTAAGCAGGGTCTATATCTCGCCTGTTTGCATCACTCACTTGCAAACTAGGTTTTCCGCATATTCAAACGGCCACATAATCCAAAAAGAAACGGCAGACAAAATAGAATGAATTCATTTCCTAAAGATTGCGTTACGATACCATAAACGTTCGTGGACATTGCCGTTTGAGTTATTAGGAATTTGCACGACACTGAACGAGTTGGGATATGCGCACAACATCACACTTCATGTACCGAAAGAGTTCTTTGAGTCCGTTATAAACGATATCCCCCCCGGTGGATGAAACATTACCAAAAAAAAAAAAAAAAAAAAATACATTTGAAACTGCTTCGCGAACTCACACTCGACCATTTTTCATCCATCTGGATCTTTTCTCTAAAATGTGTCTGCCTACTACAGTAGTCATTTATAGAGAGATCTGGGAGGTCCGCTAATCCGAACCCCAATTTCTGTCCCGGAGGCGAAAATTCACCCTAGACCGGTAATCCGAACACGAAATTCACCCCAATTCATGTCCAGGTGTTCAAAATTCACCCAAGTTTCCCCCGATTCTTCCGAGTTTCCCCCGGACGGTTCCCGCTCGTTTCCGATAAACCGAACGTCCAAACAGTGTCCCGAGGTCAATAAACTGTCCAAAGTGTTATTCGGGGGGCGCAAGTAACCCCAATTAGTGTCCAGGTGCCGAAAGTTCCCCCAAGTTCCCCAAATTTCTCCAAAATTCCCCCGTACGCGTCCCGCTCGTTTCCGATAAACCGAACCGATTATTAATTAACATAAGTATATTAATTAATGTCCGAAAGTAACCCAAGTCCCCGCTCGCCCCGCCCGCCTACTATGTTACCGCAATTTTTTTTCAAAATTCAGGACCTAAGTATGAAAATTCCAAAATGTAACCCAAGTATATTATTTAAAGCTAAAATCTAACCTATAACTCCAGTTCACACCTCTCACACGTATATTTCGTTCCCGCGCACGCTCCGGTCACCGTCGCGAAAGCGCACGTGCCGATCCCATGCATATTCCGATATCCGCCGCGATATCACACCCACACACACACGAACGCTCCGTCTCCAAAATTCCCTCGTACGCGTCCTGCTCGTTTCTGATAAACAGGACCGATTATTAATTAACGTAAGTATATTAATTAATGTCCGAAAGTAACCCAAGTCCCCGCCCGCCCACTGCTACGTTATCACAATTTTTTCAAAATTCAGGATCTAAGTAAGAAAATTTCAAAATTTAACCCCGATATATTATTTAAAGCGTAAATCTAACCTATAACTCCAGTTCACACCTTACACAGGTATACATATTTCGTTCCCGCGCACGCTCCAGTCGCCGTCGCGAAAGCGCACGCGCCGATCCCACGCATACCCCGATCTCCGCCACGATATCCCTGCGCACACACGCGCTCCCTTTCCGATACCGTGATTATTTCTTTAATATTTCAAAGTCTAAGTATACATAATATAAAATTAGCCGAAGCATAATTTTTTATTTTCCTGATTCCCCGATCTTACTACCATATTCCAAGACGCACGTCCCGATCCCACACATATATCTAACACAGCGTTATTCTCTGCGAAAACGCACGCGCTGACCCCCCCGCATATATCTATCATAACGCTCTCCGCCGCGAAAGCGCACGCACCGTTCCCCCGCACGTGTTGTCTGTTTATACTATCGCGATTACTTTTTTTTAATTATTATTTTTTTCACATAATAACCCAATCACTGCTCTGTTGTCTAAACCTAACCGATTATCCAAAACATTTATAAATTAACAAATCAATTATTTCTATAGTCTAAAATAGCCTTAGTCTCCTTTACTCCTTCCACCCTCTTTACCGATCGATTCCGTTGTTTTAATATCGAATATATCACATTCTATTTACTTTTACTACGACCACCAAACCTCCGATCGACGCTCCCGACGCCTCCGTCATTTCATATTGAGAGGTAATTATTTTTTTATTTGACCGCTATGAATGCACACCGCCCATTCCCGCACACCCATCTGCTGTCGCTAGTTTCCATACCGTTCATAATAACTTTTATTCAACTCCAAGTATTATGGAATTATTCCAATTATATATTTTCTTCACTTCCGATCATTTCTTCTGACCGTTCATAATATTTTTATTTTCCTCCGGTTCTAAAAATAAATCCTACAATGTCTTCAACGCGATGAATGCGCACACATCTTCTGCAGTTAGTTTCCATATCGTTCTTAATAATTTTTCGAGCATAAATATTATAGAAATAGCCGAAGTATATTTTTTTTCGTTTCTGATCATTTCTTTCGTCCGTTCATAATATTTTTATTTTTTTCCGGTTCTAAAAATAAATCCTACAATGTCTTCAACGCGATGAATGCGCACACATCTTCTGCAGCTAGTTTCCATATCGATCATAATCACTTTTTTCAACTCCAAGTATTATGGAATTATTCCAATTATATATTTTCTTCACTTCCGATCATTTCTTCTGACCGTTCATAATATTTTTATTTTTCTCTGATTCTAAAAATAAATCCTACAATGTCTTCAACGTGATGAATGCGCACACATCTTCTACAGTTAGTTTCCATATCGATCTTAATAATTTTTTCGAGTCTAACTATTATGGAATTATCCTAATTATATTTTTTTGCTTCCGATCGTTCATCCGACCGTTCATATTATTTTTATTTTTCTCCGATTCTAAAAATAAATCCTATAATGTCTTCACTGATATGAAGGCTTACACATCCTCTGCAGTTAGTCTACATATCGTTCATAATATCCTTTATGCAACTCCAAGTATTATGGAATTATTCCAATTATATTTTTCACGTTTCCGATCATTTCTCACGACAGTACATTATTTTTATTTTTCTCATAATCTAAAAATAAATCCTATAATGTCTTCACTGATATGAAGGCTTACACATCCTCTGCAGTTAGTCTACATATCGTTCATAATATCCTTTATTCAACTCCAAGTATTATGGAATTATTCCAATTATATTTTTCACGTTTCCGATCATTTCTCCCGACAGTACATTATTTTTATTTTTCTCATAATCTAAAAATAAATCCTTCGATACCTTTACTGTATGAATACATACACATCCTCTGCAATTAGTTTCCATATCGTTCTTAATAATTTTTTCATGTCTATGTATTATGGAATTACTCTAAAATATTTTTTTTCTCCCTCCAAAGATTTTTTCCAAAAGTAAGTATTTGTAAATTTATGTCGAGTAGAGTTTTATTTAACACGATTTCAACCACCCCTCCCTCTCCTTTACACCCTACACAAATTACAAATCTTTCATATTATTTTTCACGAGGACATCCACCCGAATGTGAATCCGCGCCACCCATTCCTGCACACACATATGCTAGAGATGGTTTCCCAATCATTCATATTAATTTTTTTCCAAGTCTATTAGTTTAAGAATATTTTATTTATTTCAAACTCCAAATATTTTTCAAGATCTTTTCATATTATATTTTATTTTCTGTTTAAGACCCCATCAAACCCTCGACTGTCGCGAAAGCATCCCGACACTTCTCACACACGTTCTCCATTATACATTATCAAAATGAATCGAAATTTATAATCAACGAAGACAATTTACTGATGCTATATACTTTTTATATTTTTTCCCCGTACTCCTCGACCGCCAGATCCGTCACAAAAGCGTACAAGTCGTTCCCACACATATATACATTGTCACGACTACACAACACTATATCTGTGCATGTTATACATTCATATTATGTATTTTCAAAATCGAACCGACTCTCAATATTTTTCACTTTACAAGGATCTAAAAATTTCTTCTTCTCTCCTTTTACTACCCCTGGACTAAATTAACAACCATACATAATGTTATTTTTATTTATTTATTCTCAAATACTTATACACGCATACACATCCGTTAGCACTATTTACCAAATCATTCATATTAATGTATTACAGATTTTTAAGCTTCCAATCATTTCACCGTTCATAAGTTTTTTATTTTTATGCAAAACAGTCGTCGTGAATCTCAAACATCCGTTCTGCACACATGTTTCTACGCATTCGTCACTGTACCCGTCCGTTATTCCACTTTCATTTATTTTATTCATTTGTTATTTTTTCTATCAAAAGCCTGAATCTAACCTTGAACCTCTTTACCGTTCTTCATTCTTTGTATGTAATACTTTTCTGAGCTTAGTTACCGTAGAATTTAATTAATCGATATATTTTATTTTTCAATCGACAAAATTTTTTAAAATCTTTCATAATCATATTTTTATACAAATACAAGTATGGTTTTAATATTTTTTTAAATTTCGTAAATTATTTTTCCGCGATATACATGAGTTTGTCTATGAGGTGTTGGTGGTCAATTGTATAGAGCGACAGACAGAAAAAACCTGTTAGTTTACGAACCACAGCATGTTCGAAGAAAAAACACGGTAGCACGACCAGATCAGGGTTGCAATGTGCGAGTGAGAGAGTGTATGTGAGTGAAATAGAAGGTTATATTCTCGAGGGCAACAGCCTGATTGTAAAAATACGTTAAAGATACCTGCATCTATCCCTGAACAGTCATCATATCGAACACAAAAAGGTCGCCTAAAAGAATATTGTTTTCTTTTTCAGGTAACGAACAGTAACATTTTTTTCTCTGTGTTATAAAATTAGCCCGAGTATATTTTTTATTCTTTCATTACGCTAAAATTTTTTCTAATCTTTTTTGTAATATGCTGTGCAGACAAATGTACGCCGCAGACACTTCTCGCTTCATTACTGCTGATATATCTGTACGTTCATTGACACTATTCTTATCGTAATATAGTTTTTTCAGGAAATCGTAGAAAATGGTTCTTCGCTCCATTCATACTATGTAATCTATTTCCAAAATTCAAATCGTGCATAATTACTTTAAAATCAACTTAAATATATTTCATCATTTCCAAAATTAGCAATCTCCTTACAGACCATTATCTCATTTTCCGATTGCCAATAATATTTTTTTTTTAATCTATCGTACATATATTATTTTTTTATCGTTTAAATTTTTCTTCAATTCGTAAAAGGCCTAACCTATAGAAAACATATTCTTGTAAACATTCATGACGAATTCACTCCTTCTACTTACATTATGAGTTAATTTTTCTGTAATTATTTTTAACATCTTGAAATTATAGTAGTTTTTTTTTAATTTTTTTATTTTCCATACATGACAAAAATATTGAAATCACTACATCTATAAATGCATTCACCGTAAGACTCCACTAAACTATCATGAATTTTTAAAATTAGCCCAAACATACTATTTTTCACTACAAATTACATTCGCCTATAATTTTTTCTATATAATCACTAACCTACGAAAACACTTCGTTCGTTTTACTCATGTCGAAGCAATCACTCCTTTTCCCTCTTGCTATCTATGTTCAAAGTCTAATAATGTAATACGAAATTATTCTAAATAAATGTTCATGCTAGCAAAATTATTACATCACCTCTTTTTCTACACAATTGTATGCATGTTTCCGAAAAATCTCACTATATATTTTCAAAATTAACTCCAGCCCCACGTATTATTTTTACATTTCATTCATTTATATTTGTTTAATCATATCTGCTGCAAGACCGTATAAAAGAATACAAGCAGTTCCCGCACACATAATTATTGTTCAGAGGTGTTGTTGGCGTACTTTATCATATACTTTTGTAAGCTCATACAGAACGGCTTCATTACCTTTTATCATTCATTTAGATGCGGAGTCACACAACTTTTAGCGGAGCAATCAATTCTTTGCAAAACTAATGATTGAAAGCATCCTCCCCACCCCCAAAAAAAGACGTTGAATAGCGAGGATTTTTTTTTTTACACACCCAAAATAAATGAGATAATTATTTCTCTATATTTATCACATTACCAAGATTGTGTATATCACGCGATCGCCTCTTTCACTCATTCGTCGATTTCAAATGTGAATGAAATTTTCATACCATGCTTTATTCATACATTTTATTTCTGAATAGAATGTTATATGGCGGGGATGGCAGTAAAGATTTCAATTTTATATATGAAGAATGGATGAAGCAATCCAGAGTCTGTTGTAAATGTATAAGTCTTATTATTTGAAATATAAAATTTGAAGGAAATTTATATATCTTGCTTCGTTTTAAGATGTTTTATTTTTACATTTTTTTTTTTAATCTCCCTCTTACTATTATTTTTGAAACGGATGTTGATAACTATGAATAGTATTTGTGATTATAGAGAAAGAGGTAAACGTTTTCCTTACTTTTAACTAATTATGTACAATTTTCAATCATTTTTTACAATTTTTCGCACATTTTACTACTTTTACATTGTTTTAAGCAATTTTTGCTATTTCGCATCATTTTCCAGTCTTTTTTTGTACTTTTTACACAATTTTCATCGATCTTTCAACAACTTTGTAAGGGTTTTTTTTTTTTTTTTCTTTCTTACATCTCATTACAATATCGTTAGTCATCAATGATAACAGTACATATTTATGCTTTCACATCACCTTTCGCTTCATCTGTGCACATCTACAACTTAACAAGCGCAGAACCAGTTGAATGTTGTAGGCCCGCAATCACGATCTCCATTTGATTATTGGATTTACCAGTCACATCTTTGAACGTTTGATTTAATGAATTGACAGGGACTTTGTATTTTGCTCGCCCGCTCGATATCTTCAACAGACTATCATGCTAACGTTTAATAAGAGCAGCCATAAAGCTTCAGACGTTTACTGAATGTTTTCTCAACACATTCACAGCCCATACCCCATACACTAAGGAAATCTTTAAACACCTCTATAACCATTCCTTTTAAGCTGGAGGGTGCAAGGGACTCCTATAATCGTTTTGACAATCAACACTTCGTCGTCCATCGCCCTAGCTTTACTTGTCGTTGCACAAACATGTAGTAAACGTTTTCTTCTTTTACAATTTTTTTTATATTTCAACACTATTAACAAATTTTCCCACCATACTAACTAATTATAAACAGTTTTCCATTATTTCTTAACAGGTTCTTATGTTTTAGAGTCTTTTTACGCTATTTTTTTCACCAATTTATGATATTTCTTATCATTTTCTTGCGTTTTAATGTCTTTCATACAATTTTACTCAATTTTTCGTCATATTCGTCAGTTTTTTATTTATCTCTTACATTATATATCTGAATGTGTCGAATATCCAACCTTTTAACTATATTTTATAATTTGATACGATCATAGATAATAACAAAAGATTTAATTCAATATTGTTCACAATTTATTCAATAATTTTTATGACATTCATTATAATCAATAAAAATAATCATTGCTTCATTGTTTCAATGTTAAATTCTAATATATCATTATCAGCCATTAATATTTTACAACATAAAATATCTAATTTAACTGAATATATCCTTCTTCAGCCAACTTCTCTTCAATCATCCGAATTTCAGTATCTAAACCATTATTTCCCGATTGTTTAGATCTGTGTAGTATCAATAATCGCTCAACCAATTCATTAGGATCGTCAGAATAATTGAAATGAGAGTCTTCAAGATTTACTTTGCGAACAGTCCTATATGCACGTTTCTTTTTCGTTTTACCCTGATAAACTTTTACATTCTTTATGGTAGTTTGAAATAGAGGACGTATTATTTTTCTGTATTTAGGAAGTGGAGTACCCTTTAATACACCAGTAACACGTACATGAGCTCCAGTAAATTCCAGTATTTGTTTATATAAAGCTAAATCATTATTTGTATATTTATTCTCATCAACATTTGCTTCCATCAGTAAATGAATCAGTCCTGGTGTGTAAGGAAATTTAGTTAGTGATCTTCCTTTTCCTAAATAAATTTCACCACATTTCCGATTCCATGAAATTGGTGTTGAACCCATCATATACTCATGTGTGTTCGCATTATATTGTATTCCATATACAGGATCATTTGGTAGAGGTTCATCATAATCTATTTGAAATGGAGTCATTTTATGTATATTAAGGGCCTTATTATCACGATTTTCATATTCTTCTTCATTTTCAATAGCAGTCTCATAATCACGTTTCCTACTGTCATTAGAAAGTTTGTGTCGTTTTACTATTGATATATCATCACTTATTCCATCAGAACCATTTTTCATCCTTTTAGGTATTTGTAATGATTCCCGAATATCCAATATCTGTTTTGTAACAGGTTCAAGCATTGCAGCTGAAGTATTTGTAATAGATTTAGTCGCATACTTTAACGCATTATATTTTTTCATTATATCGCTGTGTATCCTTTCCAGTTCGCTTTTAAGAATTGCTTCTTTATTTATTCCGTTATTACCAACATTAACCATCACTTTACTCGTTGATACCATTATTACAGGTAATTAAAAATTCATCAAAACTTACATGTAAATCTTCTCTATATATACATTTCACAATCTATTTTGAACACAGAGAGTTATTGCTAATTCATCAGCAATAATTTATAGAATGTTTTTAAAGGCTTAAAGGATGCTTATTATATACATATTGTATTTCAAACTGTTCCCTAAAAACACTATTCATGAAACAAAATCTTTATAAATAAAAATAAACAACAAAATTGGAACAGAAATTTTAATGGAATTTAAGAATCAGTATTTATTTTTCAATATACTAATATCTCAAAATATGTGATAACATCTAACCTTTTACTAATGATATTCCAAAATCTGGAGCAGTGTAATTCACATGCAGGATATATATATATATATATATATATACACACACATATCTACATACATATATATCAACATATACACATATATATCTACATATATACACATATATATCTACATATATATACATATATATCTACATATATATACATATATATCTACATATATATACATATATATCTACATATATACATATATATCTACATATATACATATATATCTACATATATACACATATATATCTACATATATACACATATATATCTACATATATACACATATATATCTACATATATACACATATATATCTACATATATATACATATATATCTACATATATACACATATATATCTACATATATACACATATATATCTACATATATATACATATATATCTACATATATACATATATATCTACATATATACACATATATATCTACATATATACATATATATCTACATATATACATATATATCTACATATATATACATATATATCTACATATATACATATATATCTACATATATATATACATATATATCTACATATATACATATATATCTACATATATACATATATATCTACATATATACACATATATATCTACATATATATACATATATATCTACATATATACATATATATTTACATATATACACATATATATCTACATATATACACATATATATCTACATATATACACATATATATCTACATATATATACATATATATCTACATATATACATATATATCTACGTATATACACATATATATCTACATATATACACATATACATCTACATATATACACATATATATCTACATATATACACATATATATCTACATACAAACATATATATCTACATATATACACATATACTCATATATATATATCTACACATATATATACATATATATATATATATATATATATATATATATATATATATATATATCTACATATGATGTGCTATACTTTATGAGATGGGTATGTTATAAAATTCAATTTAAATCTAACCATCTTGTTACACAAACGTAATTTGTAAAATGATATAAATTTCTCAAATGTCACTAAAGTTACATGTTTTTCTTTTTAGGCTTTCTACTCAAAATTAGTCAACAACACAGCACTTTAATATTGTTTAAAAAAAATTATAAATTTTTTATATTATCTATTATTTTTTTATTATTTAAATTATACTTCGCGTTATATAAGTTATACAAATTCATTATAACCAGCTTCAAAAATTGTCTAGTGCTATCCCCAAACAGCAATATGAAACATCATAGTTCCCCAAAATCCTCAGGCGTCCACTGCAATTTCTATATTATCATCATCACTAACACTAATAAATTCTTCCTTTTTAACACCATTATCACATGATTCATTGTTTAGAGGTTGCAGAATACACTCAAAACTAGAAAAAATGACAAATTTACTTTTATTCCATCAACTGCTCAGGCTGATGTTACATTATGAACAAACCTATACCAGCTTGTTATAATGAATTTGTATAACTTATATAACGCGAAGTATAATTTAAATAATAAAAAAATAATAGATAATATAAAAAATTTATAATTTTTTTTAAACAATATTAAAGTGCTGTGTTGTTGACTAATTTTGAGTAGAAAGCCTAAAAAGAAAAACATGTAACTTTAGTGACATTTGAGAAATTTATATCATTTTATAAATTACGTTTGTGTAACAAGATTGTTAGATTTAAATTGAATTTTATAACATACCCATCTCATAAAGTATAGCACATCATATGTAGATATATATATATATATATATATATATGTATATATATGTGTAGATATATATATATGAGTATATGTGTATATATGTAGATATATATGTGTATATATGTAGATATATATGTTTGTATGTAGATATATATGTGTATATATGTAGATATATATGTGTATATATGTAGATGTATATGTGTATATATGTAGATATATATGTGTATATATGTAGATATATATGTATATATGTAGATATATATGTATATATGTAGATATATATGTATATATATGTAGATATATATGTATATATGTAGATACATATGTATATATATGTAGATATATATGTATATATGTAGATATATATGTATATATGTAGATATATATGTGTATATATGTAGATATATATGTATATATGTAGATATATATGTATATATATGTAGATATATATGTGTATATATGTAGATATATATGTGTATATATGTAGATATATATGTATATATGTAGATATATATGTATATATGTAGATATATATGTATATATGTAGATATATATGTATATATGTAGATATATATGTATATATATGTAGATATATATGTATATATATGTAGATATATATGTATATATATGTAGATATATATGTATATATATGTAGATATATATGTGTATATATGTAGATATATATGTGTATATGTTGATATATATGTATATATGTAGATATATATGTATGTAGATATGTGTGTGTATATATATATATATATATATATCCTGCATGTGAATTACACTGCTCCAGATTTTGGAATATCATTAGTAAAAGGTTAGATGTTATCACATATTTTGAGATATTAGTATATTGAAAAATAAATACTGATTCTTAAATTCCATTAAAATTTCTGTTCCAATTTTGTTGTTTATTTTTATTTATAAAGATTTTGTTTCATGAATAGTGTTTTTAGGGAACAGTTTGAAATACAATATGTATATAATAAGCATCCTTTAAGCCTTTAAAAACATTCTATAAATTATTGCTGATGAATTAGCAATAACTCTCTGTGTTCAAAATAGATTGTGAAATGTATATATAGAGAAGATTTACATGTAAGTTTTGATGAATTTTTAATTACCTGTAATAATGGTATCAACGAGTAAAGTGATGGTTAATGTTGGTAATAACGGAATAAATAAAGAAGCAATTCTTAAAAGCGAACTGGAAAGGATACACAGCGATATAATGAAAAAATATAATGCGTTAAAGTATGCGACTAAATCTATTACAAATACTTCAGCTGCAATGCTTGAACCTGTTACAAAACAGATATTGGATATTCGGGAATCATTACAAATACCTAAAAGGATGAAAAATGGTTCTGATGGAATAAGTGATGATATATCAATAGTAAAACGACACAAACTTTCTAATGACAGTAGGAAACGTGATTATGAGACTGCTATTGAAAATGAAGAAGAATATGAAAATCGTGATAATAAGGCCCTTAATATACATGAAACGACTCCATTTCAAATAGATTATGATGAACCTCTACCAAATGATCCTGTATATGGAATACAATATAATGCGAACACACATGAGTATATGATGGGTTCAACACCAATTTCATGGAATCGGAAATGTGGTGAAATTTATTTAGGAAAAGGAAGATCACTAACTAAATTTCCTTACACACCAGGACTGATTCATTTACTGATGGAAGCAAATGTTGATGAGAATAAATATACAAATAATGATTTAGCTTTATATAAACAAATACTGGAATTTACTGGAGCTCATGTACGTGTTACTGGTGTATTAAAGGGTACTCCACTTCCTAAATACAGAAAAATAATACGTCCTCTATTTCAAACTACCATAAAGAATGTAAAAGTTTATCAGGGTAAAACGAAAAAGAAACGTGCATATAGGACTGTTCGCAAAGTAAATCTTGAAGACTCTCATTTCAATTATTCTGACGATCCTAATGAATTGGTTGAGCGATTATTGATACTACACAGATCTAAACAATCGGGAAATAATGGTTTAGATACTGAAATTCGGATGATTGAAGAGAAGTTGGCTGAAGAAGGATATATTCAGTTAAATTAGATATTTTATGTTGTAAAATATTAATGGCTGATAATGATATATTAGAATTTAACATTGAAACAATGAAGCAATGATTATTTTTATTGATTATAATGAATGTCATAAAAATTATTGAATAAATTGTGAACAATATTGAATTAAATCTTTTGTTATTATCTATGATCGTATCAAATTATAAAATATAGTTAAAAGGTTGGATATTCGACACATTCAGATATATAATGTAAGAGATAAATAAAAAACTGACGAATATGACGAAAAATTGAGTAAAATTGTATGAAAGACATTAAAACGCAAGAAAATGATAAGAAATATCATAAATTGGTGAAAAAAATAGCGTAAAAAGACTCTAAAACATAAGAACCTGTTAAGAAATAATGGAAAACTGTTTATAATTAGTTAGTATGGTGGGAAAATTTGTTAATAGTGTTGAAATATAAAAAAAATTGTAAAAGAAGAAAACGTTTACTACATGTTTGTGCAACGACAAGTAAAGCTAGGGCGATGGACGACGAAGTGTTGATTGTCAAAACGATTATAGGAGTCCCTTGCACCCTCCAGCTTAAAAGGAATGGTTATAGAGGTGTTTAAAGATTTCCTTAGTGTATGGGGTATGGGCTGTGAATGTGTTGAGAAAACATTCAGTAAACGTCTGGAGCTTTATGGCTGCTCTTATTAAACGTTAGCATGATAGTCTGTTGAAGATATCGAGCGGGCGAGCAAAATACAAAGTCCCTGTCAATTCATTAAATCAAACGTTCAAAGATGTGACTGGTAAATCCAATAATCAAATGGAGATCGTGATTGCGGGCCTACAACATTCAACTGGTTCTGCGCTTGTTAAGTTGTAGATGTGCACAGATGAAGCGAAAGGTGATGTGAAAGCATAAATATGTACTGTTATCATTGATGACTAACGATATTGTAATGAGATGTAAGAAAGAAAAAAAAAAAAAAAACCCTTACAAAGTTGTTGAAAGATCGATGAAAATTGTGTAAAAAGTACAAAAAAAGACTGGAAAATGATGCGAAATAGCAAAAATTGCTTAAAACAATGTAAAAGTAGTAAAATGTGCGAAAAATTGTAAAAAATGATTGAAAATTGTACATAATTAGTTAAAAGTAAGGAAAACGTTTACCTCTCTCTCTATAATCACAAATACTATTCATAGTTATCAACATCCGTTTCAAAAATAATAGTAAGAGGGAGATTAAAAAAAAAAATGTAAAAATAAAACATCTTAAAACGAAGCAAGATATATAAATTTCCTTCAAATTTTATATTTCAAATAATAAGACTTATACATTTACAACAGACTCTGGATTGCTTCATCCATTCTTCATATATAAAATTGAAATCTTTACTGCCATCCCCGCCATATAACATTCTATTCAGAAATAAAATGTATGAATAAAGCATGGTATGAAAATTTCATTCACATTTGAAATCGACGAATGAGTGAAAGAGGCGATCGCGTGATATACACAATCTTGGTAATGTGATAAATATAGAGAAATAATTATCTCATTTATTTTGGGTGTGTAAAAAAAAAAATCCTCGCTATTCAACGTCTTTTTTTGGGGGTGGGGAGGATGCTTTCAATCATTAGTTTTGCAAAGAATTGATTGCTCCGCTAAAAGTTGTGTGACTCCGCATCTAAATGAATGATAAAAGGTAATGAAGCCGTTCTGTATGAGCTTACAAAAGTATATGATAAAGTACGCCAACAACACCTCTGAACAATAATTATGTGTGCGGGAACTGCTTGTATTCTTTTATACGGTCTTGCAGCAGATATGATTAAACAAATATAAATGAATGAAATGTAAAAATAATACGTGGGGCTGGAGTTAATTTTGAAAATATATAGTGAGATTTTTCGGAAACATGCATACAATTGTGTAGAAAAAGAGGTGATGTAATAATTTTGCTAGCATGAACATTTATTTAGAATAATTTCGTATTACATTATTAGACTTTGAACATAGATAGCAAGAGGGAAAAGGAGTGATTGCTTCGACATGAGTAAAACGAACGAAGTGTTTTCGTAGGTTAGTGATTATATAGAAAAAATTATAGGCGAATGTAATTTGTAGTGAAAAATAGTATGTTTGGGCTAATTTTAAAAATTCATGATAGTTTAGTGGAGTCTTACGGTGAATGCATTTATAGATGTAGTGATTTCAATATTTTTGTCATGTATGGAAAATAAAAAAATTAAAAAAAAACTACTATAATTTCAAGATGTTAAAAATAATTACAGAAAAATTAACTCATAATGTAAGTAGAAGGAGTGAATTCGTCATGAATGTTTACAAGAATATGTTTTCTATAGGTTAGGCCTTTTGCGAATTGAAGAAAAATTTAAACGATAAAAAAATAATATATGTACGATAGATTAAAAAAAAAATATTATTGGCAATCGGAAAATGAGATAATGGTCTGTAAGGAGATTGCTAATTTTGGAAATGATGAAATATATTTAAGTTGATTTTAAAGTAATTATGCACGATTTGAATTTTGGAAATAGATTACATAGTATGAATGGAGCGAAGAACCATTTTCTACGATTTCCTGAAAAAACTATATTACGATAAGAATAGTGTCAATGAACGTACAGATATATCAGCAGTAATGAAGCGAGAAGTGTCTGCGGCGTACATTTGTCTGCACAGCATATTACAAAAAAGATTAGAAAAAATTTTAGCGTAATGAAAGAATAAAAAATATACTCGGGCTAATTTTATAACACAGAGAAAAAAATGTTACTGTTCGTTACCTGAAAAAGAAAACAATATTCTTTTAGGCGACCTTTTTGTGTTCGATATGATGACTGTTCAGGGATAGATGCAGGTATCTTTAACGTATTTTTACAATCAGGCTGTTGCCCTCGAGAATATAACCTTCTATTTCACTCACATACACTCTCTCACTCGCACATTGCAACCCTGATCTGGTCGTGCTACCGTGTTTTTTCTTCGAACATGCTGTGGTTCGTAAACTAACAGGTTTTTTCTGTCTGTCGCTCTATACAATTGACCACCAACACCTCATAGACAAACTCATGTATATCGCGGAAAAATAATTTACGAAATTTAAAAAAATATTAAAACCATACTTGTATTTGTATAAAAATATGATTATGAAAGATTTTAAAAAATTTTGTCGATTGAAAAATAAAATATATCGATTAATTAAATTCTACGGTAACTAAGCTCAGAAAAGTATTACATACAAAGAATGAAGAACGGTAAAGAGGTTCAAGGTTAGATTCAGGCTTTTGATAGAAAAAATAACAAATGAATAAAATAAATGAAAGTGGAATAACGGACGGGTACAGTGACGAATGCGTAGAAACATGTGTGCAGAACGGATGTTTGAGATTCACGACGACTGTTTTGCATAAAAATAAAAAACTTATGAACGGTGAAATGATTGGAAGCTTAAAAATCTGTAATACATTAATATGAATGATTTGGTAAATAGTGCTAACGGATGTGTATGCGTGTATAAGTATTTGAGAATAAATAAATAAAAATAACATTATGTATGGTTGTTAATTTAGTCCAGGGGTAGTAAAAGGAGAGAAGAAGAAATTTTTAGATCCTTGTAAAGTGAAAAATATTGAGAGTCGGTTCGATTTTGAAAATACATAATATGAATGTATAACATGCACAGATATAGTGTTGTGTAGTCGTGACAATGTATATATGTGTGGGAACGACTTGTACGCTTTTGTGACGGATCTGGCGGTCGAGGAGTACGGGGAAAAAATATAAAAAGTATATAGCATCAGTAAATTGTCTTCGTTGATTATAAATTTCGATTCATTTTGATAATGTATAATGGAGAACGTGTGTGAGAAGTGTCGGGATGCTTTCGCGACAGTCGAGGGTTTGATGGGGTCTTAAACAGAAAATAAAATATAATATGAAAAGATCTTGAAAAATATTTGGAGTTTGAAATAAATAAAATATTCTTAAACTAATAGACTTGGAAAAAAATTAATATGAATGATTGGGAAACCATCTCTAGCATATGTGTGTGCAGGAATGGGTGGCGCGGATTCACATTCGGGTGGATGTCCTCGTGAAAAATAATATGAAAGATTTGTAATTTGTGTAGGGTGTAAAGGAGAGGGAGGGGTGGTTGAAATCGTGTTAAATAAAACTCTACTCGACATAAATTTACAAATACTTACTTTTGGAAAAAATCTTTGGAGGGAGAAAAAAAATATTTTAGAGTAATTCCATAATACATAGACATGAAAAAATTATTAAGAACGATATGGAAACTAATTGCAGAGGATGTGTATGTATTCATACAGTAAAGGTATCGAAGGATTTATTTTTAGATTATGAGAAAAATAAAAATAATGTACTGTCGGGAGAAATGATCGGAAACGTGAAAAATATAATTGGAATAATTCCATAATACTTGGAGTTGAATAAAGGATATTATGAACGATATGTAGACTAACTGCAGAGGATGTGTAAGCCTTCATATCAGTGAAGACATTATAGGATTTATTTTTAGATTATGAGAAAAATAAAAATAATGTACTGTCGTGAGAAATGATCGGAAACGTGAAAAATATAATTGGAATAATTTCATAATACTTGGAGTTGCATAAAGGATATTATGAACGATATGTAGACTAACTGCAGAGGATGTGTAAGCCTTCATATCAGTGAAGACATTATAGGATTTATTTTTAGAATCGGAGAAAAATAAAAATAATATGAACGGTCGGATGAACGATCGGAAGCAAAAAAATATAATTAGGATAATTCCATAATAGTTAGACTCGAAAAAATTATTAAGATCGATATGGAAACTAACTGTAGAAGATGTGTGCGCATTCATCACGTTGAAGACATTGTAGGATTTATTTTTAGAATCGGAGAAAAATAAAAATATTATGAACGGTCAGAAGAAATGATCGGAAGTGAAGAAAATATATAATTGGAATAATTCCATAATACTTGGAGTTGAAAAAAGTGATTATGATCGATATGGAAACTAGCTGCAGAAGATGTGTGCGCATTCATCGCGTTGAAGACATTGTAGGATTTATTTTTAGAACCGGAAAAAAATAAAAATATTATGAACGGACGAAAGAAATGATCAGAAACGAAAAAAAATATACTTCGGCTATTTCTATAATATTTATGCTCGAAAAATTATTAAGAACGATATGGAAACTAACTGCAGAAGATGTGTGCGCATTCATCGCGTTGAAGACATTGTAGGATTTATTTTTAGAACCGGAGGAAAATAAAAATATTATGAACGGTCAGAAGAAATGATCGGAAGTGAAGAAAATATATAATTGGAATAATTCCATAATACTTGGAGTTGAATAAAAGTTATTATGAACGGTATGGAAACTAGCGACAGCAGATGGGTGTGCGGGAATGGGCGGTGTGCATTCATAGCGGTCAAATAAAAAAATAATTACCTCTCAATATGAAATGACGGAGGCGTCGGGAGCGTCGATCGGAGGTTTGGTGGTCGTAGTAAAAGTAAATAGAATGTGATATATTCGATATTAAAACAACGGAATCGATCGGTAAAGAGGGTGGAAGGAGTAAAGGAGACTAAGGCTATTTTAGACTATAGAAATAATTGATTTGTTAATTTATAAATGTTTTGGATAACCGGTTAGGTTTAGACAACAGAGCAGTGATTGGGTTATTATGTGAAAAAAATAATAATTAAAAAAAAGTAATCGCGATAGTATAAACAGACAACACGTGCGGGGGAACGGTGCGTGCGCTTTCGCGGCGGAGAGCGTTATGATAGATATATGCGGGGGGGTCAGCGCGTGCGTTTTCGCAGAGAATAACGCTGTGTTAGATATATGTGTGGGATCGGGACGTGCGTCTTGGAATATGGTAGTAAGATCGGGGAATCAGGAAAATAAAAAATTATGCTTCGGCTAATTTTATATTATGTATACTTAGACTTTGAAATATTAAAGAAATAATCACGGTATCGGAAAGGGAGCGCGTGTGTGCGCAGGGATATCGTGGCGGAGATCGGGGTATGCGTGGGATCGGCGCGTGCGCTTTCGCGACGGCGACTGGAGCGTGCGCGGGAACGAAATATGTATACCTGTGTAAGGTGTGAACTGGAGTTATAGGTTAGATTTACGCTTTAAATAATATATCGGGGTTAAATTTTGAAATTTTCTTACTTAGATCCTGAATTTTGAAAAAATTGTGATAACGTAGCAGTGGGCGGGCGGGGCGAGCGGGGACTTGGGTTACTTTCGGACATTAATTAATATACTTACGTTAATTAATAATCGGTCCTGTTTATCAGAAACGAGCAGGACGCGTACGAGGGAATTTTGGAGACGGAGCGTTCGTGTGTGTGTGGGTGTGATATCGCGGCGGATATCGGAATATGCATGGGATCGGCACGTGCGCTTTCGCGACGGTGACCGGAGCGTGCGCGGGAACGAAATATACGTGTGAGAGGTGTGAACTGGAGTTATAGGTTAGATTTTAGCTTTAAATAATATACTTGGGTTACATTTTGGAATTTTCATACTTAGGTCCTGAATTTTGAAAAAAAATTGCGGTAACATAGTGGGCGGGCGGGGCGAGCGGGGACTTGGGTTACTTTCGGACATTAATTAATATACTTATGTTAATTAATAATCGGTTCGGTTTATCGGAAACGAGCGGGACGCGTACGGGGGAATTTTGGAGAAATTTGGGGAACTTGGGGGAACTTTCGGCACCTGGACACTAATTGGGGTTACTTGCGCCCCCCGAATAACACTTTGGACAGTTTATTGACCTCGGGACACTGTTTGGACGTTCGGTTTATCGGAAACGAGCGGGAACCGTCCGGGGGAAACTCGGAAGAATCGGGGGAAACTTGGGTGAATTTTGAACACCTGGACATGAATTGGGGTGAATTTCGTGTTCGGATTACCGGTCTAGGGTGAATTTTCGCCTCCGGGACAGAAATTGGGGTTCGGATTAGCGGACCTCCCAGATCTCTCTATAAATGACTACTTACTACAAATCAACTAGCGTGCATGTATACGTGTTTGCCGTTGACTTCAATTTCTGTCGTCGCCTGGAATCGAACTCAGGGCCACTGCGACGAAAGTCAAGTGCTGTAGCAACTAGGCTATCACGACAACAAGATTGGAGTAGTTATTCCGATAAAACTAAGAATATTCCTTGCGATACCTCCTGAACGTGAGATAAATTTAAAATGAATGCAAAAAAAAAAATGAAATAAAATAGACAAGTCGTAACATTAAAAATAGGAATGCACTTTTGCTTAGTAAATACGAAACAGAATTTCAGTACGCACCATTATTTTGTTCTATGTAGTCTACCGTATAGCCGTCCAATTGCATCATTTCTGACGGTTCTGAACGTTTCTCCTTATAACTGCACAATGCAAACGTGTATTGAGATACTTGTACTAAAATAAAATACCTTTTCTTCCACTTTTTCCATACGGTTTTTCCAATTGCATACAGCAGTCTACGTTTCAACAGAAGTAAAAATAAAAACTGTATAAACATTTTATAAATATGCGAATGTTTCTGTATATCTAATTTACGAAATTATTTATATTTTTACGTTTGGAATTTGAAATATTTTTGAATTTTAATTCAAATTTAGATTCGAATTTTCTGCTTAATCGTTAGATCAACTTTCTCGCTTCACTTTCATCTGCGAAAGAGTTTAGAAAAACTGTAGAAGATGTGCGTCAGCTGTTACATTCGCGGCATTTTAATTGCATACTGGTTTTAACAGTACGCAGGTGCGCTTTGCTTTTGCTTAGAAGCACTATTTAAATCAAAACGAGTGCGCAGATGTCGTTTTCAAAACGTGTTTTATCTTTTGGATGCTGCGATTTGACTTTGAGACAGTAAATTTTATCTAACGAGATTTCGATTTATAATTAAAAAGTTTGGCGAGCTATCGAGCTTTTTATAATGCTCATGTAAAGGATTCTGCAATTGTAATACGTATTTATCGACATCAACCACGTAAGCGACCGGGGAAATCTTTCAAGAGCATACGCATACGTATTAAATTACATTATGTTAAATCTTTGTATCGTATTTATCATTTGAATTTGTACAATCATAAATCTGCCCATGTTTTATATTATTAGAAGGTATGCGAATAGGTTTATTTCGCGTGTCCATATATATTAATTACAATGTAATTCTTAGACTAACCCCTATTCGAAAAAATGTCCCAATTTTATGTAACGCTAAATGTCCCCAAAAAATGTCCAAATTTTATGTAACGTTTGTTATATTTTATAGGATTTTTGTTATTGTTATTTAAAAAATGTCACAATTTTATGTAACGAAATATGTAACGAAAAATGTAATGAAACAATATCTTAATTTTACGTAATGAAAGTTAAATGTTAGGATAGGATTTTTGTGATTATGTTTTGTTTTGTTTTTTGTGTTGATGCCAGTAAGAATTACGTTGTAAATTTTGATCATTTTACACAAAGTATAGAAGAGAAAGAGACATAAATAAAAGAAAGAGGGGTCAAGGGACACAGCCCCTTTCGAGGCCAAAATGGCCGAGTTTATATATATATATATATATTCATAATAAATTACTAATTTGATTGAATAATCTAATTCGAAAATATAGAACAAACTGACTGGAAGAAGCCTAAGATCACAACGCCTGGGGGAAGAATTGAGCAGGCTTTCGTCGCCCAGCAGTGGACCGACGCAAAGCAGCTAAAGAATAAGAAGAAGGCAATTTACAAATTTACTACATCATTTTATTCACGGGGGGATCATTTTAATTAGTTAAGCCAATTTACTAATTCATATTTAATCATCTACTAACTGTTACGCATTTCACATTTTTGTATGAAAATAGAAAAAGTGTCATGCAAATTTCTCTCTGGCCCCAGAGCCGTCGTGTCAAAATTAACCAGCGCTGGCTATAGAAAATCCATTTCGAACATATAAAAGAAGTTTTCCAATTTATTTTAAAGTCGCATTAAGCGATGACGTTTGAATGGAACTCGTTACGCCGCGCACTGCCGCATATTAAAAATATGGAAAATAATTATTTTCTATCGAACAACTGCATCATTTGATTAGAGAGAGGATAATGTGGGAAGGGAATGAACAAAAAATCAAATCAGGAGGAATACAGTGTGGCTTAAGAATATGCATAGAAAAATAATTGAGTTGATGCAACAAAAGAGAACAGCGAAATGAGAGAAGCAGAGGAAACCATGGATTAGCAGAAGCCTAGGTTGAACTGTAGATGAAATAAATAATTATTAGAAAAGGAGGAAGCTTAACTATCGACAAAAATCTAAGATGGAAACTTTTACATAGTAGAAGGTGATTAGAGGATGCGGTTTTTCTTAATATACGAAGTGGAAAGAAGCAACAACTCGAGCTAAAGAATCAGTTGCTTCATTACCCAAGATGTCTGAGTGGTTTGGAACCCGCAATAAATGTGCTATGAATGAAATGCAAGAAAAAAAAAGTGTGGATAAGCGAACGCATACACGGAATAATGACAAGAATGATCAGGAAGTAAATTGAAGGGTGCCTATGGAGTCAGAAATAATCAAAATTCCTGGAGGAAAGACGAGTAGAGGAGATGAAAGTAATGGAACAGAGTAATTAATTTGTTTCTGAATAATGAGAATAGAAAGGAGGTAGACGAAAAGATTCTGAGAAGTTAAAATGACATCATATTATCTAAAAGGATTGATTAGTTGAAACAGTTAATCACGTTCATAAAGAGGTTGGGAAAAATTTTAAATAGATTATTAAAATTTAAGTAATCCTATTTCTTTTGGTGAATTTCATCTGTATTAATTTCTTCATTGTACCCAAAATGAGATAATAGGTCTAATTTTTTCATTGAAAACCCGTAGAAACTAATATACATAATTAGAGATCTGTAAACATTTAAGATAAAACAACAGAGAACAGAAAATGAAAAAAAACGAATAAGTGCATTATAGTTAATAAGTTAATTATTTCTATAATTATTTTAAAATAATTAGTGTTGCGCGACTTATGCAGCGTTATATTTTTAATCATAGGATTATGATGCTATGATAGTGAATATAAATGAAATACCTTACCCGCAGTGTTTCAGATTTAACGGTTTTTCCATTCTACATATAATTTTAATTTTTACATCTTGATCAGCTGAACTTTTCGGTACATTCATTTTGTACCATTCGGGCATCTAAAAGCCAAGTCAATTGTTTTCAATTTTATTATTAAAAGTGCGATTAAGATGAAATAATTATACATATATTAATAAAGCATAAAAACCCACTATAATATATGTTGGTGATTTTTTACTTCGTTAACGTATATATAGTATATTTCTGTTTGTGTAATACTTCTATATATATAATAACTACACAGAAATATCAACAATTTTAACTTAAAAAATTACAATGAAATTATAGGATTCTCGATTGTCGAAAATTTTTTTTGCATTAAAACGAATATTTCAAAAAAAAAAGAATTTTGTACACATACGTTAAAAGTAAAGAAAAGCAAGTCCCATCTATTCTTCCAAAGGTATCATCGTGGATTGCGAAGTTAGGCTTTTCATATTGTACCTTAAGGAACTAATGGATCTGATGAGAATACTGGGGCCAGTTCCGTTCTCATGGTCGCTTTTACGTTCCCAGATTTCTCTCATTAGAAAAGTATAAAATGATTTGACTTGTATGTATTAATTCTTCGGATCTCGCCGTATGCTCAACCTCTGGGTAACACAGTCTTCTCTAATTCTTAAAGAAGAGCCGGTTTTAATTGATTGCATCATTTCTCAACGTCACATATAATCAATAGAAATCGTTATATGATTTTTTATACTCCCTATGACGTAAAAATGGCTCATATTAAATAGGTTTATACATCAGTGACGAACCCTGATACTATTGAACTTTAATTTCCGTTTGCTGAATTTCTTTTTATTCACTTCTTATTTGCTGTTTGTTCGTTTTATGTTTATTGTAAATTTTCATTAAAATTATGAGCCTGCAAATCCCTCCTACAATTAACTTCGTTTTTAAACCGGATTGCGGTAATGGCTAACAGAATTTTTTTATCTGTTTTATTTTAAGAAGGGAAACAAATCTGAAATATGATCAGAAACGACACTAAAAGATTTAAAAAATAAATACGGTTAATACCTCATTTTAAATAGTGCTAAATTTAAAATATTTCTCTAGCATATATTAATCTGACGTTTTAATTTTTAAGATATGTTAACTTTATTTTTTTAGTAAATGTTTAAAACTTTTTCCTTTTTGTCCATTGCACCCCTCCAATATCCAATTTATGTGTGATCCCGATCACATAATGTTCTGTGTTCCTCTCTTGTAACCGATCAAGCTGCTTTCTATTCCTCCCTTTTACAAATTGGTATTCCCACTCCATACAGTGTTTCGTTCATTCTCTCCCTTCCTTCTCCTTCTGTTGTCCAGGCTCTTGATTTTTTTTTGTTGACTATCTCTGATCGTGTAAAGATCTGAGCCTCTTGCGTGCTTTTTCCTTTGTTCTTGGGCCATGTAGACAAATCCCCCCCCCCAACCAAAAAAAAAACTTTCGCGGTGAAACACGCTATTCATTATAAATAATTTACGGACACAACGGTGTTAAAGAAATATATTTATTGGACGAAAGATTGGTGTAGGGGATTTCTAATACAAAAAATAAAGAAAACTCGTAACGTTTTTCTTCTTCTTTGTTTTGATCAAATAATACAAAATCTAATAAATACAAATATAATCAATTTATTCAATTTAAATCCACAAATTCAAAAAGATTTCGCGGTTGGCATCCCTGAAGTCTTTATAAACGAATAGATCGTTACAATACACATATATGCCGATTTAAAATTCCAAAATAGACATAGCCAAGCAAAACATGCGTGCAAAGTGGTTGCACCCTGGTCGGATACAAATTTAATCAAAGAAGGTAAGGTTGTGGGAATCAGTGAAAAAAAGAACTTTCTTTTTTTTAATGGTCTCATCAACCAAAAATGACCTTCACTCAGAAACAATTAGAAATGAAAAGGGAAAGTTATATAACAAGATGATCAGATATCGTTAATAGGAAGCTAACATGGTAGGAATAATAAGTGTAGAGGGAAAAGACAGGATATAATAACGGGCATAATATAAGGAGTAGGAAGTTCAAGTCTAAGCAAATGGGATTACGGAGCGCTCTACCGAAAGTGATGAACACTTAATACACACGTAATTGGCGAGTTTGCAAACAATCACATCATTTGAATAGAAAGGACAACATAGGAAAGAGGCTAATGAAAAGCGAAAACGGCAGGAAGGCAGCAAGGAATGATTAAAACGCAAATGCATAATGGAGGCAACTGTAAAGCGTGGAAGTGAAGGAAACAGAAGGAACCATGAAATGGAAGGAAGACACTGGGTTGAACAGACAGATAAAATGAATGATTATTAGAAAAAGAGGAAGTATATACATCCGACCAAAATCTGAGGTAGAAATTCTAACCAGCGGTTGCGGGCAAAAGCTTTCTAAGAAGTTTAGGCTTGAAGGAGTATAAAATTTGTGAATGCCAATTACAGCTATTGTTTTTTTCTTTAAATTTTCTGACTCACTATAATAAATTGTGTTAGTTAAATTTTATGTTTCGGGCGCGAAACTATAACTGCAAGTTTTTCTATTTTTATTCTTTTAAACTAAATCGAAACTTTGACCGAAGTGAAAAGAACTAAAACTCGAATTGAACCGAATCTTTGATTAAAAACCGAAAATTTCAACATTTCCTAAAAATGTCGACTGAAAAAATCGTTTGGGGGTGGGATACTTTCTATTCTTTTTGCCGACACCACGTCCCTGTTTCCGGGCAGTATCGTATAACACGGGGTCATTAACTAATTCAATTAATTTTTCTCCAGAACGATTTATACCAACAACGAACTCAACAGTAATATAATAAACCGTTAATAATAAAAAAAACTAGGGAGTATGATATTTCATGTGCGTAGGCTCCACACAATAATAATAACTACAGTGTCAGCATATCCAGCAAAATTCGGCTATGCGTTAATGGGCGGCTGGCTTAATAGTAGTCAAAGGTTACCGCCAAAATCGTCCGTGTACTCGTAGAACATGGAAAAATATAAATTTAAAGGTCTGAAGGATAACGCTTCCGTATAAGTGATATTAATACATATATATATATATATATATACATACAAACATTTGTTTTGGTAGTGTGGTGGCCGGGGAGTTGAGATATTTTGCTATCAATCACATGTCAAAATTCCGAGCTCAAATCGCTTCCAGATAGTACACGTATAATTTGAACTCGAATTGAAAGAAACTGACCCGGCATTATTATTCACCATCGGGGAACAAAATTTGTTCTGATGATGAATAAAGTAATATCATTCCAAACGTCAATGAAAAAAAATTGTAACGTGATTTTTACTGAAAATAATAGAAAAAGAATATTTTTTATTCGATTTCTCACTTACTCAATTACGAATATGTTTATTATTTAGTTTTTTAGAAATACGTGTATTTTATTTTCTCACGGCCTGTGTTCATATAAACTATTGAACGAATTCTGCTCTGGTTTTGAAAATGTTCAAGTAAAGAATCACCCTATTTACAAAAAAGATATTAAAATGAACCGAAAAAAAGCAATCTGTAAAGATTTAGAGTATGTATCGATGAAGCAGTTGGCAACGGCTAGTGTAAGTGTATATATATATATTAAAATAAACCAATTAAATGCAGCTACACGAATTGTTTTCGTACCCTTTGAACATTATTATTAGAGCTTTAAAATTTCTCGAAAAATAATAATAAATACAATACCCCCTTGAACACGGGTCCCAATAATATCTTTAGCAAACAGTAAACTAATAAGTTGCCATTTATCTAAGCCAAAAAAATAAAAATAAAATAAAAAAAAACAAAAAAAAAACGATTCAATAAAAAAAAAAGAATATTATTCAACAAACCAACCGGGGGGATTATAAAAAATATACGCGAACATTTACCGCCGATTTGAGGTAAAATACGGTAACATTACGGCGAGTAAAATGGTAGGTGGTAAACACCAAGCAGTCCGCGTAATTTTAATTTTATGCAATAAAAATTAGAGTGGCAATGATTGAATATAATTTCAACATGAAACGAACGAATAGCACCTTATTACAATTAACGGATTTCGAGTAACTACCCCGAAAACTAAACAAAAGAAGATATTATAATGAACATTGCCGAAAATTAATTTCAAATTTGGGCATCAATGTAAGAAAGTACTGCTCATACTGACTCTGTATTAATATATATATATATATATATATATATATATTATATATATTATATATACACACATATATGTGTTTGTATAAAAATACATAAATGATGTAATGGGCTCAATGTAAAAACGATTAATAGGAAATTCCAATTCGATCCGGACAATATATATTTATATAGAAAAAAATTCATACCCTGACGCTAAATAAAAATAATAAAATAAATTATATCACTTGTATTAGCAGACACAATGATGATAGAATATCGGACATAAATAATTCACTTTTTAATATAAAATTTCGAAAAATTTAGTTCCCCTGGAGGCATTTTAATCACTTTTATTTTTATAGCCGTATCAATATTTATATCGCATTCACTGATCAAATATGAAACAAAAATAATTTACTTCTTAATATAAAACATAAAAATCTTTAAAATCATAACTTAATTTTTTTTTTAAAAATCATGTTTATTTTATTTAATATTTATCTCTCATTCACTGATCAAATACCGGAGGATATAAATAACCCACTTTTTAACATCAAATATAACATTTTTTCGAAATGCTAATTTGATTTTTAGCGCTAGTGCCATTATACGTTTCTGCGAAAAATAAAGTCGTCAACAGAGTCTTGGTAGCCTCGGAACATGGAATTTCTCATAAAGATTTCGGGGTTTTAAGTTGACTTCAAGTAGAGTAGGTTACATAGTTCTGCCACACGATTACGTGTTCAAGGGTGTGGCTGCACCTGCAATACGCCCTTTTTAAAGCACGACGCCGACAAGTCAGCACGTATTCAAGTTAACCTTACGGCGGAGATTTCGCAAATACTCTCAAATAAGTCTCAGTCAGTAGCAAACGTGTTGCACCTCGTCAGAGAAAAATAGCTTTTAGCTGCACACATATAGAAAAAGGATATGAGTTATAGGAAAAATAAAATTTATAAGTTGTAACGGCTTAATATTTTATTAAACAAGAATAAAATCTTAATTAAAACATAATTTTCGTGCGTTTCTGGCAAATTGTTCATGATTACGCGCCTATGAATACTCATTATGGCCAGTGATTAAAAAGTTTCAAGGCTTCGGGGGGGGGGGGCAGCTGCCCCTCTGCCCACCGCTGGCGACGCCCATGGTACCCATCTATTAATTATAATGCAAAATTGTCAGTTTTCTCTATAAGTAGTAATATGGAAAGAACGCAAAACAGGTTATCAGAAAGGCAGAAAGGATTCTATATCATCGTAACAAAAGTTTTCATTCGGAAATACTACGGAAACAATAGAAAAGAGAGAAAATAATTGCGATAATTAGCAACTACCCTCTAGGAAAAAAGGAGGATGGTTGTTCCGGTGCTACGGATGAAAACTGGATAGCTTGATCAATTAGTTCATTTTATACATAACAATTTTCCATTATTGGTAAATTTATTATTGAACTGTGATACATGTGATTTTGTGTATGTGTATACCAGCGCTAAGGAGCCCTCGCTTAAATTGTAGTCATTTATATTATCATGAACTTTTAAAAGTTATTCCGAGTATTCCTAATTAAATATTTCTAAAAAATGACTTTTCTCATCCCTTGGTCACATTCCACATCTTTCATAATGTTTTTTTACCCGAGTCTACACACACACATCTCCAAAAAAATCCATTTTAAAAAATCAGAGACCATTCGACGTGCATAAAATTTTTTTTTTTTGTTTTTTAATTATGTCTATTTTCTGAGCAGATCTCCGATATTAAACGGATCTATCCTTGGCATCCCTCGCGTATGCTTATCTGGTCTTTCGTTTTCACATTTCTCCGAAATAAGTATTAAAAATAAATCTCAAGTATACTATTCCGATATCAAAAACTAACCTTACATCTCCCATCCATCTACCCCTTTTTTGCCCATCATCATACGTAATATATTTTTTTTACTCATTAATTTTTTCTCGCGCTGAATGATCTAAACTGCCAAAAGCGAATCCTTGTCTATATGCACGGGGTAATTACAATAATTACGATACTCGTATGAAATGCATTCTTTTTTTTTTTAATTTTTTTTTTTTATCATCGAGCAATATTTTATTGTTTAATTTTTTTTATTTTTCCATGTACGTCAAAGTCATAAAAGTCATAGGGGGGTCACTACATTTATGAGAGTGCGCCCTGTACGCCCCCAGTTATCATACATTTTCAAAATTAGTCCAAGTATCGCATTATACAAAAATCAATATTGCACCCCCTTTTCCCCTCGCACCGCATGCTTTCTAAAATTCCGACGATAAGTATTCAAAGTTAATTCAACAATACATATATATATATGTATACTATCCCGACACCGAAAAATTAATTTGAACTCCACTTTTCTTCACCCTTAGAATCATGCAAACGTGTGTACCCTCTTGTGTCAGGTAATATAGGTTATTAGTTTCAAAAGTAATCTAACTATACACTATTCCGGGGCTACCGAAAATAAATATTGCACATCTTTATTTTTTTTTCTTTTGTCTTTTCATCGTAAGTTTTTGAAAAAAATCCTACGCCAGTTTTAGAATTAGTCGAAGTGTACTTATACCGATCGATCGCAATTTTTTCCGTACAATCACTGTTGTAAGATCTTACAAAATAATTATATTTGATCAATTTTTACAGCACACCTCACCCCTTCTACTCAAGCTAAAAATTTTCGAAAATTCAATTCTATTATGTAAAATTAGTTTAAGTAATATATGTTACCAAAATTAATATATCCTTCCCTTTTTTTCATCCCAATCATAAGTTTAAAAAAAAATTCTATAGTATGTTTTCAAATTAGCCCACAAATACTGTATCGGTACCAAAAAAATTAATTAATCCTTCACAACAAATTTTTGCCGATCGTACATAATTTTTTCCGTATCATCACTATTGCGAAATCCTACAAAGACACACCATCGTCAGTTTCCACAAACATTGCTCACCCTGCACCTCGTACCGTATGTCTCCGAAATTCCGACGCTATAATTTAAAGTTAGTCCAAACATAGTATCGTGCTACCAAAATTAATACATCACCCCCTTCTTCTCTCCTTCCGTTGTACGTTTTCAAAACAATTCTTTGGCATAATTCCAAAGTTAACTGAATAGTATTATATTTTCTCGATATCAAAAATAATTGATCTATCGTATAATTTTATCAATCGTTCATAATATTTCCAAATCGACATTACCGCAAGACAAAGGGTACTCTATCAGTTTTTGCACACATCGATATACCATTCCTCAGCATTTGTATACTTTCCAGTCTATCGTGTATTTTCCTAAGTCGATAATAACTTACACACACACATCAAAGTTCACTAACGTTCATTTTAGCTGCGGGAGCAGACAACGTTCTTTGTTACACTGTTGATTGGAAATATCCTTTTTTGAAAATAGCAAAGATTTTCGCTTACCCAAAATAACGTAAAGTATATTTTTTTCAATTTATTCAATGCATATCACCCGAAAAAGGTGTGTCTATAACACGCAACCATCTCTCTTGTTTGTACGCGATTGGTATAATCTCAGTTTCCGTTCAAACGATACGTACTATGAGGATTCGCTGCACTTTTAGGAAAAACATCAGCGATAGACTCAGGAAATAAGTTGTTTTTTTTTTTGTATACTATTAATATTTTAATTACTTCGATTTTTTATACAAACAACAACATACCGTACACGCATCATATTAACATATAATTTTCGCAAAATCCTCAATCGCATCAAAATGATAAAAACTTGATGTGATTGAGGATTTTGCAGAAACGTTACATTATTTTTTTTTTATTTTCCATATTTCAGTATTAGACGGTATCACTTTTTTAAATCTAAAAATGCGTTTTTACAAAAAATAAATACCGACTTCAAGGTTTATTATAAGAATTTAAAAATGCACTAAAAAGTAAAAAATAATTACTCCCGATTAGAAAAAATATATATTTCAGAGTGATATAACACTTAAGTGGTGATATCGTAATTCTTATACAACATTAATACCTTAATTAGAGTTGGCATTAAATTCATGTTACTATATCTAGGAACAATTTAATGAACATTTAATGCAGTTTTTAATGATTCTTTTAATATGAATTTGATGCCAACTCTAATTAAGGTATTAATGTTGTATAAGAATTACGATATCACCACTTAAGTGTTATATAACTCTGATATATATATTTTATCGGGAGTAATTATTTTTTACTTTTTAGTGCATTTTTAAATTTTTATAATAAATCTTCAAGTATCGGTATTTATTTTTTTTGTAAAAAAGCATTTTATTTCGTTACTTTTTAGTGCATTTTTATTCAATTAAATTAAAACATTTTAATAAGAACAGATATTTCCACGACGGTGTGAAAACATCAAAAGCTACATTTCCATGGTAATTTGGCAAATTTATAGTATTTTAAGTCAATAAATCTAACCGGACGGTGAAAACAATCATGAATGAAAATCATCCAAAAAGCTTCAATCTCCCGCATTACGAGTATTATTAAGGATAACTCAAAAACTATCCGTCAGATCTTGATCAAATTTAAATGGGACCACATGAGAAACTCCACCTTTCATATAAAAGAAGAATCATCAAAATCGGTTCATCTAGAAGAAAGTTTTGCTCTGGTTCAATCTCCTTTGTGTCCCTTTCATCCTCCTACCTTAAATGGCACGTGTGATGCAAACCACGTACTATTTGAATGTTCCTTTATTTCTACAGAACGCGCGATCCTTTATTCCAATTTGCTTAGCCTTGGCCTCCCTACTCCTTACAGTGCCCTCTATATTCTCACTTTTCCATCTCCTTTTGTTGTTCCCTTGTTAGCCGCTTACATTTCCTCTGTCTCTAATCGTTTCTAGATATAACTTGTTGCTCCATATGTCCTTCTATTCTTTTAATCTTTTGTGTTGGGTAAATGTCCTGTGCTGGCGTGCCTATTTAAAAAAAAAAAAAAAATAAAAATACAGTCGAATTGAATACCTCCTCCTTTTTTGAAGTCAGTTAAAAATACGCAGAAATTCGAAAAACTATATCTACATCCTAGTAAAAATATATAAAGTAAAAAATAAAAAATTGTATTTACCGCACTCACATCTATGCAGTGTCACGGTAATCATGAATATAATTATCACAGACACCTCAGATACTGTGATAATATTCGCGATCTATTTTTTCTATTTATTTTTTATTATATCTACGAAAGAAAAATTTCGATTGTACATAAAATGTTTTTCAAAAGCAATGCAAGCGAGGATGCATCAAAGAGAATTTTATATCTTTTCTCTTATTTACTTTTTCCAAGTCAAATCGCGCGACTATTTTTGTAAGTACTTGCATGCGCTTGTATTTATATACAAGTATGAAAAAAATTCCATTGTTTCTGAGGGTCTGGTAAATTAGAGAAGATAAAACAATATCGAAACCCGTTATGTATATTACAAATTATAATTGTAGCATGTTCCGTTCTTAAACTTCATTTCAAAAAATTTTCATTTTTAATTCCATCGCTTCAATAGACTACTGTTGTATATCGAAGAGATAATAGAAGTGGCAGATTTTACATGTGAGGGAGGAGCGAAATACCGGAAAAAGATGAAATCGAACGAGTCTTACTTAATAATACGTGTAATAGAAAAATTTTGAGAGAAATTTTTGTACCTTGTTTTCTTCTAACAATTTTATTTTTACATTTTTAAATTTTTAGCACGCAGATATTTCGAAATCTACGGAAGCGTCTATATGTGGTAGTCTTCGTCATCATAGGAAGACTTGCAGAAAACAACATATCGACGTTGCATGTATGAGAGTGCGTATACTTGAAATAAGCGAAACAGGCTAATAAGAAATAACCATTGAATCGCGGTGACAGGTACACAGATCCGCGGTTATAGAATGAGAGTAAGATAAAAATATGTATCTTCTTGTTATAATAGAAACCCCTCAAGACGTTTTTAGAAAGCTCAAAAAAAAAAGTGAGACAGTTGGTAATACATATATTATTTTGTCTAGGGTATCTATGTATGTGTGTGTGTATGTGGACGCATGGTAAAATAGATGGAAAAGATTATTAACTGCATTACTATATTCCGTTGTAGCGATTTAGATGTTAAACTGTCATATTTTACCAGTGTTATTTATTTCATTTTTTTTCTTTTAGGTTTCACAAAGATTTTTCTTTTTATTTGTTCTAAAAATATGGTTAATATTCGTGTTTTGTTTTTTTTTATATTCGTGTTCAAACTGTTGATTTTTTTTTTTTCGTTTTTTAAGTAATATACTACGGGGAACAAGTCTATAACACGTATCTATCTCACTCGATCGTTCGTACTTGATTTCTATCGGTTTGGGGCAACAATAGATATATGCGTGCTACCACAGACGTACGTATATTATATTTATTTCTGTACATGTACACTCGATTTCTATACTAACGCCTGCAAATATCAAACGCTGAAGATGTATAATAATACAAACTTTTGATCAGAACATTGTATTAATTATTACATTTTTCTTTATTATACAAATCACTTCATACACGCTTTACATATTGACTCATCCACAAAAACCTTTCACCATGTCAAAATGGTGTCACCCAGAAAGCAAAAATTTCCGGACGATACAATATTTTATTATCTTTTGTTACTTCGAAATATCCATACATATCTCCTTTTGAAATTTTAATTTAAAAATTGTATGAACACATGTAGATTCTTCCAATCTTTCACTGTGATTGATTGCAAAAATAAACATACATTCGTGGTAGTAAAAATGCACGATGTAAAAAATATATACATATATTTTTTTCACTACACATGATCAACATATTCGCGCTAACCACACGCATGTAATTGTATATATCATATATACACACACATATAAAGAAGTTCGTAAAGCGATAATGAGTTTAAAAAACAACAAGTCACCGGGCCTGGATGGCATACCATCCGAGCATACATTGTTTCACAGTATGTGGAAGGAGAAAAGTGTGCCTGATGATTTCAAAGAAGCCGCTATAGTATCCATATACAAAAATAAAGGAGATAGAGCTGATTGCATTAACTATCGAGGTATAGCGCTACTATGTAGCGAAAGTAAGATATTCAGTAAAATACTGCAGGAGAGGCTGAAAACACAGCTACACCCGTACCTACCTGAAGAACAATGCGGCTTTCGTGAAAATCGAAGTGTTATAGATATGATCTTCTCCCTGAGACAACTGATGGAGAAAAGCAGAGAACAGACGTCGACGTCAAAAAAGCATTTGATTCCGTTAACAGGGAAGCTTTATGGGAGTGCTTAGCAGCTGCTGGCTGTCCACCAACGCTGTTACGGCAGGTACAATTACTGCATGAGAAGGCATCGGGAATCGTGTTATGTGACTGCGAACGTTCAGGGAAATTCGAAATAAATACGGGAGGAGTAAAACAGGACTGCGTTCTCGCACCAACGCTCTTTAATTTTTACATGAGCGTAATACATAGTGAATTTAAGCGGAAACTTGCGGAATCCGGTGTAGAGATGGTGTTTCGACTCGACGGTGGTCTGTACAACCTTGCGAAATATAAAGCAAAACGCGCGGTCAAGACGTTTAAGCTGGGATGTCTCCAATACGCTGATGATTGTGTAATTGCAAGTGACAGAGCGGAAGAACTACAAGACATGTTAGTAAAACTGGCAGAAACGTACGCGGACTTCGGACTTGTAATAAACGAAAAAAAGACAGAAGTCATCCAAGTTAATACTGAAGAAGTTGAGCTAAAACTGAACGGTAAAAATCTGCGAGTAGCTGATACATTAAAATGCCTCGGAAGTGTTTTCAGTAAGGATATCACTGTCGAACATGAAATTTCGGCGCGAATCATGAATACTAATGCCGCATACAACAGGTTATCGCGAAAAGTTTTTAACAATAGCGACCTGTCGATATCAACCAAGATGGCCACATACAAAGCAATGCTGATTCCAATAATGCTATATGGAAGCGAGACATGGCCAATATGCAGAAAACAAGAAAAATGATTGGAAACGCTGCACTTAAAATTCCTTAGGAAAATTTTACGAGTTTCTTGGAAGGATGGACTTTCAAACGAATATATACTAAATGCGGCATCATCTGCATCAATAGGGCAACTTTTAGCTGAAAAACGAACTAAATGGATAGGACACGTAATCCGTATGAATGAGGAGCGCATACCAAAAAACGGAAAGAGGCCTCTAGGTCGCCCTCGATTGCGTTACAAAGACGTTGTTGCTGAAGATTTAAAAAAAGCCGGAACTATACCAACAAATTGCAGTTGGGGAAACTTGGCCTTAGATCGTAAGGAATGGATTCGGATGGTCCAAAAAGTAAAGGAAGGGCGTAAATATACCAAAAGAAAAAGAAAGATACAGCAGAAAACAGCGGATAACAATGCTACACAACAAACAATTCTCGGATGTTCTTTATGCAGCTTTACGACATCCCACAAAGTAGGACTTATATCCCGTAACAGACATAAACACAAATAGAGACGTCAGCTAAACTCGGCCACGAGTATGCTAGATGATGGTGATGATATACACACACACACACACACACACACATATATATATATATGTATATTTCTGATTTTAATCAAATAATTTAGTATTCGCAATCTTTTATTTCCTTTTTTTATTTCAAAGATTCTTTTTTTTAATAATTTCTCTACAGTTGCATAAGGGAATCTGTTAATTTAACACATGCGCTTGTTAATGTGATAAATGTGGAAAGTCTTTTCAGAAGAAGTAATCGGATAATTTTAAGTCGCATTGGACTATAGATACTCATATTATTATATTCCTTTAAAGGGGGAATTCACTTTTCACGCCTCTCGATAGTGCATAGATCTCTCAGGGTGCGAGCTGGATGAAGGATTTGAAATACAATGGACAACAACAGATTTTTGTTTTAGTGTGTTGCTTTAACAAGCTCGGTACTTATTACACTATCATACGTGTTGTAGCTTTTCAGTTAAGTTTACTTTATGTTTTTTTTCCCTAATGTATCATGATTTTTTGAAGACTATATGTCATCACAAATAATTAAATAGTTTTTCTAACACACGTTGTGCTGTTTCCTCTTTTAATTTTTCCATTCATCTTGATCGCTCGTATAATTAAATCATTTTCCATCTCTCCGCATAGATTATCGTTCACTTTTTAAAATTATTTCATTATTTCTCCATACAGATTACCCCAATCGTGTGTCCTTAGAATTTTTTTTTTCAATTAATACTGCCTTTTTTCCATTTTTTTACTCTTTCATTATATGTCTTGGAGTATTATTTCGATTCATTAGCCTTTTATATTTATTTATTTATTTTTTCAAAAAATTTGTTCATATATCAACGTTTATTAGTAATTTTTTTTTTTTTTTTTTATTTATTTATTTATTTACTCCGCTGTACCTTGTGGTTTTTCAGCCAGAGTTTCTGATTGTTACTGTTATTATTTGTTGTTTATGTGTTTTGTTTTGTTATTCATTACATGGTTGACAAAGCTGATCAAATTAAAAAAGTTTTTTTTATGTATTTCGGTTATTGGTTTTTTTATTATTTTCCGTTTTTCTCTTTCGTTTTTAAACTTATTGCATTCGAAAATCGAATGAAAGCAATCGTCTGTTTTTTCTTTACAGTCTATACAGATGTCTGTTTCAGCAATTTTAAATCGTTTCATATAGACACCATTATTTCCATGTCCGGTTAAAAATTGAGTGAAGTTATAATCGGTATAAAAATGTTTCATTTATAGTCTTTCTTCTAAGTTTGGTACTATTTCCCGTGTTACTCTTCCAGTTTTTGATTTATCACATCGGAGTTGCCAAAGTCGTATACTACTTGAATTAATTTTATTGATTTGTTTTCGTAACGTTTTTTTGTCGAAAATTTTAGTTCTTCTTGTTTGCATGTTTTGATTTGGTTTACAGTTTCTAACTTTAAGTCTATAGGTATTATTCCTGTTATGATGTTGACTGAAGTATACGATATTGTGCGATAACCAGAGATTGTTCCTATTAATATTTTCATTTGTAATTTCAACAGCTTATTCTTGTCTTTTTCTCGTAAAACTGGAAAATATACTGTAGAGCAGTATTCTGTTATTGATCCAAAAATGGCTTTGTAGAGTACTATTCTATCTTTATATTTGAAACCGAACATATTTGAATATAGTGATCTTAATTTGAAATAAATTTTTTTAATCTTGTCTATTATGAATTCGATGTGTTTTCCAAAATTTAAATTTGTGTCTATGATTATTCCCAAGTATTTTATTTCTTTTACTATTTTTATTTTGTCGTTATTTATGCATAAGAGCTGTTCAATGCAATGTATCATTTCTTCCCTGTCTTGTTTTCTAATTATTAGTAGTGCTTGGGTTTTATTTATGTTGAATTGTAAGCCTAAGTTTTGAATGTTTTTACTCAATTTTTTTATTGTTTCATTTATATTGTAAACTTCGTCCTTTTTATTAATTCCTGCTACTAACATTATATCATCTGCGTAGCTTATCATATTGCAGTGTTGACTGAAATGCAAATTATGAACTTCGCTCATTGCTATGTTGAAGAGTACTGGCCCTAGAACCGAACCTTGTGGTACTCCTGAGTTGACACTCCTGTTGTATAGGATTTTGTTTTCTTGATTAAATAAACCGATTCTTCTATCTGTTAAGTAGTTACGAATTATAGTTTGTATTGTACCAGATATATTTTTTCTATTCATTATTTTTAAGATTTCATCAATTTTTATTTGATCAAATGCTCCGGATATGTCAAAGCTGATTAGTAACGTATGTCTTGTTCGTTTTTTATATTTTTCAATGTAATCGCATAACTTTTTTATTGCTAGCTCGGTTGATTTGTTTTTAAGAAAGCCAAATTGATTTTCGTTTAAAATCGCTTTTTCCTTTATTTCTGTATCCAGAAAATTTTTTATTATTTTTTCGTATATTTTACTTAAACTAGACAGTAGCGTTATAGGCCTGTATGATTTCGGATTTGTTAAATCTTTTCCAGGTTTGTTTATTATTTTAATTTTTCCTTGTTTCCAGACGTTTGGGAAATAATTTAGTTCGATACATTTTTGGTAAATAGATTTAAATATTTTTTCGTCTACTTTGTGAAGAAGTTTAATCATCTTGTTAGAAATTTGATCGTGTCCATTGGCTTTCCTATTGTTCAGTTTTTTGATTATTGTAGTTAATTCGTTTTCATATATTTGAAGAGTTTTATCTGGCTGAGTCGGTTGTAACTTAAGTGTTCGGTTTGGAAATAATTCAGCAAAAATTATTTTATGTTTTTCAATGTTATCGTGTACGATGCATCCACCGACATTAAAAGCAGGCATGTCTACTCTTTGTTTGGTTTTGTCCATACAGATTTTATACGGCTTGCCCCAGATTGTCGAAGAATTAATCAGTTCTTTCCATTTTTCATGCTTTGATGTCTGCAGTTCTTCATTGTATTCTTTTTTCAGTTTTCTAATTTTAATCCTTAATGATTCCACTTTATTATTTGTTTTATTTTTGCTTTTGTATAGTCTCCTTTGTAGTTTTTTCAGTATCTTTTTAAAGCTTTCTAATTTTCCATTCCAATAAGGTGTGTCGCGAATTTTTGCTTTTGTAAGTGAATTGTGGATTAGTACTTTTATTATGTTTGTAAATTCTATGATTTCGTTCTCTAAATCTTCTTTTTTAGTTACTTTTTCAATGTGTTCTATTTTTTGTTTTATTTGAGGTAGAGCATTGATAATTTGTTTTTGAAAGATCTCATAGTCAACTGTTAGTGTATTTTCATTTAGTGATTTACTATCTTTCCTTATTGAGAGGGTTGCAGACATATTGTTAAGTGTTGCGTTACTGAAGAAGGTAATATTTTTATATTTCTAATGTTCTGGCTGATTGTTTCGTGGACAATTATAAGATCAATTACACTGCTCCCATTGTGATTGTTAAAAGTTTTTATGTTATAAGGATTACAAACGCTTAGATCATTGGCAAATAGGAATTCTTCGAATTTTTCTGCTCTTTTCGTATTATAGTTTATATTGTTTAAATTTTCATATATCGTTGATCTAACATTAAAATCACCTAACAGTATCGGTTTTAATTCCTGAAATTGTGTGATTAAATGGTTAATTATAAGAATGTGTGGATCTATACTTTCATTAGGGGAAAAGTAGGACGCAAATAAAATATAATTTCCTATTTTAATTGAAATGATATTTTGAGTTGTTCCTATTATTGACAAGTTTATATTTTTATTATAGGCTATTGCAATATTCGGCTGTGTTATTTCATATTGTTCATTGTTTATTCCATATAGTTTGTTTTTGTAAATATACGGTTCCGGTATTATTATTAAGTCTTGTTCACTATTTGTTAATATTTCGTACTGTTGAATTTTGGTTCTGCCCACATTAAGTAATAATATATTTAAATTACCTTTCATCATGTATTATTTATATGATTATTTTGTTCTTTGGAAGTGTTTAATTGATAAGATAAGTTTTTGATAATTTTTGTGAACTGAATTTTTGCTGATCTACTATGTAGGATAGGTTTATTTTCAATTAGCATGTTCATTAAGCCATTTATGTCTTCCGTAAATTCTTTTGCCGTCTGAAGAATATCTTTTTTCCCCTTACACATTCCTACAAATAACATAAAATTATTTAACGAAAGCGGATATTTATCTTCATTTTTCCGGATATTTATTTCTAATGGTTTGAATATTTCTTTTTTTAATATCGATTCATTTTCTTCTTCATCTGCTTTTATGGACTGGTCGCTGTCGTATGTTATTGTTGCCTGTTCTTTTGTTTCTGCTGCATCATCTGTTTTAGCGTTTTGGTCGTTTAATAATACATTGTTAATTTTGGGTTTCTTTTCATTTTTTAATTTATTACCTGACATTATTGATTCGGAAGAATTTGTTGATAGTGCTCTTTTAGCAGCTCCATTTAAGAGTTGCGTTAACGGAAGAGTGGGGAAGTTGATGTCAACGTTTACATTTTTATTGTCATTTATTTTATCACTTACGTTGTTTGAAATGTCTTCGTCTTCTATCGTGTTTGGACAGTTTTTACTAGTATGTCCTTTCTCGTTACATACAAAACATGAAACTGTGTCTGGGGATAGAAATATTCGGTATGTTATTTCTTCGTAGTGTATGAGTACTGTTTCAGGGATTTTTTTGATTTCCTCTGGGTTTATAAAAAATTGCCGTTTGGCATTTAATAAGTGCTCGTATCCTCTCGTTTCTCCCATCCCGTACTTTATAAAAGAGATCGGGGTTTCTGGGTTTACATTATAGTCTTTTTTGAGTATTTCTTCTATAATGTAGTGTGGTATAGAAGGACATACATTTGAAATTATTATTCTTTTTTTAGGGTTTATTAGTCTTCTTATATGTATTACGTCGTTATTTATTGTGACTGTTTTGTGCGTGTCTACTAAATAATCTACGAATTGTTTACTGGATAAAAATATTGCAAACCTGTCGCGCGACATTCGTGATATATATTTTAAATTTTGAGGTTCTACGATTTCTCCTATTTTAATAATGTAATCTTTTTGATTGATTCCTTTCGGTATATTAAAAACTATTGCTTGTTCTTTTGATGGGAAATTAAAAGCTGATGCTGTTTTAGCGTAACTGTTAGCATTGTTGTTTGTGTAGTTAGTATGTGAATTGTTGTTACCTGATTTCTGTTGGATTTGTTTACCTATATATGAAGATGTTTCTTCTGATAATAGTGGTGACGGTAATATTATTGATGACGATTGCTGTTGATGTGTTGGTAAAGTTGGTGTGGGAAGTTGTTGAGGGGTTGATAAGTCGATGGCTGTATCAGGCGGTGTTACCGCCATAATACTGTTAACGTCCGTAGCCCGCACTAGACAAAACTACACACTATCGCGAAAGATAAAGATAAAGACAAAATACGTAATTCCGTGTATTCAACTAACGAGAAAACGTTTATTACAATAAACGCATGAACACACGACCGAACTATCACTTATCACAGAAGGCTATGAATTATTAGTTTGAACGGTTGAGTGTTAACGCGTTTATTTGACAAGAAGCAGAGATCATTCAAGTAAGATTGTTTCATTATCTATTTAACCGTTATCAGTGATAAAATATTAATTCACTATGCCGAAAGCAAAATCATCAAAAGTAACGAGTAATTCGAACATAGACTTTAAAAGACAGCTGAGTGACAACAGCGCTACTGCAAACGAACCCATTACCAAAAAAATCGCTAAATCAATGGTGTGCGAAGAGGAGAAAGTAGTTCTTAATGCAGCGGCACAGCAATGTTCCATCCAAGAAATCAAGAGCGAATTTATGAAAATAAAGAGGTGTATGGAATTCATTTCAGCAAAGTACGATGAATTAGTACAAATGCAAGGATCATTGGTAAACGAAGTTAAGGCGTTAAGGGATCAGGTGCAAGTTCTAACGACGGAAATTAAGAACAAAGACAGCCAAATCGCCGAATTAAAAACTTCAGTTAATGAGCTGCAGCAATACGGTAGACGTGAAAACATCGAAATACATGGAGTCACAGAAACACCTGGAGAAATTACCGCAGAAATAGTTATTAAAATAGCAGAGAAAATGAATATCGAAGTGAAAAAGGAAGATATAATAGCTAGCCACAGGGTTCCGAGCAGGAACTTGAAACTTCCTAAACCAATCATTGCGAAAACGGGCAGAAGAATAGCGGACTTACTTTTTGACAAAAAGAGACACACAAAAATTTTCGATAAAGAAATATCGGGCAACGACGAAAGCCCATTACAGATTTATGTTAATGAAAACTTAACTAAATATTATAAACATTTACTGTGGCAGACGAAGGAGAAGGGAAGAGTACTTAATTATAAGTTTATATGGACAAAACGAGGGAAGATATTTGCCAGGAAAAACGAGCAAGAACGCATTTTGCATATTAGAAATGAAGACGATTTGAACAAATTACTATAATAAGATTATTTGGAGATAAACGGAAAGTCTATATTAGTGGAATATGTATGAGATAAACGGATGTGTGTGTGGCAGTATGAATGTGGCGGTTAGGTGCAAGTACGCAGGCGGTAAAGCGGAGAGAAGCTAGAAAGTAGTGTTAGTACAGAGGACGAGATTGTATAGGTATTTGTTAAAAGTGTTATTAGTTGTAAGAATTGCGATAACGTCGGGCATGGTTCTTAAAAGAATTAACAGGGTTAAGAAGTGTGGGGAGGTATTTGAGACAGTTGTCGAGGGTAATGTCAGTATGTTTAAAGCGTTAGGCGGTGTAGAGAGGACGGGGCATGTTTTTGTAATTGATAGTGTTGTGAATAGTCCGTTTTGCGGAATAGTAAGTGGACTGAGAGTGTTGGCTCGTGGTGTTAAGTTTACGGGCCGGCTTCACCGTCTGCGTAAACTAATATTAAAAGGGGTACAAATGTGCGTGAGTGATGCATGTGTGCGATTATCTATTTTGTCTGTTATAGGTTGCAAATGGCATGTATGTAAACATGTGGCGGAATCTATGATTAGTTTAACATGTTGATTACATTTACGTTTAACGATTAATCGAAATTCGATCGATTCTATTATATATAAGCAGGGTATTAATCTAAAATCAGCGCCGTTGCGAAATCGATTAGATGTTAAACGAATTGAAAATTGTTTTCGCATGCATCATGATTGTTTAGTTGCTGTTGAGCTTATCCCCTTCTTATGCAGAAATCAAATTCTGTTTCGGTGAGAAAATGTCCTACTTAATAAATTACCGTAGTAAAAACAGCTGTAAGAACTATTCCCATATCAAAAATTGGACTGACAATATTACATCTGAATTAAATTATAATAAAAATCATGTAGTTAACGAAGACATATTTCAAGTACTGCATTTAAATATAAGAAGTGTACGACGAAATCGGGATGAATTTTTAGCTTATATTATAAATACTCCCGTAAGTGTTATAATTCTGACTGAAATTAACATAGCTGAATACGAGTTAAAATTATATGAGCTGGAGGGGTTCGAGAGATTTGCTATTCAAAAACCTTCGGGATATAATGGAGGAATATTGATGTTTGTTAATAATAAATTTCGATGCATAATTCAGGAAGCCGTAAATACTCCAAGTATGGACATGCTGATGGTTGACATATTCACATACGAAAAAACGCCATTACGAGTAATTGCCATATATAGATCTCCGAGCAAAAATGTAGGTGAATTTATTAAAGACCTCGCAATGTTATTGAAAAATGAAAAAGATAACGATAACGTTTTAATTTGCGGGGATTTTAACATAGACCTATTACATCAAAATGTACAGGCTGAAAACTTTTTGAATATATTGTACGGGATAGGAGCAGTACAGTTAATCCAGGGAATAACGAGAGAGGAAGAACGAGTAGATAGATGCACCCAATCTTGTATTGATAACATATTCATGAAATATGCTGCCTGTAAAGTCACTTCTGGAATCATTAACGCGAAAATATCCGATCACTATTTAATAGGTGTTGCGTTTAGTACCTTGAAAAGCAAATGGCAAAAAAGTAACATAAATCGCAAACTCGTTTTCGATGAAAAGAAAATACGTAGTGAAATATACAAGTATAACTGGAACCAAATAAAGGGATTTAGCACGGCAGAAAACATATATGATTATATAAACGCCGCATTCAAAATCATTTACAAGAAATGTGAACTGGGTGTGAGTGAAGGTAGGAATGTAAACAAATATCATCCAAAAAAAGAATGGATGAATCAGAAGATACTTAATTTTATGAAAATTAGAGATCAATACTACAAACTTAGTAAAGGGAATAGAACCAGTACTCGATATAAGGGACTCTATAAAAAATATCGAAATAATGTCAAAACAGAAATAAGGAAGGCAAAACAGGTGTTTTACTTAAGTCAAATTGATAGAGCAAATAATTCGAGTAAAAACATATGGAGAATAATTAATAATATTGTAAATAAAAGGAATAAAGTATCAATTGATGATTGCATTTGCAGGCATTTTGGAACCGACTCATTATTAGTGGAGAAATTCAGTGAATATTTTGCAAAATCAGTAGAACAATATAAACATAAGTGTGATGTCCAGTTATTGAATTCAAATGATGAAAACAGGTTGATGTGTTCTTTTTTCATTCCTCCAGCTGATAATATACAAATCGAAGCAATAATAAATAGCCTAAAAAATTTCAAAGCACCAGGTTGGGATGGCATTAGGACTATGGACATTAAGCGAAATTTAGAGAGATTCGTTCCTATACTAACAAACATGATTAATTATTCTATAAAGAGTGGTACCATCCCTCAGGGGCTAAAAAAAGGAATTATTAAACCAATTTACAAAAAAAGGAGCTCAAAATAAGCTGGAAAATTACCGCAATATAACAATAATTTCGGTAATAGCGAAAATTTTAGAACATTACGTAAACAGTCATTTAAAGAGTTACCTAGAAACAAATAATCTCCTTTACGAAAATCAACACGGATTTAGAGGAAAAAGATCCACCTTAACGCTATTAAGTAAATTGGGAAATGAAATAAATATGGGACTATCGATAGGGAATCAATTTATAATTACTTTCATTGACCTATCCAAGGCGTTTGACTTAGTAGATCATGATTTATTAATAAAGGATTTAGAAAAGATTGGTATTACTAACAGACAACTCCAATGGTTTACAAACTATATTAAAAATAGGAAGAATTGTGTAAAAATTGCAAAAAATGAAAGTAGGGATAGGTTGTTACAATATGGTGTCGGACAAGGAACCATACTGGCTCCCATTCTTTTCTTGATATATCCTGACTCGTTTCACAAATATATTAGAAATGCAAAGGTGTTTGTGTTTGCGGATGACATTGCGCTATTGATAGAACACAATAATATACAAATGGCGGAGAAGTTACTTCAGGAGGACGTTGATAATCTTAGTAAATGGGCGCATGACAGGAGGTTAGCAGTGAACATAAATAAATCAAAGATAATGCATATTCGAAACGTATCCAAACATGCTACTCATGAACCGCGGATTATCATCCACAGTAGCGAATGTGTCCATGATTTATATTTAAGGAACAACAGTCCAGTTTGCGCATGTAAACCATTAGAAAAGGTGCAGGATTTTAAATATTTAGGGGTTTTTATAGATAGCAATATGAATTGGAAAAAACATATACAAAATTTAAGTGTAAAAATCAGACAGACCATTCCAGCATTATATAAGATGAAACAAGTACTTCCATATGAAACACTAAAATTTTTTTTTAACGCAATGATAATGTCTAGGATATTATATGGTATTCAAATACGGGGAGAAGCGAAGAAATCACAACTTAACAAGATAGCGAAATTGCAGAAAAGATGTTTAAAATTACTGCTTCCTCATGGGGGGCATAATAATTCAACATCATCATGGTGAAAGGTAAACAATGTGATGTCGCCAAAAATGTATTATTATTATTATAGATTATTGGAGCTCAAAACCAATAATATCAGAATACCATCAAGACCTAAAATTAGAGTTACGAGAGATCGAAATACAAAATACTTTATTCAACCAAGGGGGACCAATTTAAGGATTGATAATACACAGCAGACAGTACTAATTAAATTACTACGGGAAATTCCAAGTAATATATTAAAGGAGAAAAGATTAGGTGCGTGGAAGGAAGACGTAAAAAAATGGCTGATAGATTGGTGTGCAGATTAAGAAACTTTCGAGGATTCTTCTATTTGTACTACCATATCGGTGACTCGTCTTTATTTCGTAAATTAGGTTTCTAAATTTCTCTTTGCTCAGCACAGGAACTACAACAGGTGCATGTAGATGATTTTCAATAATGTAGCGGAAAAGATCTTCTTTCTTTTACATTAGTGGGAATGATTATTCTGAGTGTGACTGGTTGGTGATGTATAGGTGCTAAGTGTGTAGTCATAAGAAGTTACTGTACTAAATTAATTAAATTACTATAGTGATAAGAAATATTATTTTAGATGTATTGAAATGTTATTAGTAAATTGTAAATTTATGTCAAATAAACGATAATGAGGGTGACGGAAACTCACGAAACGGGCAAAATTGCCTTGGGAGACCCACAACTTTCTTATTTTAAAAAAAAAAAAAAAAAAAAAAGATAACTCGATAACGTTTTTTAATTTATTCGATAATTTTTAGTATATTCATCATGATCGGTAAAACATTATTTCATTTTTTAAATTTTAATATATCCCCCCTTATCTGTTAATAATACGATTTAGTAGAGAAACTATTAAACTAACTGAATACATTCCTCTTCAGTCAATTTTTCCTTCATCATCTGAATTTCGTTATCTATATTTAGGTACAAAAGAATATATCGAATGAAATTCGCATTAAAAATAGAAAAAAAAAAAAAATACTCTTAGCATTCATTATTATTTTAAACGGCAACTTCACATATACTATATTACAGTGGTGGAAATTGGCTTAAAGAGACCAACATTTTTGTACAATTCAGAAAGAGAGGGCTAAAGTATAAAATATATTTCAAATATCTACGTAACTACCGCTGTTAGAAAACAACGAATGAAAACCAGGTTTTGGTAACTACCAAAAATAATCCAGAAAAACGGGAAAATAGCTGCTCGGAAGGGATATGAAAATTGGTATGAAGGCAATACGACTCGTACGATTCGCAATGTGACTTTTCCCAGCATGATGTTTCAGGTATAGGTCTGCAGTGAGTGAGCCATCCAAGGGCAGTTTACAAGCCTCGTGTCCACGACAGTCAGTCAGAGGCCAGTTACAAGAGTAAACATTATAATGCCGCGTGGTAAAGTGTTATCCGCTGAAGAAGAGGCAAGTATGCGGGCTTATAAAGACATGGAAGCCTATCGAATCGTACCGTATAGCCTAGAAACTAAAACGGTCCGGATTACGTGTGATAGACAATTTCCTGAAATTGCGAGAAAAATGTAGAAAAAACAACCGATCCGGATGCGCGAAAAAATTGTCCGAAGCCGATAAATGTCTCATTGTATGGACAGCGAAGACTCAAACCACCTTTTCATCTCGAATCGTCGACGATCTGAAGTTTCACACCAAGAGACGTCTACGATAAACTTTTGCAGCCCATAAGAACCTAGTATACGAAGCAGAAAGCCCGCCTCTCACGGACCGACACAAAGAGGCCAGACTCGCGTTCGCACAAAAATACACGTCGTGGACTGCCGAGTGGAACAATGTGTGATATTTAGCGATGAAACAAAAAAAGGTTCAACTTGGACGGCCCGGATGGATTCCTTACGACCTGAAAACGCGAGTGCAGATGAGCAGAAATTTCGGTGTCGGCAGTGTTATGATATTTGGGGAGCTTTATGCAGCGAGATGAAATCCAACATCGCATGGATTTCTGGTCGAATGAAATCCAAACAGTATATAATAGAGAGATGCTCGCAGTTAAATTACTGCGAATGTATGAAGAGTTGGGCACTGAAAACTTTCTATTTCAGCAAGACAATGCAGCCATTCATGCATCGATGGAATCGATGATGGACTGGTTTCGACACACGCGACACATATCGGTTTAGAAGGTTACATGATGTGTCGATCGGATTTTATTCTCTTTTACCGTCTTATTTATTTCCGTTTTCTACCTTACGTCGTGTTTTATCTGTTCTTATTTTTTCTACATTTGTTATATGCTTGCACGTATCTCGATGAGAGATCAGCATGCCGAGCCACTTTTCTTTGTTTTCAGTCTGGAGCGAAGGGGTGAAGAGAATCATGAACTAGTTCATATTGTATCCGTGATTTTTTCATTTACTATTATTATTATTATTTTTATTTTAAATAATATTTAATATGGTAGAAATAAATTTTTATAAAATTATTTAAATTTTTAGTTCTGAAAATTTAAGTTTAAGATGAATTATTAAAAAAACAAAAATATCTCTATATTCCGAAAAAACAAAAAAAAAAAAAACAACGAGAAACTCCGTCACGTTACTATTGTTTAATTATTTTAATTCTAAAATATTGCTTTCCATTTATTTCACAAGGAAAAAAATTATTAATACCATGAATAAATGGATTTTACGAAGTTTTTACATCAGTAAATGATTTTCCGAGAATTTCATTTTTTCACGTTAATTAAATAGCGCCGGAAAACTCCAATACATGCGGAAAATTTTCCTCGTTAAAGAAAATAACGAAATACACATTAAAGTTTAAACAGGACGACACTCTACCTTGGATGACATGCAAGTTGGTTTTATAATCACTTTGCCTAGTTCTTTATCCTCCAACGCGAGCATACCCACATTTTCCGTGTAAAGTTTGACTTTTACTACCGGAAGCGGATGCTGTGTAGTAAAATCAGCTTGCGTGTCCCACCTGTAAGCATACATTTGCATAGCATGTAGAGTCAACGATAACACACATAAGAGATAACCGTTATTTAATGAGCGGAGTGTGAGCGACAAAAAGTCCATTGCGCGCCTCTATGATAAACATTGCCATCGGTAAAATTCGAATTTTATGTAAAATATGTGTGCTTTTTTTTTTTTTTTCTTTTTTTTTTTATTGTTAATGAAAAATATTTCTGGGTTAATTTAAAAAAATAAAATTGTTTTATACATTGACATAAAAGAGCATATATATTTTACATACTTTTAGTTACCGAAGCGTAATTATAAATTTAATATGAAAAATTTTAGGTTTAAAGATTTTTGCATTTGTTTCCTTTCACTAATTCATTGAAATTTTTCATTTTTTCATTCTTAAATCGCGCAAAAACCTATGGAGCAAATAACTTAAAAAATATTTATCTAGAAGGTAAAGAAAAATTCTAATTTCCGTTAACTATCATCTCACTTACTATTAACAGTAAATATTTAATAATTTTATATAGACAAAAGAATATATATATTAATTATAACACAATTCTTAGGCTGGCCCCCATTAGAAAAAATGTTCCAGCTTTATTTAACGTTTGTAATATTTTAATATTTACCGACTTCCAAAAAAAAAAAAGAGGGTTATACGTTTGTCGCGCATGTTTTGTGTTTTTTTATGTTTGTTCACGCATAACTCATATTTACATACACTGATTTTACTGATTCTTTGTCCGCAATTCGCACTTGCGTTCGGTGGCGGTTTTCGTTTTTGGAAACATAATACACTTTTTATTACTGCGCAGGTTGATGAATAAGAAGTTCCACCATAACAGGGAAAAGCATCTAAAGACCATATTATTGCTAATTTAATAATCCCATGGAAACGTAAAAAAAAGTATTATTCATATGTGTTGTAGTATGTTAAGTTGTTTCGGTAGTTTAATAAAATTTACGGTATAAACTATTGGTAGTATTTTTTTCTTATTATGTAAAATTGTGACATTTTTTCGTCATAAAATCTAACAGGGGCCGGCCCAAGAATTACGTTGTAAATTTTGATAATTTTATACAGAGTATAGTAGAGAAAGAGACAGAAATGTAAACAAGAGGAGTCAATGGGCACAGCCCCTTGGGAGGCCAAAATGGCCGAGTTTATATATATATATATATATATATTATTACAACGTAATTCTTAGGCTATCTCTCATTCGAAAAGATGTCCCAAAAAATGTCCCAATTTTATGTAACGCTAAATGTCCCAAAAAAATGTCCCAATTTTATGTAACGCTAAATGTCCAAAGTTTATGTAACGCTAAATGTTCCAAAAAAATGTCCCAATTTTATGTAACGTTTGTTATATTTTGTAGGATTTTTGTTATTGTTATTTAAAAAATGTCACAATTTTATGTAATGAAATATGTAACGATAAATGTAACGAAAAAATGTATTAACTTTATGTAACAGAAGTTAAATGTTAGAATAGGATTTTTGTGGTTATGTTATTTTTTGTGTGTTGATGCCAGTAAGAATTACGTTGTAAATTTTGATCATTTTATACAAAGTCTAGAAGAGAAGGAGACAGAAATGAAAGCAAGAGGGGTCAAGGGGCACAGCCCCTTGCGAGGCCAAAATGGCCGAGTTTATATATATAAATATATATATATATATATATATATATATATATACATATACATAATATATATAAATAGGTGGATAGAGCGAGAATTTTTTATGATGTGGTTAATTGTAAATGTGCGGAATAGTATCATAAAAATGATAAATTGCTGCTACTGAATGTTAATTTTTATTAATAATAATAATTAATCATTTTAAAGAGCTTTTTACTTACTTCTGTGTTAGTAATAACTTCAATAAAATTTTTGTTCGGCATCGTCGTTAAATAAAATTTAAATATTCTCGTTACACTTACATGGGTTTGGAAGCTTCCGCTTGATCAGTCTGAAGTTTTTCACTGCCTTCAACTTCCATCGTGCAGTAAACAATACGATTAGGAGCTATCGATCTAAGTCCTTTGACTTCGAGAATAACGAGCTGAAAAAAAATCGTTTTATTTTTACAGATGATATCACTTTACAATATGCAAAAAATCGAATTTTGTAGAACAACTAAGAACTTCAGTGCCGTTTTATCGAATTTATCTTTTTGATTTATTTTATTTCATATTTTTTACAAGTCAATTATAGAGCACTTGGTGATCGAGCTTTCTTCAGATTTATTTTCAACTTGCAGATCAACTAAAGTGTAGTGAGTTTCACAAACATTTTTAAAAAACATAACAACAATACGCACGTAATACGAATATTACAATAATTGTCTACGTTATCCTATTTTGTCGATTTTGAAAGTTTATCTTAATTTGCGTAATATTTAAAATCGCGCCATGTAAATGTATTGCGAACAAATTTACTTCATCGTAAAATTTCGATTTTAGCGCTCGTATCCGACATTCCTTCAGGATATGATCCATTGTCTGTTCCATCTCGTCACAGTCACATGCCGATTTATTTTTGATTCCGTATCTTTTCATTCCATGTTCCGTTCGGAAGCGGTTCAACCTTGTTCAGATGCTTCTTAGTAGGTCAAAGCTTAGTGTGGCTTGTCATCTGGATTGAGAACGATCCCTCTTCTGTCTGGATTGTTTTGACTTCATTTCTTTCTCCACTCCTGAATCCCATTAAAATTCACGGCGATTAGCTATGCTGTAGTTTTATGTATAGGCTTTCTGGATTTTATGCACAATCCATTGCGTCCGTGTCCTGATGTATTGGCAGGTATATATTTTCCTTATACTTTGCCTATTCCTTAACCGCTGCTTCTTTTCGTCGTAACTCTGAAGGCACTTACTCAGTACTGCTAGCTCTACTGGAGTGGATCGGAAGGTACTTGTTATTATTCTCATGACTGAATTTAGTTCAACGTCGATTTTGTTGACGTGAACACTATTCAGCCACCCTGGATTTGCGTATTCGACTGCTGAGAAAACTAAAGCCAGAGCGGAAGTTCGTAATGTTGCTGCAGGTACTCCCCAAGTTGTTCCTGCTCTTTTATGAATTATGTTTACTTTTGTGCGTACTTTGGTAGCGGTATTTTCAATATGTTTTCGAGATGTTAACTGCCGATCGAAAGTGACGCCCAACTATTTCGGTGTGTCCTCAAGATTTAATTTATGTTCATCGACTGTTATGTTAATTTTGTTCTTCGCCATTCGGTTGTTTAAGTGAAAGCATGATACCATTGTTTTCTCTTTATTTAGTTGCAATCGCCATTGTTTAAAGTACTCAAAGATAATGTATGTAGGTCTTCCGTAAGTGTAGCTTTTGTGATCTTTACTTTGTTGTTCTGTCTGGCAGAGTGATTTACGATATATCTGAACTCCGAAAGCGTCTTCAAGGACGTTCTGTTACTTGTGCTTTAGAGTGCTGCGCAGAGTTGGAGTTATATACGCATCGAAGATTGCCATTATACACACTAGAGGTATGAGATAGATAACTTGATCGGAGTTGGAGTTGAGAAGCGGATATGTATCTGCAGTCGGAAAGGACACGTATGTGCACTCAAAACTGCTTTAGCAGAGTTTATTTGCCTATCTCTAATAGGGAACAATGAAAATCACGCGACAAGGTGTGATTATTCGCAAATGAAAAATTGTCAAATCTACAAGAGAAAAAGAGGAAGAAAGAACAGGAAATTACAATCAAGATTGAAGTAAAAAATAAAATAGGGTTATGCTCTATTAGATGAATGGAGAGAGGCCGAATCGAATGAGGAACAACGACGATTGACGTGAAGATGTAGAGGAGTATGAGTGTTCTCAAAAACGACCAGCGGAAAGATGTAGATAAGCGTGAATACACTTTATCGCTTACGGTGACCTCCTTTTTTCTTTTAACGTTCATACGGGACATTTGAAAACCGTTGAATTAGGGAACACAGTATTTACATTTCGTAAACTTGAACGCTGTGTTACCGGTCAACGAAAATATTACTGAGCGGTATACTTCAAACGTTCTAGACTTTGCATTAATGATACTTAACAACTAAAATAGAACAAATACAGCTTGTTCGTAGTTACACATTTTGTTGAACTTGATGGTTTCACAAACGTAAGTACCACTGAACATAATCTGAAATCTTTAGCATGTATTATACATAAAGATACATACATATATATATATAAAGATATATCTTTATATATAAAGATATATAAAGATATATAAAGATATATAAAGATATATGGAGAATACTCATTCCGGCTCATAAGATTTATTGTTAATAAATATAGAAGTGCGCAAGAGGCTTAAGCATACTTATCATCAAGTGCGAAAATTGTAAATAAGCAACGTTAACTAGGTCGTTAACAGGGCACTAAACAAGCGATATGTATGCTCTAGAATCGATTACAAAACTTCCACAAAGTTAATATTTAAACACGTGCTGGGAAAGCGTTGAGTAGTTGGTATACTTGCAGAGGTATTGCATGAATTGTAGGTGATGATAATCTAATCAGTATTTTTTTAGGTTTATTTTATTTTACTGTTCTTTTTTTTTTTCGTTTTTGGATGTTGGTCGCACTTGTAAATTTAAATAATTTAAACGCACAAGAATTCAGCGTGCCTTATGAATTTTAGTTTAAAAAATGTATACTTTTTTTTTTGGCCGATTTTCGCCCCCTTTGGTCAGTTTTATGTGTACAAAATATTACATTGAACATTAAACAGGTTAAGACTTTGTACCGTTAGCGATTGAAATTAATATACTTTAAACTATTGTTAGTACCAGGGCGCACCAGAGCCGTTATGCCGGAATAAAGCATAGCGTTGCTATTAACTGGCGGCCCTACGTTAAAGAACAGCGAATAAAGCTCAACATTATCTTTTTTTGATTTGAAGATATATTATTAAAGGAGATTTTTGGAAAGCTTAACAGTAGCAAAACCCAATTTTACATTTCGATCTCTTCTAAAAACTAAATAATCATTTCTTTTGACCGATGCTCGTGAGTATATTTTAAAAAGCTAGTAATTTTGAAAAAAGTTTGTTAAAATTTGAAATTATTCTAACCAGTTAAGTGTATTTTAGGATTTTTAAAATTTCGACGCTTTTATTAAAATTCTTCAAAATTAACAGTTGACTTACTAAAATGCTAACAATATGGTCAAACAGTTTAAAAAAGAGAATAGTAGATTTGTTTTCTAGGAAATTTTGCTGCAGCTAACTCATCTATTAGAGCATGACCGGTGGTGGTAAAGACACAGAAGGGGTCGAGGTTAGATTTTGGAAGCAATCCATGGAATACTTTAATTTTGATAACTTACCGTCGGATTTTTTTTTTTTTTTCCGAAAACATACAATAGGATGGATAAAGGGGGCGCGATGTTAAATTTCCTATCATAGTAAAATTCTTAGCGGCTAATTTTGTATGGATAACATTGAAATTTTTATTTTCCAGTATGAATAAAAAACGGACCACCAAATGATTGTGTAAGTTCCTACAATAGCAATGATACAAAAAAAAAAAAAAAAAAAAAAAAGATGTATGATTTGAAAACTTTTTTTAACCCTTATCCGGGCAAGTGGGTCTGTCGGACCCGCTCGATCAATTAAAAGCCTGAAAATAAAGACTAAGTAAAAACGAGTTACCTTTAATACGCAAGTTTAACAAAAATATAAACATTACTTATCAAGACTTGAAATATGCAGCTATTTTAGTTAAGGGGTCTGCTGGAGCCAGGCTGACCAACAATGCTAGTAAATCTACTTGCCCGGATAAGGGTTAAACGACGCATTAGCTTTTTTTTTTTTCGATACTTGACTAATTTTGAAAATGAGGGTTTTTTGTAAATATTCGATGTGAGGGGCAACGGGGGTGTTATATAAATGTGTTAATATCAGCATGATAGTGTATTTAGATTGATTTTTATCGTAGCATCAAATTTCGATAATGTACAATAGTACGGAAAGGGGATGAGCGTTTGCTGTGTGCAAAAACGGATGATACCGAAAAAAAAAAAAAATTATTTATGATCGGTAAAAATGAAAGGATGGCTATGAGTTATTTTTTTTAGTGGTCAAATAATTATTTCGAATTAAAATGTCTGAAATTCAGATGTATCAGTCAGGAGGAGAGAAGGAAGCACGATATTTTAATTTAGGCTATTCTGCGTGCCCTTCTTTTTATCAGATCCTCGCCTGTCACTCGCAATATCCTTAACCTGACGGATTCTTCCTTTCTCACTTAATCCAAACTGATCTCTTGGATTCCTGGCCATAATCGAGGTTAATCGGTTATTAGTCTGATATCTTTTTATTCTTGTAGGTTTCTTCCTGGTTTCCCATCTCAATTTCAGATTTTCAGTAATGGCTAGTTTCTGGGTTATCTACTTAGCCTAACTTTGAAATTTCTATATTTTTCCTCCAAATTATTTTGAAAAATCGTGACGGCGTTTGTTGTCAGCGAACTGAAATTAATGTTTCAAATTTTTAAGAATATACGCGTATAAATCGATTAAATGAAGTTATTTTGGATAGAAAACTTTAACGAAGAGAACATAGTGTGCTACTTTGCTACTTAGATATTCTGAGATCAAAGTTAGTGCGTCGACACTAGCGTCGTATAGAATAATTGCCTAGAACGCTATGCCTTTGTACAGCTAGAATGTACGAATAGAGGTAGTCTCTCACCTACGCTCAGAAATTGGGTATGGCACTACAAAGAAGAGGATGTTTAGCACACTGATTTTAGGAATTGCAGGTATATATAGTACGTGTCAGTGACCGTCTTCATTTTGTTCAACAATTCTTCTTTGAAATTACGATGCTGTAATATCTACGAGTATTATTCTTGGGAATACGCATCTGACGTCCTTCTCACCCCAGTGACTCCGGAGCAATGTGTTTTCCGGTTGCTCGAGATATCCCTCTTTTCATAGAAAACTTACCTCCTTTCTTAATTTATATCGCTAACTCGCATTTATCAGCACTATATATATATATATATATATATATATATATATATATATATATATATATATATATATGTATATATTTCAAAAGTGCTTGTTATTACGTTCGTAAAATTTTTTGTTCATTCAGATTTAGGTTGAGCTTCTAGATTATAGATTATTTGTACTATTTTCTCTCGATGACAGGTGGTTAATTACTTTTAATCAAAATCGAGAAAAATAAAAATACAAAAATATGAAAAACAAAAAAAATTATTCCGTTTTGTGGTGCCCACACGTTGCAACTGGGGGGAAATTAGAGAAATTATTAAGCCGCCTTTATCAAATAACGATGATATTAACCGGCCAATAATCAATAATTTTCATTCAGCGTGACTTTCAAATTTTCAGTGAAAATTGCGTTATTATTTGCGACGGACTGTTTTCGCAACGGTATTACTTACTAACTAAAGACAGACAAAAAATGATTTATATATATATATATGTATATATATATATATATATATAGAAAAGCAAATGCTTACAGTGTAATTATAACAAAAATTATAGCGTTTAAACGAAAATGGTCTATTTTTAATAATATTACGCGATTAACTCTGTGAATTACCTCAATTTGAAATGTTAGAATGACGTCAGCTTTTGTCAAGTGGACTTCATTATCTGCATTCTCGTTGTCTCTCGATAGTCCCGTTGAGCATCGGCTGAAAATGAGAAATTGAATTTCGAAAAAAATAAATAAATTACAATAAACCTTTTTTAATACTTTCTAGAAATATAAATAAATAAATAAATTAGAAATAACTACGTTTTATTAGCGGCTAGAAATGATCTGTACGGAATATTTCTTTAAACTTTAATACGTGACGAGCGTCTCTCTTACCAGTTAGTAAAATATCAAAGTTTGACTTCATGTGTAAAGATTGGAAGCCTCACGCGCCGCCGATAACTTCTTCGAAAATCGATAGATCAAAATTCTTCAACATTGAACCCGTATGGAGGATATCGTAAATGCGGTTTAGAATAAAATCATTTCTGTGTGTGCGGGTGACTTTTGTATTTTACTTTCCCGTGCGCTGCACGGGAAAATCCACTTACAAGCCGCATTGAAACTATATAAATGCTCTTTTGAGAGTAAACTATGTTGATCAACACCAAAAACATTTCATCGACGAAATAATTGCGAGCAAAACATAAATTTGATCCCTTCAGTTATAGCCAGATTCCACTTGTAAAAAAGGACGCTATACTTTGGAATCATATTTGATAATAAATTTATTTAAAAATCACACTTTTTTTTTTTTTTTTTCTAGGAAAAACTGTCCTCCTTCCCCCCAAAAAATAATGATGCCCCAGCTGCATAACTTTTAATGACATATATATCATTCTCTTTTACGATCTAAGATTGACTACTACGCAGTCGATTATGCTGTTATGCACTAAAAAATATCAAAATTTCTCGAATTCAGTAATTCATTCAGTCGGTAATTTTGGGGCTTTTCGAACGTCACGAATAACATTCTTGTAGATGATACGTACGAACTGCCCTGAGAAATTAAGGCGACAAAAATATTCAATTGTGCCGGGTTTCGTCAATCCGAAGAAAGGAGATTTCTCTATTCTTATAAATTGATACAGCTAAAACTTACAAAAAAACATGAGAAGACGAGCGAACGGATTCCCCTTCCTGTTTTCATCGCTACGTTCCCTCCTGAGACAAATAGTAAAGACATTTTAAATATTAAACATATAAACTATTGTTTAATTCGATGGGAAAAATACGTAAGAAAAAGTCCGGTAATTCAGTGCTATAAATGTTAACGTTTTGGACATGTGTCACTAAATTGCAACCTACCTGATAGGTGTGTTCGTTGTGCACACACCCATCCCCCTCCTGGTGCTTGTATCAGCTCTAATTTAATTAAGTGTGCCAATTGCGATGGTCCTCATGCTGCCAATTCCAGCGAATGTGCACATTTTGTGCGTATCATTCGTGCCAGGGAGGAAAAGAGGCCTTCTCTTCGTCAAACTGGTTTACCAACAGCACAAGAATTAAAGACTTGTCCTTCCAATGCAGGCAAATTTCCACAAAGAACTCATGCGCAGGTGACTAGACATAATAGTCCGGATAACTCTGAACCTGATCATTTTTCGATTTTTTTTTCGTTATTAAATAAATTTAGAAATATTAATGTAAATAAATTTTTTCGTGTAATTAAGCTCATATTAAATGAATTTAATGGCATGCATCAAAAGAGTATTTTTAGTGTAATCGGTAAGGTTACGGGAATTATAAATAAGAATTATTTTTAATTGTGACTAATGATTGTCAATAATAACGGGATACGACTAATTGCTTGGAATTGTAACTCAATCGCTAATTGTATGAATTTATTTGCAATAACCAGATTCACATAACTGCCCTTTCCGAAACCAAATTGCACTCTTCATATAACCTTAAATTTCCTGGTTTCAAATTGTATAGAGAAGATGTTAATCGTAGAAGTGGTGGAGTAGCATTAATTATAAACAATAATATTAAACATGTCTTACTGCGTTTACCTAGTTTAATGCACGTACTATGCATTGCTGTTAAAATATATTCTGATTTTTTATGTCATGTTAATCAAAATTTAAACTCGTTTGTTGTTTGCGCCGTATATAAGCCACCTAGATTTACACATAAATTTTCCGATGATATTAAATCACTCCTTAATTAAAACCCGAATGGGTAATATTACTTGGCGGTCTAAATGTTAAAAGTAGAATATGGGGCTACTTCAATAACAATTTAGCGGATAATATATTATTCAATATGTCTACTCGAGATAATTTTCAAATTACGGCTCCTCCAAGAACTTACTTTCCTTCTTCAAGTGAGCTTCGATGCAGTGTTTTAGATCTAATCGTAGCAAAAAATGTCAGTGCAAAACTCCCCGTTACGTTTGATCATCTTATCTCTGATCATAAACCAATTTTTACCATTATTAATAATGTAAAACCGCTTTTAAATAGTAGGTCGTATCTAGACTTTAATAATGCGGATTGGGATAGTTTCAAAAAATATATCTCAGATAACATTTAAATCAACCAATTAAAGATAATTCTGATATTGATAGCAGGTTAAGCAACTTTACTAAATTAATTACTGACAGTATTAATCTATTTATACTAAAAAACACGTGTCACATGGTCCCGCAAGTTTATGTTCCGAGTTTTGTCCGTAATATAATTAAACTTAAAAACATGTTCGGAGGATTTATACAGAATACCGATTTCACTCTAATATTGGTTATCTGAAACCTGTAATCAAATTCTTAACAAAAATAGTCAGATTTATATTTAGAAAAACCAAAAATGATAAATTTCAAAAATTTCTGACGAATGTTAATACACAAGATAAAAGTTTATGGAAAGTATGTTCGCGGTATAGTAAGAATTATGACTCTACCGCTATTTGATTCTGATCTTAACACGTATGTTTATAAAGATCAAGCAAAAGCGAAGTTGTTAGTCGAGTATTACTTAAATATTCATAAAATGAGCACGCGTCTTGCGTCTACATATCAAAATAATTTAGTTACTAATAAAGTAAAACGTTTACTAACTAGTTCTGATTTCAATAACATTACAGGTTCTCCTATTTTTCATTCTGAATTTTGTCCTGCCTCACCTGCTGAAATATTTAGGTACCTCAAGAAATCTTTTTTTTTTTTTTTTTTTTTTTTTTTTTGTTCCAATGTGCACCTGTAATGTATTAACAATTAGCACATGTGCGGGAGCCTATTAACAGGAATTAATAAGTTATTCAGCAGTAGCTCCTTTGAGCAGTCAGCTGTGTGCTAAGTTGTTCAGGTTACTGATATACTGAGGATATCACGGCACAACCTCCTTCCTAGCCTTCTGCGCGGTCTGTCCGGTAGCGTTGTTGTGAACATTCTTCGAATTAACGGGTTTTCATGCATCTGTAACGCCTGATAAAAGTTTTGATAATTTTGTTGATAAATTTCTGCTACTGTTTTCACGTTCAAGTCATGATGTATTTGTTCATTGCTTACGTAATATGGAGCATTACACATTGACCTCAATGTTTTCGACTGGAATTGTTGAATACGTTTACAGTTAGTTTTTGCGGAAGTACCCCACAGTTCGATTCCGTATTTCCACTTTGAGGCCAGAATTGTATTATATATTAGGACTTTGTTTTCCAAAGATAAGTTAGATTTTCTTCCAATTAAGTAGTATAAGGCTCTTGTACATGCATCGAGGTTTTTACGTAAATGCAATATATGCGGTAGCCAAGTGAGCTTTCTGTCTAAGATTATGCCCAAGTATTTAATTGAATTTAACTGTGGAATTGGTTCAAGTTCATATAGAACTGGTGGACACACTCCTTTGCGTAGAGAGAAAGTTATACTGGCTGATTTTGTTGAATTAATTTTTATTTTCCACTTTGTGCACCATCTTCCTAATACCTTAAGGTGCTGTTGTATTAACTGGGCAGCAATTTCCGGTCTCCTATCCGCAGCCATAAGAAGCATGTCGTCCGCATATGTGAAGACTGATGAATACGCTGTTGTTGGAATATCCGCAGTGAAGATGGAGTACAATACTGGACCAAGCACACTGCCCTGTGGTACAGAGGCTAATATCGGGTACCAATCAGAGTATTCGGATTTGTGACGTATTCGGAAAGTCCTAGCTTCAAGGTATGAAGCTAAGAGAGTGAAAATTTTCGCTGGAAACGATTTTTTAATCTTGAATAGCAAAAAACTCTTGTGGTGATGATAATATCCCGGCAAAAATCTTAAATAAGATTCCTCGGAAGGGGGTACCAGAGTTAACGCACATAATTAATGCTACAATGTGGTTCCGCTATTTTTCAAATTTCTGGAAAGTAGCCAAAATTATTGCGCTACCTAAACCAAGCAAAGACTCTTCCCAAGTGAATAATATACGACCACCCATTAGTTTACTTAGCAATTTAAGCAAAATAGCGGAAAAAGTTATGCTACACAGGCTTCGTAATTTCGCCGATAGTAATAACATACTTCCAGCGGAACAATTCGGTTTCAGACCAGGTTATTCTACTACGCATCAAGTTGCTAGGATTACTGATCATGTCACGCATGACTTTAATATAAACAAACGCACTGGATTAATTCTATTTGACATTGCAAAAGCATTTGACACGACCTGGCACGACGGGCTGATTTACAAAATGTTAAAATATAATTTTCCGAAATATCTAATGAAATTAATTAGAAGTTACTTACGGAATAGAACTTTTTACGTTTCATTACAAGACGGTAAGTCAATGACCAAAACTGCCGTCGCAGGAGTTCCTCAAGGTAGTGTGCTGGGGTCTTTTCTCTTTTCAGTCTACTTGCCCGATCTCCCTAAGTTTGCAACACACGAGTTTAGCTTTATATGCTGATGATACGGCTATATACTGTAGCTCGTATAGAACGTCTACTATTTATAATCGTCTACAGCTGCATAGTTTTCGGGTTTTAAAACTTTTGGAAAAATGGAAAATTGAAATTTTAATCCAACTAAAACAGAAGCAATACTTTTTACTCGTAGATATCCCATCCCTCCAAGGCAATTGATAATTAATGGCACCAGTATTAAATGGGCTGATCATGTTCGATATCTTGGTGTAATTCTAGATAAAAGATTATCTTTTAAGGAACACTTAAAATACGCTGAAGCGAAAATAAATAGAACCATTGCAGCTTTGTACCCAATTATCAATTGGAAATCTTACTTAAACATCGCAAACAAGCTTATTATCTATAAACGTATTATTAGACCAATATTGACTTATTCAGCTCCAGTTTGGTGCTCGATTTCAAATTCCGATTTTAATCAACTTCAGTTGCTGCAGAATAGATGTTGTCGGTGTATTTTAAACGTTCCCCGCTGGACTAAAATAGATAATATGCATGACTGGTTACAATTGCCTTTTGTAAAAGATTTTATAATTAATACAGCAAAAAAATTCTTTCATGGCTGTTCCTACCATAGCAATATGCTTATCAGGAATATAGGCGATTATAATTCCGAGCAACCAACCCGGATGTACGTTAAATATAAGCATCGTCGGATTAAACACAATTTAGTTAGTTAGTGATATCTCTAAGCTGTTAAGTAATGTTTGGAATGGTAACAATTGGTTGTAATTTTTGATTATTTTGGGTTTTTTGTTATACTCTTTTTTTTTGCCCTTTGTATTTTTTTTTTTTTTTTTTTTTTTTTGTATAGTGTTTATATTTTTGTTAACAATACGTAAATATTCTATTTTATCACTCTAATGTAATGCGGTTAAGTCTCTTTCGAGCTGGTACGTATTTTGTTTATAAATATTGTATTACTGTACTTAGCCAAATATACGTTCTGTTCTGTTTCATTTTGTTCAACTGTTCGTTCGTCCGAAACTGAACACATAAGTGAATAAGTAAAGTAAAATGAATCCCATACCCTTGACTGAGTCTGCACTATTTTTTCTGCCGAGTCGATCGCCATTCTTCAAGCTATCTCATTTATTTCCTCTTTAAGCGATCTTTCCCAATTCCTAATTATTTCGGACTCTAAAGGCGTCCTTCAATCCCTATCCTTTCCTCCTGCACATTCCTCTGATAGTATTATTCGCTCAATTCGTTCTCTTACCTCCACTCTGCAGTCATTCCGCTCTATTCTCATTGATTTTTTATGGGTCCCCAGTCATTCCGCTCTATTTTCATTGATTTTTTATGGGTCCCCAGTCATTCCGCTCTATTCTCATTGATTTTTTATGGGTCCCCAGTCATTCCGGAATTGATGGCAATGACGCAGCAGATTCTTTGTCTCGTTCTGTTGGTCGCCTTGGTTCATTCTTCAACCATTTCCCTTCTTCAGATATCCTTTCCTTATCCACCTCCAATCACGCCAGACTTTGGCTGGATATTTACCCCTCCCTCTTTTCTAATCGTCATTCGCATTACCATTTTATTTAGCCGATTCCTCGTTCCCTGTCTTGGTTCCATTCTACTCCTTTCGGTCGTCGCTCTTCTATTGTCTCCCTAATTCGTCTCCGGATCAATTATTCTCTCCTCCCAACTACTCGCTTTCGATTTGCTCTGTCGCCTTCTGCTTATTGTTCTCTTCACGATTGTAATCCTCCTCGTATATGTGATACTGATCACATTTTCTTCGAGTGTCCTGCTCTTCGTAACGAACGCTCCATTTTATATAGTCAGCTCTTATCATTAGGTCTCCCTACTCCCTATAACTCTTCCTTTATCCTCTCCTTTCCTTCATCTTCTGTGGTGTCCGCACTGCTGTCCTTTGTTGCGTCCATTTCGGACCGCCTAGTTCTTTAGTTTTTTAGCTTAGTTTTATTGTTGTTGGGTCAATGCCGCTGGCGCGCCCACAAAAAAAAAAAAAAAAAAAAAAAAAAAAAGACTGAGTATACTATTAGAGGGTTAAAACCTTATTCAATATCCGTCTTCAAACAGTATTCTATAATACAATAAATAGCGGAATTCACCTAATAAAAACGTGTTTTTCGCTCGATAAAATCGATGACAAAAACAATGCATTACACCGAGACAAAAGAGATCAAGAACCGGTGTTGTTGTATTGACTTTGTTCCCACTACCGTATTTTTTAACTTTTTAGATAACTATAAAATAAATAAATTCCTTAATAACAAACAAAAATTAGTATAATTTATATTTCAATAAATTCAAATTAAAATGGCTCAATTTAAAGAAACATTTTTTCGGGCTATATTATCAGCTAACAACACATAGTATGCTAAATTTAAACAAAAAAATGCACTATACAGAGATAATGAATTTACATGTGTACACACACACACACACACACACATATATATATATATATATATTAATTACAACGTAATTCTTAGACTACTCCACATTCGAAAAAATGTCCCAATTTTATGTAACGCTAAATGTCCCTAAAAAAATGTCCCAGAAAAATGTCCCAATTTTATGTAACGTTTGTTATATTTTGTAGGATTTTTGTTATTGTTATTTAAAAAATGTCACAATTTTATATAATGAAATATGTAACGAAATATGTAACGAAAAAATGTCTTAATTTTATATAACGGAAGTTAAATGTTAGAATAGGATTTTTGTGGTTATGTTATTTTTTGTGTGTGTTGATGCCAGTAAGAATTACGTTGTAAATTTTGATCATTTTATACGAAGTATAGAAGCGAAAGAGACAGAAATGAAAGCAAGAGGGGTCAAGGGGCACAGCCCCTTACGAGACCAAAATGGCCGAGTTTATATATATATGAAAAAATAGGCAGATCGTTGTATAATTATTATCAAAGGCGAAAAATTATTTACAAATAAATCAATGGCGGTTAAATTAAATTTCAATGGCGAGATTCTGTTTAGAAAATAATAACTAATTCAACGGGAAAATTTTTTCAAAAGAAATAGTAAGATGTAGTACAAAAATCAAAATGAACTTAAATTTTTATACTTAAAAAGTAGAGTAATTGTTGTTATTAGGTATTCCATCATTTAAGAGATTATTTCAATATTTATTTAGATAATTTTATATGGCTGAAAATTATTATGTAAATAAATATAAACAGAGTTACTCTTAATCAAATACTGAATAATAATAATAACTCTTTCTTTAATATAAGAATTTAACCCCTTCTCGACTTTTGTTTTGTATATATTCTTAAAATTTATTTTGAAAAATTTCGTCCGTTAAATTCTGTATTATTTTAGAAAATTTAACCGTCTTTGATTTATCTATAAACAATTTTCCGCCTTTGATTGTAGTTATACAGGCATCCGCCTATTTCTTTCCTATATATTTATATATATATATATATATATATATATATATATATATATGTGACCGGCTCCGAAGAAAATCGGTTTATGCCTAAAAAATCCATTTTCCGATTTCGACGGTTTCCATGTCTTCAAACCTTCCTTTATGACATGCCGTTGGTAAAAATTGAAAATTATAAGTGACGATATAACCATTTTTCTTCACCCCTATCGTACGCAATATAGTTGAAAATTCGCCTTCTTTCAATAATTAACAGATTACACATTCGAGAGTTTTTTGAACGCCCCTTTCCCTTGTAATGAATTGTCTTTTTCAACATTGTGCTGCTGGAACGAAAAATATTTCATGTCTTTTACAAAAATGATACAATACCAATATTTATTACAAAAAATATACGAATCATGAAATGTGTGAAAAATACATGAAAAAATTGACAAAAACTACATGAAAAATTATCTACTTCTTATTTCCACTTTCAAGGCTGTACAAGAATAAAGACATCTACTGCTAATTACAAAAAATACATCAGAAAATGAATGAGAAATTACACGCAAAATTGTTGTAAATCTTATTTAGAATTTTAAGCTTTACTAAAATAAGACGTACTGCCAATTACAAAAATGAGGACACAATTGATGAAAATAGAAGATTGAAAAATGAATAGGGGATTACATGAAAAGAGTTACTTAAAGGACATCAAAAAATGAATTAGAAATCGAAAAATTGCTTCATTCTTATTTATGGTAATCACTTTAACAGCGACCTCGACCTCAACGTCCAGCCCCTCTACTGTCAATTTGACGTCTTTCTCCGTGACCACGTCCTGTCCTATTTTCACATGATTCCTCACGCTCTCAATTCCCGGATAACTCCTGTACTAGCGGTAATACTGTACAGAAGCAAAAATAACAGTTGCCGAAAATTATGAAACAATGTTCCCAAACTTCTAACCCGTTTTTCTCGCATATTGCGTTTTAGGTATATTCTTCGGAGCCGGTAACATATGCATGTAGTCTCATTATTTCTGTTTAGCGCATTTTTTTTGTTTAAATTGAGTATACTCTATGTGTGTTAGCCATTGGCGCACTCAAGGGGGGTGCCGCGGGGCCATTGCTCCCCCCAAAAAATCTTCGAAATCTTAATTTTGTTTTATAATGTTTTGTTTTACTCGATTTTTTTTTTAAAAACATACATATTTACTTTTTACTTATATTACAAGTATAATGTTATATACTTTTAGCTAACTTTTTAAAAAATAAAATTCGTATAGTTATCTAATTTGTGCTTATTATAAACATAATGTTACGTTTCAATTATTATTATTTTTTTTTTAAAATAAAATTCGTCAGTTTTGTAATTTTTTTAAAAATAATATTCGTTAATTTTCTATTTTTTTTTTATTTTTTTTATTTTAATTTACAAATCACGGAAATAAATAGGTACTTAGTCGAGGTACTGAGTTACCACCCCCTAACTCATCTTCTAAATTCTAGCCCCGACCAAAAAAAAATCCTGAGTGCGCCTTTGGTGTTAGCTGATAATATAGCCCGAAAAAAGTTTTCTCTAAATTGTTGAGGTATTTTAATTTGAATTTATTAAAATATAAATTTATACTTATTTACTGTTTGTTAATAAAAGGGGGAAATTTATTTATTTTACAGTTAGAAATATTAATAAACGGTTTATGGGGATTTATCTACATTTTTAAACAACTGTTACTTACGTTTATTTTTGATACCCCTACCTCCCCGTGCTACACTCAGATCTATCGAAATCACACAGCGCCACTACCGTGTAATCTAAAAAAAGAAATTTAAATAAAAGTTACTCAGATTCACGTAGCAACATATAACGTTACGTGCATTGTGAAATAGTAATGCTGAGATAAAATATGCTAATTTCCACATGGCGTCTTTGTAATTATCGAACATTCCTAGTATTATTATTATTATCGAATCGTCTCATCCCATGTAGGAGTATCGTGACCATGATCTGTCACCCGGTTGATCAGACTGCGCCAACAATTTCGATCCCTTGCAATGTGTACACAATCCTGAAAGGTACGACCAGCAGCTTTCCGACCATCTAGTCGGCGCACGACCTCAACTTCTTCTTCCATTGACCTTTCCTTGGATGAACATCGTTTCCAAATTGTCCGCTCTGATTACATGACCAAAATACCGCGGTATCCTGCCGAGCACCACAGATGATAGACTTTCCGGGTTACCAGTCTCATTTAGTACTGAGACATTGTGGTTCTCCTAGCTGTCCACGGGACACGCAGCATACGCCTCCAGTACCGCATTTCGAGTGGGCCTATCCCAAATTATTTTTAAACGGCTCATTGCGTTGCTCGTAATCTGTGTTCTGTGACGCATCTCATTTTTACATCGACCGCTATTTTCCACTTCTAGTATAGTAAACCCTATTCAATTTTTCCCAACAACTTGATTATTTTCATCGTTTAATAATCTTTCCCTGATAGTGTTGCAATAATCCCGGTGGTTACACGACACTTTAAATAACTAAAATAAAACATAGAAGAAAAAGTTTCACGATTCACTTATTGTTGGTTAGTGTTTGGTCGTATAATTTTAAAAAATGCTGAAATTTAATCTACTCCGAAGCGAAAGTTGCAAGAAATAATCGTAACATTACTATGGAAAGATAAAATGAATCTAATAGAGTATCTAATAGAATCTAGTAGCATGTAATAATGACGCAGCAAATCCTCCGTATAAAAATAGAGATCTTTAAATAATCGATTCGGTAAGCAAACGGGAAACAGGTTGCTTTCAATTAATTATCGAATCAATGGTGTGTAAATTTTTAAAAAAGTTGCTTCAGTTGTGAAAAGCACGAATCGATATTACAATCGAATTTATAGTTTTTAATCAAATAAAAACGAGTCCTATCCAACGTTGATGATTCTACTTAGCTCGTTCCGTTATTTCGATGAACAATATAGTATACCGGATGGATTGAGCAGCAAAAAGATGAATTCTACTTTGAAAAGCGCACTGCTGTGGATTAAAAAAGTCGACGGACTCACCCGTGTCGTAAGCTGGTAAGGCAAAAAGAACAGTATACTCAAATAATATTCGTCATCATCAACGAAAAGACCGTCCTGGGATGTCAGTAGCGGTCATAAAAAAAAACAACAACAAAAAACAAAAGGTTAATTTTCTGCTACATAAGTTTTACTAATAATGTGAAATTGCACCGATTATCGGTGGAGCAGCGTGTTGAAATCCCAAAACGATGATGAAACAGGCGTCGCACAATTTCCAAACGTTTTACATCAGCAAGTGCTCTCTGTTTATACCGAAGCTATTTACGTAATTCTTGAAAATCTTTACACTGGCTAGGCTATTCCGCATTTCATCTTATTATTAAAAGATGCGGTTCGGAGAATATTAATTGAAAAATTAACGCGAATGAAAATGAGTCTATTATGGAACTGATTCTGCTTTAAATAACTTTCCATATAAATTAGCAATTCTTTTCGAGAGACAGTCGACAAATTTCGATCTTAGAGCATAGAGAAATTGCGCAATCAAAGAATTATCTGAACGCTCTTGCAGCCGGAACTGATATTCAAAGTTTTTACATAACAGGCCACTGCTTATGGAAACGAAAAAAAGATCATAAAAGACGTTATTAGAATTTTTTTATTTTTCAACTTATTGAAAGAAAAACGAATCCCGCGCCTTTTTCGAATGAAAATTTTACGTTATTATAGATTGTTTGACAAGAATACATTTTTATTTTTACGCGATTCGTCTAATATTAAAAACCAGCGTATCGTGATGGACGGGGTGGGTGAGTGTTGGGGAAGAACCAAAAATGAATAAATAGAAACCAATAACAATGTTACAACATAAGAGTTTTTATTAGTTTCTACGTATACCACTTACTCATTCGTTTAGTTTCATATTATTGAAATTAAATATTCTTAGACTCCTTGATCTCCAGTTCCCTTAGTTCTTCCGCTGACGTGTAATTTCGATTTTATTAGTTTGTCATTTACACAATTCGATCGAGTCCGCTGACGAGTCAACTCTCGCCATCGCGTCTCTTATTAACATGCCTTCTCTGGGGGGACTATATTGTTTTTTCTCGCATGGAATTTTACAGGGTGCGTAGTAACAGAGAGGATTACTTTGTTCACAATAACTGCTCTATATTTACTTCGATAAGGACACATGTACGAAACTCAACACATACGGGTGGGGTCCTCTCTACATCAAAAAAAGGTGTTCCGTAAAAAAAAAAAAAGTTCCGTTTTCTAATTATTTTTATTAACATTATTCGCAACATTTTAATATTCGTTGAAACCGTTGTTTTCCGATAAAAAGCAGCTGGGGCATGTGATAAATTTCAACTAAAAAAACCTAAGAATGTTATATAACTTTTACTGCCTCCACGTTTTTAACATTATTGTAGTTTCTGGATGTTCAGCAGGCTTTCGATAAGGTATGGCATCAAGGATTATTGTATAAAATTAAACTTCTGCTTCCTCACTCCTTCTACCTACTATTTAAATCATACATACAAGAAAGATTTTTTCGAGTGAAAATAACCGATGAATACTCAGATACTTTTTCCAGTAAGGGCCGGGGTTCCGCAGGGGGGCGTTCTGGGTGGTCCAATATTATACTTAATCTACACTTCCGACTTCCCGATGCTGGATAATACAGAAGTAGCTTTGTACGCGAATGACGCAGCCATCTTGGCCGTTGATAAGTGTGAAAACACAGCCACAGAAAAACTCATTTCGGCATGTGGAAACTCGGCTAAAATGATGGCGCATAGTAGTCAATGAAAGTAAGTCAACGCATATTTCATTCACAAATCGAAAAATTGAACGCTTACCAATCAAAATAAATAACGTCGTAATACCACATGCCAATAACGTAAAATATTTACGCATGCACTTGGACGCTAGGCTGACCTGGGGTACTCACATTTAAAAAAAAAAAAAAAAAACGGAGCATTTGAGGTTTAAAACTAGAACCATGTCGTGGCTGTTAGCTAAGAGATCGGGCTTATCGTTAGAGACAATAAAACTCTATTATATAAAATGGTAGCTCTAAAACCGATCTGGCTGCACGGTATACAGCTGTGGGGCTGCGTAAAAACATCGAACTTACAGAAAATACAACGATATCAAAATAGGGTGGTACTGAGAACCATTTCTGCAGCTCCCTGGTACGTCTCAAACTATACCCTGCATAATGACTTGAACGTGTCATGTTTGCGGAGGATGAAATCAAAAAACAAGCAAATAAACATGTTGCCCGACTTAGCATCCGTATGAACCCACTTGCTAACAATTTGCTGGATAATTCCGGTGAAATACGTAGACTGTGGCAAAATAAGCCTCTAGACCTTGTGTCCAGCCATTATTAAGATTTCAGAGGGAGTACTACCGAGTACTACTCCTCCACAAAACATTCTTTATCGTAATAAATTAATCGCTAAATGACCACTAAAACTGGTCAGTTGTGATGAAAAAAAAAAAAAATTATATTAATTCGCATTCGGTACTCACTCGAATAATGAACGTTCTCTTTTACACAGTCAGCTCTTGTCATTAGGTCTCCCTACTCCCTATAACTCTTCCTTTATTCTCTCCTTTCCTTCATCTTCTGCGGTGTCTGCACTGCTGTTCTCTGTAGAATCTATTTCGAACCGCCTAGCTATTTAGTTCTTTAGCTTAATTTTTCCTGTTGTTGGGTCAATGCCGCTGGCGTGCCCACAAAAAAAAAGAAAAAAAAAAAAAGAATATATTCTACTTTGAACACCCTCGGTCTGGCTAGTTTTTTCCTCCTAATTATCCCATATGCAGGCACATCTTGATAAATGTTAAAGCGTTTGCCTGATATTTTTATATTGGGAAAGGAGTAATATTAATTTTATTCGAATAGCTTCGGCGGATAATTCGAGGGGAAAAAATCCTTGCTCGTTCATTATTTCTTCCTACTTTTATGTATTATATATAATAAGAAAAAATGAGCAATCTTGTTCTGGTTTAAACACGATAGCGGCTAAATGGTTTATCATGGCCAGGTCAAAACAAAAAAGAAAATGTAATATCTGTAAATGTTTCCGCGTGTTGTGCAAAATCAAAATGGAAGAAATAAATAATCGAGTTTGTGCTTCCGGTTAAGATACAAACGAAAGTTATACGTGAATGTTTGGTGGTTGGCGCGAAAGGGAAATGGTATTATTTTCGGAATGTTGCCCGATAGAAGTGAAACTTTTTAAGAAGTTTAGTTACTCGAATTTAGTTGATAGTTTCATTGTAAAAAACACAGAGAGATTACAAACTTTTTTATGTTTCACATGGTACACACTGGTAAAAAATTTAAGGAAAATACTTTTTTATTCTACAAGCGTGGTGTCTATTATTTTCGAAGAACGAACAAAATTCGTTTACGATAACCCGTAATAAAATTTTTTAATTTAATGCACCGTCAGCCCAGATTACGCATAGAGTTTATTACTTTATTATTATTGCTATGGAAATATTTGAAATATTTAAATGTAGACACGTAAATTATATGGAAAATTTATTTTAAAATTACCGTTCACAATGTTACTGACAAGGAGGGGTCACGGGTCACCAATTTTTATGAAATTTTGCAGATCGATAGAAGACCATGAGTATACGAACCGTGTAAAATACTATTATTAGAATGAAACTTTTGGATTTACGCGAAAAATTTAGATTTTTAGAAGTCGAATTTAATGGATAATACATATATTTAAGGCAAAAATGTGCAATAAATTCCAGATCATGTTTATTTACTTTGTGCAGACGGTTCTTCGGAAGACCGATTATATTCTAAAATGAAGTGTATCAAACAAAAAAATTTAAAAAAAAATTTAAAAAAAAACAATAAAATAATTTTAAAATAATCGATTTTTAATTTAATAAAAATTTAAATACGTCATTTATTACATTTATATAGTATAAAAACACAAGTCATAATGAACCTATTTTGGCGGTGTAGTGGTAAAAGTGACGTCTGTTTTCATCATACTTGGAAATAAGGTCCGGGTTCGAATCTCCCCCCCCCCTCTCCGATGACACATAAAAATTTTGTTGCTGAAGAGGAAAGATACTTGAAAGTTCCTCGAATTGATTTTATCAAATTTCGATCATCTTTGGATAACGACCTTATCTTATTAATTACAGTAGAAATTACTCGAATAATAAAAGAAAGCGAGTCAGAAGAACCGTTCAAAACATATAAATCCGAGATGGTAATTAATTATATATATATAGTTCCTGTTAAAATTGCGAACTGAACATTAAATGAAGCTGCGGTAGAATCTTACGAAAGTTTTCCAGTACTGCTCGGCAGGAAAAAGGTCGAAAAAAAGAAAATAATCTTTTCAAAATAGCAAGATTGGCGATGATTTAAATGCGATTATTTTAAATTTATTTTTACGCAAATTTTTATTTAATTAATCGCTTTTTTTTTCGATATGAATTAATAATTGGTTTCTTTTAAAAAAAAAATAATTTGAAGTAGTTCTTATAAATTTGTTCAAAAAAAAAAAATTATTTATCTGGCACCTTAATCCATATTTCGTTCATAACTTGCAGAAATGTGGATTTAATATTCGCGAAGAATATATATATATATATATTTTAACGGTTAGCCGGTTTTAAAAATTCATTTTTGTTATATTTTTTTTGCTTTTTTCATTTGTTCAGGAATACACTAATCTTGACACTTCATTACAGACGTAAAGACTTATTTAATTTTTAAATGTTTATTATTTTTCGATTTATTTAAGAAAGAGTCAATTCAGTCCTCGGATTTTATAATAAAACTTTTATGGAGTTTAATAAACGCGTACACATAAAATACGTAACTAAAAAATGATTAATAATATAAATTTATATTTGTGTAGTTCTAGAGTTGATCCTTTGTTCGCGGAATTGGGCCATTGTCGAGTTCCCAGATTCCTTGAGATGATCATAAATTGGCTTATTTAAATCAACTAATTTTCATTAAGAATAATATTCAATTCGCACTTTGCGGTCTCGTAAATTCAATAACCGACACAATACGGTAACTCCGTCAGAACTGTAGATGGGAAATTAATGTACCACTGATGACTAAGATTAAAAATTAACTTTGAAATTTATGATGGTATTTACGATCTCCTTTTTCTCTTTTCCCACCTACATTCCGAATTCTATCTCCGACAGGTATTGAGTACACGACGCACTTTATTTCGCGCCCCTGTGTAATGATTAATCTCTGGGCGACAACAAGATCCCGTGGGCATACTTATATCAGTTTTTGTCTCACCGCTTACGACTTTGTTTTATCATTGTATTTTTATTGTTTAAAAAAAAATTTAAAGCGTAATATAACGGATACTGTATATATATATATATATATTATCGTGTTACGATATCTATAGGGTCGAGAAGAAAAAAAAAATTTTTTTTATTTAGAACGGGATGATATATTGTAATACGATAAATAGGGTCGAGAAGAAATTGAATTTATAGTAAATAAGAAATAATGAAACAGTTCAGAATGCAGGCGAGGGAATTATATCGAAATAGTTACTTTAAAATCAGAAATTCCCTTGACGTTAATAATTTGTAAGAATATAGCCGATCATCTGGCAACATCTTGGTAATCAAAAAGGGAATTTATATTCGGTAAATGAAACGATTGCCGGGGAATGGCGATAAGAAGTGAGAAAAGAATAATCGGCCGCGGAGTTGCTTGAGAGACGGATTTTACGCAAGTCGATACAAAACGCGTCGCTTGGTCAGTATTTCTATGTGTAGCGGAATAACTGTCAATTTTGGTATTCATATGTATATCGGAGTAATCGTCTTTTGTAGCCAGCGTTCGTATATGTATCGCGGTAATCGTACGTAAAATAAATCAAATAAAAAAAAAGCCAAAAAAAAAAGGATTTTAGTCACGATAAAATATAAAATAGTCAACCAGCAGCTGAATTGCTGAAGCTAGTTAAGAAGCAGAACCTGTATCCTTGGCGAACCAGGAGCGACAGTGACGAGATCAGCGGAGGACTGCAGAGCTGACGATAATTCAGGCCAGATTTAATTATTTATTTGTTTTCTTTATTGTTATATAATAATTCGAAGAAATGTGTACATGTTTGTATTTATGGGAGTGTGAGATTGATTTATGTGCGGCATAGTTTGTAATTTGTGAATGTATTCGTTTTCGTTTTTGTTGGTGCAGCTGCATTTTCTCTCCGTGTTTGTGAATCGAAGAATAATGGTTAAAACAAAATGGTTAAAAAAAAGCCAGGTTTATTGAGTGAGTGCGAGTGTGTGAAATACTCTCGGCCGATTTAGGCATTCACATAAAAAAAAAAAAAAAAAAAAAAAGAAAAAAAAAAAATTATCACGAAACTAGCCTCCCTGTGAGCTGGTAACGTGTTAATATATATATTTATATATATATATGTATAAGTAAAAAGTAATTTTTTTTCTACTTAGAAACCTCTTTAGGCAAGTTATGAATATTTTTTCATGGTGCAACGTCGTGGGTTCACGAAACGGTACATTTATCGTTATTAAAGTGTTATATACGCGTCTCAGGATAATAGAATAAGGTGCACAAACGACCGGATATACAAGTGGGAATGCACTAAACAAGAGAGAGGAATATACAAATGTTTCGACTGACCCAGCACTGTGATTGGCTGACCTACTACTGTTTTACTATGAGAAGGGGGAACAATAACATTCGAATGCGCTCATAAGAATTAGCAGATAAGCATGTAAGTTTTTATGAAACAAAGATATACCATCTCTCCGAATAATTATTATCAGTGGATCTCATTACAACGTTACCGAGTTGATGTCGTGTGTAGGATCACCGAGGAATATTTTACACGTTCGTCTATACAAAGTTATAAACGAAAAAACAAACCATCCTTGCCGCCCACGAAACGTAAGTTTTTATTTAAGTGGGAAATTGAATTGAGCGATGAATTATTTTCAGTGTGAACAACGACATATGGTTTTATAAGGCAGATACCCCTTCTTCGAGAAATTCACAGGAAAATTGAAAATAATTTATACATTTTTTAATTTAGCTGTTGTAAGCCTACCATTTCATACTTAAATTATAATATTGTTTAATTTTTGTATAAATATTAATCTCCGTCTACAGATAATTTGAAGCCGTTGACATATAACAAATGATTTTCACAATACCATTTACCACGGAGATCGGTAGAGATAACATGGCAACCGACACAGTTAAGTGTGGTCCATAGAATCCTGCCAATAGTACTATGAACATGCATGAGTCTTTATATAAATGTATTATGCATGAGTCTTTATATAAATGTATTATGCATGAGTCTTTATATAAATGTATTATGCATGAGTCTTTATATAAATGTATTATGCATGAGTCTTTATATAAATGTATTATGCATGAGTCTTTATATAAATGTATTATGCATGAGTCTTTATATAAATGTATTATGCATGAGTCTTTATATAAATGTATTATGCATGAGTCTTTATATAAATGTATTATGCATGAGTCTTTATATAAATGTATTATGCATGAGTCTTTATATAAATGTATTATGCATGAGTCTTTATATAAATGTATTATGCATGAGTCTTTATATAAATGTATTATGCATGAGTCTTTATATAAATGTATTATGCATGAGTCTTTATATAAATGTATTATGCATGAGTCTTTATATAAATGTATTATGCATGAGTCTTTATATAAATGTATTATGCATGAGTCTTTATATAAATGTATTATGCATGAGTCTTTATATAAATGTATTATGCATGAGTCTTTATATAAATGTATTATGCATGAGTCTTTATATAAATGTGTTATGCATTCAGCAACGAATACCCCTTCATTATGTTATTGGAAAAGCGTCGTCACGGCACAATTTTTTTCTTTTTAATCTCTTTTTAGGATTCCCCGGAAGTGTTTTACCATATATATTTTATTGATAAGCGGATTCGCGAATTTTAATTTCTTAATGAACTTTCTCCGTAATAAAGGAAATATTTAAATCACTGCGTAAGGTATGTTGTAAACACGACCTTGAGGCTGTTGTGATTGTCCGGAGGATCTTGGACCACTGTATTTGAATTTTCAATAGGTTACTTCCACATGTGCTTCCATATATCTTCAATCCATACCCCTACATTAGAGCTACGACAATTAGGTAGATGGATCTTTTTGAGTAGATCCTTTATCTAATGGTGGATACTCTTGTACGAGTGACAGTTTTTTGACGGATCTAAGCAACATGGAAAGAATTCCAAGTGAATCTCCGATCCAGATACATTCCTAAGTGTATCGCGAAATCTGTGTGATTTCGGTGTTATTCATTTTTACCCATGCAACGAACCTATTCGTAAATGTAGAATTTCTGTTTTTTAAATTCACAATTCTCCGATTGTATTATGTTTATATATATATATATATATATAGTTGATCTGCACAGCTTGCAAAGGTGAAATTTACATTGGAAACTGTTAGAACTATATCGCGTTTGCAAACGAAGCTGAAATAATCTGATTTGAGGTAGGTATGTACATGGAATATAAGGCTGGACCCAAGAAACTACCCTTAGAACTGAAGATGATTTTTCCTCTCGGTACTGAACTGTTGATTTTAACTATGAAAGTCTTATCTGACAGATGAGAAACGAAAATTAAATATAAGTTAGAAGGTAGAATTTTTTTAAGCTTATAAAACAGAATGCTAAATTCGATCGAACGTCTGAAACACTTCAGAAAAACTGCGGAGCACACCTTTTGTGTCTTTTCAAGACCGTAGAGATTGCGTTCATCAGGCTGCGGCGGCATTGGTTATATTGAGGATTGCCTAGCCTTGAAACCGAATTGATCATTACAAATTGCATTACTGGCAGTTATTACGGGGTGCATTCTTTTTAAAATTAGGTTTATTTTGTATTACTTTAAATAGTTAATTGGTCTTATTTGGCTTTAGTATCATTGTAACTGAAGGTTCTTTCCGTATTTTTGAAGAATAGCAAAATCTTAGTGTGGCATTGAATACGTAACATAGAAGAATTGCCGCTTTTTTTTTTTTTTTTTTTGGTAAGTACTTGCCATTTATTTTATCTTCACCAGGTACATTATTCTGCGATATATTTTGTAAACTATTGTGGATATGTATTTTGGAGGAAATGGCCTACTGCGAAGATGAAATTGTTCCAAATATTGTTCAAAACATGTTTTTTATGGGTTGAGGAATTCCTGTATGGAGCAAAAGTTATGTCTAAACAAGCTGTGAATGTGTTGGCTTTTTGATCGTGTCGATTTTTTGGTCCAGTTCCCATCTGCGAACCTAATATTACGCTGTTTTGCACGTTGGTGAATAATTTTTTTGATGTCTACCCGCAATGAGTTGTTACCGCATGCAGCTAAAGAATGCAAATACCGTTTAATATTGTTGTTCTTTTAATTCCTTATCTCTTAATTTATGATGGAGTTGATAACACACGCAGCTTTGAGTATAACGGTGCAGTTGCCACGTCCTGTTTATTTTACAAGTTTACTAATTTCCGTAGGGGGACAAAATTATATTCACATCAAAATTTTATCGCTTTTATACATAGCGGAATTGTTGTATTAATTCGGTAAAGTTGATAACCGCGGTTTCGAGATTGTTCAGATTGATGTTATTTTCAATAAAAGTTGCCCCCGAATGATTTCAATCAATTGACGGTCAAATTCTAAATTATTATTTTCACTCTAATTGTAACGTCTGTCTCTACGCGTAAGAAGTTTTACATCAATTGCGCGTAAAAGTTACACGCTAATTTTTTCCCCTTCTTGTAAATTTAATCGGGACAAAGACCAAAAACTACTAAAAATGAAGAAGTTGGCGTGCGTTAGTTGCTGGTATTTTTTTTGATTCCTTTTCAAAGATGTACAAAATAATTCAGAACTGTATTTCGATGTAATCTTGGGAATAATTTATTGATTTTTAGCAGCACGATTACTTTTATGCAAATATGTAGCTAAATAAAGATTTTTTTTTCTATTTGCTGAAAAAAATAAAGATAGTTATTAAGCTTAATTAGAAGTTATATAAACAAACGAATAACTCTTATTTTTTTTTCATTGGTAACGAATCCAAAGACGAAAACGCACAGGTGTAAATAATAATAATTACCTTGGACTATAACGCTTAAGTTTTAGACTATATTTCGCGTCGGTACCTTTGGTAACTGGTTGCGATTCGAGATTTCCCATTAACTTATTAATCTGAGCTTTCACTTCGTCTATATGCATCGCTTCCATCTCTTTCAATACAAATTTAGGGAGCAATTTTCGGTTCTGAAAACAAAAAAGGAAAAATCAAATAAAACAATTAAGAATATATAAATAAACGTCGTTTTTAAAATTTTTTTAAATTTCTAAAAGAAACTATAAAAGATAGATCAGTAACTTTTGAACAAGACACGTTGCTCTATGTTTGTTAACTCCGGTAATCGCTGTTTAATTAATAAATTCGATAACTCGTTAAATGAAAGAATGAAAAGAATTACTCCTATTATTAGTGTTGAATTCCTTCTCTCTCTTTTTTTTTTTTATTATTTCGTTTTAAAATTGTCTTAAAAAATATATTTATATATATTTAAATATATTTCTAGCTATATTTTATAGAGGTATTATATATTTAAAACTTGATAAAGAAACTTTTTCCATTAAATATATAGAAATATAATTGATACAATAAACAATTATAACAAACAATATAAGAACAAAATAAATTTCTACGTTACTAAGTAAGAAATTTATATTATTTATTATAATTGTTTATCATATCAGTTGTTATTATAGCTTATTATATTTCTATTTAGAACTTGCTTCGAAAGTAACGCTAGCTATCCTAATGATTTTTAAGTATAATACGTATTAAATTGTCTCTTTTATATTCCGCATCAAAAGGTACCTTGCTGTCCTCTTAAAATTTTCCTGTTTATGATGTATTCTTTCTACTTCTAAACCTTTAACAGCTACTATTTTTTCTGCTAGGTACACGTAGGAACAAATTCGCGCGTGCTTTCATTTTATTTTATTTTTTTTCTTTGCGGATTGTATTGAAATTCTATAAAATCCGTTATTTTTCTAATTAATTTCATTATAGTAAAAGACGGTCATAGTAATTTGCTCCAACTTTGGCAATTATCTTCTTTCACGTAGCATTCGAAAATCCGGTCTTTCACAGTCGAGGATGACATGATATTATGAAGTTTACGAAAATCTACGGTGCCTTAGGATTGAACAGATCGATGACAAAACAGTAGACAAGTGCCACAACGAAGCAGCCGTACGAATTTTCTTTACTTTTATGTTGTTTATGATGAAAATAAACTTAAAAAATATCGCAGAACTGATTTACTCGATTATTCGCAAAATCATTACAAAGACGCTCTACTTGATCATACTAATATACATACTTGAACACCGACGTTGCCAAATATTGCCAATGTACAGTACAGCAAAATATTTTCATCACTTTTATCCTAATATAAATATTTGAACCCTTCTATATTTCATATCCTCGTCTGCTCATGTGTATATATATAGATATATATAGATATAGATATAGATATATATATATATATATATATATATATATATAGTGCTCGATTCACGTTTTTCAAAATGAGCTGCGTCATCAATGACACATTGAGAAGTCATGTAACTTGCACGATATATTATATCGCCGTTGATTTAATTCCAAACTCTCATTTTCCTTTGATGTTACCAAATGCTCGAGTACTGAATGCCGACCACAATGTGAATCTCCTACTCGATTTTTTCTCGGCTTTTACGGTTCATGCCATGATCATTTACGGCCTTGGACACATCCTGGTGTATGGTGGTAATGAGAGAGTCGATGTGGAAGCGTGTCCTCGCCAATGCCAAAGAACGCGGAGCTACCATCCTCGATGATGCATATTTTTCTAAGGAAGTGCGAGGAGAACCAGTGGAAAACAGAATGGACAGCTACTACTACGTTCTTAAAAAACATTAAGCCCACAGTCGAACCATGGTGGCGACCGACCGGAGGGGATATCCCGGCACGATTGTAAGATTCGTAGTTGGCTGCGAATCGTCACTATGTCGCACAGTCATATAATTAGTAAATCTTTGCCTCCAACTATGATGTGCTTCTTCTGCGGCCAGACTGATATAGCGACAGTTCCACACATACTTCTCACGTGCCCAAAGTTCGCCACGTTTCGGACGCCGCAACATGGCTTACCCAATAACATACAGGATTGTCTGACAAATACTACAACTAACGTCACAAGGGTTGTAGCCTTCGTTAGAACGAATGGTTTAACCGAACATATAAAAGTCACCTCCGAATATGTGCTGTAATGACCTTAGTAGTTACAAACGACGCATATAAAAAAGGTGATGAGGAGAATTAAAAAAAAAAAAAGGCCATGTTTGTTTAAAATCTTTATATCGAAGAGGTATAACTCATTCGAGTCTCACTCATTATGGATTGAACTATTAGGTGGGATTTTTTATCCTATTTTTTTACTTTCGATGGGAACCACGGCAAAACACTCGAATAATTAAGATGTAGGATTGTACCAAAATTAGGCAATTTAATCTTGTATCCTAGCGTGATTTCCTTTTCTTTTTGATAAATCGGATAGATAGTTTTGCGCCTAGCAAAAAAAGAAAAAAACAAAAACAAAAGAAATCTTCTCCTGATATTTTATTCTCCGGTTTTTTTTTTTTTTGTTTCAGCTAGAGGTGGTTTTAAAGAATTAGTGCACAAACATCACATACTCCTCGTTGACACGATCGAAAATACTCTAGTGACACTGCTTTTTCAAAATACCGAATTATTAACAATTAGTATTGAATTCGAGCTTTTAAATAGACCGATATATTTTTCAACATTGTGAAAGAATATTATAATTCTTTAATTGTTTTTATAATAAAAAAATCTTAAATAACAATTCAACGATATTTTTATTCCCAACACAGTTTATATAGTATCAGTTTTTAAAAATTACATTTATAGTTGAAAAATATACAATTCTAACCTATAGTTTTTTGTTTCTTTTTCGTGCGTAACAAGTGGAAAAAATTTATTTATCTGTAAAAACGGGGCTAAAACTCTATAACCCAGTGTTCAAATTTGTTTCAACAAATACACAATAATCACTTAAATATTTCTCAACAGTCACTTGTCGCAAATTATTTTTCATCAAATAACAAGCTGCGAGTAAAGCACTAAAAGCTTATAGGCTCTATTTACAAAATTTATTTGCTGCATAAGTTCTACGAACCCGTTAAAGCTTTTAAGATGTAATAATACAAAAATTTTTAACGTATAGCCGATAGAAAAAAGAAACGTGCTTAAAGGTAAAAAATTATTTCAAATATTTTTGCCATTCTCCTTTTAATGTAAAGTATAAAGTAAAAAAAAAAAAAGTAATCATTTTAGAAAAAATTATACGTGTTATCAAAATTTTTATTAAATCCACCAGAAAAGTAATAAATACAGAGGGTGCGGCAGCATAACTTCTTTTTTTTTTTTAAATGCGCCACTTTTTTTCTACTAAATTTTGTTAAAGAGAAATAATAAAGCAGAAAATCGAAATAAAACTGCGAGAAGGGAAGAAGCATAGCCAATGGGGGATCTGGAGTATCCGTTATTTCGATTTTCTGTTATTTTTTCTCTTTAACAAGATTTAGTAGAAAAAAAGTGGCGCATTTTAAAAAAAGGAAGCTATGCTGCCGCACCCTGTTTATTTTTCGTCCCCTACTACTCTGACTTTTCTAATTTGTAAAACAAAAATTATCGAAAAGAATTTCTTGTTAAAAAAAATTTTAATTAACAAAAATAACGTTATAGCATTAATAAAATAAGTACTTTAACAAAATTTATCAATTCTTTCTGAGGCTTTTTTAAAGCCTCAGAAAAAATTGGTGTCTTCGGTACATTCTCGATCCTCTGATCTCGCCGACATCCTGTGGTAAGCCTCCCCCTAGCTATGCTTTTAATGCTTGCGCATACTTGATGAATCGGTTTACAAAAAAAAAGTTAGTCGCATGATCGTAATTTCGAAATATAGTCTGTCCAACCAAACTAAGTTCCGTTGTCGAACTGAGTGTTGCTCAAAGTAGTGTACCAGCATTAGGGCGCGTATTGGCGCATACTTCAATATTACCGGAAAAAAAAAAAATCATATTGTCATTCTTCTGTTATTCCTTCCCCTTTCAGAAGCAGCAACCACTCGTTTTTGTTTCATCTCTATTATACGTTCATTCGTTTTTTTCTCCTGATCTGTTTACACATCAGGACACAGACCACGTGGTGATAACATAGCTGGTGTTTTATTTGATATGGACTGAAGGTTAATGTTTGGTTCTCTGATTTCGTGACGTCAGCACATTTTGGTTGTTTCATGAACGGAGTTTTTTCGCTTGAGACGATAGCATCAGTGATAAATCCAGTGTTTTTTAGGGGGCATTGCCCACAAAAAACTCTAAAATCCCCCCCCCCCAGAACTTAATAAAAGCTGTTTAAGAATGCGACAATTTCATAGGAAAGAAAGTTCTTTTTATTGGCTTTGTTTACAGTTATGTCAAAAGTTGCTGCCAAAACATAAAGTAGTCCAATTAGTCTCGTATATTTTCAAATTTCAAAATTACGAGATTTATTTTTGACGAACAAATGAAACTTCATAAAATAACAATAAAAAAAAAAAAAAAAAGTGATCTTTTGAAATTTGACTTTGACGTTTGCTTGTTATTCTACGAAAAAATCGATATGCTTTCATTGCAAATACGCGAAATATGTGTAACATACTGACGAGCTGAAAAAAATATTATTGGCTGCAGTTGGTATTTTTTGTCAGCCTTAAAAGGGCAACTACTATTTCACGTCGATTCATTTATCATTAAAATCACTAAATTGTTTAAAGGTTTCTCTTTTCGGTTATCATTTATTCTTTGTTTTTAAAGAGACATGATCTATAGATAACATTTCCGTTTCGGTTGCTTTTTTTCTTGTTTTTTTATTTCCAAGCAAAGTCCCCATTTAAAATAGCTTAAACAACAGCTTATTCGTTTATTATAAAAGGATAATGAACCCCCGTTGGAATGTTTTTACAATATCATGTTCTTTAATGCTACAATTAGAATTAATAATTTTAAAATTAATTAAGAAAACATCGTTGTTTATAATCGGTTATATTAATTAGGAATTTATCGTTCACACTTACTTTTTCATTATTTTAAATTACATAATAAATCATTTTTTACATGTTTTGGTTTTATTCAGGAATATCACAAAAAAAAATCTTAGTAAAAATACAAAAAAAAAATCTCTGCCTCCCCCCTCCCCCCAAAAGATAAATTGCCCTGCCAGAGACAGATTCCTGAATTCATTCCTGAATAGCATTGATGCGATAGAGGGCTTTCGCGTTGGTGATAATACAAAAGTCTGTCATAATTCCACAAACATGATCGAAATGATCGAGACACTTAATTGACGAAAAATGATAAACGGTTGACTATAACTATAGCACACACGCAGACGAGTAGAAAAAAGCGGTAACATCTCTATTCAACTTTCTTAAATAAAATACCGATAGATTTGAGCATATGACGAAAATGATGATGTTAGTGTATCGAAAAAAAGAAAAAAACAAAAACAAAAGAAATCTTCTCCTGATATTTTATTCTCCGGTTTTTTTTTTTTTTGTTTCAGCTAGAGGTGGTTTTAAAGAATTAGTGCACAAACATCACATACTCCTCGTTGACACGATCGAAAATACTCTAGTGACACTGCTTTTTCAAAATACCGAATTATTAACAATTAGTATTGAATTCGAGCTTTTAAATAGACCGATATATTTTTCAACATTGTGAAAGAATATTATAATTCTTTAATTGTTTTTATAATAAAAAAATCTTAAATAACAATTCAACGATATTTTTATTCCCAACACAGTTTATATAGTATCAGTTTTTAAAAATTACATTTATAGTTGAAAAATATACAATTCTAACCTATAGTTTTTTGTTTCTTTTTCGTGCGTAACAAGTGGAAAAAATTTATTTATCTGTAAAAACGGGGCTAAAACTCTATAACCCAGTGTTCAAATTTGTTTCAACAAATACACAATAATCACTTAAATATTTCTCAACAGTCACTTGTCGCAAATTATTTTTCATCAAATAACAAGCTGCGAGTAAAGCACTAAAAGCTTATAGGCTCTATTTACAAAATTTATTTGCTGCATAAGTTCTACGAACCCGTTAAAGCTTTTAAGATGTAATAATACAAAAATTTTTAACGTATAGCCGATAGAAAAAAGAAACGTGCTTAAAGGTAAAAAATTATTTCAAATATTTTTGCCATTCTCCTTTTAATGTAAAGTATAAAGTAAAAAAAAAAAAAAAAAAAAAGTAATCATTTTAGAAAAATTATACGTGTTATCAAAATTTTTATTAAATCCACCAGAAAAGTAATAAATACAGAGGGTGCGGCAGCATAACTTCTTTTTTTTTTTTAAATGCGCCACTTTTTTTCTACTAAATTTTGTTAAAGAGAAATAATAAAGCAGAAAATCGAAATAAAACTGCGAGAAGGGAAGAAGCATAGCCAATGGGGGATCTGGAGTATCCGTTATTTCGATTTTCTGTTATTTTTTCTCTTTAACAAGATTTAGTAGAAAAAAAGTGGCGCATTTTAAAAAAAGGAAGCTATGCTGCCGCACCCTGTTTATTTTTCGTCCCCTACTACTCTGACTTTTCTAATTTGTAAAACAAAAATTATCGAAAAGAATTTCTTGTTAAAAAAAATTTTAATTAACAAAAATAACGTTATAGCATTAATAAAATAAGTACTTTAACAAAATTTATCAATTCTTTCTGAGGCTTTAAAAAAGCCTCAGAAAAAATTGGTGTCTTCGGTACATTCTCGATCCTCTGATCTCGCCGACATCCTGTGGTAAGCCTCCCCCTAGCTATGCTTTTAATGCTTGCGCATACTTGATGAATCGGTTTACAAAAAAAAAGTTAGTCGCATGATCGTAATTTCGAAATATAGTCTGTCCAACCAAACTAAGTTCCGTTGTCGAACTGAGTGTTGCTCAAAGTAGTGTACCAGCATTAGGGCGCGTATTGGCGCATACTTCAATATTACCGGAAAAAAAAAAAATCATATTGTCATTCTTCTGTTATTCCTTCCCCTTTCAGAAGCAGCAACCACTCGTTTTTGTTTCATCTCTATTATACGTTCATTCGTTTTTTTCTCCTGATCTGTTTACACATCAGGACACGGACCACGTGGTGATAACATAGCTGGTGTTTTATTTGATATGGACTGAAGGTTAATGTTTGGTTCTCTGATTTCGTGACGTCAGCACATTTCGGTTGTTTCATGAACGGAGTTTTTTCGCTTGAGACGATAGCATCAGTGATAAATCCAGTGTTTTTTAGGGGGCATTGCCCACAAAAAACTCTAAAATCCCCCCCCCCCCCAGAACTTAATAAAAGCTGTTTAAGAATGCGACAATTTCATAGGAAAGAAAGTTCTTTTTATTGGCTTTGTTTACAGTTATGTCAAAAGTTGCTGCCAAAACATAAAGTAGTCCAATTAGTCTCGTATATTTTCAAATTTCAAAATTACGAGATTTATTTTTGACGAACAAATGAAACTTCATAAAATAACAATAAAAAAAAAAAAAAAAGTGATCTTTTGAAATTTGACTTTGACGTTTGCTTGTTATTCTACGAAAAAATCGATATGCTTTCATTGCAAATACGCGAAATATGTGTAACATACTGACGAGCTGAAAAAAATATTATTGGCTGCAGTTGGTATTTTTTGTCAGCCTTAAAAGGGCAACTACTATTTCACGTCGATTCATTTATCATTAAAATCACTAAATTGTTTAAAGGTTTCTCTTTTCGGTTATCATTTATTCTTTGTTTTTAAAGAGACATGATCTATAGATAACATTTCCGTTTCGGTTGCTTTTTTTCTTGTTTTTTTATTTCCAAGCAAAGTCCCCATTTAAAATAGCTTAAACAACAGCTTATTCGTTTATTATAAAAGGATAATGAACCCCCGTTGGAATGTTTTTACAATATCATGTTCTTTAATGCTACAATTAGAATTAATAATTTTAAAATTAATTAAGAAAACATCGTTGTTTATAATCGGTTATATTAATTAGGAATTTATCGTTCACACTTACTTTTTCATTATTTTAAATTACATAATAAATCATTTTTTACATGTTTTGGTTTTATTCAGGAATATCACAAAAAAAAATCTTAGTAAAAATACAAAAAAAAAATCTCTGCCTCCCCCCTCCCCCCAAAAGATAAATTGCCCTGCCAGAGACAGATTCCTGAATTCATTCCTGAATAGCATTGATGCGATAGAGGGCTTTCGCGTTGGTGATAATACAAAAGTCTGTCATAATTCCACAAACATGATCGAAATGATCGAGACACTTAATTGACGAAAAATGATAAACGGTTGACTATAACTATAGCACACACGCAGACGAGTAGAAAAAAGCGGTAACATCTCTATTCAACTTTCTTAAATAAAATACCGATAGATTTGAGCATATGACGAAAATGATGATGTTAGTGTATCGAAAAAAAGAAAAAAACAAAAACAAAAGAAATCTTCTCCTGATATTTTATTCTCCGGTTTTTTTTTTTTTTGTTTCAGCTAGAGGTGGTTTTAAAGAATTAGTGCACAAACATCACATACTCCTCGTTGACACGATCGAAAATACTCTAGTGACACTGCTTTTTCAAAATACCGAATTATTAACAATTAGTATTGAATTCGAGCTTTTAAATAGACCGATATATTTTTCAACATTGTGAAAGAATATTATAATTCTTTAATTGTTTTTATAATAAAAAAATCTTAAATAACAATTCAACGATATTTTTATTCCCAACACAGTTTATATAGTATCAGTTTTTAAAAATTACATTTATAGTTGAAAAATATACAATTCTAACCTATAGTTTTTTGTTTCTTTTTCGTGCGTAACAAGTGGAAAAAATTTATTTATCTGTAAAAACGGGGCTAAAACTCTATAACCCAGTGTTCAAATTTGTTTCAACAAATACACAATAATCACTTAAATATTTCTCAACAGTCACTTGTCGCAAATTATTTTTCATCAAATAACAAGCTGCGAGTAAAGCACTAAAAGCTTATAGGCTCTATTTACAAAATTTATTTGCTGCATAAGTTCTACGAACCCGTTAAAGCTTTTAAGATGTAATAATACAAAAATTTTTAACGTATAGCCGATAGAAAAAAGAAACGTGCTTAAAGGTAAAAAATTATTTCAAATATTTTTGCCATTCTCCTTTTAATGTAAAGTATAAAGTAAAAAAAAAAAAAAAAAAAAAGTAATCATTTTAGAAAAAATTATACGTGTTATCAAAATTTTTATTAAATCCACCAGAAAAGTAATAAATACAGAGGGTGCGGCAGCATAACTTCTTTTTTTTTTTTAAATGCGCCACTTTTTTTCTACTAAATTTTGTTAAAGAGAAATAATAAAGCAGAAAATCGAAATAAAACTGCGAGAAGGGAAGAAGCATAGCCAATGGGGGATCTGGAGTATCCGTTATTTCGATTTTCTGTTATTTTTTCTCTTTAACAAGATTTAGTAGAAAAAAAGTGGCGCATTTTAAAAAAAGGAAGCTATGCTGCCGCACCCTGTTTATTTTTCGTCCCCTACTACTCTGACTTTTCTAATTTGTAAAACAAAAATTATCGAAAAGAATTTCTTGTTAAAAAAAATTTTAATTAACAAAAATAACGTTATAGCATTAATAAAATAAGTACTTTAACAAAATTTATCAATTCTTTCTGAGGCTTTTTTAAAGCCTCAGAAAAAATTGGTGTCTTCGGTACATTCTCGATCCTCTGATCTCGCCGACATCCTGTGGTAAGCCTCCCCCTAGCTATGCTTTTAATGCTTGCGCATACTTGATGAATCGGTTTACAAAAAAAAAGTTAGTCGCATGATCGTAATTTCGAAATATAGTCTGTCCAACCAAACTAAGTTCCGTTGTCGAACTGAGTGTTGCTCAAAGTAGTGTACCAGCATTAGGGCGCGTATTGGCGCATACTTCAATATTACCGGAAAAAAAAAAAATCATATTGTCATTCTTCTGTTATTCCTTCCCCTTTCAGAAGCAGCAACCACTCGTTTTTGTTTCATCTCTATTATACGTTCATTCGTTTTTTTCTCCTGATCTGTTTACACATCAGGACATGGACCACGTGGTGATAACATAGCTGGTGTTTTATTTGATATGGACTGAAGGTTAATGTTTGGTTCTCTGATTTCGTGACGTCAGCACATTTCGGTTGTTTCATGAACGGAGTTTTTTCGCTTGAGACGATAGCATCAGTGATAAATCCAGTGTTTTTTAGGGGGCATTGCCCACAAAAAACTCTAAAATCCCCCCCCCCCAGAACTTAATAAAAGCTGTTTAAGAATGCGACAATTTCATAGGAAAGAAAGTTCTTTTTATTGGCTTTGTTTACAGTTATGTCAAAAGTTGCTGCCAAAACATAAAGTAGTCCAATTAGTCTCGTATATTTTCAAATTTCAAAATTACGAGATTTATTTTTGACGAACAAATGAAACTTCATAAAATAACAATAAAAAAAAAAAAAAAAGTGATCTTTTGAAATTTGACTTTGACGTTTGCTTGTTATTCTACGAAAAAATCGATATGCTTTCATTGCAAATACGCGAAATATGTGTAACATACTGACGAGCTGAAAAAAATATTATTGGCTGCAGTTGGTATTTTTTGTCAGCCTTAAAAGGGCAACTACTATTTCACGTCGATTCATTTATCATTAAAATCACTAAATTGTTTAAAGGTTTCTCTTTTCGGTTATCATTTATTCTTTGTTTTTAAAGAGACATGATCTATAGATAACATTTCCGTTTCGGTTGCTTTTTTTCTTGTTTTTTTATTTCCAAGCAAAGTCCCCATTTAAAATAGCTTAAACAACAGCTTATTCGTTTATTATAAAAGGATAATGAACCCCCGTTGGAATGTTTTTACAATATCATGTTCTTTAATGCTACAATTAGAATTAATAATTTTAAAATTAATTAAGAAAACATCGTTGTTTATAATCGGTTATATTAATTAGGAATTTATCGTTCACACTTACTTTTTCATTATTTTAAATTACATAATAAATCATTTTTTACATGTTTTGGTTTTATTCAGGAATATCACAAAAAAAAATCTTAGTAAAAATACAAAAAAAAAATCTCTGCCTCCCCCCTCCCCCCAAAAGATAAATTGCCCTGCCAGAGACAGATTCCTGAATTCATTCCTGAATAGCATTGATGCGATAGAGGGCTTTCGCGTTGGTGATAATACAAAAGTCTGTCATAATTCCACAAACATGATCGAAATGATCGAGACACTTAATTGACGAAAAATGATAAACGGTTGACTATAACTATAGCACACACGCAGACGAGTAGAAAAAAGCGGTAACATCTCTATTCAACTTTCTTAAATAAAATACCGATAGATTTGAGCATATGACGAAAATGATGATGTTAGTGTATCGAAAAAAAGAAAAAAACAAAAACAAAAGAAATCTTCTCCTGATATTTTATTCTCCGGTTTTTTTTTTTTTTGTTTCAGCTAGAGGTGGTTTTAAAGAATTAGTGCACAAACATCACATACTCCTCGTTGACACGATCGAAAATACTCTAGTGACACTGCTTTTTCAAAATACCGAATTATTAACAATTAGTATTGAATTCGAGCTTTTAAATAGACCGATATATTTTTCAACATTGTGAAAGAATATTATAATTCTTTAATTGTTTTTATAATAAAAAAATCTTAAATAACAATTCAACGATATTTTTATTCCCAACACAGTTTATATAGTATCAGTTTTTAAAAATTACATTTATAGTTGAAAAATATACAATTCTAACCTATAGTTTTTTGTTTCTTTTTCGTGCGTAACAAGTGGAAAAAATTTATTTATCTGTAAAAACGGGGCTAAAACTCTATAACCCAGTGTTCAAATTTGTTTCAACAAATACACAATAATCACTTAAATATTTCTCAACAGTCACTTGTCGCAAATTATTTTTCATCAAATAACAAGCTGCGAGTAAAGCACTAAAAGCTTATAGGCTCTATTTACAAAATTTATTTGCTGCATAAGTTCTACGAACCCGTTAAAGCTTTTAAGATGTAATAATACAAAAATTTTTAACGTATAGCCGATAGAAAAAAGAAACGTGCTTAAAGGTAAAAAATTATTTCAAATATTTTTGCCATTCTCCTTTTAATGTAAAGTATAAAGTAAAAAAAAAAAAAAAAAAAAAGTAATCATTTTAGAAAAAATTATACGTGTTATCAAAATTTTTATTAAATCCACCAGAAAAGTAATAAATACAGAGGGTGCGGCAGCATAACTTCTTTTTTTTTTTTAAATGCGCCACTTTTTTTCTACTAAATTTTGTTAAAGAGAAATAATAAAGCAGAAAATCGAAATAAAACTGCGAGAAGGGAAGAAGCATAGCCAATGGGGGATCTGGAGTATCCGTTATTTCGATTTTCTGTTATTTTTTCTCTTTAACAAGATTTAGTAGAAAAAAAGTGGCGCATTTTAAAAAAAGGAAGCTATGCTGCCGCACCCTGTTTATTTTTCGTCCCCTACTACTCTGACTTTTCTAATTTGTAAAACAAAAATTATCGAAAAGAATTTCTTGTTAAAAAAAATTTTAATTAACAAAAATAACGTTATAGCATTAATAAAATAAGTACTTTAACAAAATTTATCAATTCTTTCTGAGGCTTTTTTAAAGCCTCAGAAAAAATTGGTGTCTTCGGTACATTCTCGATCCTCTGATCTCGCCGACATCCTGTGGTAAGCCTCCCCCTAGCTATGCTTTTAATGCTTGCGCATACTTGATGAATCGGTTTACAAAAAAAAAGTTAGTCGCATGATCGTAATTTCGAAATATAGTCTGTCCAACCAAACTAAGTTCCGTTGTCGAACTGAGTGTTGCTCAAAGTAGTGTACCAGCATTAGGGCGCGTATTGGCGCATACTTCAATATTACCGGAAAAAAAAAAAATCATATTGTCATTCTTCTGTTATTCCTTCCCCTTTCAGAAGCAGCAACCACTCGTTTTTGTTTCATCTCTATTATACGTTCATTCGTTTTTTTCTCCTGATCTGTTTACACATCAGGACATGGACCACGTGGTGATAACATAGCTGGTGTTTTATTTGATATGGACTGAAGGTTAATGTTTGGTTCTCTGATTTCGTGACGTCAGCACATTTCGGTTGTTTCATGAACGGAGTTTTTTCGCTTGAGACGATAGCATCAGTGATAAATCCAGTGTTTTTTAGGGGGCATTGCCCACAAAAAACTCTAAAATCCCCCCCCCCAGAACTTAATAAAAGCTGTTTAAGAATGCGACAATTTCATAGGAAAGAAAGTTCTTTTTATTGGCTTTGTTTACAGTTATGTCAAAAGTTGCTGCCAAAACATAAAGTAGTCCAATTAGTCTCGTATATTTTCAAATTTCAAAATTACGAGATTTATTTTTGACGAACAAATGAAACTTCATAAAATAACAATAAAAAAAAAAAAAAAAGTGATCTTTTGAAATTTGACTTTGACGTTTGCTTGTTATTCTACGAAAAAATCGATATGCTTTCATTGCAAATACGCGAAATATGTGTAACATACTGACGAGCTGAAAAAAATATTATTGGCTGCAGTTGGTATTTTTTGTCAGCCTTAAAAGGGCAACTACTATTTCACGTCGATTCATTTATCATTAAAATCACTAAATTGTTTAAAGGTTTCTCTTTTCGGTTATCATTTATTCTTTGTTTTTAAAGAGACATGATCTATAGATAACATTTCCGTTTCGGTTGCTTTTTTTCTTGTTTTTTTATTTCCAAGCAAAGTCCCCATTTAAAATAGCTTAAACAACAGCTTATTCGTTTATTATAAAAGGATAATGAACCCCCGTTGGAATGTTTTTACAATATCATGTTCTTTAATGCTACAATTAGAATTAATAATTTTAAAATTAATTAAGAAAACATCGTTGTTTATAATCGGTTATATTAATTAGGAATTTATCGTTCACACTTACTTTTTCATTATTTTAAATTACATAATAAATCATTTTTTACATGTTTTGGTTTTATTCAGGAATATCACAAAAAAAAATCTTAGTAAAAATACAAAAAAAAAATCTCTGCCTCCCCCCTCCCCCCAAAAGATAAATTGCCCTGCCAGAGACAGATTCCTGAATTCATTCCTGAATAGCATTGATGCGATAGAGGGCTTTCGCGTTGGTGATAATACAAAAGTCTGTCATAATTCCACAAACATGATCGAAATGATCGAGACACTTAATTGACGAAAAATGATAAACGGTTGACTATAACTATAGCACACACGCAGACGAGTAGAAAAAAGCGGTAACATCTCTATTCAACTTTCTTAAATAAAATACCGATAGATTTGAGCATATGACGAAAATGATGATGTTAGTGTATCGAAAAAAAGAAAAAAACAAAAACAAAAGAAATCTTCTCCTGATATTTTATTCTCCGGTTTTTTTTTTTTTTGTTTCAGCTAGAGGTGGTTTTAAAGAATTAGTGCACAAACATCACATACTCCTCGTTGACACGATCGAAAATACTCTAGTGACACTGCTTTTTCAAAATACCGAATTATTAACAATTAGTATTGAATTCGAGCTTTTAAATAGACCGATATATTTTTCAACATTGTGAAAGAATATTATAATTCTTTAATTGTTTTTATAATAAAAAAATCTTAAATAACAATTCAACGATATTTTTATTCCCAACACAGTTTATATAGTATCAGTTTTTAAAAATTACATTTATAGTTGAAAAATATACAATTCTAACCTATAGTTTTTTGTTTCTTTTTCGTGCGTAACAAGTGGAAAAAATTTATTTATCTGTAAAAACGGGGCTAAAACTCTATAACCCAGTGTTCAAATTTGTTTCAACAAATACACAATAATCACTTAAATATTTCTCAACAGTCACTTGTCGCAAATTATTTTTCATCAAATAACAAGCTGCGAGTAAAGCACTAAAAGCTTATAGGCTCTATTTACAAAATTTATTTGCTGCATAAGTTCTACGAACCCGTTAAAGCTTTTAAGATGTAATAATACAAAAATTTTTAACGTATAGCCGATAGAAAAAAGAAACGTGCTTAAAGGTAAAAAATTATTTCAAATATTTTTGCCATTCTCCTTTTAATGTAAAGTATAAAGTAAAAAAAAAAAAAAAAAAAAGTAATCATTTTAGAAAAAATTATACGTGTTATCAAAATTTTTATTAAATCCACCAGAAAAGTAATAAATACAGAGGGTGCGGCAGCATAACTTCTTTTTTTTTTTTAAATGCGCCACTTTTTTTCTACTAAATTTTGTTAAAGAGAAATAATAAAGCAGAAAATCGAAATAAAACTGCGAGAAGGGAAGAAGCATAGCCAATGGGGGATCTGGAGTATCCGTTATTTCGATTTTCTGTTATTTTTTCTCTTTAACAAGATTTAGTAGAAAAAAAGTGGCGCATTTTAAAAAAAGGAAGCTATGCTGCCGCACCCTGTTTATTTTTCGTCCCCTACTACTCTGACTTTTCTAATTTGTAAAACAAAAATTATCGAAAAGAATTTCTTGTTAAAAAAAATTTTAATTAACAAAAATAACGTTATAGCATTAATAAAATAAGTACTTTAACAAAATTTATCAATTCTTTCTGAGGCTTTTTTAAAGCCTCAGAAAAAATTGGTGTCTTCGGTACATTCTCGATCCTCTGATCTCGCCGACATCCTGTGGTAAGCCTCCCCCTAGCTATGCTTTTAATGCTTGCGCATACTTGATGAATCGGTTTACAAAAAAAAAGTTAGTCGCATGATCGTAATTTCGAAATATAGTCTGTCCAACCAAACTAAGTTCCGTTGTCGAACTGAGTGTTGCTCAAAGTAGTGTACCAGCATTAGGGCGCGTATTGGCGCATACTTCAATATTACCGGAAAAAAAAAAAATCATATTGTCATTCTTCTGTTATTCCTTCCCCTTTCAGAAGCAGCAACCACTCGTTTTTGTTTCATCTCTATTATACGTTCATTCGTTTTTTTCTCCTGATCTGTTTACACATCAGGACATGGACCACGTGGTGATAACATAGCTGGTGTTTTATTTGATATGGACTGAAGGTTAATGTTTGGTTCTCTGATTTCGTGACGTCAGCACATTTCGGTTGTTTCATGAACGGAGTTTTTTCGCTTGAGACGATAGCATCAGTGATAAATCCAGTGTTTTTTAGGGGGCATTGCCCACAAAAAACTCTAAAATCCCCCCCCCCAGAACTTAATAAAAGCTGTTTAAGAATGCGACAATTTCATAGGAAAGAAAGTTCTTTTTATTGGCTTTGTTTACAGTTATGTCAAAAGTTGCTGCCAAAACATAAAGTAGTCCAATTAGTCTCGTATATTTTCAAATTTCAAAATTACGAGATTTATTTTTGACGAACAAATGAAACTTCATAAAATAACAATAAAAAAAAAAAAAAAAGTGATCTTTTGAAATTTGACTTTGACGTTTGCTTGTTATTCTACGAAAAAATCGATATGCTTTCATTGCAAATACGCGAAATATGTGTAACATACTGACGAGCTGAAAAAAATATTATTGGCTGCAGTTGGTATTTTTTGTCAGCCTTAAAAGGGCAACTACTATTTCACGTCGATTCATTTATCATTAAAATCACTAAATTGTTTAAAGGTTTCTCTTTTCGGTTATCATTTATTCTTTGTTTTTAAAGAGACATGATCTATAGATAACATTTCCGTTTCGGTTGCTTTTTTTCTTGTTTTTTTATTTCCAAGCAAAGTCCCCATTTAAAATAGCTTAAACAACAGCTTATTCGTTTATTATAAAAGGATAATGAACCCCCGTTGGAATGTTTTTACAATATCATGTTCTTTAATGCTACAATTAGAATTAATAATTTTAAAATTAATTAAGAAAACATCGTTGTTTATAATCGGTTATATTAATTAGGAATTTATCGTTCACACTTACTTTTTCATTATTTTAAATTACATAATAAATCATTTTTTACATGTTTTGGTTTTATTCAGGAATATCACAAAAAAAAATCTTAGTAAAAATACAAAAAAAAAATCTCTGCCTCCCCCCTCCCCCCAAAAGATAAATTGCCCTGCCAGAGACAGATTCCTGAATTCATTCCTGAATAGCATTGATGCGATAGAGGGCTTTCGCGTTGGTGATAATACAAAAGTCTGTCATAATTCCACAAACATGATCGAAATGATCGAGACACTTAATTGACGAAAAATGATAAACGGTTGACTATAACTATAGCACACACGCAGACGAGTAGAAAAAAGCGGTAACATCTCTATTCAACTTTCTTAAATAAAATACCGATAGATTTGAGCATATGACGAAAATGATGATGTTAGTGTATCGAAAAAAAGAAAAAAACAAAAACAAAAGAAATCTTCTCCTGATATTTTATTCTCCGGTTTTTTTTTTTTTTGTTTCAGCTAGAGGTGGTTTTAAAGAATTAGTGCACAAACATCACATACTCCTCGTTGACACGATCGAAAATACTCTAGTGACACTGCTTTTTCAAAATACCGAATTATTAACAATTAGTATTGAATTCGAGCTTTTAAATAGACCGATATATTTTTCAACATTGTGAAAGAATATTATAATTCTTTAATTGTTTTTATAATAAAAAAATCTTAAATAACAATTCAACGATATTTTTATTCCCAACACAGTTTATATAGTATCAGTTTTTAAAAATTACATTTATAGTTGAAAAATATACAATTCTAACCTATAGTTTTTTGTTTCTTTTTCGTGCGTAACAAGTGGAAAAAATTTATTTATCTGTAAAAACGGGGCTAAAACTCTATAACCCAGTGTTCAAATTTGTTTCAACAAATACACAATAATCACTTAAATATTTCTCAACAGTCACTTGTCGCAAATTATTTTTCATCAAATAACAAGCTGCGAGTAAAGCACTAAAAGCTTATAGGCTCTATTTACAAAATTTATTTGCTGCATAAGTTCTACGAACCCGTTAAAGCTTTTAAGATGTAATAATACAAAAATTTTTAACGTATAGCCGATAGAAAAAAGAAACGTGCTTAAAGGTAAAAAATTATTTCAAATATTTTTGCCATTCTCCTTTTAATGTAAAGTATAAAGTAAAAAAAAAAAAAAAAAAAAAAAGTAATCATTTTAGAAAAAATTATACGTGTTATCAAAATTTTTATTAAATCCACCAGAAAAGTAATAAATACAGAGGGTGCGGCAGCATAACTTCTTTTTTTTTTTTAAATGCGCCACTTTTTTTCTACTAAATTTTGTTAAAGAGAAATAATAAAGCAGAAAATCGAAATAAAACTGCGAGAAGGGAAGAAGCATAGCCAATGGGGGATCTGGAGTATCCGTTATTTCGATTTTCTGTTATTTTTTCTCTTTAACAAGATTTAGTAGAAAAAAAGTGGCGCATTTTAAAAAAAGGAAGCTATGCTGCCGCACCCTGTTTATTTTTCGTCCCCTACTACTCTGACTTTTCTAATTTGTAAAACAAAAATTATCGAAAAGAATTTCTTGTTAAAAAAAATTTTAATTAACAAAAATAACGTTATAGCATTAATAAAATAAGTACTTTAACAAAATTTATCAATTCTTTCTGAGGCTTTTTTAAAGCCTCAGAAAAAATTGGTGTCTTCGGTACATTCTCGATCCTCTGATCTCGCCGACATCCTGTGGTAAGCCTCCCCCTAGCTATGCTTTTAATGCTTGCGCATACTTGATGAATCGGTTTACAAAAAAAAAGTTAGTCGCATGATCGTAATTTCGAAATATAGTCTGTCCAACCAAACTAAGTTCCGTTGTCGAACTGAGTGTTGCTCAAAGTAGTGTACCAGCATTAGGGCGCGTATTGGCGCATACTTCAATATTACCGGAAAAAAAAAAAATCATATTGTCATTCTTCTGTTATTCCTTCCCCTTTCAGAAGCAGCAACCACTCGTTTTTGTTTCATCTCTATTATACGTTCATTCGTTTTTTTCTCCTGATCTGTTTACACATCAGGACACGGACCACGTGGTGATAACATAGCTGGTGTTTTATTTGATATGGACTGAAGGTTAATGTTTGGTTCTCTGATTTCGTGACGTCAGCACATTTCGGTTGTTTCATGAACGGAGTTTTTTCGCTTGAGACGATAGCATCAGTGATAAATCCAGTGTTTTTTAGGGGGCATTGCCCACAAAAAACTCTAAAATCCCCCCCCCCCCCCCCAGAACTTAATAAAAGCTGTTTAAGAATGCGACAATTTCATAGGAAAGAAAGTTCTTTTTATTGGCTTTGTTTACAGTTATGTCAAAAGTTGCTGCCAAAACATAAAGTAGTCCAATTAGTCTCGTATATTTTCAAATTTCAAAATTACGAGATTTATTTTTGACGAACAAATGAAACTTCATAAAATAACAATAAAAAAAAAAAAAAAAGTGATCTTTTGAAATTTGACTTTGACGTTTGCTTGTTATTCTACGAAAAAATCGATATGCTTTCATTGCAAATACGCGAAATATGTGTAACATACTGACGAGCTGAAAAAAATATTATTGGCTGCAGTTGGTATTTTTTGTCAGCCTTAAAAGGGCAACTACTATTTCACGTCGATTCATTTATCATTAAAATCACTAAATTGTTTAAAGGTTTCTCTTTTCGGTTATCATTTATTCTTTGTTTTTAAAGAGACATGATCTATAGATAACATTTCCGTTTCGGTTGCTTTTTTTCTTGTTTTTTTATTTCCAAGCAAAGTCCCCATTTAAAATAGCTTAAACAACAGCTTATTCGTTTATTATAAAAGGATAATGAACCCCCGTTGGAATGTTTTTACAATATCATGTTCTTTAATGCTACAATTAGAATTAATAATTTTAAAATTAATTAAGAAAACATCGTTGTTTATAATCGGTTATATTAATTAGGAATTTATCGTTCACACTTACTTTTTCATTATTTTAAATTACATAATAAATCATTTTTTACATGTTTTGGTTTTATTCAGGAATATCACAAAAAAAAATCTTAGTAAAAATACAAAAAAAAAATCTCTGCCTCCCCCCTCCCCCCAAAAGATAAATTGCCCTGCCAGAGACAGATTCCTGAATTCATTCCTGAATAGCATTGATGCGATAGAGGGCTTTCGCGTTGGTGATAATACAAAAGTCTGTCATAATTCCACAAACATGATCGAAATGATCGAGACACTTAATTGACGAAAAATGATAAACGGTTGACTATAACTATAGCACACACGCAGACGAGTAGAAAAAAGCGGTAACATCTCTATTCAACTTTCTTAAATAAAATACCGATAGATTTGAGCATATGACGAAAATGATGATGTTAGTGTATCGAAAAAAAGAAAAAAACAAAAACAAAAGAAATCTTCTCCTGATATTTTATTCTCCGGTTTTTTTTTTTTTTGTTTCAGCTAGAGGTGGTTTTAAAGAATTAGTGCACAAACATCACATACTCCTCGTTGACACGATCGAAAATACTCTAGTGACACTGCTTTTTCAAAATACCGAATTATTAACAATTAGTATTGAATTCGAGCTTTTAAATAGACCGATATATTTTTCAACATTGTGAAAGAATATTATAATTCTTTAATTGTTTTTATAATAAAAAAATCTTAAATAACAATTCAACGATATTTTTATTCCCAACACAGTTTATATAGTATCAGTTTTTAAAAATTACATTTATAGTTGAAAAATATACAATTCTAACCTATAGTTTTTTGTTTCTTTTTCGTGCGTAACAAGTGGAAAAAATTTATTTATCTGTAAAAACGGGGCTAAAACTCTATAACCCAGTGTTCAAATTTGTTTCAACAAATACACAATAATCACTTAAATATTTCTCAACAGTCACTTGTCGCAAATTATTTTTCATCAAATAACAAGCTGCGAGTAAAGCACTAAAAGCTTATAGGCTCTATTTACAAAATTTATTTGCTGCATAAGTTCTACGAACCCGTTAAAGCTTTTAAGATGTAATAATACAAAAATTTTTAACGTATAGCCGATAGAAAAAAGAAACGTGCTTAAAGGTAAAAAATTATTTCAAATATTTTTGCCATTCTCCTTTTAATGTAAAGTATAAAGTAAAAAAAAAAAAAAAAAAAAAAAGTAATCATTTTAGAAAAAATTATACGTGTTATCAAAATTTTTATTAAATCCACCAGAAAAGTAATAAATACAGAGGGTGCGGCAGCATAACTTCTTTTTTTTTTTTAAATGCGCCACTTTTTTTCTACTAAATTTTGTTAAAGAGAAATAATAAAGCAGAAAATCGAAATAAAACTGCGAGAAGGGAAGAAGCATAGCCAATGGGGGATCTGGAGTATCCGTTATTTCGATTTTCTGTTATTTTTTCTCTTTAACAAGATTTAGTAGAAAAAAAGTGGCGCATTTTAAAAAAAGGAAGCTATGCTGCCGCACCCTGTTTATTTTTCGTCCCCTACTACTCTGACTTTTCTAATTTGTAAAACAAAAATTATCGAAAAGAATTTCTTGTTAAAAAAAATTTTAATTAACAAAAATAACGTTATAGCATTAATAAAATAAGTACTTTAACAAAATTTATCAATTCTTTCTGAGGCTTTTTTAAAGCCTCAGAAAAAATTGGTGTCTTCGGTACATTCTCGATCCTCTGATCTCGCCGACATCCTGTGGTAAGCCTCCCCCTAGCTATGCTTTTAATGCTTGCGCATACTTGATGAATCGGTTTACAAAAAAAAAGTTAGTCGCATGATCGTAATTTCGAAATATAGTCTGTCCAACCAAACTAAGTTCCGTTGTCGAACTGAGTGTTGCTCAAAGTAGTGTACCAGCATTAGGGCGCGTATTGGCGCATACTTCAATATTACCGGAAAAAAAAAAAATCATATTGTCATTCTTCTGTTATTCCTTCCCCTTTCAGAAGCAGCAACCACTCGTTTTTGTTTCATCTCTATTATACGTTCATTCGTTTTTTTCTCCTGATCTGTTTACACATCAGGACACGGACCACGTGGTGATAACATAGCTGGTGTTTTATTTGATATGGACTGAAGGTTAATGTTTGGTTCTCTGATTTCGTGACGTCAGCACATTTCGGTTGTTTCATGAACGGAGTTTTTTCGCTTGAGACGATAGCATCAGTGATAAATCCAGTGTTTTTTAGGGGGCATTGCCCACAAAAAACTCTAAAATCCCCCCCCCCCCCCAGAACTTAATAAAAGCTGTTTAAGAATGCGACAATTTCATAGGAAAGAAAGTTCTTTTTATTGGCTTTGTTTACAGTTATGTCAAAAGTTGCTGCCAAAACATAAAGTAGTCCAATTAGTCTCGTATATTTTCAAATTTCAAAATTACGAGATTTATTTTTGACGAACAAATGAAACTTCATAAAATAACAATAAAAAAAAAAAAAAAAGTGATCTTTTGAAATTTGACTTTGACGTTTGCTTGTTATTCTACGAAAAAATCGATATGCTTTCATTGCAAATACGCGAAATATGTGTAACATACTGACGAGCTGAAAAAAATATTATTGGCTGCAGTTGGTATTTTTTGTCAGCCTTAAAAGGGCAACTACTATTTCACGTCGATTCATTTATCATTAAAATCACTAAATTGTTTAAAGGTTTCTCTTTTCGGTTATCATTTATTCTTTGTTTTTAAAGAGACATGATCTATAGATAACATTTCCGTTTCGGTTGCTTTTTTTCTTGTTTTTTTATTTCCAAGCAAAGTCCCCATTTAAAATAGCTTAAACAACAGCTTATTCGTTTATTATAAAAGGATAATGAACCCCCGTTGGAATGTTTTTACAATATCATGTTCTTTAATGCTACAATTAGAATTAATAATTTTAAAATTAATTAAGAAAACATCGTTGTTTATAATCGGTTATATTAATTAGGAATTTATCGTTCACACTTACTTTTTCATTATTTTAAATTACATAATAAATCATTTTTTACATGTTTTGGTTTTATTCAGGAATATCACAAAAAAAAATCTTAGTAAAAATACAAAAAAAAAATCTCTGCCTCCCCCCTCCCCCCAAAAGATAAATTGCCCTGCCAGAGACAGATTCCTGAATTCATTCCTGAATAGCATTGATGCGATAGAGGGCTTTCGCGTTGGTGATAATACAAAAGTCTGTCATAATTCCACAAACATGATCGAAATGATCGAGACACTTAATTGACGAAAAATGATAAACGGTTGACTATAACTATAGCACACACGCAGACGAGTAGAAAAAAGCGGTAACATCTCTATTCAACTTTCTTAAATAAAATACCGATAGATTTGAGCATATGACGAAAATGATGATGTTAGTGTATCGAAAGAAAGAAAAAAACAAAAAGCCTTTAAAAAGTCTTGGAAATAGGTTCGGCAAATAGCGCAGAATACGACAGTAAACATTAACTCTCGCCGCGCAAAACTTTGATTGAAAAAGCAAAACTGTCAACAGATGGAACAGCGTTTTTATTAAATGCGGCAGTGATGGAACAGTCTGAAAGGTAAATAAAGTCTCTTGCAAAGTCGATTACGTCATTCAACGAACTAAAGGAAAAGAACGATATTTTAATTAAAATAAAAGAAAAGGTCAATCAAATAAAATCAAGGAAATGAAAACACCTGGCGAACTTTCCCTTGCGATGAAGAAATTATCTTGAAGTTAGAACTATCGCAGAAGTTGGCCGTTCAAGACACGTCAATAGTCACAATAATTGGCATAAACCGTTTATTCATGCCGCCCACTGAAAATCGCGCTGCACAAAAGTGAAAAAGAAAAAGTTTTGTTTTAAAGCCATTTTTAACTTAAAAAATGTAACCTTCACTCTCGCGGACTTTACAAAATGACGACGACATCGCAACAAATTTGCGATACCGATCTGCCAGCTTTCGATATAGAATACTGGCCAATCTCCACAAATGTAGTCACACACACACACACACAAAAAAAAGGTACGAAATACCAGCTACGATAAGAAATGTAAAGCTATTTTTTCTCTAACGTATAGTAAAAATTGAAAAATTATTAAATACATAAGTAACCTGTACGAGGAGCCGGGATTAAATCATACAGCAGGCACCTGTACAACTTATAAAGTTTTTCTTTTTTTTTAAATTAATATATGTAGAGTAATACGTTTATTTTTCCCTTTTACAATTCGAATCACGAATACTCCGTGTCATGATTTGACATCATCTTCAATTCCACATCACGACATTAGTTTTTATGGAATAACTGAATTATTTTAGGTTCACGTTTTCTTAACTTACTCAAAATATTTCGGATCAGTTTCTTTCAGAATCTAATAGTCTCGATTCCGTATCGATAAGTACTGACATTATTTAACTTATTTTCCTTTATTTTCGGTTGGTCACTCTCCAGATTACCCATCATCATCATCACCACCACCATGAGGAAAATAATATGATTGTAAGTCATATTATTGTGTTAAGCTTCGCTCGAATTGCGAATCGTGGTTTACCTGGGCCGACCGTAAAAAAAAAAAGGTTTCCTCCTCAGTAATCTCCGTATTCAAATTGCGCGCCAAACGTTTTCAGGTATCAAATATAAAAAAAAAAAAAAAACAACAACGAAAACGGCACTCGGACCATGATATTTGTTGTTCCAAAACTGATGGACGCTTCATTGCAATATATTTTTAATGTGTTCAATAGATTTCAAAATTTTTACGTATCGTATTTTTAAAATGATATTTAAAATCTACCAACGAAAAATACTACACCTATTTATGTATTAAAAATATTTTCTGAATAACGATTTATTAAAAAATATTTGAGAATAGGACAGGTTAATTTTCTAAAAATCATATAATTGATTAAACTTCCAGTTTTGATTTTAAAGCAAATGTTTTTATTTATTTATTTATTTATTTTTTTTTTTTTGGCCCGTCTTTAAATACCATTTGGCTACTAACTAATTATTCAATTGTAACTAGTAGTTACCAACGGCGCATATAAAAAAGGTGAGGAGGAGAATTAAAAAAAAAAAAAAAAAAAATTATTAAATTAACCTTTTTAGTAAATATTAATACTTTTTTGGCCGCCGCTCGGAATCGAACTCATGACCACTGTCTTAATAATCAAGAGTTCACGTCACTAGAGGCTGTACTTTTGATAAATAACTGTGATACATATTTATGTTCTCATTTATTTTTTAATCATTAAAAATTGATTCTGGCTTTTGCAGTTTGCCAGTTAGCTCAATATTCTCAGTAATTTAACATACTCCTAATTGTCTATTTACATTTATGATCTTTTATCTTTCTAGTTTCAGAAGAATTATATTTTTGATCAAACGTGTGTATTTTACCTTTTGACACAGCAACAACTAATATTCTTATTGATTTATTCACAAATTACCATTTTTAATAAAATATATTTCGCTTTCGTATATTTTAATGTTAATTCCGTGTTATCCCATTAATGTTAAGCAATTATCAGTGTACTGACAGTTTTATTTTTACTTTCAAAACAAGAATGAAAATTTGGAATTTAAGTAAAGAAGAAGCACGCGTTACCCCTTTCACTGAATATTTTAGTTGTCAATGATGAATAATTAAGAGAACGGTGTAACAAAAAAAAAAAAAAAAAAACTAATTGGAAAACAAACTATCAACGATTAACTGCGTTTTCAATCGGAAATTATCACTTTCGTTTTTTTAACCTTTGTCGGCAGGATGACGATGTGGTGGAAGCAGTGTACAATTGCACACAGTTCTGCATTTAATGCGGAACAGGCATCATCGAGTCGGAGTTTCGCATGAGATGTCGCGACCTTCGAATGCACAGACTGCGGGCAGTGGACCTACCTCGCCAACTTGTAGTAAATTAGGTGGTCCGGGTACACTTATTAATTGCCCTAACTGCCACTTCCACTGCGAAGAGGGAACTTGTTGTGTTTGGATGTTGTTTCAGCGACAGATCGATATTTAACTGAAAAGTGATCCAAGGGGGAATATAAATAGGTGTTATAACTGAATATATTCTATAATTAACAAACAGGATGATAAAAGATTCTTTATTAAAACTCTCATTGGTAAAGACGTACACGTACGAGTATACATTATCATGTCTGAATATTTAAAGGAGACGTGAACTATACTTCTAGTTAGAAAAGAGAAAAGCACGGAAATATATATTAGTGTGCGAAATGATCCGACTGAGGAGACACCGCTATATATATATATATATATATATTTTTTTTTAATTTAAGTTATTTTCAATAAATACTTAAACATACAGGAGAAACAAGTTATCATGCTGTTTCCTATTGTGTATCAGATATTCTTATCGCACTGCATTGTAGCGCCGTAAGACTCTTTGCTCTAGCTGTCTGCTAAAATGGCACACCTAAAACGATCTGCCTTATTTAACTGTTCTAAATTCTGGCGCCGATATTTAAAAGATTATAAACTGCGGGTATCCGGTTATCGACGAATAATCCGCATTGACCATGCTAAACAACCTACATCTTAAATAAAACTCTTCGATCTACCTGCGATGTTTGTTCCACTCCAATTTTCATTCGTCACCTCTGTTCCGAGTGCTCCGAACTTTCGCTATATTCCCCGGCTCAATTATGTCTCCTCGCTACTTTTCCTGATCTCCGGCTCAACCACCCCAACGTGTTAAGAGTTCTATTCCTATTCCTCCCTACTAAGTACAATATTTACAAAGATACACGTGTTTTATTCTTCGGTGTTCTAAACAGTACGCGCCAAAAAGAATTAAACGTACAGAATTTGTTTACACTTAACAAGAGGATATATCTATCCTAGCCAGAATGATAATGACAGATTACGTTCTTGTTTTTCAGTTTATTGAAACACACCGAAAAAACGCGTATAGCATAAAGTTGAGGTAAATGAATAGGACGAGAGAAAGAAGAAAGAGTGTAACAAGACGCATGTGCGCGCGCAACATGAAAAAAGTGAATTATTCGAGTTGAGATACGATTTAAATTTAATTTTAAAGTAATAGCAAAATCGAGCGGCGGCGAATATTAAATTGCGGTTGTGGTATTTTTAAAATTCTATCATCATGCCGCCGGTGCTGCATCATAATCATTTTCCATTTCATTTGGCCATCAGCGTTAGAACTTTTGAACGTTTCGTTTGTAAAGTCTTCTCTCAGAGGAAAGACAAAGTGCTAATAGAATAACTGGCAGTTCAGTTTAATAGCGACTCTCCGGTTGCGAGCAATAATTCTGTGGCTCATTTTTTGCTCGAACCATTTATTCTAGCGAGACGACAAAGTTTTCACTTACGTTTCGGAAGATACCGACAATCTTTAACGTCTCCGCATTCGGTAAAATTGCCTGGCTATGTAAAAGTTTCGGTGTAAGTTGTTAACACACGTGATCTCGTCATAGTCTACAGCTCCTTTTAAATATTAAATCTTGCATCGAAAAAGCGCGCGTAATCCCAGGCGAGAATGTGTACGTACATCTGGCGAAGTGTGTGCCGATTATTTTCGAGGTTCCTATTGACGAAACGTATTGACGTTTTAATTTTTTTTTTTTCAAACTGACTTCAATTCAACGACGGCAACGATTATTACACCGGTGAACCCTACTTCCCCGTCTGGCCAGCATTAGGCTTTTCTGAATGAATAATGAAATTTACAGCTTCGCACGTGGCGAATCCGAAAATTCCTCCCCTGAGGAACCTCACTGCGGGCGTGGACCCCGCGTGTGTTACTACATATATAATGGAAAAAACGCGACCTGACATAAAACGAATTATCTCGGCAATAGTGAAAAATGATGAACTCGTAACTACTCGAATAACTTAAATGCGTGTATTTGCACTCTGTTACAGTAATGATTAACTTGTTTTTTTTTGTTGTTTTTTTTACGATCGAAAGGAATTTATCATTTAACCGGCTATGCTCGCTGTGACGAGAAATGCGTAAGAAAATTAAGAAAAACATAGAATTCCGGAGAAGAAAACAATTTAAACGAACGATAGAGCGTGATTTTTCGAAAGGTGCAAAAACAAAACGTACAACGCAGCTACGACCAGATTAACGTATTGACTGCGGTGTCTGATGGACATTAGCTCGGAGAACAAAAGCGATCGAGAAACTGTTCAGATCGATATTGCTTCCTAAATGTACACCGCACTGGCCGCTCTAACCGATTTTGGCGGGATTTACAAAATCTCGATCCTTTTCGGCACACTTTTCGTGTACGATAAGCGCGCTCACCCTAGATTTATCCGCTATTGTCACCGCTATCAACTACTTTATCACCAAGACACAAGTGCACTGCCAAGGCACATTTGTCCGTTCGAATGCGCATGGGAATTTTAGTTTTAGTCGAATAACGGCATCCTGGAAACCTACAACCAGTGACGACGACAATTAGAACACGATGTTCGACAGACCGTGAAACTTTTATCACATATAATTTAAATCTTACTGACACTTTCGGTATCTTATCTACTCATTTTTTTACACACACATATATATATATATGTCATATTATAGAATTAACCAAAATGATATTAAATATTATAAGATAAACAGGGGCAAAAAAAAAGTAAAAATCTAGTTAAGATTTTACAATTGCATAAACTATAATGGAATCATCAACTCCGTTCGCTAATTTTTTATGTTTTGAAATTGCAGTAAGATATGTGAAAATCTTTTTGGGGCGAATATTAAACAGCCCCTCGAGAAGAGAGAACGACGAACAGAAGATAACAACAAAAAAAATAATACATGAAAAAAATATGAGCAAGTTAATAAGAATACGAAAAAAAGCATAGTGCTAAGGATAAACAAGAAATTAGAAATAACTTTATTAATGCATATATAAAATAAAAACAAATAGGAACAAGAACGCAAATCAAAATGACTAGACTCCTTTTAACTAGCGAAGTAACCTAATGAAATTTGGATTAAATATCAAATATACAACGCAAATTAAATACTTTTTAAAAAAAATCCCATTGTCTAATTTCCTTTCGTTGTGCAAAGGTTTTTATCTCAGTCTTTGGTATCGGATGTGTACATTTCCTCTTTCTCTAACAATCGTTCTTTCTATCTATCTGTTCAACCTAGTGTCTTGCTGTTAACCCATAGGTATTCTTTGTCTCCTTCACTTGGTCGTTCTGTTGTTGTCTCCGTTATTCACCCGCGCTCTTAAGCCATACTTTATTATCATAATCTCGTTTTCGCCTTTTCGTTGGTTGCCTTTTCGTATTCTCCACTCAAACGAAGAGTATGTTTGCGATGCGGACCATGTGTTTATTAAGTGTTCATCTCTTTCTGCTGAGTGCTCTGCTTTCTATTCCATTTTATTGATACTCGGTCTTCCTGCTCCATATTGTGCCTTTTATGTCCTATCCTTTTCGCCTCCTCAGATTGTTCCTATTATTTGTTCCTTTCTCCTAACAACATTTGATATCGTATGAAGATAAAATTGACTCTTTCCTTTCCTAATTGTTTCTGGGTAAAGCCCCCCCCCCCCCCCCCGGGTTGATGAGCCCAAAAAAGGAGAAAAAACAAACGCAAATTAAATACTTAGATGTTATTATAGACAATAATTTAAAATTTTATAATCATTTTAATTATGTGAGAAATATGAAATTAACAAATTCATGCCGATTTTCAACAAACTGTTCAACAATAGTAATCGAATAAATTATAAAAAAGGGAATGATATTGTATAAATGTATAATAGTACCAAATATTATTTACTGTAGTATTATTTATTTAGATACGCTAGCGACTAACAGATTTCTAAGTAATAATTAAAGGGTTTTCGAAGAGAAGTTGCCATTAAACTGATTAAAGCGTACAGAACTACTTTATCGTAGGCATGTTACCTATCGAATACGAACTTCAAAAACATCGATAAATGTGATTTTAATTAAAAATAAAGTTGGGATAAATCATAATTTCGGTAACGTTAGATATAGCTATATTTACTACAATTATGTAAAGCACTAAAAGAAAAACAATTTAAAAAAATTTTAAATGAATACTACATTAATAAATATCAAGAGATGTGGAATAACTACAACGGGCTTGCTAAACTCTTCTTTCCCAACATCATAGATAGGAATGAATAATAAGGACTTTGTACCTAATTTTTTTAACGTGCAGTTCATATCCGGACATGGTAATTTTGGAATTTATTTATATAAGTTCCTGAATTAATAGATAATGAAAACTGTAAAAGATGTGTAATTTCATAGATAATGTAGGGCATACATATTAAATGGTTGTAATCGCGCTAATAGGATATTTAATAATTTATATGCAACGGATTTAGCTACAAAAAATCTTTTGATCGAGTGTAATCACTACCAGCAGGCCAGACAACAAGCGGGTATTACCAACACCCTTCCATAGACGTTTTCGGACGCCGAGAAGTGTAAAAAAATCGTAGCCTTCCTCAAAGACATCTCAGTATTCCAACTGATCTAACTTCCTCAGCCTTCAGCTGACTTTTTTGATTATTTCGTTGTTTCGCGCATTTGCAAATATTCAATATAAAATGTTATAATTATCTGTAAAACCGTAGTCGCTAATGACCTTGTAGTACAAAAGCGACTTGTAAATACAATAAATAAATAAATAAATAAATAAAACCTTTTTAATGAATTTAATAAATTCGCTGTCGAAGAAATGACACACGCCGTAAGCTCGATAAATTAGTATTAAGTATTTTTAATAGGAACTAATTAGTACATGATTGTGAAATGGGATCACAGGAAACCGAAAACTTAATTGGGCCTGTTGTGGACATTATTGTAATAAGAAAAACTGTAATGTTATTAAAAATAAACGGCCTCGCCCAAAGTTTTGAGAATGAGGAAAAAAAAACAACCAGCGAAGGTTTCTTTTTGGGTTTTAGCATTAAAAAAAACAAACAAACATGAGTGCACAATAAGCACTATTTATTTCCCATTAATTCACAAACTAATAATGTGAAGGAAAGTAGTGAAATAATGTTACATCTGGGGAGCAGTAGCCAATCAAGAACGTGTATCATGTGACCGCAACCAAATAACTGTGCACGCTGGGAATAGAAGTTAATCGACTTTTTCAATCAGGAATCTTTCGTTTTTTTTCCAGTTTTTTTTTTTTTTTTTTTTTTTATTACTTTTTAGACTGAGCTTAGAAAGTATCCTAGTTCTCCCACTGTACATAACCAAAAATGTAAAATTCCGAAATTAGATTTAGAAGTAACGTAATGGAACGGGGGGGGGTTCTCTATGCATAGTTGTATGTGGATTTGATAAAACATATGGAAATAGACAAATTCACAATCAAACTGATTGAAACTGTGATACTGATGAAAATGTGTTTATGCTTATTGAGAATATTTGTAAACAAGAAGAAAGTATGGCAATGGGTTCATGCCCACTAGTGCCGGGTTTTTACAAATATCTTTATGGAAAATTTAGAAAATAAGATTGTTCAAAAGTAGGCAACGATACTTTCGTGATATGGCAGAGCATGGAACGAATAAAATACCGGAGTTCTTCTCGGATTTAAATAATTTCCACGAGAATATAAAGTTCAAGCGGTGGAAGAGGAAAAAAATGACACATTAACGCGTTGTTTTTGGATGTGTTAGTCAAAAGGAATAATACTAGGGGAGAGTAAATATTGTCCCACGTAACTCAGACCACATGAACACGGGCAATTTTAAAAACACCTGCCGCATACAATTATGATAAGTCGTCTTTGATTTCTTCAAAAAAAAAAAAAATGTTTATTTTCCTATTTACTTCAAAGGTTGGCCGAATTTTGATTTTTCTTAAAATTCAGTCAACTCGATCCGCAACAATATTTCTAATGTAAGATAACGTAACGTTCGCGGTGAGCTTATCATTTCTGTTTTTGTTTCCTTCATTCGTTATTTGAACTTTTCGAACCTAAATATTTGCATAAAGAGAATCCCGTCATTGCCTGAGCCAAAAGTATGGTGTATTAGTGATAAGGAGAGCGGAAAAGATATGCGCAATAAATCAAAATATCGAAATAAATATATAGAATGCCACTGTAGAAAATGGGTATGAAGAAAACGAAGCGCAAAGATCGGTTAATCGATTTCGAAAAGTTTAAATAACGAATGAAGGGGGAAAACAACCAGAAATGACGAGTTCATCGTTACGTTGCCTTACATTAGAAATGTTGTTGCGGATAGAGCTGGCCAAATTTTAAGAAAAAACGAAATTCGGCCAATATTTTGAGTAAATAGGAAAGTAAAAATTACTTTAAACAATATCAAAAAGACGACTTATAATGCTGCAGGTGTGTATAAAATTCCCCCTGTGTTCGTATGGTCTGAGTTACGTGGGACAAACTAGAAGGGCTATATATACATGTAAGAATTAAAGAATACGAAGCTGATTGCCGACACAAACGGGTGGAAAAATCCGCCGTAGCCCCGAACATATAATATAAGAAACTTAACACGAAATTAAGTCTCGCAACACGAAAATATTAGTAAGGATCGAAAATAAGCGGTTAATTATAGAAGCGATTGAAATTGAAAGACGTAAAAATTTTACCCAAATTGGAAGACGGGGTGATGCAATTAACCAATCGGATGCGAATTTGTGATTGTCCGGTATCTATTTAAGGAGCCGGTTATTCGTAGTCCAGCTCAGTGTGTTTTGTTCTGATGATGAATAAAATAGTTTCATTGAAATCTACGCTAAATATCCTCCTCGCATTCCTTCATAATGTGCTTTTTTTTTATTTCTAAATAAACTGATTAATTTTATCAAAGGGTAAAAGATCAAATTTCTATAGATTCCCAAATGTATGTAAAAAGAAGAGGCAAAATATAAGAAAAAAAGTGGTCATTACTGTGAACAAGAAGGACTCTCTCTATATTAAGGGAAGAATATCGAAACTGATGTAATCTCATCGCTTGGAAACGTAAATATTTTTGAAGGAAGCGTATCTAATTTAATCTATTCTTGAATTTGTTTTTTTTTTCTTTTTGTTCTATTTATTTATTTATTTATTTATTGTATTTACAAGTAGTTTTTGGACTACAAGGTCATTAGCGACCACGGTTTTACAGAAAATTATACCATTTTATGTTGAATATTGGAAAATGCGCGAAACAACAAAATAATCAAAGAAGTCAGCTAAAGGCTGAGGAAGTTAGTTACGTTTATTTCTTAAATAGGTTTGTTAAATATGGGAATATTACCAATCGAAATGATAGAAGAAACCGTAAATTACATGGAGGTAATAGGCATAGCAAATTTGATCGAACCAATAAATATTTATAAAAACGGTTAATGAAAATTACTTGTTACCAACGCGAAGGTAATTAGCAGCAGAGTAGAGTTAACTTGCAGAAAATCAGTAGACAGCATTTTGCTTTTATAAACTGAATGAATATTACAAAATATTTAAACACCATACATATACATGTGGTATAGGGAAATTTAATTTTTCACATTGCATGAGCTATGGTGCGCGCCTCTCAATTTACCAGAGATGTTTTTCTGCTTACTATTTTGATTTTAATTGTAATACATGAGAATTACCATTGTAAATTCAACTGCGTATTATTATCAAATAAGCGAATCGGTTAGATCTGAAACTTATAAATGTTCATATAGACTATAAATTTCCGTATTTTTCTTCTTTTTTTTTTTTTCCCCCTTGTGAAAGCAACATGCTGTACCGTGTTTAACTGCTGTGGCTATTACAGTATACGAGGGTGCTCAGTATTTGTTTTTATAGATATCTCCTATTCCGCTAGTTCTGATAAATTGTGTTACAGATAAAATTGCATCGGGGGAATTCTCACAAGCGGCTAAGTGTACAGAAATCTCTGCGGGAAATGCTTTTTTCTGGCCACCATGGTTCCGTTGAGGATTTAATTAACCTCGAGAAAGTCTGACATGGGGACCAATGGGTTTTCCATAAGGACGTGAGATTACTGAAGATTAACTTTCCGTATTCATTTGTACATACGGGCGGAGAAATAACATATTTTTTCTGTACACCGGTATTCTTATTCAAACCATACTTTGAACTCGTATACAGTTTTTGTGTGCGTATTTTGCACGCTTCGTACGCCACTACCGTTTCATCATAACTGCATTATCTTAATCGGTAAAATGTGTTCCATTGCTCGCTTCCTGTTTCTTAATTCACAAACACTTTATAACCCAACGATTTCAGTATACTGATACTTTTTCTACTTAACGATTTTTTACTTTTACCTATATTTATATGTGCTTCTATTTAACGTAACGAAGGCAACGGCTGCTTACATATATATATATATATGTATATATTAATTAATTAATTACAAAGTAACTCTTAGGCTCCCCCCCATTAGAAAAAAATGTCCAAATTTTATGTAACGTTTGTTATATTTTATAGGATTTCTGTGATTATGTTATTATATTCATATGGACCGATTTAGATTTTTTCTTTTTTTTTATATAAATAAATAAGTTGTGGGTCTCATATGGTTAATTTTGCCCGTTGCGTGAGTGCCCGACACTCTTATTATCGTTTATTCTAGTAAACAAAATTACAATTAATCATTCTTGCTACTTAGATCGAACGTATTAAACCAAAAAAATAAAAATAAAATATATCAATCGACGCAATTATATATATGAATTACACAATAATACACCCATACATAGGAGCCGCTTATATATTGGACATTGCATACATTAATGTACAGGAAAGAAAAAATAAAAGGAAACTGGTAAATAGATAGTCTAAAAGAGCCCTAAAAAATGTAGCAATAAAAATAAATGGAAAAGAGGATGCAGCAAAATTCCTTAATCTTTGCACCATTCTTTCAAACACTTCCTCACTTCCCTCTTCCATACACCAATTTGTTTTTCGTTTATTATGCGACTATGGTACTTAATAATTTAATTAAAACCGAATCATCTGTATTGTCGATTCGTAGATTTATCCCTCTAGGATGAATGTAACAGTTATTATTTTGATTCCCCTTGTTAGTCGAGTTTTTGGTTTGGAAGGTAACTTTACGTTATTGCGTTTAAATTCAAGTAATCTGTAATAATAATTACGTTGTAAATTCTGATAATTTTATACAAAGTATAGAAGAGAAAGAGATAGAAATGTAACCAAGAGGGGTAAAGGGGCACAGCCCCTTGCGAGGCCAAAATGGCAAAATTATATATATATATATATATATATATCTTTATAGTGCCATACTTAATTCCTGAGCGTCGGCGACTACCTATTCGTACATTTTTAGCTGTACCGATATAGGTAGTGTACTAGGCAATTATTATATGCAGTACGAATGTGTACACACGCAAGATTACATTCGGAACTGATTAGTAATCGTTTGATTTATCGATATACATATTCAGTCCTATTTATCATATGTCTGCTGTGTACTGACCTAGCGCACATATGATGTTGTACGTGGTGGTTTGCCATTGCCTTTCACGTGATTATTAGCGATTATTCATTTAATTCTTGTAATAGGTTTTGTCGTCGCTCGCGATCGAACCCGTGACCTTCATAACGGAAGTCAAGCGTTCTAGCAACACTAGGCTATCGCGACGACTATATGTATATATATTTAGCGGTATATACAATAGACATTTCTACAGTATAGCACTAATTGGAACTAGTTAGATGTAGATTTAAAATTAATTTCTCGTTACCAAAATCGATTAAATTTCCGTTCTGATCCTATATGTATACATTTACCTCTGTTATGTATTCTGCTGCTACTGGTAAGTATATTAGTGGTCTCGGATTTTCAGTAATTTTATAACCAGGTTCTATGTTTAAAGGGATACTGTAAATGAGATTTGACAGTAAGCCATTTACATACCGTTCAGTTGCTAAATTGAAATGCACATTTAAAATGTTAATCGGAGTTATTTATATAGACTTGTAGTAGACTGCTTTTGTGATTCCAACATTTGTGTCACACCATCAAAACCTAACAGCGGTCTAATTCGGGTCTGAAGACTGTAGATAGGATTTGTTTTGAAGCATACAATTATTTAACGTTCTTTCGTCTTTTTTTAATTTAATGCTACCGACTAGACGCGTCTTAACTAAGCGGATATACTGGTATAGATAGCGCAATTCAGTCGATAGAGGAATCGTTGACACGAATACATTCACAGTTAGCTTATGTGATTGTTAGTGCTAGTATTAGAAAAAAGAAGCCTGCAAAACAAACGTTTATGTCAAAATCATTACAACGTGACGTAGATGATGAACTTTAACGCACCGCAAGGGAACGGTATTAAACATGACGTGTACAGTTTTCAGGCTTAAACGATTTGTGGCAGGCAGATTTGATTGTAATAACGCAATATGAGCGATTTAACCGAGGACATAAATTTATATTAACCGTAATAAACGCATTTACGTTTGGACAGTTCCTGTAAAGAAAAAAAAAGGCAATTTGTAAAGCACTGGAAAGATTTCATCTGAAAGATGTGTTGAATCTCCCCTGAACATTTACAAACAGGTGAAGGGGTACAGAGTTTTATAATCGGCAAGTGCGAGCTGTTTTAAATCGATGTAATATTAATCTTCACAAAGTACTTACTCCCCACTTAGTATAGTTGAACGGTAAAATCGGATGTTGAACAATTGATTGTGGAAAGAATTTACCGCTAATCGAAATAAACATCAGCCGTCTGCATTTTCCCCGAGTTAACAGAAAAATATAATACAAAAATACAATTTGCGCCCGCGCGAATGTGTAAATAAACGTGTCGAGAAAAATGTCGCAGGGAATGTAGCAGTAGTAGCGCTATCGACTCCGTGTTCTTAAGGGTGTAATAAGTTGTAAACCCGGTAATGTTTTGCGTATTACTAGAGTTAAAACATCATTAAAGAAAGAGCATTTACTTGTAATTGGACTGGAGAAGTATTTACTACTATGAATGCGCTCTTTCCCGCGGTTTTTCAGTTGCGGTCACATGACTAAATACTTTCCTTTTCTGATGGGATGTTGTCCCAGATATGACATTATCTCACTACTCAAGAGGTAAGCTAATTTTTTTAAATGATGAACTAAAATTAAGTATAAAAAATTTAAGGAATATACATTTTTTCTGGAAGAACGAATTAATCGGTGTACTGGCAATATTCCATTGCTCTGTCTGCAGAATACTTTTTTTGGTGTGTTTGCCCCCTTTAATAGAAAGTATATTCATTGTATTTATTAAGCACTCTAAGAATAGTTTCCAGATTTTAATTTTTAATTTAATGATAAAGTCAGGATGTGTACATTTTTTCAAAATAAATTTCCCTGACCCATCCGGTTTTCTAGATTTTTTCAAAAAATTTTTTATGACATTGAAAACAATAGCCGTAAAGAAAAAAGCCATATAATTTCCCAATTTTCGCAATACATTTTATATGGTGCACCGATCAAAGAATAAAAGTGTAATTATTATTATTCATTGATTACTTAGAAATACGGAAGTAGTTAAAATCACATAAATTAAAATCGCAAATTAACAAAACTAAGTCACAATTTCTGTACTGACGACTTATTGTGTGATTTAGCTTATTTCCGATTTTAATTTATATGATTTTAACTTGTATGTAAACATTGTTTAAAAAGTTTTAAAACTTTTTTTAAACTTTTAATATTTTAATTTTATTAGTCATTTTTCATAATTTATATCTAATTGTGACCTTTTTTTCGTCATCGGCTTTTATCCGTTATTTTCTTTATATTCAGTCATTGCCTTTATTAAATGTATATATTATAATCACTGCCGTGATCATGGAGCTCTTTGTTTTCGAAACGCGTCGGGTATATAATAAAAATTAAAAATAATTGTTTTATATTGTTGTATTTAAATTTACTTAATATGGAATAAACATAAATACAATGAGTATATTAAATGGATATATTGAAAATTTCAAATTACAAAATGTAATTTTCACCGTGAAATTTGTCATCACTTTAATGTCGCTTTTTGCATTATTTTAATTACTAGAAAAATCTGAAAGAATTTTTCATTACCTATATAATAGGGTAGTAAATGTATACAGACGGCATAGAATTTTGCAATCATTTTTATTACTTTCAAGTTATATATATATATATATATATATATATATATATATATATATATATATATATATATATTATTCATCATGTTTCTATGTCTTCCTAAAATTTCCTGGTTTTTTCCTGATTAATGAAATTTTCTGCCTACTTTCATTTTTCCAGAAAGTGTAAGTTGTCCTAATGGAATGGTGATAAATAAATATAAACGTAAAAATTTCCTGTTTGACCAAGGCAGCTGTTGAATCATAGATAATCAGAGCGATTAATCACTTTAATACCACCAAGAACTTTTACTTAACGAGAACAAACCACAGCCATTCATGCCGAGAAATTGTTTTAAAGATATACACGTAGCATTCAAACGTTTAAGATCTAGCCCGGTAGCACTAATCGGAATACAATATAGTCATATTTAATATTAAAGATGTATAGATTACAGTAATACGATGTGAGGGATAAGTTCCCAGAACTTTTCTGAACGGATTAATTCCAGGTTGAAAAAACCGGTTTATTTGTTTTCTTTTTTTTCTTTTTTAAATATGATACGAAAAAGTTATGCAACATGATATCAAGATAATAGTAAAAAAAAAAAGGACGCAAATTTATACATCATTTACTGAGGAGAGCCCTTTAATATCGGATTAATCAAAAGTACTTTGGCAAAAGCTAAGGATAAAAAAAGGGGATCGTCGCGCATTGTGTAAAAATTTAAAAAGTCCACACAGGTGAATTGAACAAAATTTGATTAAGCTTTGAATTTGAGAACGTGTCATGTTTGAAACCAGCGACGATGAAAAAATGATATTGAATGATGAATAGAAAACTTGAGATTATATAGCGAAAAAGCAGTTATTTGCTTAGATTTTTCGTATGCTTTAAAATTGTTTAATAAGGTAGAGTTATTTGTAGAGTATCTAGTTAGTATTTCGAATTTTTCTATGGCATACATAAATAATATAGCGATGTCAAACGGATGACTGCTTACTGACAGTGCTGGCAAAAGATCTTAATAGAAAAGCAAAAATTTTGGAAAAAGCTATTCTAAGAGCTGAAGCCAGGAAATGATTTTGATTTGAATCTTACGGATTCAGCTAATGAAACGAGTATTCTTTCGACGCTTTTTAGATATAAAAAAGTCTTTAATTTCGAATTTATTGAATTTTTTTTTTTGCCATCAAATATTTATCAGCTGAAATAAAATTAAAATACTTAATACGACTATTCCCCTCTCTGTTATTACGTTAAGAATTTCGATTAACAAATAACAATCCAGCGAGAAAAGAAATGTATTAATTTAATTATTACTATACTTTCCGTTTATGCGGGTTGTGTTATCTATTAACCGAAAAATTAAGAAAGCAATATGAAACAGATGTAAAAGAAGAAAAAAATCTGTAATAACAGAGACGATAGCGGAAATTTCAACAGGAAGTAGACTGAAGAAGGAATAATATAGGCATCTAGCGATGGACCTATCGTAATGTTATATACACGAAGTTAGATCATTCTGTTTAGGAATAATGAAATAATAGTAACGTTAGGAAGAACGATGTAGTTGTCAAGAAAATAATAGCACCTATGTCGCGGCATGATCGTATTACCCGTTATCAGCAGCATAATAGCTGTACTTTCCAAATAAATGATGAATTTTGTTCAACGAATATTTTCTCCCTCGAATGAGCAAACAATTTTTCCTAATAAGTCGGGCTGAGAGAAAGACTTCCATATTGTGTTGAGACGTGTTTTGAAATTCGGTTCCACGATGCTATTTGTTACAGGCTTTGTATTTGCTAATTTAATGCGGAGAATTTTCATATTCCCGCGAAAAGAAATTTGGTCTAACACCCCGCTTAGTTCTTGATTCCCGAAACCAATCTGTACTGCTTCAATGTCACCTATTGTTAGAAGCTACTCTCTATCCTAACCTGGATTATCGATTTAACAATTTCCCGGCCCTCAAAATTTGATTTCAGTAAAAGTACAGTGTCATAACCGATTAAAAGGCCATCCGCAGATTTTCCTTATTGATTCACAATGCTAAGTCAAAAATGCCACACTTTGATCCGCCATTTTCGTATCAAAATTATGGATAGATAACTTTGAATCTATACAAGTTGCTTAGAAATGATGATGTATATGAACATAAAAAATAAATAAAAAAAAAGTAACGGAATGAAATAATTTTATCTGGGTGTTCAAGAAGTAATAAATTTACCCGAATTTTAGAGTCTAAAATAGAAAGCTGTTAGAACTCGACTAATTATATATAAGTTTTTCGAAGAATGAATTTCTGATCGTGTTAATTTAGGTTTTAGTTGAAACATTTCGATCGACGGATAAGGTTTTTTAGCTAACATGTAATCGACAATGTCGAGAAAGTCAATCAATAAATTCGAATGGCGACCAGTTTTAATACAAACGGGTCGAAGAAGTTGGTTAGTAGATTCTTTACAGCATTATTCTAATAGGAAAATGAATTAATTATGCTTTTAAAGGAAAAGCAGAGTAATGTGAAATGACCGGGAATCATTTGCGAAATGTGTGTATACGAAAGTAGGGGATTTCAATTTGTCCAGCGGCAATGTTACGAAGGCAGAATTCAAAGGTGTAAAAAACAATTGACGCAGCAGTTATGGAGATAAACAGCGAAATAGCGAAATGTTTTAATACCCGGGGGGACTAATGGAGAAAAGCTTCATTTGGAAATGGCACTGTGAAATATATGAATAAAACAGGTTAGTGCAGTTTTAGCGCGTCTAAAATAAAAATTCGCTAAATTCTGATCCGTTCATATTAGCGGATTATTAGAGCCACGTTCGAATTCTGTCCATTTATCATAAATGAAAAGCAGGCTTATGCAGAAAATGGAGCAACTGTTAAGTCGTAAATCCGATTGCAAGTCTATTGGTTAAAAACCAGCAATCGGGAAAAATGAACCACCATTTTCCTGCTTCGTTTATTTCCCTATTTACCTTCCGGCAGGAGAAAGAACACGGAATCTTCTCATTGCCTTTGTCGCTGTTCTTCCTAATAATTTCCGCCGAGTTTTTTCACCTTTTTATATTTATCAAGTCATTCGAGACTTTAGAATATTAGATTTTAAATAAAGATGATGGCAGGAAGTTAAAAAAAATATTAACCCACCTAGAAAGCAAAAATTATCGGCTTTTAAAATATCGAAACAATATTAATGTTTTATCCCCATCGGGAATGCAACTATGGTCACGAATTTACACTGTAAGCGTGTACAATTTTGTTTATTTTTATGTTTATTATTCATTCATTTATATTATTATTATTATTATTATTGTTATCCGGTTAACTTAAATAAGTTCAACGAGTTTTTATAATCCATGTTAGCGGAAAATGGTACAGAAATTTATCATCATTCCTCCGTCCATATATGATATATCCACGTTGAAGCTCGATATTAAACGCTTTATCTATAACATAGTGTACATTATTCTTTGACATCATTTCCCCCCAGTAGAATGTGAGTTCTATAGTTATATAAAATCAAATTTATGTGCCAATATTATTATTTTGTTTAGATCGATATAACTTTCCATAGCTACCCTTGAAGTCGGTTCGCTAATCATTTGACTGATACAAATTACTAATTGTACGTTCGAATGTTTTCTTTACATAATTTTTCTCTTTCCCCCTATTCTCTACATAAGATTAATAAAATAACTGAACATATACATTTCAATGTGTATTTCATTTCATCATAAATTGGGAGTTTAATATTTAATTATAATTGTTTTTTAAATTCCCTTCTCATATTTTTCCTTGCGATAGTTAAAATTTATAACAGTATTACTAATAAAAAATAGATGTTTTAATATGTTTTTCTTGATAACAGAGGATTTGATAAAACTGATGCTTTATTTCATGTTTTCACTTACTTCGTTGGAAATAATTTAATTTTAATTTTAATTTTAACGCAAGTATTTAAATTTCGTTATTTTATCGTAATACTTTTTAGGTACTTTATGTCTCTAAACATACGAGAAAAATGAATAAGAAAGTATATATTACTATTTACTACTAGCTGACCCGGTGAACTTCGTATCGCTATAGAAAGTAAATGTTGTGTTAACTTATTAGCTGAATTAAATTCAATTTTTTATTAAGATAAAGTTAATACTCAAAATGAATTAACTTCGATAAATGCACAAAAATCAAAATGAAAAGAATATTTTAATAACATTGAAACGTATTTTAATTACACGTGGCAGCAAGGCATTATTCTCCTTAATAACAAAAATCAGTATAACCCAATAAGATGGTTCACAAACGATAAAAAATATTCAATTATACAATAGAGCTCGGAAACGGTTTGACTTATCAGAATTGAATCATAAATTACAATTAAACTTCTGTCTAGGACAATTTACAATTTTAATTCGAGTGATTATCCCGAATGGCAAGAAGCTGTGTCTAGAATATATAATATGGAAGTTAGAACGATCTGAAAAATCATCCTTAAAAAATTCATAATTCACCACCAGAGATAACCCTTTAAAATCGAAATTCAAAATATAAAATAAAACATAGAATCTCTCTTCCATAAAATCTAAAAATTACGGTTAAAAAATTGTGTGAACCCCCCCGTTTTGGGCCAAAAACAGCGAAAGAAAAAAAATGAAATTTCTTCATAAATTTCGTATTCTGCTATTCGGATTGGAGAGATAAATCCAACAAATTGAAGATCATGAAATCGGTTCGGCTGTTCTTGAGTTATAAATAAAAGTCGAGTACTTATAACAAAAAAAAATCATCGAAATTTTTTTTTTAAATTTTCTATTCTGCTATTAAACTGTTGTATGTGAACAATTCGTTTTTGCCTCATTTTATTAATATCGGTAGTGATAAAAACATGAATTTACATATTATTATGTACATAATTTCATTTATTATTTACATATTGAATTTTGAGAGTCAAAATCTATATATGTGACCGCGCATAGAGAAAGGGACCTAAGCGTCAAAAATTCGATTTTTCTTTTTTTTTTTTTTCATAATCTAAATGTAGGAGAATTGAAAAAAATTCCAAGTCTCTAAAATCGTTTTTGAGAGAAATAGAGCCATTAAAAGGGGGGGGGGGAATACAACTAAATTTAAACATTTTCATTTCACTGATTAAGCGTTTATTTAATGCACTACAAAACTTACAATTACTTACAAAAATAAGGAAAAACGAAAAATTGTTATTCTCATCATAGCTGGACAATGACGAAATAGAGCAATTATCATCATTATCATCATCGGGGTGAATTGATATCGCTTTTTTCTCCTCTTCGAATTCGTCTATCATAATAATTTTCTAATACAGCTATAAATTATCAGTAATATTTCGATTTCTCATAGTGTACGACACACTGAAATAATTATTATAAAATATTTTACCTAATGATTTCAGAAAACAAGCAAGAAGTTCCACCACAACTGAAATAATATTCGATATAATTGTTCTAAAAAAACGTGTAAACTACTGAAAATTAAATAATAACGTTATTATTAAAAATTATGGAACGAGTTTACTCTATTTGAAAGTGTAACATGCGCACTAAATCGTTTACTTCACCTATAGCCCGCGTTCCGAAGGTCATGTAGCGCTAACGTGAGTAATACGCGGGAAGTATGAATATCGAATAACTAATTTTAAACTTTAAACAGCCCTGCTGAAAAATTTCATTTTATACGCTTAGGTACCTTTCTCCATGCGCGGACACATATATAAAAGAAAGTTGTGTTAGTTACACCACTTATAACTCAAGAACGGCTGGACCGATTTGTATGATTTTTGATTTGTTCGATTTGTCTATACATCTCTTCTGGGGGGGGGGGGGGGGGTAAAATACGTATCCTGCGAGGGAACAGACTGTTAAATCGAATCTAAATGCATCTTTGTATGTGTGTAGGGTTAATTTTTGCCTTTAAGTAAAATTTTGCTAAAAGTTGTCCATTCCCTTCTAACTTATCCGGGGCAAAATCTCATATAAGAAATGTCTTCGTCAAAGAAATTAGAAGCGAATTAGATGCAAATCAGATGCGAATTAGAGGTCAATTATAGGCGAACTGAACGCGAACATGTTAAAACAAAGTCGGTTTCTACTTACAGATGGAGCATTCAGGAGTTTATCGGTACCAAATGCAAGAAAATATTATGATTATTCTTAAATAACATGGTTATTAAAGTCTCCATACACCAAATTCAAATTATAATTAAAAAAACACATTAAACAGGTATAACAACCGAATCACACTGGTTTTCTGTCAATCATTGGAAAAATATCAGCTACATTTAATGTGGATATTAATTACACTGGGGTCTGCAACGAAATCCCCCTTTAAATAAAAATGTGATGAGTATGAGGAGTTTAACGTGCTGAACCCAGATTTGCTTTCCATTTTTTGCTATGACGTATATATTTATTTAAAATTTTTTTTTTTTCTTAATAGCTCAAAATTATACCTATTTCGTCTTCTATTCAGTTCGGATCGTATTTGTACACATAAAAACGACACTCGTGCTGATAGAAAGAGAGAGAATAATATCGGAGATGCTTATCCTAAACTTAGTTAATCGAGTATTTCCTCCGCTTCTTCGTCATTATATACGGACTTAACAAAACCTCGTCTTCCTACGCAATCTGATGTGAATGACTTTGTTCGCGATTTAGGACTCTCCAAATTCTCGGATCAAGATTACAACAATGAAATTTGTTAGATAAAAATACGAAGGTCTCTCTCATATTTTCGTAACAGACAAGAATATTTTATGAGTTATTTCATCAAAGAGGCTGGATTTGGTATTTTGTAATGATGCTAAAGAACTTCTACAAGAAATGAGTTTTCTCGAAGGATCGGAGGAATGGCGAATTTTTATTGATTCGTCCAAAATCAGTTTAAAAGCTGTATTACTTCGCAATGGCAATAAATATCCTTCAATTCCCCCCTAGCACATGTAAAAAACATGAAAGAAAATTATGGAAATATGAAGTTGTTATTGGGAAAAATTCAATATTTACAGTACACGAGGAACATCCGTGTGCTGATCTAACAGTTGTAGCAATAATGTTAACTGGATTTGCAAGGAGGATACGCAATTTTTTTTTTTTTTTTTTATACGACAGTCGCACAAGAGATAAGCACTAAGTAGTGAAAAATTGGCCAAAAAGAGCGAGTTTGATGCCTGCAGTCAAGCATGTAAGAAAAGAACCTTTAGCTCAAGGTGGAAACATTTTTTTACCACCACTCCATATAAAGCTGGGTCTTATGACAAATTTTGTAAAAGCCATGAACAGAGATGGTGTGAAGGCTTTCAATACCTCAAAACCAAATTCGCTCGAATCAACAACGCAAAATCGAAAGAAGGAATCTCTTTGTAGGTCCTCAAATACCAGAGCTTATGAAGGACTCAAATTTTAGAAGTACGTTGAATAAAGTTGAAAAATGAGTATGGACCGCTTTCGTAGAAGTGTGTCATTCTTGGAAATACAAAGAAAATGAAAACTACCAGCAGGGGAAATCATCCAAGAACTTCTCTTTCTGCATCTGAAATGAAACATGTCCCTTAAAATTCATTTTTGAGACTCTCACTTAGATTTCTTTCCCGCAAATCTTGGAGCAGTGTGAACATGGTGAAAAGTTTCATCAAGACATAGTGCACATAGAGAGGCGCTACAACGAGAAATGATCAGAAGCAATGCTTGTCTGGTCGATTCGTCGCGGAACTTCAATAGAAAATATGAAAAGGAAAAAAAATGCAATTACTATTAACAGCAAGTAATTAGATTATTTAATGGTTTTTGATGTTTTGTAACAAATTTTATCAATATTATGTCAGTTATAAAATATAAAATTTAAATTTGAAGCAAAAAGAAGAGTTTTATTGAAAAATTACATTAAAAAAAAAAAATGTATACCTGATTTGTAATTTTTTATACTATATTTCTATTCAGAAATATTAAATTTGTGATAATTATGCATAAAAATCAGAAGGAGAAAAAAAAATATTTTTGCAGACCAGTGTTATTGATGCAATGTGGTATACTGAGACTTTAATCAAGTATTAATGTCGCTTAAGAATGATCATAATGTCATCTTACAGATATATATTCTACTGTATAAAATCTCGTTCATCAAGCAATTTCAATTTTCAGTTCATTTTTATTAAATTTTTAGTATAAATACTTTTAAATGGTAATGTATAGATATCAACGTAAAATGATTCTTCTTGTAGTACTTTACACAAAGCTGGGTGTATTGGTTAAATAACATAATGTTTAAAATCTATCCGTGATTAACTTGTGAGTCGCGCTTTAGGGATTTCAAATTCATTATCTTTGTTAGAATCTTCACTTTCTCATGGTAAGTCTTTAGTTGTAAAAATGTTAGGTGTTCATATTTTCTTTATGTTCTAGTGAAAACATTTTGGCTAATTTCTGTTTGGCTGCATCAAGTAAATAAAGTATATCCTTCCAACTATCTGATTTATTCTGATTCCATGAGAGCTCTGCAGAGCTATTTATTTCTTCCCTACTCACTCCTCTCTTGCACACAATCTTTTCTCGTTTTATATACACGTATTGATAGAGATTCGCATATATACTCGAGTTAGTAATTATTACTCGGCTAAGACGTCGTAAGTTTCCGTACGTGCGAGGTTGCGAGCTTTGTAAGTGTTTTTATGTGAACAATTTTTGACAGCGATCTAGCATTATTGGCAACCGAGAATGAGAATAATCTAGCAGACGACGGTTTCACATGTGTCGTCGAAATGCCACACGTCAAGTGTCATTTTTCTTACATGTAGGCGTGCGCCGCGCTACAGACTTAAGCCGTTTTTATTTTCGTTTTTTGTGTTTTTTCCATATACATTTGTGTTTTTTTCTAGTCACAGAGCGGTTTGGTATATGTCTGAAATTGTTGCGAAAATACACGCGTATTCTTCATGAGACTTTTTTGGTATTGTCAAAATTGTTCAGTTAGTCTACCTATATTTTGCCGAGAAGTGGTTAGAAATATTGGGTGACATACCCCCAAGGAATTTCACATGATGAAATCTATTCGTCGTTTCTTCTTCGTATGCCGATCTTGACCGTGCATCGATAAAAGGCAAATACTCGAAAATTGTCGTAATCACAAATGCTTTCATTATCTTAATACTTTTTTTTTACGAGTGTGATATTTCGAAGAAAATGATTCAAGTCAATGTAATGATTGCTTTTTCCGGGAAAAAAAAAAAAAAAATGTATGTAGCAGTTTTTAGGATTAAATCGAACGGGTACACACTTCCCGTATTTCCTTTGTAATGTAATACTTTTGCAGTACACATTACCGGGCGGCAAATATAACTCTAACCATCTTGCTACCTCCAGCCGGATCTTTTTCGTTCGATCCTATTTACTGGATCTCACGGGCGCATAATATTCACACGCGCTATATTCAGATCGGTTATAAATGAAGAACGAATATAGTTTTTTTAAAGTTACCCTCTAATTAATTCATTTTTAACCGACCTTTTCCAGTTCCAGAACGTTTTGCATTCGACCGTCTAGTTCTCTCCGGATAGCTGCAGCTTGTTCATCAGCCGAATCCAACTGGAAAATAAGAAACAATAAAATCGATATTACACTATGAAATTTATAAAAAATTAGAAAATTTTATCGCTTGTAAGCAGTAAAACATTATAAAATCGTTACCAGGCGGGCCAAGTAAAAATAACACGATCGATGTTGTTACAACTAAAACTAAAGAGCGTAAAAATATTTTTCATTTTCATAAATGTGAAAAATTTATTACAGGTACATCGCGATTTTTTAACAGAAAATTAAATACGGTATCAATTAAAGGGGAAAAAAAAGTTTAATGAACACTAAAGTAAATCTACTTTGAAGTAGTACGAGGCCGAAAGGTAGCGAGATCAAAACGATACAGCCACTATACACATGTATACCACCCGTATGAAGCAATAATTTCCTTTTTTGTATGTGGAGGCAACTGCATCGATTGATGAAGAGTTGTTCACAGTGTATTAGCAATAACAGGTTGGGAAGTAGGCGTATCAATGGCATAGGAAAAAAAAAACGATCTTTCATGTTTTGCTGGTAGTCAATAAAAGGATTTTTGGCTTACATATAATTTGTATTTTTAATATATACCTATATATGATATGTGTGACGGTTACTGAGAAAAGATACATAGTAGTGTGTCAAAAATGTGCTTTTGACTTAACAACGGTTTCGGACACTCGAAAGCATGCTCTTTATAAACGTGAGAAATAGGTCAAACTGAATTTTTTCCCTTTTGTAAATCGTAATTGTATGTTTAAAATTAGAACAGAACGTATATTTAGCTAAGTATAAAGTAATACAGTATTTATAAACAAAAATGCGTACCAGCTCGGAAGAGACTTAACCGCATTACATTAGTGTGATAAAAATAGAACATTTACGTATTGTTAACAAAAATATAAATACTATACAAAGAAAATACAAAGGGGGAAAAAAAAAGGTATAACAAAAAACCCGAAATGATCAAAAATTACAAACCAATTGTTATCATTAAAAACATTACTTAACAGCCTAGAGATATTACTAACTAACTAAATTGTGTTTAATCCGACGATGCTTATATTTAACGTACACATCCGGGTTAGTTGCTCGGAATTATAATCGCCTATATTCCTGATAAGCGTTATGGTAGAGGAACAGCCATGAAAACATTTTTTTGCTGTATTAATTATACGGTCTCTTTTACATAAAGCAACTATAACTAATTATGCATATTATCTATTTTAGTCCAGCGGGGAACGTTTAAAATACACCGACAACATCTATTCTGTAGTAATTTAAATGAATTAAAATCGGAGTTTGAACACCAAACTGGAGCTGAATAAGCCAATATTGTGATCTAATGGTGCTTTTATAGATAATAAGCTTGTTTGCGGTGTTTAAGTAAGATCTCCGATTGATATGATAATTGGGTACAAAGCTGCAATGGTTCTATTTGTTTTCGCCTCAGCGTATTTCCTTAAAAGATAATCTTTTATCTAGAATTACACCAAGATATCGAACATTAGCCCATTTAATCCTGGTGCCATTAATTATCAATTGCCTTGGAGATCTACGAGTAGAAAGTATTGCTTCTGTTTTAGTTGGATTAATTTATGTTTAAAATTACCTCTTAGAAGTGTATTATACCGTGAAACTTTAAACGCGTTTTTCTCGAAAACTTGCTTTTGGACACTATGTATTTTATTTTTATTTTTACTTTTTTTTTTTTTTTTTTTCATACGTGCTTACAGCATCACAGGCTAGCAGCATTGAGAGGTAGGTTAAATTTGATTGTAGAGGTTAGCATCTTCGAGAAACTTGAAGAGAGCGGGGAAACAGAGTTGTCCGAGTCTTCTAGGAGTGATATGTGGTGGAGAAGCTTTTATATGATTTTTGACGCTGTGAAAGTGTGCCTGAGCAGTCAAGTAGAAGGTGGCGAATAGAAATCGGAGCGGCTGAGCAATTTAGGCAGATTGGGCGAGAGGTGCGAGTAAAGAGATGACCATGTGTAAGAACACAACTTGGTGTCTTCTGTCAAATGAGAGGTTTGATTTCCCCAATAGAGGGTTTTATGGAGCGAAGATGGTAGTGACCGAAGTTAGTCCACTGTTCCCGCCATCGTTCTTTTAATTTAAGTTTGACGGTGCGTCGAAAATTGGCTAAGGGAACTGGAACGTTTGGAATTAGGAAGTTTATAGCACCTTGTTTTGCGGTTTTGTCAGCCAGGTTGTTGCCCGGTATGCCTTTGTGGCCGAGTGTCCATGCGAAAGTAACATGTGTATAAAATCGAATGTAATTAGTGTACGTGTTAATTTGCTTACATGATTGTGCGAGCAGTCATTTTCTATCATGAGGATGACCCGGTAGGCAAGGTTTACCATCTCTTACGTGGATGTAAAAATGTGAACGATAATCGAATCTTAAAAAAACATTTTATTTGTTAAACATTCTAATTTTTTTCGAAACAATTAAGGTTTAGACACTGGTCGTATATTTTGTAATTAATTTTTCAATACCGTTCTTATAAAAATTTCCGTCCAGCTCTTTGCAGTAACTCGATTTTTAAGCGATTTGTCGTCATCGTGATTCTGCTAACTTTTTTTTTTTTTTTTTTTTTTTCAAATAAAGAAATAAAGCATAAGCGCTTGAAACAACATATAGGACGAGTGGAGTATAAGTGACCGTTCAAACTTTACGAGATAAGTTTGTTGGAGAGTTTACTGTGCAACATTTGGAATTTTTTTGAAAGTTTTACCTTAAAGCATTCTTTAAATGTACTAGCGCCTTTAACTGCACCTCTCAATTCGTTTGCTCTTGCTCCGTAAATTTTAAACAGAAATAAACTCGCCTTCATAATTTCGGGCACCATCGATCGCCATGATCTTTTCTGCGAAAAAGTTTGCTTAAACTTTATTGTGCTGGTCGTAATGATTTTAGTGATGAACGTAAATTTCGTCTCCGGTTACCGTTTAATTTAAAATACCTTCTGTTTTATTGAACTGTTGGTATTGCTGCAAAATTTTCAGTGGACACGGATAATTTTTTTAGCGATGTGAGCTTGTGCGAGTTATTTTGGTACCCATCGTAGACAAACTTTGGAACATTTCAACTGGTTATGAATAGTGTTTTGAAAAATACCGTAACGCAATTGCACCTTCGATTTCGCAATGATACCTGCTCGATCGGAAAGAATTGAATTTCGAACGTGATTCGTCAATTTTTCACGTTGCGTGCTACGCAATTTATCCTCTGAATCGGAATGGCTCACATTGAACTTAAGGCACCACCATTTCCGCATATATGTACATACAATATATGTATGTGTGCCGGATGCACGTCGTATTTATTATGCTCCGCCGTAAACATTAACCAGCTAACGGTGAATTTTGATCAGAGATTTTATAAAAACAAATAAAACCCGGCTACACACTTCAACATCGGATGAATGTACGACGAACCGTTCTCATCGGAATCTTACTTACCGGTCGATCCTTGTAAGTGATTAAATTAAATTAAAGTTTAATTATAACATCTCATTGAAAGTCTTTTCATTTTGCTAGATAATCAGTGACTACTTTCACTAAGCAAATTCTGAGGAATTAATACAAATATAAATCGATTTCTTGTTAAAACTTTTCGAAAAATAACGTGTATTTCGTACGAATCACAAATTAATGGGACACAACAATAATTGTCAACTATAATAAGATAGAGACTGATTATATTCGAATATGTTGCTTTTTTTAGTTCAAACAGAACATCTACAAATCAGTCCATCCGTCCATCATTCTCATTATCATTATCATTATCATCATCATCATCATCATCATCATCAGGTAACTCTAATTCCTTTTCCTCTCCTCTTATTCAAACCTGATAATCTGACTATGTAAATAATTCACTCACAACACCGACACATTACTTTTCCATCAATTTTACAAATAAAACCACACTCGGCGCTAGAGTTTTAGTAGTAGTAAAGAGTACCTCCGACAGATGGCGCTGGTATGATTTTTGAATAGTCTCTTACGATACGCGTGCCTGTCTAAACTGAAAACACACTATAATACGTCAAATAAACATATAATCGGAACGCTGGAGTTTACTGTTTTGGGAGCAGATTTTATGCTGTCGTGTAGGTAATATTCATTGATTAATTTTATAAGATAATAAGGAGAAGTAAAGGAATTGATTTATAAATTAAACCTGAATTCTACCTTTTTTGTCGACGAGTACGTTTTCAATACTAATAATAACAGTATGTTTCTTCGTATTGAAATTATCTGTAATTTTGCTAATCCGTAGAATTCTTTAGATATGTCTTATGTATTAACGAATAACCAGATTGATGAAAGACGAGAGAATTTGATGACCTGTATAAAAATTATTTAATTTATATAAATTAATTTTTCAGCTACTTTAAAACAGATTGCTGGAGAGAGAAATTGGTTTATACTTAACAGTGGCAACGTCGTAATCTTCACGTTATTTCGGTATTAATAGTAAGATAAACAACGACTTGGTTTTTGATCACCTATTTATATTTAAATCGCGCGTTTAATAGCTTTCCTTTTTTTTTTTTTTTTTTTTTTTTTTACGATAGTTGCTGTAAACGGTTCTCTTATTTTTATTAATAAATACTTCTATTTTCGACCAAATTTTTTTACGCGTTTGTTAGGATCACAAGCGTATCTATCCTTCAGCTAGGGATGAAATATATTCACAAGAAGGCCGAGAAGTATATTTTAACTGTTAATGTCTCTTTTCCAAAAGAAAATTAATAAAATAATAATAAATTAAAAATTCGTAGACCGTTTTTAATGGAATTTGTAAATGCTGATGTACAAACATTAGTGTATGGTACTTTGTGTATCGCGATTTCAATCAACTATTCGGAGAAGGCGATTTTACCGCGGTCGGAGTAGGTAAGTTTATTCGAACAGTGTGACGCAATTATAATTGAAATTCTTCGTTCTGACCAAAATTTTACTGTATCGTCTGCCGTAAACTGCAACAAATTACGGCACTAAAGGATGCTGTCACAGTGAGTAAATTAGAGATGACAGTGATACCATGGAATAAATCAAAGAGAACAACGGAAGAGCGAGCCATCGCGGGGTGAACAGAGCTCTCTAAATCATTGAACGAAGAAGTTTTTGAAAATTTTAATTGAATTCAATTAAATTCGTGCGAAATTACACGAGTATAAATTAGCAAGCGAGTAATGTCAAAATTTATTCAACACGCACCGTGTTTATCCAGCGGGGGAACATATTCACCTTTTCTGAGCCAAATAATAATTATCTTAAAGACTCCAGATATCGGCGGACTAAAAATGAACAAAATCCACATCAAAGACGCGCTGCTCGGCTAACTACACACACGCGTATGCAAGCACGCGCGCGCGATAATCAGCTTCACGCGTCAGAACTTTCCGCGACAATCCCGTACGAAACAGCGGAGTCACACTCATCAAGCTACAGGGATAACGAAACCGAAATCTACCCGTAGGCAGCAAAATCCCCCACCCCACCCCCGGGCTTGAGGCATACGTCACGGTCTAATAAACGAAATAATAATTCCGAGCAAACCGAAATTATCGATAATTTTTGTTATTATTAAAATTACTTGAAATTTAAAAGTCCATTTTCAGTTTTATCACTTTATTAAGTATTCATAAAACACGTGTTACAGAAAATAATAATTGTTATAAAAAATATGTAAAATACGGCTGACATGTTTCGCGGAGTTACGTAATCACCATAATCATGGCAATAATAAAATTTAAATTGCCATGATTATGGAGTATGTAATTCCGCGAAACATGTCAGCTGTATTTTACATATTTTTTATAACAATTATTATTTTCTGTAATACGTGTTTTATGTATATTTAATAAATTAATATTATTATTATTATTATTATTTCACTTTATTACTTGAGCGACAATGTATGGTGGTTTGAATTTACTACCGGAAAATAAATCATCGTTCATGCGGTTATATATGGTTGAACTCTCTAGTCTATGAAATTGCACAAGGAACTGGCTGATTAAATTGCAAATTTCGAAGCCTAAAAGTGCGCACTTTGGCCTAAGATGTGGTGGTTAAAAGAGTGGCGGCGTAATCAAAGTCGCGTCGGAAATAGGTATTCATTAATGGACTTGTGAAAGCGAGAAAATTAATTCGGAGCTCGCAAAATATTTAAACCGAATATTAAATACTCTCCTTTTGTTAACTTGTGATGTGATTCCTCTGTTAAACACATTATACGTAGATTTTTCGATTATTTCTGAAAATTGCTGAGGAAATCAAACGCTTACCGGAAAACTGGAATTTTAATCATTTCAAGCGTTCATTTTATGTTTATGTAGTGTCTGTAATTTTGACTAAACGGTCGGGATCGAAGTTGCACCGTTCTTGTCAGTAACAGTGGCCGGCGAGAGACAAGTACTATATGGATGTTATTTAACAGTTACAAATGATTGTGTTTATAAATAATCAATTTAAAAGTAAAGAAGACTGTATTTCGCAGAAAATACTTCAAAATCCTTTAAAACGAAAACTATATTAATCAAAAATTTAATGTACTTTTCGGTTTAAATATTATCGCTGTTCTTGCTTGAAACATTCGTAAGAAGTAACTGCTATTTTAGTGACATACCAGAGTTCTCTATTTAGAAAACGAAACAAAATAATAATTTAGAATGTAAATAGATCGCTCTGCAAGTACGATTCGTACCAATATATATATATATATATATATATCCTATTTTTGCTCATACTGACGTATTCAAAAATAAATCGAGGTTAAAAAGGCGATATTTTTAAAATTTGTGCGCGAATGATGTTGCCTTTAGCTGAAAATTTTACCGATTGAATTTGAAATATACATTTAATAAATGACACCAAAAATACTTTAACGAGCCTAAATTACGCAAAATGGTCGGGATCAAAATTGCTCGTTTTTGTTTTTTTTTTTATTTACTTTAATTAGAGCTGAAGCGTACATTTTAAATATAATTTGTATAATTAATCCAATGTTAACTATTAATTGTTGAAGTGACATTCCAGAGAAATATGAGAAAATTCTCTAAATTTTAACATAAGACACTGTATGTGTTAAAAGCTCGATTTTTTTTCTTATTTTAAAATTAGGTGCTTAAATTTTAAAAAAAATGAGCAAAAGAGAGGAACAAATTTCTAAATTCCTATCCGAAACTATACACCGACAGTTGTGAAAAAGATCAATCCATTAGCGACAACTTCATTAAATACAAAAATTACATCAATGTATATATATATAAATCGCTGGGAAAATAGTTATCTACCTACAATATGGTGACGATATTGTGATTATTGCTTCGTCGGAAGAAAAGCTGCTCCATCTATTTCAAAAACTGGATAGCACGAGTAAAGAAGCAGGTCTACTAATCAATAGAGATAAGACCAAAGCAGTGATTCTTGGCGGCAACAATGAGGCACAGAATCCACAAGGCTTAGGTGGCTTCCAAGTAGTTGATAAATTCGTCTATTTGGGGGTCACTTATCACAAAAGACGGTGGCTCAACAGCCGAAATTAAAAGATAAATAATGGCAGCGACGGCTGCACTGGCTCAATTAAGAAGAATATCTGGAAAAGCCATGATGTAACAATGGATACCAAAGTACGCTTAATGAAAACTCTAGTGTTCTCCGTGTTTTTGTATGCATCTGAGTGCTGGACTCCGAAGGAGATCGCATCGCCACTTTCTTTGGTCACATCATGCGACGGAATAATTTAGAAAAGTTGATAGTATTAGGCATGGTTGATGCTCGTAAAAGGAAGACCACCAACCCGGTATGTGGACAAGATCAAAGTGATCACTACGACCAGCTCACTGCAGCAAATGGTAGGATGCGCCCAAGATAGGGATAGATGGTGATCAAATGCACCGATTGTACGGAACAAATAAAATTACTCATAATCTCACGATGCTTGGAATGAGCCCGCGACTATGATGATATATATATATACATATATATAAATATCCCCAAGGGGAGTACACAGTACACCTCTTGGATGCAGAGCTCTAACCGGAGTGCGACGCGTCCTTAGGGGCTGGATAAGGGAACTGCCAATAAATATTCTGGTTAACTGCGAATATTAAATTAGCAGTCGCAAACCAAGAGCGGCTATTGGTGGAAAGACTCAGGCAGGCGATTCCAATAGTGACAAGGTTAAGAGTTATGAAAGGATAGAAGGGTAGCCTGAAGAAATACCTTGCAAAACTCTACAGAGCCTCAACGACTTTTTCCAAGTCGAGGCGGCCATTACTATCCAAAGGTTCGTGTGTCACCCCGAACAAAGTGGCAACCTTTCCTCTTCTCCTTTTCTCTCCCCTTTCTGTTTCCTTTAATTAATATCCTATCCTAGGCCCGCGAATCGCACCGATATCAATGGATCCAGTCGTCTCGGCTCGCCTCACCACTGGATCGGCAACTGGAATCGGATATATGATAGTTGATTTTCTTTGATACTGTCTCTATATCCAGACTCCTTTTCTTCTCCTTTCGTTATACTATTATTTTTCCTCGTAAACCAAATTAAGGAAAGTGTCGCAAACGAATAGAAATGTTGGATCCGTGGGGAAAACACTAATTGATTTGTCAAGCAACGGGGCACCCCCTGTGGCAACATAGGCTGGTTCGAGTACCTATTAGGCACGGAACACTCCAGGAGGGAAGAACTCTACGATCTGTTAGAAATAGAAAGAAAACTTAGACTTTGCTACGTGGAATATAAGAACTTTTCTCGATTTTGTTTTATAGAGCCGAAAAAAAAAAATTGATTTGAATGCTCGCAGTTTTTTTAAAAAGAATATTGACTATTAGCAGGGACGGATCCAGAGAGACACTTGGGGAGGGGATTATATAATTACGTAATATCTCATACGGTAGAGTAGGATTCAGAAATACCTCTTGAGTTTTATAAAGAAAATCAAATAGCGACCTTAATAGAAATTTTGAAAAATGTGTTTTAAAAATACTGAATTATTACGGGGTATCAAAAAAAAAAAAGATGGACCTGGGGAGCAAACCAATATGTTCGATTCCTGGTGTGGCTACTCAGAATTTTCTCACGAATTCGCAATATACCAACATGCTCGACGAACCCCTATGCGAACTTGTTTTACTGAGTACGTTTGCGTAAAAAAAGTTATAGTTAAAGTAGTCTACTTAAAAATGTCCCCAATGGACACTTTTTTTTTTTTTTGACCAATTTACCTTCCCGAGGTTTCTTCAGTACCGAGTTGTTCCATTTCACGGCGAACATCCGTGACCTCCGTTTTGATAGCTGAGCTTTTGAAGCATCTGAATTATATATTAAGTTTCATGTGTCTCTGTCTCTCGGGTAATCTATTTTTTGATTCTTGTAGCGTTCGTAAAACTCTTTTTATCAACGAATGTAAATGATTAGATTTTTTTTTTTGTTTCGACTATAGACTATGATAATGAGGAAGATAATTTTATTTACCTGTAACGCGTTGAAAAGCAGTTGATGTTCAAACTTCCGAACTCCTAAAATTTGTTGAAACAAATCATAAAGTTGCTCTTTTGTGAGCGGCGATTCGCTGTTGGCATTCGGTTGCATCTTCGACTTTTTTTCATCTTCACCCACTGCAAATATATCAGATGTATGCTTAATTTAAGATTAATCGTTAAAAGAATACTCTTTTTTTTTTTTTTTTTTCGTTCTATTTACGTCATGTATCTACTAAGGCCGTTACACGGACCCGAAGTTTATTCGATTATATTCTTCAGTTCGGCACACGTAATGAACACCAGCAGTCTGGTCACAGCGAGCTAAGCATTTGCGGTAGTATGTCGGTTAGTAATGTTATCTGGCCGCGACCTAAACCATGGAATCGTGTACATTCGTAAGGGTGTTTATAAGGTTGTTTGGCGTTAATAGAGAAGGAATAAGTACTTGACCAAGGAGCTTGCCTAAAGAGAAAATTGTGGAAAAGGCTACCGAAAAATCACCGAGGTGCATTTTAGCAACCACACAGGTTCCGTTATAGGCCTTTTTTTTTTCGGGCGAATGTGTCGTGATTCCATTACGTAAACACCATGTCGTCCAATATATATTTAATACTATTCTTGATCCATGTATTGTAATTGCCAAGATTTAGTTGATCAATTTAGCCGCACTTATATAGAGCATAAGATAGACTGAACAACATTCGCTTTGGGTCGTTTGACAACGCCGCTAACTCCTTTTAGTCTTACCTTCGACAATGTCATTCCTCCTCTTTTCAGGATGCATATGTTTGGCATTTTTCGACGTTGATTGTCATTGTTTCTCCGTCCTTGGTATAGAGTTCTTTGTCAGATTCCATTTCTTGTGACTCATAATTAGTATTATTTACACGTGTTGGTGGGTAATCGTCAATTATTGGCAAGCCCAGGGAAGAACCCAAACAAGGACAATTTTTTTTTTTTTTTTTTTTTTGTAAATAACTGAAGAGAAAAAAAAATTAAGAGACGGTTCGATTTATCGTATATTTTTTTACAGATCCGAAAGGTTATCAATGAGAAAATGAGTTTGCCAACTGTTCCTAGCAGCACACGACGAACGTCATTATGAGGTAAAAAAGTATAAAAACTACCTGGATTTTTAAATAAATTAACAATAAACATTGTAATATAAGCATTCTTAGTATTTTGGAGACACTTTCGGTATTATCTCTCAACTAAAGGATATTATGTGGGTTTTTATTTTTACATTTACGTGTGTCCCCTGGCCAGGGCCAATAATCGTAAAAAGGTCCCCCCGCCCGGGGGGGGGGCTAAGTATTTAGTACATGTTTTGGATTGATAATTTTTTTTAATTTAAAATTTTTTCTTAAGTAATAAAATTAGATAAAAACTTTAGGATTTCCAGTGTTTTAATCGATTTATCTTCCATCTTGAAGCAACAACACAGAGCTGATTGTCGAGATAAATTTTCATTTTTTTTCTCAGTTTTCATGTTTTTTACGAAATTATCGCTATTCCGGATGACAAGACTGTCTGAAGCGCATCAGAAAAATGATATTTTCCTTCACACTTTTAAACGAATAAAACAAAAAAGCTATAAGAGCTGAAATAAAATTATAAAATTATTCACAGAGAAGAGATTATCTGGTCTCGCGCCAGAAATGACGTATTGTCGGCAAATAATAGTTTTTTGGCCGAATGGGAAGTACGAAAAGAAAAAAAGCAAATTTAATTGCATTATAAGAAGGTTGAAAAAGTTTAATCCAAAAACTTTCCTCATTAAACAACTTTTTTTTTTTTGAAAGTAATCGGTCTTTTAATTATTATTAACGAGTTCTCTTGTAAACTAGGACTTTGTAAAGAATAAAGAAATTTTGTTCATCACTCTGAAGCTCGAAATTATATGTAATTCGGATTCACCTCTCTCCATTATCATTATACTGGCTTTTGATGCTAGTGATATCTCTAGAACTTTTGATTAGCGCATTAATTAAAATCGAAATACTTCGGAATAACCGATATAATTAAACATTATTATTAACTAATATTATTATTGTTATTATTATTTTTATCATTACTTTTGGCGAGGACAATGGAGGTTAATTTGTACTTTCTATTTGAAAGATTTAAAAATATTACTAAAAGCTGATTTTATATTAATTGGCGCCTCTCATCGTAAATCCTCTTTTTGAATATCAAAAATATTGAGGGATGTACTTTGTACGTTTTTGTATATTATAATTTTTTTCAGTTGCGATAACAGTTATTTTCATAATTCGCCTATTAATCATAATACGAGTAAAATTATGGTAAAATTATTCATTCTAACGTCATAATTAAGGAAAAAATATCCAAAAAAAGAAAAAGCTATATATAATTTACGTTTTTTTTCTTTTTTTTTTTTTTTTTAATGGTTTATTTTAGCAAAAGTGTATATAAAGGTGCAAGGACTAAGCGTGGAAATAGAAAAATCGCAAATTAAAAAAGAAAAAAAGATAAATAGATAAAATAAACTACACTGAAGAAACGAAAAGTTCTGTGTAGACAGTCCTAGCAAGAGTACTTATACAATAGTAGAGGCAATGTGATCAGGATGACAACAACATAGTCCCAACCATAGCCAAAAAGTGATTATAAATTTATTTGCATAATAAAGAAATATTTATCAACTATGATGCAGTAAAAATTAAAATAAAAACAATAAACAGTAATGGGTTCACGGTTGAATTAGTTTTACAAAAAAAAAAAGAAAAAAGAAAATTGTAAGTGAATTAGAAATTTAATAAATAATAATACTGCTATCAACATTAATAAAACTATTATCTACAAATATGTTAGTATTATAGAGAAAAACATTTTTTTTATGGGGTATGAGGTTATTTACAGTAATGCAGCAGAAGTTGAGCATAGTTGTAACTAGTAAGTTTTCACTGTATTCTGTATTGTATTAACTGAAGTTAATGAATACATTAGTGAATGAGTTGAAACTTGAGCCGCATTGCATGTTCACAGAACTTGAGGAAGTTGAATTGATTTTTGTTGTTAAGGAGAAGAGAGTCCATTTTTTCAATATTGTATTTTGTGCGAAGAATCGCAAAGGGAGGGCATTCAAAGACAAAATGCTTTAAGTCGTCCAGGGCACCAACAGTGAAGCAAAGAGTACGTTAATATTACAAAAAACGTGAAGCCTGGAATGAGACCGATAATAATACAGATGTGTTTGTAATAATACGGTTAGTAATTCCACGGCAGTTTAAAACACACACACAAAAAAAAAAAAATGAAGCCATCAAACTTGACAGCATCATTAAAGAGAATTATTTTAATTTCAATAATAATCGGGAGAAAAAAGGAAATTAGAAAAACGCAAATGCGATATGAAATTTTTTCGTTTTAAAGATTTTTTGTCAAAAAGTTACAACACCGCCTCACTGATAAGCCTTTTAAATTAAAAGTTTTTCCACGTGTCAATTATTTCATTTGTCAAGGGAATTGCGAACAGACAGTGTTCAATTACTGATCGGAAAAGTTACACAGCGGGAAATGTTCTGTAAACTGTTTTGAATTTCACTTTTTACAAGACACTAGCGTAGCCAAAAAGTAATCGTTACATCGTAGAATAAGTATCTTTTCCGTTATAATGTAGCCACTATAAATTAGTTGTTAAACGGCCATTGCATGGGTTTCTATTTGCTTCGCAATAACTATTTTTTTTCTTTTCTTTCTTTTTTGATCGTCAACCAAAAACATCCGGCGCAACAGTAGAAGATACCCGGAAGAAAGGAAAGAAACCAGATCCCAGTAGGTTTTTTTTCTTTTTCTTTTTTTATTTCCCCTCCATGGGTTTGTCAACGAGGACATTAGCTTAAGAAATGGGAGAAGAAAAAGAAAATAACGTTACATTCTTAAACGTTTGACGAGTAGAGGATACAGAAATAATTCAAGAGCAGGAATATCGGAAGGAAACGAAAGAAAAGCACCGATAAGGGGAGTAGGAATATCGAGTTTTAATAGAAAAGAGTGGAAGGGTGATTGTCCATTAGGAAAGGCCGGATATTTAAATGAAACATGTGATATCAGGATGATCACGAGGAAAGTAATTAGAAGGGGGTGAAAAGGACAAAATGGAGAAGAAGTAGATGAAAACCGTGAAAATTATGCGGGAAGGAGACTCTATATGGTTTAAAGCGAAGGCAACAAACAGCAAAAGGTTATAGGGCGTTCGAGAGGCGGAAAATATCATGAAAACTGTGGATGAAGTTGAAGAAATGGATGAATAAAGAGATAAAAGGAGACAGAATTAAAAAATGAAGAAATGAGCGGCTGAGGAAAAAAGAACAATATTACGAGTAGAAAAGGTGTGTCCTAGTACGATCGCAAATTGAGGAAAAGAAGAAATCACTAATAATTTCTACAGAGGCTGAAATGAACGATATAACAGGAGATTGGCTAAAAACGCAAACGCTCAATGAAGAGAGCGGAATATTCAAAGATGATTAGCATCGCAAATTATTAAACTGCCATCGCGTTAGGAGAGCTGGCAGAAGAAGGGGTTATTAGAGAAAAACCTAAAAGAGAAACAATAGCCAAAGCGAAGACGACAAATGGAAAATGAAACGATTATATGAAGAAAGTCGCAATATCGTGGTCGAGAAGGCGAGAAAGAAAAAAAGGAAAGGGTATAAACACAAAATTCGGAATGGCGAATATTATGCGATTTCGGCACACTATCGAATCAGTTTGCATTCTGCATAGCTAGGGATCCATAAGAAATAAGTCAGAGATCGAATTAGAAGGATAATGGAATCTACACCGAGAAAGTGAGAAAGAGAAGAAGTGTACGTACCGCTTTTACAATATGATAAGAAAATTTCAGAGATTTTACGGATAGCAGGTAGAGTAACTAAGGATTATTCGGTTACGAAAATAGAGCAGAAAGTAATTTAACGGGGATTCAGAATGATCAAGAGACGAGATAATAAAGGCGACACTCATTCCTCTTTTACATCCTTGGAACCATTCGTAAAAATAAGGGAGAGAAGAAGGAAATGTAAAATTTTACATTTGAATTCACTAATAACAATCAAATTGAGAAAAGATTTACGGAACGAAGGAAGCGGCGGGGCGAAGAAAGTTTGAAAAGTTTAGTATAAAACATAGATGATGTAATTCCAAAAACTGATAAAGACAAAAAGATACATGAGCAAGAGTAAGGTTTTTTTATTTTTAAACGAATAATGTTGATACTTTATTACTGAAATAGGTTCTGAAATTCAGAGTTATATTCTGGATGTAATTACACATTAAAATCGTAAACGAAAAATTTGTTTACGCATCTTGTGGAAATTTTATTATAAATCTAAAAAAAATTACACAATTTTTCCTGCAGTTGTGTGAAATATACGCGAAACATTCTAAATTATAAAATTAAATACATTTCCTACTAACCAGAGTTCCAAAATCCAACAGATGTGCATCTAATTGACGACATAATTAAGCCCCACATATTTGATCAAAAATAAATAAATAAATAAAAAATTGTTTTTCTGTTTATAGTTTTGCACGTAAAGAAGAAAGAACTGCGAAATCGTTTTACAACATCGTACATTTCTTATTTCTTTTCATAAGAACTGCAAAGAAATCCAAAGGAATATATCGAAACAAGTACAAGCGCCTCGGATGGGGGGAATCAGCGTCCAGGTCTAGTTATGATATGTCCACAACTAAAAGTCCGTGGAAGTCGAATGTTCTTGTGATTCAACAGTTTTCTGTAAAATGAAAATACATCTCTCTGTTGCGAAATTTTGTTTGTCGAAAGCCAAAATTTCGCGTGTCCTAAAATCACCCCCCCCCCCTTTCAAAGGAAAAAGGAAAGCTGAGTACATTTTACTGATTTAACTGGTTACCTTATAATACTTTAACCGAGTTGGGCGCTGGACGAAGTTTATACTCGTTCCTGTTATTATTTTAGCTCGATAGATTCGTTAGAGGCGCCGATTTTTTGGATTCACCGATAGTTTTGCTTCTATATCACACTCTACCCGTAGTGTTATAGTGTGTATATGCGACTTTTCATTTCGAACTGCAAGTACCGAGTGAGAGAGGATGTAAATTAATTAATCATTTCATTTTTCATCATACTTTATTATCGTATTAATTAAAAACCGCTACACACAAAGACAATAATCTCATTCAGTTCGTGTCATTTGGAATGCGCGTGGTGTGACGATTGGTGTCGGTAAATTTCAACGATAATATTTCTTTATTTGTGACGGTAAAGTATAGAAAGAATCGCATAAACCCTTGGCACGATGTAGTAGATGATATTTCGGAAATAAGCTTTTCATAACTCGAAGGGGGTTTTGATCTGAAGAGAATATTATAGGTTAGTATTTTTCTCCTTTTGGGACGATTCGCCTTTATTTTTACTCAGATCACTTCTGCCTAGCATTTTCCAGGCGCCTATTCTTGGAAATAGTACATAATGTAAAGAAATTCTCGCTTGTATCCTGTTTGCAAAGAACTAAGTAACGTGTAAATACATTTTCAACTCATTTATCACTGCAGCATATTTTTTGACAAACATACTATGTATCTTTATTCAGCATTCTTAACGCACTGCGACATATATATTAATTATAACGTAATTCTTAGGCTAACTCCCATTAGAAAAAATGTCCCTAAAAATTTCCCAAAAAATGTCCTGATTTTATGTAACGTTTGTTATATTTTATAGAATTTCTGTAATTACGTTATTATATTCATATGGACCGATTTAGAATTACGTTGTAAATTTTGATCATTTTATACAAAGAATAGAAAAGAAAGAGATAGAAATGTAAGCAAAAGGGGTCAAGGGGTGCAGCCCCTTGCGAGGACAAAGTGGCAAAATTATATATGTATATATTAATTACAACGTAAAAAATGTCCCAATTTTGTGTAACGAAAAATTTCCCAAAAAATGTTCTAATTTTATGTAACGTTTGTTATATTCTAATTTTTACCGACTTCCAAAACAAAGAAGGTTATACGTTCGTCGCGTATGTTTTTTTTTATGTTTGTTCACGCATAACTCATATTTACAGTCTGTTTCATAAGAGCATGCACTCGCCGTAAACTTTGTCTTGAAACCGTTAGAGGGGAAATTCAAGCCTGAGCAGGTAGTGATACCCTTCCATTTAGATGCTTTATAAAAAATATCTCAGTTATCGTTCGATCTTGGTGATAGAAGAGCATATTTTACAATGTCTGCCATGTATGCATCACGTTACGAAGTCGTATTTCTGTGTTTACATCCAAAAGGACCGAAAATGTCGCTCGGAGCTGCCGGCTAAGTACATGAAGAAGCCGAAGACATTTGTAAGTATGTGGGTGAAACGTTATTCCAACGTAAAAAACGTCGATGACCTAGCGGATCGTGGCTCTGTACGAAAAACAATGAACAACGAGGATAAATGGATTTTACAGGTGTTTGAGGAGAATCCTTGTCTATCACTACGTGGGGGCAAGCGATATTGCGTAAAAAGGATCTAAATGTGTCATGTGCCACCACCATCATCATCATCATCATCATCTGAGTCGTATCGCTCGATTTCGAGCATCGTGACTCCCTATTTGTGCATTCTAGTTGTACAGAATAGGCAGCGCTCATGGCAATTGTGTATATGCAGTACGAATGTGTACACACGCAAGACTATATTCGAAACTGATTAGTAATCGTTTGATTTATCAATATACAAGTGCAGTCCCACGTGTGTCTGCTGTGTGTACTGAACTAGCGCGCATGTGATGGTATATGTGGTGGTTTGACATTGCCTTCCACGTGATTATTATTAGCGATTATTTATTTATTTATTTAATTCTTGTAATAAATTCTGTCGTCGCTCGGGATCGAAACCTCCGTAACGGAAGTCAAGCGCTCTAGCAACTAGGCTATCGCGACGACATGAAGTGAAATCTCGAAGCACAATGAAGAAACTGCTACTGTCCAAAGAACACGTCAAAAAAAGACTCAACCGGGCGAAAGAAAATTTGGAACCCGATTGGGACAGCGTCATTTTTTTGGATGAAGCTTCTTTTTCGGAACGTTTTTCTATCACTCACACCTGGTCTACCCACGGAAATAAACTTATCCAGCGGGTTGCAATTAAACACCCGGTAAAGGTGCATGTCTGGGGCTGTCTCTCAAATTAGGGATTTGACAATTTGCACATCTTCACAGAAAATTTGACCGCTACCGAAGTGGTCAAAATACATCAAACGGCTTTATTACCATCTTCCGAAAGGTGGTTTACGCGGAAAAATGAAAATTGGCTACTGTATGTTAACGTACTGGATTGGCCGCCGCAGTGTCGCCAGATGGAAATCCAATAGAAAATATGTGGCCGCTCATGAAGTTGAAGCTCCGAAGGAAGAAGATCTGGACCGTCAAGCAGTTATTTCGACAGTTTCGATTGATATGGAGATCTTTGCCTCAAGATTACGCCAAACATTTAGTAGAAAGTGAACATCGGAGATGCTAGGCAATTATTAATAATAAAGCATCACGATCTATATCATGTAAGTGTGTATTTTTTTTCAAGTCATTATCCTCAACAATTTTTTGAGTTTTACTGTACACACTCTTATGAAACAAACTGTATATAGAACGATTTTACTGATTCTTTGTCCATTAGAAAGAGACCATTCCACTTAGGTACGTTATGAGTAATTATTAAAATCGGTGAACATGAATTGATTATTCTTAAAAAAAAGTTAAAAAAACGTTTTTTTTATTTTTTACTACTAGTAGTATAACAGAACCGGTCGACTTAAAATGCTTTCAAACGCTTCAAACTTCTCTACATCTGTCGCTTTCGAACCAAAAGGCGCATCATCAAGGATAAATGTGTCAAATTCTTCGCTACTGCACAGTTCGTCGTTCCGTTTTCGTTTCCGCAATTCACTTTTTGGAAACATAATGAATACACTTCTTATTACTGTGTAAGTTGATGAATAAGAAGTCCCACCACCAAAAGTTTAAGCAGGTGTAAAGCATATATATATTGCTAATTTAATAATACTGTAGAAGTACAAAAAATGTATTATATAATGTGTTATAGTATGTTATGTTGTTTCAGTAGATTAATAAAATTTATGGTATAAATTATTGGTTGTATTTTTTCTTTTATTATATAAAATTGGGACATTTTTTCGTTATAAAATCTAATGGGGGCCGGTCTAAGAATTACGTTGTAAATTTTTGATCATTTTATACAAAGTATAGAAGAGAAAGAGACAAAAATGTCATCAAGAGCAGTCAAGGGGTACAACCAAATGGCCGAGTTTATATATGTATACAGTGACTCCCAAAAAGATCCGCGCAAGTAAGAAATTTCGTTTTTTGCAACTGGAGAAGCGATAAACAATAAAATAAAAAATGAGAAAGGACGCCTATTAACGGTACAACATCACAGCCATGCAGATCACATAATAAGAAAAAAAACCATTGTGAGAAAAATACCAAAAAAGAGGAATTTATGTGAAAAAATGAAAAAAAGTCATCGCTCAAAAAGATCCGCACTATGATGTTAGATGGGGAAACCCATGCACTGTAGCGCCATAGGAACGGGGGTGACTCATAGGTGTATCGCAGATAGCTTGTAATAATCAAAATGCGCTACGTTCGCGCCAAAAAACAAGTACCAGTGTGCATTTGTGTTCGTAAATCGCGCGGTGTTTGCACATTCCATTAAAATGCTCTCTGTATGAATCCAAAATGGCCAAATACACGTCTACGGAGAAGATCTAATTAGTAATTTGGAATCATACGAAGGGTAAGTCTGTACGAGAAATATGTACGATCTTAAATATGAAATGTCGAACCGTATACGACATTCTCTGAAGCGATATAAACACGAAAATAGAATGGACTTAAAGCATAGTCCTGGTCGTTCAAAGATTCTAACGCAGCACGAGGAACGTCTGATCGTCTATAAAATAAAGAAAAATGCCAGAGATTGAGTGCTCCGAAGATTGCCAGTGAATGTGAGAAAAAAGTCGGATGTGAACGGTACGACAAACTATAAGAAATGCTGGATACAAAAGACGTGCTGCACGACGAAAATATTTCATCAGCGAAGTGAATCGGCGCAAACGTTTACAGTTCGCGAAGGAAGACGTTTCAAAGCCTGGTACTTATTGGGAGGACGTCATATTCGCTGACGGAAGTAAATTTAATGTTTTTAGTTCAGATGGACATTGTGTATGGTCTGGCGTAGGCCAAATGAAGAAATGAATCCCTGTAATCTGTAAAACCTACAATAAAGCACGGTGGTGGCGGAGTGATGGTTTTGCAGGGGTTGTATCAGCCTAAGGTTTAGGCAAATTAGTATTTATCGATGGAATTCTAGATTCGCGTCGATATTTGGAGCTTTTGAAAGCCAATTTGCACAAAAGTGCCGCGACAATGGGTATCTCGCACTTGTTTAAATATTATGAGGACAATGATCCTAAACATCGAGCTCGCATTGTGCACAAGAATGGCAGCTCTACCGGTGCCCAAAAGTGATCCATCCTCCTCCTCAATCACCGGATCTAAATATTATTGAAAACTTGTGGGATGAATTGGACCGTCGAGTTCATCAGACGCCGGTTATTTCTAAAGTAGAGCTGAAGAAAAGAATTGACGAGGAGTGGATAAAACTGGACAAAGAATACTTAGGTAAACTTGTAAGTAGTATGACAAATAGGTTACAATGCGTCATTAACCAAAAATGATACTCAACGAAATATTAAGGTAGTTTTTTAACTTAAATTTCTAGTGCGTTTCGCTTTTTTTCCTCGCGTTTTCGACTTTGTGCGGTTCTTTATGAGCGATGATTTTTTTCATTTTTTTTTATATAACTTATTTTTTTGGTATTTTTCTCGTTATCTTTTTTTCTTATTATGTGATTTGTATGACTGTGATGTTATACTATTAATAAAAGTTTTTTTTAAATTTTCATTGCGTTTTTTATTGTCTCTACAGTGTAAAAAAACGAAATTTCTTACTTGTGCGGATCTTTTTAGGAGTCACTGTATATATATATATATATATATTACAAGGTAAATTTTTTTTTTTTTTAAATTATTTGAATTATATAGCAATTTTGAATCTCACATTAACAAATTAAATGACAGATATGCGAACGAAAAAAGAAAAGGAAAAAGAGAAAATAATAATTTTCTTTTTGAAATATTGTGATGACATTAATTCTCTCTGGTAAATGTTTTATCGAATTAAGTAACAATTAAAAATAAATTAAGAAAATAACCCGCCGCTAAAAACCGGTTCGTATGAAAAAAAAAATGAACTAGAAATTTATGAATTTTCCATTTGGACAAAAAAAAAAAGTGTACAGAGAGAGTGAGTATTAAAAAAAGTTTCTTCGATGTTGCATGAAAAGTTGTAAATGTTAGCGGCGACAGGTGCAAGGTCTCTCTCGTCAAAAGTATATTCAATATACGCGCACGTAATTCTATTATCTAGTTTGCGCTTTTTAATGGTTTTACATAAAACGAGTTTGTTCCGTTATGGCTTCGATGACGTTGTTTGCTAATTTCTGTGTGACATGGCGTTCCATTCATGACCATTTTTAGCTTCGTCAGCGGAAAAGCAAAAAATACAAAAAAAAAAAAAAATGTTTTTAGTACATTTTAGTACATGGAAAATGGTGTAGAGTTATACCGGGCATTTGATCAAACTTCATCAAGTTAGACTTTCCAAGAAACTATTCGGTTTGCGCATTTAAGCGTAAAATTACTATCATAGGCGCCAAATATGAGGTGAAAAATTTAGTGCCAATGCTCACCAGAGAGTCAATCCTCGTGTTAAACATTTGGAAAAGATTTTAATCTTGATATAAATAAATTAAGTATAAGCTGAGAAATAAAACAGTTTTAATCAGAAATATGCCCGCTGATTTGAATAACTCGATCCATACTAGCGACAATGATCGATTCTTTTCGAGAAAAAAAAAAAAGCATAGAAATTATTTTAATTTTTAGGCCTAGATTTATCATGGTAATCATTTAATTTTGAAATAAATAAAGAAACATTTTATTAACTAAGTTCATTAAAATTGCTAAGTAACTTATTATTATTTAGATTTTATTTGAAATCAGTGTATAACAACCTCAGCTGTACGGAAATGCACATGGAAACTTTTGGCTGCTACGAACTCTTGGAATTTCGTGATACATTTCTTCGTGACGAACAGAATTTGAGATTGTGCCCTGAATAATATGACGTAACACCGTGACGAAAACAGAAATTTTACATGAAACGTCACCATAAATTTGATTTCGTCGATAACTATATCATACTGCTCAAAATAAACCGTGATACATTTTCATAATCATTTCATCTTGGTACTCGTTATTTTATATGTTTGGATAATTTAAGACAGCCATTCCCGTGTGGATGTGAACAACAGCATCTGAATATATTAATTTCTACTTCTTTGTCTAATCCCTCTATTTCAAAACAAGGGGAGGTAAGAAGAGGCACCGACAGTTTATGCATACCGGAGGAGGAAATGAGGCTGAGAATTTTGCGGGGGCAATGCCTATCCGAGATTCAAAGTTTTTTGTTTTTGTTTTTGTTCTTTTTTTTGTTTTTTCTTCGTACCTATTATGATTAGTATGTACGTAGTCCGCGCCAGGTTGTTGGCTATTTTTTCGTTTTGTTTAAGTTAAGGAGATTTAAATTTGTCCCATTAATTAATATCGATTTTTATCCGCATATGCGATAGCGCGTATTGCGTGTCTCAGCTGGGCAGGTGCGAATGCGACAGTGGAGGTCATTAATTATTCCGAAAAAAAAAAAAAAAAAGTAGCCGCTATTTGAGAAGTAAAAAAGGGAAAATAACGACAGCGTGCCAAAAGAGCTTCGTACGGGGAAATTTTTTTGTTACTTATTTAATTAAATTAAAATTTATAAACTTAAAATACGCACAACTGGATACGGAACAACCGAAATTCGTTTTATTCTCGATTATACAGAATTTTGGAAAGTACGAATTTAATATAGAAAACTCGAAAGCGAATAATTTTTGCGCTATTCTCCTTAATATAATTCCTAAAATCTCCGGTATTTTTCTAATATATATAATAATTTTCCTTCTATTTAATTCCATTTCCATTTGATTTTTCGTGAATTCCTTTTAAAGTTGTTTTTTTAAAAATCATTTTAATCGATCGCTGATAATAATTATTTTTCTTTTTTTTTTTTTTTTGGTATATCTCGTGGTCGGTTCACCAAACATTAAATAATAATAACAATAAAGTGTCGTCACGCTCGCGCGTAATAGTTAAAAACCCATCTCACCAGATTTACCTTAATCCGGATGAGAATTGTACCGTCTTATACAATCCTCGCTCTAAGTTCATTCTTTCTAATGCTTCGTAAAATTCACGCGTGATATTTTCTTTTTTCAATTCTCTCGATACTCTTACTTTTTTTTTTCTGCCTTCGTCTTAATACTAGCGTATCCAATATATACATTTATCGAACCGGAGGCAATACTTTTTTTAGTCCACCCCCAGCATTTAGTCTTGCCCATATTCCGATCTCCCCCTGTACTCGTTTTCGCTGCTTTCTAGTATCCCCCTAAAACCAATATTAATCGTTGACTCCTCTTTATCTCATTTTCTATGCAGTACAAATCCAAATTCAACACGCACTTGTTCATCTCCTCAGTCTAATAAAGAGCAGTAGTAGTGCCCTTCGTTGCTGAACCTCAGCCACGACCAATATTCTACAAAACCTTTCGCCCATCCCTTTCAATTTACTTTTTCACGAAGGATTCAAAAAAAGCTAGAAAAATGAAAGCGACGAAGAGAAAAAAAAATAGAGAAAGTTTTGCTTTTTATTTTTTCGTTAACGAAAACGCCTTTTTTTTTTTTAGTGGAAAGACATTTTTTAAATATTACATCTGCCTTATTTTTTTACTCCTTTATATTGCAATATATATTGCGATTTATTTTTGATGAAACGGAAAATATTTCTCACTTGTTGTTTCCGAAATAACATAAATATTAAAACGAGAATTTGTATGATTAATTTTGGCTGTAACTAAATTAGCTAAAATAACAGCGTCGGTACTTAACGCCGCTGAAACGTTTGGCAACTTCTAAAAGATTTTTTACGAGCTGAGCATTCTATTTCACTAAACGTTATTAGCACAGGTGGTATCTGGTGTATTAATTGCTCGTTAATATTTTGTTGACGATTTCTCTAAACGACCAATATTTCCACTACACCAAATTATTATTACGCTCGTAGAAATGGTATTTTATCGTGCCTATCCTTTCGTCGACCTCGTGTTAAGCACATTACTCCTGCGGGACACGGTTGTGAAAATTACGTACATTATTATCGGAATAGTCAAAATTTTGTTTACATTTCAAAAATGAAATCGAATACTCCTCCGTTTATACTTGTATGATATAAATATACACACATTTGAAAAGCATATTATAGGAATTTATTTTATTTTTTTTAGTAAAATTCTGCTATCGCCTTGTTTCGATAACTCTATAGACGGTTTTAATGAAAACTCCTTGTGCAGCCGTGTCATAACAATACTAAAAACAGTTTCGTCATCTGGTTCTAATAGAAAATCGAAAATTACCAATTTATTAAAAAATAATGAAAAATCTAATTACCGATGCGTGGTTAATTTTTTTTTTTTCTCTTTTACATTCTCTTGTTTTGTATTGATTTCGGGGTCCTATTTATGATTGCACTTTTATGTATGGAGAAAGAATTTATAGAATTTATTAAAAATTATGTGTATTTATGATTATAAATAAATGATTATTTGATTAATCGGTGAAAAAGTTTTTGTTTTTCATAAACGAGTAGTAAAAATCAATTCACTTGATATTGGATACAAACTGACTGTTATTATAACGACTAAATTATTTATTCCCTTCAAAGTCGTTATAACAGACTTTCACTGTATTTTAATTATACCAATTATTAAAATTATTCCTTTTCGTACACTAATGCGTTTAGTTAAGGAATATATACTTTATACATTGGTAATTGCAAAGTAAACTTCTCACGAGTCATAAAATAGTGTACTTAATTACGGTTTATTAAAATATAACTCGATATTACTTTCCACAAGTTTAATCGAAATAATATAATTTACGATTTTGTTTATTACATTTCGAATAGTTTTTGGAATTTAATAAAAAGCTACAAATTAAATCTACGTGAGAATCCCAGATATTAAAAATGAACTAGTTTTATTCGGACTAACTAAATATTTGAACAGTTTCTTACAAAATATTCAACAATTAGCTGAACTTTAACAGAGGCAAACGTGATATGTAATCGAACAATATTTCTACTTTTATCCTTGACAAAATATATCTGTTATGACTTTAAAGTAATGCATAAGATGTATATATTTCAAATTATTTGTTATTTCAAAAAGTTGTTAATGTATAATTTTACATAAAGTTTGGAATGCAGAGATGTCTGATTGCCGCCGTTTTACCTTAATCACGATTAGAGCTGCTTCTACACGGAATCCATTTATAAATAATTTTCTTATTCATCGTGTAATTTGCCCGGTTTATGTACTCTATTTCAATTACAGATGCATGTTATAGAGTATACAAAAAAAAAAAAAAAAAAAAAAAAAATTACAAAAGAAAAAACAAAAAAGATATTTTTAAATCTAAAGTTTTTTTATCTTTTCTTTTCCGACTTGTTTCTCTTATTTTTTAAAATAATATCAACGGTAATATTATAATAATATTAATGTTTTAATAGTGGGAAAAAAAAAAACATATTGAAAAATTAATAAAACTATTAAATAAACTTTTATAATTTTTTAAACAAATTGCATTCAATAAGTAATGCGAACAAATTTTTATTGTATCTATATAATCAGTTCGTCTATGTTTTGGTCATTTATGAATAAAATACATTATATAAATTCTTAGTTTAATAAAAAAAAAAAAAAACAATTAATCGCGTCAGTAAAATTTTAGTTTTACGTATTAAATTTTTACACACTTATTCCACGGAACTTTATTAATATTCATTAGTACCATGTCAATATGACAAACATGTACTTTCACTAGTAATCGGTAAATGGATTTTCATTAGAGAGTTCAGAAAAAATAACTTTGCCGGAATCTAGAATTTCAAAAAATTAGGGGATATCAAGTTTTAGGCCAAATTGCGTTACAATTTCTGCCTATTCATAAAAATGTTGTTTGCAGGCTCTTTCTTCATATTCCAAATTGCACAAGAATGATTACTTTTATTATACGTATACAACCGGTCGTTCGTTTTTTTCCCCAGCTTTGATCAATCTAAAGCAAGGGTGGCCAACCCAAATGGACTTGCGGGCCACTTTGGAAATGCATCGTAACTCCGCCGACCGCATATAAAATCATATACATATCCCCATATTAGATTTAGACCCATTATAGACATTTTCTTATAGTGAACAATTGAAACATAATGACCGTTATTATCCATTATCGTGTTTATTCTTACATGTAAACATACATAATATAATAATAATGATACTAGGATGGTCACAGCGTCACTGAGGTCACTTAAGAGTGAAACATAATTAAATGTTTCAACATGCGCCATCGCATTATGAGTTCGTAGAACATAATTTTTTACTACTTTGGCCATCGCGCGGGCCGCAAAAATGTTCAAGGCGGGCCACGGGTTGGCCACCCCTGATCTAGAGGAAAATCAGTCATACTAGTTTTAGATTTTAGGCCTCTGTTTACGAGGAATCTTTAGCGCGATGTTTTCGCAAAACACTGAAATGTGCCAGTTTGTTGTTCGACTGTTTCCATATTACATTCTAATTGACAATAATCTTCACCTGAAAACTTTTACAGTGGAAAAACTATACGACTTTCATTTTGTCCGGATGTAGATTTATTATTTTCCACAGCGTTATCTATATCGATTTACTAACGACCAGAGATGTTGACGACACTGTTATAACTCATTTCGCCGACTGCGAGATGCAGAGCAATCTCAGCTGCTTTAAATATACGGCCCATTATTGTTCTCACGTATTTTAACAATTTTTCATTTTTCAGACCGACAGATGTTTTTACTATTTAGCGATTCACCTTACTATTTGCGTCGTTCATGTCTGCAATCTATTATTACTGCTCTCCCTATCTTTGTTTAAAAAGTTCAGTCGGCCAAAGACATTTTTGCAGCCTACGAAAAGCAATTTTTCGGGTTGACATTCAAAGTCTCCCGCTAACGAAACAGTTATATTTTTCTCTTCCAACCTATTCGCTGAAATTCTATTAGTTTTAAGGTGAAACTCATTTTCTATGTCAACCGGATTTTTTTTTTTTTTTTTTTTTTTTTTATGCCGCCTATTAATACGTTCCCAGGCTAATTCTGTTAAATAACCTTTTTGATGGCAAGAAAAAAACTCTATTTTTCTTTTTTCTGCATGTTGCAAATTTTACCGACCACTCGTGACAAACCGATTCCCCGGAATTTTTACCTGCAGAAAGTAAAAATTGCGTGACATTAGCATTAGTTTGTATTAATGCGCGAAAAAAAAAAAAAAATGAAAGAAAAAAATCGTTTTAAATAAAACATTCTTTCAAGCATTAATCGTCAGAAATCATTTTTGTAATAAAATTACAGAACTACAGTAATAATAATAATAATAATAACAATAATCGGATCAGGAGAAAAAAATGTAAAATTAAAAAAAAATTAAAACTAACGATTTATAACACAGTGCTGAAGGCGCTAAATCAGAAATTAAAAAAAAAAAAAAACAAAAATTATAAAGTCAGAATTAAAATGATGAAGCAGCTTGTTTGTGAGTAAATCTTCTGTCTAGGGGAAACCTTATAAATATACGATGGAAAAAGAAGAAATTTATTACATCAGAAATAAAAAAACAAAACATAAACTGTATACGTAACATCTAAATCTTTCAGATTGCAAATAACGCGGTTGATTTAGATGAAATTTATGTTGTTATTAAAAATCTTCAAAATAATCAGAGATTTTTAAAGAAATTTAATTTTAGATATCCAGATGTGATGGGTCAGTTTATCAATTTATTACTTTATTATAATTATTACCCTGAAAATTTGAAATTAATGAGGACAATAATATTAGCGAAAATCTGTAAAGGTCCAAAATCGTCTGGTGGCTCTTATAGAGCAATTCTTTTTGAAACATAAAATGTTAGCAAAATTTACGAAAAATGTATAGTAAATATATTAAAAGCATTTGTAAATAAAAATGCTATATAATTGATAATAAACAGTACGGGGAGCATTTAGAAATATTATTCAAACTATAAAGAACTATAAAATAAATCGTTCAATTGCCGTTTACTTACATTGGATTAACCTGGACCTAATTTGCTGAAGCCAATTAGCACTACATAATGGGATGCTTAATATTACTAATAGCAGGGACGGATTAAAGATTTACGGGCCCAGGGACTAATCTTGAATGAGGGGCGGCCCCCTTCGAAGAAAAAATGATAAAAAAATTCGGTATTATATACAAGATTAAATATGTGCAAATAAACTAGCAAAAAAAAAAAAAAAATCTACTGCATACGCATGAATGACTAATAAAATTAAAATTAGGATCTCTTTACAAGATCAACTTTCTTGCCCTAACAAACTGAATGCTACATAAATTGAATGTTAAATGAGGAATTTCACATATATATATATATATATATATATATATATGTTAATATTTGTAACTTTTTATTGATAACATTATGTTTTAAATTTGAATTATAAATGTTCGAATCCATTTTCTGTTTTATCATTTTATTAAATATATATACGAGTAAACATTATGTTTTGTTTTTTCTACAAAAAAAAATATTTATATATATATATATATACATATATAAATTAAATATTGTGGGTTGCCGCTACTACGGCTTTCAAGCTAATTTTGATATACTTGTGCTATGTTTTTGGTCGTGTTCTTTTCGTTATATAAGTTAAACACGCATGTTTAAAATTCCATGATTGTTTATGGGATCAGAAAAAAGTCAACGAAAGGCAGTATGATTCATTAAAAAATATGTATTTATAAAATCAGTAATCGATTAAAACTCGCTTTCATTTTAAACGATTTTTAAACAGTTCAAAATAAAACATATTAACTTTCAATAAAAATAAACAATAAAATTCTGTTAAAATTAAGAATATTTCAGATCGTAAAACGTTTTTACATAGAAAAATTTACGATTGCATGGGTATAAAAATATTTGAATCAGGAATTGTTATTAATCGATTTGTCGAATGTTTATTTATTATTTAATACGTATAGTTTAAAGGATTTATTCATTTTTTTGTGGCACAATAAGTTAGATTCGTCGTGTAGAAAAGTTCTATAAATATTAATTTTATGTATCATTTAGTTTATGGAGAAAAAGAGAGAAAGTTTTACAGAGAAAAACTATGTAATTTTATTAATGAACTCGTGTATTCTTTTTTTTTTTTTTATATTTAAAAATCAGCTGAATTCTTTTTAAGATAAAAGACGCAAATTTAAAATCTTGCATTTTTACAGTATTGAGTATTCTTCTTCTTCTTCTTCTTCTTTTTTGATTTGTAACCGTACCGTATCCTGCTACCTGGGCCAGAGGCACGGAAGGAAAGGTATTATATTAGATTAAAGGTAGGATGTTTGTATTATTGAGGAAAAGGAGGAGTTTAGTTTCGTCGGAGGAGGTGCGCCGCAGTATGTTAGGAAGAGTATTAGGAAGGTCAGCGAGTTGGCGTTGGAAAGTATAAGTTGTGCAGGAAGTTAGGATGTGCCCGCGATGGTAAGGGGAGTATTACATGCAGGACAGGTCGGCCGTTCTGCAAACAGGAACTGATGCGTTCGAGAAAGGAAACTTAAATTTTTCACGTAGAAAATTTATTTTTTTTCTGTTCGAGAGCGCGAAGTCACATGTATGGGCTGGGGACAGGAGCCCTCCTTAGCCCACCTTAGATCCGGTCCTGACTAATAGATATTTCGATAATAGACGTACACCATTTATAAACAACTCAAATAAGGGAAAAAATTGTAATTACATCAAGAATTAGTGTTTTAGGATCATGCTTTTGGAATATAATTTTTTCACAAATGTACAATATAATTTTACCTAATAATTTAAGAACAGGCACATTTGTAAGCGACATTGCAATTCCGATTACAGATACGAGGGACGATTAATTAAGTTATACTTTGCGATTAAAAAAAAAAAAAACAACAAAAAATCGTAAAAAATATGTAAATATATTTTTGAAATTTACAAAGTCCTTTATCTCTATTTTTCGACGACCTATTCATCTAAAATATTCGAACCTTGTCGTAACGTGGTATCAATTTTGCGATGCCTTGTTTGAAAAACGTCCGTCCTCCAACTTCGTCGGCTAACCAATATTCGTGACGAAATTCTTCACTTCTTCGTCGTTCGCGTAACGCTCTTCTCCCCCCAGAGCTGTTTTTAAATGATATCGAGCACACATGGGCGATCAGAAGCAATGAGAGTTTCGACGAGCTTTATGTAGATCTGTGTGCGAAGTTGGCGGCCGACCGCTGCGCGCTTCATCTTCCACATAGTCTCATCCTTCCTCGAACATACGGCACACCACATATGGACACCACGTGGGTCTAGAAATTTCTTTATTACCGTACACTTCACATGTTTTTTGTCGATACATTTTAAGGATTTATGCCCAACAAAAACCGCATTGGAAAGCTATTATTTTTATGGCGCTGGATTATAACGAAAAATTAAAAAATATCTAATAAATTAATGAAGCTAGGGGTAAAAAAAAAAGGAAAACAAAATATACAACATTAAAATTTAAAGTAATTAGTTAAATGCACTTGCGATAATTAAATAGGCATTGGCTCGTTCTGCTGGGGGGTTGTGGGGAAATTAAATAACTGACCTTTTACTGACGCAGATCGCTAAAGTGTTTAAGACCATGTAGGTAAACATGTACGTTCAGTAAGAAGAACTATTTAAGAAATGGAATTATTACTCATCGTGGGGTTTATAGATGAAGGAGTAAAAAGTAAGCTCGGGTTAGGGTTTCATCGTACTCCTGTATACCTAGATTGAAGTTTAAATACCGTCATAGAGAATGCGAATGTGAGGGCTCGACGGATAATATAGTGCGGCACAGTAACGGAATTTGAAAATCAGAAAAAGCGAAGTTTTTAAAAAATATAATAAAAAGTTTGTACATATTCTTCCGATTGTGGTTAATCAGTCAGTAAATTATCTTCTTAACTCTTCAAATCCTAAATTTTAACATGTTAAAATTCCAAAGTGCCTCAAGAACATTCTTTGCAAAAAAATTTTCCCTTTTTTAAAAAGTCGCTTAAGCCCCCTAACCCTTCAGCCAGGTCTGTCTTTTCGTATTTAGGTATTACCGAAGGACGTATTGAACAATTTTTCACAAATACCTACCGAAAAAAAAAATGTTGATCAGCTCTCGGGCTATTATAGTTTTAAATGAAACTCGTGAATTAGATTGTTCAGATTTAAATTTGAGTCAAGCTCGTCACCGGTTATTATAAATACTAAACGCGTAACTGTAAAGACACGAAAAAAAAAAAAAATCATCGGCTGCAAACATGAAATCATGAACACAGTTCTTGAAACTTTTACCTGATATTTAATTCGCGAGTGAAAGTAATTGGCCATGAAAGATAAACGTTAAAAACGATGGGGACATTCCGCTGACCATCAGATTACAACTTCGTGAATTAGGGTACAACTAGCACAGTTCATGAGAGTAACAGTCTTGAAAAAAACTAACATAGAACAAGCTGGACTTGAAAAAACGGCGCTGGAGATTGTCAGGTTTCGCAGTGTTCATCAGCCCAGTGTCCATAATTTTCCAGCGGCCTAGATTTCTTTAATAGCGGAGGAGTAAACAGAATAAACTTGACGGCTAATCACTAAAAAAGCAGGCCTTGCCGCAAAAGATCCGTGAAAAGATGTTTTAATGTGTACACAGGTTGGAATGTCGTTTGAAAATGCGAACTTTAAACTTTTGAAGTTTAATTAATGAGGGCAGGAGCTGTACACAGTTAGGCGACACGAATGACGACTAAAAGGTTCTTCGTGCGATTTTCTAATAGCCAGATGCATTTATAGCGTGCGTGTAGTTTTTATTGTCGCTACGGCGAATGCTTGTCGTTAAGAAGAACGCTGTTGCTTTGGAAATTCGCGTTTATTATTAACGCGATTCTCCCTGCGAACCGCTCCGAAGTTCGGATCCGACTTTTCGACTCTTTTGAGCAGTTGCGCCGTCGCTCAGGACTTAATGATACGCTATACGTGTTAAGCTGTCCTGAACGTTGTACACTGTCATTGTTTATTAAGCCTGCTTTGTTTCCTCTACACGAGGAGCAGCTCCTTCGAGTCCAGCTCATTTTTAATACCGGCTTTTAACTTTAAATATAAAATATTTTTCTTCTTCTTTTCTCCTCTTTTTCGTTTTTAACGAGCTCTTTCTTCTACTTGCATGCGTTCCTCCATTATTAGCCCTGCTTTCTTGGCATTGTTCTTGTCAATTGCGCGAAATCGATCGTTTATAGTCCAGAAACTTTACCTAACTTTGCTTTAACGTTATTACACATATATTGCGTCAGGTTACGGGCCGATACATTTCGACAGACTTTTCAGATGTGCAAAGCAACACTCTTATATCACTTACGTATACGGCTGAGTAGCCGACTTGTTATATTTAAATGCTTTAAAAAATTACGAAGAATGAACGAAAGATCATTCGTGTGTTTTCGGGTAAAGTACACTTTCATCGTAGAGATATACTTGGGTAACATATACGTCGTAATAGAAAACGGCCTCTGTAAAGTACCAGATAAAACGGGAATTTACTCTACCATAAAAGAAAGCGAGTTCAAATGTTTTATAACTTATGACACGTTTAAATATACATAGGATGTTTTTATTTAGCGGACAGGTAGTTTTACTAAATAGGAAATTGACATTCGCAAATTGAATTGCAGTGTAGTTTTGGAAACATAGTTTCCTATTTGAGCCAAATTTAATATTCCATGCATGGATAGAATTAATACATTCACCTTAAAAGAATATAGGCAAATTTTAAGGCATGACTTTTCAAATCAAAGTATATTTACAAAATTGTATAAAATAGAATACGTACTCTTAAAGTTAATTGAATAATCGCTTATGCGCTAGTGGCGCGATTTTAGATTTAACAGTATACATATCTAACTGTGGACGAAAATCAGCCCAATAAGAAGAAGATGTTTCACAAACGACAAAAATATTCAAATATACAATAGCTCGGAAACGATTTGACTTATCAGAATTGGATCATAAATTACAATTAAACTTCTACCCATGACAATTTAAAACTTTAATTTGAGCGATTACCCTGGGCGGCAAGAAACAGTTTAGAATATATAATATGGAATTTAGAACGACCTCAAAAAACACCTGTAAAAAATTCATAACTCATCACCAGATAATCCTATAGGAGCGAAATTCAAAATATAAAACAAAAAACAGAAACCCTTTCATAAAATCCAAAAATTACGGTTAAAAATATTATGTAAACCCCCCTTCCGTTTGCGATAAAAATAGGAAAAAAAAAAAAAATGAATTTGCTTCATAAATTTTGTCTTAAATTACGCATTCTGCTATTCGGGTTGAAGACAAATCCAACAAATCAAAGATCATGAAATTCGGCCGTTCTTGAGTTATAATTGGTGTAACTTACCCGACTTTCTTTTATGTATATATATGTATATATATATATAGTGCGTTCTAAAATTATGTTAACAGTTAAATAGTGATTTCACTACAAACGCACGAGAGAGGGAGAAGCACATGTTTTTGAGCTTCGGTGTAAATGTAAGGAATGTGGCTCGAATATTGCTCTACACAATGCCGCCGAGAGTGTGAGGTTGCCGGGCATAGATAAGAACAGACTAAAAACAGAGTATCGTAAACCACACCATTTCATAATAATAAAGACAATGTAAAGCGTGTGAAAAACGTATTTGCCACAAAAAATGGAAATGCTCTGATGATAAACGAAGGATAAGATGCACGCGAGGTGCTAACAGTATGGTTCGGTTTACTCGCTGTTGACTGTCATGCACAACTCGTACCGATTAAAAGCCAAATGTATGCGAGTTATCGCGCGATGCTTGAAGACTATTTTCTTCCAAAATTGCCGCTCCGTTAGCGCCTGTAGGGCTATTTTCAACAGGGCGTTCCGCTCACTTAGTGACTACCTTCTTGAATAAACATTTTCCGAAGCGCTGGATTAGTCGCACTGGGTCGTTTCTTTGGCCTCCCTACAGCCCGGACCTTACACCCCCGGACTTTTAACTGCGGCGCATGCTGAAGACGCGAGTTTACGCGTAGCCCCGTGAAGAATGTAGCAGAATTGAAAGCGAAAATTACAGAGACGATCGCAACAATCCGATTCGACATGTACGTCGTGCCGTACATTTGACTTTTGATCGGTATCAGTTATGTATGACAGTCAATGGTGAGCAAACCAAACGATACTGTTAGCGTCTCGCGCGCATCTTATCCTTCGTTTTTCTTCGGATCATTTCCGTTTTTTCGGTAAGTACGTTTTTCACACGTTTTGTATTGTTTTGTTATGAAATGCTGTGGTTTTCGGTATTTTTTTTGTCGTCTGTTCTTTCCTGTGCCTGGCAGCCTCATTCTCTAGCCGGCATGTGTAGAACAAGGTTCGAGCTACATTTCTTACATTGACACCAAAGTCCAAAAACGCGTCCTTTCTCCTCTCCCGGTCGTCTATTTAATTGTTAACATAATTTTAAAGCGTACTATATATATATATATATATATATATATATATATATATATATATATATATATAAACTCGGCCATTTTGGCCTTGCAAGGGGCTGTGCCCCTCGACCCCTCTTGCTTTCATTTCTGTCTCTTTCTCTTCTATACTTTGTATAAAATGATTAAAATTTACAACGTAATTCTTACTGGCATCAACACACACAAAAATCCTATTCTAACATTTAACTTCCGTTACATAAAATTAAGACATTTTTTCGTTACATATTTCATTACATAAAATTATGACATTTTTTAAATAACAATAACAAAAATCCTATAAAATATAACAAACGTTACATAAAATTGGGACATTTTTTTGGACATTTTTTCGAATGGGGGGTAGCCTAAGAATTACATTGTAACTAATATATATATATATATATATATATATACTAATATATATATATATATATATATATATATATATATATATATATATATGTATGGGTGTATATATGTACTTTTTTGTTATCTAAGGTTTTCAAGACTTGTCTCGTTCCAGATGTCGCGGTCACTTTCAGGTATATAAACGTAATTTGAAATTTAATATTTCACGTAGAAAGGAACTCATCCCAATATTTTCTTCAGGTCTATTTGGCTTAGTACAAAAAGCATATTTTTTCAATCTATGATACCTTAGCAAGGATACATATGACTTACTTTACTTTTAATATTAGGAGCCTAGATATATTTTTACATGATCTCTGAATTTTTCACATGCCGTTTGGATTTTAGTCTTGTGCAATTTCACTGCTCAACAAACTTCTACAATAGCTGAATCCATCACACTGATTAAATCTAGTAATAACCACACTAGTTTAGTGATGCAGAGCTAAGACTTTCGACGCCATTTAGCATTGCTACTCATCTTACGACGATATGTGAATATTAATTTCGGTGATACTGATTTATTTGATTGATTTTTGATGTTTTCGTCTTTTGTTTGAGTTATCCGCGGCGAACGACGCGCTGACGATGTCGGTTAGTATTGGGTGATGCGAAGCTGTTGTAAGAATCTCGAATCGCTGTCATTGAGGTAATTTTAAACTAGATCGGTGAACTGTAATGAGAGGGTCTGTTTGTTTACTTCATGTCCACCTTTTGGCCGTTGCAATTGCGTTAAATTTGAAAAGATTCTAATCGGTCGTGCTGATTGCCTATCCGTTTACTAGTTATTTTGATTTTACGCGTCAAGAATGTTTCCTTCTGCTCGAAGTCGAAGTAAATTTTGTATATTATTTTTTTTTTTTTTTTTGGTCCAGTGTTGTAAAATAGAATAAATTGTTTTGTTCATAAATCGAATTTTTGTTTTTTTCTTTTTTGTTTTTTAATTGAAGTAATTATGTGAGGCCATTAAAAAAACAGTGAGAATTTAACTTGGAGAACGCGCGCCTAAAGAAGTAAAAATTGATACATCTGTTGAAAGTAAGAAAAAACAGAAGTAACATGATGGTGACTAAAGGGGATATAATCTATTACGCTATGAAGCAAATAATGCCGAACAAAAAAGTGTAGGTTTTATTACAGATTGGAAAGATAACTTAGAATTTTAGGACGTTTCTGATAAATGTAGCGTAGAAAAATTTTGTATAAAGAAGGAAATAATCAATCTTTAAATAAAAATGACTATATACTAACCGCGGTAAGGCAGGATAAAATTGTAGGCTTTAATGTAAGACAAAATTTCAAATTTCAAATTTCACTCGGATCATAAACCAATTTCATTTGCTTTCAAAATGACGTTTCTCAATTGTGGGAAAGTAAAAGGGCAAGAGTACAAACGTAACCGCAACGAGCTCGAATTAAATAAACTAAGAGGTATTAATATTCAAAATGTAAACAATATAAAACTATTATTATATAGGCAGATAATAACTAGCGTAAAAAGGTCACTGAAAGTAAAGGAACGATAGATGAAAAATAAAACGATATAGACGTAAAACAATTAATAATTAATGAGAAAATTAAACAGAGCACTTTATGAAACAGCATTCAATATAAGTTGAGAATATTTAATAAGAAGACGAAAGATTTAGTTAGTTTTCAAAAATACCATAAAAACGATAAAGACACATTTAGAGCATTATGGGATAAATGGATCATCTTTGAAATAACCGTATGGATAACTTGCCACGTTGTATTACACAAAAATATATGATCATTTGGATATATATGTGAGACGAGAAATGTAGAGATCACGCAGTGTATCAGAGATAGAGCATGTAGTGATCAAACTCAAAAGGTAAACACATCACCGGCAGCTGATCAGATAAGAAGTGAATAATTAAAATTTAAAGGGAACTATTTGTTAAAAAACTGTTATCTATATTATTTGTCAGGATGCTGGAGAAACAAAACAATTCATTGGAATTGAAAAAATTACATATAATCTGGTTATACAAAAAAGGAAATAAAAATATGAGTAAAGATCCGTAAGTTTGGGTTCCACGATTTCAAAACATTTTTCGAATGTATGAGGGAGGATCAATAAGTTAAGATTCACGCGTAGTTTCTATCTAAATAAACGTACAACCTCCCGCTCCGGCTTAAACGAATTCGATTTTCATACTCTATCCCCTTGTGAACGAATAAAACCGGTGTCACCTTGTTCGGTTCATTTACAGTGTCTGAAATGGATTGTCGTGTGAATAGGCCATCCAAAACATTGAGTAGCGAAGTGCGGTTTTTGTTGGGCATAAATCATAATCCCACTGAAATACATCGACAAAAATATGTGAAGTGTACGGTGATAAAGCAATCCCGAGACCAACATGGTGTCCAAATGGTGCCCCCTATGTTCGAGGAAGGATGAGATTATGTGGAAAACACACAGATTTGCATAAACGTTAAGCGCGGGTCGAAACTCTCATTCTTTCGGATGATCGTCCATGTGTGCTCGATCATTTAAAAACAGCCCTGGGAGGAGGAGAGCGTTTCGTGAACGACGAAGAAGTGAAGAATTTAGAATGAGGAGACGTAGTATTTAAACCACAGTTCGGAATGAGTAGCTGCAGATAAAAGGGTAATATTGGAAACTGAGAAAACAGAAAGAAACCTACCAGAAGAAAAAGACAATCGAACGAATGAGTCAACTAACTCACTTCCATCAATTCCGGAATGGCCAGGAATCCAAAAGAAATCTGTTTAGAGTAAGTGGGAAAGGAAGAGATCATGAATCAAGAAACGAATAAGAAGAATGATGTAGTCGGTTGAGTGAAAAGGGAGAGAAGATGCCATAGCCTGCAGCGAGCTTTGAGCATTCGACAGGATAAGGAGATTACGAGAGACAGGTGAGGATCTGATAAAAAGTAGGGCACGCAGAATAACAGGAGACTCAGCATAAAAGATTGAGCAAAAAGAGGGAAGTTCAAAGGACTCGATGTAATTTAGAGAAGGGCAGAAAGAAGCTGCGCCGACACCATTGGCTTGGAGCCATCAGTGAAGATTGAAAAATGGTTGGAGAAAAAAGAGCTAAGATTCTGTAGAAATTCTGATCTAACAACATGATAAAGAATAGGTTTGGAAGGAATAGGAGAATAAAAGCTGTTAATAGGTTGAAGAAAAGAGGAAAAATGTAAGCAGAAATATGGGAGTTTATTGGGAGTGTATGTATACGGAGAAAACTGGACAAGACGGCCAGCGATAAGAGATAGAATAGGAGTTTTGTTAGCAGAAGTTTCGTAAGATGAAGGAATAAGAGAGTAAGAGGAGATAGGCAATCGTTTAGTGAGGAAACGATAACCTAAGAAGGAACGTCGAAAAAAAAGAGGAGGAGTGTGAAATTGAGCGTGTAGAGCTGGGATAGGAGTAAACTTTCGGGGTCCAAGGCATAGACGGAGACACGCATTTTGGACCCGACCGAGCTTAGACAACAGGAACTTAGAAGAATTACCATAAATATAGGAACAGTAATCAAGAACAGGGCGAATAAAAGATTTGTAAAACGTAAGCATTCCGAAGCATTTGAATGAATACATGTTAGACGTGCTGCAAAAGTGTTTCAATAATTTACCGTAAAATAATTTCAGATATATATAAAAATGTAGAGACGAGGAAAACCAAAAGGTAATAAACAAAGGATTCTTGACTATCGTTACTATTTGTGTACGCGCAGGAAGAAAGTTTCAAAAAATTAAAATGCTTCAAAAAAGAGTACCGAAATTAACGAAAATTGTCTAAATAATCTACAATTCGCAGACGATGTGGTAATTATAGAGGAAAAAATTTATAGAGATTACAAATCGGGTTAGTAGAGTTAAATGAAGCCAGTAAAGCAATAGGCTCCCGCATGAAAATGAAAAAAAAAACAAAAAAAAAATTATTACGAACGGTATAAAAAATATGAAAGGGAAAATAGATGGGTATGTTATTGAATACCGGAAGAAATAATTTACTTAGATCAAAGAATAGCGACTGAAAAGAGGACTAAATGACAAATACACAGAGAAAGATAACCTTGGCTTTGAAAAAGTATTGGTCGCTAAAAAATTAAATGTTTAATAGCTGCATGTCCCCCCCCCACCTTTGACTTGCGGCTCCAAAACATGGTCTACAACAAAAAGGGAAGAAAGAAAATTTGCATCATCTTTTTTCTTCTTTTGGGTTCGAGACCCGGTTCAGTTCTTGAACACTTTACAATTTTTTTTTTTTTTTTTTTCCCCCTACCCTGGGCGCGCCAGCGGCCTTGACCCAACAACATGAAAAATTAACAGTTATAACTAAATAACCAGGCGGTCAGAAATGGAGAGGACAAAGGACAGTAGCAATGGGATAACTGAAGGCAATGGGAAGGAAAGAATATAGGTAGCGTTAAAGGGAGTAGGAAGACCCAAAACTAGAAGTTGGGTGTAAAGAATAGAGCGTTCGTTAGAGAGTGCTGAACATTCGAATAGGATGTGATTTGAATCACAAATACAAGAAGGCTCAGAAGCGTGAAGAGAGCAGAAAGGAGAAGGGGACAAAGCGAATCGAAAGCGAGAAGAGGGGAGAAGAGAATGATTGATTCTAAGCCTAATTAAGGAAACAACAGTGGAACGACGACAGATAGGAATAGATTGAAACCAAGGCAGGAAACTAGGAACCGGTTGAATAAGACGGTACTGAGAAAAGCGATTTGAGAATATAGATGGATACATGTCAGACCAAAGTCTGGAATGATTAGAGCGTGATAGAGAAAGAATGTCTGAGGAAGGGAAAGAGTCGAGGAAAGGACCAGTGCGGGCGGCTGAGCGAGCTAAAGAGTCAGCTGAGTCATTTCCCTCAATATTGGAATGACTAGGGACCCATAGAAAGTCTATGGAAATGGAGCGGAACGAGAACAAAGAGGAGACAAGAGAACGGATAGAGAGGATGATACCGTCAGAAGTATAAGAAGGAGGAGAGGAGATGGCTTGAAGAACGCCTTTGGAATCAGAGACAATCAGGAATTTCTGAACTCCACTCGTAGAGGATATGAAATGAATTGCACGAAGAATTGAGATCGACTCGGCCGAGAAGATAGAGCAGAAGGAAGGAAGTCTGAAGGACTCAGAGTGTAGGAACGTAGGAGACGTATACGCACCACCCACGCCCCCATCTCTCTTGGAGCCATCCGAGAAGATTAAGGCATGGGAAGGAAAAGAAGAGTTCAGCAGCTGAAAGAATTCGAAGTTGACTACATTGTGAGAGGAACAATTAGCTCGGACTGGAAGAGAGGAGAAATTGATGGGGTGCCATATGCTATTAAAGTCGAAAGAAAAGTAAGGAAGACTGTTATAAGAGGAAACGTAGGGAGAAAAATTGGAAACACGAGCAGCTATATGCGATAAAATCGGAATTCTATGAGGCGCCAAGCGCCAGTGATTTTTGATATAAAGATAGGAAGGGATAATATTGGATGACAAAATGGGGAGGCGTTTTATTAAAAATCGATAACCGAGGAGTGAACGACGAATGGAAAGAGGTTGAGTGGAAGATTCGGATAGAATCGCAGGAATAGGAGAAGATCTTAAAGCACCAATGCATAGGCGAAGGCAGGAATTCTGAATTGCGTCAAGTTTCGAAAGGAGAGACTTGGAGGCACTGCCATAAATGAAGGAACAATAGTCGAGTTTGGACCGAATAATCGATTTATATAGAATTAATAGAATGCACGGGTCTCCACCCCATCTGAGCGGTGATAAAGATTTGAGGAGATTAAGTCTTTTGATCGAGGAATTATAGATATAATTAATATGTTCATGAAATGTAAGGCGACTATTTAAGAAAATACCTAGATAACATATGGAATTAACAGTGGGAATAGGTGTACCAGATACGTTGATGTTTATAAAAGCACGATTAAAGGGGCGGAGAGCAAAAATTATACAGGAAGACTTGGAAGGGGAAAGAGAGAGGTGGAGTGTAGATAGAGCATTGCTAAGATGGGACAATGAATGGTTTAACTCGTTGGTGGCAGAGGACAGATCATCTGAGGTGGAATAAACTAAAATGTCATCAGCAAAAAGGAGAGAGAAAGAGGGAATAGGAAGCAAAGCAATATCGAAAGAGTAAATATTAAAAAGAGTGGGGCTAAGGCAGGATCCCTGGGGAAGCCCACGATAGACGCATCTAGAGGTGGAAAGAGAAGGAGAAGATAGATAAAGAGTTCTATGTTGAAAGAGGTTGAGTATAAGAGAGATAAAAACCGGTGGGAGATTAAGAGAGAGAAGTTTGGAGCCCAGAGAAGGAAGATGCACATTGTCGAATGCAGAGCAGACATCGACAAAAGAAGCGACAGTAAATTTCTTAGAAAGGAATGATTTATAGATATCTGCAAGGAAGGTACTGATACAATCTACCGGGCCAAGCCCGGGGCGAAAACCGAACATATTAGAAGGAACTAGATTATTATGCTCAAGCCACCAAACAAGACGATTGTTTATTAAACCTTCAAAGAGTTTGCGCAGACATGAGGCTAGGGAGATAGGACGGAAGGAACACTGATTTTTTTTCGGAATTGGAATGACGATGAAGTCATTCCAAGACTCAGGAGTACATCCACAGAGTAGGAAAGAGTTGAAGATATTCAGAAGGGAGAGCAGCGAGGAAGGAGAGAGTTTTTTAAGAATAGGGAAAGAAAGACCGTCCAAGCCAGGAGCAGAAGGAGAGGTTTTGTTAAGAACGGATAAGAGTTCCTCATAGCGGAAAGGGGACGATAGGAAATGAGGTTCTGAGGAATTTGGGAGCGAAGGAATGATCGATTCCTCGAAAGTGGGGACATACGGAGGAGCAATAGAGTCCAAGAAAGAGTGAAGTTCAGGCAAAGAAGGATGAGAGAAGTGGGGACGCTCAGAAAGAGGAGATCTGAACGCTTTTGCCATTTTCCATATCTTAGAGAGAGGCGTATCTCTAGAGAAAGATGAACAAAATGATTTCCAAGAGTTCCTCTTGGCAGATTTTGAAACGTACCGAGCCTTTGCGTTGGCTTCTTTGTGAGCTAAAAAGTTGGATATTGAGGAACAAGAACGAAAGGCTTTGAAGGTAGCGGTGCTTCTTTGGAAGGCAACTTTACACTCTTCATTCCACCAAAGAGAGGAGGCACAAGAGGAAGAACGACCGCGCGAAAAGGAAGAAGGAGGGGAGGAAGCGGAAAGAGCAGAATATAGAGATTGAATGAAGAAGTTGTACTGGGATGACGGGTCGGGAAAATCCAGAATAAGGGGGAGTGAGGAATCCACCAAAGATCGGAATTTAGTCCAATCTGTTTTGGAGAGAAGCCAGTGAGGAGCGTGCAAGGGCCTGAAAGGTTTAGAAGGAAGAGCGTTGTTGAGAGCTAGGAGAATGGGGAGATGATCACTACCAAAAGTGCCGTCGAGAGTTCTCCAGGAGCTTACAAGACCAAGATTCGGAGATGAAAATGAGAGGTCGATTGCACTAGAAGAAGATGGATGTTTGAAGAAAGTAGGAGAACGATCGTTGTGGAGAAAAAGATTATGGTTTAGGATGAGATTTTCCAGAGTCACACCGTTAGGATTGCGCCCTGTGCAGCCCCACATAGGAGAGTGCGCATTCCAGTATCCACCAATAATAAATGGATCAGATAGGGATGAAAGGAATGAAGACAAAGGAAGACTAGAGACGCTGGAGTTGGGAGGGATGTACACGCAAGCAATATGTAAAGGATTCGGGAGAAGATTTTCAAGTGAAATGTGGATCATGTTAGGGTGGTTGGGAAGGGGCGGAGGAAGAAATGGGATATTGTGGGTGTGATAGGATAGATCGTGTCTAATTAAAATCGCAACGCCACCATACCCATCCATACGGTCAGATCGAACTAGAGAATAACCTTTGAAATCAAGAGATGAGGAGGATTTAAGCCAAGTTTCAGATAACAGCGCTACATGGATATTGTAGAAGTCTAATAGACATTCTACACTTAGTTTATTAGCTCGTAAGCTGCGGCAATTCCATTGAAGGATGTTTAAGGCGTAAGACCGCGACATTCTAGTTAAAAGGAGAAGAGGAATTGAAAGAATGAGAAAAAGTAGCGGGAGAAGATAGAGCTGAAATTGAAGTAAAAGAAAGGAGGGCAAGGGTAGTAGGAAGGGTATAATAAATGAGAGGAGATTGCTTGTAGACGATCTTCCAACTTAAAGGAGAAGTTGACAATGGAAAAAAGAGTAGAAGAGAGAAGACGTGTCCGAAATTGGATACAGGCAAAATTGAAGATACCTCACCATTAGCGGTACCGTCAGTAATTAAAAATAAACCGGAGAAATACCTGCACGAACTGGGTTGATGCCCAGTTTGTAGGCTTCCTTCCGACATAGTGTTGAAAAAGAGACGAGAGAAATACCTGCACGAACTGGGTTGATGACCAGTTTGTAGGCTTCCTTCCGACATATTGTTAAACCAGAGACGGGAGAAATACCTGCACGAACTGGGTTGACGACCAGTTTGTAGGCTTCCTTCCATAATGATATAGCTATGTAGCATGAAGGAAAAATGGAATAAAATTCGAACTAAGGAAAGTTTTGAGTTGATGATTCCTGAGCGAACAGTTATCCTTGGCGAAACGGACGCAAAAGAAAAAAGGAGAAATAAGAGTAACAAGTATAGAATGGGGTGCTGGAAGATGGTGAAAAAGGAGAAAGAAAGAACAAAGGATGAAAGAGGTGGTCTAGTTGAAATGAACGTGATTGGATAGGAAGGCTGAAAGATTATCAAGGAATGAGGAGGAGGAGGATATGTTAAAGGAGGCAAGGAGTTCCATGATAGCTGCGGAAATATGGGAGACAACAAAGGAAGAATCGTTTAGAGAGGAATTAGGAGAAAGAATAGGAGGAACTAGTAAGGGACTGGAAGATATGGGGGGGTTGGATTGGGGGGAGTCGTTGCGATTCAGTGCACAACCATTTAGTGGTAAATGAGAGTAAAGGGATGGAACGAAAGGAAATTGAGGAGAAGGCTTTGAGTAGGATTTGGGTTTGGAAGTTTTGTGGAAAGTGGGGGATTTGGGACGTGGAAGAGAGGGGAATTTAGAAGTTTTTGGGGAGACGTTTAGAGAGGAAATAGGGGCTGCGGCGCGATTAGCATAGGAGAAGGCTGGAGAGGCGGAACTGGAGGATTTAATTTTAACGGCTTCGTGAAAGGAGATGTTCTCGAAAGCCATGATTCTTTTTATGTCCTTCTGCCGCTGCCATTCGGGACAGGCTCGATCGGAAGCGCTGTGACTACCTTTGCAGTTGCGACAAAAAGGAGGCTTCTGGAGATTTGTACAATCAGAGAAAGAATGTTTAGAGGAACAATGGGAACATGAGGGAAGAGAGCTGCGGCAATGGCGTGCAATATGCCCGAAAAGGAAACAATTAGAGCACTGAGTGGGAGAACGGATACTTGGGGACACTGTAAAACAAAGTTTGTAAATGGATACAAACTCAGGGAGAGAGGATTTGGCAAATTTTAATTCGACACTTCTGGTGGGAACTTTGGTTCCATCGGAAGAGCGAAGGATGCGACGAATAGATACTATAGGGATAGACGTAACAAGCCCTTCTTTAATTTCCTCAACAGAGAAAGAAGGATGAACTCCAGAAATAACACCAATTCTGTATAGAGTATTGTGGGGAATGAAAGCTTTCAGGTCGTTAGAATTGAAGAAGGAGCGATTGTTTAGAAAGTCGTTGGCGGTGGAAATGGAGGGGAAGATAACAGAGATACGCCCTCTACCCTGAGGGGTAATGTCGGAGAAGGAGGTGGAAATTTTGCTGATGAGCCTGGCCAGCGCAAGCGGGTGGAAATTTCCAATGTTTTTATTGTCAGAGGTGTTCTCAACGAAAACTTTGAATGGTCCTGGGTATTTGGACGGAAAAGTGTTTTCAAAAGTATCGTGAATATGATCGGAGTTAATAGTGTTGCTGTTATTATTAGTGTTACTGTTATTATCGTTATTGTTACTACTATTATAACTGATGTTATTATTAATATTATTATTATCATTATTGTTATTGTTATTGTCATTACTATTATTATTATTAATATTAATATTATTATTATTATTATTATTATTATTAATATTATTATTATTATTATTGTTTTTACTATACGCGTCGTATAAAGCGACCTCTACAATTATGCACGTCACGCAAGAATATAATCGGAAGAGGGGCAACAATAAACCAAAAAAAAAAATTAAAATTAATACTAATCACAGTTATCCATTATCATGTTCTTTACCAAAACTTTTTATTACCTTTAAATTTTTATTAGCCTTTGTTAATATCACGTTTTTATATTTGTATGCTGCTTTCTTTCCACTTTAACTTAAACCTCTCATAGCCGAAATTTCTCAAATACTGCGATCCAAGTACTCGTTAACATTTGTATACAGTTTTGTTATCAAGTTGTTTCGATAATTATTGATTTAATTTTATTACAAGTTAACAATGGAAACTTACTTCGAATGATGCAGTCAAATTTAGCCATCCACGACGTTAAAACGGTATCTTTGCTGAGACCATCAATTTCTGGCAACGACCTGTATAAAAAATAAAGTATATCATAATTGCGAGTAATTTAAAAAAAAAAGTGAGAATTAAATAATAACGTTTCAACTATCGATTACGCAATGAATTAAAGTTTCTCAGTAGGGGAGATGATACAACATAATCCATAAAAAAATTATTATCACTATTAGAATTAAACCTAATTTTAATAAGCATTAAATAAAATTACCCACTTTCATAAATCAACCATAATATAAATAAATATATATATATATATATATATATATATATATATATATATACACATACAATACTTAAATTGATGCGCTTCGAAGTCACAACTTCTTGACTTACGCATCGGTTTATTTATATATTATGATTATTTTATAAAAATGGGTGATTCCGTTTTAAAAAAATTATTTAATAAATATTCTGAGAAGAAATATATTTAATTTGATTGTTATAATTATCATATTAGCAATGTGTGTCGTCCTCTTTCTATTTTTAATATTGAAAATTTGATAAAATCAGTTTAGTTTGTAAAATTTTCATTCGTTCTTTTTTTTCTTTTTTTTTTTCATATTAAAATATTAATTGTCATGGTAGTCCATTTGTTAGAAGTATCGAACTACCCCTTAACCGTTCGAGCGATTAAAATTATACACCACGCGAGTTAATTTCTTTGCCTTCATTACAACATATTCGCGAGATAGGAAAGTTTTTTTGGAGATTCCTGGTAATGTAAATTGTAGCACTAGCCGACTACTATTGGACAAACTAACTAACCATCATGTGTATATTTTTTTCTGTGACCGACCTGTATTCAAAGTGACATACTTGCACGCTGAATCTGATGATAACTTTAGCTACAATCCCGACCAATTCTAATAAATTCGTATTAATAATTGTTATATTGTCTAATAAATTCGAATTTGAATATGAACTCGAATTTAAATTCGAATCGATCAATCTAACGGAAAAATTTTTTAAACTTCCGTTCTAAAAATGTTTATCCTAAGAAGTAATTTAAAAACGTGAAATTAATATTTTAACAGAAAAAATTCGATATTTTATAGGAATATTAGCGAAATTAATTGCACTGTACATACCGGTAAAAGAACCACAAACAGCGATAAAACATGTTACAGACACATACGCAAACTGGGGATCCTACAAGATTCGTCGTATAGTTTTATCCTAATTCTTACGGGAGAGTCGCTTTTAATTAACAATGCTACTCTTTTTTTAAATTATCGTTCGCCTAGAAATTTATAATTGTCATATTCCTGTTTCAATTTACGTTGTACATAAGACTGTTATATCCGTCGTATAGAGTTAGTTAGGCAGTAGTGTTTCGTTCGGGATAGGATCCCTGGTTCGAATCCCGTTGCTGCCTATAGAACATATCAAAAAAAATTCCTCTCGCATGTTGGGTTACCGTCCATGGTTGCAAGCTCTCCTTCCGCCTCGCCATCAAGCTGAGGAATTTAGCTAACCAGGCAGCTATCGGTTTCGCCGAACCGTTCCTGTGTTTAAGCGAAAGGGTGAAATGGTGGGCTCTGGCTTCGTTACTTTTCATGGGGTTGCGACAGCGAGTGCTGACGTATGTGAGTCGACGTGAACACAGGCGTATTCATATACGCTCGTGACAAGTTAGTAGAGCAGTGCATTTCAGGCATGGGGCTATTATCACAGTTCTTCTTCAACACCGTAAGAGCCAAGTCGGTGTTGATTTTGTTGCTCGTTATATTTGTCGATTTGACCACTTTTTTCGGCTGTTGAAATTCTCGTCATACTATTCAGTAGTGTATTTATAAAATTTTCAAATCACCAAGCTGCGGTTAAAATGTTTATCAGCTTCTTTTATTATTGAGGTGAAAAAAAACAACAAACAAAACAACGATTGTTAAAAATTCGATGAGAGTAGTGTTATTAACCCTTGTGTTCGCACCCGCCGGGTGCCCACCACGGTGCATTTTTTAATGTAACTTGGTCAAAAGTAGGAATTTCGGAAAAAACCTCCCGATCGTCGTTATTTAACTCAATTGTAAGCAGGTAATTTGTTTGGAATAAAAAATAACGAAAATTACTAAGAAAAAATCGAGTGTAAATTATAGATACATCACGGACGCATCCGGGTAGCCGGGTACACACCTCAAAAAAAAAAAAACAAAAAAAAACTTTTTGACTGGATTATTGATTTGGGATAGTTTTATTTAATTTTTATACATCGCATATGTTTTGGGATGATACAGAATACAAAAAAAAGAAAAGTGTGCAAAATTAATTAGCCTCTGTATTCGTGACATTTCACGAAGGTTGTAGCATGTTCATCGCAGACAGATTTGTTGCAATCGCAGCATGTCTTTCGTGTCTTTCTCCTTTTCATTATTGCTGTTTTGTAGCAAATATGACAGGAACCAGTGACTTTGACCCTGCCTGACTTATCTCGTTCATTGGCAGGACCTGGAGCGATTTCAACGGGGTTTAATGCCTACCCGATCACACTTTCAAGGGCGATTTTTGTGCTGTAATTTCGCATTATTTGAACGTTTTGCGACCGATTTTTAATTTCTGGGTTTGCGACTTCTTCACTCAATTGGCGCATGAATATTCGCCATTAGTTAATTCTTCTCGGAAGCATCTTGTTGTTTTCGTAATAAATCAAATAGGACGCGAGTGAACTAATATGCAGCATGTTGAAAAACATCGCTACCGGCCATCACAGGGCACGGCATTGTGTAGTGTATCGAGATTTGATCCATGGTATCAACGCCAGCTTTATACTGTAGTATGTTAGAATGTGAGGTTTTTTATTGTCATCATTTACAGCAGTGTCGGAATGCATAGTCGACAATATAATTACAGAGCTTTATTTTTCTTTGGCACCTATGAGCACATTGTTACCCTCTCATTGAAATCAAATTCGGTAGATTATATTTCTCTCGACTTATGTGGAGCCATCATACTTAGGGTTTATTCGGTCTCAAAGTACCAACGATAGTTGAATTCCGTGAAAGAATGCGTTTGGCAAGGGATAACGTTGTAAAAAAATTATTCATCGTATTATTTCTACCACTGCCTCGGTACGTAGCTGCAAGCTCTTTTACGACTCGTTCTCCTTGATTTTTTTCTCGACCACATCACCTGATTTACTAATGTAAATGATACTGCGCAATGGATAAGCATTTTCAGCATTGCAAATCCTCCAAATCTTAATGTCATATTTAGCCGACTTTGTGCTGCGTAAATTTTGTGCGACCACGAAAAGAATAAAATTGTTCATCTATTATTACGTACAGCTGAGATCAATTTGCGTTCGGCATTGTCCAAAGATCACGGATTGGAGTGGCTTTGTCTTCTTTGATGATACGTTGCTGGCGTGTATTGGCATCGTCGAATTCCAATAAAACGCATAATGTTCCGAAACCTGTTAAGTGTTCTATCGTCGCTCTATAGAGGGAATATGAATTTCCGCGCCACGTAGTATCTCACTTGTATGATCGGTATTTGCATTATTCGCGACAGAGCAAATCAAAACAGCTACGAACGAGTACATTTCTTGCACAGTAACGGGCTTCCATTTTCTTTGTGAATTTGGATTCGCCGCATTAGACTGAAATTATTCGTATGACGAATTATAATATCTATCATATCGACTGTAAATATCTTCTTGGAAGTGTCGTTTATTGAAAGAGTCTCTGTGCTTCGGCGAGCACCACTTCGCTGACGCACTATATTGCGACGTGCAGTTTTTGATGTTGAGGCGGCGATTTATTCCGTACAGTTTTGTCTTTGGCTATTCGAGCGTTTTCTAAGCTACCTGCTCGTGCTGCAGTTGCCGCTTGAACCTCACTTTCTGCCTCACTTCACTGCTTTCAGTTTCTCCCTCATGGTCAGTAGAATATCAGTTTTTATCAATAGTGACGTCTATTTATAGAAATAAACGTTTAGAAAGCTATTTCAGGATCGTAATATTTCGAAAAACGGAGAAAAATAAGACGTGGGTACCCGGGTACTCGGGTGCGTAACAATGTAGGTAAAGCTGGGTGCGAACACAAGTGTTAATAATACGAAAACGCAAAAACCAGCGCCAAAAGTGACGTTTAAGATTATTTACCGATCATATTGTAATCTCTGTTTGACTAGGGAACCAAAAAGAATTTACATGAAAGATAAGTAGATTACTGTGTTAAATCCGGCAGCTAATGTTTACTAGTAAATTAGTTTAAATCCGCGAGGGTTTACTTTTTATTTAATTTAAATCTACACAATATCGTAGCATTTTTACCACACATAGCACTCGCGAATTTTAAAACAGATCTTATCCGACGCGACATTATTTAACAAAACAATAAATTTTGCGCGTATTATTTACCGATTTATTAAATAAAACTGTATAAATAAATCGCCGGGTGAACTAAACAAAAAAAAAAAAAACAAAGTAAATTTTATTGTTATTCCAATTTTAATAATTACACTGTAGTAGTTCAAACCTAACCAGCGAACACTGTGTAAAACAGAATGCGTAACGGGAATACAGTTTTTTAAACAGTGATTTAAGGTAGAAGTGTACGAATAGGTTGCGCTAACGCGCTATGTAGCGTACGGCACCTGAAGAAGAAGAAAGACAGCACGGAAACATTAACACAGGGTTCAGTTATTAGAGCCACCCCCCAGGACATAGCTGTCGTCCCTCTTGATAATATAATTCCAGTCTTAGGTTAGATTCCATGTTCAAATATTATTCTTGGGGTAATTTTTGAAATTCCTATACTTAGGCTTCGAATTTTAAAATCACTGTAGCATGAACGACGTGTGCGCGGGAACACTGTGTGCACTTTCACAACGGCAAACGTTATGTTGGATATATGCGCGGGAACGGTGCGAGTGCTTTCGCATTTGCCTGTGCGATCAGGGAATCCGGAAAATAACAAAAAAAATTATACTTAGGCTAATTTTTATGTTACTTATACTTAGGTTTTGAAATATTAAAAAAAGTGTGTTATCAGGAACGGACGACGCGTGCACTTTCACAACGGCTAACGTTATGTTAGATATATGCTCGGGATCGGGGCGTGCGCTTTTTCAGATATCAGTACGATCGGGGAATCGGGAAAATAAAAAGAAAAAAATACTTACGCTAATTTTGTATTATGTATACTTAGACTTCGAAATTTGAAACATTAAAAAATCGCGGTAGCGGGAATGATCGGCGCGTGCGCTTTCGCGGCGGCTAACGCTATGTTGAATATATGCGCGGGATCGAAATATACGTGTGTGAGGTGTGAACGGAGGCGTTGGGTTAAATTCGGACTTTAAATACCACACTCGGCTTACATTTTGGAATTTTCATACTTAGGTCCGGAATTTTGAAAAAATCGCGGTAACGCGGTGGGCGGGAGGGGCGAGCAGGGCTTGATATAGTTTTCAGCTTTAAATAACGCTCAGAATTTCTAAAAAATTGCGCTGACGCGAATGATCAACGCGTGCGCGGGAACAGCGTGTGCGCTTTCACGTTGATTAACGCTATTCTAGATATATGCGTGTGCGGAAAAGTAAAAAAAAAAAGTATACTTAGACCAATTTTTGAAATTTTCGAATACTTAGGCTTTAAATTTTGAAAAATCGTGGTAGCGACGGTCGTGAGGAGCGACGAGCTGGGGCTTGGATTAGCTTACTAATAACTCATCGTTTAAATTGATTGCGTAGATAATAATTCGATAATTAATTGGATCGAGTAATTAATAATTCGATCAATCAATGGATCGCGGTTCCGCGGTCCGCGACCCTCCGCGAAACGGGTCTAGAAGGCCTTGATTAGCGGTGACGGCATCCTTCGCGTGCCAGAATGAAGATCTAACTATTATGATGATCGAAAAAATAAATATAAAAAACATGAAACACCGACTAGTTCCGAATTATATATCGTTCATGATCACAGTGCGTATAATATTTTTTATTTTTTATATTTGTTTTTTCGATCATTTTAATATATTGTATGTTTTTATACCTATGTTATTAATTGAGTGAATATAATATTATACGTCTGTTAAAATACTTACGACCGGAATTATATAATTGCTATTAGTCACGTGAAAGGCAATGGCAAATCATGAACACTATGCCTACGTTTGTACGGATAGAACGTACAAGTGGGTAGTCGCCTATGCTCAGAAGCGGAGTATGGCGCTACAAAGAAGAAGATTTACACCTAATCTTCAATATTCATTCCATTACCCCTTCAAAGTAGTCTGCCTTTAATATTATGCACTTACGTCGCATGTTTGGTTTCCGGTTTAAGAAACACACGGTTGGAACGCTTTTTCGTAAGTGTATGGTCTAAAGCTCGCTTTGCGATTTCGCTCTTATCTCGCATTATCGTTGAAAAACAAATCCTTTGTGTGTCTTTAAGAAAGTTTTTGAGAAATAGGAATAAGTTGCAGGGTGCCATGTCTGGAGAGTAGGGTGTTTGCGGAATTATAGCTATTTCATGTCCACGAACTGTGTTGGATAAGAACATTTGCGCGCCAGTGCATTGTTGTGGTGCAAAATACTATAAGGCAAGTTGTGTTTCCCCAAAGTTCGGGTAGTTTTTTCTAGATTGCCTCACACTCAAATTGCATAAAACTTGTAAGCAGTACTCTCCTTATTTATACGACCCGTCGATAAAAATTTGTAATGAACTACTCCATTCCAGATGCAGCGCGCACAATTACAAAATTCTCATGTGTAACTTTTTACTCGTACACACTGATCTTACATGCAAAGAGAACTATTATTTCGGAAAAATTCCTCTATATAGTTTGAAATCCGAGTCTTCAACAATATTGAAAAATATTTTAAAAATAATCAAATCCTATTCCCGAACAAACGACATTTCTTAGGATATAAAGCTGCGTAGGAATTTATACTGATGAGAGAATGCAAAATGCCAGGAAAATGTGAGTATCCATATGCACGAAGGAAATTCTTCACCTAAACTTAATAGTAACTCGTTGGAAATTATTTTAAATTTATTATAATAAAATAGAATCATTTATTATAAAACTTGAATTGTAACAAAATTAAAAATATTAATATTGCGATATGTTTCCATTATGTTCATAAATGAATTACAAAAATATTAATTGCGATATGTTTCCATTATGTTCACAAATGGTTAAGGACAAAATGAGGTAGGTAACTTTCGTGATAATTTGAAATTTCAGATATAAGCTAAGTCGTACAGAATTATAGACATTAAAATGAACGGAAAAGATTATTTAATACTTCCTAATTGTAGAATAGATGTTAGTTTTTGGAAAATATGACGCCGATTATAAATTTTCTTCGATAGCGTCACTCGCATAATTTTTAAATACGTTTCAGAAGAAGACAAATTAATCGAATTATCGACGGATAAAAGTTTGAAAATAAAGTGTTTGAGGAGAATCGGAAGAATTTTTCTAAATTCAGGATGAATATTCGCAGCCTCGAGTGAAAAAAGACCATAAAATTGCTACTTCCATTTGCAACTGCCTAATTGGCTGAAAGTGAATTTTCAAAAATTATTGTTACAAAAAATAAGTTTAGAATTCGATATTGGTTCAACAGTAAGATAAGCTTTAACGAACTCCATTGAAGCAAGAATTGATAAATTAATTGAAAAAACAAGCAACAATAATGAGGATTAAAAAAGTGCTTCGTTAATCAAACTTTTTTTTTTCCAAAATGAAAAATAAAACCTTTCTGGATACATATTGGCGAAAAAAATTTCAAAAAAATTCAGAATGGCTCAACGATAACGAAGAATTTTTCGGACGATATTGTTATTCGAATATCGCGAACGCGTTAACAATGCTAGCGGCCTTTAATACGAGTAGCGCGAGTCTTTTCTATTATTCAGTCATAATCACCACTTTGAATCTTGAAATTAACATACAATTAAATTGGATCAATATTTCGATTTGTTTCTAGCGTTAACACGAGCTAGTTATTTTTAATTTCGATATTTAATTCCTATATTCATTTTTTTTTTTTTAAATAAATAAATAAGTTGCGAGTCTCACACATGGTTAATTTTGCCCGTTGCGCGAGCGTCCGGCACTCTTATTATCGTTTATTCAAATTGAACAAACTTATTCATGTTTATTATATAAATCTGAATAGTAATAAACCTAAATTAATATCTGTCTTAGTAATTATATATATATATATATATATATAAAACATGCGCATACTACATGCACTCACTATAGTTACGCATCTATACGCCAATGCATAAAGGTATAGCTTATATATTAAAATTCGCATACATGATCTTCTCCAAGAGGTATAAGCAGGAAAGTAACGAAAAAGGAAGGTCGCAAAAAAAACAAAGAAGCAAATATATAATAACCAAAGAGATGCATAACCGACAATGAGCAACATAAAATGGAAAAACTCGAGACATAGCTTGGTTTTTAATCTTTGCGCCATTCTTTCAGGCACTACATCCTTTTTCCACACACCAGTACTATCTTCGTTTTTCGTTTAAAATATGATTGGCGATATTACTTATTAATTTAATTAAAACTGAATTATCTGTTTCTGATGGTGAACCATGTAAACGTGTATGGAATACGTTAAATAAGTGTGTTAATGTTGACGTGGCGGTTACCAAAAAAAAAAAAAAAAAAAAAAAATGTGATTTCGATGGATTATTTATGTTATTAATTTGTAGGTTTACCCCTCTAGGATAATATTACTTTGTTTTCTTATTATTCGAGTTTTTTTAGCTAGACGGTAACTTTATATTATTGCGATTAAATTCAAGTAATCTATAATGAGAGACATTTCACATTGTTTTCCTTCAATGCATAATTGAACACTAAAGTCGATTTACTTCCAGTAGGGTAGTATACGTTTCAAACACACCTTTTTTACGAATTATATCTATTTTATTGATTTCCGTTTTCTTAGCCTTTCCCCACATTTGTATTCTATATATAGAATTCTAGACACTATTATTGCATTATAGTATATAACATATATATATATAGTGTTCCATACGATAGTACCTGCTTTAATCTATGTAAAGCTGGAATTGATTTATTTTCGAATTTTAATTTTATCCAGTTCAAGGATTTATATGTGTATTCCTGGATACTTAAAATCTTGCACGTTCTCTAAAGGTGGGCATAAACATGAAATAGTGTTATTAGTTTCATGGAGTTCATGTAATCATTCGTTATTATCGCGAGTCTACTTTTATTTTTACACATAATCTCCTATCGTGTGCCCATTTACCAAAATATCAGTGGAGAAACAAAAAGAATGCGTGTTAAATTGTTTTATTTTCATTTTTAAGTTGTTTTATTTACATTTTAAATATTTTACCGTTATTATATAATGGCTACTATAACTAACTCAAATTGATACGCTTACTTTGATACTTATTACAAAAATTAGTAATGAAGTTTATGTAACAGGCTGATTTTTTACACTTCCCCAATTTAAATAGTTTTGATTTATAAAAATTATTTGACGTCTAATATTTCCATTTGTAACGATACGCGCCAACTTCATGGGCGTCAGGGAGGGGCTGGAGCTTTGAAACTTTTTAATCAACTGGCCATAATGAGTATATTCGTAGGCGCGTAATCATGGACAATTTGGAAGACTTTTATAATTTTATTATAAAAATTTGCCAGAAACCCACGAAGAAAATAATGTTTTAATTAAGATGTTATTCTTGTTTATTAAATAAAATATTATTAAGTTCTTACAAATTATACATATTTTATTCGTTTCCTATAACTCATATCCTCTTTTTATCATGTTGCCGGTCCCCCGGCTCATCGGCTGGCGACGTCTCTAGTCAACTTCAAGGGGTTAATTAAGTCCTTCCAAAAGTTTTACCGAAAAGATTCCCAACGAACTGAAATGCATAATAAACACTTTTTTTTTGAGCGTCAGCAATAAAAATATAAACGTTGCTCGCCATGAAAATAGAATGCTGTTATAGAAAAAGTATTTTAATCGAAAAATTACGGGTAAATGCAACAAAAAAAAAATGACGTTATTTTTGTTACTATTGATAATGTTTGACCACCCCCTGTCGCAGCCTATTTTATACAAATAAAAAAAAATGTCGTAATGTATTATTCAGTAAAAGTACATTGAAAAAAGCGCATTAATTTTACGGTTTGATTTTTTTTTTTTTTTTTTTTTTTTAATCAAAACTATCATTCGGCTATTTTTACTTTTTTACAATAATATTTCTGGTTGGGTGGTTGCTACGCTGTTAGACTTATTAAATTGTTTCTGAATATTACGCGCCATTTGAATTTGGCGCCGATTCTAATAAGTATTAATGTCGTTTAAGAATTTCATCATACTCTTAAGGATTTTTCAGTGCGCTTTAATTATAATATCGAATAATTGTATTTTACTTTTTGGGGCATTCCTTTTCCCGGGGCATGTGACATATCGATAGAGAGACGTGTTATTTGCCGGGAACGAAACCATCTTACATTTCATAATGAAAACAATTTCGAACACGGTTAAAAATACGCGCATTCCCGTGTATATTTCTCTAGTTTGGAGCATCCGCGAGTTTCTAACTTCAAATTTAGGCCCTGGAGGGAGGCGCCGAAAGCTGGAAATTTAGAAAAACGAAAAAAAAGTTACGACATGCGATATAGCGATAGAAATGTCGTTTTATTTGAAAGGTAACTAAACTATATTTCATTATTCGTTTTTAAAAAAATTTATATTGATACATACACATGTAAGTATATAATAAAGCAGGTGTTAATAAAAATAGTCGATCAGTAATTATTATTGTTTTGTTTTTTTGTTTTTTTTTTTTTTTTGCAGAAGAGAAAATCAAAATAAGACGGCAGCCTGGAGCCCAAGTAATTCGAAATGAGATTAAAATAAATACAAAAATAAACTATTTCATGTGTATCTTACTGGGATCATTTTTTTTTTTTTTTTTTAAACGGAACGATTTGTCAAGAATACGATGATTCGAAGTATGTCTAGTAACATCTAAGGATCCATAGATAAAAATGTTAGAAGACAAGCACGAATGCAAATGAAAATTACCAGAGATGGATGGGGAAGAAGGTTATGTGATAACTGGGGCTGCTGTTGAAAAAAAAGAAACCTGTTTTACTCCATCGCTCGATATTCCTTTAACGACTTTTCGTTATAAATTATAAATAGACAGACTTCCGATGACATATTTATCTATTACAGCTACTCTCATTTAGACACCAAAAAGCAAATATAGCGTAAAGTTGATTCCCACCAATTCGAATTAACTAGAACACGAAATTAGTGTATAATACGGAATAAGTTTGAAAGTAGTAAACATAATTTAATACAAAAAAATCAATTTCGGACAAATTTTTTAATTTCAATTTAATTAATATTTGATTTCTCTTCTAATGGTAATGAGAATAATAACATTACGACCTGTTAGTGTTGTTTTATATGAAACGTTCCATTATTGTTACTATAAAGTGTTTATATTTTCGTATCTTCGCTGAAAACGCTACGGGTTGTACATAAAAATTATTGCTATTAAGAAATTATCAAAACACTTGAAAATAAAGAAGGAAAGAAAGAATAATAAATGTATTAAAAGAAGAATTTAATAAGCTAAAGAAAGAAAAATAAAATAAAAAAAGAACTATAAACAGACTAATGCGTAGATATTTAAAGAGAGAATAATTAGAAATCTTTAACGAATTAATTCTGACGTACTATATATCATTTACAGCACTTTAAACGGTATAAGAAACCTATTTAAATTATGAAAATGTAATAAACAGTGGCTAGTTTTTTATGGCAAAATGAATATGAATTGATGATCTGAAACTGGTCGCTTTTATCATAATATGATCATAATTTAAACAGATATTTCTTCGGGTTAATATGTTTAATATTTCGTTTAATAAATCATTTAGAATAGTATGGAAAATGGTATCATTAGTTTAAGAATTTCCTTAATTTTTAACGAAACTCTCAAAGGTAGAAGCAGAACCGAACGCAGCAGAGATATGTAACGAATGAAAGCCTATTTACGCTCAGTAGTGAACTGGAAGGTCACAGAAAAGTCTGAGGCCAATAGCTGCGTTTGCATATTTTGCACCTATCGACCGATACGCCGAGAACGCTGCAAATTTATTTAAATTTTATTTATTTATTTTTTACATTTTGTCCCCGAAGAGTACAGAATATTTACTAATATTGTAGAATGAATAAAGAGCGCGACCGACCGCGTTTAACCATTTCCCTTCCACACGACGACATAGTTTTTTCTTCATTTCTCGTTCGAAACCGCTTTTTATATAGGAGACTGCATTCATACTCGGTTACAAAATAAAAATTATTTAAAAAATTGTTTATTACACTGAAAAATAAATTTTTTAATAACGATTTGCCTGTGCATTAGAGTATTATTTCACTTTTTTGTTTTTTTTTAAATTTATGTTCTTACGCGTTCCAGGAGAGGAGATGAAAATAATTCGAGAGCAGATATAACAGAAGCCAAAAGAAATCAGAGAATATAAAAATCACTGATAAGGGGCGTACCGAGTTTCAATAGAAAGGAGTGGAAGGACGAGATTGTTCATTAGGAAAGGCCGGACATTGAAATAAAACATGATATCAGTATCACAAGGAAAGTAATTAGAAGGGGGTGAAAAGGACAAAGTGGAATAGATGTAGATGAACGCCGTGAAAATAATGCAGGAAGGAGACTATGGTTAAAACGAAGGCGACAAATAACAAAGATTGTATAGAGTGCTTAAGACTGGGGGAGTAAAATCGAGAGATGGCTTAATAGAGAGGTAAAAGGAGGCAGGATTAGAAAATAAAGAAGACTAAAAGTTGAGGTATTTAACAATAATCTGGACTTGGAAGTGCCCAAAATCTGCCTTTGGAAATGGAAAACGGGTTAAGGAACCCACTACCTCATTGACCTCAATGTCCAAATAACCGGGGGGGAATTCACGGAAAATCGATCTCCATGAGATGAAGAAGGAAAACATCATGGATGAGGGACTGTATGAGAAGTATTACATAATTGGAAGAGGTAGTAGGAGGTTAGATGTGATAGCTTGTAAATTACTTTTATCATCCGAGATTATGAGTACTTTGTGGAAAATTAATTAATGTGGAAACAAAAAGAACATAGAACAGCAATAGACTTCGCACAGAAAATGGAGCAAAAGAAGAGAAGATCGAAAGACCTAGAATATAATTAAAGGCAGGACGAAAAAAAAAAAAAAAAAAGGCAAAACCATTTGACTTTTTGGTATAGAAATAGCGGTATGTGTAGAAAAGAGAGAACTGGAAAATTCAATTCTGGCGACATGTTCAGATACACAGATTCAGAACTGAACTGTAAGGAAAGACGTTTAATAGGATGAAGGAAATTGGAAGAAACTGAAAGAGAAATACAGAAGTTCATCGTTAAATGTCGAAAATTGAAGAAGACGAATAAAATTGGAGTTTTATGAGAGTTAAAATGCCATTTATGAAGTATATGTAAGAAGAGACAAGTGAAGAGAAATAAATAGGCAGGCGCTTAATGAAAAAACGATAATCTGAGTAGGATAAACGGAAAAGAGGAATATGGGATTCTCAGTGAGGATAACCAGAACTGGAGTAGATTTTAAGGCATTAAGACAAAGATGAAGTTAGGTATTTTAAATGCGATTTCTAATTTTGAAAAAAGGGACCTGGGGAGAAATTTCCATAAATAAAGCAACAGTAATCTAGGACAGAGAGCGCGGATAAAGAATTTATAAAATAAGAGTAGGATACAGCGATCGTCTCCTCAATTAGTATGAGAAAGAGTTAATTGAGCTTTTCAAGAGTGGCTAGATGCAAATGATTAATGCGATTGTGAAAAGAGAGACGGCTGTCAAGAAAGATTCCTAAATAGCGAAAAGAGTTTACAAGAGGAATTGGACCACAACGCTATTTAAGGTAAAACTAATCAAGGAAGAATTAAAAGGACGAAGAGTAAATAGGCGAGGATTTAGGGGAACTTTAATATAATGTAAGTTTTCAATCATACACGCAGGCGGTGATTAAGTTTCCGAAAGAAATTTTTTTACGAGCTAGTCTTTATCTTACCGCCGCAATATCAAATAGAATTTCTTTACATAAAAAATTTTTACGCTTAGACGAAAATAATAAAAACCGTTTATGATAAAATAAATTTCAACACTTTTTTAACAATTATATATATATAATTGTTAAAAAAGGGTTGAAATTTATTTTATCATATTTATAATGTTAACAATGTGTATAAACAACAAATACAGTGATAAAAACCGTTTAGCTCTCTATTCGTTCGCTTTCTTCTTCTATTACAAAGAAAATATTTCATATTCCGTTGTCTAATTAATACACGAATTAAAAATATCTAAATTAACAATAACCAATTCATTATTATTATATATATATTTATTTAATGACGCTCGGAAACAAACCGAAAAATATTAATCCAGTTTTTTTTTGTTTTTTTTTTTTGTGAAAGCGTCATCCTGTACCGTTTTTAACTGCTGTGGCTATTACAGTACGAAGATGCGCAGTTTGTTTTTATAGATATCTGATTATTCCGCTAGTTCTGATAAATTGTGTTATGGATAAAATTGCATCGGGGGAATTCTCAAGAATGTTGGTGACTGTTTTGTTATTAATTGAAGAGGGCCGGTGAGGTGATAATGCTGGACAGTCGCATAGTATATGAGGAGTTGAGGGAGCAACATCTTGGCCACAGGAAGGACAATTCATAGGAGAGGGGGTTCTTTGCAAAATAAAATTATGCGACATGGGCGTATGGCCTGTGCGCAAGCGGCTAAGTGCACGGAAATCTCTGCGGGAAATGCTTTTTTCCGGCCACCATGGTTCGGTTGAGGGTTTAATTAACCTCGAGAAAGTCTGACACGAGGACCAATGGGTTTTCCATAAGGACGTGAGATTATTAAAGATTATGTTCGAGAGATAACGTGGAGGTGGGCTGTTACTAGGCGAGGGGCAATATATTTCTGCTCGGGCGGATGTATCGACGCGTTCATTTCCAGGAATCCCTGCATGGCTGGGCGCCCTTAGAAAGGATACGGAGCACTGTCTCTTAATAAGTTCGTATAATACCTGCTGGGTTCGAATTGCTACAGGATGTTCGGTGAGGGGATTAGAAATTGTCAATAAAGCTGCGGATGAATCAGATACCAGCAGGGCTTTCTGTGATGTAGGCTCTGTAGAAAGAAAATATTCCAAACAGAAAAATACTGCGTATATTTCAGCATCCAGTACCGAGCAATTGTCATTCAGTCGAATGCTTCGAATCACGTCGCAGACTTCAAAGGAACAGGCGGTTGGGGATGAAGTAGCCTCTGGGGTAGCCTTGGCAGCATCCGTGTAGAAAAAGAGGTGGTCGGGGTATTTTTGCATTGTTGTTGTTGTCAACTGAACGATATTCGGATGCAGGGGTTTATTATACTTCGTCAGGGAAAAGTTAACATCAATGTTTAAAGGGGCCCACGGCGGAATCATGATGTTAGGAGCTAGGTTAGGGAAAGGGATTACGCTCACGTTGTGTTGCGATAGGAGAGAGGGCCATTAGGGAACTCTGGGGTGTTGGGGAGGTCATTTGTGTCAATAGGACAGGCGCGTTTACTAGAGAAAAGAGCGAGGATCTCACGGTGGTAATAATAGGTTCGGAAATACTTTAGTGGGGGAGTGCCTAACAAGGCACACAAACTTACAGACGGGGAAGTTCTATGTGCGCCAAGTATCGTGCGGAGCGCCGTGTGGTGTATTGAATCAAGGGATTTAAGTAAAGAGGGACTGGCTGACGCATACGCCTGGGACCCGTAGTTTATTCTGGAAATGACTAAGGATTTGTATATGGAGAGGAGAGTTTTCGGAGGTACATTATACTTTGTGTTTGATACATATTTAAGAATAGATAGGAATGTATGACATTTAACTTTAAGATTGGATATGTGGGATCGCCAAGTTAGCTTTTGATCGAACAGTAGTCCAAGGAAAGTAGCAGTAGGGTGGAAATGAAGTGAGGAATTTTCTAGATTGAGGCGGATGCTGGAAGAGTTTTGACGTCCCCTATAGAAATCAACACAGATAGACTTAGATGGAGAAAACAAAAGACCATTATTGTTACACCAGGATTGTAGTTTTGAAATAGTTTTTTGTAGCATTTTTTGAGCATTTGCTGGAAAACTGGAAGACAGGGAAATGTTTAAGTCGTCAAAGTAGAGCCGGGCGTTTACAGGCGGAGCAATACAATCATTTATATCATTGATATAAAAAATAAACAAGGTTGCACTAAGGGCAGATCCTTGTGGTAAGCCATTCTCAGTTTGAATGGTGCTCGATGTTGACGAACCAATCTTAACATGGAACGTTCTGTTTGTTAAAAAATTATTCAGATACTTGGCCATGTTTCCACTTATACCAGCTGTTGTCAGCTTGGATAAGAGGCCGTATCGCCATACTCTGTCGAACGCCTTTTCTATATCGAAAAAGACGGAGTATACAAGTTGGCGTCTGTGAAATGCTGTTAATATTTGCCTTTGTAGGCTCATCAGATGATTAACTGTAGTACGCTTCTTACGCCCTCCGGCTTGTGACGAGGATAGAGGATTATTCTGTTCAAGGAAGAAAAGGAGACGCCGATTAACCATTTTTTCCAGCGTTTTTGAGAGGACACTTATGAGGGATATAGGCCTGTAGTTTTGTGGAAAAAGAGGATCTTTATTTTGCTTCAGAATAGGAATAACAACTGCTAATTTCCATGGCTCAGGGATCGATCCGGAGAACCATATTTGGTTATAGATAATTGTGCGTTATAAGGCAACTATTTTACCTTAAATAAATACATTTTTTTTTTTTGGATTTTATTTATCGATATATTCATTGGTATTATTTACCTACCGTAGCATCATAATTGGTTAGGTAGTGGTGTTTCGGTCAAACCTTGCTGTCGTGCACCGAAAATAAACAAAAACTTCACTTTCACCCCCCCACAAGTGTCTTATTAATTTCTAAACAATGTTTTTTTATTTCCTTATTCAACCTATTATCCCGTTTCATTTTCACTGTCATAATTTTCTTTGAGTATGACGCTACATAATAAATATATTTTGCTTTCTTCGTTTCGTTTACGTTTTTCACTTCTTTTAATTATATCTTCTCACTGATAATCAGGAATGCGCTTTTGACCATATTCTTTTTAAAATGTTTCGCTCTGTCTTTCGAGAACGTTTTTTTTTGAATTTCTCAAATTAGCATTTCTAATCTTTATAGTATCGCCTTTTTTTAATTTCCGCCTTTCTCTATTCTTCACCCTTTTTTCCTTTATTCTATCCATTATGCTCGTATTTGAATCTAAAATACCTATCAGGACGATTAAATGTAGGTGAATACATGCCTGTTTGTTATAAACTGTATAATAAAAACCAACTTCAATAACAAACAAATATATATGGATAAAAATAATTTATAACAATAAATTAAATAAATACCTTAATTAGTAACGTTTTCGGGCATCATCAGCTAAAACTAACTTAATCAAAACTCAAATATTACTTAACAGCCTAGAGATATTACTAACTAACTAAATTGTGTTTATAATCCGACGATGCTTATATTTAACGTACACATCCGGGTTAGTTGCTCGGAATTATAATCGCCTATATTCCTGATAAGCGTTATGGTAGAGGAACAGCCATGAAAACATTTTTTTGCTGTATTAATTATACGGTCTCTTTTACATAAAGCAACTATAACTAATTATGCATATTATCTATTTTAGTCCAGCGGGGAACGTTTAAAATACACCGACAACATCTATTCTGTAGTAATTTAAATGAATTAAAATCGGAGTTTGAACACCAAACTGGAGCTGAATAAGCCAATATTGTGATCTAATAGTGCTTTTATAGATAATAAGCTTGTTTGCGGTGTTTAAGTAAGATCTCCGATTGATATGATAATTGGGTACAAAGCTGCGATGGTTCTATTTGTTTTCGCCTCAGCGTATTTCCTTAAAAGATAATCTTTTATCTAGAATTACACCAAGATATCATGATTAGCCCATTTAATCCTGGTGCCATTAATTATCAATTGCCTTGGACGGATGGGATATCTGCGAGTAGAAAGTATTGCTTCTGTTTTAGTCGGATTAATTTCAGTTTTCCATTTTCCCCAAAAATTTTAAAATCCGAAAATTATGCAGAGTTGGTTTTTATTATTATACGATTTATTTTGTTAGTGAGACCAAAAAAAAAGGAAGAAAAAAAAAGTAATAAAAAAGTCTAATCCGGTAATTTATGATACTTAATAATATAATTTTCGAATTTTTCTTCTCTTGCTGAAGTGTTTTAATCGGGACAACAATTACGCAGGAATATGCACAAACAGATTTTACGTATTTTAACGGGGTCTGAATTCTCACTCGTTGTTATCATTTCAATTAACGTAAGAGAGAATGTGTGTTCTGTTTCGGAGAGTCGAACTACTACGTTTTGTGAGATCTAGCGGCAAATTCAGCTACTTTTTAGAACGTTCTACTTTTCCTGGTAAAGCAGCGATGAGGATTTGCGAGATGAGCGATATTTCATTATCGACCTCGATAAATGGTCGTTTTGCCGGCCAGACGATGGGGCTATCCAATTAAGTCGAATTTATGAGGTCAGCTTTTATCGATTTTAATCTTTTTTAATGGCCGGCTCCTCGGAAGCGACTACGATATTCCTTCGGCGCACGGGGTTCTCTACGGCAGTGTTTGCGTAGAGACGAAGTATCACGAACTTTGCTCTCCAGCTTTATTGCCGGTTCGTTAGCTTGCAAAAACGAATACGAATACTTACGCGCTAGGTCGCTTTCGACGTTAATTTGGCGCAAATGTTTATGGCATTTTTAAACACGGCCGGATGATTTATTTTTATTCTTAGCCGAGATTATGCAGCAACGAAATCGAAATGTCGATCGAGTATCGGACACGAACAACTGGAAAACTAAACGGCATCGCATGAAAAACTACAAGTATATAACCATAACGTTACCTCCTATAATACGACCATTACTACCATTTCTCAAACTAACCATCTTTCCGCTAGCACTACGCGACGTAGCATAAAAAATGAATTGCAAATTTTAGTATAATATTAGACAGTTTAAGGATGTAGCTTATAATTGCGATAGTAGTGTTTTTTATTTTATTTTAATTTATTTTAATTTATTTTATTTTATTTTATTTTAATTTATATTATTTTGTTTTAATTTATTTTATTTTATTTTATTTTAATTTATTTTATTTTAATTTATTTTATTTTATTTTATTTTAATTTATTTTATTTTATTTTAATTTTTTTTGATTTCAAGCAAGTAACACGGAAAGAGTAAAAGGTGACAAAAAAAAAAAAATCAAGAAAACTTTGGCCAAAAGGGGATTAGCAGCAAGCAGCTGCTAGGTGGCGTAGGAAGCAATCAATACCTTTTTTTTTATCGGTTACAACGGGGGCGTACCAGCGTAGAAACTTAACAACTTAAATGACTATTTTTAATTTATCTTAAAATGAACGAAATCCCGGTGAAAAGAAACGGGCAGGGTTATTCTATCAACAATAGAAAATTAGATATAAGGCGCACTAGAGACTATACTGAACACTCGTAACCGCGACCAAAAGCATTTAATATAAAATACCGCACGATTATGGGATTGCTATTTGTCGGGAACAAAACCGTATTTCGTTTCCTTAACGAAACTTTCAAAGTTGGAGAAAAGTTTAAAAGAGCGCGAAAAATGACGTGTTTTCCTTCTTCGAAGGAATGCGACTTCTGTTTATTTTGAACTTAGTATTATGTAAATATGTAAATTATAGTTCCATTTTAACATAACATACGGGGGAATCGTCAGCGCATGAAACACCACGCTTGACTGAACACTTGTTGAAATTGCAGTAATTCCATTTCACGGTTAGAGTCTCTAAATCGATTGGAAAAATTTTTCATGCAATCGTTGAGAACTTCCTAAAATTACAGCATGACACTTAATTCACACCGAGTTCAGATAAAATGTCAAATCTCAATTCAGTTTCTTTATAATTTTTCAATCTAATGCATTTACAATCATATATATCTCTATTGCTGGAAGATATTGAAAGATGCAAAACGATTCAGATACTGAAAGTTCAACCAATGAATTTAAACGATCATTTCTCCTTTGCATACGGTTACACTGATACTCATCGTCATTATTCATCCATGTTTCTGTTAAAATTAAAATGCGGCTTACTTCGGTTACAATTCCTTTGACATCATTGTCATTAACCTCTCTACATGCTCGATGGCTTTCTTTTTTCGATTCTTTATAATACCCTTTTTTTTATGTTTAATTAATTTTTGATATTTCAAGTTCTAATACATTTATTTTTTCCTTTATACAGGGTGCGGCGGAGTAACTTTCTTTTTTTAAAGCGGTTACTTTTTTTATACTAAATTTTGTTAAAGAGAAATAATAAAGCAGAAAATCGAAATAAAACTGCGAGAAGGGAAGAAGCATACATATTGCCCTCCAATTTGGGGGGATCTAGAGTATCCGTTATTTCGATTTTCTGTTATTATTTCTCTTTAACAAAATTTAGTATAAAAAAAAGTAGCCCCTTTAAAAAAAAGAAAGTTACGCTGCCGCACCCTGTATATATTAATATATATCTCAAAGTGTTATAATATGCAGTAACATGCAACATAAATTTTAATTCGATATAAAAAATTCTTAAAAGACACACACGTGTGTGTCTATTAAGAATTTTTAGATGTATTAAGAACTAATTAGTTATTCATAACGTACGCTCGCTCGTTTTGCGTGTTAACTCCCCGTATATTTAATATTTAATTTTATATAAGGCGCGTCTAAAGAAGTTTCACTTCAAAAAGTACGTAAGTATGTATATATTGATAATTTCGGTAACATTTTTAAAATTATATTACAGCCGGCTGCAGCTAGCTCAATATGATGTTGTTGCGTATTTGTGGTTAGGAACTAAATAAATGATTTAAATAAACGATTATTGCCATTATTATTAATTACTATTTCGGTTATTATTTATTATGTTACACTGTTACTATTATCTTATGACTGTAATAATTATTTTTATCATCGTTATCCTTGTGAACGAATTATCGAAAGCATCACAGAGCTCTTTCCGCATCAGGCAAGTCCGATTTCGGGGAGTCGGAATTTGGCGTTAGTTATCAGAAAAAAGATTTTTTCTCCTGTTTCAGTTTCCAGAAAATTCCCCGAGTAACAACGACGTAACACTAAAAAGATGTAACCTTTTTGCCGCAAAAGTTAACAAAAGAACCCCGTATCTGTGTGGTGGGTGTGTGTGTGTGCATGTTCATAGGGAACAGGCTGATATAAACTAGAGCGATTTGTTCGGTCTCAATTCAATTCATTTCTTTCTCACAATGTATAGATACATGTGGACGGAAGTTTTTATGTCAGTACGTTCGACCAGCCTGTAATAAAGACGCGTGATAAAAGTTTATTCGAAATGGCGAAAATCGACATGGATGTCAGACAGTTACAGCAAAATGGCGACCGTTGCTAAAAGAAAAGAAAAAATAAAACAAAACGACATGTGGAATATGCACGGTCAAGATTATGTTGTTTCAGAGATACCATGCCAGCGCAATATTCCAGCACGCTCATAAATTAAATTAACAGTAGGCACCTCCTACTAGCACGGTCAGAAATAGATAATAAATTTTTCGCCCAGAACGAACAACATCACAATATATGAGATTGCGAGAAAACCAGCATGTACGAAAAGTAGTGTACACACTCTAGAAACAAAATCGTTTTCCTGCTTACACGCAACCGCAAATCGCGCGATTAATCTGCCGAACGGAAATAATTATCGGCTATAATCGAAAACGATACTTGGCAAGTTTACGATTAGAGCGACAAACGCGCGTTTAAAAAACAATTTGATTTAAAACGTCATGACAATCCCCCCGACCGTAAAAGTATCCCTAAATGGGTAAAAAACTTCCGAGAATACAGTAGTGTGGTGGCGGTCAACCATCAAGGTCGCCGTCGATCGTCTAGAACCCCGAAAAACATCGACAAAGGGCGCGTAGCATTGTCGCGAAGTCCGCGCAGATCCGTTCGTCGCCAGGCTTCCGCCTTGAAAATTCCCCGTACTTCACTCAGAAGAATAATTCGAAACGACCTCAATATGCACCCATACAAGATACAACTAACCCAAGAAGAATTGATACCAACAGATAAGCCAAGAAGGTTAGAATTTTGTAATAAATTTTTGGATATGCTGGAGGAAGAAGACGTCGATTTGGATTATGTTTTTTTTAGCGACGAGGCGCATTTCGATTTAAATGGTAACGTTAATAAACAAAACATGCGGTATTATGCTACTGAGAACCCTCGAATCGTTCACCCGGTACCCTTGCACTCCCCTCGTATCACGGTATGGTGCGCAGTCAGTGCGAAAGCGATAATCGGTCCCTACTTCTTCGAGGAGGAGGACGGAGCGAATGTTACTGTGAACGGCGACCGCTACATCCAAATGTTACACGAGTTTTTTCTAGCGGAGCTCAGACGGAAGAGGATTGCATTATCTAAAACGTGGTTTCAACAAGACGGGGCCACACCACATATTCGTAACGATGTTTTGCGGTTATTAAGAGAGAAGTTTCAGGACCGCTTGATTTCGCGAAACTGTGAGCTGTTTTGGCCGCCGCGCAGTCCGGATTTAACACCGACAGATTTTTACCTATGGGGGGCTACTTGAAAAGCAAGGTGTACGAGGGTAAACCAGCAACAACCGACGAGATGAAATTGGCCATTCAGAAGGAAATTGCGGCGATTAAAAAACCAACTCTTAAAAAAGTAATGCATAATTTTGAGGAAAGATTGCAACAATGTAAAAATCAAAATGGTGACTATTCATACGGAGTATTGTTCAAAACTAATAGTGTACAATAAATGGCGTTTATTTTGAAGTATTTCAACGTTTGTTTCATTTCCGGAAGTATATTAGTCTTTATTTGACGAGCATTTAAAATTCGGGATGTTCTTTTGGCCCACCCTGTATATATATATATATATATATAAATATACATATATACATGTATATGTAAACTCGGCTTTTCGTGCCTCGCAAGGGCTCTGCTCCTTGAATCCGCCTAACAACATCCCTGCACCCCCAGCTCTATCATTTCTGTACTTTGTATAAAATGAAGAAAATTGACCTCGTTATTCTTAAGCCGACTCCCACTACTTTTTCGGTCACAACTTTGTCTTCTTACATATATACAATATACAATATATATAATGCTTTGGGACAAAAAAAATATTAGAGGTCGGGCTAAAAATGACGTTGTTACTGAATAACATAATTAACCAGGGCGGCAATCTATATTGTCGATCCTTTGTCTTCTTATATATACAATAAATGTAACGTTTTGGGACAGAATGAAACGTTTTAGGACAAAAAAAGTGATGAGGGTCAGCCCAATGATGAGGTCATTTATATGTCATTTTGAATATTTTATACACTGAAAGAATTTTAGTGAAAATTTCGTTTTTTCTTTTTTTCCTCCGATACATTTTATTATATATATATATATATAAAAAAAAAAACGTAATTGTGTTTTTAATTGAAGAAGCTTTAAAATAAAATAATAATCAACCTGCCTTTATATTTGAAAAAAAAACGTTAAGGGTTGCTGCAACTCCGGAGACGTTCAAAAAAATAAACAAACATCGTTATAAAATGCCCCGTTAAATATAAAAATTGACGTGTTTCAGGAATTTTACAAAAAATTATTATTTATCACGTTCCAGAATTTGTTCCAGTTAAACTTTCCACTCTGTACATATATATTAATGGCTAACTCATTTTTACGCCAGCAGTCATTAGGAAAAGTGTTCTGTCACGAAATTTGTCCCAATAAAATGTCACAATTTGATGTAACGAACAAATGTCTTAATCATCAGGATAAGTGTCCTGTTGTAATGTATATGCGTTTTAAAACGTTTTTATAACCACGCTCTGCTACCATTTTATGTGATGTATATGTGCTTTAAATTTTTTTTATTATCACGCTCTGCTACCAAATTAAGTTTTTATAACACATATACATTACATAATTTGACATCCGGCACACATTAGTTGCCGAACGATTAATTAAAAGAATGACTAAACTAACATAAATGAATAAATAAAAGAAATATAATAAAATAAACGATAATGTATTTTTTTATTTTATAAAATTTATGATTACCTCATCATATTAATATATTATGTTTTGCCCTGCCCGCCATTAATTAAATTTTAAATTCCTTCGAAACATCCTAGGTACATCCAACTACACTTTATGTGTTTTAGTTACACATAATTTTCATAACTTCTACAAAAACCAAAATATTATTAAATTTAGCACAATTCATATTTTAACAACTTCTCCGTTCAACGTTTTTCGAAAATTATTTTTTCTCTTAACTTCTATTTCTCCAACCACATTTTCGATCATCATTGTCTCAAAGGAAACAATGATGATCATGTGATTGGCATAGACTAATTATTTATATATATATATATATATATATTTATTTATTTTTTTAAATATATATATATATATATATATATAAATTTATTTATTTTTTTAAATATATATATATATATATATTTATTTATTTATTTTTTACTTTTTAAATATATATATATATATATATATATATATATATATATATATTTATTTATTTTTTACTTTTTAAATATATATATATATATATATTATCAATTTTTATATTTTCATTATAAATTTATTAAAAATTTCTAAAACTCATGTGGCGAGTATCTGTCTCGCTACACTGTCACGAAATTTGTGCCAAAAAAATGTCACAATTTTATGTAACGATAAAATTTTGTCGAACGGCGTAATCAATGAAAAACTTTACTCTTTTAATGATAATTAACACTGCCAAATTCTAGTAAATTTAAAATAAGAGTTATATTATCGTAAATAATACTGAAATTACAATTGCAATTAAATATAAAAAAAAAAAAAAAAATTGAATTTGCAAAAATTATTGCCATATGTATACTTTATTACTGCTTTCGTTTCTTAGATAAATGTTCTTCCGCTTATTTGACTAACAAACGAACTTCATATATGTAGTATTTTTCCTAAAAAAAGCTCCTGCGTTTTGTAACAAATAGATAAACAATAGTCGAAAACAATCTTCGTAAACGTTTTATGTAAGTATTGCGTTCGCCTGTCATTTCGTGAGTTCTGCAACGGTGGTAATCTTAGTTCCACCTTTTTAATTAATTGAAAATTCGAAACCAGTGTTGAATCTGATTTTTCGGTGAACATTTTTTAAATAAAATCTACACGTCTGCAGTGATTTTTATTTATACCAATTCATATCGAAAAATAACGGTATCAGGAATAAAAAGGTATTTCTAGCGGAGAAATAAAAGGAATTTTGTACAAAATTAAAAATAAATTTAGGGCTTCCCGGGAGGGAAAAAAAAAATCGAAGGTTTCACGATTTAAGAAGTCTGTGAACCACCGGTTACCGGGTTAGAAGATATTTTTATTTCCTCTGGTTGGACGAAAAAGCAAATGGAACCAATAAAATTGCTTCTCTGTGAGCACGGAAAAAAAATAATTTTTATGAAGAATACTCTAACAAACTACTTGCTAATCCTATTTTGATTAAAGGATTCTCATTTTTCAAAGCAGATTGGAATGCTTTCCCGTAAAATTTTCGAAAAAGCGAACACATGTACTTTATTTCGGAATATTGTAATTTTCTTACAGATAAGACACCAAAACGGTATTTAGAAAAGTAGTTAGTAAAATTGAAAATCATATCGACACATCTTTTTGCAGTATATAAATTCGGAGTAATAATACATTTCGGAAGCTTGTGCGATTTTCGAAAGAAATTAATATTTTTATCACGTAATGGGGTTCTAACTGCTATTTTTTTTTTTAGAAAACGTTTAATAACAAATGCTTTTAATAAAAAATATTTTGAATTTTTAGCTACAACGGAAACATTTATTGAAATTTGTTCTTTGTAACATCGTAAAGTATTTTTTTAATATTTGTTTTCGTAGTTTTATTAAGCGTTTTCATTTTATTATTATTATTATTTATTTTTTTTTTTTGATGGCAAAAATACGATTTTTCAATTTTCTAAAATGATAACTGAGTAATTTTAGAAACATCGATTATTTCGCTCCTTTCTTCATAATAGGCGAAACTAAATTTTTCTCCGAAGTAACTGTTTTTCCTTCTTCAATGTCCATAATCAGATCATCAGTGGTACTGTTACTCGAAATGTGCACATTTGTTTTATGTTTTATTGCACAAAACTTTCAGTCAAATGGAAGGAAGGCAATAGATATAAAATACTTCTCAATTAAACAAAAGAAAGATCAGAAGATATAAAAAGGCGATTCGTTACGAAAAGTTTATTATAGCAAGAAAGCAAATACCAGTACTATTATGTATACTTTCTTTTTTCCCTCAGAAATGCTAAGCTTTGCTTAGAAGGCGTGTACATAGATTTCTTACTAGAATAATTTTCAAATAAACAATGGAAAGAGAGCGTTTCAAAAAATGAAAAACAAAGAAGAAGATAAAAAAAGGAAAAACAATAAACGTAAATAAAATGAAATTCCAGATGAAATTTTACCACACCGAATCATTAGTTATTCTCTGCCTGTTGATATCTTTTCGCCTTCCAATTATTCCAATCATTTTGTTACTGTGTCTAATGCTGTGAAATTATGCGTCTAGTTATTGCCCACTTCTCCTCCCTTGGTAGATCCAGTTATCCTTTTTATTCAATCTTTAAATTATCTACCAGAAGTAGTTTTCTACGCATATTGATTTCTTGTGGGCCTCTGACCATGCTAAATAAGCTGATCTGTTCATACACCGGGAGGACTATTTATTATCAAATTTCCTAATGTTTTAATTTTTTTTAAATAACTACCATTCTAAATTTTGGCAATATATTAAACCTTCTTTTTTTTTTCTTTCTAATCCCCAATTCCTACCTTTCTAACCATTGAGTGCCCCCCATGATTATTCCAAACTCTGTCCTACTTTTATTTTTTCCATTTGTCGTTTTCAATTTGATCGTAGTTTGTTCTCTTCATCGCTTTTTCGTTTTTCTCCAACATTTTTTTTGCCAATCCCCCACCACTCTGGCGACAGTAGTTTAGCTTGCGGTGCCAATCAAATTTTCTTTGTACGAAACTTTCTCGGCTGAATGACCATTAAAGCTAATGAAACCTGTCTCCCCCTATACCCTATAACGCATCCTTCACCCCGTACAGATTCCATCATTTTCTTTCTTCAAGTTGCAACCACACTTAACGAATCTGGTTTATTTTCTTCCTTCTAGTGCCCCCGTAATTGTAGTTGCTCGGTTTTGATAAGTTCAGAGAAGAAACAAAAAAAAAACAAACTTTTCTTTAATTTTAAAATTTTAGGTAATCCATATTATTCTTTTATTCTGAAATTTTTCGGCTAACGTTTGTGTCTGGTTATATTAAGGGGGACTCCTATTTTTAATGTTTATTTTGATGAACATTCAGTCAGTTTTCCCCCTATGTATTCATCCGCACTCAAAAAAGGAAAACACCACTGACCGATACAATTTTCTAATGAACAAAAAGTGGGAGATCAGTCCACATGGTCCAAAACAGTTGTTTGTTACTATACGCAGTAATGTTAAGACTTATTATTTTCGTCAGTGGTGAGCTTGTAAATGGTGCTATAGCGGTTCCTTATTCGTTTTCTTTATTAAGTTTTAATTTTCTATGATATTTTCATTTTTTTTCTTATTAGAAATTATATTTTTTTTTCAAATTATTTCCGGGTAAATTGATAATGTTTTAAGTTAATCCCGTTTGATACATTAGTGTAAAATATTATCAAAAAAAAAAAAAAATCTATTTTTTTAACGTTCATCTGGATGCCTTCTAGTGAGTACCTGCATTTACCGATAGTCATCGGTGTACTTACATGGTACTACTCCTAACTGGTACACTTTCCAATGAACAAGGTATCATCAAAATCACATGGGCGCAAGTCACACACGAACAAACATAAAAAAAAAACAAAACAAAACAAACGGCAAACATATTACCTTTTCCGTTTTGAAATCAGTAAAAAAGAAATAGGACAGTACTTGGTTAATGTAAAGGTGAGGTCCCAATAGTGCTACCCGGAAACTATATATATATATACAGGGTGTGGCAGCATAACTGCCTTTTTTAAAATGCGCCACTTTTTTTCCACTAAATTTTGTTAAAGAGAAATAATAAAGCAGAAAATCGAAATAAAACTGCGAGAAGGGAAGAAGCATACATATTGCCCTCCAATTTGGGGGGATCTAGAGTATCCGTTATTTCGATTTTCTGTTATTATTTCTCTTTAACAAAATTTAGTATAAAAAAAAGTAGCCCCTTTAAAAAAAAGAAAGTTACGCTGCCGCACCCTGTGTATAAATGTGTATATATATATGTATATATATATTGAGACGGATTCGGCAGTTGTAGCGGTTTTATTACGTTTTATACGGTTTCTGATAATGCTGTCCGAGGTAGAAATTATTATTTCGATTTTAATTCATTCTATATTTTGGGTTTTTCTCGGGCAGCAGAGATGACGGTGAATTGCGATCGGAGAAGTTATTTCGACCGGGAAGCCTGGTTGTCCCGAACGCAGCCATTCTGTCGGATGTGTTGCGGGGGTGAACTGGTTTCGCGGGGGAAGTCGCGGTCGCGTTTACCGTCGAAACGTATAAGTACGGAGCATGTAGCTACGAGAGTCGCGAGAGAATTGGTGAAATCCCGAAAAGACAGGGTAGCAGCCGATTTAAAATACGTATAATATAAGAATGTTCTAGAAAAATCGGCGTGCGTATTAATTGATAAGGTACGGGGTAATTTTCAGCGATTCGACTATATCGTTTGGAATAGCCCATCGTGTACCGAAAAATCTTCGTTCGTGCTAGAGACTGTTGTTCACGCGAGTCGGTTTATTTCGTTAGTCAATAATGTACGTTCATATTTAATCGTTGTCGGAAGATCACGCCGTCGCGTATATATATACATATGTTTCCAGCCTAGTCATTGTAAATTTTATCGAAATTTCGGTTTTCTGTTTAAATTGGCACGTTTAGAATTTGTTTTTTCCTGTTTTGATCATTTTCTTGTGTGAATTGTGTTTAAATATATACGTTTTACAGAAAGCTTCGTTATTGGACACGTGGTTACCTCGTGATATCTCCATCGGGAGAAATACCGCCATCGAACGGCGGATTTCGCGAGTTTCATATTTTTTTATTTATTTTTTATCAAAAGCCTAAAGCTCTGCTCGGTAGAGTTTTCCAGTAGTAACAAGCCGGTATTTTTGCTACTGGCGCCCGCAAAAAATAGTTTTTATCATTTTTTTATATATATTTTTTTCGGCCACATTCGAATTGCGCACAGTTATTTACTTGAGTCGAAGGTTAAAAAAAGGTCTCTAATCTCCACACACGAATTGCGCACCGGAAGTTTGTAGGTATGAAATATAAAAAAACAAACGAAAACGACGCTCGGACCATAATCGTTGTTCGCTGGACTAAGGGTTTCCAAAACTGATGGCGCTTGATCGTACTATATTTTTAATGTTCGATAACTTTCAACATTTTTACGTATCCTATTTTTGACAATTAATTTTTAATCTACTAATGAAAAATACTCTACACCTGTCTATGTATTAAAAATCATTCCTCTATAACGGTTTATTAAAAAATATTTGAGAATACGCCAGATTAATTTTAAATATACGCAATTGTGTAAACTTCTAATTCCATTTTTTTTTTTTAAACAAGTAGTTCCAATAAATAACTGTGATATATTTATGTTTTAATCATTAAAAATTGATTCCGGCTTTTGCAATTTACCAGTTAGCTCAACTTTCAGTAATTTAGCTTACTCCTAATTGTCTACATTTGTGATCTTTTTTCTTTCTAGTTTCAAAAGAATTATATTTATGATTAAACGTGTATACTACCTCTTGACATAGCGGCAGCTAAAATTTTTCCTTATTTGGAAGTTATTATTTTTAATAAAATATTTCACTTTCATATATACGTTAATGTTAATTTCGTGTTACCATTAATGTTAAGAAATTATCAACAGTTTTATTATGGGGATAAATATTTCTAGAACAGTTTGAATTCTACAAAGCGCCTGTAAAATAACAATTTTGAAACATCATTTTATTTCTATGATTAAAAATAGAGCAGTAATTTAAACAGTGTCGAATTACTGTTATGTACTTATTATAAGCCGGATGATAATTTTTGATGTTTTTTGATGAGGAAAAATTATGACGCTTACACGTTAAAATGTAAAGCCATATACAAAAATAGTATTAAATGCTCTTTCAGAAAATGCTAACGTTTGAACAACTCTTCTGACCTCTGAGCGCTAAAAGTCGCTCAACGAGTTAAGAATATGTAATATGACAAATTTAAAATTATCTAAAAATTACTTCAAAATGCATAAATCACAAACCGATATTATTCCTGAAATTTAAAATATACAATAAACAACAAAAACTTTGCATCGCAATAAACATTTCCAATAAGCACTTAATTTAAACCCCATTTGCATCTAAAAACGGTAAACGAATGTAGTTTTCGAAAATATATAAACGGATACTTTGGAAAGAAAAATATAACGATATTTTAGCTTTAAATTTAAATTACCGGAGGGTGCTGGAAACTTAAAAGTTCAAAAAAAAAAAATTTTTCCCGGGCATGTTCTGTATTAATAGAAAACATTACACCGAAGTAATGAAATCATATTTCAGTGTTGCTTCTAAGAATTACTTTTTTATTCTCATAACCTAAATTTGAGTTTAAACTTCTGCTTCTTTATCATTTATCTAACAAAATACATTAATACCAACCAAATGTGCGCAAAAATATCTATTATCTAAGAAACTATTTAATTTACAATAAACTACAAATTATAAAAACTTGACGAAGGAAAATTATTATCTTGTTAAATCCAACTAACATTTAAAGAAAAAAGGTAGTAGTACTAACACTATTTATTTGCGTAATTATTATCATTGTAAGTTTTAATTAAATTGTTTTAAATAGGATTTTATTTTAATGGTAAATTTTTGCGTTGTCATTTAAAATTTAAGTAGAATACTATGTATTGTTTGATGGTACACTAAATGAAAAAATTACGATTTTTAACAAATTTGCTTTTAATTCAAATGACAATTTATAACTGAGATTGAACACTAGGATTAATGGATAAAATAAAATCTGAACTGAAACTTTCCCGAAACTCGGTTCCCTCAAACTCGAAGTAACTCTATATTATAACAACATATTTAATTTGTCAAACTCGAAAATTTTACATGGTCACATTTATATTTTATGTACATTAATCAGTTGATATGAAAGTATTTTGTATTAATGTGAAATAGAAGCTTCATGAAACATAATATGCCGTGCGCTGAAAATTCTACTGATTCAGTTAGAAATTATCGTAATTTACGTTATTTTATATCATATTCGTGCAAAAATTATTCTATTTTATGCAACATTTCTTTAAATATGTGTACGTTCCCTAGAGGTTGTTAAAAATATTTCGAATAACAATCGTACTGCTAACGGGATAGTAGCCTATTTTTTGCAAACGTTAAAGGCTTTTTTAATCGACTGAAATGTAGTTCGGTTATTATTTCAAACAGTAAACGTTTCATTACGATAACACATTTTGGAAGTCACTGAAAGAGCGACTTTTACTCATTTTATTCCTTCATCGATTTTATAAAATCAGAGTATTTTTTTTAAAGGCTGTGCGCAATTCGAGTTGTCAGCGGGTGGGCTATTTCGGGTCTGGTGCGGAATTCGTGTGTGACTTGTCACTGTGTTAGTGCTTTGTGCGGAATTCGAGTGTCCCCATATATATATATATATATATATAAATGGTGTCCGGAAATATGTGATCGCATAATTCTACAAATATTCGATGGATTGACTTGAAAAGAGTATTTTTATACACTTTTTATCCAAAAATAATGGTTCAATTTTTTTTAAATCTTCAAATTAAAGTTTCTGTATTTAGTTCGAATTAATTTTATTCAACTGCTGACAGATTACACCACATGTGTCATTCGTCGAGTTTCGTCGGGCTTTTTTTCCAACATTCGGAAGTACGCGTTTTATCGTTCATATTTTTAAATGTTTGCCAGTAATTTTTGCAGAAATAAATTTTACATTTTTGCTTTCCGTGATCACCATTTGATTAATGTGCTTATTATATTCAAAATATTTAATGAAAGGTTATAATTGATTTGATTGCTAACGATTTGATTTTTAAAGATGAATTTATTTCATAATAAATATTGTATTCAGTACGTAAATATAAATAACCATTATTCTTTTGTTTATTTGTAGTGCAACACAAAAAACCAAACATTGGAGGATCGACCAGACATGTGCAGCAAATGTCAGCCAGTAGAGCTGAACCATGTCAGAGAACTGTAATCGATCTCGGGAAAGCAAAATTGCGATTACAAGATGCATCACGATATTGTCATTGGTCCAATGGCTACATTGTGTACCCACTGTGTCGTGCTTTGCAGTTTCAGAAAGAAACGCCTGGCATATGTTGCTCCAATGGCAAAGTCAATTTGCCGCCGCTGGCTGAGCCACCAGAACCACTTTTAACTTATGTAGCTAGAGCTTCTCAGGAGTCAAAACCACTTTTTATAGCATATTCGGAAATACACAACTCAAGCTTTTAAATTACATCATTTGGAGTGACGAATATTGTGAAATATGGTAATTTCGTGTCTACATTCAAAATATAAGAACAAGTTTATCGATGAGATTGATTCACTTCTTCCAATAGCCGAACAAGATCCGCAGTTTTTGCAAATTTATTTTACGGACAATGTGGATTGATCAACGATGCATATTTAGTATAGCGACAAATCGGGAAATTATTTATTGAATTACGATGAGCATTATTGCACGAGAACAACTGTTTGGTCCACAATTTTAAATCAGCATTGGAGAATGTAGGAGCGGATGATTTAAAAATCATTATCAGAGCAGACAGAACACCGTTAAATGAGAATGAAAGACGCTTCAGTGTTCCGATGGCTCCTGAAGAGAGTAGCAGCTGTAATTGTTGGAACGGAGATTACCAGGCGAGATTATCAGCAGACGAGATCAAACTAAGCAACGTGTTGCGAAATGCAACGATCGTACGACGTACTTCAACATCCAATACTGTTTCCGAGAGGAGAAGACGGATTTCATCTCGAATTGTATGAAATTAATTCCGCCACTGATGTTGCGACAATGAAAAACGTTAGTTGTATGGATTTTTATGTACACCTTGTGATCATGATTCGAGAGCAACAATCCAACCACATCCTGAACTGTCGTCAACTTTTCCAACAATTCATCGTTGACATATACACTAAAGTCGAAAACGAACGACTCAATTACATTCGTTACAATTAAGCCGAAAATTTGCGAGATACAATCGTGAATGATAAAAAAGTCGTTGACATTGGACAAGTGGTTATACTTCCGGTGCAAGTCCAAGACATATGCAAGAATATGCTCAAGATGCTCTAACGTATGCTCGAAAATATGGACGTCCAGATCTTCTCATTATATTCCCATGTAATTTAGCTTGGAGCGAAATCAAAGATTTACTTCTGCCTGACCAGCAACCATTCCATCACGGCATGACCTAATAGCGGGAGTTTTTAAACAAAAGTTGATACGTTTAATGTGAATATCATCACTAAGAACACAACATGTATACGGAGAAATTCGCTGTTGGATGCATTGTCTTAATTTGGTTGGATGAAAAAATTGTTTGAACTCAAATTGAAGATATTATTAGTGGTGAACTACCCAACCCAGAAGTAGAGATCCTGAATTATTTAAAATTGTCAAAGAAAAGGTATGATTCACGGACCATGTGGACTACGCAAACCCACATTCGCCGTCTATGAATGACGGAAAATGCAACAAAAAGTATCCACGTTGGCTGTAGAAAGAAACACAAACCGGTGGCGATCCAATGTATAGACGGCGAAAACCAGATGATGAGGCCACAATTGATAACCAACGGTTTGTGCCTATGCTTTCGAAATCATTTAATGCACATATCAATGCGGAGTACTGTGTAATTCAATTAACTCTAATCAAATACATATGTAAATATGTGAATAAAGGAAGTGATATGGCGGTTTTCGGAATTGCAGATCCCAATTCACCTGTCAATGAAGTCGGATACAATTTAAAATGGGACGTTTTATTGGTAGTTAATGAAGCTGTACGGGGCGAATTCTGGGTTTCGATACTTATGAACGCTTTCCTGCTGTTATGCATCGCAACGTTCATTTGGGAGACAGTCAACGAGTTCACTTCACAGAAGAGAATGCACCCTAGAAAGCTGTAGATCCACCGAACACAACATTGGCGGTTTTTTTCTGATTGTGCGCAACTAATGAATTCGAAAAAACGTTACTATATCATGAAATCTCGAAGTACTATATTTGTGATCAGTCAATGAAGAAATTTTACAAAAGAAAACGAGACGCGTAAGACATTCTTCAATGGGTGGCATATTTTCTACTACCAAATTGGAACGAGTATATACTGCGTTTATCATCCAAATAATGCTGAATGATATGTTGCTCCACGTGATTAAAAGACCAAAACATCATTTAAAGCAATCAAAACAATCAGTGGAGTGTCTGACACATATAGAAAAGCATATTTCAAACTTGGTATGCTTGAAAATGATCAACATTAGAGCAAAACACATTGGCAGACGCATCTAAAACACGTCATGCTCGCCAAATACGAAAACTCCGTTCGCTATAATTTTGACAACCTGTGCGTCTTTAGATCTGAAAAATCTATGACAAAAACACAAACAGAATATGAGTGAAGACATACTTTTTCGAACACGCAGAGATAACCTCAGCCTCAATATATAGTATTCGGAATTACAATGAAGCACTGCTATCTTTTGAAGATACGTGCATATGTCGATCAACAACAAAATACTTAATTAGTTGGGGTTGTTATTTTCACTAAAACGTGAGGGAAACGATGTTGTTGATAGAGCCTTATTGCGGGGGGAAAAAATACGACGTTGATGTGTTGGAAGATTATGTTGAGGGTCAAAACAACCTATTAACAAACGATCAACGACTGGCGTACCGCTTAATTATAGACCATTCAGGAATTTAATACTCGCAGAAATAAGAATGAAACATGAGAGTGGTCTGGCTATGACATCGTAGGGATTGCAGCAACGCTACTTGATGGAGGACGCACAGCGCATTCAGCTCTCAAGTTGCCACTGAATTTAAATATATAGTTGAACACCCTTCTGGCAACGTTGGAAAATCATCTGCAATGGCAACTGTGTTGAAAACATGTTAACTCATTATTTAGGATGAATGTATAGTATGGCCCATATAAGAAAGGACTAGATCGTACTCTGAAAGATTTCAGAAACGATCAACGACCAATGGGCGGCGCTGTGATACTACTCGCGGGTGATTTCCGTCAAATTTGACCTATATATTATTCCTAGATCAACAACAGCGGGTGAACGCATGCCTGACGAATTCGTCTCTCTGGAGATACGTGAAGATAATAACACTGTCGAGACAAATATGCTTGTTCATCTACATAGAGATGATTTTTCACAAACATTTGCCAAGCAACTTTTGAATATGGGCGACGGCAAACTTCCGGTTGATCCTGTGTAACGCAGGATATAATATCGTTCCCGCTGAAATTTTATCAATTTCAATCATCAATTGAAGATGTTATTAATATGAACTACATGATCCCGATTACGTAAAGCAAAAGTGACATGTACAGATTTCTTTTCATTTAACTTAATTATCCAATCCCTCATCTATTCAGTTATGCACGATGATCCAGAGTAGGCTGCAGATTGTCATTTTCTTTAGCCTGGGAATGACTGACTTATAGTATTGCTGTATCGCCAGCGAACATTGCAGTTGTCGTATCCTGTGACGATGGTACACGTCTCCCCGTTAAATACAATAAGTACAGGATAGGTCCTAACATCTTTGCTTACACATATCGGATAAAATACTGATGTAGCTTCTTCATGTGATCCACAAAGCCAACGATCAGATAAATACGATTGTAAAATAGGGTACAAGTTAATTAGTAAACTGCGACTTAGTTTAAAGGTAAGTCCTTGGTGCCGTGCACGACACCAAATGCCTGTACAATGTGTCGAGAAACACGGTTGAGCACTATTTCTTTTCTTCGAATGCTTATTAACGACGTCACGCGATGTATTTAATATCAATTGTTGAATGTTTGCTGCGAAAGCCAAACTGATGATCAGAGGTAGTTTCGTAATCGAATAGTTTTGATATAACTGGCACCAGTAATATTGATCGATATGATTTGATTTCTTCCGCCGATTTATCTAGATTTCTGAGTATTTTGGCTAATTAAAAAAGAAAATATTAAAACTAAAACTTAGTTCGCATAAAAAAAATATAGTAAACCTGGAAACAAAAAAAAACAAAAAAAAAAAAAAACAACAAACAAAGCAAAAGTAATAAACAAATACGAAAGAAATTTTCAATTGTAAATCTTAATTACGTTTTGAAGAATTTACAGCGGTAGTAGGGTAAAGAAATTCCTTTTTGATACGTGATATTTTTTTTTTTTTTTTAAATTTTCCAGTGCCAGGCCTAGTTGTTATAGACAAGCTGGAAATCAAGAAAGCAGTGGCTGCCTTTTTTGCGAATGTTAATTGTTCACCGGGCCGACTTTCGACGACAATCTTGTGAATAAATCCAAAATAAAACGTTGAATTGGAAGCCGAAATGTATTATTTCTGTGTCCGTTGTTGGTATAGATTTTCTCGACAGAGACTCGGAGTAGGTACGAAGATGACGTTATCGTCTTCGTGGTGGTACAGAGAGTATCGTTTGAAACGTGCTATGTTCGAATTGCCCATTAAAAATGGATATCTTCTTTTACGAAAAGAAGATATCCATTTTTAATGGAGGCGTTGTTCAGGCACTTGTTGTTACATAGGCTGCCGAATGGTTGTAAAAGTTTCCTTGAACGATTCAAAACGGTATTATTTCGATCGAAGCAAGAAGAAATTTCGGCGTGTTGTTATAAACCTATTTTGTAGGAACTTTCCGAAACAAAAAGCAGCGACCGCTATAACGTCATTTTATTATATAACATTCGCGATAGAAAATATCTTGGAACTAAAAAGAAACGATACAAATATAAGAAACGACAGAAAAATTGGATACATCACCGGAATAGAAAAAAAAAAAAACCCAGCAGAAATACCTACACACATACGACAAGAACAAGAGAAGAGCATCAGACACACACTGCTACCTCAACAAACGGATGTGTCATTAGGGCTCGCAGGATTAATCGGGTCTAGTGAATTTTCTCAATCAGTTCCGAGAGAATTCGAAAGAGATTTTCCGGAGAAGTAGGTAGAGAGTTCCTTCTTCGAGTTGGCCGAATTTTCCGTGCTCCAAAGCGGAATTGAACCGGCCCCGCTCCCAGTTGGTCGTGTGCGTTCATGGGGAGCATGGCTGTGCTTGAATGCACGCTGGAACTCCCTTGAGCGTGCAGAGCTGCACGTTAAAAAAAAACAAACTTTTGTCGCAATTTAACTTTGTAGCGTGAAAATTTGCCATTATTTGTTCTTTTTCTCTTCCGGTTTTTTCTGTAAAACTTTTCTAGTTTATTTCGATTTTTTTCTTCTTTTTTCTCGACAGTTTATAAAACCCCCTCAGTCGATTGACGCGCGGGCCTCCTCTGATGCAACAGTTGCGTACAGCATCATTCACAGACGGTAAGCGATAAGCAGGTGTGCTCGCCATTTGCAAGAAAGTGTAACAACGCGGAAAGAAAGTTTCAAAAAATTCGCATGTTAAACATTACAAAAAAAAAAAGAAAAATGGGGATGATATTCGTTTTAAATATTTTGGCTAATCAAAGGTGATATCAATCTATATACTATTTTCGCGTGGTAAACGTTATATCGAAAGCTGTTTTTTTCTGGGTTTTTTTTTTTCCCGGCCATCAGCCTTCAGAATTTATTTGTTGCTCACGGTACGCGAATTTTTTTTGGATAATAATTCACAGAAATCTCTAAATAATACAAAAAAAAAAAATAAAAAAAGATACAAACATTTATTTCGATACAAAAATTAATTATGTCCGCTGACAAGAATTGACTATGAAACACGATAGAGATTTTTATTTAAGAGTAGATTACTATTAATCAGATTATTCTTAAATTTATTAATATAATAAGTTTTAGCGTGATTTAATAAACGTTTATCAGTTACGTGTTTTAAAATGTACATAACAGTATTGTAATATTGAAATTCCAACATCAAAATCAATAACAATAATAATAATAATAATAAACCGTTATTGAGGAAATTCGTAAATTATATAACAAACATGACTAGTATAAAAATTTGATATAGGAAAAACTAAATATTAAATTTCCTCGGCTCATGATGAGCAAAGGTTTCCCCTGTAGTCTCTCCCATTCAATCCTATTTATGGCTATTCTTTGAAAATTTTTTTTGTTGAATAAAATAAAATCATCCCTCCACCTCGTCAACTGATGCATGCCTCTTTCTTCTTTTACAGAAACCAGAAACTATATGTCCATCTGTCATCCTTCATTCTTGCTACAAGCCCAAGCCCATTTTTGTCTTCTAATATATCTGACTGCATCTATATTTTAATTTTTAAATTTTTTTTTTTTATCAATTTATCTCCTTTTTTCTTAATATTTAAAATAGACCGTTCGATTGTATTTTGCGTCGCCTTTATTTTATTAATTAATAATTTTTGAAGTCAGACACCAGGTTTGACTGCCGCATGTGTTAAAACTGCGTATAATAGTCGCGTTGAGACACTCTTGTGATAATTGTTAAAAGGGCCTTTAAAAATATACATATTTTACTTGTTCCAAGCTGCTTAACCTTCTTTTCAGTACGATTTTCGAAAGATAGTTGCTGACCACCCCTAAGGGTACGTTACTTGATTAGATCTATAACACCATTATTCCGTTTACTTGTACTATTTTAGCGTTTCGGTTTTTTGTAAATATTTTCGTTTTTTTCTGATATTTATAGAAAGACCGGCTCCCCCCCCCCCCCCCCCCCGCATCGTCTAATTCTGTTATCATCATAGTTCTTTTAAGGAATTCGACAAGAGAACCACACGTCATCCGCAAATCTTAAATTGGAAATTCTTCTTTTTTTCATTTATGTTTAAGCCTTTGTTACACCAGTGCAAAACTAAAATATTCGCACCACCCTTAAAATACATAACTAATACGCATTTATTAAATTAACCCGAAGCTTATTATATTAATGAATTTAAAAATAATTAAATTAATAATAATCGAATCCTAAATTTTATTCCATTCTTTAAAATTAATAAGCTTTTTAATTTTGCGAATTTTGTATTATTATATATTTCTTTTCATTTATTTATTTATACTCAATAAATGTTGTAATGAAACATTAAATGTCCTGTGTTGACACGCACAAAAATTAAAAAAAAAAAAAAAAAAACATCGTCTGCAAAGAGAAGACGATCATTATTAACTATTTAACTATATATATATATAAATTTTTATTATATTTTATTCGTATTTGGTTTTGTGTTTATGTTGTAAATTTCTTCTTTCCAGCTAAAGACGGGGGTGCATCTCTTGATTAAAAAATTGCTGAGTATTGTATATTTCAATTCGTTTGTTATACTTGTATATCTTATTTTTTAATCTAGTTTACTATATTTATATTTAACAAACAGGATGATAAACAATACTAATATCAATTTTCTTTTAAATAAATTTCATTTTTCGAAATTTAGAAAAAAAGGAGAATTCGTAGTTTGTGTAGTAATACGTGCAATATCGAGTTAATTCCACTTCAACATTTTTGTCTTAGAGAAGCAGTGCAAGAAAACATCGAGATTCACGACTGTGATACATCATTCGGTCGTTCAGTCCTGCGGAATGACCTGTTTTTACTCGGATTTACGTTACAGTGTTACACATTCGTCTTATTTAACTCGAGTATGAAAAATTCACGCGCTTACTTTCTCACGAAGTGCTAAAAATACACTATTAATTTACATAAACTTCCATAGTTGTATCGTAAATTTCGTCTTTTTTTTTTTCTTTAAACTTCTTACTTGTGTGCTAATACACATGATTTAGTAAACCGCCTAAAACGGACACGTTGAAAATGCAGTAAATAACGTTTCACCGCTATCGTCCGCTACGAGGGTGAGTTCTAAACGCGTTTTGGTTTTGATCTCTGACGGTGGTACCAAGCGCAGTGTACTTTGTCTGCGACACTTGTTAGCCGTCAAAAAAGATAACTCTAAACGCACGCGGCTCTCGCATTTTTTATTCTGGTTGTTATTTAAGGAACGGCCCTCTGCAATTCGAATAACAAAAAAAAGTTTCCATTTGAACATAAGGAAAAACACAACCCGGTTTGCTGATGGTAATGACGAGAAAGATGATAGTGAAGAAGATCTCAAGAAAACCATAGCGAGCGAAACGTTGCTAAATCATTTTTCTTCACCGTCGCCTCAATTATTCATTTAGGTCTAATCATACTTTGCTGCCACCCGCTTTCTTCAGTCTAATTAACGGGAGCTATCTGGGATCATATTTTCCTTGAATATCTTCCTTTCTCGATTAAGTGTGCAACTTTGTGTTTTAATTTGTAGTGACACTTTCCCTTCCATTATTCTGGGCTTTAATTCCTTCATATTCCTCCATTCTAATTAGCCTTCCGGACGGAAATTTTGAGCTGATGCCAAAAAGAGGATTACAATAATTGAGTGGAGTGAAAAAAATCAATGAGAAGATGAAAAATAAGTAGTTTATCAAATGGAAAAAGCTTAGTAATATCTTATACATTGTGTGAACAGTAGCATCCTACCAAGGGGATAACTGCTCCCGGACAGAACTTACTGGCACGATACGAAACAAGGATATCGGTTTTTATGGAAACACCTGCAGAACTTGCAACATATCATCCAAAAGCACGAACGTTAAAAAAGACAAACAAAAACGCAACAATATATCTTCCTTTTTGTAGACGCATGTACCGTGTTTAGTTGCTGTGGCTATTACAGTACGATGATGCGCGGTTTGTTCTTAACTGTTTATTCTACTAATTCTGATAAACCGTGTCACAGATGAAATTGCATTGGGGGAATTATCAAGTATGTTAGTGACTGTTTTGTTATTTATAAAAGGGGGCCAATGGGGTGTGAATACTGGACAGTTACATACAGTATTTGGGAAGCTGAGGGAGCAACACCTTGGAAACAGAAGGGACAATTCATAGCAGGTGGGGTTCTTTGCAAAATAAAATTAAATTTTTGAATTGAAGTTTTCAGAATAAAACTATGGTCAGCTGTGATGGAAAATCGAAAAAAACAGAGGAAGAGAATTTCGTTAAATGAAATCTAAAATAGGGGACTAATTAGTTATTACTATAAATGTAATAAGTTAAGTTTCTGATAATTCCGAAACGTTAATGTTTTATGATTGGAAATTTAAGTTTTAAGATTAATTTTCTTAACAAGGTGTCTACACTATAAATAGGTTTCCTAAATCTTCTATGCTTTGGACGCACTTTGCTTCCCTCATCGCTTTTCCGTTTTTCATTTATATCGTTTCCATTTTGTCTTCCCCACAGTGCTACTTCACTTTCTATACATGATACTGGCCAAATCTTTCTTGATTGTCCTCCCACCGCTGTTGAATGTTCCTTACTGCTTATAGCGCGTTCTTCATCTTCTCATTTCCTTCATACCAGTTCTCGTATTCTTTTTGTCTGCAATCGTTGATCGTTTACAGACCCAAATACACTTTTTTTCCCTACTCTAATTTTTGGGCTAATAGAAATAAATAAATTAAATAAATAAAATAAAATAAAATAAAAAACACAAAAAGCCCCCCTTTTTTAAAAAACTGAATGAAGAAATAAAAAAAAAAAAAAAAATTTTTTTGAAATGAAATGCACGAACATAATTTGTACTGGAATATTTTGGGTGCCATTGCAATACTCACCGTACAGAGATACCCATGTAACTGTTCATAATTCGAAGGAAAGTTACTAAAATCTTGGAACAGTAAAAGTTTCATTCAATACTAACAATGCGAAGTACTCTATTTCTGCTACAGTTTCACAAGAACTGAAATCGCAGTGTAACCTCGAAATCGATTCAAATAATTTTGAAATCTTCCAAGTTCAAGAGGAAGTTGAATAAATAATATTTACGTTGTTGGTAATTGGGTTATTTATCTGGAATCAAACATCAGTTGCAGGCGAATTTTACATTTCAATTATTTCGTTGTTTAATTTTTCGACATTTTGTTGATACCTATTTGAAATTTTTATTTTAGGAAAATGTGACGCAACCGCATTCGGAATTTAGCGGAAGTTCCACTCTGATATTAACAGAACCTGTAGTAGTCATTCACTAGTAGAGTGAATACCAAAAAAAAAAAAAAAAAAATTTCTTTGAAGCCTCTGTACAGTTTTCTACGTTCTACAAGATCTTCTAAGAAGAATAAATATGTAGTAAAAGTAAATAAAACCAGCATTCTGTACGTTATAACAATGGCTAGTGTTCATCTCAACAATTAAAATTTAATACCGTTACGGCTTCAGTTGACTTATGATTATAATGCAAATTCAAATTACAATCAAATTATAAGAAGCGGCGATGATAGCTTGAGGGTTTTGAAGAACTTATTTAGGACGATCAAGTAATCTTTAATTTCGCTATTAGGAGAACGCAACGAGTTGTTTTTCAGTCGGGTAGCTATTAATCAAAAATCAAAAGTAACGAATATTTGCGATTATAAGATAAAAAAGCAAAAATTATTATTATAAAAAGATAAAGATCGATCTCACCAATAGCGTAAGCGAAACACGAACGCGAGAGATAAAACCGTTATCGTGAATACTAAAGAAAGTATGAAACACTTTGGTTTCACAATGCCCTTTGACCCCTCTTACTTACATTTTTGTCTATTTCTCTTCTATACTTTGTATAAAATGATCAAAATTTACATCCACCTGTGTCAGCAACCCTCTAGCTCCTAGTTCCATTGATCTATCTTTTACATCTCCCAATCTTGGTTTTAGCTGCTCATGGAACACTCTGGATGGAACTTTTGGAAGCGACCATGTTCCCATCATCATTTCCTTAAATCAGTTTTCTCATTCTACTCTGAATAATCCTACTCAATCTCATAGATGGGTTCTCTCTAAGATAGACTGGCCCATCTTTCGTTCCTACGTTGACTCTTCACTGTCTCTAATTCCTTCGCATTTAAATCCATCTTCTCAATACGACCTTTTTATGGAATCTATTTCCAACGCCTTAACTCTTTCTTCTCCTCCTGCTCAGCTTCCTACACATAAAAGGTCCAAATTTGTTTCCTCTGTGTGGTGGAACCAAGAGTGCAAAGTTGCCTTTGATCGAAGTTTATCCACCTTTAGAACATTCCGTTCCTGTCCTAATCTCTCCAATTTTCTCGCTCACAAAAGTGCCAATGCCAAAGCTAGGTATACTCTTAAAACGGCAAAAAAGAACTCGTGGAGAAATTTCTGCTCCGCTTTCTCCCGTTCCACTCCTCTCACTCACATTTGGAAAATGGCGAAGACTTTCAAATCTTCTTCAGCTCAACATCTTTCAAATCATATCCTGTCTCCGGACAAATTAATTCCATTTATGAATTCCTTAGCTCCTTGTTACGTTCCTAGCTTCCAAGAATCCTGTCGCATCCCGGTTCCCCTCACCTCCTCTCATTTCCTACTCACTCCTTTTACCTACACTGAATTGGAAGCTGCCTTACGTAATTCTTCTAATTCTTCTCCTGGTAAAGACGGAATTCCCTTTCTCGTACTAAAAAGTCTCTCTGATTCCGCTCTTCGTTTCCTCTTAAATTTATTCAATTCATTTCTCTCGTCTGGTTCTACTCCATCTGTTTGGAATATTTTCATTGTTGTCCCGATCCCAAAACCTAACTCCTCCTCTCTTCGACCAATCTCACTTGCTCCCTGTGCCAGAAAGCTGTTTGAAAGTATAATTAATAGACGGCTAATTTGGTGGCTTGAGCACAATAAAGTATTGCCAAATAATGTGTTTGGATTTCGCCCTGGACGCGGCCCTCCCGATTGTATCAGTACTTTCTTGTCAGATGTGTATTTATCTTTTATCAACAAAAAATTCCTCATTGCTTCCTTCGTCGATGTCTCTGCTGCCTTCGATAATGTCCACCTTCCCACCCTATTCGATTCCATGCTCTCCTTGAATATTCCACCCTTCTTCTCTGCTCTTGTCATTAGCCTTTTCCAATCTAGGACTATCTTTCTCTCTTCTCCGCTCGAACCTATTTCTTGACTGGTCTTTCGTGGACTACCGCAGGGCTCTTGTCTAAGTCCAACCCTTTTTAACATTTACCTTATAAAAACTGCTTCTCTGTCAACAATCTCCTCTTCCCTTTTTTTTGCTGACGACATCCTCATTTACTCCACCCATCGTAGTATCTCCACCGCTAATTCCCAGCTGCAACATTACTTAACGATTTTGGAAAGCGCTTTATCTAATATTCATCTGTCTATCTCTCCAACGAAATCCTCTGCTGTTGTCTTTACTCTTCGTCCTTTTGACCCCTACTTAGTTAGTCTTTCCTTAAATAGTAATCCGATCCCCCTGGCTAACCATTTCCGTTACTTAGGAGTATTTTTGGATAGCCGTCTTTCGTTCCACAAGCATATTAACTATATATACGTGTCATCACTAAAAAGGCTCAACCTTATTAAGTCCCTTTCACATACGAACTGGGGAGGTGATCCGTGCATTTTGCTCATGTTCTACAAATCCTGTATCCGTTCTATTCTAGATTATTGCTGTTTTATTTATGGTAACTCTTCCAGGTCTTTGCTCTCCAAGCTCGATCGCGTCCAAAATACTTGCCTCCGCCTCTGTCTTGGAGCTCAGAAATCTTCTCCTATCCCTGCTATTCAAGCGGAAACCCACATTCCTCCACTCTTTATTCGGCGTTCCTATTTGGGCTACCGCTTCCTTATTAAACGTCTTCCTATCTCCTCTTCCTCACTTATTCCTTCTTATTCCCTCATTCTACAGGATTGGCGATTTAGTGCCAATAAAACACCAATTCTGTCTCTTATTTCTACTCGACTCCTTCAATTTTTACCATACATTCACACTTGCGATAAGCTCCCATATTTTTCTTTTAACTTTTCCTCCTTTCTTCATCCAATTAATTGCTTTTACTCTTCTGCTCCCCCTACAACCGTTCTGCATCACGCCGTTAGATCGGAATTTTTACATACCTTAAACTCCCACTATTCTAACCACGTTACAATCTACACGGACGGTTCCAAGAGCCCAAGTGGAGTTGGTGCAGCCTTTCTTTGTCCTTCATTAAATCACTCTGAGTCCTTTAAACTTCCTTCCTTCTGTTCGACTTTCTGTGCCGAGTCTATTGCTATCCTCCATGCACTTTTCTTCATCAGATCTTCGAAGGTCTCTCGTAATTTCCTTATTCTATCAGACTCTCAAAGCGTGCTACAGGCTGTTGCATCTCCTCTGCCTCCCCACTCTACTGATTATGTAATCCTTTTTATACGTTCCTTGATCCATGACCTCTTTCTTTTTTGTGCAATCGAGGTTAATTTCCTTTGGATCCCTAGTCATTCTGGAATAGAAGGAAATGAGTCAGTTGACTTATTAGCTCGGCGAGCTTCTTCTTCCGGCAGGTTCCTTACTACTTTTCCATCCGTCAATATTAATCTTCTGTCCTCTGCAGCGCACAACCAATTATGGTTTAACTCCTACTACTCCTCATTCTCAAACCCGGATTCCTTTTACTTGTCCATCCAGCCTTCTCTTCCTTTCTGTTCCTGGTTTCTTGACTTCCCTTTTATGCGTCGCTCCAGCATCTCGGCAATATGCCGCCTCCGCTTTGGGCACAGCTGGCTTCCCTCGTCGCTTTTCCGATTCTCTCTCGCGGCATCTACGTATTGTCCATTACATCCTCTTAACAGTCAACATGTATGTGATCCTGATCACATAATGTTCGAATGTTCATCACTTTCATCTGAACAATCTTCCTTTTACTCCTCTCTCTTATCAAACAATGTTCCTACTCCCTATTGTGCTGCATTTATTCTTTCCCTTCCTTCTCCTTCTGTCATCCAGGCGCTTGATACATTCTTGTTGAATGTTTCACGCCTCATAAAAATCTGATTTTTTCTCTATTCCCATTTCTTGGGCTAATGTCCTCGCTGACGAACCCATAGTAAAAAAAAAAAAAAAAAAAAGATCAAAATTTACAACGTAATTCTAAATCGGCCTATATGAATATAATAATATAATCATAAAAATCCTATAAAATATAACAAACGTTATATAAAATTAGGACATTTTTCGTTACATAAAATTGGAACATTTTTTCTAATGCCTAAGAATTACGTTGTAATTAATATATATATATATATATATGTATATTTTAATCTAATGGAAAAGCGATAAATAGAACAAAGGTGGTTTATCGTAAAGTATGTTTATACCAAAATGAATGTAACACAACCGCAATTACCAAAACCTTATTATAATCTAGCAGAGTTGGACATTTCTTGATAAATTACCATTATGAAATGTAATCTCTGTTCTCAACCGGAGTTGAGTATAATCTAATTACATAATTCCTAAAATTGCAACTACATATTTAGTGTAATCGTCCATGCTTTAGTAATCGTAATTAACAACGAATATTAAAGTTATTATTAATCAGAGATTTATGAGAGAAAATGACTCTTCACTGAGATTTTTTTTTTTTTTTTTTTTTTTTTTTGTGGGCGTCGAAAATTCAACCCATCGACAATGTAATATAATTAATTAACTAATTAACGCTCCACATTAATATTACATTGTACTATATAATTATGTAATAACTTGTATACTGTAGCACTGCCGGTGGACAGGAGAGAATTGACACTGCATGGCAGAGGGATCTGGAAATTTATTATTGAGTTATACAAAATAATTCTTTGCGCCGTGTGAAAATTGCATTCGAAGATGAGGTGATCAGCGTCCGCCACTTTGTCCGAGTCTAGTGAATGTTGGCAATAGGGAGAAGAGGTTAAGCCCATGTTGTACAAAGAAACGGGGAGGCAGTTCATATCCAGCCGGAGGCGACATAAGGTAACAATGTACGATCTGGTACTCATCGAAACAGTCGTAATGTGGTTGAACCAAGGAACGTTAGGAATATTAGGTTGAATTCTTTTGTACTGTTGCGCGCAAAATGGATTTGCCCATGTAGCTTCTCAATATTCTTTATGAGCATATCTAATGAGCTCGAATAGGTCACTGTTTGGAAAATATGGAACTAAACAACTATTCATCCATGTGTCTTTGGCAGCCATGTCTGCCACTTCGTTACCGTAGATATCCGCATGTCCTGGTATCCAAACAAAGTTAACTACTACGCCAGATTCAGAAAAGGAAACTACTAGGCTTCTGATTTTTGTAGAGGTATGGATGGGATTTTGTGTTGAACGATAAGAGTTTCAAAGCTGATAAACAACTCATAGAATCAGACATGATAATGATATTTTCAGAGAAGAGATGTGAATTTAAAAAGGACAAAGCTTTGACAATCGCAGCACATTCGGCACTAAACACAGAGGTAAAACGAGGAAGAGAAAATTTTTAAGTTAAGTTAAGACATGATATAAAAAAAGCAGCAGCCGCAGAATTCGAAGATTTAGAACCATCAGTAAAAATCGGTTGGAAATTCGGCCAATGGTCCGAAATTATCGCATTGAATACTCTGCTAGCGTTGCGCCTATTAAAATCTACCTGTAACTTAAAGCAGTTATGTGAGTATGGGTATTTAAAGATCAATGAAGGATACGACGGTATGGTAATAAAAGAATATCGCTGAAGCCTAACCGCAAGATTAATCAGTACGATTATGCGAATGTAGCAAGTGTTTAAATATCTTCGGATTTTAATCTTTCAATAGTGTATACATCTCATTGTACAAAATATGTTTGCTCAAACAATAATAAAACAATACGGAAATAAATTTAAAAAAAAAACTCTACGTTCCGTTCTTATAATATTGAAAAATTAAAACTATTATTTAAAAAAAAGTCTCGTAATTGTTTTCTATGAATTATTATTATACTTATATATTTAGTTAAACAAAACACAGAAATATTAATCACAGTGTATGTAATAAATATGATAATTAAAATATAATACATGTTTCGGAGTCTTCATATTCATGGTATTATTTTAATTATTATACTGAGTAATGATAATAAATTAATTATTAATATTAACGTGTTTTGTTTAACTAAAGAAATAAGTGTATTAAAATTCAAAGTTTCTCTCTTCAACTAGTAACAATCGTCCGTGTTGGTTAATCTTGATGAAGAGAAATTCGCGATTCCTTTAACAAATCTCTGATTAATATTTCGAAGTTTGATTATTATTAATCCACTAAAAAATAGTCGATCATTTTTTTAATAATTACTAAATCGGTTACGCCCAACTCCGATTTAAAAGATTACATCTAATCTAGCAATCGTAATTTTTTATTTTTATTTTTATTTTAACGAATGCTCTAAGCTTCAGTCTGCCGAATTTAGCTGCTGCGGCTATCACGACACACTGTGCTGGGTTTGTGACTATATAACCTTAAGCTATTCTGTTTATTTTAAGAAAATTAATGATTGAGTATGTTTCTGACTTTGCAAGTTTGATAATATCTCGGAGAATGTTTTTAATGTGATAGGAACGTCCGTGTTGATACGAATACTGTGCTATCTACTAATTATGTGCTGGACAGTTGGGATGAAACTATCGATACAGATGGGCACTGTGCGTCGGAGAAATCAACCCATTTAGAAGATGGTCGGGCGAGATTGCTGTATGACCTGTCCGCAATCGGCTAATCACACTGAAGTCTCTGCGAGAATAATTCATTGGGGGGCCACCATGGCTCGGTCGTTGACTTTACTTGAGACAGAAAAGTCTGACACGCGGTCCATTGTTCCTTCCATTCTTGTTTGCTTTTCGATTGTGCCATGGATGAAGGGAATATCTGTTCTGCGGAGCTCGTAGTGCTGACTGTGCCATTACGTTCGCCTGTTCATTCCCTGGTATTCCCGCGTGACCGGAACCCACATAAACGTCACCTGACTCTCGAACTTCTGTGTATCGATGACAATTCGAAGGGGATTTGAGTAGATATTATATTTCTTGTTTTAGATATGGCTTCTAGTGCTGCCAGAGAGTCTGTAATTATTAATATCTTTTCGTTAGGCTTGCAAGACGAACTATATGTATATTGTAGCCTGTATAAGATGGCCCTACATTTCTGCGTTCAGTTCGTTTCCCTTATCTGATACTACGAACGCACATGCTGTCGGCGATGTGATTGTGGTGTGGTTATTTTTAGCACCATCTGTGTAGACTATAACGTGGTCGGTGTATTTATTTATTGTATTTATGGCTATTTCGATAACGTCAGGTGGTAGCTGTTTGAAATTGTTTTTAAGCGATACGTCTGTTTTTATTATTGGACACTCCCATGACGGAATTAATGTGAGGTTTTGGCGTATAGGGTTTATTGGGTTTATTTTGTTTAAATCTAATATGTCGAAGACTTCGGGCACAGGATCATTTGAGAAGCTTGGTGTACGTGAGGAATTAATACCAGCCAAAGGAGTACGTGTTAAGGACAGAAGAGTATTGTGCATCGTCTATGGTATAGTTTCTGTAGTATGATAACGGCAGACACCCCAACAGACTGCACATGCTGAATAAAGAACTGGTTCGATATGAGCTCCTAGTATCGAACGAAGGGCAGAATTATGGATTACATCTAATGAATTTATTAAGGAATGACATGTTGGTGAGTAGGCGTTGGGCACCCGTACGTGATTTTAGAGAAGATGATAGATTTATATAATGATAGAAGGAGCTTGGTGTGGATATTATATTTGGGATTTGATAAATATTTAATGATGCCGAGAGATTTAAAACACTTTTTCGTTAAACCTGATATGTGTGGACGCCGGGATAACCTGCAATAGAACAATAGTCTCAAGAATTTCACTGTAGATTGGAAGGGTATAGTATTATTATCTAGTATGAGAGAAATAGCAGGTGAAACAGTACTTCTATGGAATTGAATATATATATTGTTTTGGAAGGAGCAATTACTAGACCATTGGTATTTGACCAGGATTGTAATTTATTTATTGTTTTTAGGGGAATATTATTAGCATTGGAAGGAAGACTGGAAGATAAAGAAATGTTCAAAGCAATCGTAATTAATTAAATGACGCCAAATTTTTCCGTATATCCTTCGGAATTCTTGAGTATCGAATATGTACTATAATTGAATTATAAAATTTTTGGTGGCTCCGTTTTACGGTGGCCAAATGGTTTTGTCGCCAGGTCAAAAAAAAACAAAACAAAACAACAAAAAAACAATTAACCACAAAATGCTCGACCCGGTGTTATTTTCTGTTGACGTTTTGCATTTGAAACACAGTGTTACAGTGATGACCGGGATAATTCTGTCTTTTTTCTAGTTCAGAACTGTTTTAATTTCTCCTTTTTTTCTTTCTTTCTCTTTACTTTACTCAGAATAAGTGGATGAATGAATGATATACTCAATTTCAAACTCTCGTATAATGTAATAATAATAAAATTAGACATACAATAAGAAATCGGTTGACAAGTTTTTAGGCTTGAGACGGTTTTAAATTTAAGATTATAACAATATATGTAAGAAATATATGATTAAAAAAAAAAACAATTAGCAGAAAAGAGAGAGCCGGTTATATTTTAATACGAACAGAACGAATAAATAAACAACAGCGACGACGAGTGGGGAAGAATAGCACAGGATTTAGGAGGCGCTATAAGGAACAGCAAGTGTCTGGAGAGCAAAGCGCTCTTTACTTAAGAAGCAGGTGGTAATCGTTTCAGATATCTCTGCATCATTTGAATGGCGAAGAGGACAATATGTGGAGGAAAGTAATAAAGAGGAGAAAACAAAAAGAAAGTAACAGAATACGGCTTACAATGAGCGGACAAAACGAAACGACGAAGTGAACAAGAGGAGAAGCACAGATTAGAAGGATTTAGGTTGAACCCAGACAGATGAAATGAATGACTCATATAAAAAAAAGAGGGAATTGAAATGGAAACTTTTGCCCAGCAGCGGCGGTGATAGGTTAGAGAGTGGGATTTTTTTCAAAAAGTTCTCATCGCATCATAAAACTGCGGATGAAACGATTTTCAACTCCTTTGGCCGAATAATGAATTCTTCCTACTACTTTTTGCTTAATTTCATCATTAGCGGGACTGAACTTTTTTACCGAATTAATGAACGGTGGTGTGTGTGCTCAGCGACAGCGCGCTAAACAGATATTATTATTTCAAAAAATTCCATTCCCAGTTTGCCCGGTTCAAGAGTTTGTTCCCGATACTTCTCAATCTTGAAGAATTACGCAAGAGCTAATGCGAACCTTCCTCCGCTCGTGCCCAGCAAAGTGAATAATTAGCGAAAAAAGAAGAAAAAAAATTAAAAATTAAATCTTTTAGTTATTCTCAGATTCGTTACGATGACCGCTCAAGTAGCGCGTGTGTAAAGCCGTTAATTGCAAAGCTGATTAATGAGAAGTTGGGAATTAGAAAACCTATTTGAAATCTAACATTACTTACTATACACAGGCACTGTCTTCATTAAAAGCTCCCTTCTGCAAATACTCTGAGAGGGTTTCATCCACCTAATGAAACGCGACAAAAGTTATGTATGTGTTGCATCAACATTTTCACTGTTACGTATTTGAAATATTCAAATCAAAAATTCCGAATTAATCGAAGTGTGTCAAGATCGTTGGAAATGAACAGAGCCGCTTGCTTTAACGAAAAAACAGGATTATTTTTAAATTTTAATTTTGCCACGAATTCGATTTCAAATTTACAATCGCGTTTACAGCGTACAACGTAATTTTAAATTTCCAAAAATTCCGCTACTAGCATTGTTCATCATAAGTTGGCCTCGTGTTTAACCAATTGAAAAGATACGCTATTATTTACATCGATAATTATAAGTCGAGCTTTCACTTTTCTTTTAACACTCTAAAAGTGCGATTAGAAAAGTTATTTACACTTTCAAGAAGTGTATAGGCGACGTACGATGATACTCAAGTATGAAAAGGCGCTCCATGGAAAATACCTCTCGGCTATTTCCACTTTCTTTGCCTGCTTTTGAGTCAAAATTTCCGACTTAATCCTCCGATTTCACGATTTTCCCGGTTCAGTGGCTATGCTGAGCAGGATATGAACAGAAGGGGGCATTCGACAAGCCGGGAAAACTAACGCACGACGGGCACACATCACGTTTTTGAAATGTGTTTTCAAACAGTGTCGAATATCAGCGTCGCGCTGAATAAATTCGCAGTTTTCGTTAATTATTATTCCGATAAATTATAAAGACTATTCGCGCGGGCATTATACGATGTTGTCGACCTTGGAATGCGAAGCAGAAGAAGAAACTATCTCTTCAATCTGCTTTCTGCAATTCAACCGAATGCTGTAAACTTTGAGTTGTTAAAGCTGCAAAGACGAACTAAAATAGGGGTGAAGCAATGGCGCATGCCTTGAAATTATCGATAGAAAGAGGACCATGAGAGGAATAAGAAAATAATGATACCCCTATTTCGCCGCCTATTTTTCGGATTTTTTACAAAACAAAACAAAAAGGACAATCAAAAGACGGTTTTCTCATTAATTTGCTTTAGCGTATTACGAAGATTGGTAGAAATGAGTATTATAATACGTTTTTGTTTTTTGTTTTTTCCCCCTTTTATTTTTGGGTGCGTCAACTGCGGACATTAACCTAGCGCAAGTGAAACTTTTTGAAAGGGATGAACGAAACAAAATGAACTAATCAACTACGCCTGATCACTATTCCGATTTCATCATTCCTCGTATACACTGTCTTATCCATTTCCTTTCTTCTCGCTACTCCGTATGTGTTGATTTGCTGTGGATTCTCAGCCACATGGGCATTAAAGGAAATCAAACGACGGATTCCTTGGTTCGGGTTTCTGCTTTCTCCCGTTCCCCATTTTCAAAAAAAAAAAAAGTCCATCTTCTAACCCGAATTCCCTGTGTAAAACGTTTCACCTCAAACTCTTTGTCTAGATTACCCCTTCTAATCCTTTTATCTATCTGTACAACCTAATCTTTCTTCTGATACCTGGTGTCCTTGGAGTTACTTTAACTTCCCCGTTCTGTTGTTATTTCTTATAATTCTGTCTTTCCCTCGTTTTCGTTATTCCCTTGTTCAAATGAAGTGCTGGTTTGCGACGCCAATTACACATATTTTTTGAATGTCCATTCCTTTCTGTCAAACGTATTTTATATTCTTGTCTGCTGAAACTCAAGCTGCTCCTTATGGTGCATTTCATATTGTGTTCTTCCCCTCGCCATCCATTGAAATAATTTGATTCATTATATTATCTGACCGAATCAAAATTTAACTGACGGCTCTTTTCCTTCTTGTTATGTCTGGGTGTAGGTCGCTGGCGTACCTAAATTTGTGAAGGGGCGGGGAGATATGCCATACAGTAGCTGGCTGTACTGTAATATAAGATAAGTATTAACCCGAGAAAAAAACAAACGCAACGAAAAACCCTTTCGGTAAAAAAAAACCTCGTCACAATTATTCGTTACCAGCGTACTATTTTAATTCATCGTTAGCCTAGTAAACCGGACGAAAAAAACCCAGACAGCAAATATGCCGGATAAAACAGATTATTATTTCCGAGCTTCCGATTGGTTACTCGAATTATTCTTCATTTTTATATATTACGGTCCAGCAGGGTGAACCGGATTTAAGACTGTTTTCCCTATTGAAATTTTAAAAAATTTTCAATTTCAATCGTTTCTTTGTTCGCGTGTTACTTTGGCTAACATTTTAACGTTGATAAATTTGAGTGTTTCTTTTCCTTTTTTTATAACACGAAATCAAATTTAACGATACGAAAATATTAACGATAATTGCTAGGCAACTCTTTATATCATTATTTGTCGTGTTCTTAATTGTAGGCGGAGTTTGTTAGTTAAAAATATTTAAAATATACTGGAAGAGTTTGTTTTAGCTGCCGACAAGCTTTCTGTAACTTCGATCTTTGAATAAATGCTTTCTTTTTAACCGACTTCAAAAAAGGAGGAGGCATTCAATTCGACTGTATTTTTTTTTTTTTTTTTTTTATTTTTATTTTTTATTTTTTTTATGTGTGTTACCACAGAACTTTCTTCTAGATGAACCGATTTTGATGATTCTTCTTTTATTTGAAAGGTGGTGTTTGTCATGTGGTCCCATTTAAATTTGATCAAGGTCTGACCGATAGTTTTTGAGTTATCCTTAATAATGCGGGAGATTGAAGCTTTTTGGATGCTTTTCATTCACGATTGTTTTCACCGTCGGATTAGATTTTTGACTTAAAATACTATAAATTTGCCAAATTACCATGGAAATGTAGCTTTTGGTGTTTTTACCGTGGAAATAAATGTTTTAATTTAATTGAATAAAAATGCACTAAAAAGTAAAAAATAAAATGCTTTTTTACAAAAAATAAATACCGATACTTGAAGTATTATTATACAAATTTAAAAATGCATTAAAAAGTAAAAATAATTACTCCCGATAAAATATGTATATCAGAGTGATATAACTTAAGGTGATATCGTAATTCTTATACATTAACTTTTTGGAGTTGGAATTAAATTCATGTTACTATATCTAGGAACAATTTAATGAACATTTAATGCAGTTTTTAATTATTCTTTTAATATGAATTTGATGTCAACTCCAAAAAATTAATGTTGTATAAGAATTACGATATCACCTTAAGTTATATCACTCTGATATACATATTTTATCGGGAGTAATTATTTTTACTTTTTAATGCATTTTTAAATTTGTATAATAATACTTCAAGTATCGGTATTTATTTTTTGTAAAAAAGCATTTTATTTTTTACTTTTTAGTGCATTTTTATTCAATTAAATTAAAACATTTATTTCCACGGTAAAAACACCAAAAGCTACATTTCCATGGTAATTTGGCAAATTTATAGTATTTTAAGTCAAAAATCTAATCCGACGGTGAAAACAATCGTGAATGAAAAGCATCCAAAAAGCTTCAATCTCCCGCATTATTAAGGATAACTCAAAAACTATCGGTCAGACCTTGATCAAATTTAAATGGGACCACATGACAAACACCACCTTTCAAATAAAAGAAGAATCATCAAAATCGGTTCATCTAGAAGAAAGTTCTGTGGTAACACACATAAAAAAAATAAAAAATAAAAATAAAAAAAAAAAAAAAAAATACAGTCGAATTGAATACCTCCTCCTTTTTTTTTATTTTATTTTTTTTATTTATTTATTTATTTTTCTTATGTGTGTTACCACAGAACTTTCTTCTAGATGAACCGATTTTGATGATTCTTCTTTTATTTGAAAGGTGGTGTTTCTCATGTGGTCCGATTTAAATTTGATCAAGATCTGACCGATAGTTTTTGAGTTATCATAATGCGGGAGATTGAAGCTTTTTGGATGCTTTTCATTCATGATTGTTTTCACCGTCCGGTTAGATTTATTGACTTGAAATACTATAAATTTGCCAAATTACCATGGAAATGTAGCTTTTGATGTTTTCACACCGTCGTGGAAATATCTGTTCTTATTAAAATGTTTTAATTTAATTGAATAAAAATGCACTAAAAAGTAAAAAATAAAATATTTTTTTACAAAAAATAAATACCGATATTTGAAGTATTATTATACAAATTTAAAAATCCATTAAAAAGTAAAAATAATTACTCCCGATAAAATATGTATATCAGAGTGATATAACTTAAGGTGATATCGTAATTCTTATACAACATTAATTTTTTGGGGTTGACATCAAATTCATATTAAAAGAATAATTAAAAACTGCATTAAATGTTCATTAAATTGTTCCTAGATATAGTAACATGAATTTAATTCCAACTCCAAAAAGTTAATGTATAAGAATTACGATATCACCTTAAGTTATATCACTCTGATATATATATATTTTATCGGGAGTAATTATTTTTTACTTTTTTTTTTTTTTCCACTGTACCAGTCGAGGGACCACAAACGGCGCCAATATTAATTTTAATATATGTATTATGATGATAGAAATGTGACCAATCCAAAGCCCTCCAGTGAGGGGTTTGGCTTATAATAGTTCACTACAACTTATAAAAAGGGATACAAAGTCTAGAGAAGGACGAAAAGCGACATAAGCAGTACAGCACAATTTTGACCATATGGCCCTTAGGATATAAAAAGCGAGTGGGATGGATTTTAAGAGAAAACAACATGAGATTAGTACAGCAGCGTGTACAATGTAATATTTAGAGCACAATCGTCATGATAACAGTGCTATTTAGTGTATTTCATAAAAGCTCGGCACGCATTTAGTGTGCAAGAGTGCGAGCACCACAACAATCGCCTTATGGATCGTTATCCATACGTAGCAAGTCTACTTCTTATGATATCTGACAAAAACTCGAACACCATGGCAATCACTAAGTTAAGAGTGACCCATACATGTCATGTTTATTTGGGTCAGTTGGATCCCATAGTAACCGTTGCTGTTTGGTCGGACAACAGAGTCCGGTGAAGTAAATACTTGATAAAAGTTTCGAGTCAACTGATGCTAACGTATTTAAAACTAAATGCACTTAAGTTATGGAAAGAGCGTCACGACACCACTAAGGTCTCTTTAACCTTCTTCTCGGATTACCCGGAAGAGTATTTATAAACATGCTACTAACTTTAGGATTGGGATGTAGATTTAGATTTTCAAAAAATTTGCTGTACTGTTGAGTATGAACTGATTTAACAAAAGGAACATGCAGATCTCGATGGAGAGTTAGGTTTGAAACATATTTTGGTACTGCTGCAATCCCTCGGAGGATAATGGACTGCTGACTCTGAATACGAGCAAGGTTGCTTCTACTTGTATTTCCATATAGTTCTAGGCCATACCTCCACACCGGAGCTATAATCATCAAGTAGATAGATCTTCTTAACCTTATACTTAATTTAGATTTATTGCCTATCAGCGAAGATAGCTTTTTAGTGTGTGCGATTAGCTTTCTCCGTATTTGTGCAACGTGGAAGCGCCACGTAAGGCGACGGTCAAGGTACATGCCTAGATACTTGACTGTGTCTACCTGTTTGAGCTCTACATTGTTTATTTGTAATTTAGGGCATGTAACGTATCTGTTCGTGAAGGTTATGTACTGACATTTTTCCTCACTAAATTTAATTCCCCATTTTTTGGCCCAGATCATTATCCTGTTTAAATGGTCCTGAACTGCATTATTCGCATATGTACAATTAGTATCTGAGGACAGTATTGCTATATCATCAGCAAATGTGGCCAGAATTGTCTGATTTGATACAGGAAGGTCAGCCGTATAGATGGAGTATAGAATCAGGCCAAGGAGGCTACCCTGCGGAACAGAGGCCGATACCATACCTTCCGTAGACATTGAACCATTGACATTTACTATAAATGACCTATTTCATAGATAGGACTGAAAAAATAAATATAAGTCCGGTGGTAGTATTTGTTTGAGTTTATATAAAAGCCCAGTATGCCAAACCCGATCAAACGCCTGGGCTACGTCCAGAAAGACCGCAGAGCATACCTCTCCCTTTTCAAGCACTGATGATATGGCATCCACTAGTCTATGGCACTGTTGTATGGTAGAATGCTGTGTTCGAAAACCAAATTGATGTGCTGGTATCAATTTTTTATTTTCAATTACTGGAATTATTCTTTGTAGGATTAATTTCTCGAAAACTTTTGAGAGAGTATTTAGCAGACTGATTGGTCTATAGGATGATAGGAGAGACAACGGTTTCAAGGGTTTTGGTATCATAATTATTTTAGATTTTTTCCATGATTTCGGATAGTGACCTATTCGTAGGATGGCATTAAATATAAAACAGAGAAGAGTGGCAGATTTTTTGGGCAGGTGAATTAGAATTTCTCCCGTTACTCCATCGAGTCCAGGAGATTTCCTTAGAGGAGCTTTTTTGAGACATTTGTATACCTCATTTGGAGAGAATGGCCTGGTGGGAAGGCTAAGCTGTAGTGGTTGCTCTAGATAACGTTGTATAACGTTAATATGTTCTGAATCAATGTTTCCGTGAGGCATGAACGTAGCCTTTAAATACGAAGCGAATGCGTCTGCTTTCTGTTTATCTGTTCTAGCCCAACTACCGTCTTGCATCCGAATGTTGTGAGTCTCTGAAGATTGCCGCAGTATTCTTTTGGTTGCCTTCCATAAAGATCCATCCTGTGTATCTAGAGTTTCCAAGTAACTACTGTATGTTTTTTCTTTATATCTCTTAATTTCTTCTCTTAGCTTGTAACGGAGATTGTTGCATGTAGCTTTTAATGCCGGATAGCGGTTCTGTTGCCATCTTCTCCTTGCTGCCCGAGTAGCTTTTATTAACTTCCTGATTTCCGCTGGAACATATTTATTTTGGTTACTATGTACTGTTTTATATGTGGTAGAACTTCTACATGTTGTCTGTATTAAGTCCGTTATACCATCTACCGCTGCTTCGATGTCGTCCTTGGTTTTTAAACTGATCTTCAGGTCAGTGCCATTTTCCATTGCAGTTGCAAAATATTCCCAATCCGTCGAGTAATTATGCAGTTTATGCTGCGTGGGCTTGACTATGGGGTTAATATCCAGGATTGAAATAATCGGAACATGGTCAGAAGAGAGATCGACTACTGTCTCGCATTTTTTATGATACCTTTGTAGGCCTCGTATAATAAAGAAATCTAGGATATCAGGTGTTCGATTTGCATGTTCTGGCCAACAAGTGGGGGACGTGGGAGAGAGAGCGGACAGCGAATTATTACGCAGTGTTTTATCTAGTATCCGCCCTGCTTTATTTGTGATCCTTGATCCCCAAGTTCGACTTTTAGCGTTATAGTCTCCCCCACAGATAAAACTTTTTCCAAGATTTCTAAATATAGCACTAAATTCACTATCTGGAATATGGAGACCAGGATGACGATAAATGGCAGCTATTGTTATAAAATCTTTGTCAGTTCGAATGTTAACCGCAACTAGCTGATACGCATATGAACCATGAGATAGACGCATATGCTGTATATATGACTTTTTTACCAAGATTATTGAGCCGCCATGCGCGGTTTCATCTGGATGATTTGCTGTATATGTTACATATCCCGGCATTTTAAAGCTGCTTGAATGAATTAAATGAGTTTCGCATATTAGTGCGACATCCATCACATTTTGGTTCAAAAATATTTCGTTTTTTCTTTGTGTAATTCCATTGGCATTCCACAACATTATTACGAATGATCGTTGAGTTATAAAACTGGGATTATTTGCCATTTAAGGGAGATCTATAACTTTGGTTAATAAAGAGATTAACGGATTTATTAGGGATTTAAATTCGGTTAAGAATGATGTTAATAATTCAGAGATATTATTATTATCCTTACTATCTATGCATTCTTTATTGTTATTATTATTATTATTATTATTACTATTATTATTATTATTACGAGGGTGGTTCAAATATAAACCGGAATTTCGTCATAAAAATTTTTATTTTATACTTACAGTGCTCATATTTTTTACAATTTTTCGAGATAACCCCCCTCGCACACTACGCACTTTTTCCACCTCTCCGGCAATTTTTTTATTCCTTTTTCGTAAAAATCTCGCGGCTTGTCAAAACGTTGTCCACCAAGTGCTTCTTTCAACGGGCCAAACAAATAATAATCACAAGGCGACAAATCTGGACTGTAAGGAGGATGTTCAAGTGTTTCCCAGCCCAATTCGGCCAATGTCTCCATCGTGAGCCGAGCGGTATGTGGCCTGGCGTTGTCTTGAAGCAGTATCGCACTACGGATCGGAATTTCGCGCCTTTTTGTTCGATAGGCCGGTTTGACTGTGTTTTTTAGGAGGTTACTGTAATACTGCGCCGTCACAGTACGTTGTTCAGTTAGGAAATCGACTGCGATCACTCCCTTCATGTCCCAAAACACGGTACACAACACCTTCCCAGCTGACTGTGTAACCTTCGCTTTGACTGGCGCTCCCTCTTTTTTCTTCCGCCACTCCATAGACGAGCGTTTACTCTCCGGTGTATAGTAGTGTACCCAAGTTTCGTCCGTGGTGAATATTCGCCGCAATAAATTCTCTCCTTCCTCTTCATACCGCTGCAGGAGACGCGTACAAACTTCCCAACGAGTGAATTTCTGTTCAAAATTCAGAAGTCTTGGCACCCATCTGGCTGCAATTTTGCGATAACCTAGCCGATCATGAATTATTATCTCAATACTACCTATGCTGATGCCCAATTTGTCGGTCATATCGCGTACACAAACGCGTCGGTCAGCCAAAATGAGTTGTTCGATGGCTTTGACGTGTTCATCTGTAATGCTGTTTTTTGGGCGCCGCGCATGTGGTATGTTTGACATCAGTTCACGTCCTTTTCGAAACGCGGAACACCAGTCGTACACTTGAGTTTTGGAGAGACACTCATCGCCGAACTGTTCGCGTAATTTTCGGTAAATTTCCACGGATTTTACGTCGTCTTTGACTAAAAAACGAATAATGATGCGTTGCGCAACAGACACTGATACTTCTTTTTCACTCATGGCTCTAACTACACTAAAAAGTGAGCTTACGCGGTTCTAATTGCTCTACACGCTTCGTAACAAACCGGTCTAACTGCCAGTGCAACCACTTTTTCCACAATAAATTTTTCGCGCGTTTATTTAAAAATTCCGGTTTATATTTGAACCACCCTCATATTATCACTGATATTATACGATTTATCATACGTACTTCTATTATTAGAGTTGTTTATATTATGCGAAAAAGATTTAACTTTGTTAGCATAAGTTTCAGTGTTATTCCGTGTCGATGAAAAATCTGTTCTAGGTTGCGGCGATATATTATAACCAGTTAATTCTGGTTGATATTTTTTACTAGTTTTGTTGTAATATTGTATTTGTTGTTTATAGTTCAGGCATCCCCTATAACTCGCGGGGTGATTGCCTTCACATAAAGCACATTTTGCAGGGTCTTCCGAATTTTTAGTGCATTTATTTGTCTCATGCCTACCTGCGCACTTGACACATCGATTCGGTAAGTTACAATAGTTCGCTGTATGGCCGAATAATTGACAGCGCTTACACTGCTTTAAACCAAAGTCTTTTCGTGGTTCTTCAAAGCTAACCACAGTATTTAAGAGTCTGTTTATTTTAAAGATTTCTTCATTCTTATGTGAAGATTTTAGGTCAACGAAGAACATTGGCAGAGGTTGTTTTGTTTTATGTTTTAGTATATTAATGATTCTAATAACATCAAAACTTTTTTCCTCTATAGCGTTTTTTATGTCATTAAGGTCAGTGGTCCAGTGAAGATTCTTTAGTACAACCCTAAAAGGTTTATCTTCCGCTAACGAATAAGTGTAAAAAAAATATTTATTGTTAGTTAATGATTTAATAATATTCCGATAGCTAGATGAATTAGCCGGGTTAATAGTAACACCGGTTAAAGTCGACTTTAAAGAATAGTCAATGTCGGGTACGCCTAATAAAAACCTCCTAAATGCATTGAAGTTATTTATATTTTTGACCATGATTGGTGGAGGTTTCGTAAACGGTTTATTTGGTTTATCATTATTTAAATGTTTCATATTATTATTTACAGTACCAGAATCATCATTAAAACTAGTATTGTCTAGCTGCATCATGTTCTTATCAACATTACTACAATTATCGGATTCGTCATTATCATCTTCTACTGTGAGAAATTGAAAAATGTTCCGTTTTGTGTTGACAACCGGTGGCGTATCAGAGGAACTAGTCGATTTATTTTGTGGCCGCTTGCGTTTCGAAGGAACAATATTCCATCGTTGGTCGTTTTTATTAAGCGACATGTGTATCGGAGAAACACTGTTATCTACATTTTTATATGCAGAGGCTTCAGGCAAGTCTAGAGGAATGACATTAGCAGCGGTAGCCCGATTGTTATCATTAATATTACTAGTGTCTGTATTAGTACCAGGGTTAGCAATAATACTAGCAATAGCATTACTAGTAGAGTCTGTGGTAGTAGTAGCGGTAATGACTGAGGAGTGAGAAGACGAGCTCGCTAGAGATGAGCTGCTGTTCGAGGCATTCGTATTAAGTTTAATAACGGGCACTTTTTAGTGCATTTTTTAAATTTGTATAATAAACCTTGAAGTCGGTATTTATTTTTTGTAAAATAGCATTTTTTGTTTCATTCATTTGTGCATCTTTGTGGAAAGTTGCTTCGAACATAGTGCATTTACACAGAAAAAATGTACAAATCTCAATAGAGCAACCTCTTACTGTAAGTAGTTCGATTATGATGTAGTACGCGATAGTAAGATTTCTTCTTTCCTCCAAGTTTGCTTCGATAAAAATGGAGACTAAACTAAAATTATTCTAAATAATCTCTCCATTTTTTATTTTTTTATTTATTTATTTATTTATTTTTTAAATAACTTGTATTTTTACTTGTATGATTGGGATGTTTAGAAAATGTTCTCTCCCTAAACTTTAAATTTTTACGAACAATACCGGGGGCTTAGCATTCAATATTAGCGGGAGAATTTTGAATGGCGTATGTTTTTTGTTTTTTTTTTGATTGTAATTTCACGTATAAATGCGCTACCATAAATACGCAAACGATAATTTTTCGGAATATTTGCTTTTTTACACAAACCGAAGTGCTAGCGAGATGAGAAATTTCGGTATTCGTAGAATTAATCCGCTAAATTAGAATTTAATTAAATAAAACAATGACATCGAACAGAGATGCGAGATAGCCCGACAACGTAGGACAGGCTGCGTTATTTTACTTCGCTAATTAATTTTTTTTAAATTTTATTATTTATCTGTTGTTTCGTTTTACTATTAAGCCGCTGTACGTTTTTTCATGTTGCTGTTCATTTTTTCGGGCACAGTTCTGTTTTTCCCCATTATCTTTTCTCAGTTAATTTCCAGTTCGCCTTATTTGTTTGAAAAAGATCCTCTATCCAGCTCGGATTATTTTATGTAAATATATTATATATATATATATATGTTGTTTTTTTTTTTAAATCTGCCGAAAAATGGCGTCAGTACAGCAGGCTTAAAAGATTACAAAAGAAAGTAGGAAAATGTCAGAACCTAATTCGACATTACGATAATGAAGGTAGCAAGAAGAGCAAGGAGGACAGGAAACGAGGAAAGCGAGAGTATGAAAAAAAAGAAGGATTGCGCGGGGTGTACGGGATAGAGATTCTTAGTTTCAACAATTTTTAGAATAAAAATATAAATGCTCATTGATAAAGGTGAAGAACATTCAAATAGGATATGACTGAGGTCACATACTAAATGGAAGTTAGTGTAACGGACAGTAAGGAGATATCTATAAGAGTAGTGGAAAGCAGTATAAAGAGTGTTTACTACGTAGACGACAAATACTCACTAAGCGACGAACAAATGGAAAATTATAAAACCAAGAAGGGGGCGGTTGGTGAGTGAAAGAATGAATGGGTACAACGACAAAAACGGATTAAAAAAAGATGAAAGGTAACTATCAGACACCATAATCGTCATTGACAAGCAGAGGAGAAGGAGAGAAGATTAACGGCTGAAAACTTTTCGATAAAGCGGCATCAGTTTCAAAAGGATCAACTATTTTTTTTCCAGCAATAGCGACATGACCAGGATCCGTAAAATACCGATTTCGATAGCACATTTCGAAGGGAGAATCATAGAACGAGTTTGAAAATTATAAGGGAATCATCACATAAGTAGGAAATAAAAGGAGATAAGAGAACTCTTGATATTATTAGGTATTTACGAGAATTGCGAGGAGAAGACGAAAGAAAAACAAAATTGAATGGAAGATTGCATCAAGACCGGACAAAAGGACGGTAGTGTTCAAATGATTTAGAGTAAACTAAAACTGGGGAAACGAAAGAACAACGATGAGGGCTTTAAAGGTATGAGAGCGAAATAGACTGTGAATAGTGCGAGTAAATTCACGTTTTCTGCAATTTCAGGTGAGAGAAACCAGAGAAACTTTGTAGAGACACGGGAAGGAAAGATAAACTAAAATAGTGAGAAAAACTAGACAAGTCGAAAGAAAAATATGGGCAAGTTTTTCATAAGAATAAAAATAGGGGGAGTGGAATTTAGCAAGACGATTAGCGATTAAAAAAGAGACATTTTTTTAGAAGTAAAATATACGGGGATAACTGATATGCACGATTGGATTAGGTTAAAAGACCAATAAGGGAGACGTTTAAAGTGGAGGGAATAGTTAAAGAGAAGCGACATTGAGAAAATAGACATTGAGTACGGTAGGACTAAGGCACGAGTCTTAAGGGAGACCGTGAAAAATTTGCCTAGAAACGAAGAAAGAAAGATGAAAGAGATGGATAGTGCGGTCCATGAGAAAATAAATAATAAGGGTGGTAAATTGAAACGGAAAACTGTTTTGAGAGTATTAAGTGTTTCAGAGTGGAAATATCAACATCATCGGAGGCTGAGGAAGCAGCATCGATGAACGCGGTTATTATATTACGTTTAGCATTAAAAAATGTATATACATATTGGAAACGAAGTAACTTATAGAATTAGGTGGCCTGGGGACCAAACGTATTCTTAAGGAACAGATTACAAGTTTCCATCCACCGAACAAGTCTTTTGTTAAATTTCAAATAGTTTTCTAAAACAAGAGGCCAAGAGAATAGGACAGAAAGAAAAAAAGCTTTTGTTTAGAATAGGGATAATTTGGAAGAAATTCCATTCGTGAGGTATACAGCCAGAACTGAGAAAGGAACTGAAGGTGTTAAGAAGAATTTCAAAAAGCGGACAGATGTTTAACAGTTAAAAATGCCATCAAAAACGGATGTGGAGCTTGAAGAGTTCCAAAGTGAAGTATGAAGTTCACTGTTGGTAAAAAAAATGTGAGGTAGAAGTAGCTGAAAAAGAGAGAGAAAAAGATTCTTCGAGGCCTCGCTTATTTTGAGTGGAATATTAAATTGGGAGAGTCTGTCAGATAGAGGGTACCTGAAAGCTCTAGCCACATTTCATATATGCTTAAAAGGGGTCCGTGTAGAGAAGGAACAGCAGAAGTTCCTCTCCAAGAACCTTTTTCGAATGATTTATATCGGGGAGTACTTTTGCATTGGCTTGTTTGTGTAACAGGAAATTACTCGAACAAAGATTAGATCGAAAAGATCTTAAAGTATTCAGACCATGATTGTAAGCGGTCCTTACAATGGAGACGGTAACGCAAAGGTGAAGAGGAGATGGACAATGCTGAAAGCACTGAATGTGTAAAGGAATTATATTGGGGGTTAAAGGATCCATATTATCAGGAAGGACCGGCAGCAGAACGAAATGAGGACCAGTTTGTTTAAGGGAAAATTCAAAGGAGGGTGATGAGAAAATTAAAATAGCAGTTTAATGATCGCAGCCACACGTTCCATCAAGAGATCTCCAAGGACACTTAAGATCAATGTTGAGGGAAGCAGAAGAAAGACCAGTGTGGAGATTTTTTTGAAGTAGGTTGGAGTAAGACCGTTAAGAAGGATGAGGTTGTTAAAAGTACTCTGAAGGAAAGAACCGTAATCGGAACAACACCAAAGAGGCAATCAGTGGTGTTCCAGTCACCGCAAATGATGCAAGGATGGGGATAAGCGTTGAGAAAACTGTCGAAAAGCGAATCGCGGAGGTAGAAACAATGTTTAAGGTTTGTAAGTTATTTTGGGGAGACTAGGATTGGATGCAAACGGAAGAGAGACATAATGGCGTTGATAATTAATCGTTTTTGATAAGGATAGCAGTAGCAGCGCGTACCATAATCGACTACTCTAATGATATTGTAACAGCGACATGTAAGTAAGGAGTTCTTTTTGAGTCAAGTATCGGAAAAGGAATTGCCTCTAATGGATTCTTTTTAGGCCCATTAGGTTTAGTTTATTGTGAACCTTAACAATCCCCAACGCGCTGTGGTGGGTATGGGACTTCCAATTTTTATCGGAAAGTGTGTGGGGCAACTTGAATTTGATGAAGATCTAAAAGATTTTCTAGAGCCCGTAAACTATGAACATATTCAGCTGTAGTATGCTTCAATTTGGAGCAAACCATTTCTCTCGGCTAAAAGGTGAAGAAATGAAAATTTAGAAACAAAAGGAGAATACGAGCAGCCGAAATATATACATAGATATAATATAGTCCAGTATGATTTTTATCATCCTACAACCCGACGACATGCAGCGGATCGAAATTTATATTATTATTATTATTATTATTATTATTATTATTATTCTTCTTCTTCTTCTTATTATTATTATTATTATTATTGTCACGTGCGGTCGTGTTTGCCGTCTCTCTGTATTTACCGTCAAATTTAAAAGTGCTTATAAGATTTTAATAATTTTGATTGATAATTAATAAATAACATTTTAATTAACTTTTAAGTGACGTTTTCGGATTGACTCTATCTCTTTTGGTTCGCGAGATATAACGATTCAATTATAATTATTTTGAGTGAAGGGTTTCCGCGTTCAAATTGGAACAATTTTCACAGCGATCGTAAGAACGGTGATTTTCTGTTATTTATCCGTAGCAATGAATGCATGTTCTCAGTGTTGTGTGACATTACCGGCAAATGGCGATCACGCTGTTTGCTCTCGGTGTAGTAATATACACTTTAAATGTGGTGGTATATTGGCCGGCACGTGGCGGCAAAAGTCAAAGAAAATGCGATCGAAATGGGTCTGTCAAAACTGTCGAGACGAAAACACACAGCCATCCGCAACACCCCCCGCGAGCCCGATTAACAGCAGTCAAAACTGGGTGATGCTGCTGACAGCCATCAGGGACGATTTGGCCACACTGACCCAGCAAGTAACGGATCTTAGCAAGCAGCTAGCAGATCAGATGCAGGCGAATGACACCCTTCGCGCCGAAAACAATCAGCTAGCTGAGGCAAATGCCGCTCTAAAGACACGAGTAGATAACCTTGAGCAATATACACGAAAAGACAACGTATTAATAACAAATATTCCGGTCTGCCAAAATGAAAACCTTGAAATCGTCAAAAAAATCGGCGCGGCAACTGGAACAGCTATTTCTAACACCGATATTAGTGCCTGTCACCGTCTGCCAAAAACACCGCAACAACAGTTCCCTAATATAGTGGTAAGGTTTTGTCGTCGCACCATCAAGCAAGATCTTTTAAAGAACAACCGTCGAGTGCGACCAACTCTTGATAAAATTGGGTTCGATAATAACATAACGGCAGCAAATCACCAGTTCTTCGTTAACGAACATCTTTCCTCCGAAAATCACAAACTGTTCTTGTCTGCCCGAACGCTGCGAAATCACGGCTGGAAATATGTGTGGATAAGAGAATGTAAAATTCTCGCAAGGAAAAGTGACAATACCGCATTTATCCGCATAAAATCAGAAGAGCAAATTATTGGCCTAAAAAGTAATTGTAACGCATGACTATTTATAGTAATTTTAATTCTTAGCCGTAACCATTTACAATCATATTTTACTTGTACCTATTATTCAATCCAGTTACCTCTGCCTAATCTTATACTATTACAAATTTCACTCTTTGGTTATTTCTTACATAAAAACTTAGGACGAACTTATTTTTTCCCCAAAATCCTCCACTGTTTTATCTGTTTTATATTGCCTCTCACGATCTTTCAATTGAATGTGTTATATTATATACTATTCTCTAAAATCAATATTCGATACTTCGATTTATTCTATTCTTATTTCATATTAATTAATTATTACAATTTATATTATTTTGCTTAAGCAAGCATGGAAAACACAGACATCCTGATGAATTCCAAAAAATTAAAAATTTTACTTCTTAATATCCGAAGCTTACGTAAACATTTTAACGATATAAACACATTACTAATACAAGAATTAAAAAATTACAACATATTAATATTTACAGAAACCTGGTTATATGAGGAGGAAATAAATAGATATAATATCCCGGGCTTCATTCTACATGCGCAATGTCGCAATGAAAGAAGATCAGGTGGAGTAATTGTATACATAAATGAAAAATTTTCATATAAAAATATTGATTTAACAATCACTACCGGAAATATAGTAGGACTAATAATAAATCTTGAAAATAATAGCCATATAGCTCTTATAGCCATCTATAGATACTGTGATTCAAATTATAATGATTTCGTTTCAGAACTAAGCAATATAATTAATAATCTTCCTATAAATTCGATAATAAGTGGTGATATTAATATTAATTTATTAGATAATCGAAACTCTGGTGAATACGTAAATCTCTTACATTCAAGTGGTTTCACTAATGTAAATACTAAACCAACTTTTAGGCGCAATGGTGATACACATATTTCCTGCATCGATCATATTTTCATTCGAGGACTAGGTACTGATATACTAAACCCAAATTTTAATTATAATCTAATCGAATTTGACTTCACTGATCATTGTGGTATAAGTTTGGATTTGCCACTATTAAACATCGGAAATCTTAAACACAAAAAAAGCAGAGAATATTTTTTTGATAAAAATCTATTTCAACTAGAACTAAGTAAGTATGATTTTTCTGCAATATATAAAAGCTGTGAATCCGTTAACGACAAATTTAACTGGTTTATTGAAAAACTAACAATGATTATAAATCGCTGTAATAAAATAAAAACTCACAAAAATTACAAACACAAAAGATCCCCATGGATAACCTCGGAAATTTTGCAATTAATTAAAATTAAAAATGACGAGTATAAATTATCTATCTAATTTCCAAATAATCCATTATTAAAAACCAAATACAAAGAAGCATCAAAAAAAGTCCAACAAGCTGTGAGAAAAGCAAAAAAAAATCTATTACACGAGTATTTTAGATAAATGTAAATCAAAACAAAAAAGTTACTGGTCTGTAGTGAAAAACACAATTGGCCAAAATGACAAAAGAATTAAAAATATTTTGGTTGGAAAAGATAATTTAACCGTAGATGGAAATGAACATAAAATTGCAGAGTATTTTAATAATTACTTTGAAAATAGTGTTCGCAATATTGTTTGTAATATTCCAACCGACGTTCTATTCGACAAAGATGATATAACGCTATCTTCAAATATAAACTCTTTTGCGATTTTGGATTTCTTAAATGATGATATTAAACATGCAATATTATCCTTACCTAATAAATCTTCCTTCGGTTACGACAATATATCAATAAGATTAATAAAGGAAAATATAAATTTCTTTGTTTACCCTTTAACATACCTATACAATGAATCTGTTACTGCTGGTGTTTTTCCTGAAATACTAAAAACTGGTATCATTACACCCGTCTTTAAAGGGGGAGATAAAAAGCTAGTATCTAACTATAGACCAATTTGTATTACATCTACTATAGGGAAAATTTTTGAAAAATGTATGAAAAAAGTTGTGCTGAAATTTTTGAAAAGTATAAATTACTTCAGTACTAACCAGTATGGTTTTCTACCAGGTAAAGGGACAGACGATGCTTTATTTGAACATATTACATATATATCTAAACATTTAGAACAAGGAAGATCAGTAGCGGCAATATATTTTGATATACGTAAAGCTTTCGATACTGTGGACCATAATATACTCTTAAAAAAATTGTATGCAACCGGTTTTAGAGGTAATATTTATAACTGGTTTAGAACTTATCTAACAAACAGAAAAAATACAACAAAGATTAACAATGTACAAAGTGGCGGTGTATTACAACATTTTGGTGTTCCACAAGGCAGCATCTTAGGCCCATACTTATTTTTGATTTACATAAACGACTTATGTAATCTAAATGTGACCGGAAAAATTTATAGTTATGCAGACGATACAGTACTAGTAATGAATTCCCCTTCGCCAGAACGGCTTCAAATATTAATCCAGAATGACGTAGACAAAATAGCCCGATGGTTGAATAACAATAAATTAGTTTTAAATGAGAACAAAACGAAACTGATGATCTACACTCATCAAAAAGGAGAATTATGGGAAAATTTTGAGATTTTTTGTGGAAACGGAGTAAAAATAAATAGAGTGCATGAAATTAAATACTTAGGCCTAATAATTGACAGTAAATTAATCTGGAATAAACAAGCAATATTGGTTGAACAGAAATTAAGAAAATTAAACTATATTTTCTATTATCTAAATAACTTCTTTTCTCCAACACAGTTACGACAACTGTATCTAGCCTTATATCAACCTGTTTTGGGATATGGCATCATACACTGGGGTGGAATAGCCGACTACCACTTAAAATCTATTACAGCTTCACACAAGGAAGAATGCTTAAACTTATCGGGTAAGTTGCTAATAAAGATTTCTTGAGAATACAAGAATTATATAAACTACAACTTCTAAACTTTGTCTACAGAAATAAAATGAGATTTAATATAACCGAGCCAGAAGGAATTACACAAGATGTTCAACCTCAGAACGAGCAAATACTCCTCATTTTAATAAATATCACACGCGTATACTATCCCCTTATATATAGAGGTGCAGTCTTATACAATGCATTACCGCACACATTATTAAAAGTTCAATTAAGAAACTATAAAAAAAGACGAAAACTTCTGACTGATTACCTTCTGTTCGTGAAAACTTAAATCTGGATGTCTGTGTTTAAGACCAAATTATTATTATCACTACTACTATTACTATTTTTTATATATAATGTGTTCGTGTAAGAAATAATAAATAAATAAATAAATAAAATAAAAGAGTTATTTTATGAAAACGCTATTATTAATTAATAGAAATATAATTAGTACTCGTACATATTGCCAAATTAGGCTAAATTGTTTTACACGTATGTAAATATCGTTACTATTGTAAAAATCGTTTATTTTATTAAATGCTAATTAGAGACTGCACTCATATTACACCTTGTTTCTTACCATATTTTTAGCGCTAAGTTCATGCCATAAATATCCTTTATTTTTATTCTCTTTATTTTTACTTTATTTTGTTATCTTTTGTTTGTCTCACTTTTATTTTACATACATCAATGTATATTGTAATTTGAAAAATTAATTATATTACCATATGAATCCACTACTCGCGCAAAACTGCGCATTTGTGGAAATATTGTAAAATAATAATAAAGTTTGATTTGATTTGATTTGATTTGATTATTATTATTATTATTATTATTATTATTATTATTATCATTATTGGTGGAACTTTTTATTTTTTACAAATTTATATTAATACATAAACGCGAGATAAATGAAAATTTAATAATAAAACGAACAGGATATGTGTCGTCGCAATCTGAAGACATTCAACTCTTACCATCCGGTTGCTTCGTTGGTGGCCATTTAGCAGATCTCTAAAATGTACACAAGATGTGTATTTGTTGATAAAAACGGCGCGCAGATTGTATCGATCAAACACGATCGTTCAAAAAATCACAATAGAAAATAAAACGCGATTTCAACGGCTTCCTTTTTGAAAAATTTTGATATTTTCAACAACGAATTTTCATTTTAAACTTTTTATTTCCACTACTGACATTTATTAGTTTAAAATCTTGCTGCGCAATTAAAGTATTTTTCGTAATTAATAATTTTAAGGTTTTTTTTTTTTTTTTTAATATAAAATAATAATATTATTTTATATATTATCTTTTGGGTGCGCCAGCGGCTTTGACTCAACAACTACAGAAATTAAGGAAAGGGTTAAATAGAGAGACGGTTAGAAATAGAGCTTAGGAATGATTGAAGTACAGGGTTTATTATATGTGGAGATGGAAAGGAAAGGACAAAGGAAGAATTATAAGGAGCAGGAAGACCCAGTGCTAAGATTTTAGAGTACAATAAAGAACGCTCAGCATCATAAGGTACAACTCCACCGGATATTACTTTTAAATAATTTTGTAAACACAATCTGAACTCCCTTTTCCGGAACACAGTTCTATTTTAATACACATTCATTTTACCCTGAGCATTGGGATATTCACAATGTTTGCATTAAGCTTCGCCTAAACTTAGATTCTCTCTGTTGTTTTGGTCAAGCTCATGCGCATCTTTCTTTGCAACAGTCGCGGTGAAACAAATATCATTATGTTATAAATAACCAGATTTTCCCTTTTTCATGCGTCACACAATATGAAACAATTCCTCGAGTTAATATCACCGCCAAATGAAATGATTCATCGCTTATTTCAAATGAGCCAAAATAACGTCGCTGTTCAATCACGCGGATTTCACGTGCGTATGCGGCATAAAGCTCCCTACACATTTACGGATAAATACTTTGTCCGCGTTATTTTCAACGAATTCAATTCGTGGCAACGCGAGAAGTTGGAAAAACAACTTAGCCTTAATTAAAAACAGAACTGATTACAACGAGAATCGAGTAAATACGTTTCATTAATGGAATGGAAACTAAAAACATTTAAAAAAAAAAAGAAAAAGAAAAGGTGTGGCCAACAAAACCAGCGAAGGACAACTGAACACTTCAAAGTTGTTACATGTGAACCTTGTTCAGAGAGTGCTGCTGGTTCGTCGCACAGAGCCTAGATGCGTGTAGAAACACACGTACAATATACCGAAACAAATAATAGGCAAAACTGGAATACACGCAGATATACATATGTAGGCTTGCAAATTTACAGAGAGCATATTTTTCGTAGAGACAGTTTCGAAGTAGTGATTAAAAATTCATTAGGAAAGGCGAGACCCGAACAAACAGCAAATTCAAATGTGCGCGCATATCTACCATAGAACGCAGTAATAATAAATGCCCTGACAAGTAGAAAATTTGAAAAATTCAATAGCGAAACGGCGTGATGAAAAGTTAAAATGGAAAATTTTCAGTTTTCGCTGGCTCGGCTTGATAATTCGGACGCGTTCTCATAATTAAATGACAGGAAGAAGGGGGGAAAAATGGAGCAATCTGGAACGAATTTCCGTACTCGCGTTATCGCCCGGTTGGAAATTTTTAATTAATAACGGCGGCGGACGTCACTTAAACGGCCACTTTCAGGTGAGCTCGGCGGTACTTGCACAGCTGCTTAAGAGTAACCCGCCATTCCTTTTTAGCCACTCAGTAGAAAACCTTTGTGCTCTGTTTGAAAAATTTTCTCAAATTCGGGGACACGCCGGTCCTTCTTCCCTCGCCACATACTACCCCGATATATTCACAGACGATACCGCTGTCTATTCCGAGAATCACATGACACGGTCGCCAAAAGAGTAGGTCAATTTGCCGTCAAATGGAAGAAAAAAAGACCGAATGGCAAAGGTTAAAATGAACATTCAAAATTAATGACTGAACGGCGATCACACAGCACACATCGATGACTAACGACAACGAATTGATTAAAAAAGAAGAAGAAGACAAAAAAAAATAATTAGGGAAATGGTCTACTTAAATTTATCTCGCGTTAAAAATAAATGTTGGGCATAGATGTATTTGGATTTCCCTCTATATTTTTTTAGCTAAAAAAAAGCGAAAGATTAACAGCAAATATATCTACAAGGTAGACTGTCGCACGATGTTTAACAATTAGAAAGATAAACAAATCAGTTATGTTTTGATGAGGCAAGATATTGTTAGTGGGAAGGAGCAAACAATGGGAACGATGTGTGCAGAAGGAAAAGACCGATTGAAAATGTTTTCGGATAATTACGACTTAAAGATAAAAACTAAGTTTACGACACTTGGAAATTAACTAATCACTCTAAAACGAGCGAAGATATGTCTAATCTAAATTATATCTTAATAAATATAGGTCTCTAATATGATAACAGTATTACAGTATAATGGAATTCCTAATTAGCAGAGAGCCAAAAAATAGCTGCGACTTCTGTAATTTGGAACTATCTGTTAAGCACATACTAATTGAATGCTCAAGTCTCGTCGCCGTCAGAAACAAAATCCAACTACCGAACAACCTCAAGGACTGTCTCAATTCATCCAGCGGATGCTACAAGACCTTAATGTTCCTCAAAAAAGCCAAGTTAATCAATGAAATTTGAAATTATATTGTGTTAAATTGTGTCAGTAAATGTTAAACTGATTATTTATGTAATTGTTAATTGTGGTCGTCAATAACCTTGTAGTTGCAAGGCGATCTTAAATAAATAAATAATAAATAAATAATGGAAATCACAGCAAAGCGGACATACTACTTTCTACTATAGTAGCCAAAAATATATAGATATTGATTTTATTTCCGATAAATGTAATGCGTCCTGCGTACCTCCTAATTATAAATATAAACTAATATATTATAAACTAGTGATAATTTATCGAACTGCATTACCAGTACAGACTGTTTATATGCGTGCGTTATGCAACATTGCAATCATTAAAATGTACGATATAACACGTTTATCTTAACCTACATTCCACAAAACAAAGTATCAATAAGGTGTTTTCAATTTTTAAATATGTATCTACATACTAATAACACCAATCAATTAATACTTTTAGGGGACTTAAATTTTCGTAATATTCTATGGGATAAAGTAAATATAATTGAAAAGGCAAACACCTTTTTTAAAGTTAATACAAGCTTTCGACTTACGATTATTAAACATTAAAGATAAAACTATTTTCATTTAAAAGAAAGAAGCAAGTAAGCACAATCATCGACTTAAATTTAGTAACTAATGACGTATTTGATGTTATATTTTAAGTTGGAAAGTTAGTAGAGAATTAAATGGCAGCGATCATTTTTACATTTATTTGACGTTAAACCGTGAAAAGAATACTACAACTGCTCAGATTACCGCAATAAATTATAATAAATTGAACTTAAACATCACTAACTTTGCGCCTCTCTTATAGATTTAATTGTGCAATGCACTTCATTAACTGATATTAATAGCTGCTTATCACAATTTCAAATTTATGTTAATACAGCATTAGACCCCATTCTACAACTAATAAAAGAAAAACAACAGTAGTATATTGCTCGACTAGTAACTTGCAATATCAGAAACAATCAGTAAATATTATAAGAAATTTTGTAATTCTAAAAATGCTGTATTAAAAGTAAACTATTCTATTACTTATAAAGAAATTTTTAAGGAATACAAACATAAAATCAAACAGGCGAAACTACAAGCCTGAAAAAGTTTAGTATATGAAAAGACAGCATTCGGGTTAAAATGTAAGATTTTATTAAATAAAAATAATCCAGTTCAAAAACCTACATTAGATGAATGCGCTTATTCTGATGAAAAATATTTAAATTAATTTGTCGAGTATTGAACTGAATTTAAGGTCCAACCCTTTTACAACCATTGGCGCACTCAAGGGGGGTGCCACGGTGCCATTGCTCCTCCCAAAAAATCTTCGAAATCTTAATTTCGTTTTGTAATGTTTTGTTTTACTTCATTTTTTTTAAAAAAACATACATATTTACTTTTTGCTTGTATTACAAGTGTAATGTTATATACTTTTAACTAATTTTTTAAAAATAAAATTCGTATGCTTACCTAATTTGTGCTTATTACAAACATAATATTATGTTTCTATTATTATTATTTTTTTTTTTTAAATAAAATTCGTCAGTTTTGTAATTTTTGTAAAAATAATATTCGTTAATTTTGTATTTTTTTTTTTTATTTTAATTGACAGACCACAAAAATAGATAGTTACTTAGTGGAGGTTCCGAGTTACTACTCCCTAACCTTCTAAATTCTAGCCCCGACCAAAAAAAAATCCTGAGTGCGCCTTTGTTTACAACTATCCTTATTAGTACTAGTATTTCTGATAACGTAACAGTGAGTAACACTGAAATATCCTTTATTATAGAAAAAACCTTAAAAATAAAATTTCTCCATAGGTTTGGATAATATTTTCAATGGATTTTTAAAATTTTTTAACAATCAATTTCCTCAAGTTGTACCGTCTTTTATTAATCCGTTGTTTAAATAAACCGCTAACTGATTCTTCTTCGCATAATATCTCTGCTCTCAAATTTTAGCAAGGTCTATGAGAAATGCATATTGAATAAATTAGAAGAATTCAATCGCAGAAATAACGTAATTAATAACGATCAATATGGAGTTCTTGAAAACAGATCGGCGGAATTAGCTATCTTCAATGTTTTACAGACTATTAAATGTTATAAACAAAAATCGTATAATTTATGCCTATTTAGACATTTTACTAAAGCTTTTGATAGCATACATTTAAATTAATTGTATCGCTGTCCGACTTGGGCTTAGACGATAACTTATTAAAACTATAACAAAATCACTAATTTCATAATAGATTTACTTTTATTAATATCGGATCGTGTACCCGCAAATATCCTAGTGTGACGGGTGTGTTACAAGGATCTGTGTACTAGGGCCGTATTTGTGGAATATAGTTTTTCCAAGACTTTATCATCTTACCTCGCCACTGTAAACTAATAATGTTTGTGGATTGCAATGGATATAGCAGATAAGTCTAAACACGCTCTAAGTAATAAAATATTTATATAATATATATATGTAGTAATATTGAAAAATTTCTAAATGAATATGGACTAAAAATTAGCGTGTCAAAAACAAAATGCTATTTAATTCTAGTCATTAAACTTAACACAACATGGGTTAAATATAAATGAAGTATCAAATACTAAATACTTAGATATATTAATTGATAATAACTAAACATTTTATAATAATAAGTTAATTAAATTTTTGTTTATCTTTATTGAATTTTATAATAATAATAGCAAAGTAAATTATACCAAAGGAATTATTTTATATAAGACAGTCATTTTATCAAACCTACTATGTAGTAGCATTATTTACGCAGATATGATTAAACTTAAAAGATTTCAAAAAATGTTATCAAGTTATCAAAGAATACTAGAGCCATTAAATTAATTAAATCATATAAAACGGTAAGTTATTTAGTGTGTCAGTGGATACATCTCTGGAATTGTGCCACTGCAGAAATGAGTAAACACATAAATTTATTTTGCATTAAAAATAATATTACTATTTTCTAGCTTAACTTCAATAATGCCTATTACGAAAATGGTAAATTTACTTATCAGAATAAAGCCTTTAAAACGTAAAACAGTTTAAAAGATTATTACATGGCTATTACCTAACACGCAATATCAGTTCATGTGGGGTAATTGTAACAGTGTTATAACTTACACTTTTTTCCCTAATATTAATTAAGTAGATTGAACAATATAGATTACATATCAAATTTTTTTAACGCACAATTCCCCTCACTGGTCACGGAAATTTTAAAGACTACCTACACCGATTTAAAATTGCTGATTCTCCAAATTGTATTAAATGTACTTTTCCCGAGATACGATTGCTCATATCTTAGCTGAATTTAATAGCACACTGATTTCCATTTTCAGCGCTCGGCAAAAGACTTAGTAACTAAGAATTTAAAAATTTTTAAAGATCTTACCGTTACAGAAATTAATTTCCGTAAGCAACACACACACGTGTATTAATTTACCGCAATTAATGTAAAAGGTGAGCATGATGTGACACCAAAAACTTTATTGGATGGGTCAACCTCACCATCATACAATTTGTACTACTGTGATGCATAATGTATTTGCCCCATTGGTATTATTCAAGGTGAGCCCCCCCCCCCAAAAAAAAACAATGGATATAGGAGGCACAATACAGAGTAGGAACACCAATCTGCAGAAAATTGGAACAGAAATCAGAGCGTTCGATTAAAGGAGATCAACACTTAATAAAAAGCAGTAAAACCCTCTAACCCTCCCATAATAGATCTGTTTAACTGGAAGAAATTTTAAAAACAATAAAATATGAACACAATCACAAATGTGTTACAAGATATTCACATGGTCACGTTTAGTCCGGACTCTCCCCTCCGCTATGCTCTTCATGCAACGTCCCTATCTCTGTCACCCATTTTCTCGACCTATGGCCATTACTCTAAACCCTGTGGCTCAAACACAAACTACCTCTTAACCTTAAATCTTAACTACAAGACGATCCTGCTACTATCATATTCCTTCGATATCTTTTCTTAAAGAGTCAATTAAAAAATATAATGTCAACTTTCGGCATTTCTAGCCGAAGGTGCGTGGTGCGGTAAATTAAAAAAAAAAGAGCGTGTTAAGATCGAATATTTAAATAGAGACCTGGATATTTTTCGAGAATATTCCATCCTCAGTTAGAAAGGAGAAAATAAAAAAAATTAATTTTTTTCTTCCCCCTTTATATGTTATGTTAGTAACTAGTGAGGTTACTACAGTACATAAGCGAAAGGATATTTTAAACATATTGCGGTTAAGCCTCTTAGTGAATGCTGTAATCCTCGCAATGGTGGTTACAGTTTTGGAGGCTCATGTATGCTTCTTGATAATCCGTACCCGGGCAAATGTAAATGTGCGGGCCGCCGTCTGGATCTCAAATAGACCGAGATAAATATTTCTCGATTACAGGGCAGCGTGATTTTTTTTTCCTTCTTGGGGGGATCGCCAGCCGAGGGTATTACCCGGCATTAGATTATATTAGTGAAAGAAAGGAAGAAACACGAATTAAAACTGAATACCACCAGAGCTAGAGGAAATGAAAGTCGCTATATAATGTGAATGATCGCCGGAGGATAGAAGTGAAAGAATAAACGAAGCATTATGTCGAGTGGGCAAACCAAGATTTAGGATATGTCTATAAAAGTGGGAGCGTGTTTTATGGATATAGATGCGCATTCGAAGAAGATGTGATTTGTATCGCAGAATACATCAGAATAAGGCGAAGCCTGCAGACAAAATAAATAAGAAAACGCGAAAGGTGAGGAAAGTCTTAGTACCAGAGATAAGGAGAAGGGAGAGTTTTAATATTAACATAAAAGGATTCAGGATTACGAAATCGTCTATTCGACACTGGCCGAGAATCTTAAAATTGGAATGTTCCTTCTGATGGATGCTTGAACCATGTGCTTTTAATATTTTTTTGAGAATGCTAATGAATTCCCATTCTTCCCAAACACTGATCCGCGCGGATCTTTTAAAACTTATATAAAGAGTATCGAAGAAGGTACTGGCATTTGTGTGTGTGGGGGGGGGGGGACAAAACGTGACACGTCAGCGCGTTGACCCGTATTCATTAACCCCGATGTACTTAGGAACCGAAAATGGCCATATGACGTTCTCTTCGGTGCAACTGATATATGGACATAGTGTCGTATATTTTTAGTATTAGCGAGTTGCTGAATTCCTGACTTTTGTTAAAAGAACGTATGAAATCAGTGATTGGTTTATCGTCTGCTATGACGATGCGATTGAGGTAGTGTTTTTTTTTTTTTTTTGCATAATTCCCATTTCGCCTAAATTTAGGATTTTGTGTTTATTCAGCAGATAAGAGGGGAAAAAAACAGGCACTAGAGATTACGTGACAAGTCAATGAGTGGTATTTATAAATATACGGGAAAAGTATAATACTTAGCGAATAAAAGGGGGTATTATATATAATTAAATAAATAAAAATTCTTAATAGTTCCATGAGTATATTGAATAATGCAGTGCTTATTTCGTGCCCATAATATCCATGATCGTGGAACGTATAAATTACGAATATAAGATCATCATACCTCGCTTGTGGCGTGAGGAAATCCGAACACGCTTAAATTCACCTCAATTTAAGTAGTAAACGATGAAGCTAATAATATTCGATGAGATAATAAATAATTGTTACGAGAGATAATATTTTTTCAAAAATGAGACCCGATATTATTTAGCAGTTCACTACTATATGAATAGGAAATTATATCGAATTGCTTTTTAGAATACGTGCTGGTTATTATCGTTTATTCTAGTTGGTAACGAATTTCCTAAAAAAAGTATACTCTAAAATAAATGGAAAAAAGAAAAAGAAATGATTTTATCAATACCGAAAGATAAAATTCATTGAATATGTGGAATTGCTGCAGTAGTTTTTTGAACAAACGTGTCAGTATAGTTAAGTACGGATCGGTAAATCAGTTAACAAGATGAGAAGTTACGAGAATAATGTAAAATCGAAAATTAGCGGGAACACATGGAATATTAATTAAAGATAGTAGTCTAGAAAAAGGCAAAACACATACTGGAACATTAAAAATATTATTATACAAAACGAATCCATAGTATATTGATAAAAAGTTTACCGAGATGGATTATTATTTGAAGATTTTTCCAGCATTGAGACATATTTTTTCCGATATGAAAATAATTAAAATTGCGATCGTAAGAAGTCCGATGGGAATATAATTATAATAATTAGAAGTATAAATATTACTATCTAGATTTCTCACTCGGTCCCGCCGATTTCATAATTAGAGGTAGAATATGGTAAATGTCTTGACGCGAGTTTATTAAGAATAACGGAAACCGAAGTATATAAAACAAGGAGGCCGGAAAAACCATCCAAAAAGCGAAAGCCGAGCCGAAATATACATATCGCTGTAAGTGTATTAGCTTTTTATTAAAGCACGGTTTATACAATACGTACATGTATAATTCTTATTTTTATTAATTCGTATATCATGTGCGTATAATAGACTAGAGCTAAATAGTTGGCTAATATAAAACCAATTATATTGTGTTCAACTTAATTAAATAATTTCTTCTTACCATCATTAAGGTATTATTCATTTTAATTTGAATTATTTTAACACAATGTTAATGGCGGTCCGATAGATCGCCGTGACAGGTAAGAAAAAGAAAAAAAAAAAACCTTTTCCTATTTTTAAGATTTTTTATAATGATGCAAAAAGTTCAGAAAAGTGGTGAAAAATTTATAAAATTCAAAATTTTCACGTGAACCACAGCTAAAATGCTGTTTAAAGCAATGTATGTATAATTTCAGGAAAACCGCTGATTAAAAAAAAGCGTCAAGTATGCGTAATATTGAATTTAAAACGAGTAGAACAGTCTCTTCAAAAATTCAAAATATACGAAAAAAAACCAAAAACTTTATCGTAAAATAAAAAAAATTATCAATGCTTTCAGAAGAAAAAAAAAAAGCATAAAAAATAGATGTTTTTGTAAGTACTAGTGTTCGAGTAAATATTTTTTGAAAAAATCAAAACACATTTTAAACGTGTATACACATAAAAGAGCATTTGCAGGAAAAAATGTTAATCTATACTCTACAGCTTCATGTCTCGACCTCGGGATGTGATTAACTTCGAAATTTTGGGAAAGAAATTTCCTTTTCCAACGAAATAATTTCGAGAATTTCATTGTTTTTAACGATCGATTTTTAAAGCTTACGAAAAGTTCAAAGAAGCGTAAAAATGGCTTCTTTATATTTGAGTAAGAAATGTCCGTGTCCATTTTCTGTTATTATTTTACTAAAAAACTGTATAGAAATATGTACTATTACAGAAAATTGTATTTTAAAAAATATCAAAACGAGCCAACATGTTTCGCGGTTACGTACTCCATATAATCATGGGGCATTAATAAATAAAGTTATATATTGTATTAGTTTATAGGAAGTCAAATATGATATCGTTTTAACTTTTAATTTTTTTCATTAATGCCCCATGATTATATGGAGTACGTAACGCCGAAATATGTCGGCTCGGTTTAATATTTTTTTTAAATACAATTTTCTGTAATAGTACACGTTTCTATACAGTTTTTTTAATAAAATGGCTTCTTCATAAAAAAAAAAAATCGACGAACCATCTTATGACGAATCCGAAGAAATTTCTTTAGAACATCGCAATTATTCGAATTTGGACCAAATGAATAAAACCACATTTCGATGTTTCTTTAAACAAAATTTGAAACATACAAAAAACATATTTTAAACACAATCGTGCCCACAAATGTATGATAGTGTTGCACGGAAAATATATATGTAATATTACAATTACTATATTTGTTTCGAATTCGGTATTGCGTAAATAATGGTTAACTTTAATTTAACATAGGCGACGGTCGTTGAGAAAAGGTACATAATGTCAGAAAACAATTAATCGAGAAAAACGCGTTTTAAATTTCGCAGTATAATACGCTTTTAAAGATGGTAATTTTAAACGTACAATTACAATTTACAAAACAGGAAAGAATTCGTTTTCACCGGTTTGACCGATTTCTCACATATAAAAGAGCATGCTTTTAAGGGTTTCCGAAACTGTTGTTAAGTCGAGACCGCATTTTTGACACACTACGAGTATGTGTACCTTGTCTCAGCTACGGTCACACATTATATATAGGTGTAATACTTATCGCAGGGAAACATTATGCCCGACTGATTGTGTAAAAATTCTTTTCGTTATCATTATCATCATCATTATTACTAAAAAAGGGTCGTCAAACATTGTTCTATGACGTTGGATAAAAGTGGAAAATATTTTTTGACAAAAACAGGCTACGTGGTCCCTGTACGCTGATCAGCCTACGCAGTGTGGTGTGAATGAATGCGCAAAGATAAACGGCGAGAATCAAAAAATAGTTTTAAAAACGGAAATTATTTCCAACCAAAAAAGGAAAAAAGGAAAAGTAGATTAGATCAAGCGCGTTACATTACAGTAAAATTTAATTTTATTAAAGGTTGTCGCTAATGTTTCAAAAGGAGAGAGGCATTTGAAACAACGAAAAAAATCTCTTTTCAGTAATTAGGGTGTTCGTTTCGGAAGTATTAAAAGGCTTTTAGCCGGGCCAAATTAATTTACATCGTAATCTATTTGACCGGAAAATTTAAAGGTCTTTTAATTAGCCGATTTCAAATGAATGACATGGTATTTTAAAAAGAGTTTGCGAACGTCATCGACTACGAAATATTTACCCTGTGTCCTCGATTTAATATTTCTTATTATTTCCCGCTAATTTATCCATTACGTCGTATTTTGTTAATTTATTTTTCTTCCGGTTTTATGAAAAGAGCTACACTGTCCTTATTAAAAACTATTTAAAACCCGGCGGTGGAGAGGGATCAAACTTGGAATGAATAAAATTTTCACTGACACAAAATTAATAATTATTTCTAATGTGCAGGGAAAGAATTTTTTTTACAATTAACTTTTGCTAATATAACTTAAATTTTTCTTTACAAAACAGTTAACCTACTTCTTCACAATGTCCGAGACGTACCGTTAAAGGGGATGGGGGGATCACCTTTCTCTACTTCACGTTATCTAAATAAACTACTGTGAAATATTGTAGCCAAGTGTTTTCAAATTAGTGTGCAATTCACATCCAGCAGTAGTTGCAGTGTAATATCGTAGAAGCCAGGGGGCACAGTCTATATCTTTTTCCAGTAGATTTTGTGTTTACGCGATGTTTGCTGATGTTCAAAAAATTCTATAACTTATTTCGTTGCAATGTTATTTTTCTGAACTATTATTTTAGTTATTCTTCTATTTCACAAAGAAATCCTCTCTCCTTTATATAGAGAGTTGTGTTCGTTAACATATATCGAATGTTTTTTTTCCCCCTTAACTATATAGACCTCTCATTTTTTCGGAGAGTCCTGGGTTCCCCCTGTTGTCGACCATAGCCGGTGTTAAAAAAGATAGTGGACGATGATTTCTCCAAATTCTTTCCGAATTCGTAAATTTAGTTCTACTCGCACGTATTTCTTTGATAAAAATTTTGACTACACGAAAAATGCTTAAAATAAAAATTGATAACTTCCAGTCAGCTAAACCTGGTTACTACAAATGAATATAGAAAATGTGAAACGGTATAAATATTTAAGAGTTCTAAATATAGAAGACGGAGACGCGACAGCAAAGAAATAGTTGCCAGAATAATTATGATGGTAAGGCATTTGGAAACTTATAAAAAGTCCTGAGAAACAATAGAAACAAGGAAACCGATACTGTTATGTTTGGTCCGTGTTGCTGGGGACAATAAATGCAGATTGTGAAATAAACGCCGTGGAAATGTGGGCATATAGACACGTATGATATGAATTTCGTGGACGGATTAATCAACCGAGAGGTGTTGAATTAAAGTCAGTCTGCAATTAATGGACGATATAAAAAGAAGGAAAAGTAAATTTATCGCTCATAAAATTCGAGAAGAAGGTCTTTTTAATTCGGAAGCACAATTCAAGGAAAAGAGCACTTAGAAGAAAGAATAGAATGGGAAATTAATCAACATAAACATGAAAATTAATGATTTTTTCCAGTTAATAGAATTAGTCAGATGCCGACGTATATATCATACATTCCGAATGGAAGATGTTACCTTTACGATGATGATATATATATATATATATATATATAAACTATATTATTTAATTAAAATCTAGATGACAGATTTTATTGGAGGAATAATTAAAATTACATAAGTAAAATAAAAATATTAAATATATTGTATTTGACAAAGACTGCTTTCAAAATATAGAAATCGACACATCGACTTCAGAGACCACTAGAACGTATTCCGGACACTTACGGGGATGAGTCTGGAAACAAATACTGAGCTCTTCCCTAGACACTTCTCGAGAACATTTAAGTCACATAAATTCCAGTCTAATATTATTATACCGAGAATAATAACACTTGTTAATTCTCGCCTCACAAGTTTGCAGTAAAAACTGATACAAACCGTAAGAAATCATTCGGAATTTATGACATCACTCCGAGTGTGCTGTGTGAACTGTCACGTAAAAGAATATAGTACATTGTTGGCATACTGTCCAATGCCTGTCTTCGTCTTAAGAAGTACATGCCAGAAAGTTTCAAGGAATTTTATGTTAAAGGAGGCTCTAACACAAGCCGGAAGCGAAACTGGAGTCGTATAGAGGCCTATCTCTCTGCTGTCCACAATTATTTCGAAGTTATTTGAAAAGTTACTCTTGAAGAGACTTTACCCATTCGCAGAAGCCGTAATACGAAATGTGAACAATTTGGTTTCCGAAGTAGGCATTCTACGATTCAGCAAGTTCATCATCGAGTATGGCCCCATTGAAATTAGTAACGCCGCAAAAGGAAATAAAAACTGTTCGGTAATATCATCTAAAACGTGTTAGCCTTTATATCGTGATAAAAATTCCCCCCCCCTCTGTTAATCAGGTTTTGAGCCTGGTTATATCGCTCAGAATATCACTTTTTCTTCCTGCTCCATCCGCATTTATACTTTCAATTTCCGCTCCTTTTGTACCGATTACCAAGTCGGAGGTCACGGGTTCGAGACTTGTCTCGTCCCGGATCCAAGTCGCTCCCAAGCTTACCCAGCCTGAAATAATTGGGTACCAGACAAATCTGGGAAAGTAAAGGCGGCCGAGAGAAAGGAACTGGCCCCCCTACTCTCATTAGTGCCGTTGGGCTTAGTACATTGTGGACCTTAACTTCACAATCCCGACGCCCTGTCAAGGGTATGGAACTCACTTTACTTTTAGACTGACTTGAGACCCTCTCTTTATTAACGTTTTTAATGTAGAGAGATCTTCCTCTAAGAGACGATACATTTCGTAACCGTACATTTACGACACACTATTATTTTAATGAATTGTAAAAAAAAAAAAAAAAAACAAAAAAAACAACGTAAAAATACCGCTGAGAACATGACAGAAAATTGTTAAATATTCGCAAAAAAATATTAGGAATTACCGGGCTATTGTATAACCAGATTTATATGCTAAACAAGACAATGCATCCAACTCCGCAAATACCTGCCTCACAAATAAAGGTTTTTCTTAACACATCCAATCGTGTCTGCTACCTAAGTGGAATTCACAGTGGTAACAGACACCGTCGTATTTAACAAATTACGTAGAATTAGAACGAATGCGACATTTTAACCTACATCGTCCTCGGTGACTCGTAAAGAAGAAATCATCTTGCGTCGACTACATCTCGGACATTCGCTTTTAACACACGGCGGTCACTTGCTACGGAGAGAAGATGTTTTTCCACTCAGTTCCTGCAAAACTATCTCGAATACTTCCTGCTTTATTGTTATTACGAAAACCAACGCGTCACAGAGTGCTTCCGTCAAGCCTTAAAGAAACATTAATCTCGGATAAACTGCTAACTACCTGTACGAAATCGGCGTTTTTAGTCGGTCCTAGTACGCTTGGCTGATGACTGTGGGCTTGCAGCAGTATAACACGTAAAAGAAATCATCATCATTTATCACAACGATTGAACGAAAAAAGTTGAAATTTTACATAATTTCTTCACGAATTGGAATTTCTTTCGACTCTAGTGCTTCCGAATATGTGATTTGTTCTTTGCTTTAGCGCAACAAAAAGATGAATGTTTTTTAGTTAAAAACTTTCGTCCTGCTTCGAGTATACGAACGCCTTATAAAGACGTTTTCAAAGATTTATTGCGAAAATAATCGTCAACAATGAATAATAGTTACATATATAATAATGGGAGAACAAAACAAGAATACACACAACCATTTAGATTAGTGTTCATCTGATGGAAAGCTGTGAACTCTAATGGTAATACATGAAGAACATCGATGGGCCAAATTCGCACCAGCGTGCTCAGAGTGTAATATGGGAACACCGGTTGCTGACCAGATCCGGCTCGATTTCGTTTTTGAGGAATGCGCGCCGCGGTGATTGGTCAGCAAATGAACAGACTGACACCACAGGTGTGGGGCAGGAGCGCGAAATAAAAAACAAAGTCGGAAAAAAGTCTCGGTTATGTTGCGAAACAATTTCGACTACTTTTGATGAGAATAAGGAGGCCGTCTCGTAAACGAAAAAAGCTCAATCCGCCAAATAGTGTAACCAGATCGCTTGGAAACTCGGTTTTGTCAAATCGTCGAATATATAATATAGTTCAAATATCGAATACATTTTATTTTGTTGTTTCTCATTATTAAATTAGTCTATTTTCTTTTTGGGCCGTCGCTGGGAGTCGAACTCTTGACCACTATCTCAGCAATCAAGAGATCACGCCACTAGGCTATCGCGATAGTTTGTTGTTTTTTGTTTTTTTTTTATTTTTGAGCATATCAGTTATGGACGTTACTCGATCCAAAGGTAACACAGCATTAATGATTATAAAGGAAAAATATTAGAAATGACACGAATGAAGCTAACAAAGGAATAACCAAGGGAGACGGAAAAGAAAGCATTAAGCGCTGTAAGGCGTAGGATAAGACGCAAAAGTCCGGAATATACAGTGTATCGCGCGTTCTGAAGAAATGGAAGTTGCATCACAAGTAAAATGTGGTTAGCATCACAAACGAAGTTTTCTTCTGGCGGATCAAACGGACAAAGAGGAGACTGAGTAATGGAGAAACGGAAGAGCGAAGCGGGAAGCAAGCTGTGGTTTAACCGAAGTCTAATTATGGATGAAATAGTTGATCGCCTCACGTTGGGGAAATTAAGAAACTAAGGAAAAAGAGGAGGAATGGGTTGTATGGCTAAGTAAAAGGAAGCAGGATTAGAAAAAGAAGAATGATAGAGATCAGACCAACAGTCATGCAAGGAATGTTTTTAAGTGTAACTAAATAAGCTTCAAACCGCTTATGCATACAGAAGTAGCGGTAAGTATAAATTAACGTACATGCTCTCATTATCATCATCATCATCATCATCATCAACATCATCATCATAGTGCCGTACTTAATTCCTGAGTGTCGGCGACTACCTATTTGTACATTCTAGCTGACAGACATAGTCATAGTGTACTAGGCAATTGTTTCATATGCAACGTGAGCATACACGCAACACACGACTACACTTGGAACTGATATTATGATTGTCTGATTTTTGTCGATATACACAAACGCTCTAGCAATTTGTAAAATATAATAATTTCGATTACCGCATCTCTTCCCCGCGTTCATTGGGAATTCAGACCGAACCATCAACATGCCCGCAACGAACTTCGGCAATCCAGCAGCCGCAGCAGAGTGATATACGTACAATTTATATTAACGTTTAACGATTATATTTAATCGTTATGTTTTTACAGCGATCGGCCGTTCAAGAAATATAGAAGCATAAGGAGTTAGTAAAAATATACATTTAAAAAACCTAAAGGCCGTTTCAATAATTTAATAATAATAATAATAATAATAAAATAATAATTTAATTTTATCGTTACGGCAAATCAGGAGACCGCGATGTGGCGCATCCTCGAGAGAATAAAAATCGTTTCAATCAAGAGTTGTTTTTAAGATTGAGCAAATATTACAAAACATAATTAAATGAAATAAAAATTTAAGTTAAAAAAATAAACTATCACTAATGTAAATTTATATTACTAAATAATAGTTGCTAGTGTACTATAGTACATAAAATAATGTGAAAAAAAAAAATGTAAAATGGAATTAACGTGTCAGACTTAATTGAAAAAAAAAAAAAGGCTTACACTAATCAACCATTAGGGTATTCCGTGTTATATTGATAAATACGTGAAATAAAAAAAAAAAAGGAAAGATTAATTTCCTGTTTTTCTGTTAAATGTTTCCGAAAAAAGTAACTGCCGTATTTTATTGCGCAAATTCTTGTTACATTTTTATTACCAAATGAAATTAAACAATCTACCCTGCGACACCTTTTTTTATTTTACCCTGGGCGCGCCAGCGGCCTTGACCCAACAAAATGAAAAATTAAGAGATAGAATTAAATAGGTAGGCGGTCAGAAATGGAAAAGACAAGGGACAATAGCGAGGGAATAACAACTGAAGGCAATGGGAAGAAAAGGATATAGGTAGCGTTAAAGGGAGTAGGAAGACCCAAAACTAACGACACCTATACGAGATGTTTATAAAAACTTTATTCCACTGAACTTTGATGTAAAATTATTAAAATCTCATAAAATATACGCGGTGACGTCATTGATGAAGATCGATTCTGAGTAGTAGTTAAAACGCAATCCGTGGCTCTGGCTCGTCATAAATGCCCCTTTTCACATTATCGGCAGGCGGTCACTGTTGCCTCTGTGCCTTTTTAAAAGTGACGTCATATTAATATGACCGCGACTAATTAAAATTTTAAATTTATTTTTAATTATGTAAACGGCAAAACGGTTTAGAAACAAACTGAATCCGATAAAATTGCCGACCTGTATATATTTATTTAATTCAATTTTTCTTACAAATTTTGGAATATTATGTAAATGAAGTCAAAAGTTACATTATTATACAAACTGCACGATTCGGATTGTACGCATAATAGAGCATCATAATTATCTATTTCATATTTGTATAGTATTTATTAAACTATGTTGCGTTGGCCGTTATATTGCTTTCTGTTTTAAAACATTAATAGCGTTAATGTATTAGATTTATGATTATTTATTCTGTGTTGTATTTGTTCTGCCTGATTGTACTATTTGGTTGCTTGTATGGGTTGGGATATGTTTGCGGTGATATCGTAGAACACGTATACTGTGTAATAATATTATTAATTATATACATTTTATTAATAGGGTATAAGATATTAGCTTGATTTACGAAGATTGTTATATTATTTTACGCGATCCTGGTTATGTGGCTATTCTAGTAGCCACGCGGCTATGTATAATAATAGTAATAGCTTATAGTGATGTTGATATTACATTTCACACGTTATATTTACACAATAAACGATAATAAGTATTTGAGTAGACGCAATATAGGCATTTCCCTTTACAGTTATTTCAAACCAAAAAAAAAAAAAAAAAAAAAATGTTTGCACGTACATAATAATTATGCGTTGATCTGTTACTTTCAGTTTTAATTAAAATACATATATACTACAAGTGTCACTTCAATTATTTCGCCGTCAACATACGTACAATCCAGACATTTTATACAACACCTAGGGCATTTGTAATATGGAATGATGTTAAGTAATGTATAAGAAAAAAATCAATTTTTTTTCTCTTTCAAACCATGTTTAAAAGTTGCGTTAATTCAGTTATTCGGCTATATATTAATTTAAAATATTAATTCACAGTTTTTGTTGTTTTTTATTAACGTCTTAAGAAATTATTCTAAAAAAAAAAAAAACAAGTTTACGGCATTTTAATTATTTAAAATATCCGAATACTACGCAAAACTGCGAATTTCACATATTACCGGCCGGTCCGTGCCAAGAATTATGAAAGAGGGGGAACTTGAAAATTTTTTTTCTATATTTATTTTATAGATAATACATTTTTCACTAATATCCTCATACTATTAATAATTTCCATCATTTTGATTTATATATTAATAATTTACATAAATGAATTACCTTGTATATGAACATTAATAAAAATTACATATATTATTGATTATATTTGTAATGAAAAAGTTTTTCCTTAAGATATTAATGAAATGCCTAAAAATATGGAGCGTTTCCTTTTTTTTTAAATGCAAGAATATTCTAAAAAATCATCAATATTTATTTTAAATTTTTGATTTTTTTCAGATAGTTCTGTGTATTTATAATAACTATTTTAGTTCTAATAGAGGGGGTTACCCATCACCCGCCCATGGACACGACCCTGATTATCGGCAACATGTTGATTATACTGAAAAAGTATGCTATTTTCAGTCTTAGTCGTCAATAAACTGTATCAGGGGGAACGTATAAATTCACGATATGGTCGCAAAAAGTAATAGTGAAATACCTAAAACGGCGGAAGTTCAAAGAAATTCTCTTTAGAGACGAGCTGGAATAAAATCTAAATTCCAACCTCTTTAATAATTTTTTTTAATAATCAGAGAATTCGCGTAAGAAGGCAGAAAAATACTTCAACATGGAAGCGGTAATTATATAACACACTGCGCTATCAACCATTGTTGTACATTCATTAGATATTCTCGTTAATTAAATTCCTATATTATTCAGGTATTTTTCAGCCACTACACTAGACTGATCGTCTTGCTAAAACACTACGTCATCGAGGTAATCTTATGTACAGCCCCGGACAAGATAACGACGTTTGTTCCTCTACGTTGATAGCTCATTTTATAGCAGTAGATGCTTCGATTTTCGAGTTTTATTCTCCTTTTTTCCTTTATTTTTATTTACTTTCCCGCCTTATTTCGTCGATTTCTGACCTTCATGTGATCGTTAAAAATCCTGCGATGATGGAACTATAAAAGTGGTAAATCGTTCGACCGGCACGGAATTTTATAGAAACTACACAAACTTTCGTTGCTTTTCCCCGGTTTACACCTTCGACCTGGATTTGTACACTCCCTACGATAATAGTACTAAAATAATGTCACCTTTAAAATGGCACAAATGTATTCGTTATGTATTCTTGCTCGGATCGTATGTCCTTTCAGAGTTGCTACCATCAATATTGTACGCAGCCGTCTTATTCGCAATTACATTATGCTACCGCTTATAGACTGGCCTTTCTTATGTTTCATTCAATTTCGCGAATTCCGAAAATCATTAACCATTTATTATGTAATAGAGGACGAGATTTGCTATGAACGAATGCAGGATTTCTCCATCGTGCACGGTGTCCATTACTTCTTTCGTTCTACACACCTTTTGCGATGTTTTTCACTTCACGGCCGATAATAATATCCTCACTTAGTTCTCAAAATGATAGCCAACTGCAACTTAAACAACGGCCAATCCGGTCGGAAGGAAAGAAATTAAGAAGAAAAAAAAATAATACGGATATTTTTAGTTGAACCTTTTAAAATGATTTTTAATTGACAAAGAGAAAGAAAAAAAAAAGTAATCGACTATGAAGAAGAATATTTTTTATAAATATAAAATAAATAAATTCCAAAATTAAGTTTTTAATATTATTTACTTTAATAAATTAAAATAAATGTCTCAATATAAAAAAAATACGATTTTCGGGCGTAGCCTATTTTTTCAGTTTAAATTGAGTGCACTCGCGATGTATGCTAGAAAACATGTTTCTTCGAATTGCGACGTTTATTTTAATTTATTAAAGTAAATAATATTAAAAACTTATTTTTATTTGTTATTTAAAGGTATTTATTTATTTCACATTTACAAATTTTAACAAATTACGGATTTTTTTCTGTATTTAGAATATATAGCACCTTCGCATTCTAATATTTTCTTATTAATCGTCATGAACTTTTTTTTTTAATGTCAGCCATAGAGAGTTCGTCGCAATATTATATAAACAAATTATTTTTGGAAAGAACGAAAGAAAACATTAGTTTATAAAAGTCTGACTGAACTTTATATAAACCGCGAATGATTCTGAACGAAGTTGTAAAAACAATTTCTGAAATACGTATGTTTATTTTCAATTATATTGGATTCTTTCGTTCTTACTGATGAATTATCTTATATATTTATATATTCTAATTCATGATAACACTTAAATTAGATGAATACATTTGCTCGCGTACTATCTACTACCTGCGTCTTAATCTATTTTCGTGCATTATCGATGTAACTATTTTTGTTGCGCATTCTCTTATTTCATGAATATTATTTACATTTCCTTTTTCCTAAAGCAATTCCTTTATTTTTCTTTTTCTTTCATTTCCCTCCTCTGTTGTTATTTTCTAAAGTGTTTCATTTAACATCTTGCTTGTAACGAATTTATCAGTTTGCTCCCCCACCTTTTTTGTTCTTGCTAATAGCAGTTGTTTCGTCAATTTTTTCTTCAGCTCGAATTCTATATAATTTCTTCCAATTCAATTTTCTTTCCTGTAGTTATACATTCCTGCATCTTTATTAAAAGTACATTCCTCTTATGCTCAATACATCTTCTTTTTTAATTACTTCACTTTCAGTTTCTTCCTTTAGGGGATTTCCTATTAATTTCAAGCATCTTATTTGCAGTTCATTTATTTTATCAAGGCCCGAACTCCATATTTGATCCTCGAATCTGTTAACGCGTAATAAACTATTTTTAATTTTCCATGTCTCGCATATTTCCTCAATGTACATAAAGCTGGGGTAATATTGCTCTAATTTTCTTTGCAACAATGTACGTCCAATCTTACGTGTTGGTCCATCAGCGCTCGCCTTTAACTATTATTGCCGAGTGTTGCCGAGAGTAACTCATGTCACTGACTATTCCGTTGCTTGTTAAAACTGTGACCTTAGTTTAAAAAATAAAGCTTAAAAGTAAAAACTAAAAACTTTAACCCTAATTATATTTCAAAATTAACTTTGTTCGTTTCTTCAAAATGACATTAACGCAAATCAGTCTTGATCTTTTCCACCTATACTTTATATTGTTGTATTCCCGGGACGGAATACTAAGTACCGATCAATTATTTCGCGTAGTTTGAAATAAACCTAGTCGAAGCTAGTTATATTACGTTTATTTTAATATGACGACGATACAGATCGCGGTTATGTGTAAAAAAACCGATAGCGGCTTCCGTAAGTCTGTAACGACACGATTAGAGCAATACGATGCTAAGGGCTAATCGGACCGACCGGACTACCGAAACGGTTATTCTGGGTGTCCCAAGAATACTCGACTGCCCAAAAAAACAATTCATTAACATTCAACAACGACGGTTCGACCAGTCGATACGTCACTCGCGACAAACGGAGAAGTCACGGATATGCAGCGTAAGCGAATAATCGGCTGCTTCGGCCGTTTATAACAATAAAAATGAGGATTCTGCGTACAGCGGATGTAAAAATTCGGAGAACGACGATATGACGAAAAGTTGCGACATTTGCAATGTAACTTATAATAACTGAGAAGTAGTGGATTCGCAACGTAAGCGGATAAACGATTATTTAGCCTGCAAATACAACTGGGCAAGAGAGAGGAAAAAAAAATTAAATAAAAAATAAATGAATAAAGTTAGTCTGAGAAATAATATGGAAGTTGGCATACAACAATATTGTGGATAAAAAATTGATTAACAATAACCGATTTTTAGTGTCGTTTCAAGTGATATAAGTTTTTATTACTACCTTAAGCTCTTTAACGCGATATATTTTTATGCTCACCTATAGTCAATAAAATGAGTAATGCAAAAATTCGTTACCCAAAAAATATATGTAGTGCACCCCCCCCATACATTCATACATATATAAATATGTATATATTGATACGGGTTCGGTATTTGTGGCACTAGCTAGTAATGATGTCGAGCTAGAAATTATTCTCTGTTTAAAATCATTAATTTTCGATCTCTCGGCATCATCGCATTGTTTCTTTGTCGTTGGAGAATACGATCGGGACGTTTATATAGCCGACTTTGTAATGAGGGGTTGTGTAAGTGTCCTGTTGTGAGTGGTCTGCGACAACAAGGTAGCGTCTGCCGACAGCGTGAGCCGCGAGAGACGAATCAGGCATTACAGCATATGTGTGATATGCCAATAGTCTTACCTTAATTCTGAATTTCCCGTTAATTGTTTAGTTTAATGTTAAGCCGTTCCTGCCAGCGAAATTAGTCGTCAATATTCATTAGAGTGTATTACCGTCCTTGATATGCTGGTCAACGCAACGCTGTGTGTTGCGGTTTGGTATGTTCTAGTCTCGTCGTGTTGTTTAAAAAGTCGATCGAAAATCGTTATTGTGGTCACTACATCGCCGATTCTGCGCACAATTTTGCTTAAAAACACTCCGATTTAGTAAGCCTGTACAGAGAAATCGCGATAAAATTCGTTCCGTCTCGATTCCGATCTAGTCATGGATAGATTTTTTTTCCTCCATGTACGCGACCGTTTTTATCTTGAGAAATTTCATGTTATTGTCGTGGAAACTATACGTATCTTTTTTCTTTTGTAAAAGTTTTACCTTATTGAACACGTGCTGCAGTGCTATCGTCAGGTCTCCTGTGCAGGCGAAACTACACCCGTTGTGCGAGGGCGGGTCAGCGATTTCTTTGGGATAGCCGTTTTCTTGAGAAATATAAAAGAATAGATTATTTTTCTTTTAAATTAAAAGTCTAAGGAACTGCCGCGGGAGCTGTTGATAGTATGGCACGGTCATATTCGGCAAAAGATATCTATTTTTTCCTGTCTCCGTGGATTCAGTTCCCTCGTATTTTCGTGTGTTCGGAAATTTTTTGAAGAAAAATTTAATAGTGAAGAACGAGTATTTAACAATATATATATATATATATTAATGACAACGTTATTCTTAGACCTACCCCTATCACATTTTTTGTTCCAAAACATTATATATATATATATATATATATATATATATATATATATATATATTAATGACAACGTTATTCTTAGACCTACCCCTATCACATTTTTTGTTCCAAAACATTATATATATATATATATATATATATATATATATATATATTGGATATCTAAGAAAAAAAAGTTGTGACAGAAAAAGTAGCAAGATAGTGAAAAATGACCCGAAACCAATCGTTATAAAAATTATACCATCGTGTCAGGCATCGGAGAATGCTATTATCCTAAATGTCATTTTGTATAAATCTGAGGCCAAAAAAAAAAAAAAATCAAAGTGGCATGCGTGTTGTTGCGGTGTAAGATTCATGAATTGTTTCTCCAAAGTTCGGGTCGTTGATTGTTTCGTGGAAATTGTTGCGTAAAAGTTGTGAGTAGTATTCCTTATTGAGACTGTATGAAAGCAGTCGGTCAAAATTCGTAATCAACTATTCCATTCCAGTCAAACAAAACGGAGAAGGAATTGTCGTTACTTTCTGATTACACCTCATATATATATAAACTCGGCCAACAGCGTAATTCTTAGGCTACCCCCCATTTGAAAAAATGTCCCAATTTTATGTAACGTTTGTTATATTTTATAGAATTTTTGTTATTGTTATTTAAAAAATGTCTTAATTTTATATAATAAAAGTTAAATGTTAGAATAGGACTTTTGTGGTTATGTTATTTTTTTTTTTTTTTTGTTGATGCCAGTAAGAATTACATTGTAAGTTTTGATCATTTTATACAAAGTATAGAAGAGAAAGAGACAGAAATGAAAGCAAGAGGGGTCACACAGCCCCTTGCGAGGCCAAATGGCCGAGTTTATATATATATATATATATATATATATATGAGGTGTAATCAGAAAGTAACGACAATTCCTTCTCCGTTTTGTTTGACTGGAATGGAATAGTTGATTACGAATTTTGACCGACTGCTTTCATACAGTCTCAATAAGGAATACTACTCACAACTTTTACGCAACAATTTCTACGAAACAATCAACGACCCGAACTTTGGAGAAACAATTCATGAATCTTACACCGCAACAACACGCATACCACTTTGATTTTTTTTTTTTTTGGCCTCAGATTTATACAAAATGACATTTAGGATAATAGCATTCTCCGATGCCTGACACGATGGTATAATTTTTATAACGATTGGTTTCGGGTCATTTTTCACTATCTTACCCTTCTACGTCCTTTAAACAAATAAATAAAAATAAATAAAAATGGCAAAAGATCGATGATAATTACATTTAAAATGGAATAAAAAGGGAACATTAATAGTTTTACTAGAGAATAATATTAAATATTAATTATTAAAATCCATAGGTGTAAAATTCATACAAATCTTTCATAGCATTAATTAAAAGTCTCTCTGTTATAACAAATTTTTTCATAGAGCCCTGGGTTCTTTGGGAAGGGAAATGTTCCCTATCCCCTCCCCTGTGAATTCCCCACTGTATATATACAAACACACACACACACATACATAAAATAGTTCATGAAAGCGCAAGATTAAAATTGCTACGATGATGATTGTTATTTTTTTCTTCCTTTTTTTTTTTGAAATGTAAAATAGGACTTTTTTAAGAAATTTAGAAATTGTTTCGAAAATTAATTTCGAATTAGAAATGGCTGAATACGTGCGAACAATCAGGAAACTCGTTAAAACTCGCCAGTAAAATATCGGAATATTTTGCTTTCTATCCATTTTTTTCTTTTTCAGTTTGTAAATGTGTGATGGTCAATGTGGATGGATTTCCTGTAAAGAAAAATGAATGAAAAAAAACAGAAAAAAAAACTCAGCACAATGGAAAAACTTTTTATAAGCACAAAATAACCTATTTTCGAACGAGTTTATAAACCATTTTAAAATTAATTTTGCATCGAGGTAAAAACAACGTTCTCAAACGTTCCGGAAGGGAGAATTATGTAATTAGTTTCGTTAAAATACGAGAATGAGTCCGTATAGAGAGAGAGAAGAAAAGTTTGAACTCAAAAAAAAAATTTTCCTTTAGAGACGGCAAAATCCATTTTGGCGTCGAAATAGAATGGAAATTTATCTTCCGAAGGAAATATATCGCGAGCTGTAGTAACCCCATTGCACCTCCGCCGGCAATCTCTTTTCGGGTAAATATGCCCGTGAACACCTTGTGTGTAAACGCGTTAAATAAATCCCTTTGATAAATTTTTCGAATATAATCGCAGCACCGCCACAAAAATTTGTATTTACCGAATTTTTTTCAAAACCGAAAAATAAAATAGTTTTAAAAGGTTAAAAAAACAAATCTTGTTTCCTTGTCTTATTTACGAAATCAAAATAACGCAACGTCTGTTGTAACGTTTGTTTTTGCAAAAGTAAAGTACCTGCTTTAGGAGTGAAGCTGAACATTAATTTACGCGCCAACTACCATGGCGTAGTTGTTTTTTTTTTTCTTTTATGGGTTCCAAATATAGACAGGAGAAGGAGACCCCGATCTTTACTCGATCAGAGATAGCCGACAAACAAGAATAAAACGCTTGGATAACACACAAGGAGAAGAAAAGGAGAGAATGCACGAATGGAGGGAATATCTTGTAATAAAGGAACGGAATAAAAAGAATTTGTTCAGTAGAAAGTGATGAACAATCGAACATTATCAAATAAAATGGATGTCAGAAGGGTGCAATGGGTAATAAGGAGACGGCACCAGAGAAAAGTGGAAAAGCGAAGAAATGAGCAAACTGTGCACAAAATGCAGATGGCAAATCGCAGAGGGATTAGAGCGCTCCGTAGAAGAAAAGTCAAGAAACTAGGGAAAGCGAGGAAGGGAAGGTTGAATAGACAAGAAAGAGGAATCCGAGTTGGAGAATGAGAAGATGTAAGAGTTAAACCAAAGTTTGGAATGAGCAGCTGTAGACAGAAGGGTAATATATTGGATGATGGGTAATCGGGAAGAAACCTACCAGAAGAAGAAGATAACTGAGCGAATCAGGCTACCCCCCCCCCCAGGTCAAATTTGTTTCTCGCAATTTCCTTATCCTGTCGGATGCTCAAAAGGTACTGCAGGTTATCGCATCTCCTCTTCTAATTCAACCGACTGCGTTACCGTATCGCAGTTGGTTAGACCAGGATGTCTCATTTACCTAGAACTGGGTTCGAATCATGTTGCCGCACATCGCACTTACAAAAATTTACGTGGTGCCAAAAAGAAAAAAAAAAACACGTTTGGAGAGGGAAGTTGTTATTAATCGTCTCTCTCTGTTGGCACGTGTAAAAAACAGAGTCGTACAATCGGCGTATTATTTCTTTTTTTATATACACTTTTTTTTTATCATATTTTTATTTTTATTTGCGGTTTTCCGTTCTCGAACACGGTTTATGCTATTTGTCTCTGATTTATTTGTATTTTTCTTTTTTTTGGGGGGGGGTGTCTATAAGGACATTGGCCTAAGAACAAAGGAAAAATGACGCAAGAGACTCAGATCTTTACACGGAGATAGCCGACAAAAAGGAATCAAGAGCCTGGACAACATAAGAAGAAGGAAGGGAGAGAATGAATGAAGCACTCTACATAGTGGGAATATGTAAAAGGGAGGAATAGAAAGCAGCTTGATCGGTTACAAGAGATGAACACACGAACATTATGTGATCGGGATCACACACAAATTGGATATTGGAGGGGTGCAATGGACAAAAAGGAGACGGCACAAGGGAGTAACGGAAAAGCGAGGAAGGAAGCAAATTGTGCCCAAAGCGCAGGAGACAAATCGCAGAGATGTTGGAGCGACGCATGGAAGGAAAGTCAATATTATTATTTTTGGTATACATAGGCATTTCTTATCATCACCTGTTTCCTATTAACAGACATATATCTTTGAGATGTATGGTATCATAATTTGCATGAATTTGAATCATATACTCTACGGAGCCCGTCTCCCTATTCATATTCGCATTTAATCTGTTGTTCCTCTTAAATATGAAGTGTTTATGAGGTGTTTTTGATCTCACATGTAACGAAATAAATTCTGTTGGTTTCTCTAATAATCCAGTTTTTTGTGCACGATCTTAATTGACCTTTTTCTTCTTCTTTCTGAGGGTATTTCTCGCAACTTTCTGTTCCGTTTATTTGCTCCATTTGCCGTCGCACATTTCTGTGTCACTTAATACATTAAAATAAATAACATATACACACAAAACATTTCATTTATTACTGAACTAATTAAATGTTTTGTTTACATGTATAGTTGTTTAAATAGCTGTGCTGATGGCACTGCCCGGATTTATTTCGAATTCCCAGATCAATTAAAGTATTTATCAGTATTACAAACATTTAAAAATTCAAAAGTAATACACGCACGAAACACGAAAGTTACAATATTGCATTACACTATTTTTAAATGTTGAAAGTGTATAAATATTTCGAAATCACGCCGTGTAAATATCGTGAAAACAAATTTATTTCCTCACGGAATCTCGAATTTCTCTTTAATAAAGTAAATAAGCGAGTCGTTAAATTTACTTTTCATTAAATCCGAAATAGAAGTTTGATCATTAACGCGAATTTTCCTCTATTTCCGAATCAATCGATTTCGAGACTTTAAAACACGTTAGTAATTCGTGAATTTTATCAAAGTCATTAGAGCCATTTTCGGAACCAGTTTCATATATGCGTATAGAAGAATCGCTCACCTAATAGTACACATATTAAACGAGCTTCACTTGAATCTAAACTTGCAAGAACTCAGGGCATAGCGTAATATTAAGTTATTCTGAATTACTCGGGAATCTAAAGGCTGACGACTTAAATTTTTGTTGTGTTCTAGCTCAGGTAACCTCCCGATCCGTTGTTATTTCCGGATGCATTGAAATAAAAATTCAGAAGACATTAGTATCAGTGGCTGAGCCAAAAAATTTATCCGGGTAAGGGGGACGGGGGCAAAAAAGATTTATTCCGAACTTTTTCATATATGTTATATTTTTACGTATAAAAACAAAATACGCATAATTGCATTTAATTTTTTAAGGTGTGTATATGCTAGTCAACAGAAATATTTTCACTCTATAATTTTATTCTAGTTATGCTATAGACAACAATTCAGAAATAAGCACATGTATGTGATTAATGGTAATTTTAGTAATTGTAATAATGCAACAATTAGTACATAATTATTTTCACGAATTTAATCAAATTTTTATTGAAGAAATTAAGTTTAATAGAAGTTAAATTATACATATTATTATTTTGCAACAGCTGTAATATGTAATATACACATTAATAGTGCATTTTGGGAGACATTTCATTGATTTTTTTCCTCTAGGTTGATGTAGTATCACTCCGCTTCCAATGGGGTAGTATAAGTTTCAAACACCTTTTCTGAATTTTACCTATTTTATTGATTTACTTTTTATTTAGCCTCACCCCATATTTGGATCCCATATAAAATTCTGGACATTATTAATGCATTACAGTATATCCGTAATGTCTCATATGAAAGAACCGTCTTCAGTTTATATAACGCTGGAATTGACTGTCTTATTTTCGACTTTAAGTTTTGTACGTGATTTTTCCAATTCAATGATTTATTGATATATATATATATTCCTAGATATTTAAAATTTGTTACATTCACTAGAAGTGGACATGAACATGAGTGAGTTTAATTCTGTAGTACGACATATGAGTCAAAGTAGAAGAGGTCCGTTTATTCCATTAGTGCGATGACAGTCAGCAGTTGTTCTTGGGTGCCTTCTATAATTACTGTTAGTTAATAAACTTTTTTAGTTTTGGTTCGGAGCATTTCGTTGTTGAATGGTTTTTTCCGTCATAATAAAATAAATTTTTATCAAGTACTCACTCGTTCATTGTTATTGAAGTATTTGAATTTGCACCGTTCGTAGAAGACACCCTTGTAAGTGATAGTTATCGTTTTTTATTTTAAATCTTTTTTATATATATCTTTTTTCTTATCCGCAGCAAAAAAAGTAAACGAAAGAAAAAAGATACAGTTCTGCATGGTAGAGAATCGGCTAGGTAAAACACGCTGTAGCTGTATCAGTCGCTGTTAATTTTTTCTCTTCGAATATTTCCGTTTTCTGATTAATAATTTGAAATTTCGATCTTTGTCGCCGTAATTTAAAGTCGTATATATAATCCCTTTTCTGATTTTGTCTCTGTTACCTGGCCATAAAAACAAATCCGTTTTAATAATCTGCCATTTAAAAAATTTCAAATTTTCCAATAGTTGTGTAAAATTTTCTTAAAACCGGCTTAATTTGTGCGCTATTCCGCTACCACTTTGTTATTCATGTTTACCACTCCTGCGAACAAAACATTTTACGGAAAGCATTTCTCCTTCCGTTCCCACAGTTTCAAAATCGCCATTCGAAAGATGCGATGTTCAGCCTAATCGACTGCCGTTTGCCTTGAAAGTTCTTTCCTTCCACATCAAATTTCGATTTACAACTTAAATTTCCAAGTCGCTTTCAGCATGCTCGTTCACTTATTCAATGTGTAATGGGTTTTATTTTTCAGACATATCGCTAAATGTCTACAGTATTCGGACAAACATCGCTTCCCCATCTTACGAACAACAAACATGTTTACACATGTAGTAACTGCGAAGGGGACATCGCTCTACTGACTGTCGTTGTCCTGAATGGCTTTGCCCTAACAGAAAATCAGGAAAATAACAGTATTTCGTTCCCCGCGGCATCAAAAGTATCTACCGTAGTAAAACTCGATCTACTTAAATCATACGTTTGCCTTTTTCTGATTTATCGCTGTGCATTCCATTCCGACTATTCGTTAATCGCAGCCCGCTTGCTACACCAAACGGCTAAGCGTTAAAACAGCCAAACTCAAATCAAACGTAATCTATCAATTCACAAATAAAAAAGATTCCGCTCCCTTAGCCGTCTTCTGGCAACTTTGAAGTACACAAACAATGGTGCTATTCCTCTTCTGACACTGAAATGTACTTTTAACCCAAAAAACACGTTTTCTTCACATTGTGATGAATTTCCTCTCCCTCTGTAAGTTCCTTCATCAATATGATCACACTACTCAATACTATGTTAGCTTCCGAAATCAAAAATTAGCCTTTTTTGCTTATTCCGGTTAAATCGGAGTGAGAATAGTTGCGGCGGTTCTGCTACCCACACGTTAGCTTCGGCATTTCATTCTCTTCCTCCTATATTCTTCCTCTTTTTCCAATTTCGTTCATGATTTTTAACACATTTCTATATCGTCTCCATTCCCTTAAACTCGTATCTAGATTTACCTCTAAACAGAAGCGGCTCATGCTTTTCAGTATTGTTTCGTTTAATGATGCCGACATTCTTGATTAAACGTTTCACTCTGCCGATTTAAGTTCACAGATGATGTACAATGTTCCTATCGTCATATCTGTTCTTGACTCTTTTTCGTCACCTTCTACGAGGACTTTTCACTGCTTTTTTTTTTTTTTACAAAAACTGATAAATACCGAGAAAAAAAAAAGAGTTTCGGACCGTTTTCTATTCCTCCGTTTCGAAATTTATATTCCTCCAAAATCTTTCAGAATCATTTGTGCTCGCGTCCTTCTAGAATGTCTATCATTTTTAGCAGATAAACTCTCCTTTTTTGCCGATTGTATAGCCGCTCTGTATAAAATGAACTAGTTCATCCGCGGCTTTATTGACAATCTCTAATCCCCTCACCAAACATCCTGTGGCAATTCGAACCCAGCAGGTATTATACGAACGTATTAAGAGACAGTGCTCCGTATCCTTTCTGTGGGCACCCAGCCATGCAAGGATTCCTGAAAATGAACGCGTCGATACATCCGCCCGAGCAGAAATATATTGCCCCTCGCCTAGTAACAGCCCACCTCCACCTTATCTATCGAACATAATCCTCAATAATCTCACGTCCTTATGGAAAACCCATTGGTCCTGGTGTCAGAATTTCTCGAGGTTAATTAAACCCTCAACGGAACTCAGAAAAAAGCATTTCCCGCAGAGATTTCTGTGCATTTAGCCGCTTGCGCACAGGACATACGGCCATGTCGCATAATTTTATTTTGCAAAGAATCCCCTCTCCTATGAATTGTCCTTTCTGTGGACAAGATGTTGCTCCCTCAACTCCTCACATACTGTGCGACTGTCCAGCACTATCATAACAAAACAGTCACCAACATTCTTGGGAATTCCTCCGATGCAATTTTATCTGTAACACAATTTATCAGAACTAGCGGAATAAGCAGATATCTATGAAAACAAACTGCGCATCTTTGTACTGTAATAGCCACAGCAGTTAAACACGGTACAGGATGTTGCTTTCACAAGAAAAAAAACAAACAAAAAAAACTAGATCTATCCTTCCGCATTCCTAATTATTGCTTAAACATTTCCTAACAACATTAATGAGTTCCCTGTCTAACCTGAGCGCATTTGCAACCTTATGTCTTCTACTATCCTTAAGGATCTTTCTAAACGCCAAACTGTTTTGAATGTGTTCATACATTATTTTTTCGTTTCTGGCTTCTCTCCTTTTACTCCTTTCCTCTTATAGTGATTTCTGCTACACTTTTCTAGCTAACAGTTTTCCTAAAAAAACAAAAACTATTCGAGCTCATGTTAAACCAACATGCTCGGTTTCGGTGTTTGCCAAAAGTAACTCTAGAGGTGTATAAACATATATGGTCTTCGTAGGATCGCCGCGGACTATTTGACTGCTGTATATACGCTTTTTTTCCTTTCCCATATTTTTGTATTTCAAAAAAAAAACACAAATTTTAGTGGTATTTGTTAGTGTATCTAGTGCGGCTTTTGTTTATTCTTTCTTATAGTCCTTTCTTTTTACTATCGGGTTTTACTCTCCTTTACTATTTCCATTCTTGGCTATCATCACATTTTGTTGTACTCCCGTCGTATCCTCCTTATTTATTTTCGTACAATTAATATTTTTAAACATCATTGCCGATCTATTATTGTTATTATTTTTATTATTATTATTAATGATATTATTATTTTTATTTCGACATTGTCTGGCGTATCCGGTACCCTTATTTCCCAATCTTTAGTCGAATAATTACTCTACCCCAGATAGAAGAATATCAGCTCATTTCGAACTTCCTTCTTCTTATCACTTCTTACGACTTGGTTATAGCTTTCTGTTATTCAGATTGATTTTGTCATGTTATCCCTATATGCTGACTTTGTCCTTATTAATTAGCCTTTTGGCTCATCTTCTGATAAATTGTTTATCTCTTTATATTTTTTTCATGATATTCGTTCGGTCAGCCTCTAGCGACTCTGTGTAATCACCCCCCTTTATCGTGCTCTAATTTAACCTTTCGATATAGATTTCCAGAGTTCGGGTTCAAGCTCGTCGTCCTCTGGATAGAACGAGCCGTATTCGGTAACACCGATTTTTTCGGAAAGTTAGTCTTGCTCCGGCTCGAATCGAGTTTAGAACAGAGTCAATCTGATCAGCGTTTTGTACGGTTAGGCTTCTTCGGAGTCCCTTGCCATGTTCGGCAGTTCGAAGTCGCGATTTTAGTCGAGCTTAAAATTGTAACTCTAGGCTCGCGCCGTATACGCATCCGTATCATCTTTATTTAATTTTACGGTAGTTTAATAATAACTAACGCCGCGCCTCAATTTCCGTTTCGAAATTAACGAAATAACGAAAACCAAGGAAAAATAAAAGATTGTTTTTATGTTGAAATCTGTTCCTTCATTCGCGAACCCTTTTTCTTCCTCGGAATAGAGGAACACAACAATTTATATATTTGGGTTTTTAGAAGGATATTTTTCTCAGTGTAATGCGATAAATATCCGACGTTAGCCAGCTGAAATTAAAATGTAATAAGAAAAAATTTTTCAAAAAAATCCTTTCGAACGGAGAGTTAGCTCTTAGCGAGCATTTAAACACGTTTTGAGCCGATGAACAATTAATAAATTTCTGTTGCCTATAGCGTGAGTAATAATCCTAAAATTTCGATTAAACGCGACCAGGAAAATACGGTGTCTCGATATATTTTTTTTTACATTAATTAAATTTATTAAACGACGGAAAAAGCGAAAAAGCGAAAAAAGAGAAAACATAAAAATACCTGATTCGTTTCTCGACGTTATTCCTGAACACTTCGCGAAAGTCGTTTTGAGAACATCCTCCGGACATTACCATGTGCGCAATTCGGTCTGATAACAAAAACGCTTCGTAGTAACTTTGCACTGCATTGTTGAACGCTTCGTCGGCCATGATTTGAGTTTCACCCTTCAGAAACGCCTAAAGAATGAAAAAGTAATTCCCAGTATAAATAGAAATATTCCTCTTTTTCTTCCGCCTATTCGAAAAATATTACCGCATCGCCCCCCCCCCCGGCGTTTTATAGGAAATTTAAAATACGCCAAGGTCCTCTCTCACGAAAAACACATTTCACTGCTGATATGCGCGATTACAGTGTCGAAAAGGCTCTTAAAGAGAGAAAAAAAAAAACCATCTTCAGTTTTTAACTATGCAATAAAGTGCTACACAATTCCATCACGCCAGTGTCATCTCAGTTTTATCATAAACTCTGCCTATATATACCATTTTACCCCAGACGGGGATCGCAAATAAGTAACATCATTCCGCTCTAATGTGTCACTTACACAAGAAGAGTTGTATTCTAACGGAACCACTGCCATCATTAAGGGGTTTCACTTCTTTTTTTTTTTTTTTTTTTTCAATCTGCACATAATGAAAAAATTCGATTACGCCGATGAGTTATGAACTTTTTCGGCAATTTTCCGAAAGCGTAACAACGCTGAACTATTAATTATAAATCGCGGTTCGTATTAAAATTACGACGCATTTAAAAACATTGCTGCCTTAAATTATGGAGCAGGAAATGCTATGAAAATGTTGTTGGTTCGTTATCATCCATAGAGAAATGGGAGTGAGAGTGCGGGCGCTGAAGTATTATGTACAAAAACTAACGTCGATAAAAATTAACAGATTTTTAAATTTCGTTTAATTTTCATTAATGATGACGAAAGTGGAAAAGTTCAAAAAGCATGCGATGATTGAATCATTAAGCACAAGTGACTTCCGGCAGCCGTCGAAACTGAATGCTTACGGGTGAAAGGCTCAAAAGTTTGAAATTATTCGGTATATTAGAGTCCGACTAAGCGAAAAAGCCAAAATACGGAAAGCTACATTATAGTCTGATTTCTTTTTTTCTTTTTTCTTTCCGGAAAAATTCTAATGAAAAGGGAATCACTAAATCATCCCTCCCGCTATATCGGAGAACCTAAAGACCGTTCCACAAGTACCTAGTCTTTTTTCTTTTTTTATTTTATTTATTTAATTTTTTTTTGAAACCAATTTATGGGCAACTCAAGAAGACGATTCAGTTTTTTGTTTTTCGCGCGTCCTCTTCGGACTGTTGATTTTACACGCTTTTTAAACGGGCTTTTTATTGGTTATTTTTTTGTTATATCGCGCGCAGAATTATGAGCTTAATGGATTGTTTTCCTAGTCAAAGACAACAAAAAGAAATAAAACTCTTTTCGTTCAATTACAGATGATAGCGGAGAGATGTCGCGATATTGCTCCAAACGACTCGATAATGTAAACAGTGTTTTTTTAATTACAATTGAGAATATGGATGGCGGGCGATGTTATTCTGCAGCCGTGAAAATACCGCTTCAAGGCTGAAAATGTCTTGCTTCGACGACGGCATTCATTCCGTTCGACCTATTTTCAATATTATTTGCTCTCGTTGGCGTCACTACTCGAAGTCTGCTCATTAGCGCCAGCTTCGATAAGGGTGACCGACAAATTTATTTTCATAAAATTGCGACCACTAAAAGTGGAGCGACAGAAAAATTAACTACTCCATAAATCTCCGACAATGACGAGCAGCTTCCGTTTAATCTGGTAATTTCCGAAAGAGGCACCACCGAGAACGATCCCGCTTGCAAGCTTCGCAGTTGGATATATATGTCGTTGTGTCTAATGCATTCGAGACATGCGCGGATATCGTTAGCCATTAATGTGTTACCACTACTGATGGATAAAAGTACTGGGGCGCAGCAACTGCCGTATTCGAACGAACAACATAAAAGCGGAAAGTGTACTAAAGGGAACTGAACTAGGAGGAGGACTAGGAGGAGAAGCAGGAGGACTAGGAGGAGAAGCAGGAGGGATAGGAGGAGGGGGAAAACATATGAAGTGGAGCGAGAGAGATGTTTATCCATAGCTTTGTGAAGAAGCGAAGCTATGACACGGTGGTGCTTGAATGAAATGTGTACTACCAAATAATAATGCGAAAAAATGTTAGCCGCTTTGCAACGAAGTGACTTCTCCACACGTAAAACTCTTTTTGAATCTTGGCAACGCGCTTTTCGGTAATTTAGAGCATTTAAAACAACTTACTTTGGAGAAATCATCGACGCAATTAAGAATGAAATTTTGTCGCGGAATAAAACACGCGCGTCAATCGTAACGGCGTTAGAAGTGAAGCTTTTTGAGGAAATGCAATTAATTTTTCAAAGGTATACTTAAAACCAACAAATTTCTAATATCAATAACGATTTGCAGATAATCATCTCGAATTAAAAATACTACACAAGTTCCACACTTGTATGTACCGATTATATACGTGTACATATAACAATAAGTACATGCAAGTGAAACTTGTGTAGTGTTTAATTCGAGACGATTAATTGATATTACAAGTATCATTTTTGTTAGTTTTAAGTATACTTTTATTTTAATTTTCCTTTTTTTATTTCCTCCTTTAAAATTTATTGCATTTCATAAAAGGAGTTTCACTTCTAACGCCGTTGGTTTTTTCGACTGACGTACAGTTTTTTATACGTTGGTTTTATTTATCATTTTCATTAACGATTATATACACAACTTCTCTTTATGATATTTGAGTTATAAATGTTTATGTTCATTTTCTGTATTATCACTTTATTAAAAATTTATCAAAACACGTATTACAGTAAATTATACTTTGAAAATATTTTAAAAAAAAACAGCCGATATGTTTCCGAGTTACGTACTCCTTTTGTACGTAACTCGGAAACATATCGGCTGTTTTTTTTTAAAATATTCTTAAAGTGTATAATTTATTGTAATACATGTTTTGATAAATTTTTAATAAAATGATTATATACAAATGCTCTAATGCCTGGTTTAAATCTCACTTCTTTCTTATTTTCACTCCTTAACAATTGCACATTTCTCGTTTTTTACTGCGATTCCTTTGGAGCGTTATTCAGCTGCAAGAGGTTCTATGAAGATCTTTGCTCCGGGGTTTATGTCACGCCTCTCTCATACCTTCCTTTTTCGGGAGCGCACAATGGATGTGTTCGCGGGTCGGCGGTTTTCTATTGGCCGGTTTTAAGTCGTTCACTTTGTATTATTTATATGCGCGAGTCCGTCTCATGTACCCGACCCGATTCTTCTTTCTTTTTTTTTTTTTGACCACTTTGCTGCCTAAAAGGACATTTAACTTTTCAATATTTCAGTGAAAATAACACAACCTTTTCGCCTGATTCTAGTGAACTGCCGTAAATTTATGGCATGTCGAGTTACCATAATTAGTTGGCAGGAAAAACGAAATATGAAGAAACAACATCGAGTAATCACATAAAAGTAACGTGTATTAACCCGAATGGATTTAAATTAAACGAAAAGAAAAAGCAGAAACATTAATGTGGCGACCATTCTCGGCGTCTTCTCTTTGTGCGGATCTTCGTATACTTAGTGTGTATCTCTCTGGCTCTACGTTCGAATAGCATTAGAAAAGGACACGAATAGTTTAACTGATTTTGTTTAATCACTGTGCACATTATTTTATTATCTGTTGTAAGAAAAGGGGAAAAAAACAGAAACAGAAACAGAAATAGAAACGCGGTAACTTTCTCGCTGTTTCTTCTTTCTTTGCATCGATTTTCGTAAACATTTTTTTTTTTTTGTTTTTCTTTTGTCACTCTAACGTATAAAGTGAATGGGCATTAGAAAAGAACAAATAGTATACAACAGATTTAGTTAGGTCGACGAGATTATTCTTTATTTCAGAATTTGTAGTGTCCTCCCATAAGAAGATTCACTTCAATAAATAGCAGACAGTAATTTATCACGTTTGTGGGGATTATCATCGCATAAATACAAATTTCAGTAATTAAAGAGAAAGCTTAGACAACCGCGCAAATAGAAGTATTTCGGCTGACCCTGTAGTAGTAGAAATTTCTTTAATTCCATCTCGCTGTATTTCTGTCTTCCATCGCTTTCCCCCTTTCACCCAGCACAGTTTTAACTTCTTTTACCTCTTCAATTTCGTCGCCGTATACTTTACACCTTTCTCCCTTTTTGTACGCGCGGCATAATCCCAACAATCTGTTAGAGATTTCATATTTCCCGATATTTTATCTATTCTGACCTGCTCCGCCTAGCCGTTCAGCGATTACGCTATCTGTTCCATTTTTCATTAAATATTTTTTACGATGTTTCATATGGTTTTGTTTTTTTTTCCTATTTTTTTTTCTTTCTTCCACCATGGTGATATCTTTTTATTTATTTATTTTTTTATTATTATTATTTTTTCAGCATGTCGGAGAGCAAAAATGGGAAGATAAATTCCAAAGAAAGAGAAAGGATTAAATCACAAAGGAAGTGAACGAAATAAAAAGGATAAAAGAGGAGAGAAAATAATAATGAGGAGTTTTTCACACACAACTATCGGAAAAGACGAGACACTACGCGACAACAACCATTCTGCAATAGACCCCTCTCGTTAACGAATCCAGATCGATTTAAAATTTAAAGCCGTCAACAAACGGTAATTGATTTCGTTGATTGAGAATCATTCGGCCATTTTGTTGATTATGTTCTGTAGGTTTATCATCGATCTGCTGTCTCTCCGTATCCATTGATGCACAGCTGATCGACTATCATTAGACTCAGCCTTCCGCTACAATGTCGGTACATGTGTGTGATCTTGCAATTGTGAGGTAATTTAACAGGAAAGAATCGGGTACATCGTTATAAATTTATTCTATGCAGGATGATATGTCCGAATTTATCATCGGATAGATTGACGCGCGAAATCAGTATTGGTGTTAATAATTTTAATCAGGAAGTTGACGTAATGCGCTGATTATGTCCCTCAGAATGCTAAGACATTAGATTAAATTTGTTAGCTGGACTTCTTAAGAGGTGTGCTCCGATTACTTGTGTTATTTCTATAGTTTTATTTCTTCACGGTCAGCAAAACAATTCAACAGTAATTTAGTTTTGTAGAAGATAACAGTTCTTGGTCTGTACTTACGCATAATGCGGCTACGACGTTTACCTTTGAATTCTGAACGCTTTGCATTGTACTCCAAAATTTTAGCACTGGATCTTCCTGCGCTTATAATTCTTCCTTTATTCTTTCCTTCTTATCTGTAGCTATAACACCTGCACTTCAATCTTTCCTAAGCTTTATTTCTAATCGCCTCTCTATTTAACTCTTTTTATAATATTTGTAGTTGCCCCCTCCCCCCACGGGGGGGGGGGTACTTTGTACCTTCTGGGAACCGGAACGGAGCGTGTGGAATGACCTCTAGATATAGAGGCTAGCTGCGAATAAGCCGAGAACGCTCAACTGGACAAATAAGCATTCGCGAACTAAAGAGCGGCTACTGGTGGAAAGTCTCATTCGCAGACGATTCCAGTAGTGATAGGATATATAAGGCTGGGGAGCGTGGAAAGGCTATAAAGGGGATCATCTGCTAAAACTCCAACAATGCCTATCGAAAGTCCTTTTCCTTGGCGAGTTGAGGCCGCCATAAGTCTCGTCCGCTATCTCCCTAAAAGCAAAGGGTAGGAGAGGATCTCTAGCGCTGTAACGCAACTGTCATAGGAGAATGGATACTTCGAAATTAAACCACTCTCCCACAAGCGCCTTGGGCAAGCGCAAGAGGTTCCTTTTCCTTTTTCCTTTCCCTTTTTACGTTTCCTAATTCTTTTTCTTCGTCCATCTATTTACTCATCTTCTTTCTGTTCCTTTTCTTTTAGATAAATTTATCCTACTCCTGTCCGCAGTTAACTGCGCCAACTGCATCCGTCTAATCGTCTTGGTCTCATCCTTGCCATTGGGTTAACTGGTGTAGTTGGGTGGACGGCATGGTTGTTGCTTACGCACCAATTTCTGCGCTCCTATAATATGCGCAGCTACTGTCATTTCTCATTTTCACTTCTTCATTTTTTTCTTTCTTCGATCTTACCCCTTTCCCGATTCTCCAGTCTCCTCCACTTTCCGTTTTTCCAATTTCTACCTCTTCCTGTTTCTTTCTTTTATTATTAAGTCCTACGATAATGGAAGCAGGTTTGGTTGACTGGAAACTTTTAGTCATAGATTCTGCACGGAAGGCGGTATAATCCAGGTGGTCGCTCTTCAATAGGATGGGAGGATGTTGAAGTTCGGCAGCAGATTATACGACTATGCAGTCCTATTTAGGTTTCGCTCTGCCCACCGCAATTGCGGAGGGGACTAGAGAAGGTGTCCCAAACACAGCTCTTCCCATAAGATATCTATGTGATGCGGTAAGAAAAATAGAAGAAACCAAACTGTAATAAACTCATGGAATTTTGGTGAATGGAATGTTAGAATATTGCAGGATAAAAAAGACAGGCAAAATACGAAGAACAGCTCTAATTACGCAAGAATTGAAGAGATATAAGATTGATATAGCAGCACTATCGGAAACAAGATTTTCAGAAGAAAGAGGAATAAATGAACAGAGTACCAGCTATACGATCTACTGGAAGGACACTAAAGCAACTGATAGGCGCCTAAATGGAGTAGGTTTCGCGATCAATAATAGAGTAACGCCTTATATATCGGAGGAACCATATGGAATAAATGATAGTCTTATGGTAATGAAAATAAAGTTCGCGTCTAGCCCTATAATATCCATAATCAGTGCATACGCACCAATACTGCAAAGTAGTGATGCAGCTAAGGACATGTTCTATTCAAATCTACAGCAAGCAATTAATAAAATTCCAGTAAATGAGCGGCTGATAATACCCGGGGACTTTAATTCAGAAATAACTAAAATTTGAAAAGGAACGATTGGTGCGCATGGAATGGACAAAGAAAACGATAACGGCGAGCGTTTACTACAGTTTTTCGCACAAAACGGTTTAAGCATTACTAATACCTTTTTCCAGATGAAAGACATACATAAAGAAACCCGGATGCACCCGGGATCAGCTCACCTTCATCAACTCGATTATGTTGTAACGCGGCAAAAACATAGAGCTGACTGCTTAAACACACGGGCAATGAGAGGGCCGGATGGAGACAAAGACCACATATTACTGAGGTCGAAATTTAGATTTCCAACTGTAAAGTACCATTCAAAGGAAGCAACAAAGACGCAGAAAACATACAACGTAAATTCTTTAAAAAATAAAGATATATTGGAGAAATGTACTTCAAAATTAGCTGGAACTTTACAAAAGTAGATACCGTGTGGAATGCTGTTCGTAGAAGAACAATGGAACCATATAAAAGAAAGTATAAACTCAACGTGCAGAGCCACACTCTGGGATATAAAAAGAAGTGCTTACAAAACTGGTATGCTGAGAGCTTTAAAAATCGAGGAAAAAAGGAGGGCTTTTATTAATTGGAAAAATGATAGATTCGACAACAATAAACGGAATAAATTTACGATTTTAAAAGCTGCAATGCAAAAAGAAACAAGGAGTTTGAAGAATAAATGGTGGAGCAATAAGGCAGAGGAAATGCAAGAAATGTCCGACAAAAATGATAATCGGACTTTTTACTCAGCAGTCAAATTAATATATGGTCAAAGTGTATTAAGCGAAAAGTTGGTATTAAAGACGCATCAGGGGCTATACTAAGAGATAGGAATAAAAGAAAAGCCAGATGGAGAGAATATTTTGAAACGGTGTTGAACGATCAATCCTCAGTTAACGAAAATGTACTAAGCAACTTGCCCATGCGGGAAATCAATTATGATCTAGAAGTTCTACCTAGTGAAGAGGAAATTCTACATGCTATGAAAAGACTTAAAGCAAATGCGGCCGCCAGATTGGACCGCATACCAAGCGAAGTATATAAAATTGGTGGCAAAGAGCTTATGGCATATCTGGTTAGACTGGTCAATATGGGAAAGCAAAACTAAAGAGACTTTAAAGATGCGATGGTTATTGCTATTTATAAAAACGCAGGAGATAAAATAGACTGTTCAAATTATCGTGGTGTATCACTTTTATGTACAGCCGGTAAAATCTTGAGCTCAATACTGCAGCAGCGCCTACAGCTGGTAATGGATGCGTACCTCCCCGAGGAACAATATGTCTTTAGGCAAGATCGCAGCGCAGTGGATATGGTGTATGCCATAAGACAAGTTACAGAAAATAATGCTTTGCATATGACTTTTATAGACGTTAGAAAGGCATTCGATACAGCTAATAGAAATGCGATATGTCGATGTCTAAAGATAGCCGGATGTTCACCAACATTTGTTTCAATTGTAAAACAACTACATGAAGGCATCGGAAGGGCAGTTATTTGCGATACCGAAGTGTCGGATCCTTTTTTCCGGTAAGAACCGGGGTAGGACAAGGGTGTGTGCTTGCACCGTCACTGTTCAACCTTTATATGGGAATGATTTTCCTAATATTTAAATAAAAAACTGAACAAATAAGTATTAAAATAAAATATCGTTTTGACGGAGGATTATAAAACCTACAAAGGTTTAATAATACAAACAGCAAGACGGAAGTGTTTGTATTGCAAAATCTGCAGTATGCAGATAACTGTGTCATACTGAGTGAAACCGCTGCAGAATTAAAAAGCGCGCCAAATCATCTATGTATGACACCTATCGGGATTTTGGACTAGCTATTAATACAAGCAAAACGGAGGTAATGATAATGAATGGCGCGGAGGAAAACTGCTACCTGAACTGAGTGAAGATAAAAATCGTCAAAAACTTCAAATACCTTTTTAGCATAATTGGCGGCGATAATGAACTAGATGTGGAGATCAAGTATAGAATAAAAAATGCAATGGCTGCTTATAATAAGCTAGCGCAACGAGTATTTAGAAGCAAAGACCAGAATATCGATACTAAGTTAAAAGTTTACAGAACAGTAATATTACCAACAATGCTCTACAGTAGTGAGACATGGCCAACTAGAAGCAATCAAATTGGAAAACTAGAAATCTGTCAGATGAGGATGCTCCAACAAATAGTAAGAACAACATGGAAAGATAAGATCTCGAACGAAATAATTCTGCAGATGGCAAATTGTAAATCAATAGAACAATGTTTAACCAAAGCTCAACTAACAATAAGATGGACTGACCATGTTATACGAATGGATAAAAACCGCATACCGAAGTGCTTATTGTATGGAGTATTTTAAGCACGGGCAAAAGATACCGTGGAAGACCAAAACTGCGATACAATGATGGCCTATCAAACATCATTAAAAAAAAAAGGGCATCAATCCAAGGATAAACAAGTCCGGGGAAAAATGTGCCATGAGCAGAATTGAATGGAGAAAGTTTACTGATGAAATTGAAAATCTAACAAATATACAATAAAGACAAGGAGAAACACAATGAGCCAATTTCAAATGCAGCTATGTATCTAGTTATAAAATAAGATTGATATCCCACATGAGATTCAGGCATAAGTGATAAGAGAAATGACACTCATACTCGACAGCGAGTTAGTTAGAAGAAGAAGAGTTATTGGGTCAAAGCCGTTGTCGTGCCCGAAAGATATTATAAAATAATATTATTATTTTATATTTATACAAAAAAATATATATATATATGTACATATATATGTATATAGCTTCAACTAAGCCTTTTAGTGCAATGAAGTATTACGCGAAGAAAGATGGGGGAGAATTAGTCCTTTTTGTGCTTCCGTTGCATACTCAAATTGATTTAACGAAGCCATTCATTCGACGTTAGTTGCAGCGTATTTTGATTTTTTCGAAAACGTGTCGTTTTGCGTAAAATTATATTTCGTCCATCCGATTTGTTTGCAGCTGATGCATTTTTCAGTCCTGTCTGAATTGACGAAGCGCCCGGCAGTGGTAAGCGCAATCGTGTTTGGTTGACAAAAGTCGAACTGATGGTGTTACTATCGGTTTTGTTATCAGAAGTAATATTCGAAGAGGTATCGATGAATATGTTCGAAATAAATGAGCCCCGTTTAGACTGCCACTAACAGAAATATTTATGCTCTGCATACATGCACACATTTGCATGAAGTGCTGCTTCAATGGTTGAATGGTTTTTGTAAATATTCTCGGTTTGCGGATACAGCTGAGTTCGGTCTTACGTATTGGTGCGGACCCTACCAGGTTTGCTGTGTGCGTACTTCTATCGGTGAGTGTATTGGTTCCCTCCGACTTCATCGCGGAAGCTGGTTTACTGACCATCACATAATTAAGGGGTTATTCTGATCTCTTTTTTTTTCTTCTTTTAATTGGGCTCATCAACCGAGGACCCCTCACCCAGAAACAATTAGGGGAAAACGAAAGTTATATAGTGAGGCGATCAGCTATCTTTAATAAGAAGGAAACAATGGAGGGGATAATAAGTGTAGAAGGAAAAAATAGGATATAACGAGCACAAAAAGGAGCAGGAAGCCCCAGCCCAAGCAAGTGGGAATACAGAGCCGAGCGTTCCACCGAAAGAGCAGAGCACTCAAAGAGCACGTGATCGGCGTCACAAACAACCGCATCATTTGAATGGAGAGGAAAACATGGGAAGGAGGATAATAAGAAGCGAAAGCGTGAGGAAGGCAGCAAGGAATGGTTAAAGCGGAAACGCACAATGGAGACAACAGAACGAGGAAGTGAAGGAAACAGAAGGAACCAAGGATTTGAAGGAAGATTAGGCTGAACGGACAGATAAAAAGACCGACAATTAGAAAAGGAGCAAGGGTACGTATCCGACCAAAATCTGAGATGGAAATATTTACACAAAGGCAAGAGATTAGATTACTCACATGGTGTACCTAAGTTGAATATGGTACTCTTTCTATTTGACAAAGAATCAGTAAAATCGGTCTATATAAATATGAATTATGCGCGAATGAACCGAAACCTGGAAGAAATTAAATTTTATATACACACGCAACGTCCGTAAGTAAATCAAAATCAAACAAATCCGCAAGGAGTCCAGTCGGTTTTTGGAATAGGAGTTGTTCTTATTCGCAAAAAAATATGCAAATTACCAGGAAAAACTTTAATTGTCATCGAAATACAGGCTATTTCAAAAATTGGAGGGGTCGTGAATAAACCCAAGAGAACAAGAAGATGAAGGAAATAAAACAATTTCTAGGAATATAAAAAAGAGAGGACTAAAATGAATACATACGTCGGTATAATGTACAGCAAACGTTAGCTTTGAATATAAATTACCCACGAAAAGATGCGCTTTGTCTAAATTAGAAAAGATAATTCTAAACGGGGCCTATCCTATTAACTGAGCTAGGTAATGTGAGAAACAAGTTTATAAATACAAAATCCATATCCTACCTCTCCAAAGTAATCACAACAGTACTTTACTCATTTCAAAACATGTAAAACTTCGTCGGTTCACATATTATTTCAGGGTGTCACGTATTTTTTTTATTATTTGCACGTTTACATCTAATTCCTGCTATTGATTTATTATTAAATTTGATTAGTTAGTTGCGCTAACAATGATAAAAATCGACATATTTCTCAATTTACTATTGTCGATTTTTACTTTAACCTTTTCTGTTTCTCCGATTTCTCTTCTAGTCTCCAAAAATCAAAAATTGAAGAAACAAATATACTTTTATTTATAATTTTACAAATAGCTCCATTTACGAATGATTTTTTTTTTTTTTTGAAAATTGTTGCATGTACATCTCTAAAATTATAGAATGTGAATTCAGTGAAAATCGAATAATTTTAAAAAATGGGCGAGTATTCGTAGATTTTTTCCTATAAAACTTAAAAGTAGGAATGAAGATTACAAATGAAAAATTCGAAAAATTACCGGAAAATAAATCTTAGCAAATTTTCAGATTTTCGGGAATTTTCTCAAAAAAATTATCCGAATTATCAGGACAGACAGATGAGATTCGCAACATTGAAGAAAACATCGGCATGTTTGCAAAATGCTGCCGCTTTCTCTACTTTGCCGCTACTTATACATCGCTATAAGCAGTTCTCGAAAATAGAGAGTTACCTCGCTAAAGTTCTTTGAGATGAAATAAAGTCGGGGACTGCGGAGAAATTCCCAGAGCTTTTAACCGATATTAAAGAATAATCGCCAGCAAATATGCGACGACAACAAAAGGAATTTTTAATACCCTCCCCCACCCTCCATTCGGTGCGATAAAGCGTAAATAATGATACAAAAACAGTAAAAGTAATTTTTAATTATATGTCATCGAACTTACAGGTTTTGGAACTATTAGCAACATTTCACAACAAACACACATAGATAATGACAATGTCCTCCTCTGTGCGTGGGTAACTACGACACATCGATAACATTTCAATTATACTCTTATTTGTCACGAAATTTTACGAATGCGCTCCAGCGATCCGGCACGCCAGACACCCGTTTATAACTTAAATTTGCCTCGGGATAGATAAGGGAGAATGCATTTACATAGTAAATATCTTTTTTTTTTTTGTTTTAATACCATTTGTATTGTGGATCGACGTGTTACTGTGAATTGCTTTTGAACTTTTTTAAATAAATAAAATATTCGTATTTAAACAATTTTTCAATTAAGTTTCTTTTGTTTTTAAATGTAAATTCTATATGGTGATCCGCTTTTTTCAACATGGCGCATACTGATACGCAAATTAACATCTATTTTATTGATGAAATTATAATACTCCGTCCATACAAGTTTTTTAATCAAAAATCTGGGAAACCAGCAAAATTTAATGACTACGATTTTTATGCCCGCAAGTGAGAATTTCAGATGGAAATTTTCCTAAAAATGTTGTTTTCCGATACACCAGAATACAAAATATTTTCATTTTTTCGATTTCCGAACTATTACAACGAAATAATTTTGCCCTACCTCGTAGAAGTTTAAGAAAATCACTAAAATATTACATCTACGTGATAATGAAGTTTATCGATATTCACTGTTCGTATCTACTTGCGGTTAATATGTGTCTCAATTATTTACGGTTACGTACGGTACTCCTATCCATCAGCAAAACATATGAGCAACATATTATGTACAGTTAATTACCGCGCTATCGGAAATATTAGCCGCAGTTAATCGAGACGCGTGCTTTTTTACTAGAATTAGATGCGAATTTCAGAGCTTTAGAAACATGACGGAAAATTGTTATAAACGGCATAGAAGAAAGTTCGATGAAGGGAACACAAATTACGGAACCCCGTTTTACCGAAATGCCTACAACAGAGTATACTAATTTCTTTGTTATTTACTATACCATACTCGGGAATTAAAGAGCCTTCATCTAACAATAAGCAATGTTTAGTAATGCTGATAGCTCGACGATTTGCACCTCTACAAAAATATAGGTATCAATAAATAACAGAAGACAAAACATTATTAGAGTAATATTTACAAAACTATCTAATCGAAGTTTTTATCAATATCCTTACTTGCACAAATTGTAAATTAATTCCATTTCTATGAATATTCTCCGATGTGTTATTTGATATAAAAATAAACACGATGTCATGAATTTTAAAAAGTAACTTTTAGTCTAAGCAATATCCGGAACTAAACAGGCTCATCGTTCGATCACTTTACATAAAGGAATTAATAAAATACCTCTTAGACTATAGTGTATACGGTGGTTTTTACAAATTTCAGTACAAGTAAAACTAAGAAGTTACAAACGATTCAAAATAAAACATTAACATCTGTACAGGTATGACTTCTATTCCCTCTTATTATGATAGATGTGTAACTAAGCTTCCTCATGTGTCGAATTTTCTATAAAGCTCAAAAAACAGAGATTTCATTTGGCCACTAAACAAATTCATAGTTCAAAAAAGAATATTCTATAGTACTAATAAATTTAAATTAATTCATTATAATTTTTAATAATTATAAATATATATTTCGTGCTTAACTTATTAATACTGAAAATATACACAAAAATTGATACTAACTATTCCATAGTAGTTATTAGTAAAATAACTGAGTTTATCTTTTAATTGTTAAAAATTTTCTGATACTAATGTTATTTCAAATATAAAATCTGCCGTGTTCATAATTCTCGTTTGTGAAGAACTTCGCACTCACTTAGCATTGAGGTAAAAGGAAAAACAGTCAGTGCCGGACTCGATGGGGCCTTAGGACCGTGCTCGTACGCCACCCTTTTTGTAATGAAAAATATATACAGTTAAAAATATTAATAAACTGGAATAATTTTATGATAACTCTCTCCCCGAATATAATAGCAGACTGGATAATATAACTATCAAATCAATTCACACACGCGACTCTTCAAAAGAAATCTCGAATTGCATAAAACAACGAAAAATTTAAATAAGAATGAAAAAAAAAAAGGAACCAGTTTTTTTAAGATCATCCTCCGCAGTGGTACGAGTCAACGTAAACTGAAATAATATTTTTTCACTAATAGAATGACGTTTTGCTATTTTTAGGATTCCGTAATAACTTACGGAATCCTAAGATGGTACACAAATGACAAAAATATCAAATAAAAATCAATAACTCACGAACAGCTTGACTTATAAACTTCAAATTTGGAACATAAATCACAATTAAAATTCTCTTTAAAACGATCTATAACTTGAAGATGACCGATTACCCTGGGCGGCAAAAAATCCAAAAAACCGTCAAGAATATATAATATGGTACATAAAACGACCTCAAAAATCACTTAAAAAATCATAACTCGTCACTAGATAAATTTATATAACGCTGAAATTCAAAATATAAACTACAATGCAGGAGTACTTTCATAAAATCAAAAAATTACGTTACAAAAGTTACGTAAAGTTGCCCAAGAGTACAAAAAAGCGCGAAAAATGACGTGTCCCCCCCTAGCGCCGCGAATATTACCGATAAAAATTTTGAACACGATTAAAAATATGCGCATCCCCGTATATTTCTCTAGTTTGAAACATCCAGCCTTCCAACTTTAAACCTGGACCTTCGGGGCGCCGAAAGCTCGAAATTTTGGAAAAAAATATTTTTTTTCCCGGGCATGTGATATATCGTTGGAAAGATTGCTATTTGTCGGGAACGAAACCGTATTTCATATCTTTAACAAAACTTTCCAAGTTGATGTAAAGTTCAAAAAAGCGCGAAAAATTACGTGTCTCCACCCCTAACGCCGCGAATATTATAGCTAAAAATTTCGAACACGGTTTAAAATATGCGACTCCATGTATATTTCTCTAGTTTTGAACAACGAAATTTCCAGCTTTATAATAAGACTCTCAGGGCGCCAAAAGCGTGAAGTTTTCAAAAAAAAAAAATTTTTTTCCCGGGCTTGCCATATATTCTTAGAAAGATCGCTAATTGTCGAGAACGAACCTGTATTTCATTTTCTTAACAAAACTTTCAAAGCTGCTGAAAAGTTCAAAAAAGCGCGAGCTCTAATTTTTAGCCCCCTCTTGCGACGTGAGTATTATAGCTATACATTTGGAACAAGATATAAAATATGCGAATCCACGTATATTTCTCTGGTTTGAAGCATCCGGCTCTCCAGCTTTAGAATGAGACCCCCGATGCGCTGAAAGCTCAAAATTTTGGAAAAAAAAATTTTTTTCTCCAAGCATGTGATATGTTGTTGGAAAGACCGCTATTTGTCCGGAACGAAACAGTATTTCATTTCCTTAACGAAACTTCCAAAGTTGCCGTAAAGTTCAAAAAAACGCGAAAAATGACATGTCCTCCCGCTTAGCGAGGCGAATATTAAAGTTGAAAATTTTAAACACGGTTAAAAAAATGCGCATCCCCGTATACTTCTCTAGTTTGGATCATCCGGATATTCAACTTTAAAACTGGACCTTCGGGGCACCGAAAGCTCGAAATTTTGGAAAAAACAATTTTTTCCCTCGGGCATGCGATATATCGTTGGAAAGATCGCTATTTGTCAGGAACGAAACCGTATTTCATGTCCTTAACAAAACTTTCCAAGTTGCCGTAAAGTTCAAAAAAGCGCGAAAAATGACGTGTCTCCCCCCCCTAGCGCCGCGAACATAACGGCTGAAAATTTTAAACGCGGTTTAAAATTCGCGCATCCCCGTATATTTCTTTAGTTTGGAACATCCAGATTTGCAACTTGAAAACTGGACCTTCGGGGCACCAAAAGCTCGAAATTTTGGAAAAAATATTTTTTTTCCCGGGCATGTGATATATCGTTTGAAAGATTACTATTTGTCGGGAACGAAACCGTATTTCGTTTTCTTAACCAAACTTTCGAATTTGCCGAAAAGTTTAAAAGCGCGAAAACTAATATATAGCCTCCTGTTTGGATCGCAAATATTATAGCTATAAATTTTGAATGGGGTTGAAAATATGCTCATTCTGGCTTGTTTGCGTAGTTTATTTAAAATTTTGTGTATATATCTAAATAAATTTTATTTAAAAATCGTAATTTAATAAATAGTGACAAACAAGGAAGGTGGTTTAAGTAACAGTATCCAAATATAACTATATAGAAGTTCGGAAAACAAACAAGTACAATTACAAATTTTTAAATATTTATTGATAATTAATCCTTCCAAAAATCTAGGACTAAATAGCGTTTATTTATTAGAATTTATTTTTTTTTGCAGTACAATATGATGACACTGCGTGATGTGTGAAAAAGAACTGGACTAAAAATATCTGTTTTGGAATTATTGTTGTTTTGAATTTAGTATTATGTAAATGAAAATTATGGTTATCTTTAACTTAACATACGGAATCCTCAGCGCATGAAACCTCATGCTTGACTGAACTTGTTTCATTTTAAATACACGGTGAGAATTTTACGGTAACGATTGAACAGGTGAAATGCAATTTTTCTCCTCAAATTCCTACGTTGAAAATTAACAAAAATTGTTCCGATGATAACTATTATCATAAAATTCTTGCCGTATAAAAAATATAAAAATAATTTGGTGCTACCAAATACAGAAAACATACGGTAACGTAATTAAGAAATTTAAGTGTGAAATAATTCTCGAGTTAATCGAATTTTTCTATATATATTATCTATGTTTCCGCAGTTTAATAGTGAGAGAAAAAATAGTCAATTTCACAGATGAGACGGAAAACGTCATCAATTTCGATTTTAAGCGACCAGAAAAAAATGTTTTCGTTCAGTTTTAAATTTTATCAACCTTTTAAATTTTGCCGCGCCCTTGAATATTTCCACCCTGGGCTTAAATCCGCCACTCGAAATGTTATTCGCAAAAAAATAAATAATCGCGTTAATAACATAAAAAATTTGAAGAATTTTTGAACAACCGCTGTTCAGAGTAAACATATTATGTATTAATATACCCGATCTCTCGGGCATCATTGTATTGTTCATTGTCGTCAGAGAATGGCGTTAATGCGGCTCAACCTGTGAATTCCGATTTTTTGTCAGAGCTCCGGTACGTGCAGGGTTGCGTGTCGTATAAGTGTGTTGGATTGGGTATGGTCTACGACAGCAGGGTAGCCTCTGGACGCGGCATGTGTGCATCAATCGTTACTGCAAGCCGTATGAGCTGCAAGAATATGTATATACTAAGCAAGCCCTGGAGTAGCTAGTAATGATTAATCGATCGGCTGACAGGTATCTTTGTAGTAATTAATTCAACTTTTCCCGTTAGTTTTTACAATTAGCCTATTGCCGTTCTTAGGAGATACGTGGTTATCGTCGTTCGCTTCGCTATCGTCTTTCGGTCGCCGCGACGGCCATATACGTACATAAATTATATATATGGTCCACGCCAAGCCGTTTTGCGCGTTTTTATGTGTATGTTTCTTATTTATTTTCCGGCAGGTGTTTGTTCGTCGTAGAGCTTAGAACGTGCATAATTTGCCACTTTGTGAATAAGAAGATACACGAGGAGCCTGGTGACGAATACTTCTATTGTTTTCTCTGCTATAGGAAATTGTGAAAAACATTCAGCCCGTGTTTTGGGAGGTGTATCGCGTATGCGCGTCGGCGGAAGGAAAAACAGTGTTTCCACGTGTTTTTAAATAGAAAAGGTAGAAGCTTAATGGTGGCCGGAAATTAATTTTCGCGGTTAGTTTGGATTATTCAAAAGAATGCAGGGTCTCCACACTTTCGGAGTGCCGAGTTAGTGACCCAAAGAAAACATCGCGGTAGAGTGACATAGATCGCGAATTCGAGTTATTCTCTCTCGGAAGAGGATCAGTAGAGTTTGTGTCATTAGCAGCCGAATAGGAACCCGCGAAAGTTCGTTTTATTGACATCATTAGCCACTAGGCTACTAAACCAGAGGTCGTTTCGAGACTTGTCTCGTTCCAGATCGAAGTCGCTCTCAGGTTTACCCAGCTTGAAATAACTGGGTATCGGAGAAATCTGGGAAAGTAAAGACGGCCGAGAAAAGGAACTGTCCGTCCCCATCCACTCTCATTAGTACTTGTGGGCTTTGTACATTGTGAACCTTAACTTCACAATCCTCGACGCCCTGTCAAGGGTATGGGACTTACTTTATTATATATATATATATATATATATATATTAATTAAAATGTGATTCTTAGGCTACCCCGCATTAGAAAAAATGTCCCAATTTCAAGTAACGTTTGTTATATTTTATAGGATTTTTGTGATTGTTATTTAAAAAATTACACAATTTTATGTAACGAAAAAATGTCTTAATTTTATGTAACGAAAGTTAAATATTAGGATAGGATTTTTATGATTATGTCATTTTTTTTGTGTTGATGCCACTAAGAATTACGTTATAAATTTTGATAATTTTATACAAAGTATAGAAGAGAAAGAGACAGAAATGAAAGCAAGCGGGGTCAAGGGGCACAGCACATTGCCAGGCTAAAATGGCCGAGTTTATATATATATATATATATATAAATCGTGACATATTTACTAATGATTAATGTGGAAAGGTTTTTTTGAAATCACTATTTAAAAAAAGCTGTTCCGCTACTACTCTAGTGGGTTGCATTAAAGGTCGAATTCTTAATGCAGAGTTTTCATATACATTTTAATTTATTTATTATTATTATTATTATTAGGGCTGTTAGTCCACAATGCGCTGTATAAGCGCTAGTAGTGGATAGAACACAATTGTTAAAATAGGGTAATAATATAAACATGAACTAAAAAAATGATTTCACGAAATAAAATCTAAATCTTTTCCAATACAATGCTAAAATAATCAAAAATATGAAAATAAAATGAAATATAATAAAATACAATAAATTTGCAGTACTCTGTAAAACATTATATAGGAATATTAAAACCTTTAAAATGTGTAGAGATATCTTAGTAATTGTTACGAGTAGTTTTATAAATGCGACGTTAATCATTTTTAATTAAAGCGATATCAATGCAGAATACTAAAACATAAAATACCCGATTAAGGTTTACTTAACATGCATGCATAGAAACAAGTGAACATATAATGAGATAAGGTGATATGTAATTTAAATATATTAATAAAGCTAATCAGAGTAGAACTGATGGGACATTGTGTAGTACTTGATATAGCTTTCTATTACAATAATAAGTAAATATTTGGAATGTATAGGATTTCATACGTCAGTTTCCCGTTAAAAATATGGTTTTGTTAGCTAATACTTCAAAAAAAGATAAAATAATATGATCTTATTAATCCGAATAAGGCTCGTAACATTGAAATAAAAATCAAGAAATTTGTATAAATTGTATAACTCAATGATATATTCAAAGGAATTCCGGCATATACATATGGAAATTCAGGCCAATGGGACAGTTAATAATAACCTGTGCAAAAAAGATTTTGATAAATAGAAATATTAAACTAAAATGGGAGGCATAGCTCGTAATAAAACTAATTAAAAATCGGGAAGCAGTATGTTAGCGATGTTAAAATGAAAATATATATTATACTATCACGAACAAAATTGAACCCGATTCGTTACTTCGAAGAAGAAAAGAAAACTTGCACTATACAAAATCTATCGAGTATCATTCGATGGCCGGGTATTTTAATTAGCGCGAGGACAGGAATAATAAACACTAATAATTGCCCTAAATGCAGATTAGAAGGTAGTATACGTTCAGCGTGTTTTTTGGCAGTGTGACAAGAGAAAGGGAAGAAGAATTTGTTAAGAAAATTTTAAGTAAATATTATATGCTACCTATTTTTCAAATTCTATTCCAATATCTACAGTATATCTATCCCTTGTTTTCAAATGCCCGGTTAATTTTAAATTATAATAATAGTACTTTTTAATCCGCGCAGACTAACTAAATATCCGGATCAAAAAAAACAAAACAAAAAAAAACAAAACAAAGCCGTTATTATAGCGAAATTCAATTTAAAAGGTATACAAATAGTGGAAATAAATGAAATAGGGGGAAATTATTCGGGGAACATTCATAAATCAAAAAAAAATGTAATAGTGAAAACTAGTAAAATATCAGTAACAAATAATTATCGAGTCTTTCGAAAATTGAAGTGGCACAATGACAATCGTGCGTTCACAGTGAGCGGACTTCATGTAGTCACAACGATAAAACACGAGAACACATGATCGATCATGAGCAAGACTGTTCGAAATTAGTTTCGGTGTTTTATTTTATTAATTATATTTCAATAACAATGATATATCGGAGATTTATTTTTGTTGAATAAATACACGCGTTATGTGAATGTAAAAAGTGCTCACAATATAAAGATTGCGTATGATATATGGAATGGTAAGAACGCAGACTATGATAAAACTGATATTCAAATTATATTTCAAAATTTCATTAAAAAAAGTAATAATAAACACAAAGTTGCTGTTTTTTAAAGTGATGTTATATTTGCCAACTTAGTGTGATCTATTAGTGCATAGAAAGTAAACAAAAGGGAACGAAGCAAAACTAAAATTGCGCCAATTTACGATTCTTAATATGTTCGCCATACCCCCCAGTCTGCAACATGCAACACAAAATACTCTCTATTCGTAATGGAAATGCAGAACGATGCGAGTGAAAATGAGTTAATTATTGCTTTTTCGCACCTTTAAAGTGTTGGTCCGATTATAAGTTTATCTTTTTTTTTTTTAATTGTAATGACTCTCTGCACATGACAAACACCTACACATTATTATCATCATCATCATCATCTACTTCAAGCAATTTTTCATCAACTTTATTGTTTTATATATATATATATATATATATATATATATATATATATATATATATATATATATATATACATATCTTAAAAGGAAAAGCATAAAATCGTCGAACTATTAATTAAAACGTGTTGTGTTTATTTTAAATTTGACGAACACGTTAACCAGAACTATGCGTGAATCAACATGTCTTTTATACCATATAATGACATGTTGATAAGTTTTTTTTTTTTTTCTTTTTTTACCGTTCGCCACACAGTTTAATTAAAGTTTTCAAATTAGGAAATAAAAAAAAAAAAAAACCTAAAATTGACGGGGTAAATTGAAAAATTGATTAAAAACTGACGATCGAAACAGTCGCATTAATTTTCATTTTTCCGCCGCCAAGGAGAAGTCTCCGCGAAGGCAGAGCTCTAAGGAAACTTGTCTCGCGACATTTTAAAAATATATATATATATTAAAATAAAAAACAAAAAAAAAGTAATTAAAATTTGAAAATTTAAGCTGCTTAAAATATAGTGCTCGCGCGTTAGCTGATTAGAGTTTCAAGGATAGAGAAAATGAAGCAGCCATTTAACCCGGATTCTTTTTTTTTTTTTTCTCTGTTCCTTAACAAAATATAAATATTTATGGAGGCTCCAGCACGAACTGTGTTTCGGTAATGTGTCGAGGAAGTTGGGAACTTTCTGAAAAATGCCGAGGCAAAAAACCGCTTCGAATAATTTACGTATTATTATTATTCCGTTTGGCGCGAGGTAAAGGATAAATGGAGTCTAAATTCGTCGCCGCTCCCCTTCTGAATATTCGTCGCGCGATTGTGAACGCAGTTTCGATGTTCGATAGCATTTTAAATAATTCTGTCGATGACGTATTCAAAATTTTCCAGCGATAATGTCGGTAAGGCGGTCTTGTCTTGTTTTCCAACAATTTTCCTCGTAAGATGACAAATACCCCGCGCACAATTGAAGGACTATCACGTATATTTCATAAAAAACGGAACTTGCTAATTTCCCTTTTTTTTTCCTTCCCTTCACCTTAAAAATGCGATTTAATTTTTGGAAGAGGAGAAACTTCCAAAATTTCTTTCGCGTTAAACATCGCAATCGGCTGTGCATTTTCCCATCGATGTTCCAGTTTGTGCTCTATTCAAACGAATTTAAAAATACGTAATGAACTTTAATCGTTTTCCTAATGAAAAATAAAGGAGAAAATTGAAAATTGCTTATATACAAAAGTTATGCGGGCTATCCTATTCCGACAATGTCGCAAATTCATTAAAATACAAGAAGTGGGGATCAATCAACCAATAAATCAATCAATAAATCAATAAATCAATCAATCAATCAAACAATAAATCAATCAATCAATCAATCAATATATTTTTGAATATGTCTAGAAAATCTTAATTATATAAAACCGCAGATGCGCTCAATTCGCGAATAAGTAGGTAAAAAAAGCATTTTTCCTTGCGCAAAATCACAATCTATAAAAAGAAATGAAAAGTGACCACAGTTCGGCATATTTTTTTTCCAAAGATTATGTCATTTCACCTGAGCGGAGTCTTAAGTTTTAAGTCTTAGTCGCGCACAAGACCGGGGGGGGGGACACAGCGGAGTAAACTGAAGATTAATTGCGCCGAACCTTCTTGAAAATAAAGATCGTCTAATTCCGTAAAGTCAGAGAAGTTATAAACGGAAAATGAAAGTAGTATTCTTAAAGGTGATTTCCAAATTTATCACCGAGTTTTAATATTTTTTGAAAGACACTCTTATACATTTTAAAAAAAAAAAAAGGATTTTTTCCTCTTTTTTCTTTATGCGATGAAGCTTATTTCATACTTACTTATACGTCAGTATTTTTTTTTTTCTTTTTTTGTATATATTTTACAAACAGTTAAAATGTAAATAATTTTAATTATTTGTTCCGATTTAGCTTTAAGCGTAAAGCAATGATGTAACAATAGCCAGCTTACTATTTGTTAGCTATAACACCTATGGTAGCCGGTATCTTTAAGTTTCCTAGTATTATTAAGAGTATATCACTTTTCGAATTTCTAAAGGACATCGGTTTAATTGTAACTTTATACATATTAAGCAATCTCCGTACTACTGGCCCTTGTAGAGCGGTTTATAGTACGGGTTGCTGTAATTAAATAAGTAAATAAAATAAATAAATAAGAGAGATTATCCGAGTTTTTCGAATAGTGGTTCTTTCATTTTACGCATATTAGGTGTTTTTTCTCGTATCGGCTTTCATAGTTTTTATTTACTTATTTCGTCATCACGTTTTATTCGTTTCCATTCTATTCGTCTCGTACTTGTCTAATGTACTTTTCTTTTTCGTCTCTTTCTCTCTTACTCCGATCGTGCATCTTCGAAATAGCCCTTTTGGGGGTTTCGTTTGTTGTTTTAAAAAACTATTCCCACAAACAAGCCGGTATGGTTTTTCGCGTTCAGTTTTTGTACGAGCAGTCTATGCTTAATTGTTTGACATTCGGCGAATAATAACGTAAGGTATTTTTTTAAATATTCCATCGATTCTTCACGCAGAGCGTAGAAGAAAAAGTGTACCAACTACGAGTATATATATACATATATATATATATATATATATATATATTGAGGAGTGTAATTAAAGGGCAAAAAAAGGTACATTCAGGCCAGTTATATAATATTACCTTGCATCATGCTGACCGCAATGTGCCATGTGCCACATTTTGATGTCATAAATTTTCCGTTGCGGTGACGCTGAAAAAATGAACTAATTTCGAAGGAGCAATTAATTATCGCAGTGCGAATGTTATCGAGCGAATTCGGAGTAGAGTCGCTTTTTGATTCGTTTCAATGTGGTGGAAAACGACATCGACGTTCACAAAGGTCGTCGACGATAGGGCAGCACGAGACGATAAACGAAGACGTTAAAGAATTTTTTTTCCCCCCCTATTTTTAACACAGTAACAGAAATATTTGAAACTCATCAAGAGAAGTCATTTCGGAATATTTCGGTTTGAAGTTTAGTGATGAGGAGGTGGTAAAGGCCGAGCTGTGGGAGAGAGGCTTAGATGGCATTTTCCGTCTCTTGTTATTATTCCGGTCGCGTTGTTGTTATTTTAAAGTAAACTCGACCGCATTTGATAAAATACGAACAGTAAATGGACTTTTCTAGTGTAAACAAAATTTTCTACTCTATCCGACAACGGTGAGAAATAATTTGCCCGGCAGTCCATGGCGTCTCAGTACGCAAATGATTGAACGTGGTCGGTAATTTTCAATTAGAAATGACGATTTCTCAGTACTTATAGGCATTTTTTCCGCGATCCCCATCTTTCATCATTCTGTTAGCCTATTAATAATAATTAAAAGCCCCCACCCCCAGAATTGTCGTTTCCAGTAAAGCACCTCAAACGTGGAAAACCGGTAAAATTAAACGAATTAAAATTTTTTCGCTGATGACGAGGCTTAAAACGTGAAAAAACTAATCATATTCATACGCACAACTATGCGTCATATTTCACGGGTTTTCCTTTTTCGGCTGACAGAGTTTCCCGCTTTTCACGTTTACCATTATATTATAGCCGATGTTCCGGTTAGTTTTTTTCTTGTATTATTTCTCTTATGAATTACGTAATTATTTATTTACCTTCGCAACAGCCGATGCTAAAGGCATGAGCAAAAATCGTATATATACATATATATATATATATATATATATATATATATATATATATATATATATATATATATATATATACCTATATATATATGTATGTAAAATTGGGTTTTCAAAAACGGCTCTAAAGAATTTTGGTGAAATTCGCGGATTAGGGGGTTTTAAGGGTTTGTGGGAAGCTCTCATCGTCGACAAACTTCTACGAAACGAACAATTTTAAAAGGAAGAAGGCAATCAGTGTTTAAACGGGGATCATGGTATTTTTAAGATTTATCAAAAAGTAATTAATACTCTTATTCACACCATGGTGTATAAAATAATATGTCTATTAACACCATGATATAACTGAACAAAAGGCATAGTTTTTCGTGATGGACTATATTTCTTTACGCTTCGCGCAATGGACTTCAATAATATGTCAATTCTCGAATCTTTATCAGGACGTTATGTGTAGATTGATGATTTGTAAATTTGTAATAATATTATTAGCTTATGAATATTTGTTTTTATCCTTTTTTCTCCCCTAGCGAGAGCATACTTCAACGTAAAAGTAATACAATATACAAAAGAGAATGTCGTGAATATCGCTAAATGTTTCATTGTGAAATGTATTAACTCGCCAATTAATTTGGGAGTTCAAATATGAGAAAAACTGGGTAATATGTGTAATAAAATAATTAAACAATTCTTGTGTATACGTATGTACAATTAGAGTTAATGATTCTAGCGATTTTGATAAATCAGTAGATGGTTTTTTTTTGTTTTTTTTTTATTTTTTTTTTTATTTCAGATTTTATTGTACCGGTAATATTACTATAAACAACAGTGATCTTAACTTAAGTTTAATATTAAATTAGTGTCTCCTCTCCAATGGGACACTAAATTAAGATAACTCTGTAAATACGATAATAACTAACTATATACATGTGTCCCTTTTAAAATCTAGAAATCGATTTGCTACAAAATGGAGGCAAACAAACGGTGTTCGTATGTTAATGATCCAATTGTACTCTAAATTTAATAAAGAGTAACCTAAGAATATAATTCGCTTATTTACCATGTTGAATTGAAAACTGAAATTTCACTTGTTCGCGATATTTACATGTCGCGATCTTAAGTATTACGCAAAAGACCAGTTCAAAATTGAAAAAAAAAGGCTAATGTACGCTAATTTTCGTATTACGCGCGAATTATTGTTATATTTTTAATGAATACCTTTAAGTTTGAAACAAATTCAAACAGAGCTCAGTCACCAAGTACTCTGCACATTAAAAAATCGAAATTAATAATTTATAAATAGGCTCACATAGTTATATGTAAAAACAAATTATACTGAACTTAAATAATTTTCGGACACTACAGTGCATGATATACATATATACATATATATATATATATATATATATATATATATAGAGAGAGAGAGAGAGATTTCTATATATATATTATTTAATCTTAACGTCTTGGATTACACAACCAACAATGAGAAAAATTACGGAGTAATTTACTTACTGTCGCTGTTTGTATACCTGTCAATTGAGGAATTAAATCGGTAAAATGGGTGATCGAATCATCCAAATCAAATTGAAGAAGATCGTAAGCATGAAATTGAATCAGCATTTCAGCATCTAGACACGGTTGGTTTCTAGAGAATAATGTACAGCTTTGGCTAAGGTAAATTACATGGGCAAGAGACTGGCGTTAGAGAAGCCATCGAAATGGATATACTATAATAGTGAAGTTGGTCTTTGGTTTACTGCAGCTCTGAAATCGGAGTAATTAGTTTAATGAAATTACATCATTAGTTATTTACGCTTCATGGTTGTTGGTATTTTATTTCTATCAGACGTTTTACTCTGGCTTTTTGTTTACGTTTTTCAATTGGATTTTCGGCTTTTTGTTAATTTCTTTCATTTGTAACTTCGTTATGGTTTTTGGTTTTTCTACACCTACCACCTGTACATTTGATACATCGTCGTGTTTATCGTATCGGTAGTTCGCTTGTTTTCCAATGATGATTTTAGTGTAATCCTTCCGAAGAAAAGTCAGAGTAAATACACATTTTATACACGGTTATGTTCAAAAATTATTTAAGACATATAACGACTACTGCGAAAGTTTTAAGAATCATACTGAAATTAGTCAACTTTCTGAAATTTACAAAAAACACAGCCGAAAACATAAAGAAAAATAGAATTAATTACACATTATGAGTAAACAGTTGCATTATGTAATAAACAATTTCTCATTTATGAAAGTAAATATACAAATTAACCCACGGAACACTTGGAAGTGCATCAATTAAATTAAAATCATAAATTCCAATTATCTTTTTCCTTTTTTTAATATACCACACCGGCGAAAAGCGATCGCCATTGGCATTACTGACCCTGACTCATTTCAAGAGCCGCGGTAAAAACAAAAAGGAACTACATATTAGAAATATTGTCTTTTCTCCTATTGGATCGAAGACAACTAAAAAATACATTTAGTTTATATCTTATCCGAAGATAAACAATATATCCAATTAATAAGATAGAGGGTTAAAGATAACACAATACAGCTTCCTCTTCAATAAATTGGAAATACAGGATGATAACTTGGCATAATACAAGGGGTTAAAAATTTAACACGAAAAATCAATATAAAGTTACTTAAATAATAGCGACTGAATGAAATCACGTAAAATACCGACGGAACGTCATTCGCTCGCCGACTGGAGGATACATACATACTTCTGTATAAGTTCCTTAGTGATTCGGTTTCCAAAGCATCTGTGCACCATCTTCTTCTTAACTTTCGATGTGATCATCCCGGAATATATGTCTAACTTATATTTATTCAAATTACCTCTATGATCTAATATGTCATAAAGTTTGATGTATTGATCTTTATGAACTTCTTCTAGTAGCTCGCTGTTTCCTGCGTGTGCCGTTAATATTAATATACGTGAAGGATGATCAATTTAAAATAAGTCTAATGCTGAGTATGCCCTCGGCTGGCGATCCCAAAAAAATAAGAAAAGAAAAAATCCCTCGCCGACTATTGCCCCATATTCATGGCTGTTGTGTGCGCAAAAGATGAGTTTTTTCTTCTCTTACTCGTAAATATCGCGTCTAAAATAATAATCTTTTTTTTGTTTTTTTTTTTTTTATGGCACGTCAACTATGGATATTATTAAGCCCCAGCACAAGTGGAATTTTTGATTTGTTAATGGGCAGTGACGGGATTCGAACTCGGTTCTATCTAACGGAAACACCACTGCCTAACCAACTGCGAAATAATAATAACTCACCCCCTGATATCACCGTCTGCAGTCAAATGTGCGCTCAACGACTTATTAACTCTAAAGGTTTTCCCAACTAGTAACATACCCCTAATCGAAGTCGTAATGATTAATAATACGAAGACGTTCATCCGACTTATTTAGGTAGGACGTGTATAATCATAAGAACATCCCGCTGATATATTAAGGTGTGCGTAAAATCACTACGTGTATTAAATATTTTACAGGATGAAACTTTATTTCAAAAAGGTTTAAAAATAATATTGCTGCATTTTCAATTGATGTTGCAAAAATATTATTAAGAATCACTTCTAACCCCCACAATCGCCGCTTGTGAATACCTCACTGTGCCCAGTTCCTTTCTCATTCAAGAATTGACAAAACATGCTGAACCATAATAAGCATGTACGCTTTGTATTCGGCTAAAACTATGAAATATAGAACGGGGAGTGCAATGGTGAAATAAATTTCGAAGAATTCCGCGACGTTTTCGAAATATCTCCTGAAAAGAGAAATCAGTAAAATCAGTTTAAAAGTATTACAAAAATTTCGCCAGAAAATAAAATCGAACGAAACGAAAAAAGGGAAGAAAACTCTGATAAAGAATGCAAAAATATTCCCGGTATGGTCCTCCGATGAAATGAATTTAAATATTCCTCGAAATTTTCGAAATTTTGCAGTCAGAATATGAATTTAAAATTCTGCAAAAATTTTTGAAAAGTTTCCGCTACTAATAGGAGGAGGAGTATCGGTTACGATTAATTTTTTTTTTTTTTTTTTTTTTTTTTAATATTATATAAAGTTTGCGCTTATTACGCCGATTGCGTTTTTACGTAATCTTCCATTTAATTACGGTGAAACTCTTCAGATTATTCGGTTAATATTAAAACAGTTAAAAATGATAAAAAACAAGAAAAAATCGTGCTTTTACATAATTAACGAGCTGCTGCTACCTGAAATTAATGAGAAACATTCACGATTAAAAACACGCTGCGAATACCGCAACCAAATTATGAAATTTTCATTTCTATAAATTACCGAACGAAATAACAATAAAGGAATTAAGAACAAGAATAAATAAATAAATAATAGAAAGAAAACAGTTGCGTCAGTCGAAAACTAAAAGCGTTAGAAGTGAAACTTTCTATGGAATGCAGTAAATTTTAAGCGAGGAAACAAAAAAGGTACATTGAAGAATTGAGTTAAAACTGTAACGGAATTGATAAATTTAAATCAATAACAATGTGTAGATAATCTAAAATTAAACACTACAGAAGTCTTACATGTACTAAAATTATATACAGGTGTATATACATATATTGCAGTTCAAAATAAAGAAATCGATTCTTTTTTTTTTTAAGCACAAAATATGGAGAATAATGTGACAAAAAAGTTCGATTTTTAGCAAGAAAAAAATTCACATATAATGTCAAAAATTGTGAAATAAAATGTTTTCTTTTTTAAAAAAAGGTACCGATACTTGAAGATTTATTATAAAAATTGAATAAAAACGCACTAAAAAGTAAAAAATAATTATTCGATAAAATATATATTTCAGAGTGGTATAACTTATTGTTAGAGTGATATAGTACTTTTTTGTTTATACTCGTAGTTCATTAGGTTTAATCTATATATTATTATTGAAATTCCTATGTCAACTACATAGGATTGGAGATGTGTGTGTGTGTTTCATTTTAGATTTAGCTTAAAATGTGTATTAATATATTATCTCATATAAGAACGCAAACATAATTTGTAAACATAAAAGCTATGTGTAAATTTATGCATAAAGATAGCCCATGTGCACATTCAATGATAATTCCGATTTCCGTATGATAAGTCTATCGTTTAGGAACGCAATCACAATTTGTAAGCGTTGGTTACAAAATTCATAATGCATATAACTTAAATTAAATAAGCATATAAAGGTAGTTCACGTATATTATTGAAACTGCCGCTAATTGAGCGTATTTGCGGCTTAATAAAAATATTTTAATTTATTTAGCTTTATTGCACAAATTTCATAAATAAATTTGATTTGATTTGATAATTATTATTATTGTTCAGGGCTTTTTAATACAGCAAAGCTCTTGCTTGGTTAAATTAAAACATTTTTAACAGTGAGACATTTGGAACTTTTAGGCAATAGTAAACTTACCTACGGTGTTTGAAAGAAAATTAGGGGCAGGCTCAAGGATCGGTTCTAGACCCGACCCTCTTCAATACTGCATTATTCATAGCTAATAATTTCTTAAATGAGAACAACATTTGCATGATAGCAGCAACAAATAAAAAATTTAACGTAGAATAATAAATGAGCAACTTTGGAAGACGATCAAAATTTCTCGGTTATTCTGAAACAACAACGAATCCATCAGCACTCCTTATTATACCGAGAAAATGTAATAAATAGGAGATTTTAAACAATTTTCCAGCGCAATCATATCCACCCGTACGAATGTCCACTCGCACGATGTTCCATTTCCAAAAGTTCTTTCATGTAAGTCGGGAAAGTGAGTGTATCTTAGTCGGCACGACTAGAAGCTATCAAACCAAACATGGAGCCCTGTTGGCTCCCATTTGAAGCGGCATGCAAGGAATTTCCAGTCCCAAACTGTCTTGGAATTATAAGTCTGCGTAGCATGATTACACATTTTTGAACACGACCTAATAGCTTTTGTTTACAGCCTATTCCACTGTCAGGTATTGATACAACCCCGTTAAAAAAATACTAACCAACAACCCCGACCAACTCTAACGAATACCGTCAGGTGTATGAAGCAAAACGGGTTCGGTTTTCGTATAGGTCATTTGATACATCAGTCTTGCAGTTTCAGACGGCACAAGGGTTGCATTATACATTAAATAGGAGTGGATTTTTAGTTTTATCAGTTGCACCGTTCAAACAATATTGGCGTCACACCGAATACCAATCTAGTGTTCTTATCAGCACATCGACAATATAGAGCACCTGTCGTCCTCTTTCCGTACTGTTATTAAATCTTCGTTAATTTCGATTTTAAGCTTCTGCTCCTATCTGGTTTCTCTATTCTAATTAACCAAACCGGTTTTGGTTTTGTCGTTACTTTTATTGTCCGTGTAAAAAGTTTTTCGTATACACCTCCATCTTATTATTTATTGCTGTTCTAACACTGATACTTTGTTTTCGGTTTTATTCAGTTCTTTTCCATTGTTCCACGAAGAAATCGACCATTAATCATTATTATTCGTTTTAACTTCTTGTTAATAAATTTACTTAGCCGATTTCAGCGATTTCGTTTAATATCGTTTTTTGTTCAATTATTTTAAAAACAAATCGCTAATAAATCTGTAGATCATTCAAGATAAATTCCTAATTTTACCACCCGTCACTGTCGTCATAAACTGTAACTTAATCACTGGCGTGTTGTATTCTGTAGAACACGCGCTTTATGTTAGAAAAACTTGGTTTTTTTTTTTTTTTCTTGACAATTTTTTGGGATAAAATATTATTTAACCTGGTAGTCTTTTATGATAGATTTTGTAAAAAAAATTTAATTAATATAATAATTTATTTTAAGAATATGTCCTTTTTTGTTCCCATTAAATAAAGGATTTCAAAAACTGCCATAATTTCTGCACGACTGGTATCTTTACAATTTTTCCCACATTTATACTTTTCTTGTATAGTTTATATATAATTAATTGTATGCATGACAATCCTGTCAATCATCTCAATGGTAATAAACTTTTGGAAAGCTACAATTTCATTTTCAACATCTCGTGTAACGCTTTTTAGGCCTGGGAATATTTTTATAATATTTTTCCGTTTTGTCTTCGACTTTTTGGAATAGGTTACTTTGCGCCATATAGTTTCCTTATGTTTTCCTCAAAACCGGTCAGAATTATCAAAGAGGGTTCAACAAAAGAAAGGAAAAAGACCAAATCGAAATAGACTGACCAGGTAACACTCCAGAGCTAAATACGTTTACTGTTGTACTTTTTACAGTGATCGAGGGTTAATTATTGGTCACGAAAGTATTAGTAAATATTTAAAACCTTCTTGAATTTATAAAGGATGACTTGTAAAGAACATAATGACTGCGCAATTTTCTACAGTTTCCTGCTTTTAGTAATCTTCTTAGAAAAAACAATTGAAACTCTAACTTATCTATAAATAATAGCGACTTTCAATCGGTATTAGTGATTTAATTACTCCATTAAATTATGTCACACTAAATTACTTGAGAACAACAAGGGCACGATTAACTGATTTATAAATTAAATTTAGTTAATAATGGAGTTTTCACGAATCAAATTGTATAGGAAAGCTGTCGCTGAGAGTCGACGCAACGGCTAATCCCTCGTCCGATATACTACGTGACTTTAATCAATAAATTTATATTTTCGGAGGGAGAGAAAGTGTCGAGGTACATTCTTATTACTTTTGCTGGTATGATTGAATTAAAACCACTTTCGTAAAAATTGATGTCCACAAAAGTAAGTAATACGAGTATTACTTTTTAAATGTGATATCAAAGCTCCTTTCAAAATGTCAAGCGGGGGTTTCATTGGTTTTGAAGAGAGAACGCTGGTACTTTTTTTTTTTAGCCATCTTTAATTTTCCATATAATATTTTTGACATTCAATATTCAATTTCAGATATTAGCCGCCCCGTATATTGGGACTTTGGGTCTGGAGCCAAATCCAAAAAAAAACCTCATGATATATTTAAATTGAAAATCGAGCATATTAACTTCACCGCAGATAGCAATACTGAAAAGCTATTACCGATTTTACACAAAATTTATACACGATGTGCATTTATTTGCGCGACAATTATGGCCCCTTTTTTTCTCTCTCAAGGCACCTACCGTGGTGTTACTTTGAATTTTAAATTTATCGGTGGATTTTCCGTTATACGCCCGTTGATTGTTTATTTTATAGTTTGCATGTTAGAATTTTTAGTTTTATATTTCTTATAAAATATATAGAGGGTTACTCAAAAGAACCTGACGGCTTTATTATTGAAATTTACCCAACTTCCCGAACATACATAAATCAAAAAAACCAAAATAGCATTGAAAAGTAGAAGAACAGTGAAGGTGCTTTACTTTTTAAACACGATATTTGATAAATAATGCCCCCGTTTTATTGGCAACACAATTTTCTAGCCTTTTTACAAAATTCTCCGACACTTCCTGTAACATTTCTCTGGGAATTTCGGCGATTTCACGGCGAATATTAATCTTCAACTCATCCAAGATCCCCTTGATTTGTCGATATTAACTTTTGATTTTAAGTAGCCGCAAAGATAAAAGTCTCGATATTTCGGCGGTCAAGGAAGTTTCTGGAAATCATTTGGGTACCGAATTTTTTTCGCAACAAGGGGCCGCCAATCTTGTGAGCCGTATGGCAAGTTGCGCCATTTTGCTGAAACCAAGAGCGGCTGAGACGATGTTTGCGCTTCAGTACCGGTATAAAAAACATCTGCAGCGTACCTTTGTAGCGCTCATGATACCGTCGAAGAAGACGTACTCTTCATACGAGCAGTTCGAACTCGTTTGATGTTTTCAAGCGTACGGACAGTCTGGGCAGGGGCCCGGAGGCTCCGTTTTATTTACAGAACCCGTCTTAATTCTCTACCCGCGTTTTTACAGTGTTTCACGAAGGTACCCCGGATGTTCCGGATCTTAACTCGAAATACGTCTTAAAAACGAACACACGGCATTTCACGTTCCACAAATCTATGCCGGACAACTACTGGAGAAAAATAAACCTTCACACTCGTCTGCTTTCTATTGGCGTGTTACATTTCTCTCTCCCCTCACTAATTACGGTGTTACCACTAAACGAAACTAGTTAGGTTCCTTTACGCAACCCTTTATACTCATTCTTCTGTTAAATCAGCCAGCTCTAAAATTCTTTCTCTTCATTTTTTTAAATTTTCTTCTAGATTTGTCAACAACGACAGACGATTAAACATATCTACACGTGTAAATATGAGCAGCTAGAAAACGTGACTAAATTCAACTACAAATATTCCATTAAAACGGACAGACGAGGTGATTGAATAACAGAGTAGTCGAAAACTGCGCGCATCTCAAGAAGAAAAAATATTCCGCAGTCAACGACCACTTCTGCGACTGCGCAAACGCTAATGGGAAAGGAAAAAAGGAATACGAATACGAAGGGGGAAACACGAGATGACTGAAGCGTAATTAGAACAGTCAAACGCCGAAACTATCACAAAGATCTCAGACTCTAACATACAATATGTAGACTGTGTTATGTCGTAATCAAACGATAAGCCTGCTGATACACTGCAGAAAATATTTTTACAATAATCGATTGCGTGATTATTTGAAGGTTTATCAGGTTTATCTAAGATATTATAGACATCGTGCTTATTTAATCAAAAAATTATATTGCAGCTTTTAAGAATGAAAAAGTAAAATCATTTTCATTCAGCGAGATGATTCGGAAAATTTTCGTAACAATTAAAACTGGGTACCGAAAAGATTACCACACCCTCCAGCTCAATCATCACGAGCACAACGAAAGAGTAAATTTCAGGCATCTCCATATCACGCAACACTTGACAATGTGTATCCGATGTCGTACTATTATAATGAGTTGAGGTTGTCAAATATAAACACCGTTCTCCAGATCACCTTTTGATTTAACTTGTTGCCGTATCGGAAGAAAGGGGGACAAAACAAATTTTCACCGCTTTCCAGGTAAATTGGCACATTTTAGAGACGTTGTCCTTTAGGAGCACGCCGAACTATTTGCCAATTATATAGTCGAATGACGAATTCGATGTAGAGAAAAATATTTCCACCGTTTATTTCCCTAAAGCGGAACCACTTCTAATGGAGAAGAGACACGCTCTGAAACATTGTAATATGAGTAGTACAGAGGGGTTTGTCGCCCTCAAAAACAAATTAATCACCGAACAACGCTCCTAACGCAAAACAATTATCGTACGACAGAAACTCTGATATTAAATGGAGCACGCCCGAGGTTTTGTTTCTGAGCCTAGAGCAACTGGCGTCGTAATCTTCGGAAAATTTAACGACCGTTCGAAATTATCTAAATGACAACGGAGAGTAACGAGCAGCGAAAAATTAAAAGCAAATTGAAAACATCCGTAGAAGTAAGCGATGACTCAGATTCAAATTTTACCACCGATGCTAATGCTAATGCTAATGCTAAAAAAAAAAAAACAAAAAAAAAATGTTCTCTAGCGGTATGCCCGATAAACTTAAACCGGATTAAGATAAAAAAATTTAATACAACCACTAAAAAAAAGCCTCTTATACTACTCTAGCGTTTCCCCTTTCTTATGAGAGCTGCACGAGATATGGCGGTAAATCGCTATAAAAAAAAAAAAAAAAAAAAAAAAAAATGTGCCTTTGAAATACCGCTGAAGAAAATTGTGCCGCGCTTATACGAAAATCTCCGGTAAAATCCGTTCCTCGAAACTTTTGAAAACGAACCTGACAGAAATTATCAATTCGAATGTAAAGAGAGAGGCCGGTCTTTGAATAATAAATGAATTTCACGGATAGAGAAACTTTTATTAGCTAGAACTTCAGAAGGGCCCGAAGATAAATATTCTCTACCGATATGAGCATTTGCTCTTGAAGTACCCCCCCCCTCAAACAAATTATTCGACCACATATCGTCCTCGTACTCTCCTACTTACTACTTTCAGCTCTGCCGGTATATATATATATATATATATAAAATTTTATTTAAATTTTAAACAAATTCCGAAAGAATATCAAATCTTGGAATTACAGAGATGCTGAAAAAATTCACCACCTTTCGTCACCGTTATCTGTGTCTTTGTTGTTCCCTAATAATTCGTTTATAACTGCAATATATATTTACATCGTGGCGTAAAGGCGGCGGATTATAATCGCTTTTAATCGAACTACTTTACGATCTTCCTGCATCTCATAAATGAATAGAGTGACGCGCTGCTGATAGAAGATGTTGTCTTTCTTCACCAAATGATCGATTCTACGGACGCAGCCGATAACATCACGCGCGAACTATTAACGTGAAACTCTTATTATAATATCTCAGTACTCTCTAGAGAGCAGGGGTGGGCAACCCGTGACTCGCCTTGAATATTGAGATGGCCAAAGTAGCACTAGTAAAATATATATATATATTTTTAATGATTTCATTTATATTTATATAATATTTTTTATATTCTATTTTTTTGACATATATTTCTTTGCAATGTGCGTTTAGTATCATTATTAGGTAAATTTACAGTTACACGGCACCAGTTCATTTTCCGTCTTTACAGTTCATTTAGTTCATCTCAATAATTTATTGTTTTTAAAATATTTCACTCTTTCTTTTTTTTTTTTTGATCTTTTTAATTATATTTCGGTATTACAGGTTTGGCTTGAGGTTTATTTTCGTTTTAATTCGTTTTAATTTATTTTTATTTATTTTTTTAACTTCTTTTTATTATTTTTATTTACTGGCTGCCACTTTCTACTACTCTTGTCTGACCGTTGGTTTGGTGGATTGTTTATTTTCTTTTTAATTATATTTCTATTTACTGGCTGCCACTTTCTACTGCTTACGGGGAAGCAGAATCGGAGCTCCACCAGATCCAAGCAGGCGTGCCGCAGGGCAGTATACTGGGACCAGTACTATACTTAATATACACTTCCGATATTCCTGTTCCAGATGAAACAGAAATGGTCACTTTTGCCGATGACACTGCAATTTTATGTACAGGCACCTCAGCAGAAACTATCAATAATAATCTTTAATCAGCTGTCAATAGTTTGTCAAGATGGTTCAAACGATGGCGTATAGTGATCAATGAGGATAAATCTGCGCATATAACGTTTACAAATAAGAAGAACTGTAATATATCGGATATTTATATTAACAGTAAGGTTATAATACCTGATAAAGAAACAGTAAAATACCTAATCGGAATTCACTTAGATAAAAAATTAACTTGGAAGACACGCATAGGAAAGAAAAGGAATGAAATGAAGTTGAAATATAGAAACCTACCGTGGCTTTTGCGTAGGAAATCAGAACCGTCCCTGGAAAACAAAGTACTACTATACAAACAAATATTGAAACCAATCTGGACATACTCTGGGCATGTGCTAAGCCGAGTAACATTGCGCAGATATAACGTTTCCAAAATAAAATCCCGAGAGAAATTACAGATGCTCCGTCGTGGTACATTACCAATCATACATTACATACAGATCTGCGCATATAAGTACAATCAGTGAAGAAATCAAAAAAGTTGCAAAACAGTACGGTCGAAAATTAGGACGCCACACAAATAGCCTGGCCGTTGCATTACTAGATAATTTCAATGAAATCAGACGCTTGATAAAGCCAACGGACTTGCTGTAGGGTTCAAATATATTAAGCCGGATACCAGATGAAACTCATATCGCTGCATAGGAGTTTCCACAAATTATCATCACTCACACGCCAAGTGCTAGATAGCCCACAAGGCTAGTCCCACACTCGCAGAAGAAAAATAAAAGAAAAAAAAAAAAAAGTTTTGGCAGCTGCTTAGAAAAACGAATTTCACAATTTATACACCAATTGTACAATTAATAATTCAATTTATCGTATACATACACCAATACATAAAAATAAAATAATAATAATAATACGACTTATCTTTTAACCTGTTTTATTTGACTGTTCTCAAATTCTGCGTCCCTCTCTGATTATTTCTGCATATCCTAGCCCGTTATTGTTGAATAACTTCTGATGTGCTGTCTAGCGGATATCATTTCCGAAACTTAATCGTTAATTGTCGAAATATTGTTAATCTTAAATGACATAATCTGAATTATTTGCGTAAAGCATCGATGAAAGTAACCAATAATATACACTTTTCTTCCATTTGTTTTATCATCCAATTGACGACGTTATAAACTTAATTTTTTTTAAATATAACTCTAATCCTTGTAAAATTACTAGCGAATTTATAACAGATTCGGTGAAAAGTAAAATAATAAATTTGACTGAGTTAAATACATAAAAATTAGAATGAATATCTTTGAAAGATCGAATAGAATCGCTTTTTAAAAAAAACTTATTCTACGTAATAGTACGGACTAGCCAGCAATTATAAAAATAGTTGGCCAGAAAAACATTAAAATTATTCGGATATTTCGCGTATACGAACTTTTATTTTTTTCTTATTATTATTACTACAACATCTGAGAATTTTCCGGAACTTCTTAATTATACTTATTACCTTAGAAAACTTATTATAAAATTTTCTGTTATACCCCATTATATGGCTAAAACGCCACAATAGTAAACACAATAATAATACCTAAAACTCATTATGTTTCAATTTTTCACTATAAAAAAATTCCTATAGAGTGCGTCTAAAAATCTAATACGGGGAGGATATATGATTTTATATGCGGCCCGCGGAGTTATGAAGCATTTCAAAAGTGGCCCGAAAGATCATTTTGGGTTGGCTGGCCACCCCTGCTCAAGAGTATGCTACAGAAATCCCGCATTTTACCGATTTCCCCACGGAGTTTTCCGGCTATCCGCGAGAACTGGTGAGGAGGGGTCGCATAGCCAGTGTTATTGTTGGGGTCTCGTCTGAGATTTCATGTTAGGAATAATTCATAACGCGGCCTATCGATAATCGGAGGAACCTTCGAGCTGACGGCGGCCCGATTCATGCGTGATATTTTAGTTAAGGGTCACGTTGAATGCGGAACGTTGCAACTACCGCACCTTGTCTCCAAAAAAAAACCGCGACCGTAAATCCAATTTTCATCTCTCATTATGCGGTAGTTTAAATTTTTGGTCGATACGGACATTGCTGATCTTACCGATCCCAACGTGGTTTTCATTCTATTCGTCTCAGTTATTTAGTGTAGACGCACGTAAGTTTTGAGACAAGTTTCACAGGGAACGCAGAGGTACCGATTTCGACTTAACCTTCCTCATAGCCGAATGGCGATTTATGCGATTCATGCGATTCATACAACAAACAGCATCGATTTTTTCATTCTCCATCGAGCTTGTGACACCGTGAACGATTTTCATTGTACACCATGTTACAGCAAATGGTCAAATGAAAATTTCATCACCGATATCAATCGTCGCTCAGTAATAGGATTCAGTAAAATTCGACACGCATTTACTCTTGTCAACTATCGATGGCAACGCGACGGGGGTAGCACAATGTTTTACCGAAGAATACTATTAAGGAGTGTCACCTGTTGCTACTGCTGCTGTTGCTGCCCGGTAGGGGCGTAATAATTATCACGCTACAATCAACTTCTCCTTTTCAACAAACTCCGTTGATAAGTACTTAGTAATTCACGCACACTGAAAAATTACGTCAAAACCATGAAAAACTAACGCAACATGTCCGCTGAGAATTTATTCACTTGCAAGTAGGAGCATTGAGCTTCTTTAAATTTAGTCGTGTTTTGCGTGTTGCGTGACGCACTTTCTTTTTTCATTTTATTATTTATTTATTTATTTTGTTAGTCGGGATGCATTTTACCGCGTCGAGTACGTATAATAAATCACGCAATTTTGAAACACAACTATCAAGAGTGAAACTTTAATTAAAAATTCAGTCAGAAATTTGAACGAACCACCGCGCTGATAATGAATGTAAGGCATACAGCCTAAGAAGTCTGCAGGACTTTGACGAGTGAGAAAAGTCACGAACAGTAATAATCGTGGCAACCTGTGTTTATCCTGTTCAAGATTCTTTTTTTTTTTTTTTTTAAACTGGGGAAACCCTCTATCGAATAATTCAACCGTATATTATTACAAGTTGTTCATCTTCAGCCACTCTAGTCGTAGTGGTGTTTTTTTTTTTTTCGTTTTTTCCCCCTCTGAGTGTAGACTTTTCCGTGCTCTATAGTTAAATATATACGCATATAAATAAAAAATGTTTTCGTAAAGTGAAAACAAGTGTCATAAAATGCCAAAGAAATCTAATCATCCTCGATATTTTATCTATATTATGATATATTTTAAATCGAATTAAATGTAGTCAAGTACATAAGCTATTTGTAAAAATTTATAGATATAAAATAAATAAATTCCGCCGTATTAACACAAACAATAAATAACTATAAATTTACACTTTAATAACTTTAAATTAAAGTAGCTCAATTTGAAGGAACTATTTCGAGCTACATCATCAGCTACGAGGAGTGCACTCAATTAAAACTACTAAAAGTCTGTCTTTCGTTTTAATTGAGTGTGTGTACTGTCTACTGTTAGCTCCGATGTTACGTTTCTTTAAATTGAGCTTTTTAAAGTGTAAATTACATTATAGAACTTGTTTATTGCCTTTGTTATTGAATTTATTAAATATTTAATATTTAATATTTAGTATTTAATATTTAATATTAATGATCTTATTTGTTGTCAGAAATGGCAACGCGCATCGCAACATCTAATCTGTAAACCGGCTATTGAACTCGTATTAATTCGCCGTAAAAGAAGAAAGCAAAATCTCCCTTTTCCCGGCTCTTTGGCCGCTAATTATTACGTTTTTTTTATTTTGAACGAAGACGATGCATGAACAGAGAAACAAAACTCGCAGAGAAATTAAGCGTTAGTCAACAAGCTGTTTCCGATTGCCTACGAAAGATGGGAAAGATTCAGAAGGTAGGCACATGCGTATCACAATGGAAGTTGTCGTCCAAGAGGCAGTTGGAGAGGCACAAAAACACATGTGAAATTTTACTTCAATGATACAAAAGAAAGTCTTTCGTGCATCACACATCGTTACTGGGGATGAAAATTGGATTTATTTTGAGAATACCGAGTGGAAAGGATCATGTCAGACGCACCATCTACATCGACCGCAAGACACGTGTTTTTGGTGGGATCGAAAGGGTATGGTTCATTATGAGCTGTTAAAGCCCGGTGAAACGGTTATTAATATCAAACGCTACCAACAGCAATTAATCGATTTAAGCCGCTCGCTGCTCAAAAAAGCGACCAGAATATCATGAAACAAGGTAATTTTTCTTCACGACAATGCTCCATTACGGCAAAATCGGTTCGCGACATGTTGGAAACACTTAACTGGGAGGAAATGCTAGCCTATGCGGATTATTCACCAGACTCCGACTACCACTTGTTTGCATCGATGGGCCACATGCACTTACCGAGTAACGCTTTGGTTCGTACAAAGCTGTGTGAAAAAATGCCTTGATGAATGTTTCGCAGCCAAAGCGGAAGATTTTTACTAGCGTGGTATTCACAAATTGCCCGAAAGATTCGAGTAAACCACTTTTTATCATTTTTCCTACTTTTTTAGTAAGTTTTTTTCGAAAAATAATCCGTATTCGATACTTGTACAGCCGACTAATTACGTAACTCAAGGGTACGCAGAGTAAGAATGGTTTCACTCCGGATAATTCGTTTCAATTACATAGCACAGAAAGCGGACTATATTGCCGGAAAATTGGAAATTCGAAGCGCATGACGCAGCGGTACAGCGGTTGTTAATTGTAAAAGGAGAGTTTTCATTACACACTACCGAAGTCATATCATGTCTGACAGTGTTCAAATAGTGCACCAGTCTGCATCATATGAGAACGTGAATGTGTCTACATAAAAAGCCAGCGGAAATGGAAGTGCGAACAATTAGAGTGAAAATGGCGGGACGATGCAAGCTGGGCCGGAGAAAAAGAAAAGCTGGAAAAGCCGGTGATTAGTGTGAAAGGTAGTTTTACCAAGCACTTAAAAGCCCGATTGTGACGATCTGCTAATCGTCGCGTGGGCCCATTTCCACTGCATTGTGTTTTATGTTTTGATGATTGATGATGCGCCCCATTCGAAACGATAATAAACGCGCGGTTTTTACCCGAAGTAGACCAAGTGATTTTGTTTTTTCTGTTTCCCAGCTTTTGTATATACACGTTAACGACGTTATTTATTTTTATATATATATATATATATATATATATATATATATATATATATATATATATATTTATATATATATGTATATACACAAATTGACACTTAAATTTAAACTGAACGGGTCTAATTTGAACTATAATATCTTTATTTTAACCGAAACTAGGTTAACTGAAAGTGAAGTAGCAGCACGTTGTAAAATTCCTGGAAAGAGAATTGCAGGGTTAACAAAAGATTGGGGGGTATATTAATATATATATATGTTAAAGAAAATATCATGGTTTCAGATATTAGTATAAAAATTTCTACTAGAAATATTGTTTGTTTAAATATTGGGCAATAAACATTAGTTATCAATTGTTGGTATGTACCGCTTTTGCGAATCGCAGTATGCAGAATTTTTGCACGACTTAGATATTGTTATAAAAGTGATAGAAGGTTTTGCGGTAATCACGGGTGAACATTAACCTATTAGATAATATAAAAAGCTTAAATTACTGAAATTTATCAAGAGCAGATGGTTTCAAGAGTGTGCAAAATAAACCTACTTTTCATAAGGAAAAAGATACACATATTCTTCCTATTTCGACCATGTTTTAGTTCGTGGATTGGAAAATGTAAACATAAAATAATTAGACATGAGCACGGAAGTAACTGCATATAATTTCTCCGATCATTCTGCCGTGAATACAAAAATTAATATGAATGCTAAGTACAAAAAGTCAAGCCTAACAACAATTTATTGACAAATTATTGCTACAAAACAATCTAAAATTCTGTCACACAAACGAGATAATATAATGAATCTTTGTCTGTTGACGCTAAGTATTAAATATACATTTATATCAATTATACAAAATATTAGACAATTAAAAAATTTCGAAACACAACGTAAAGACTGGGTTACACAGGTAAGGTAATTTTACACTTTCTATAGAATTTTTTTTTTACCCCCCCCCCCGAGTTTGCTACCAAAGAGCATTAGCCCAGCTCTAGGACAGGAACAACAGAGAGAATAGATAGAGAAATAACATAAGAGGCGTTGAAAGGAGCAGGATGTAAATTGAGTAAAAAGAACCCTCCGGTTATTACTATACAGTAAGACGTTTTAAACAGGTTTCCAAGGATTCACAAAAAGAGATTGGAATTTGAGTTTAAAGCCCAAAAAAGAAAAAGATTATTATTCCCATAAAATACAGAGTTACAGTGACAACCCTGAATAATATAAAATGTAATAAGTAACAAAAAATCTGTATAAAAGGGGTCAAAATTGCCGATTCACTTCTACTAGACTAGTAGATGAAAACGAGTTTATTATATCAAATAATTTTAATAATTATTCTTTACATCTAGGTTAATACAATGAAGATGACGGCAAGTTTCGATCTAAATATCTCTGATGTGTTTAATCGAAGCTGTAATTTATTTGGATTTGTGGAATTCACTAGAGATGACGTTAGGAGCGCCATAATGTCTTTAGCAAACATTTTCTAAGTTGTTTTTTTTTTGTTTTTTTTTTTTTTTGTTTAATCCCCTAAGCTACAGTATCTGCCTTTCAGACTTCTGCATATCGATGATAATACGAAGGATTTGAGTAGTTCTTATATTTCTTGTTTTTTTTTTTCTAGTACTGACAGAGAGTCTGTAATTATTAATGTATTTTTGTTAGGCTCGCAAGAAGAAATATATTGTAGCCCGTATAGGTTAGCACGCATTTCCGCGTCCAGTACTATGCAGCCATCATTGAGTCGGAAAGAGTACGCTTCAGCTGATACCACGAACGCACATGCTGTCGGTGATGTGATTGTGGTGGGGTTATTTCTAGCATCATCTGTATAGACTATAACGTGGTCGGTATATTTATTTATTGTATTTTTAACTATTTCGATAACGTCAGGTGGTAGCTGTTTGAAATTGTTTTTAAGTGGTACGTCTGTTTTTATTATTAGGAACTCCTATGACGGAATATAGGGTTTATGTTATTTAAATTTAATAAGTCGAGGACTTCGGGCACAGGATCATTTGAGAAACTTGGTGTGCATGAGAAATTAATACCAGTCGAAGGAGTATGTGTTAAGGATAGGAGAGTATTGCATCGTCTATGGTGTAGTTTCTATAGTATGACAACGGCAGGCACTCTAACAAACTGCACAAGCTGAATGAAGGACTGGTTCGATATGAGCTCCTAGTAGTGAACGAAGGGCAGAATTATGGATTACATCTAATGAATTTATTAAGGAATGACATGCTTGGGAGTAGGCCGGGCACCCGTACGTGATTTTAGAGAAGATGATAGATTTATATACTGATAGAAGGAGCCTTGGTGTGGATATTATATTTGGTATTTGATAAATATTTAATGATGCCGAGAGATTTTAAATACTTTTTTGATTAAACCTGATATGTGTGGATGCCAGGATAGCCTGCAATCGAATAATGGTCCCAAGAATTTCACTGTAGATTGGGAGGGTATAGGATTATTATCTAGTGTGAGAGAAATAGCAGGTGAGACCGTACGTCTTCTATGGAATTCAGTATTTTGGAAGGAAAGAACACTAGACCATTGTTATTTGACTAGGAATGTAATTGTTTTTTGGATAATATTTGGCTGAAAGATAAAGAAATGTTCCAAATCGTCGATATAAAACCAATTAGTAAGAGGAGGCATGATGCAATTTGCTATATCATTTATAAAGAATATAAACAAGGTTGCACTTAGGACAGAGCCTTGTGGAATGCCATTCTCTAGTGGCATAGTGGTTGAATTGGTAGTTCCAATCTTAACTTGAAACTTTCTTTCTGCTAGAAAACATTTTATATAGCTGGTCATATTGCCAGTTAACCCAGCAGTTAGTAGCTTCATTAGTAGCCCCCGCCGCCGTACTTGATCGAATGCTTTTTCCGTGTCAAAAAATATTGCATGTACGCTTTGTCGGCGGCGGAATGATATTTAAATTTACCGCTATAGGCTGAATATATATGATCGAAAAATGTCTAAACGGAAAAATCCTATCCCACTTCCGTAAGCATACTTTTTGTTAGTAAAGCCCAATTTGGTTTTGTGCAGCATAAATGCACAGATGATGCTTTGTTTGATCATGTTACAGTTATTTCGGAAAATATAGGATATGGCCGTTCGGTGGTTGCAGTTTACACCTAGATTTCTGCAAAGAATTTGATATCATAAAATACTCTTGAGCTAACATTCATAATTGGTTTCAATTGTACCCAACAAGTAGAAAGTTCATTACAAAAATAAATAATACTCTTAGTAACAGCGTAATACAGGAGAACTTTGTACTATAAGGCAGTATTCTGGAACCAATTTTATTTCTCATCTATGTTAACGATTTAGGTCATTTAAATGTATCCGGTAGAATCTTCAGTTTTTGTTGATGATACTGTTCGTATCGTGAGTTCGAGATTCCCAAATATACCGCAACAACCTATACCGAAGGATATTAATGAAATACGCAATTGGATGACTGCAAACTCTGTCAGACCGAATGTGATAAAAATAAAGGAAATATTTAATACACAGCTATCTCTAGCCCAATACAGGTGGGCTGAATTAGTTGTACAATGGGAAAATAATATATTCATGGAAAGAGCATAGACGAAATGAAATACCTCGGTGTGTATATTTACTGGTAGATTGTAAATTATTACGAAGTGGTCCCCATTTATCTCGTCCTTATCAGGAAAGCTGGGAAAATTAAATTATTTATTCTATTACCGTAGAGAAAGTTTTTAATTATAAACAGCTTAGAATAGTATATTTAAGCACTTTATCAACCAACTCTTACATATGAAATTATTCATCGGGGCAATGTGGCACAAAGTATTATCTTTCGCCGATAAATTACTTGCAAAAATCGATATGAAAAAAATGGTGACCGGTAAAGCAAAGTGCGAATATTAAATACTTTTTCAATGTTAAAAATTTATACTACGACTAGATGCATCTGTTGTGGTGTTATACGTATATAAAAATAAGGATAAATTTGATATAAAAGTACGAACGGGAATTACTACTAGAACGTCTATGCAGGAGAAAAGCTCGTTTCAATAAATATCATGTCAGAATGCAAGTGAGATATATGTGTCATTTCGGAAACGCTTAAAACGGCCCTTTGAAATTTTAAATACAACCGTAAAATATTATTTGATTATATTACAGACAATGCTAGTGTTTAGATGAAAAATTTACATTCAAATTTCATGTAATGAACACAGTCGGTAAGGCGAGGAAAGCGCTGGGTTTAATGTTACAGAACAGTGTGAATTTCAGATACATTGAAACATATGTATTCTTATACTCCGCTTTGGTTCGTTCGCATTTAGAATTTGGCCCGTTGATTTGAGGAATCCTACATCTGCTGATTCACAGAGTAGAAAGAGTGCTATAGATAGATAGCGCTTCGCTTTTGCATAATCTGTTGCATGGTAAAATAAATTGTCCCCCAATCTCCTTAGGGAAAATATTGATCAAAGTACCCATTTCCGGTATGTCCGACCAATTCATATATTGACAGTACATTTTGCAAGGACTCAGCAGTATGCATGTTCCTCTCTACGCTCCTTATTTATACTATACAAAAAAATTAGAGAAGGAACATCATGAACTAAACATATTTGATGGTCGTTAAGGAGAGTTTTTAAAAATCGTCAATAGTTCGAAAACGTAAGGCTGAATTGTCCTATCCGCTTTCGTTGAGAATATCTGTATGTGTGTGGGTGATTGGATTTCATCTGAGTGCTTGTTTGTGTTTATGTGTGTGTGTGTTCATGCGTGAGCATGTGAAAGTGTGTGAATATATTGTGGTGCTGATTTGTATTTCTCATATATATATATATATATATATATATATATATATATAACTCGGTCATTTTGGCCCCGCAAGGGGATGTGCCCCTTGACCCCTTTTGCTTTCATTTCTGTCTCTTTCTCTTCTATACTTTGTATAAAATGGTCAAAATTTACAACGTAATTCTTACTGGCATCAACACAAAAAAAACACAACATAATCACAAAAATTCTATCCTAACATTTAACTTTCATTATATAAAATTAAGATATTGTTTCGTTACATTTTTCGTTACATAAAATTGTGACATTTTTGGCGATTAAAACAAACAAAGCCGACAGATTTATTATAAATGAACAATTATAATTAAAAAGTATTAAAATAATACAGGTAACGGAAATCCTTGTCGCTGTATAAGGAGCTCCACAAATCAACCATATTATGTTATTAAAATTGCTAGATAGGCCGGAGCTTAAAAATATAAAAAAAAAAAAAAATTTAAATAACAATAACAAAAATACTATAAAATATAACAAACGTTACATAAAATTGGGACACTTTTTGGGACATTCTGCGCTACATAAAATTGGAACATTTTTTCGAATGGGGGGTAGCCTAAGAATTACGTTGTAATTAATATATATATATATATATATATATATATATATATATATATATATATATATATAATAGCTACATGTGTGCGTATGGATGTGTTAACTACTACTTTATATTCATTTTTTGCGACGTGCATGTAAGTATATTTATTCCGTTTAGCTATGTACAATCGTACGATTTCTTTTATTTTCTTTTTTACCATATTGTGCTGTACAGTAACTGGTGTAAGCTGTTGTACTGGAAAACTGTAGAATAAATAAATAAATAAATTAAAAGTTTTTTTTATTTTATCTTCTTCGTCATTCCGATATTGTTTTTCTCCATCCTGGTTTCCACTTTCGCTTTCCAGTTCACTGTTTTTTTCCACTGTATTTATTAATTAAACTCATTGTTTATGTATATTCACAACAAATAAATTTTTAACGCGTAATTAAAACAATTATAAAATTATATATAATTGTTTTAATCACTGTTTTTGTAATACCCTGACTTTTCCTTTTGTCGGTAATTCAAATTATTAAATCTCAATTATTTTTCCCGTTCGGTTTTTTTTTAATCGTCGACGTTCGATTATCTTTTATTTAATTGACTCGGTTAACAAATTAATAAATAATTATTTATTTTTAAAATTTAAACGCATGCTAGTGCCCCATGAGCTGACAGCCATTTTGAAGGGATGGTGTCGGTTATTATTTGGACGACCGTTTCGCAGAAAGGTACTTTGGTTTAGTTAGGAAAAAGGCTCGCGTAGGTCGACGGCTAGCGTTGTGCGTATTTCTTTGTCATGTGCAGATGTACGAAGAAAACAACGTGTTGTCTATTTTTGGCTTATGTTATTTTACTTTTAAGTAAAAGAGCGTAAAGGTTTATTCTATTTTTGTTTGTTCATAGGCTCGTTTTATTATTTTTTTTCCCATTCGGCATATTAGTTATTTATTTGTGATCCGGCGCCTATCGAGGGTCTATACGAGCTAATTATTTGCGTGACTGACTACTTTCGAAAACATCGTGTGCGAACTAGTCGAGTATAATTATTTCGGTTCGTTAATTCAACTTTACCTATAAGAATATATTTCTTTTTTTTTTTATTATTTAAATTTAATTCCATATCATTAACTATATTATATGTGTGTGATTTCACTAAAAATATCAATCTCCATTCAAAATACAATATACTAATTTGCACTAATTTACACGAGTTCATTCTCGTATCATACAGCATTTGAAGATAATTCGCGAAATTTTTAAATCTAGAACAACTTAACGAATAAGTAAGAATCGCTAGTATATTTTAATAATTGCAAACGTAATATATAAAATGATAATCATGTAAAATTGCAAACGCAACAAAAGCAAAGTAATATAGCTCGTAATATATTATAAATGATTCTGATCTGTTATATGCCGCTTTAAGTAAATAATCAACATTAGCTGTTCGATAAAATAAACACAACAGAGCGGCGCACACTAAACTAAACGATGTCATATTTTGCACAGTTAGACCGATTATTCTAGTTGAAACGTTGTAAAAATTTATTTTACTACCATTCTAAAAATAAATCGAAACACACCATAATAGTTATAATTATTTAAATTTACGGTATATAATACGATTTATATGATAAAATTGTCACATACGCATATATGTTACATTTATTTAATGATAGTTATAAAACTCGTTATATTTATTATTATTTCTAAAGCATTATAATATATTGTCTCTAAAGATTACTTTTAAGCGCTAATTATACCTCAGTGTTAATTACTTATAATCATTGTAAAACTACTGTTACTCCAATATTATAGTTTAATATTAAGTTTAATAATCGTCATAAATTATCTAATGTTCACTTTTATATTAGTTTTATTCTAAATTTTGTGTACAATTTTAAGATTTTACTTTTACTATGATTGAAGTTCACTTAAGTACTTGGGGGTTTGCGGTACGTGTGTGACTAATAGGTTAAGTTTATATTTTTATTTCTTAATATACACACGTCTTAAACTCAATTTAAAATTGTAAACATGTAGGTTGCAACTAAATAGAAGTCACTCATTTTAGCATTCTACCAATGCACAATTTTGACTTCCGTTACGGAGGTTTCGATCCCGAGCGACGACAGAACTTATTACAAGAATTAAATAAATAATCGCTAATAATCACGTGGAAGGCAATGGCAAATCACCACGTACAACATCATATGCGCGTTAGGTCAGTACATACAGCAAACACACGCGGGATTGCACTTGCATATCGATAAATCAAACGATTACTAATCAGTTCCGAATGTAGTCTTGCGTGTGTACACATTCGTACTGCATATAAACAATTGCCATGAGCGCTGCCTATTCTGTACAACTAGAATGCACAAATAGCGAGTCACAATGCTCGAAATCGAGCGATACGACTCTATGATAGCTAATTTTATAATTTCGTTACTTGCGCTATTCTAGCGCATAAGCGACTCCGAATTTAAATAATTTGTAATTAAATATATTTATTGTATTGTACTCTATTATAAGTAAATTTAAATTGAATCGGAATTTTTCGTAAGGCAATGACGTAGTTAGTTAAAATTTCAATAAATATTGCAGGAAGAACTAATCGGCTTATGCAGTCGTTTAAATGCCAAGCATTTGGACGTCTCTCCATAAACTGCCCCATCTTAACTCCGAACAGCTTAAAGCGTGGCTAATCATACCTTACCAAAACGTATCAGAATTCTAGCAATATTAAATATGTAAACTGTTTTGGACAACAACTAGTAAATTCAAAAAAATATCTAATCTATATAAAACACCTAAATTTAAAAACATTAAAGTCTTAATCTAAAACAAACTCACCGCAGAACATAAATAAAAGTCTCGACGCAAAAATAACCAAAACTGTTAGTCAGAAAACTCATGCAGAATTTGCGAGGAAAACATCAACAAATGATCCAAATATTAACTATATTCTGTCAGATTTGCTGTATACACATTTAAAGAATTGAATGTGTATCGGAATATGTGACAAAATTAAGAGACACTAGAGGAGACATGTTCTCAAATGTAATAATTCCTATCGAAAAACCATTATATTCCGTAGACACGGATAAGCAAGCTGACACGATTAAAACAATTACCTGGAAATTCGGTTAGAAACGAAATACTCGAACTGACCGAAGTTAGTGGATAAATTCGTCTATTGATGTAGTCTATCTAAGTGAAACTAAAACAGACTGAAATGAAGTTCTAAAATGCCCCCCCCTCCTCCTCGATAATAAAGTTTATCGACGCGATTGAAATAATAATATCGGCAGAGGAGTGGGGCTATTTCACGCCTTAACAAACACTTCCTCTTTAATACGCTTTCAACCTTGAAAAATATTAGAGCGATACAAATTTCGATAACTTTTACCAAGTTCCCAGGTGCGCTATTTTCTGTTTACTGCTCTCCAAATGAAACCAATATCGACCTTAATGTGGACATCTCATCTAAATCATATAATAAGGTTATCCTTGCTCTAGGGATTTGAATGTATAAAAGTAGAATAACTGTTACTGCAACGACAAGATAGCTAACAAGCTAGCTTATCTTTCTGAAAAAATCGGATTACAAATTCTTACTCCCGATTTCCCTGCACGTTTAATACCAATCCTCAACTACGTCAAAGCACTACTGATCTAGTTTTAGGTAAGAATATTAATAATCAAAAACCAACGGCTCTATAATATTACTTCTAATCATAACCCGATATATCTATTTTAAGGTTCAAGCTACTTGTAGATTGTTAAAAAACCTATTAACTTATAATTATAAGAATTCGAACTGATTAGAATACTCTAACCCTGTACTGCAAATAACACAAACGTCTTTAAAAATCCAATTAAAGCCGATTTTTTATTAGATTGTCACGCCCCGCAACTGTAAAAGTTGCGAATCTTTACATATTTAAAATCAAAATTTACCAACTAGACACTAGAGTTAACCTTGTTAAAATTAAAAACTGGGCTTTCGGAAAAAACTTCGCGTATCCTTCACTTACCACTTATAAACTCATCGCTAAACCAGTCAAAAACAAGCCATAATCGCAATACAACATGGAACATAACAACACTACTTAAACTTAGTGCTAAAGACCGTTTAACAACAATTTTTAAAAAGAATACGCAGCTGTTCTGCCGTTAATGGGACAGAATACAACAAATTGAGGCAAAATTGAGCTATTAGAAAATCTAAATTATCTCGCCTCCGATTCTCGCATAATCTCCTTCCTTCTTCACTAAATCGCTTTTCTTTGGCTGCATCTCATAATTATCCATTGGATCCTGAAGGTTCCCAGTATGTTTGTGATGCGAATCACGTGCTCTTCGAGTGCTCCGGTTTATCTCGCAAGCGTGAGTTACTTTATTATCATCTTTTAAAGCTTGGTCTTCCTGCTCCTTTCAACGCCTTTTATGTTCTTTCTCTACCAATTCTCTCTGTTGTTCCTGTCCTAGGGGTGTTCCTTGATTCCATTGTCAACAGAATAAAAATATAATTTCTATTCTATTCCATGTATCTTTTCCTTTTTTCTGGGCTAATGCTCTTTGGTAGCAAACCCAAGGGGAAAAAAAACAAAACAATCCGTTCCTAGATGTACAAAAACAAAACAATTTCTCGCCCACTGTAACACATGTTAACAAAATTCGTAATATTGTTCAAGAATTCGTGTCCTCTTCACTAGATACGAATAGAGTTACCTTAAAAAACTTTTTTCCCCGACTGATGTAAATAAAGTTCCTAAAAAAATTAAAGATACTCCACAGGCCCAGGTAACGTTTCCATTTTCATAATTAAAAATTTAGTTAATAAAACAAAAATTCACCGGAATAAACTCTGCGGGTCACTTTTCTGCATGCTACAAAGAGCCGATTATTTTATTCCTGTACCAAAATCGAGCAAGATAATGCAACGGCTGACAATTATCTCATGAAAAATCGGAGAAAAATTGATTCCATCTAGAATAATAGAGCGCCGTAATGAAAAAAAATTCTTATTTCTCAGTTCTATGCAGTTAAGTGTAGCCTATCCGAATTCGTAACAGACAACTGTAACATGAACAAACACACTGAACTGCTTTTGCTTGACATGAAAAAGCCTTCCATACCACATGGTATCAGGGCCTAACTTACAAATTAATTAAATACCAATTCTTAAAATTTCTTATCATCATTATAAATAATTATCTGGTAGGCAGGATTCGATAAAAATCAAAGACACTATTTTCCACCAATTCGACCTGTCCTTCTCCAGTGTGGTCTAATATTTCGATATTCATCGTTTAAAAATTTCAACGATTCTAAAATAACAAATGTTGTAGAATCTAAACGCTCCGGCATAGACTAACATAAATAATATCTGCATTGAAACTCCCCTTCATCGAAAATGTAATTTTTACGCAAGCTAAAAAAATTCTTTGACGACTGTTGAGTGATTATGTTTTTGTCAATTAAATCGGGGATTATACGAGAACCTCTTTCCAGCTAAAATAGAAAAAATACAAACACAAACGCATTAAACATATGCTGCTTTAATCGAAATGTTCTCCGGCTTCTCCGGATTACTATATCACAATGATAATTCAATAAGGTATATTTTCACCCTAATATGCCACTCGTATGATACTTTTTGTTGATAATATATATATATATATATATATGTATGTATATGTGTATGTATATGTATATGTATATGTGTATGTGTATGTATATGTATATGTATATGTATATGTATACTAGGGGATTGGTCTCGCTGGTCGCTTCGTGGCCCGTTCTTTCGGACTTTAAACTGTATTACTTTGTAAATTTTCATAAAGTCTGAAGCGTTCACATATACTAATTTTTTTTTGAAAAAAGAAGAACATCGATACGTCAATTAAAAAAATGGGATTTAGATTAAAATATCAGATAAACTGAAACCGCTAGCAGTGTAATATATGTGAGAGGAATATATTACATTTAATTATTTTTGGAAACTTTAGTATGCAGTTTAAAAAGAATGAAATATATCGATTATCTGAAATATTATATTCTAATTACAATTCAAAACACTTTCTTTGTCAGTCGACCGCTAATAAACAACACAATAATAATAATATACAAAGTTTTGTGGATAGTATAAAGGAAATATTTAAAACAATACGTATCACTGTTATCGGCTGGAGTGCGATGCTGGTTGACTTGGTATCAGTTCACTACGTTTCTGATTCTCGAGATCAATTTCAAATCACTCGACAAAATAATTAATATAGCCTACTTATGTGTAATTTCGGTAAAATATAACCACCAAATTAGCCATACGGTATTAAGAAAAAAGGAAACTGAGTCTCATTAATAAAAAAGAATTTCTTCGCAATAACCAGATATTTTTTCATAAATTCATATACTGTATATGTTCATAGATTTCAATAATGATTTTTTTATATTTAGCACATTGATAATAATATATTATTATATTAACACTGTTCACATAGAAATGTCTAGGACTCAATGTTCTATAATAGTGGTTTAAATAATTAAGTTTCAGGAACTGCTACGTTTCCATTGTAATTAACATTGATAGTTTTTGTTACGTTTTTTTACAATTTTGGATACTTCATGTTTTTCTTATGTTTCAATGAAACGACGTTGATTTAAAAAAAAAAAAAGCTTTAGCTGTTATGAGGGTTGTTGACTTTTTTCTTATTTTTCTCCCACGACTGTAATATTTCAGGCGCATTAGGTATAAAGCAAAAACTAGAGAAAATGTCCCTAATTCCATTCTATAGCAGCTGGAGATGTACTATATTTTTTTTTTCGAATTGACGTCTTTTCGCCTTTATAAGGTAGAAATAAATAAATGGGCAAAAATTTAAAAAATTCGGATTGTGGCTTGAACAAAATTATTAATCTTTTCATTAGTTACGGACAAATTTGTTACTCTTAAAGCAATATGAGCATGAGGAAGACGTATTTTTTGGAATTCGATTACGTATAAAATATAAACCATTTCTCCGAAAATTTCACCTGACTTTCAAACTTTTAATAAATCATTTAATTTTAATCGGAATATCCTACAATATAAATGTGGACAATCGATATGATATTGTTTTTCATTTAAATTTAATTTAATTTCTATCCAATTAGGATTACACGCCATCGTAATAGAAAACATTGGTTTACCTAATCCGGCAACAACTGCCATACCATCCTGATATTTTAATTGCATATAACGCGGACCATGTGTACATGAGCTTGGAAGGTAAATTTTTCCTGATCTTGGACCCCTTTCAGCTGCGGTACACTCGTCTATTTCACTTCGAGTAGCCATTCGGATTTTTATTTGATTAAATCTAATAAAAACCGTAATTTTTCTTCTTCCACCCTACGCCACATGTCAACAAAGTTTTCTTGCCCCCTAATTTATCTAAACGCATAAATCGTGATCCTGATAATAACAAATATCTGTAATATTTTGTCTGCGATATTTTTTTATTTTTATTATCTACCATATCTATTGATCAACCAGCTGAACCATGTAATAAATAATGGATATCGCAAACTTTCGTAAGCAGAATCTAATTCATTTTCTTTCCATATAATAACTTTTCTCGGATCGGCTTTTGGAGAAGTATAGAGTACTCCCGAAATTTCAGCATAAGTTGATCGATCATCAAGTAAATGATGATGAGTTTTTTGAATAGTCTTTTTAAATGCCTAGTGTGATCGATTTCCTTTTCCTTCTCATTAATTCTATTCTCTTTGCCAAACTTTCCCTCTAAATTTACAATTTTTTCCTCTGCTAGTTCCTCCATCTTCTCTTCCAAGTCCGCTACCTTATTTTGGACCGGCAGCGGAGCACCGTTTTAAAATTCAAAACTGTAACTCCTATGGAACCGGCTGTGTAATATTTGGAAAAATTTTTCTTGAAGCTTGATTTTCACATTTTTCAAAAATTTAAGCCCTTTAATTTAATAATTTTTGGGGTCTCGTATTCTTCCTGTATTCTAGCGATTGAAATACATCATTTAAAAAAAAAAGAAGGGCTCTCCAGCTACCACAGAAATGGTTGTGGACTTTTTTTTAGTTTCCAGTCTTTTATTTTCCTGTATTCTAGAGACCCTGGTATGCAGGTTAAAAAAAAAGCAAAAGCGTAACTTATATAGAACCGGCTGTAATATATTTTAAAAATTTTTTGCTTAAAACTTAATTTTCACATTTTTCAAAATTTGGGCCCTTTAATTATAAAAATTCGGGGATCTCGTATTTTTCCTATGTTGAATGATCGATACACATTATTTTTTAAAAAGAGTGACCCTCTAGCTACTATGTAAAGGTCTGTGGACTTTTTTTTACCGCTTTAATCGTGTATTTTTCCAAATTTTGGTCCCTAAATATCAAAATTTTTCAAATTTCATATTTTTCCTGTATTATCGAAACCTTGGCATGCACGTTAAAAAGAAAATCAAAACTGCAACTCACATAGAACCAGATGTGGAATTTTTTTAAAATTTTTTCCTTGAAACTTGGTTTTCACATTTTTCAAAATTTGAGTACTTTAATTTTAAAATTTCGAGAGTCTCGTATTTTTCCTATATTCCAGCGATTGAAATACATGATTTAAAAAAAAGAATGACCTTTCAGCTACCATGAAAAGAGCTGTGGACCGTTTTTTAGTTTCCAGGGATACCGTTTTGAAAGTGTATGTTCACAAATTTTGATTCCTAAATATCGAAATTTTTCGAATTTTTTATTTTTTCTGCATTTTTGAGACCTTAGTGTACAGATTAAAACGGAAACTAATACTATAACTCATATAGAACTGGCTTCGGAATTTTTTTAAATTTTTTTTCTTAAAACTTGATTTTCACATTTTTCAAAATTTGGGCCCTTTAATTTTAAAATTTTGAGGGTATTATAATTTTCTTATGCTCTGACGGAGAAAATACATCGTTGAAAAAAAAATGAACTCTCTAGATACTATAGAACAGTTTTTTTTTTTGCTGCAGCTTTAATAATAGAGATATGTATATGTATTTTTATCCCTCCTAAGGTTAGGTTTTATTAGTTTTTTTCTAATCTTATGGCTTAAATTAATTTACTACCTTGGCATAAATCAAGAGTAAATGTAGACACGGTTACCCGTTGGAGTTGGCACAATGTTCGATACACCTATAGTATGTAATGTTGTGTGAAGATATATTATTTAGAAATTTTATTTAATACAGTTTTTATTCATTCATTCGTTCATCACGTGAGGATCTACAGGGTATCTCCATTGTGAGGTCCGAAAGATCGAGATGTACAATTATATGTATAATGTAATCATATATTTATTTTCGGTTTTTACTAGCGATAAATCAAGTTAAAGTAAATTAAACAAGTTTAGAAACTAGCTTAGCTTGTGCTTATACCCCGCAAGTCAACAAATAAAATCAAGGGGGATATTATTTGGAATTTCGAAAAGTGACGATGATGTAAAGTAAATAGAAAGATGACAAATAAAGAACAACCTCTTGAAGTGAAAAGAAGACATTCAAAGAATAAAAAATAAATCGGTTTTAGAAGCCAAAAATACGCTAAATGCATTAGTTTGCGGTTAGTTAAATTCATTATTCTCTTTAAGTAGATAAAAGTTAAAAAAAGAAAACATATTTACGTGTAAAAATTGATTTGAATTATTCCACGAGTTATACTTACGGTTGCTATAAAAGTCCTTTCGCTGTCTTTCTACTAATGAAGCTCATTTTAATTACATTATATTATCTAGTAATGCTAATAGCAAAGTCACTGTTTCGGTGCTCGTGAGCTTCCCTAATTCCCTTTAATAGTTCCATTACCCTTTTAAATCACGAGCACTGAATTGTGTCTCCAAATACTAATAACGTTTCCTTCGCTAACTTTTTTGCATTATCTTTTCTAAATGTCCCTACTTCTGCGCTTTCGTCAGGATAATGTCCTGGCCTTATGTCAAGTCTTGTGATCTTAGACATGGCTAAGCTGTTACTTTTTCCTACTTTCCTTTTGTTCACTATTTTTCTTATTTCCCCTTTTCAATCATCACCGAAGTTACACAAAAGCTTCTCCATCACATCACTCCTAGAAGACCCAAACAACTCTGTTTCCGACCTATTCAAATTTCTCCAATGTACTAACCTCTGCGATCAAATGTAACTGCCCCTCTCAATGTGGTGCTGCTAGCCTATGATGCTGTTCGTATGAAAAATAAATAAATAAATAAAAAAAATTAAAAAAAAAAAACATTTAAAATGAATCTTATCACTTTTTTTTTTACATGATACCACGCAGTGACTTATTTAAACGACGGAATCCTTTATTGTATATTTCAACTTTACACTTGACACTTCTTGCGTCACTTGCCTCTTTTAACTAGGTAGGTTGATAGTATTAGAAGACCCCCAGACGCAACGATTGTGTTGAACTTTCTGAACTTTTGTTTTCCTTTTATCATTATTCTATTTCCTGTTCTTATATCTTTCAACCCAAAGCGTTTTAGCGGTGTTCCTTTTTTTTTTTTTTTTTTTTTTTTTTTTTGGTTTGAAAAAATAAGCTGCAGGTCTCACAGGGCAAATATACCCGTTGTGTGAGTGCACAAAACTGTTATCGACGTTTATTAAAATAAATATATAGTACAAAAAATTACAACTAACTTAACTTACTTCATAAATAACAAGAATAATAAACTTAACATTATACATACTAAATTAATGGTATATATTATTATACGTATGCCAATAAAGCAACAATACCGAGTAATACGAATTTGTACACCAATATATGCAGACAGCTTAATATTTAGAATCGAAATAAAACATGATCTGTAAAAGACTAAAATCCAGGAAGGACACGACAAAGTGTCAAACATCGGCAAAACCGTAAACAGAAAAGAATCATTAAAGAGTAGCGAGATATAGGACGAGACTCGGATCTTCAGTCTTTGCACCATTCCTTCAACCATTTTTGCACCTCCTTTTTCCACACACCAATTTGTTTTCCCTTCTAGTATATGATTAGGGACTGCAATTATTTAAATTAATCAAAACTGATTCATCAGTGTTATCAATTCGTAGATTTATAAATGTAATATGTATTACTTTGGTTTCTTATTAACCGATTTTTCCCCCTGGAGATGGTAATTTTATATATTTAACATTAAAAATTCCAGTAATCTAACATATAATAGAAATAGTACACATCTTGGAGGACATTTCATCATTTTCCTTCCATACATAGTTGATCTAAAGTTGATTTGCTTCCAGTAGGATATAGTATAAGTTTCAAACACCTCCTCTGTGCTTACTGCCTTTAACTGGATTAGTTGATAGCATACCCAGATTAACTCTAATCCTTCCCACCATTTCACTTTAGAAATTATCTCTGGCCCGGAAAGCGTTATAGTATAAAAACATTAAGTAATTGTTTCATCGTGACTAATTTTTTTAATTTTCAAAATTATAAAATGTGAGACAGAAACTTGAGCGAAATCAGTTTTTAAAATAATGTATATTTTAAAGTCTTTTTTCTAACGAACACAATCCGTACGGCACAGTGAATAGTTGAATTTTTTTCGTCATCATACATGGTTATGCTGATCGTCTTTCCTTACAGAACCTTGAAATGCTCTCCGACTGGTTTTGATATCTGGCAGAGGAGTCTTCGGATATTTAACGTATCTACGAACATTCAGAGAAAAAAAAGAAAAAATTCAATTGCCCTTTTTATCGGCTCAGCCAATTTTTCATTTTCTACTCTATCAAGTATTTTTCCCGTCGCGCACTGACGTCGAGGACACATTTCGATATTCCTTCGAATCGACCAAATAGCTTTTTAATTTTCAGCTGATACTTCAGGAAAATTTCATTTATCATAGAAAATTAGTTATCGGATTTTCGTAATTCTAAGGTACAAAATTGTGTCACAAGAGGAAAAAAATTTGATTTATTAAAATCAGTTTTTCCGCTCAATTATTAACTCGTAAGAAGTTTTTTCAACTTAGATATTTTAAGCCCGCTCGCTTGCACACAAAGGCATTTACGAGAGCATTTTACTCAGATTTATTGAATTGAAATATTACCTGCATCCCAATAAGCCCCGATAACATATACAGTAATCAACATTAATAATGTTCGGGCATCGGTAAATAAAATTATTTGACCATTAAATAAAATAGTAATCTAACCGATTATTAGTAAATTAAAAAAAATATATATATGTGTAAAACATTAAAAACCAAATTAAAAAAATAAAAACAAAATAATCCAACTACAATATACAAGGAATAAAACAACTAAAAAATAGCAACACAACATTAATATTCGGACAGAAGTTTTTTTGTTGTTTTTTTTTTTTTTTTTTTTTTGGGTCGTCAACCGGTGACCTTTCAATTATATCTTTATACGGTCTCAGATATTGTTAGGAGAAAGGAACAAATAATAAGAACAATCTGTGGAGACGGAAAAAATAGGACATAAGAGGCGCAATATGAAGTAGCAAGACCAAGAGTCTCAGCAGACTGAAGTAGAAAGCAGAACGCAACATTAATATTCGGACATAAGTTAAAAATACAATAATCGAGCATAATGAAATAATTTCTTAGCATTTCGGTGTATAAGCCTTTAGCTTCAATAGCCGAAGTCGTCGACCATTGATAAAACCATGGTTTTCAGATAATCTAATGAAATTTTATTCCATTCTTCTTATAAACGATATGCTTAGTTAAGATTGCTAGAAAACCGCTCTTTGATGAATTTTTGTCTGAAAATAATGTCGTAAATTTCAAGTAGTCGGATCACAGTCCAATGACTGAGATATTGTGTTTTCAATAATTTTCGAATGTTAATATAATTTAAACGAACTCGAAACAGCAAATTTTTCAGCGCCCTGACAAAGGCATTTTTTTCTAGAATTACTCTACGTATATATCTACCGTCCGATATTGTCTTCTACAAATATATCAATGGATCAACCCCATCTGGAAAAAAACACTCCCAAACTATCAAACTTCCACTACCAATATTTCACACGATTGTGGTAGAGGTGTGTATTTGGTTTTTCCGAAGGACAAATTCTGCATCGCTTCCGGAAATATTTCATTTCGATTCGTCAATGAAAATAATTTCGTTCCAAAAAACGTTTCACCCTTCTAACTATGTACTATTCAGCAAACTGAGACGCTCTTTTTATTCGACGAATTCATGTGCGATTTAAATCTAGCAATCCGCGTGAATTATAACCATTATTTTTAATAATTCTGAAAATTAACTGAACAGAAATATCTTTCGGAGTCAGTACGTATAAGCCCCGAAAGGTAACAACTTTTGGGGCACTCAATTTCGGATGATTTTTTACTACCATATTCGCATGATAAATATCGTTTATTTTGAACCGAAAGCTTTTTTCTAGTTGCCCTATCTGACAGATAGATTCGACTCCATTTCCTCCTGGAAACGGTTAATTATATCATAAACTGTACTTCCCGGCAAGTTAAGAAGTTTTTTCATACCTCTCCTGATGTACCTTTTTTGTACGATATTCAAAATTACCAATTGTTTTCTTTTTCTAAAAAAGCGTATTCCGTGATTTATGCGCCATTACATTATGGACAATATTAATAACACAATTCACTTATTTAGCCTCTATCGCAACGGTGGTACATGCGATAGTATTGCAGTGTCGCTAAGCACGTAATGTAAATCATACTTTGCCGGGAAGCAGCGTTGTGTCGGCATATCCAAATATTAAGGTTACGTCTAAATTCGGCTAATTTTGTATAAACTTCTTTCCTTATTAAAAAGTAAGTAAAACACTCAATTACACACACCATCCATGGTGCAAAAAATAATTCGTTTATTTACATTAAGTGAAGGTATTATAATGTGTGTTCGTTTCGCAATAAAAGCTTTGTATTTAAATATTACTTAAATAATAAACCTCGATCAATATATGTATACTATTAAATGAACAATCTTTGTATGTATATAAATTAGTTTTGGAAATGACTCCAGAAATATTGCTAAAATAAACGAATTAATTCGGTTATTTTTAAAAAAGACAAATGAAAAATGACTTAAACAATTTTTTTCAAATTAATTTTCGATGGTAACTTTTTGTAATGACGTTTTAGCGTGATGGAATTTCAAATCAAATTTAACTAAAGAAGTTTTGTTCATTTTGTACCGAATTTTGCTGATAAATAAAAATTTTGCGCCGCACCAGAATATTGGTTATAAATTTAGATGGGGGGAATGTAGTCCGTCCAAAATTTGAAAATTTTCAAAAAAATCGATTATATCCTCAGATATTAATGAATTTTATTCGATATTTCGGTTGACAAGAAAAATTTTAAGTGTCGCACCATAATAACGCGGAATAATATTAGCAAAAATTGAGCCGAGGGGCTAACTCGACGGACAGACCTCCCGCAAAATGTGAAGATTCTTTTAAAAATGGTTGTATCAGCAGATCGAAATAGAACTTTTTGCGCTGAATCGTGTCGGTAATAAAAAATTCTAAGCCGCTTAAGTAGGCGGGGATAATAGCTACGATTCGTCATTTAATATTTGAACGTACGTTTTATCCTACATGACTTCACTGAAAGAAACTCTATTTTAGCGGTAGTCTTCATTGTGTTCATTGCATCACGATGATAATTTAATGTCAGTTACTAGCCATTTTTTTGTACACCCACATCTTACTTACTTTTGCGATTTCCTTAAACACTACACTTTAAACGGTGGTCTTTGTTTATTATTTACCTTTATTCGAACAGTCATTGTTAATTTTATATTCGGTAGCTTAATTTCTTTAATTCAACTGAATTCCAAATAATGAAATAAACACAACGTTGGCCTAAATAGAATATATGTTTACTGGTGCACAAAAATTTTGAAAAACCAAATTTTACATCGAAATTTTAAATGAAACATGTATAAATATCAAATATGAATTACGAAAATAAATAAACGAAATAATTTTATAAATTAAATTAAGTGCTGGTTATTTTCTCGCCGTCAATAATGTGTTACAAAGAACATAGCACGTATTAAATGTTGCGTATTGTAAGAAATTTAGAAATATAGAAAACTGATATTCATCCGAATCCTGATTATAAGCTACGTAAATATATTTACATAAACAAGAAAATGTCCCAATGAAAATGAGTTTCTTTTTTTTTTTTTTTTAATACTCAAAATAGTACATACCAACATAAATAGATTAAAAAATGTGCATACATTCTGACATCGGTTTGTATCACAACATGCATGATATGCATGGTCTGTCACACGACCGTTGATGATTAGTTCATTTTTAATCATTTTCACTTGTGGGACTTGGATAACTCTACCTCCGATCGTTCCAAAGATTATCACGATGACTCTGCGTACATTGTTCAACAATCTTTTTATCTATGTCCGAATTTCGAATATTCAAACGTTCTTTTTAGAATTTTTGAACGCTAACATAAAAGGTTATCTTTTTTTTTTCAATTAACTAATAGCACCGAAAATTATACGAAAATGGGAAAATTTTAAAACTTTACCGTTTTGTATTTTACGTAACTGCATATATTTTCAATTGAATAAAAATTATTTAACCGAAAACTTAAAAAGGTCTTTCGTCGTGGAAACCAAAAAAAACAAACAAAAATCAATTATTAGTCTTTATGTATTCTCCTTTTGAATGGGAAAATGAATCGTGTTTGTAAACAATCAGGAGCGAATTAATTTCTTTAAATTTTGCCTTTTCTCTGTTTAAAAAAACATTATAATTGGCAATAAATCCGTTTTCAAGCAACTTCTATGTAGGACTCATTTTACCGGCCGTTTCGTGAAATTTTATGATTTCCCGAGGGGCATTCAGTAGCTCAAGATAATATATATATATATGTATGATATTTTCTATATTACATGTAAGGCTCAAAACTGATTAATGATTTAGTTGGTGCACAAATAACGGTTCATGGTCATTTCAGTGCAATACGTACACACCTACAACACACGCACACACACAAACAAATACATATATATTATATATACTATATCTATTAAAATGGGGGGGGGGGGGATGGCGTTCAAACGACTCTAATTTTCCCCTTGCAATAAGAAATATACGCAAACGATGAATGCACGTTTGTGCATAAAGTTTACACATTATCTTCCGCAAAAACTTAATGCTGTTTTGTGAGCACGACAAACTGCATTAGCAGATCTACTCACCAGATACATTTTGACTACGTAGCTCGATGATCTTAAGCTTTTATCACTCTATCATTGTTTCCGCATAGAGGTATATTAACCGTCGGTTTAGCAAATTAGTCAAGTACACTGGGGGGAGGAAGCTTGCGTTCAAAACATACCCTACCAAGGAAATTTTTTAGATTTTTATTACCGCTCAAAGAGGCGCAGAGATTCGGTGTAAAATCGTGTATAGTTTTCACACCGTTATTTACTTTGAAATTTTTGCGTATCCATGTTGAAAAGCCCCCCCCCCCCTCTTACTCTTTTCGCGGATCAGGCAAAATAATATTTTCATTAGAAATAACGAACCGGAACGTCAATCGAGAAAGAAGCGAAGAGACAGACGAACTTGTGCAAGTTGATGGTTGTTTTCGGGCGGCTCCTTTGCATCGCGAATAAGGAAAAAAATTCCAAAACTCTATACAGCGAAAGGAACGGCGCGGAATTTTAAGCGAATCCGTTAAACAAAACACCCGCAGTTAGCTACCCTGAGCGGTGAAGAATCTAGGAAGAAACCGGAATTGGAGTAAAGTGACGATAGCTGGAATGGCGCGTTGTTGAACCGACAAAGACGTTAGCGCGCAACCGTTTCGCTCGCAGGGTGTTTAATAAAATTTTAAAGGAATTCAATTACCCGAGTATTTCAGGAGTCTAGCACGAAACAGATTCCATTACGGCGAATAGATGATGAACTAATTTTAAATATTATCGCCGCCCTGTTCCTAGTCGGCAGAAGTAGTCGACTTTTTTTCTTATTTCAGAGCATTTTTCTCGCTTTCGCTGCTATACCTCTCGGCCGGACTAAAAAGGTCACAGAAAAAATAAAAATGCGCGAGACCTTGACTAAAGGTCGCAAGATAGGAAGGAAAGGAAAAAAAAGCCGATAAATCGGCCTAATCTATAAATATTTTTTTGTTCATATTTAAAAAGGCGCTCGCTCTTTGCCGCCGTAATTACGTAGTGAAAAACAATTTCATCTAATGAAATTTTTCTCCATCCGGGAAGTAAACTGGCCGAAATTACTTTTGTTAGGTTTGCTGCTGTGAATTCGATTTTTTTTCTTTTTCTTTTGTTTTTTTTTTTTCTGTTTTACACATAATGGAACAGCGGAAAAGTGTGTATACAATGGTGTTGCTACACCGTGTTCAGAAATTCACTTGTTCGCGCTACTGAAAAAACGATATTCTTAACACCTTCAATAATAAATACTGCAAAACAGCAAACGGCTAAGATTAAGGTTAAGAATGTTATATCAACAGCGAAAGAAAATGAGACGAAACAGGTATCAAAACAGACTGAGCAAAATAATGAAAAGAATACTGCGCGCTATTTACACGAGAAAAGAAATCAAACCGGTACCTTCGTCTTTTTATACACAGAATTGAATCGTGATACGGACAGGTGTTTTTTGAATTTTTGAATGACATACGCATTTTTGCGTGACGCATTCGCGAAGTAATTCGCAGCCATAACGTGTGTATTCATGTTCAAATATGATTAATAAGATGCAACCGGAATAGAATTTATAAAAAAAAGAATGGAATAGCGGGAGAAAATATGTACACATCTTCTCACCGTTGGCAGCGGGAAAAACTTTAATTTCCGAAGCGAAAAAAGTGAATAATGAAACGTAACAAGGTGAACAATACCTGATAAAATGTGTGTGCACACTTATATAAGGCTTGTTTGTAGCGAGGAATGTAAAATGAGCTTTTCTCGACTACGTTCCCACTCCAAGCCGTTGTTGCAAATTCGCTGGGCGAAAAAATTTGAATTTGCGATTAAATTCGCGAATTATTTTTTGTATTTTTTGTAATCGCTGTTTAGTAATTTTTTAGTTTATTCTCTAATATGGGTTAATAACCGCGATTTGCAATTTATATCTCTATGTCTAATTAAGTTTTCGCGTATTCGTAAGTTCTTTTTTTTAAATAATAGAAAAAAAATTTTTTTTTTCATTAAGTTTATATAAAAATTTATAATTTCTAACAGATTCAGTTAATTTCTCCGTATTTCAGTAATTTATACGTTGAACAAATCTAATGAACCGAAATGATATAAATTAAAGCGAGCAAAAAAATAAAATGATAAAATGCCAGTTGGTATAAAGTAATTCGAATAACATAAAAAACACAACTAAATATTTAAACTTTAAAAATCCTAAGGTGTATTTTCTTTAAATGAAACTCGCTCAGCGGTCTGAGCATTGGCGCACCCAGGATTTGTTCGGGAGGGGATGGGGGAGTAGCATATAAGAAAATGTAGAGATGGAGGTCGAGAATATGTTTGGTTATATATCCCTCTCTTCTCTCATTTATACATTTATTTTTGTGTAAAATGTATTATTTAAAAACACACTTTATATTTTTATCGAATATTAATTTTTACTGTCAAAACCTATGCCACTGTTAAGAGTGTCCGTTTATTCTCCTTCGGGAAGCTCGTCAATGGATCAGGGCGGAAAAGAAATACTTAGGATATTATACGTTGTATGAGAGCGGCTAAGTTATTAAAATACCTTTAAACCCGCACTGATGATAATTACGGAATTTACACGAAGCACATGGATCACATAAAAAAAAAAAAAAAAAGAAAACATCGCAGGAAACACTGATGAAGAAATCGAAATTTAAAATTTTAACAGAAAATTTCTATACGTGAGAAACTGGGAGCTGGACAAAAACTGGACCAGAAAAGTAAACAAAAACAAAGATTAATACACAATTGGAGCGAACTGAAAGTCGAATATGTTACTAGAAACTGGACGTGCTACACATTTAACTTTGAAAAGTTTTCACTCGTTTCCGGTGACGACGTTAAATCAGCTGATGGCATGTTCATATTTTGTGGAAGTGTCTGAATGTATCTGCTCAGCCTCAACATGTGACCGATTAAAACTACCGGTTATTTCTAATGATACACGTTAAAAAAGTCATGTAATGTACAAGAGATACTTATTGCGTCACATTTAAGTATCACCATTTTAAACTGTGAATTAATGAATCTAACACACCCGTTCAAAAATTTCTAAATATATTTACCCCAACGTATTACGAATTGGGGACCAAAAAAAAAAAAAAAAAAACAAAAAAAAAACGTTCAAAGTAATATCATGATACATCGATGTGCAGACATATAAGCATTAGGGCTGCGCACACATTTGACGAGCGGTTGCAGATCCGATTGCAATCGTCACTCAGAATCAATCTCCTATTAATGACGTCACCGCACATATTCTAAAACTTGGATTTTACTTGAACGTTCTACTCCAAGTTATGTAATTTTACACTGCGGTTGGATGGAATATACGTTTTTAATAATGATTTAATGTAAGTTGCGCGGTACAAACATTTTCCGCTCTGAAAAACTACTTTCGCTACACAAGAAAGGAGTTCAGCGGGAGAACAATGAAAACGTAACAAGACTGGCCGATATGTGTGTGCTGAATTATTTTCTAGAGGAGAGTTACGTCGAAAGGCAAAATTGTTTTATTCTTTATCATTCTTGGCACTAAAATGAATAAAAACCTTGTTTAAGAAGCGCAAAAGGTCAGAACAATCGCCTTTATTCGCGGAATATTGAAAAAAAAAAAAAAGTTTTAAAAACGTAAGAGAACAACGCGATCTTTTTATGATAATTTAACAGACATTTCTGTCGCAAAAAAATCAGAGAATCGACGAATTGATTTGACAAAAATTGAGGGTACACTTTATTTCAATGTATAGCAACACTCATTAAAAAAAATTGTTACTTGTTTAACCAAATTTTATGCACTTCTAGTTATTTTTATAAAAAAACAAATTTTGACGTATTTTTTCTTTATCATTATTCGTTTGCGAACAGAAGATTGAGATTATTATAAAACTAAAATTTCGCTATAAAATGTTCGATAAGTATTTTTTTTTTTTTTTTTTTTAATGGGCTCGGTGTCAACACTGACCCAATTACATGAGCTTAGATCACCTATTCAGATTTTGAGGCGATCGGAGATAGACAGTATAAAGGAAAGAAGGAGGGGAATAACGGCTAGAGATGGGAAGGAAAGGATAAAGGAAGAATTGAAAGGGGTAGGAAGATCCAGCGCCAAAAGTTCGGCGTATAGATGGGAGCACTAAGGAAAAAGAGCAGGGCATTCAAAAAGGATATGGTTGGGGTCGCATATAAAGGGAGGATCAGTAGAGTGGAGAGGGCAAAAGAGTATTCTATAAGTATACTCATAACTATTGTTAATGCACTCCTTCTGATCTCATAAACAGTCACGTTTATAGAATGATTATTGCAGTTCAATCATTCCTCATTAGTTAAAATGTTGCATAAAGTAATAAAATTAACAAACACCTTAAGATTGTACATAAATTAACGTAATTTATAAATAAAATTATTCCTATTCGATTACTTTAACATCCGCAAAGAATCTAAATAATCTATTTTCATCTTGAAAAAAAAAAAAAAAAATCAAAAAATATTAACCTAAATGTTTTATTTTAATTTTTAAAGAAAAAAGTAGAAATATATATCAACATTATTAATACTAAAAGTTTAGTATGGCAGAATTACCCGATTTTAAGGATGAAGTAAATACGTGTTATCGAGAAAAACTGATATCCACCTATTTTCGGCCGAAAAAGAAAATCAAAGAAATATCATTAAAGGTAAAGGCAGAATGCGTGATGATCAAAAAGCAGACTTAAATCACACTGAATTAGAAAATAGAAATACAGAAACAGATATATATGTATATTTACATATATAACTCGGTCATTTTGGCCTCGCAAGGGGCTCTGTGCCCCTTGACCCCTTTTGCTTTCATTTCTGTCTCTTTCTTTCTATACTTTGTATAAAATGATCGAAATTTTCAACGTAATTCTTACTGGCATCAACACAAAAAAAATAACATACTCACAAAACTCCTATGCTAACATTTAACTTTCATTATATAAAATTAAGATATTGATACGTTACATCTTTCGTTACATAAAATTGGGACATTTTTTCGAATGGGGGTAGCCTAAGAATTACATTGTAATTAATATATGTATATATATAAATATTAATGACGACGTCATTCTTAGACCAACCCCTACCACTTTTTTTGCCCCCCCAAGGGTTACATATGTTATACATATAAGAAGACAAAGATCGACCGAATGAATTGTTGCTCTGGTTAATTATGTTATTTAATGACAACGTTATTCTTAGCTCTCAACCGTTATAATTTTTTTCGTCCCATAACGTTTTTTTTTTTTTTTTTTTTTGGATTCGTCATAAAGACATTGGCCCAAGGAGAGGGGGGAAAATGAGAAGCAGAATCAGATGTTTATGCGATCAGATATGGAAGATAGGAAAGACTCAAGTTCTGGAATGACCGAGGGTGATGGCAAGGAGAGGACAAAAGATGCACAATACGTAGTTGGAAGACCAATTGACAAAAGAGAAGAATAAAAGGAAGAACGTTCTGAAGCGATATAGGTGCACGCAAACAAAATGTGATTAGCGTCACCTAGAAAGTTGTAAGAGGAAAGGTGTAGGGGACAGTGAGGAGAGGGGACTAGAGAAAAGCGAAATAGGGAAGCAGAAAGCAAACTGTACCCAAAGCGTAAGCGACAGATTGCAGAGAGAGTTGAACGCCGCTTGGAGGGAAAATTGAAAAACCATGGATAAGACGGTAGATTAGGCTAGATAAAGAGATAGAAGGAATCCGGATTTGAGAATGAGAAGGAATACGAATTTAACCATAGTTTGGAATGAGCTGAATTGGAGAGGAGATTAATATTATGAGATGAAATGACGCTACATATATTGTGAGTATAAGAAGACAAAGTTGCGACAAAAAAAGTAGTGATGATCGGGTTAAGAACGAGGTTGTCAATTTTTCTTGTTCTGTAAGAAGTGCAGAAGGGATAGAGTTTGTGGTCCAGGGTTTTGGTCTTTCTACCCATATGGCGCCTTTTGTCCTATTTTTTCCCTTTCCACAGATTGTTTCTATTATTTGTTCCTTTCTCCTAACAATATCTGACTGTATCAAGATATAATTGACTCCTTCCTATTCTAATTGTTTCTGGGTAAAGATCCTCGGTTGACGAGCCCCCCCCCCCCCCCCCCCCCAAGAAAGGGTCTGCGGGTGTCCCCAGGCGGGAAAGGGGCAAAGTCAATTGCAAGGAATAGAGGGTCGAATTTTATATATACATATATAAAGCAATTAATCAATGACTAATATAATATTACTATTATTTTATAATAATGAAAAAAATAAATCAATAACGAACTATAAAATTATACGGTTAAACAAGAAATATGAGAAAACAGAAATAGTTGAAATTTTAAACAATAAGCGGGAAAACCCACGGCCATGAAATTTTTGAGGTACGTTATTATTAGAGGACCCTAAATGATAACTATCAAAGTACAGCTAAAAACTAGTGAATAAATAAGCTCAGCTATTAAAATTGCTGACACAATAAAATTTAACACAACTCCGTTTTTTAACATAAAATTCTAACATAATTTTCCAATATTTCTGAGAGAACTGAAATCAATGAGATAGGTCTCTATAGTTGTGATTCGAAAGAGGTCTTTGTTCGATCCGACAATCGGAATAAGGAAAGTTGTTTTTAAGGAATGTGGGGTAAAGGAAAGTAGGACCAAATTTGGTTGTGGATACGAAGCAGGAACCATTTAGCAGATATAGGAAAATGTCAGAGCATGAAGGGATGTATGGAGTTAATTCCAGGTGCACTAGTCGATATGTTGTAGTTTAGCTGGTGACTTTACTCATGAATAGTAAAAGGAAAATTTAATTTAGAGCATTTTACAATAATAAAGTCTTTATACCGCCGCTTTCATTGCGCCACCACTAGTTTCACTATCCATTTCATTATTTCATCACTATCGGTTTCCTCTATTGTTTAAAAATGTCTTTATACAAGTTCAACTATTTCTGTTTTTTTTATATTTCTCGTTTAATCTCATGAGACTTAATGTGGATTTCTTCAGTTTCACGGTTCGTTAGAATGTTTTGTGCATATAAGTATATTTCTGTATTTATGTTCTCTAATTTAGCGTGATTTTTGCTTCGGATTCTGATTACGTATTCTGCGTTTAATATTTGATTTTTTTTTTCAGCCGAAAATAAAATCCAACAACACATATTGACTTCATCATAATTCCATCACGCTAATCTTTTAGTATTAATAATTATTATACGTATACTTCTACTTTTTTTTGTTTAATTAAAAATCAGACGTTTGGGTTCATTTTTAATAATATTCAATTGTTTTTCTAAATGAAAACGAGTTATTTAGGTTTTTTTTTTTTTTTCTTTAAATAATTTGCGGGTCCCACAAGGCAAATGCCCGTCTCTGGGTTCCCAACATAATTATATCGTTCATTCACAAATATAATATATCCTAATGCTAACACATTATATTGATCTTATATCTATTACTTAATTATAATTTAGCTTTTATTTTCACTGAATTACACCTCATTTTTAAAACAAATACATTCATGCCCAACACACATTCCAAAGCAATATTTACTCGTAAGCCAAAAGATATGCAGCTAAAGAAAGGAGCTACCGTACTTTTTTTTTTTTTTATGTACCTTATTTATAATTATTCTCTTTGTTTCTTTCCTTCATCTATTCTTTTCTCAATCTTTTCACCATGCTATCAACCAAATTTTAATTTCGTCTTTCCATATTTTCAAATTGTCTTCGCCTTTAATTTCCTTTGGTATGTGACCCAAAATTTGACTCCAAATTTCCTCTTCAACATTGTCAATTTTATTGTTAACCCCTTTAGGTCTTATAATAGATAATTTGTCATAGTTTCTAGTCTCATAAACCTTTTCTCTTGTCGGTAATATTGTTTTTTTCTGTTTTATATCTTAATAGTTTACTGTAATAAAAAAACATTTTTGGAGACATTTCTTTATTATTATCCCACCAAGTAGTATCCGTTGTGAGATTCGTATTTCTCCAGTTCGGTAAAATTAGTTTTAAACATCTTTTTTGTAGCTTACTAATTTTCCTTAATTCCGTTTTTTTTGCCTCCCCCCCCAATTTCAATTCCATAGTTATTTACAAATGTTCAAATAATCGAATACTAACTATATACTTATTAAATTTTTTTTTTTCTTTTGTTTCTAGTTGAAGATGAGAAATTCTCCCGAAAATGCGTGTTGCAATATGTTTATTCTTTTAACTACATGTTCAAATATGCCAAGTTAAGTTTTAAATACAAACTGCTTACTGAAAAGCTGGTTCATCCGCTTTATAAAAAAAAAACACGAAACGAAAGCAAATTCAGCAAAACTTCAAAAACGGACAAACATTAGCAGACACAAATGCAAATTTTGGGTTCATCGAAACAAAAAAATATACGAAAGTATTTTTCAACGCTATAGAGTCTTTTTGTTTGCAAATGTATTTATGTAAATAGTGACTAATTGTGAACATCTCTATCTGAAACAGCTTATAAATATAAAACTGCTGAACTAGCAATTAGAGTGATATACGTTTGACTAAAATCAGAGTTTTAAAATACCGTAGAATTCTGTAGTCTCTTCTCACAGTGGAGATTATCGATTTTTGATCGCAGGTTAGAATCGGATCTAAATTCGTCATGTTTATGTATAACGGTTAAAATGAGAAATTACAAAATCGGCGTCTTTTGCACGTTGCATGACACATACTGCACCATACAAACATGGGCGTAGCTAAAAAATTTCCTTTGGGGGTGGGGGTGGGGCAGCTGACCAGCTTAATATATATATATATATATATGTATATATGTGTGTGTGTAATATGTGTGTGCGCACATATAATTTTATTATATTAAAAAGTTGATATAAAATTAATAACTTAAAAAAATATATATATATAACCGAAGTAATTAACTGCTTATTTAAAAAAAGGGCTTTATTTACAGATCACTTAATTTTTAAATACTATGCAAATCCGTACCAAAGAATCAAAATAAGATACAGTTTATTATAATATACTTTACTAATTTATACATTTCTTATATAAGTATCAATTTTCTGTGTTTTTCGCTGAACCGATTAAAGACTGCCTCGGAAGTTATTGTGTTTCTAACTATTTCATTCTCTGTTTGCAGGAAAGACATGTGTGAAAATATCTATTTTGGAGCATATCGTCGCTTGCGCATAGGAAATTATTGTGATAATCGCGGTCTTTCAAATTTTTCTCCGTATGACATTTAGACGATTCAACGAGCTTTCTAGGGTGCCCCCTCTAGCTACGCCCATGCATGAAGGAAGGATGTACGATCAGGGATGCGTCAAGTAGAGCTTGCACGGTTAAAGTAGGAATAAAAAGATTTGCCGGAAGCTTGCTAAAAGTAGTAATCGTTTGAACTCTGTTCGCTTAATGATCCTATAATACATCAAGGTCCTTGTTTTAATCGATATTTCAGCATTTTGTCAAACTGCCATTTTTCACGAACTTTGTAATTCTAAAAGTAATCCTGTTTACTCCCGTGACATCATCGGCTTGGAATATGCGCTCTTATCCAAAGTTGCTCACTTCATTTCGTGCACGTTGTTCTTTGTATAGGCTTTTTCGGGCCATCTAAGAAGAACCTTCTCTAGTTTCTAATAGTTCCATTCCAGATTCTAGTCGGGTCGCTTAAATTATCGCTCTTGCTATCTATCTTTTCGCCGGTACCACTTCCTTGTTCGGCCATTAACGGTTCTCGTTTGAAATATTTTACGGAATCTTTTTCCTCGTGTTTTCGCTTTTATCTTACAGCCTTCTTCACGCACTAACCGTCAGTTTATTTACAATATGCTTTCTCAAAATGCTTTTTTTCTTTCGCATCCCCTAAAATAACTGGGGTTTTCTCTACCTTTCTTCAACGCGTTTTCCTAATAATCTGACGGAGCCTATAATGCTTCTTTCAAGCTATTTTACTATATCGATGTAATTAAGTTCTAAGTGTAACTTTTAATATTCTATCGATTGATGTCTAAAAAAAAAAAAGAAGATAAAAAGAACTTCTCACCAATGCTGTCCCTTCGGTAAAAAATATTAGCGACCACACCGCCTTTGGTTATGACTTTTCTTTTTAAATTCGAGACCATCTTGCGTTTGTTGCTTTATATTTTCTGTCTCTATATTGGTTGTTTTTTTTTTGTTTTTTTTTTTTTGTTAAATTTCACTACCAAAGTACATGCCGAAAATTCTTGCAATTTAAACGTATAGAGTTAGGTTTACACCGATTTCTCTTTTTTTGTATGTATAGTTGTATTCTATTCGTTATCAGATATTAAAAAATCTACAAACTAACACAGCGTGCGATAAAAATTTAAAAATTTTCCATACCATCTAGGGAAACCGTTACTAGTCGAATAATGACGTCGTTTGCAAACTTTTTCTCGAACGTTGTTGAAGGTCGAATAATAATTTTCAAACTGAAAACTGAACGACACAAATAGCGGAACACAATTTTTACGAGAACAGTTATATTTTCTTGTTTACTTGTAAATAATAGTACTGAAATAAAACACGCGTATCAAAACTCGAAACCGTAAAAACAAAATTTTTCCATAAAAAAAATATAAATTTCGCCATATAACAGCAGAGAAAATTTTTCACTTCCGGCTTCTTTTTTTTCTTTTTTTTCTATATGAAATCAGTTGATTCATATAAAAACAAATTAATATTTTCAGAAATATATATATATATATATATATATATATATATACACACCTGTATATGTACCAAATGCGTTAAACATTTTGCTATGACTCGGGTTTCAGAATGATATAAAGAATAATTAAATTATAGGCTGCTTGCAAAATATAAACTATGTTGCATCATAAATCACACACAATGCATCGTAATCAAACACCAAAATTAAATATCCCCTCCACCCAGCGTAAAAATATGTTTCGCGTTAAAAAAGAAAGAGCTTCATCTATTTCTTTTTTATTATTTTTTGTAAAACAGCCCATTTAAGGGGGAATTTTATGGTTATTACAATCTTAGATTTTTAAATAAGTAACATTTATAACTAAAAGTAAATTAACATGTTGCAAAGGAGTATAATCTACTATATAACAACACTATTCTTTACTATTTATATACACATACATACAATAAAACAATAAAAATTTACAGCACGACTAGGTCGCTCGGATTTTTAAGCTGTCTTGCATCTTCTGTAGTAAACAAAAGATCAAATGATTCCCCGGGTAGTCTTTCTTCGTGACGATGGGCAAAGTCTCTTTAATGACTTTGTTCACCCATTTGATCCTTATGTAGAGATTCGCTCCGTTGGAACCGTCGAGTATTGGTTATCATATGGAGGAATTTGTTTTGGGCTGCTTGAATAATATTTCTATTTGATGTTTTGGTACATTCCTATATCTTTTTCCCCTACAAGTTCAAATCGGTCTTACGATAGTGTTTTATAAATGAGTCGTTTGTTTTCTCAAGCTTCATTTTGGAATGTCGCCTGACAAGCCAATTCATTGCACGTGTCTTTTTTCGAATCTGCTGAACTTTTGACACAGCGTGATGAGTTTTCCAAGTCAGCTTCGCATCTAGATGCACACCTGAAAGTATTTTGCTGAATCGGAGATTGTGGCACTTGGTGACGCGGATCTCGTTTACAAAGGGGGCGAAAATGGTGTGGATAGATTTTTGCTCATTGAGCTTGATTTTCCAATTTTCCGTCCAGTTTGATACACGATTTAAAGCATACTGAAGGTTTTTAGTTGTTTCAGTATGTAAGCCGCTTACTGACAGTATTGCTGTGGCAATATATTCGGTGTTGTTGGTATGTCTATTGTATACAGAAGATACAGAATAGGCCCGAGGACGCTACCCTGTGGTAAGCCTGCCTGTATTGGATGGAAGGATGATCTCGCACCTCCATAAAATTTATAAAAATAATCTTCACCAGGAACAGAAAGCTGATGATTTTTATTTTATTTATCGCACAAATCTTAAATTGCGTGGAAATCGAGGGCGTTGTTAGCGAACGTATCTCAATTCCGGTTAAATCATTAAACACCACTGACAATAAAAGTGTTTATTTCCTTTTTTTGTTTTTTTTTTTTTTTTGTGACCCGTTCTTCCTTGTGCAGATAAACACATCGTAGAGCTATTGAACCAGTTTTAAGCAAAATTCAAATTCAAAGGATTTACTTTACTTTTTTTGCGTTAATACAGATAGAAGAAAGACATGGTAGAATAGAAGCTAAGATATTTTTGTAAAAATTATACTCATTAAGGAATAAAAATATAGAAGTTTTAAGCTTTTTTTTATTGCCCTGCAGAAGACCAGAAAGAATAGCAGCCCGGATATGAGAAAACGTGGAGCACTCCAAAACGATGTGTTGAATGAAAATCCGAATGAAACAATGATCACAGAAAGGTATCTTTAATGGTAGTGAGAGAGGTATTAGCGTATGCATAATAGACACAGTGCCTATTATTTCCGCAGCGATGTATTGTATTATTCTGTAGCGGGCCGAGGATGGAACTAAGATAATTTCACCTAGAAGGTTCACATCAAATTGTTGACCGTTTAGAGTTTAACAATGTTTTAACTAACTTCACGCAGATGCTGTTGAACGAATTAGCGGACCACAGTTCCATTTGCGACAAGATCGATTAATTAATTTGCCCCTATGATATTCACTAACGAAGGTAACACGACACAAATGTGTATCGGGTCAATGACGAAGTAATTTGTTTTGCGCTGTGACAGGGTACTGTGACTTTAAGCGGAATCATCGTAAGCGAGAAAGCTGTGATAAGAAGTGAGTGTAGATTAGAGCAATTAAAATTTCAAACTAAACGGCGCAAGTTTTATGGCAAGCAATTCTCGGACGCGACAGTTTGTGAATAACGCGTATGATACTCATACGGTTTACGATGACTGCAGAACCGAAACTGCGTTTGAGATTTAATGTCACTTGCGAATATTTTTATTCGGTCGGAAATATCGGATTTTTGAAACTGGAGTCAACTAGAAGAGGGAGGCCCGCGTATGTTTTTCAGTGAAGAACAACGTGCAGCGAATATGTAGATCACAGTGAAGCAAAAGTGTTTTTCATATAATTAATCGGGAAAGTTGCTATTTAGAATTTTGCTAGTATAAGATATAAAATGAACTTTTTTTGAATGAAATTTAATGTATACAGTACGCTATAACTATCCGGCATTAAAGTATTTTTATTATATTTAACCCGGCGTTAGTGTGGTGGGAAATGACATACCCCGGCGGTCAACATATAATTCCTAAATGTTGCTACTAGTGGCATCTAGTGGCTATTAGCTTAAGTTTATACCTTGGCGGTTACGACAACGGAATGTCCAGCTGCTACCGTTCTTCAGTGTTACGCCAGGGTTGGTGAAAGTCGGAATGGGGATGTTATACCCCCCACTACAGCCATTGTGTAACTTTTTGTGTATTCTTATTCAGAGGTAAGTAAAAGTTTTTCTTATGTCTTTCTAGCAAATTATATTTACTTAGGTGGTTAATTTACAGATAAATTATATTAAAATGTCGTATGAAGAAGAACAAAGGCTCCTGTCGGAAAATTATGGGAAGAAGTTGAGTCAGACTTGGAGCCATGTATAGATCTTGAAGACAGCGATGATTCAGTTGACAGTTAACACGGTGAAGAAGAAAACGTGAGAGCAGAAGATGAAAGTTTCTAAAAAGTCAAAGAATGTCATACTATTTTCCACGCTACATCAAGACGATACGATTGTCGAAGAAACCGGAGAAAAGAAGCTACCGGAAATCATAAATTTTTATAATGCAATCAAAGGCGGAGTTGATGTATTTGATGAGTTATCTGCTAATTATTCTGTGGCCAGAAACTGTCGTCGTTGGCCCCTTACACTGTTTTTTTCCTTTTCAAATACTGCAGATGTAAACTCACAGGTGATTTACAAATGAAGCAACTTGGAATTGAGCTAATAACTGAATTCAAAAATGAAAGATCGACAAACACGAGACTACCACGTGAATTGCGTCCTCAGGCATGTTCCAAATCCTTCTAAAAGACAGAAGACAAGTAGAAGATGTTCCGCTGGTCCAAGAAATAAAGATCGCAAGACATTCTATTGTTGTTCGAGCCGAAGTTCGCCGATTTGCTTAGAACATGCAAATCTGATATGTGAAAATTGTGCCGAAATTAAAGATTCGTAATTTTTTTGAATAACCAAATGATTTTTTTTATTTTTTATTTCGTTGACAGTTTATTCATCTGAATGAGCTTTTAGTTTTAAAACCGTTTGGCCATGTGACAGAAAAATAAAAAAAAATACAGCAAACAACAGGAACTGTATTTTTTGTGTTGTCAAAAAACTTGTTTTTTCTGAATAAATTAAAATCAGATTGACAATACATGTTTTTCTTATCAAGTGTGTTTTATTTCACTTCTAGATAATCATTCTATGTATACAGTTGTCAAAAGATGTATTCTAGAAAGTTTTTTTTTTTTTTTTTTTGGGAACGCCAACCAAGGGCAATGACCCATTATTTTAGAAAGAATCACAGTGCTACAAAAAAAAAATCTGTTGGGTTATCAGGTATCTCACACCCTAGTACGATTATTTTTCACCACAATAATGCCGGGTTAAAGAGAGGTATAATCGTATAATCGCAGATATCATTTCGGCACAAAATTAAGGTTAGGGATATGGTACGCTATAACTATCTAGCGTTAAAGTATTTTTATCAGATTTAAAAAGACGTATAATCGTAGACATTATTATTTTGCCTAAAACTGACGTTAGGGATATGGGACGCTATAACTATCCGGTATTAAAGTATTTTCATTAGATTTAAAGACTGGTGGAATCATATAATAGTTTCCACTTTTGAGAAATTTCTTCTGATGTTGATAGAGTTAAACATAACAAGTTAATTCAAATATTACAGGAGAAAAATGTTAATGCGTATGACATAAGGATTGTCAAGAATCTATACTGGAAGCAATCGGCCACCGTCCTAGTAGATGGAAAAGAATCGGAAAACATCGAAATAAGCAGAGGGGTACGACAGGGTTGTATATTGTCTCCGCTACTATTTAATGTATACACTGATGAAATATTCAAGGAAGGAATCTATGAGGTCGAAAAAGGTGTTAAAGTGAATGGGAAATGGTTAAATAATATAAGGTATGCGGATGACACAGTACTATTTGCTGATTTGATAGAAGACCTACAAGAAATAATCAATAATACGAATGACGCAGGTATAAAAGATACGGGCTTAACATAAATGTGAAGAAAACCAAGTTTATAGTGATAAGCCGGGAAGAATATCCAAATACAAGAATCTTAATCAATGGTCAGGAAATAGAGCGAGTATGAGAATTCAAATATCTCGGATGTTTTATAACAGAGAATTTAGACCCTGAACGTGAAGTCAGACGTAGAATCGGATATGTTAAAACAACTCTGAAGAAGCTGGGAAATTTATTGATGAATCGTTCGATTAATTTGAAAACCAGGCAAAGGATGCTCGTATGCTACGTATATTCAGTTCAGTTATATGGCGCGGAAACGATAACATACACAGCTAAAATGATTAATCATTTGAAAGCTTGTGAGATGTGGTTCCACAGAAGAATGTTGCGCATCCCATGGACGTGGAAGTTAAGCAACAGAAAAGTATTGAAATTAGCCAAGACTGAACGAAATGTAGTCGAAACAATGCAGAAACGCAAGATAAAATACTTCGCACACGTTATACGAGGAAAGAAATACAAATTATTAAAACTGATCGTACAAGAACAAATTGAAGGTCGAAGAGGTCCAGGGAGAAGGAAGATGTCATGGTTAAGTAACATGCATCAATGGACTGGGATAAAATCAGTGGAAGATCTAATGAGGGCTGCAGAAGGGCGAAAAATTTGAAAATTTGAAATACCAAGGATCGTCTACGCGCAGTCATGCGTAAGACACAAGAAGAAGAAGAAGAAGTTAATATCTCGCTAAATATAAGTAAAAATTTATGAATTATTGCACTAAAAGGTCAATAAATATTAGAAATGATCAAGTCGTGCGACTGTTGGTCTAGAATTTTTAATCAGCGTTTTCAGTCTACGTTATAACTTAGTTTGAAGATAAAAAGTACAGTTTCAGCGCTGATTTAGATTTTTTTTTTTTTTTTTGTGTGTCTTAAGTGTCGTATTAATCTTGTTATCCATGGCGGAACTCGCGAAATAATGTGTAAAATCTGATATCAGTGATGACGGAGTTATTAATTGCAACGCTGGATAATATAGGAAATGTTGATCATTTTTCAAATCGTCTAATTTTCCACTAAATGATTTTCCCAAGTGTATTAGTGTTAATTGTGCAGATGAACGACTTCCAAAAATTACGTTTGAGTTAAGAATCCATCTTGCCCTGTAATCTATAGATGATTTTGACTAGTTGAATTAGATTTTAATTTTTTTTCAGAGCTTTGTGGCTATTTCTAATTGCAGTTTGGTATATTCTTTTCCACCGCGGAACATATTTAATTTGCATTGAATGGTTTTCACTCGGTGTACAATGCCGTACGAAAGTTGTAATCTGGCATGTAAACGGCTAAACAAAAGTTGGTTCGTATCGTTGCTGATTTCAATGTTTTTGAATTTTTCAAACAATAGCAGAAGTATTTTTCCGGAACCGGTCTTCTTATAAGAGGTCCTTTAAAAAAAATAAATTATGTTGTATGTTGGCAACAGTCATTTTCAGCCAGATCAGACGAATGTGCGCAAAAAGTTTACCCCGTTAAGCTACGTTCAGGTTAATACTCCATTTGTAGGTAGCTAAATATTTTTGTTAAATAGCAACATATAAATATGTAACGGAATAATTGGAGATTTCTTTTGAAACAGATACGGTGAAAATTGGTTACAGCGACAGACGAGTTATTGAGACGAATATCGCTGGAACGACAGATAAAAATGTTCATTTTTGTCGGCTATGACAACAATGATTACATTAAAAAATTGGATATTACGGCCAAAATTTCGGTGGTGCAAATCGTGCTTTGACCTTTTTATATGAAAAAATAAAGTTTCCGTACAGAATGGAACCCGAATGTATACTGTTGAATCTCTATTCGGTTTATATGTTGTTTATTGTGACAATAGAGACGTTAATGATTTATTAGGCTTATATAAGAGTTTTAAATCGCAGGTCTGACGTACATCAAGAAATACAGCAATGCAATAACGGCCAGATTGAAAACAAGAAGTAATAGCATCAACAACCCGATGACACACTGGTGAATGGCGGAATGTCGCTTCCTGAATCCAAACTGATGGGTTGAAATTATTTCTGCTTCGTGTAATGTTAACTGCAGTCTTCCTATAATGAAAGCTTCTAAGATTTTTGACATTGAACACAAGTGACTTACAGGTGTCTATAGGACGAAACTTTAGTAGTAGCTGTCTTATTTGGTTTTAGAACACTAAGATTACTACTGACTTTTCGCAAGCTTTAGGGAAGTAAGAAGTACGAATTACTGTACTGAAGAGATGAAGAATATACTGCTTCTGTGTATAATGTTTGTATAAGACCGTGCTTACTGTTTCGTTAGATTGGTTACTTTCTGATGATGACCGATGCACCCCATCTGTCCGAGAAACGTCAAAAATAAATATATTAACACAGCGTCTCTGCAAATGATTTAAAACGTTACATAAGGATATTACCAGGGGCGGATCTAGAAGGACATGGGGGAGGGATTATATAATCACGTAAAATCTTCTACGATAGGCTGTAGATTTGAGAATTTCAAATCAAACAGCTACCTCTTTAGAAATTTAAAAATGTTTTAAAAATATATAGTTATTACAATTTTTAATTTAACTTTTGTTTTATTTTTAGTTATGAAAAAAATAAAACGAAATTATAAAATTATACCTTAAATATGGTAGTTTAGCAATAGTAAGAAAGATAGTATTTCTTATTAGACACTTTACTTTTCTTTTATTTTTGTTAGTAATCCGATCTGAATTATTTTTGTTCGTGAGCAAGTTTAAATATATATATTTCTCTCTGGACTCTATTTTTAATTAAAATTACAAATTAAAAATTAAAAATAAATAAGAAAAGCAAAAAATCGATGATAGTTGGGTTTAAAATAAAATAAAAACGTAACACTAATAGTTTTACTAGGAAACAGTATCGATGATAGTTGGGTTTAAAATAAAATAAAAACGTAACACTAATAGTTTTACTAGGAAACAGTATTAAATATTAATTAAATCCATAGGTAAAATTTATAGAAATCTTCTATAACATAAATTAAGTTTCTCTGTTATAACAACTTTTTCATAGAGGCTTTGGTTCTATAGGAGGAGAAATGCCCCCCCCCCTGATATTATGATAATTCTTAAACAATATTCATTTACGGAATAATATACATAAATTTCGTCAGATTATTTAAGATATATACTATGAAATAGAATAAAAATCGTATTTAAGATGGGATTCCGCATTCTATATCTTTAAGTAAAAGTAAGTAAGTAAAGTAGGTCCCATACCCTTGACGACAGGGCGTCGGGATTGTGAAGTTAAAGTTCACAATGTACTAAGCCCAACGGCATTAATGAGAGTAGGGGGGCCAGTTCCTTTCTCTCGGCCGCCTTTACTTTCCCAGATTTCTCTGGTACCCAATTATTTCAGGCTGGGTAAGCTTGGGAGCGATTTGGATCTGGGACGAGACAAGTCTCGAACCCGTGACCTCCGACTTGGTAGCCAAGCACCTTAACCACTAGGCTACCACGCTGAACAGTAGATAAATAAATCAGCTAAAATCTCTTAACATCTCATACCATCACCCAAATCAAAAAAATTGATCTAATTTTCATTATTACGTTTCGGATGGCTCTGGTCTTCGTAAGAAAAACTTCAAAAAATTGGAGTAATCCATAATTATAAAAATGGATACTACATAAAGGTAGGGGGAAAAAAAAGAGAAATTTAGAAAAACCGATAAAAAAACTATAGTTAACAGAAACATAAAACGTGTTTTTTTTTGGGGGGGGGGGGGTCGTATATGCAAGACAACATCTCCGAATTTTACACTCGAGAAAATGGGTAAATTAGAGTCTCTTACGGTCAAATGGTTTCTTGCCAGGCCAAAAAAAAATAAATAAAAAAAATAAAAAAAATTGGTCTCCCGAAACGGAGCTTTGTCAAAACGGTTAAAAATAATTTCTTTTCAAAAGATTTGTAGGGGGAGGAACTTCTTCGGAACCATGATTATGCATCAAAGCAATTGTCGAACAGGAAACATTTTAATTCGGCTTCCTTTAGAATCTTAATTATTCCACTCACTAAGGACATAATATATATATAGTTTTTTTTTAATCTAGCTACACTCAATATCACATCAGTCTGACTGTGTTGATATTAGTATAAAATTATGTAGAATTTTTTAACTAACGTGGTTTGATACAACCGGAATAGAAACGACGTCAGAATGAAATCTGCCATTAGAGGGTACAGTATAATGAGAGCTGGAACACATAAATTATCGAGGACAAGTTATTTTTTTAAACTTAGCGTGATATCGGTACTAGAATAAAAGTCATAACTTTTTCTCTTGTTATTATTATTATTATTTCGGTCTATGTGAATTGCGGAATATTAAATAAGCCGGCGCGCTATACTTTAAATAAAAATTCAAACGCCCAACTCGAAGTTAAAATGCAATTATGTTTTTTGTAAATTTAACAAGGTAATTAATAAATTTACAATAAAAATAATAATGCTACCCCGTCTGATTTTGTATTTTAGCAAGTGTTCACATAGGCTATATTTTGTAGCAAAGTAAGTAAATAATCAACTCCTTTTTCCGTTGCATTTTTTACTTCATCGCTCTCGATTATTTATTTAACTCTTTTTTTTTTAAATCAAGTTGTTCAAAATTCAACCCCACCAAGACCACCCCCTCATCAAATTTGACATCTGCGGAGTTCTAGAAATTATGCAAATATAATTCAAAACACGTTGTAATTTAAATTACCGTAAGTTTCATGGAACGAAGCGCATAATGAAATATACTACAAACACCCTAAAAAATGTTCGCTCCTATAGAAAAAGCACTCGCTGACCTCATTTATTTCGTGCACGCTTCTTATACTGCTTTTCTCTTAATTATTCGAAAAATTTTAATTGTTCTATTTAGGATAAAAAAAAAAGTTTCATTTTTACGTGTATTAAAAAAGAAAAATGATAAAAACATAAAACGATTTTTAACACTTCCGTTTTGTGTGACGTGAAATGTAATTTATAAATTGAAAATTTTTATTACGAACGAAGTCAGTTTCATTAAAAATTAAATAAAAGTAAACTAAAGTATTCGACTAGATTAAAAAAACTTTTTTAATTTTTAAACTTTCCCCCGCCCCCTTTTTAATGTAATAAAAACAACGCATTGGTTTGTTTTCTATCTTGATTGATAAATTTTTTGCTGTTAAATTAATTGCACTATTTAAACGATGAGTTATCAAAAGGTCATTATATCTTTTCTAATAATACATAGTAATCGAAGCTTTCCTTCGTATTGACACTATTGCGCTATAATGAGGATTATCTTTTTTTTCTTTTCTTACCGATGATTGAAAGATACTTTTGCATTGGTACCGAATGTCGGAAAATTCTTCTTTCGGAAGAGCGGTGCTCTCAATTCTATTCTTTTAAAAAATACCGTTTAACCAGTTTTTTTATTCACGGTTGTTACCTGCTCTTTTTAGTCACAGTGGCTTTACGTCTTTCTATACTAATGCAAAGGAAAAAACTAACAGGATTGAAAAAGAAAAAGAAAGAAAGAAAAACACTCGAAAATCTAATTTGAGATTAAAAGTACAAATTTTTATTTGTATTCAATTTTCTAATGTTGCATAAAATTTGTGAAATTGAAATTACATATGGAATAAAATATGTATATTGCTCTTTACGGAGATATCTAACCATAATACGATTTAATTTTCTTTAAAAAAGTTTTTTGAACTTTCAAGTTTATATGCCTTCCGAAAAAAAAAAAAAAACAGTGAAATACTCTTTACAATAATATGAAAACAGAAAAAGAATTCATAACGGGGTCACCTAGCCAAAAGAGGCCTCCAATGAGATAGTGTAACCATTAAAATACGGTAAAATAAATTTTTTTTTTTTTTGGGGGGGGGGGGTCTTCACTTTGGATAATACCGATGAGGCAAGTTTATTATGCATTGCAGTAGTACAAATTGTATGACGATGAGGTTGACCCATCCAATAAAGTTTTTGGTGTCACATCATGCTCACCTTTTACATTAATTGCGGTAAACTAATACAAGTGTGTATGTTGCTCACGGAAATTAATTTCTATAACGGTAAGATCTTTAAACATTTGAAAATTCTTAGTTGATAAGTCTTCTGCCGAGCGCTGATAATGGAAATCAGTGTGCTATTACATTCAGCTAAGATATGAGCAATCGTATCTCGGGTAAAGTACATTTAATACAATTTGGAGAATCAGAAATTTTAAATCGGTGTAGGTAGTCTTTAAAATTTCCGTGACCAGTGAGGGGAATTGTGCGTTAAAAAAATTTGGTATGTAATATATATTGTTCAATCTACTTAATTAATATTAGGGAAGAAAGTGTAAGTTATAACACTGTTACAATTACCCCACATGGACTGATATTGCGTTAGGTAATAGTTATGTAATAATCTTTTAAACTGTTTTACGTTTTAAAGGATTTATTCTGATAAGTAAATTTACCATTTTCGTAATAGACATTATTGAAGTTAAGCTAGAAAATAGTAATATTATTTTTAATGCAAAATAAATTTATGTGTTTACTAATTTCTGCAGTGGCACAATTCCAGAGATGTATCCACTGACACGCTAAATAACTTACCGTTTTATAGGATTTAATTAATTTAATGGCTCTAGTATTCTTTGATAACTTGATAACATTTTTTGAAATCTTTTAAGTTTAATCATATCTGCGTAAATAATGCTACTACATAGTAGGTTTGATAAAATGACTGTCTTATATAAAATAATTCCTTTGGTATAATTTACTTTGCTATTATTATTATAAAATTCAATAAAGATAAACAAAAATTTAATTAACTTATTATTATAAAATGTTTAGTTATTATCAATTGATATATCTAAGTAGTATTTGATACTTCATTTATATTTAACCCATGTTGTGTTAAGTTTAATGACTAGAATTAAATAGCATTTTGTTTTTGACACGCTAATTTTTAGTCCATATTCATTTAGAAATTTTTCAATATTACTATATATATTATATAAATACTTTATTACTTAAGAGTGTGTTTAGACTTATCTGCTGTAACCACTGCAATCCACAAACATTATTAGTTTACAGTGTCGAGGTAAGATGATAAAGTCTTGGAAAAACTATATTCCACAAATACGGCCCTAGTACACAGATCCTTGTAACACACCCGTCACACTCGGATATTTGCGGGTACACGATCCGATATTAATAAAAGTAAATCTATTATGAAATTAGTGATTTTGTTATAGTTTTAATAAGTTATCGTCTAAGCCCAAGTCGGACAGCGATACAATTAATTTAAATGTATGCTATCAAAAGCTTTAGTAAAATGTCTAAATAGGCATAAATTATACGATTTTTGTTTATAACATTTAATAGTCTGTAAAACATTGAAGATAGCTAATTCCGCCGATCTGTTTTCAAGAGCTCCATATTGATCGTTATTAATTACGTTATTTCTGCGATTGAATTCTTTTAATTTATTCAATATGCATTTCTCATAGACCTTGCTAAAATTTGAGAGCAGAGATATTATGCGAAGAAGAATCAGTTAGCGGTTTATTTAAACAACGGATTAATAAAAGACGGTACAACTTGAGGAAATTGATTGTTAAAAAATTTTAAAAATCCATTGAAAATATTATCCAAACCTATGGAGAAATTTTATTTTTAAGGTTTTTTCTATAATAAAGGATATTTCAGTGTTACTCACTGTTACGTTATCTGAAATACTAGTACTAATAAGGATAGTTGTAAACAAAGGCGCACTCAGGATTTTTTTTTGGTCGGGGCTAGAATTTAGAAGGTTAGGGAGTAGTAACTCGGAACCTCCACTAAGTAACTATCTATTTTTGTGGTCTGTCAATTAAAATAAAAAAAAAAAATACAAAATTAACGAATATTATTTTTACAAAAATTACAAAACTGACGAATTTTATTTTAAAAAAAAAATAATAATAATAGAAACATAATATTATGTTTGTAATAAGCACAAATTAGGTAAGCATACGAATTTTATTTTTAAAAAATTAGTTAAAAGTATATAACATTACACTTGTAATACAAGCAAAAAGTAAATATGTATGTTTTTTTTTTAAAAATGAAGTAAAACAAAACATTACAAAACGAAATTAAGATTTCGAAGATTTTTTGGGAGGAGCAATGGCACCGTGGCACCCCCCTTGAGTGCGCCAATGGTTGTAAAAGGGTTGGACCTTAAATTCAGTTCAATACTCGACAAATTAATTTAAATATTTTTCATCAGAATAAGCGCATTCATCTAATGTAGGTTTTTGAACTGGATTATTTTTATTTAATAAAATCTTATATTTTAACCCGAATGCTGTCTTTTCATATACTAAACTTTTCCAGGCTTGTAGTTTCGCCTGTTTGATTTTATGTTTGTATTCCTTAAAAATTTCTTTATAAGTAATAGAATAGTTTACTTTTAATACAGCATTTTTAGAATTACAAAATTTCTTATAATATTTACTGATTGTTTCTGATATTGCAAGTTACTAGTCGAGCAATATACTACTGTTGTTTTTCTTTTATTAGTTGTAGAATGGGGTCTAATGCTGTATTAACATAAATTTGAAATTGTGATAAGCAGCTATTAATATCAGTTAATGAAGTGCATTGCACAATTAAATCTATAAGAGAGGCGCAAAGTTAGTGATGTTTAAGTTCAATTTATTATAATTTATTGCGGTAATCTGAGCAGTTGTAGTATTCTTTTCACGGTTTAACGTCAAATAAATGTAAAAATGATCGCTGGCATTTAATTCTCTACTAACTTTCCAACTTAAAATACAACATCAAATACGTCATTAGTTACTAAAGTTAAGTCGATGATTGTGCTTACTTGCTTCTTTCTTTTAAATGAAAATAGTTTTATCTTTAATGTTTAATAATCGTAAGTCGAAAGCTTGTATTAACTTTAAAAAAGGTGTTTGCCTTTTCAATTATATTTACTTTATCCCATAGAATATTACGAAAATTTAAGTCCCCTAAAAGTATTAATTGATTGGTGTTATTAGTATGTAGATACATATTTAAAAATTGAAAATACCTTATTGATACTTTGTTTTGTGGAATGTAGGTTAAGATAAACGTGTTATATCGTACATTTTAATGATTGCAATGTTGCATAACGCACGCATATAAACAGTCTATACTGGTAATGCAGTTCGAAAAATTATCATTAGTTTATATTTATAATAAGGAGGTACGTAGGACGTATTACATTTATCGCAAATAAAAGTGTGATATCATCTTCGCTCGTTTTAGAGTGTTTAGTTAATTTCTAAGTTTTTTAAACTTCGTTTTTATCTTTAAGTCGTCGTAATTATCCGAAAGTATTTTCAATATTCCATTAATATCGTCGGTGGTGAAACTTCTGACGGTAGGTAAAGGATCTTTTTGTCTACTTACCATATCCATAAGCACGGTGAAAGTAGGAAAGCTGATTACACATCGCTTGCTACGGTGAGAGAAATTGAGTTCATTAGGTTTTCTATTAAATACACTTGGCTACTTCATTGTTTTTCCTTACTTGCAGTTTTAATTTTTTTTACTTGTTTTTTCGGTTTAGATAGTCCGCTTACTCTGTCATCTTCGGATACAGGAAGTGCTACTGATAGTGTACTATTTAAGTCATTCTCAATGCCGTTAGTTTGGGAACTGATTTCTGAAACTGAAGACGAAGGAAGATTTCTCTTTTTCGGTGGCATTGTTCTTATTTACAAACCTAGTAGAAGTATTCTCGATTTGTATCTCAGTTTCAGTAGATTTTTGTATATACGGTCGATTGTCATTTCCTATGCATTCCTCTACATCAGCGTAATTATCCTTTGTTGCATTTAATTTGCTTGTGTGACCCTTTCACGTGGCATACAAAACGTGAAATTGTATCTAATGATAAGAATATAAGGGGTTTCTTTTCGTACGTCAGGATTAGGGTTTTAGGATTTTTTTTAATTTCTTCGGTGGAGACAAAAAAACTGCTTTTTGGAATTTGATAGGGATGTTCATAACCCGGCATTTCACCCATTCCATATTTTATAAAGGCTGAACTTATTCTAATATTGTAGTTGTTTTTTAGTATAGATTCAATAGTTGAATACGAAATTGATGGACATATATTTGAAATGATGATTCTCTTTTTCCTATGTTGCATTTCATTGTTATTTACTTTTATAATGTTATATTTTTCTATTACCAAATCGACAAAAGATTTACAAGCTAAGAATATTGCATACGTGTCTCTTGACATATTTCTGAAATGTAGCGTAAGTTTTTGTTTGCTTAATACATAATTTTTCTGGACATTCTTCCTTAGATATGCTAAAAACTGTAGCTTGTTCTTTAAGTACGAAGTTAGTTTGAGTTTGAACGGGGCTTGTGCACAATTAACTTTACTTTTTGTTGTTATTGATATATTATTATTAGATGTAGATGGAGAAATTAGATCACTGTTACATACTTCGGTTAGCTGACTTTGGTTGTTTTCTTTACGGCATTGTTTGCTAGTGTTGGTGATGCAAGTTTCAGCTGCCTTTGACGAAAACGGTGTAGTTTTGTTGGTCGACGATGATGCGGTGATCGGTGAAGTTAGTTGCGTTGTATTTTTCGTTGATCCTCTATAGCTTGTGTAACATATTTTGAAGAGTGGATTGCGCTTGCATTGTACTTGGGACGGCGCTGAAGTTGTTACAGAACGATCGGACGGCATAATGGCGGTGCCGTTCGTACATCTAATTTGTTTATATTATAAGAATCTCCGGTGTATGTATATCACTGGCGCGTTGGAAACCAATTATTCGCTGTACGATTTCGATAACGATTTTAACGGAACACGAGTAATCCGATGGGGTAAATATATTTAGAAAATTTATACCAATATAATCTATATATAAATAACAGGTCTGTCCTGAGCCCGTCCACTTAAGTTTATGCAACCCTGACAGACTGTTTTACAATGTTAGTAATAATTACATCAATTAAATATTAATACAGGAACACGAGTATACACGACCTTTTCCAAATGGTATGATCGCCAGAGTGTGTGTGATCGTATCATTTGGGAAAAGGTAAAATCAAATACTAGCGCCGAAATGTAAACACATAATACTTTTGCTAAAGTGTGAAACGCGTTTCATTACAATTTTAAGTATTCGCGTGAAGTTTTTATTAACAATATTTCTCTATACAAAGAAGAGCTGGTAATAAAAATTCGGAAAACTACCGTTTGAAGAAATTACGACATATTTTTATTAATACTGCGGCAATTTTGAATACAATGTAAAATTAACGTTCTTTTATTGTAAACCGATTAATTATTATTTTTTTTTTTTATGAATTTGTCAAAATTATCCCATGAGAAGAATTCTGAAGAAGGAGAAAATAAAGTTCTTATTTTTAAACATTTAAAGGAACGGGGAGTAAAAATTTTATTCGAGGGCAGAAATAACAGAAGGAAATGAGAGAATATAAGAAGCAACGGCAAGGGGTAATAACACGCAAGTTGCAGTAGAGAAAAGTGGAAGAACGATTGTTGTTCAGCAGAAAAGATCGATCATTCAATTCAAACAAAACACGATATCAAGGTCACAAAAAAAGTAATTAAAAAAAGAGGACAGATAAAAAGGACAAAATGAGGTAAAAACAGACGAAAACCGGGAAAATGATATAGGAAGGAGACTCTAATTAAAGCGAAGGCGACAAATAGCCGAGATTGTGGGGCGTTTATGAGAGAGCAAGCGTCTAGAGAATTTGTACATCGGTAAACGACGTTTTGAGTGAAAATGGAGTGCACTATGAGGAGAGTTGCTATGAATTAGTAACTCAACTGAAAACGGCCATAACAAGGCCTTGTTTCACTAAAACTGTCTTAAATAAAAATTTCGCTATATATTCCGTGCTTTTTAAATATAAGTTCTCAAAATTAATGCGTGACACAAATATTTCGCGATTTTTTATCAATAACTGTGTTCAGTTAGCAACAGATACAACAATTGGTGTCGTACAGAGGCAAATAATTGTGTAAAAATTACCACAAAATTTGATATCTACTCAATTCGCAGAATTTTTCCTTTAACAAATGAAATATTTAGACTTAAAGGAGGTTTTTGCGATGTTCCTAAAGATATGTATCCTTCGAAAGCGCATTCAAAAACGAAACACAACATTCTAAGAACAACACACTGACTAGGAGAGGTCGCGATCTGCGGGTCACCGATTTTGAAGAAATTTTGCAGATCGATAGAAGACCATGAGAATATGAATTGCGTGTAAAATACTATTAGAATGAAACTTTTTTATTTACGCGAAAAATTAAAATTTTTCGCAGCCGCATTTAACGGATAATATATATATATATATATATATATATATATATATATAAAAATTCCAGACTATGTTTATTTACCTTATGCAAATGGTTCGGAAGACCGATTATATTCTAAAATGAAGTACATTACATAAAAAAATTATTAAAAAAATTGTGGGTTAGTTCCCCCCATCAATGCCACTTAACATTTTTGATCTTATTTTTTTAATATTAATTCTTATTATCTAATTATTTTAATTCTTTATACATAACCATATACGCAATATTGGCGGCATTGGAGAAGAAAGAAGTGCGCTCGACTGTCTTGCTGGACATCTCTCAAGCTTTCGATCGAGTTTGTCACTCAGGACGACTGTAAAAAGTTAAACAAGTACTTCCTCCGCCTGATCTCTTCTTATTTTTACCACCCTATATACGTGATCGTACATTAGTAGTTAAAGTGATCATATGACACACTGTCTCGGAAGTTAAAAAAATAAAAGCATCATTTCTACACTTTTCTCGATTTCACGGCAGATATCCCGAATTTCAAATCAAACTATTTCGGTTACATATGCTGATGATATAGCAATACAGTCAGCAAACGCCAGTGCAGATTTTGCGAACAATGCGTCCCAACAACATGTAGATTGGATCCAAGATTGGGCAAACAATTGGAAAATCCGCATAAATGAACAGAAATGCGTCATCTTCATTAATAGATTAATAGCGTGCCGTAATATAAAAATCAACAATACGGAAATTCAGAATTCTGGATTAGTCAAATATTATCTGGGTATTATTCTAGATAAGCGTGTCTTACTTGGAGATTTCACCATATTATTGCTGAAGTTCGAACGAAGATGCGAGTGCATGCCAGGTCACTCTGTCTCCGTTACTGGGCCGGAAGTCCTCATTAAACCTAAATCTAAAAAGGCTTCTTTACTTGACGGTTATCGCCCAAATATGGAAATACAGAATCGAAATATACTGTAGCGCCAGCAGGTCAAATACTCGGATAATTCAGCGCCAACAGTCCCCAAGATATTACGCATGATAACATCGGTACCTAAATATACGTATATCCATCGAGACGTTACATCACGATTTCCACATTCCCATCTATCGATGAATTTCATATGGCGCAATATCATAAATTTTTTAATCAACCTTAAATTCCATGGTAACGCCAACATTAGCAAACCGTACACACGAACTCTGCTCGGAAACTGTACGAGACGATTAAAAAGAATCCATGGTGTCGGGATATCCTACAAACGCAGACGGAAGTACCGTTTTTTTATATCAACGGTTTAAGTAATAAAAGCTCCATTACTGCCAATAGGGAGAAGGAGCGAACAACAAGTTATGTTTTGTATTCCCCCATCGCTGGTTATGGAGTATACCGGTACAGTGTGTTAAAAAAAAAAAATTATATATATAATAAGGCGAAAGACAGGTTAATAAATTATTAAAAAATATGTAAATACAATAAATATTTTCAATTTTTTATTATTTACATTTCATAATGAATTCGTTGCGTATAAAACATGTTTGTGTCGTTTATAGAAATGTAAATAGTAAAAAATTGAAAATATTTATTGTATTTATATATTTTTTATTTTATTGGCCTGGCTTTCGCCTTATTATACTCATATAGAGTTATGTATAAATAATTAAAATAATTACATAATAAGAATTAATAATTAAAAATACGAAATCAAAAAAACATATTACGAGACATTGGGGGAATTCAAAGCCGCACATTTTTTGTCACTTTTTGTATAAATAGACATCAGTTTCGCTACAACACCACGAAACAAGTTCGTTATGATTTGAGACAATTTTATACTATATAAATGTAATAAATGACGCGTTTAAATTTTTATTAAATTAAAAATCGATTTTTTAAGAATTATTTCGTTGTTTTTTAATAAAGTTTTTTGTTTAATATACTTAATTTTAGAATGTAATAGGTCTTCCGAGAACCATCTGTATAGAATAAATATAAACATTTTTGAAAAATTTTGGCTAAACGGCTACATGTATATTATCCGTTCAATGCGGCTGCTGAAAATCTAAATTTCTCGCGTAAATCAAAAAGTTTCATTCTGATAGTATTTTACATGTACTCATGGTCTTCTATCGATCTGCAAAATTTCATCAAAATCGGTGACCCGCATATCGCGTGACCTCTCCTTGTGAGATCTAAATTTTATAGGAAACGTAAAAAAGACGGCAGTATAGAAGTGTAAATCTGCCAGATTTGCATCGGATTTCCGATTACATCAATTTAGTTGTGCCAGTTAGTTGTCAAAATATAGTAAAAACCAACTTATCCGATCATTTCACTGATAGCAAATCTACGCTAATGTTATATAATATGTGTTTTACGCCATCAGGAATGGCAACTACGAGGTTTTACCGCTCTGGTGGATTTTATTTACTTAAAATTTTGTTTTCGTTTTAGCGTTTATTATTATAATAATTATCATATTAAATTATTCGTTTGGTTTTTAATCAATATATTTCATGATCCTCTACAGGTCTTTCGGTACCGATCGACGACCGCTGAAAAACACAATATTACATTATAGATACGACAACGATATAATAATATAAGAAATTAATTAAATTTAAAATAAAATTCTACGTAACACTGTTGTTGGTGGTGATCCGTGATTCGTGATCCGTTGCTTGGCGATCCGATTAGCTAGTGCGTAGAAATCGGATTAAATATTAATCTTATGTCCGCGATTTGACACACTTTACCGGACTTACTAATTTTTTGACACTTGACGATTCTAAGTCACTACTAACTAATAACGACACCGAATATTTCGTAGAACGATCGATCGCGACACAAATTTTTATAACTATTTTCCAAAAAGGCAAGAACTGTTTTTCCAAATTTTTTACTTATTTCCTCCGATCGTTAAAATACGACTGACCGAAGAGAAGTAATTAATTTCACCCGGGGGGTTAAAACGCAACTGCTACTCATAAAAAATCTTTTCTCTGATTTTTTTTCCAATTTCTCAAATTTTGGCACTCGCGACCGCTGGAGCTGACCGAACCGACACCAGGATTTCAGTCACGCGCGCATTCCCACTCGCACCACTTAGTCTACATTATTTTTTGTTTTTATTTCTCTTTTTTTCTTTGAAGTTTTACCCCGAGCTGATGTAATGATTACCTAGTAAAAGACAAATTTCGTTTGTTTTTACAATGTCGTGATGGAGATATTTAAAATCGAATCGTGCAAAATACCGAACTGTTAAAAAAAGGAGTTCAGATTCAATAAAATATATGTAGTAAAATGATGTACGGCATCGTGTCTTATGAAGAGCTAGAACGCCAAGACGTATCTTTGATGGCAATGAAACAGCGTTAATTTGAAAGTCTAAAAAAAAATAAAGTTCTATCTAGCAGACAAAGCCTTTAAAGCAAACAAAACTACCCGCTAACGATGAGAGAAAGAAAATATAACACATTTCTCTCTTGTTAGGTGTGAATGCAAATATGCCACCGAGGATTACATTTAAATACGAGAATATATTCATTTCAGTTGTTCAGAGCGTTTCTTCAGACATCCGCAAATCTCAAACAAGCCGGATGACTTTGGCAACACTTTAGGCATATATTTAATCGGTGGTTAATATTTGAATGGCGAAAACAATACGTGTGGGCGGCCAGTCGTCTACATCACATTAGTATTTACGTTTCAGGATTAAACGGAGTCCGACTCTTTTACCTAATACAACGCATATCTCATGTAGAGCCTATATAGATGTATAATAATATTTCATTCGATGAAAGCAGATTGGAAAAAAAAAAGAAGAGATTTACCAAAATCGGAAATAGTTCGGAATAGATTCGAAACATACGGAATACATCCTTTGAAAAATGCTTACGGAAGTTACCGACAAAAACTATCAAATCGCGAGAAACAGTGCCCTCGCAGCATCGTGAAATAAAAATTGTACCACTCCAAAATGTCGAATTTCGAAAAAGAAAAATTACAAGAAAATGTACGGGGTAGTGTACATTAAAATAAATGGAAGAATATATTCTTAATTAATTGAGCTTCGATTTTAACAAACACCTTCCAGGGAGACGGCAATCATCTTCCTGCGAATCACTTTCCATCTGCTCCGTATCCAGAAAGGTGTAATGTCGTCTCCGTTGAGTATCGTCCTGATAAAGCTTGGCCATCGTAAAAGACAAAAACATTGTCACCGTAATGAAGAGAGCATCAAGCATTTTATATTGAAAAAAAAAAGAAGAAAAAAGGCAAAACGAAATGAGAAAAAATGAAAAAAAAAAAGGAAAAATGAAACGAGCAGAAGAAAATTAAATAAATAAACGAAAGAGGAGTTAAATGGAATGATGGACAGTTCAAATGGGTTTCGAACGACAAACTATATAGCAAAGTTGAACCACATTGTCCATATCGCAATAAGGAAAAGAAGATTATTATTTTACGTACATATTAGCAGAATGCAAGAGGAAGTGAATTGATGAATTCGTGAAAACGAAGAAAATAAGACCTGCATGGTTCAATGCACGTGAAGTGGATATGAAATCAATGGATGTTACTGAAACACAGATGATTAATAAGGGGAATGGTTTCTCATAAAACAGCTGCGACGTCAATCTTTAAAATAGAACAAGTTAACCCGGAAGAGGTGTCGCTTTCGATAAGCCATAAAAATGCCTTGTCTCAAGAAATAGTGGTGGAAAGATGTTAAGGAAGGAAGAAGGAAAAGATGTAAAATGAAAACTTAGTTGTTTTTTAGCGTAGTCCATAGAGGCTGAAATCGAGAAAAAAAAACATACATAAATAAATAAACGAAAGAAAGGAAAAAACTAAAAGAGTTTTTTATCAAGTGCCTAGGTAGAAGGAACTTTTGTTATAATATTATAAGAGTAATAAAATCGATGACAGTTTGTGGCAATGCCTGATGTACTTATTGTCGAAACTATTTCCGGCTGATCGGTCACCTAAATCGATCTGTTGCTCTAAGCGTAATACATACATACGTAAATTTTGTACTGGTTCCGTAAATATATTTCTACGAATTCTTTCTAGTATATTAATAGAAGTTTATTGTTCTTTATTTATAGTTTTATTATTATTACTGTTATTACTGTTATTATTATTGTAGCTGTTCTTTTCCTTCTTCTTCTTCTTCTTCTTCGTGTGCCTAATAGTCGAATATTATTTCCTCTACCCGTCGCTGAGTGGAATTCCCAGTTCAACTTTTCATATTATCTATCTATGAAGTGGGTCTTCTCTGCCGATTCCTCTACGTAATATTTTTAAAAACTTACTAAAATAATTGTAACAAAATATTTAGAATTTTGATTCGTATTTTTAAAAATATTATTTATTTCATCTCTTGCTATCGTAAATAAATTTATATATATATATATATATAGTTTAACAGCATTTATGGCGGAAAATGAGGTGGTCGGTACCAATAAATAAAAATAAAAATTTACTACCTAGTGGCTACTAGCGGCAAAGTATGATTAAATACAAAATTTTAGTTTAATTGCTTGTAATAAATTTGATAAAACATGGAACACACCAATTAAGGAATGTAATAGGGATATTTTAGCGTATAGAGCAATTACCTAATGCACTATATTTATTAAATATATTGAACAATGAGAGAAAATAAATACTTGTAATTAATGAAAACACAAAAATAGATTTCTATAGCAATGCTATTGTGATAATGCAAAACGGAGTTAGAGAAAACCGAAACAGACGCGAAGGTAAGAATCGGGGATAATAATATCTCATTCAGAGAGTCGGGGCTTAGAAGCACAAGCATAAATGAAAGAACAGTAGTCACATTTGAAACGAATAATCGACTCATATTGAGAAATAAGAATGTAAAAATCATCACTCAGTTTAGTCGACAGGTCAAAGCCGAACATATTACGAGGAAATACATTATTGAACACTAACCACCAACCAAGGCTCTCGAATAGCCTCCAACGATGCAGAATGCCAAGCAAATGAGACGTAAGGAAGAACTATTTTTAGAAATAGAAACAGCGATAAAAGAATTCCAAAGGAAAGAATTGAAAAGATTGAGAAAGAAACTGAGAGATTATAGATTTTTAAAATAAGGTATGTCGTCGAGGTATGAAGTGGGAATTTAATTTGTTAAAATTGGAAACCGAATTTAGGAAGTGGGATAAGAGAATTTTGTGGAAATGGAATAGAGCACAATTTACCAAAAGAAGGAATGTGTGTAAGCAAGGGCACAGAATCAATAAAAGCTATTAATCCACAAAGGACGGTCAGAGTATGGAAATTTAAAAGCTCTAGCCAATCTGTAAGTATATGAAAGACAGGTGTGGTTTTAGAGAAGAATAACATAAATAATTCCAAGAGAACTTCTTCGAGGCTTGAAGTATAAGCTCTACCGTTAGCTCGTTTATGAGTCGGAAAATTTTTGCTTGTAAAAGATACAAAAAGTTCTCCATATGAAACCTAGTTTTAGAAAAGAATAACAGAAATCATTCCAAGAGAACTTCTTCGAGGCTTGAAGTATAAGCCCTATCGTTAGCTCGTTTATGAGTCAGAAAATTTTTAGTTGTAAAAGATCCAAAGACCAATGGAAGGATAGGAAAAGATTAAATTGCGAAAGCTAGAGATAAATGAATTTCCGAAGTTGGTTAGAGGTCGCGTTGTAGCGAGACAGATACTCGCCACATGAGTTTTAAAAATTTTAATAATTTTTTTATTATGAAAAAAAAAATTTGATTTATATATATATATAAAATAATAATCATAATAATAATAAATAAAAAATAAAATAATAATAATAAATAAAATATATATATATATATATATATATATATATATAAATATAAATAATTAGTCTATGCCAATCACATGATCATCATTGTTTCCTTTGAGACAATGATGATCGAAAATGTGGTTGGAGAAATAGAAGTTAAGAGATTTTCAAAAAACGTTGAACGGAGAAGTTGTTAAAATATGAATTGTGCTAAATTTAATAATATTTTGGTTTTTGTAGAAGTTATGAAAATTATGTGTAATTAAAACACATAATGTGTGGTTGGATGTACCGAGGATGTTTCGAAGGGATTTAAAATTTAATTAATGGCGGGCAGGGCAAAACATAATATATTAATATGATGAGGTAATCATAAATTTTATAAAATAGAAAAATATATTATCGTTTATTTTATTATATTTCTTTTATTATATTTCTTTTATTTATTTATTTATGTTAGTTTAGTCATTCTTTTAATTAATCGTTCGGCAACAAATGTGTGCCGGATGTCAAATTATGTAATGTATATGTGTTATATAAACTTAATTTGGTAGCAGAGCGTGATAATAAAAAAATTTTAAAGCATATATACATTACATAAAATGGTAGCAGAGCGTGGTTACGACCGTTTTATTTCATTAAACGTCTACGGACATATATACGAAGAAATATAAATATATAAATGTTATTTAAATGGTTATCGATGTAAATACAATTCGATTGGATAATTTTATTTTTTTAAATTAAAATTTTACGAAACTTAATTATTGATCTATACGCGACTTGATGCCGTGCGCTTACTTTGTTTAAATTAATTTGTATATTTTCATTTTTTTTAAAAATTCTATTATTTAATTACACTATAATGTCGTATCATATTTTTGTCATATATAAAAAAGATTTGATCACAATATGGTGTAATATGTTACACCTAACAATTTAAAACGCCTATGTAGTTACGTTTTCTGGCGTTAATTGTTATTAATGCAACAATAACAAATATTTAAAAACGTTCTATGTTTTTGTTGCTTTTAATCATTTTTGATATTTATAAAATATCATTCGATCAATCTGTTTTATAAAAGTCTTTTGTTTTAGACGTAATTTTCATTTATATTGTAAAATGAAATTATAATATATTTACATAAACGATAACATCTAAACAAACTTAATTCGTTGTAATATAGTGTTTGTAATTTTACTACATTAATCGAATATTTCAAGCTTTAAATACCTAAATTGATTATAAGTATTATTGATATGATATTGGAATTATTTCGAAATTTGAAAATGTAAAATATACGTTGTTAACAAAAAGAACATCGATGTTAAACGGCATTTTATATTTATAGATTTTAGCGTAAACGCAACTATTAATTAGATCTTGCGCTATAAATTATACATGTAAAACCATATATATGTTCCGATAAAGATTACGTTAGTTCATTTTCCTCCGTCTAAAATTATTTATTGAAGAATGTTTAATAATATCAGTTAATTATTTAAATTTAAAATATTTTTTTTATTAATTTGTACGACAACTTATATTAAATCATATGAAACTGAAAATACTCGCATAAAGGGAACTAACATGATGAACTATAAATTCTTTGTTTCTATTTGTGTTTATTGATCAATTTCAAAAACAACTAAAGTGTCTAGCATATAAACTAGATATAGTTTAAGTATTAATACACAAATCTAAACTATATTAATACAATTGTAAATAAAATTATATTATCGATTTTATTTAAAAGAAATTTAAAATCATTTTTTTTTTGTCAATAATATTAGAATTAAAAAATTACATGAACATTTTGGAATCCTTTTAAAATAATGGTAACGTTACAATATATGGAGAGTCTTATCGCAAGTTTTTTTTTATTTTAGTATGTTTTAATTTTGTTTTGTTTTTTATATGATATAAAAACAATATGCACAAAAGAAAATTTAATATGCTCTCCTTATATACATGTATGCATTATAGATATACATATATATATATATATATATATATATATATATAGTTTTATTCTAAATGTTATAATTTACTATAATTTGTGTTTTGCCTTGCCAGTCACGGGTAATTGTCCTATATTTTGAAAATTATCCATATGGGGAGGGGAAATCCCCTTATTTGAAGATTTTTATTTATTTATTTTTTCTGAAATTTTTATTCCTTGGAATATCCAACATACATCCAACTACACTCCTGAATAAAAGTAATATAAAATTTAATTAGTGCATTAATAGTAAAAAATTTGTCAATCATGGAAACACGGATGACCACGAGTAAAAAACCGAAGGAGTCGGATTCGAAAGATGTTGACGAGGTACGAAACGAAATGCAAGAATTAAAAGAGATGGTTCGAAACCTCACTGAGCAAGCTTTACAACTTACTATGATATTAATGGAACGGGAAAAAGAAAAAAGACCAAAGGGTCAAGAAGTAACAAAGAAAGTGGGATTATGTACAGCAGGAACCACTGGCCCCAGACAGAAAATGGATTCAAAAGGCAATTTAATTGGAAAGGATCCGATTGTAGCAGCATTTACTTCCTCAGACCTGGGTGATATATCACATAATATTGCTGAACCTCAATGCGAAATGTCCAGTAAACTATGTGACATATATATCAGCAAATGCGTCGAACAGGAACTTTGCATATCATCTGGTCCTGGAAAGAATATGTTAGAAAGCACTCCAATTATAGGCGAAGAATTGGAGAAAAATGCAAAGGAGCTTTGGAAATCGGACGATTCTGTAGAAGTGAAGAATAACGTTTTGTCTGCTGATCAGTTCATGCATGTGACTTCAACAAAAGCTGAATATGCCGATCCGGTGACCAAAAAGAAATCAACTGTTCACGATTGTTTTCCAGCAATGGATCGTAGCCCTGCAGCAGGAATCACAGATGGGCCTCGCCCATTTTCCTTCAAGCGGAATGAAACAATGCATAATAATCCACTCTGGAACGTGCTTACTAACACCTTACCTACACCATCAGTTGAACAAATATCGTGTCACAGAATCAAACCGATCTTATTGACAACTAGTGAGATGAAAGTTCTGTTTCAATGGCAACCAACGATTGTTCCTACTCCACTAGCTAGAATTGGACCGAACGATATAGCCTGCATGCCGGGTGGATTTACCACAATATCCAGACGACGACCAAGGTACATGTTAAAGCGCCGGTTGGTCCCAAAGAAGGAAAGGGACGTCATCATAGCTGGTTTGTGCAATATGTACACTGATTACATCACTATGTCCCAAGAATACTCTGTGCAAAGATATGAATTAGCATCAATGATTCACAACCTACATATGCTTACACCGTACCTCAACAGTATTCCACAGTACCAGTTGCAAATGTACAGATCCTACTGGCCTGCACTAAGAAGACTAGATGAGTGCAAAAACAGGTTTCGTTAAAAATTAAACTTAATAATAATAGTTATAACATCATATTTTTAATTGTAAGATATTTGTCTGTAGATATAATTTTAGGTGGACCTTAAGTATTAACAGGGTATTCAAATCTTTTATATGAATGTAAAATACAATTGTAAAATATTTTTTTTTGTTGCCCATAGCACGCTATTAATTAAGTAGTCTTGGATCATGCTCAAATTAAAATTGTAAGACATGATCCAAGGGGAGGGGGATGTAGCGAGACAGATACTCGCCACATGAGTTTTAAAAATTTTAATAAGATTTTTATTATGAAAATAAAAATTTGATTTATATATATATAAAATAATAATCATAATAATAATAAATAAAAAATAAATATACATATATATATATATATTGTTTAGTGACGAAAATCGGCGAACATAAATCGAGTATTCGTCAAAAAACGTGAACATTTGCGGTCGCCTTTTGAATAATTTTTTTTTATTATTTTTTATTAGTATAACAGCGCCTGTTGACTGAAAATGCAATCAACGCTTCAAACTTTTCTACATCTGTCGTTTTCGAACCAAAATGCGTATCATCATGTATGAATGTGGCAAATTCTTCGCTATTGCACAGTTCGTCGTCCCATTTTTGTTCCCGCAATTCACGTTTGTGTTCAGTGACAGTTTTCGTTTTTGGAAACACATAATGACTGCACTTCTTATTAATATGCGTAGGTTGATGAATAAGAAGTCCCATGATAAGTTTAAGCATCTAAAGATTATATTGCTAATTTAATAATACTATGGAAATAGAAAAAAAGTATTATTCATATGTGTTGTAGTATGTTAAGTTGTTTCGGTAGATTAATAAAATTTATAATATAAATTATTGGTGTTGTATTTTTCTTTATTATATAAAATTGAGACATTTTTTCGTTAAAAAATCTAGTGGGAACCGACCTAAGAATTACGTGGTAAATTTTGATTCATTTTATCCAAAGTATAGAAGAGAAAGAAACAGAAATGTAAGTAAGAGGGGTTAAGGGGTTTGCGAGGCCAAAATAGCCGAGTTTATATATATATATATATATATATATAAAACCATATAAAACCGGACCTTACCTATCGCGCAAGGGGCTCCGCCCTTGATCCCAACTGGAGACACCCCCAGATCGCCAATTCTATCACTAGAGCGAGGAAAAATGACGTTAAGCAATCCATTCTGTCGGTATTTTGTCTTCTTCTGCATATAGCATGTTACGTTTTAGGACCAATTTTCGAGACAGTTTTTGCGGCGGAAAAATATTTCGGAGGTCGGGTCAAGAATGATGCTGTCATTAATATAGGTATATATATATATATATAAACTCGGCCATTTTGACCCCTCTTGCTTAGATTTCTGTCCCTTTCTCTTCTATACGTTGTATAAAGTGATCACACCATATACAATGTAATTCTAAATCGGTTCATTTGAATATAATAACATAATCACAAAAATATATATGTAATGTCTACACTTTTTAATATTATTTTTCGTACACTGATGAATAAAATTCCCCATACCGTATGTGAAATAATATTGCAATGCATAAGTAACAAAACTGTAGCCAGAAACAAACTTCTTAGGGAGAGGGTTGATTAGACATTACGAGTACTGTTCTTATTGAAATTAGCTGCTGAACAGGGAACGAAATTCTCCTTTAATTTTAATGGGAATTTTGATTTACTTTTCTTACAAAAGACTACGGCGTATTATAACATCTTTTTTCCCCCCTTTTTGAGGGGGGGGGGGTGCGTTAATTATGGTCATTAAGCCAGCGTAATTGAAATTCTTAGAAGTTTCAATATCCGGGGAATATCCTAGCCGAACGAAACACAATTACCTGATCAGCTAGGCCGCGGTAGCTGGGGCTTTATTATAACATCTGCTCTAAAGCACACCGCTACCGGCAAGTTTATTATTACATATTAGGTGAATTTAATGCATTTTAGTACTGTTTTTGCAGGAAAGTCGTATTTATTCAACTCGAACTCGATCCCTCCGGACGCGACAGTGATTAACTTTAGTCGCCGAATTAAGTTATGGGCGAACGGAATAATGTGAACTTAAAATAGACTTTATAGAATGCGTATAATGTTACTACAATTCATCGCTATCTTCGAAAATGGTAGTATTTAAACTGAAAATACCATCTGGTCGTTATTGGAAGAAGAACAAGAGAAATTAATAGGTTTATAATAAAATGCGTTATTCATTCGTGATCTCTTAGAGATGTCATTGCTGGCAATGTTTTTGTTTTATCAAGCGATGTAATTACTCATTATTAATTCGAAATCGTGGTATATGGTAATGTCGGAATTTGTGTCCGAACAGTTTGCAAGTGGCACGCCGGTTTAATTTAAAATAATGTACGCCCGTAGGCGAAAACGGTATACCATTGACGCGATAATACAGAAAATTTTTGTTCTATTGTCAAAATACGTCGAAAAGGCAAACATCTGACATGTAAAGGTAAAATTAATGACACCGGCGACGAAAATGTGTAGCCGGGGCTAAATCACTGAATGACACCTGTCAGAAAGAGCGGAAACTCCATCAACGAAACCTCATTTCGCAGTGATTATTGATAATATGACGGCCCTCGTTCGGTTTTAAACAGAACGAGAAAAGGAAGTTAAGTCAGAGGAGGAAACTAGGTTTCACCAATGAGGCCCCACGCCAGAAGATTCTCTCTACTAATGCAGAAATTCTCGAACAAAAAGACCAACAAATTCTTAATGAAAATCGATCGGGAACCGGCGAAAGGAAGCCGTACAAGAATGCAAGCGATTTGACGACAAAAATATCGGTCTGTTTAAATTTTAATTTTTATCTTCAATTAAAACCCGATATCGTCCTTTTTTATTAAATTTTTCGGCAACAATGAGATTTTTACAAAAATAGCACAAAACTTATTCATAGTGGGAAAAAACAAAAAAAACATTAAGATTAATTTAAAAAACTCTTAACAGTAATTAAGATTAACGAGAAAATAATATGATAGAATGTTAGTTAGGTAAATTTTATGTTTACCGAATAGAGAGTACACCGCATAAATAATCATCCGATATCGCGTTTAACGAAAAAGTTTTAAAAAGTTTCGCCAAGTTTTCCATTTCCATGATTTTGACGAAGACAGGGGGGGGGGTTAGCAGCCAATTATTTACTCCTTCAGAACCTAAATGTTTCACAAATTCCAAGTATATTCCATCTTTACCGGCAACTTCATGCCTTAACCGCAGTTGAGTTAATTCGCGGATCGATAGTAAACTCTGTTTTGAGTTACTCCACTTCGTTTATGATGCAGGGAAATTCGTTCCATATATAACTGAGGATGTCTGTTTAGTAGGCGCCACACACAAGTTCTGTCTAGTTTTTTTTTACGAGTTTTGTGAATATTTGAAGAAACCACACACTGCTGTATCTTACAATTGATCGCTTCCTTAACATCGACCTTATTAATATCCCTATCGATAGATGTCAAAGTCAATCTTCCTGCACGTGATGATTCGGCAAAATTTAAACGGTTGTAGCCAAAATTGAAAGATAAATTTTTCACAATTGAAAATTTCCTTTTCCAATACACACAGCTTTTTACAATTGTGACATCAGTCTTAAGTAGCATCGGGTCTCGTTTTCATTTCTCCGGTAAAATAAATATATATTTATAATACTCCTAATATTATAATATACATCATAGCGCTGCGACGTGATATCAAATCAAATCAAATCAAAATACCTTTATTGAGAAAATTATGCATGATTAATATATGTATTACATAAAATTAGTTATTTATAAGTAAAATTTCCTCGGCCCATGATGAGCAAAGGTATCCCTTAACCGTTCCCATTCTGATCTATTAACTGCTATTTTTTCAAAGTTATTATTATTTAAAAATTGGTTTATTTCGTCTTTCCATCTACCTTTTTGATGACCTCGTTTTCGTCTGTAATGTGAAAGATACCAAAAAGTGGACTTATATGTCCAACGGTCGTCTCTTAATCTTATTACATGGCCAGCCCATTCCCATTTTCTCCTTCTAACATAGTTCACCACGTCAATATTATTACCTAAACGCCGTTTTATTTCTTTTATTCTTATTCGATCTCTTATTTTTATATTAAGCATTGATCTTTTTAGTGTGTTTTGCGTTACCCTTAGTTTATTTATAATTTTTGTGTTCAATGTCCAAGTTTGGCATCCATAAGTTAAAACAGGTATTATGCACATGTTAAAAATTTGACTTTTATGATGATTACTGAAAGTGTATATACGACATTAAAAAATAAGGAAATTAGAAATAACATTCGAAACGTACAATAATTTAAAAAAAGAACAAATTACTTAGACAGCGAATGACAATAATTTGACAATGTTACATCTATAAAAAAGTAGCGAGATGCGTAATATCATTAATATTCTAAAAAAAAATATTACCCCATTAGAATCATTAAGTTATACTTTTTTTAATTTATTTATTTATTTTTTTTTTGCTTATTATTATTTCCTTGACCGCTTCTTATTCTCTTTGTTCCCACATTATCTAATTAAAATCGTGTACTGTCTTCGAACGAGAATTCTTTCAGTTTTTAAGATTTCCGTCTTGTACACACGCATTTGGCTAAAACACTTTTAAACGCTCAAATACATAATTTTTCAGTTGTTATTGGTTTATAATAATGGTACTAATTTATTTAACATAAACGGAATGACTAAAAGTTTTATATTTAGAGTAAATCTTTGTTTATCATTTTTTTCAAATAATTTTATAATAAAAATTCCGGCAACTTTTAAAAAATGTTTCTTTTTTTTTCTTTTTTTTTTTTTTTAGTTTCAATTTTAACGGGCCGATTTTTATACAAAAATCCATATTTTTGCAAATTTTCTGTACAAATTAAAAGAACTTTTAAAACTACCGAAAGAAAAACTCTGCGGAATAATTAACCAAATTCCGCCATATACTAAAAAATAACCAAATGTCAGTTTTTCCGCATAATTCTTGGACTAGATTTTTTTTTTTTTTTTTTTTGTGTTCGTTAACCGGGGACCCTTACCCAGAAACAATTATAATAGGAAGGAGTCAATTATAGATCCTGATGCGGTCAGATATTGTTAGGAGAAAGGAACAAATAATAGGAATAATCTGTAGAGAAAGAAAAGATAAGACGTAACAGGCGCAATATGGAGTAGGAAGACCAATTCGCAGCAAATTCGAGTAGAAAGCAAAACATTCAGCAAAATGAGATGAATAAATACGTGATCCGCATCGTAAACATACTCTTCGTTTGAGAGGACAATATGGAGAGGCAACCAACGAAAAACGAAAACGGGAGGAAGATAATAAAGAATGGCTTAAGAATGCAGACGAATAACGGAGACAACAGAACGACAGAGTGAAGGAAACAAAGAGAACCGTAAACAGGAAGACACAAGGTTGAGCAGACAGATAGAAAGCGCAAATATCCGATACTAAAACCTAAGATGAAAACCTTTGCACAGCGGAAGGAGATTAGACAATGGAACTTTTTCATAGAAGGAGTGAGAAGAGGCAGCAGCACAAAGAGTCCGCCACCTCATTACCGAAGATGGCCGAATGGCTAAGAATACGTAGTAAATATCTATATGAATGGAATGAAGGGAAGAAATGACGTGGATAAGTGAACGTATTCGGAGTATGATAAAATCACAGGGATGTTCTGGTAGGGGAGAATAGATTGAAGGGCGATCACAGAGTCACATATAATCAAGAATTTAAAGGAAAGGTGATTGGAGGAAATGAAAATAATGGAACGTAGGATAGTCATTAATACGTTTATGAATGTAGAACAGAAAGGAGGCAGGCGAAAAGATTCTGAATAGCCAAAATCCGGGGGGATAAAAGAAAACTTAGAGAGCGTAGGAACAGTAAACATATTTGGAGGATGGCAGATATCAGCGAAATTAAAAGTGAAATAAGGGAGATTGACAAAGTATGTAAGGACAAAACGAGCTGAGCCGAAGAAAAATAAGAGATAGAATAGGAGTTTTCTTAGGTAACGACAGTTCCTAGAAATGGAAAGATAGGAATGGATACGAGTAGAGGACGTGAGTGGAAGACGCTTAGCAAGAAAACGGTAGCCCAAATAAGATCTGCGAATAGAAATTAGTAGGGTATCCGATTCGGCAAGGACTGATAAAACTGGTGAGGATTTAAGGGTACCGAGGCATAGAGGAAGGCAAGAGTTATGTATTTCATCCAATTCAGAGAGTCGGGACTTAGAGGCACAACCATAGAGAAACGAACGGTAATAAAATTTTGAGCGGATGATAGATTTATATAGATAATTAAGGACATAAGGATCACCACCCCATTTGGTTGGAGATAAGGCCCGCAGTAGGTTTAGCCTTTTGGTTGAAGATAAGGCCTGTAGCAGGTTTAGCCTTTTGGTTGGAGATAAGGCCTGCAGCAGGTTTAGCCTTTTGGTTGGAGATAAGGCCTGCAGTAGGTTTAGCTTTTTGGTTGGAGATAAGGCCTGCAGCAGGTTTAGCCTTTTGGTTGCGGAAGCGGAGAGATACTTGATATTTTCGGAAAAGGATAACCGACTGTCAAGGAAGATACTAAGGTAACAAAAACAATTAACACGAGAAAGGAGTGTATTTGTTAGGGATAGATAGACAGAAGCAGGATTATAAGGTCGTAGAGTAAATACGACATAACAAGATTTAGTAGGAGAAATGGAAAGGTTAATTGAGGAAAGGGAATGATTCAGCACAGAAAGATACGAATTAAATGTTTCATTTGCTGATACAATACCGTGAGATGAGGCAAAAAGAATAAAGACGAAGAATTTAGAAGAAGAGAAGCCACACTGATGGTGTATATGTTGAAAAGAGTAGGACTGAGCAAGGAACCTTGGAGAACACCTCGAAAAACCATTCTTGAAATTTCCAAAGATGGAGCAGAAAGGTGGATAGAACGATTCTGCATAAGATTGGTGTTAAGGGAAGTAAAGTGCCTTGGAACGTTAATTGCTATCATCTTATCTTTTAGAATGGGTAGATGGACATTATCAAAAGCGCAGGATACATATCGATGAAGGAAACCAAAGTATAATTTTTTTGGATAAAGGATCGGTAGATATGGAAGACAAAAAAAGTAATACAGCCGGAAGGACAATACCAGGCCGAAAGCCAAACATATTGCTAGGAAATACATTATTATGCTCTAGCCACCAAACAAGGCGCTTGTTTAACATACCTTCAAACAGTTTTCTGATACAGGATGCCAAGGAAATAGGACGTAAGGAAGAACTTTTTTTAGGAATGGGAATGATGATAAAATAATTCCAAGAGATTGGAGGAGTTATACCTCTGGAGAGGAAACTATTAAAAAGATGAAGGAGGAAGGTAAGGGACTGTTCAGACAGGTTTTTAAAGAGTAGAAAAGGGTTACCGTTAACACCTGGAGTGGGACTAGAAGATTTAGAAAGGACTGATTTTAATTCATAAATATTGAAAGAAAAAATTAGGAAATGTGTCCGGGAATTATGCGGAGGAGGAGTTAAATACAGTTCGTTAACGTTAGGAACGTAAGCAGGAGCAACAGAATCGATAAAGGATTCTAGGCTATCTTTAGAAAGGTTGTGGTTGGAGGAACGTTCACAGAATGGGGATTTGAAAGCCCTAGCCATTTTCCATATATATATATATATATATATATATATATATATATATATATATATATATATATATGATAAAGAGGGGTATTCCTGGAGAATGAAGAACAGAAATTATTCCAGGAGGACCTTCAAAATAAATTCAAAACCCCGGATCTACGTTAACCTCTCCAAAAATGAATAATAATAATCAGGATAAAAAGCTGCTTTGCATTTCCATAGTAAGAGAGATTAGTTCTCAGTTCGTATTGAAAAAGTACTTTCTTATATCCTACCGCTATTTAAAATCGAAACCGCATATATATAACACACACAACACATCAATTAAGACCTGAAAGAAACAACGAGCGAATTTGAAATCATTAAACGTTTCGAAAGCTGTATATCAAAATTAAGAGCATTTTAAAACTATATTCGCGAATAACTATGGTAATAGGTGCTAAAATTTTGTAATTGCACTAGTACGAATGGAAAATAACGATTTCGTAAAATACATCCGGCGGCCGGAGAATAAAAAGTTTAAAATCCAGCGACATTTTTTTTACTATTCTAAATCAAAGTACAATACAGTTCCAGAACCGATTATTGAATATTTCAAATGTTAACAATTTTCTTATAACTATGATGTGTAATATAATTGGTTGATTTTAATTATTAAGAACGTATTTCGTTCGGCAATCGGACCTCTTTCTGAAAAAGAAGAAGTAAAATATAATAGAACGAACAGAGAGAGGTAAACATAATTTAACCGGGAAATAGCTAAAAATAAACACGAAGAGTGAGAAAAATGTACAGAATAAACAAAAGAAAAATCATTAAGCGAACAACGTCTTTAGCAAGAGTTCCAGTAGAGTACTGCCTTCTTGCTTTGTTTAAAGGGTACAATATTAGTCGGGCGTAGTCGGTATAATATCAAAGACTCGACCTCGTCTTCTGGAAGATTTCTGGAATTTACTATTTGCTTCCAAAATTTTCCATTTCGGCGAAAAACAGAGCGCACCAGTCTTTTCTCCGTAAACTTTCGGGAAATCGAAAAGAATTTTTGATATCGCCATGTTATATTACCAGTGAAACATAGCAAACTCTTCACACTGGCCACGATAAAATCCCAATAGAGAGCGGGGGTTGTACTGTTTAAAATTAGGCCAAAATTACATATTACTAAGTTTGCTGAAATGGAGTTCTACGTCAGAGAGGGCGCGCTAATTTTTCAACTCCAACCGTGGGTCTATGTGCGTGTACGTGTTAGTGGGTGCGATTGCATATACGGGTGAAACTAAGAAAGACCATAAAAATTATTTACATGTAAACGTCAATCCGATCACCGAAATAATTCGAAGTACCAGTAGTGACGCGCTCGTTCAATTAAAAATTAAAATTAGAAGTATCCTTTAACTTTTAAGCTGGTTGAACGCCAAATTAGTTAAGTCTCGAGTGAAATTAATCCGGTTTCATTCGATTAGAAACGCCGCTAAAACAAATTACGCTAAATTAATCGAGCTGAGTCGGACCCTAAGTGTCAGTTCGATTTATTATATTTAACATACTGAACTTTTCAATAGTTAAAACGACATTTGCGATCGATAATCTGCTTATCGATACTAAATTTTAATTTACGTTACATGTATATTTACAGTATTTGATTTTATCCTATCGGATTATAAATCAAACGAAGAAAATCCAACAAAATCGTCTGAACATTACAAATTGAACGAGATAAATCGTTTTATCATACTACCTTACATAGATTTTTTTATCAAATAACTATGATGAAAAAAAAAAAAAAAAAAAAATGAATTAAGAATTTTTGAAATAATTAAAGCAAAGAAACGAATTACAGGCAAAAAAAAGGCTAAAAAAAGTTTAATTTTTCTAAAAGAAACGATTATTTGAAATGTCGTTATATTATACCTATGGGGCTATATTTAATTACTGACAAATCTCGTTTAAATTTAAGTGCATTCCCATGTACCAACGTTAAAGCTACGTCGATGTGCAATTTTATTATTATGTATAATAAATATTAAAATTTTAATTTCTACGATGTTTAAAGATAATCCGGTAAATAAGTTCAATGAAATTAATACTTATTGTGTTTAATGTTTCCGATATTAAGGAGTTTATCTAATTTAAATAAGTAGACATTCTAGTTTTCAAATATTTCCTATACGCCATAACCTTATTTGAAGGTTTAATATTTCGTGGATCGCAATTTTTTTTTTTTTCATTTTGCTTTTATCAAAGGGAAAAATCGAACTTTGAATTAATTCCGTTTACAAAATCATAACAGTTGTAGTAAAACGTATAAATACGTAACCATAACGGTGACAAAAATTGGTTCAAAATTGGATTTCTACCTCAAAAATTCCGTAACACATTTTCAGTTTTGAGACAAATTAACGCGAAATAATCTAACGTTTGGTTTTTAATATCGACACGGTTTCGGTATGTGTGTTCTATCTTATTTTGCAGATATTTTGCTGAGCAGTATTAAGCTGCAGGAAATGTATTCCGCGTTGTGTAAATCGAATGAATTAATTGTTTCTTCGATGCGAAAAAAATCTGTTCGAATTATTTGGTCTTACCGTTTAATGAAAAGCTAGTTGTTATATTTTTTCAAACTTCTAATCAGTTTATGAATAAAATAAAATATTCTTTTTTTTTATTGTTTTATTTTTATTTTTGCAGTGTCCTCATTCTATTTGTGTTATTGTTTTTTCAGGGTTTAGTTAATTAATGAATTTTTTTATTATAAAAGGTCATTTACACCTCAGTAAGAATAGCTTTCCTTCGTTTTATGTTTTTTCTGCTTATTTTTTGTCACGAGTATATCAAATTATTATCACACAAATAAATAAATAAAAGTCTTCAATAGTTTCTTACAAGAATACTAGTCTCTAACAGCTGGCGCCCGAGCAGGGATTTGATTAGCCAAGAAGGTTTTTCTGTAACATTAGTTACTAACAACTAGAGCAGTCTTAAGGGACAATTATCCCAGATACCCCCCCCCCCATTAGGGGGTACATCACTGATATAACAATAATATGATAATGACCAAGTAAAGCAAAAACATTCTACATTTTTTAAACTTCTATTCCCACTTTACTTGAAAATTATATACAAAAAAGTGTAATATAATCAGTTTAAGGGGTAAAATATTAATTAAAACACACAACCTAATACAGTTTATAAACACTTTGGTAAACAGAGGTTCTTTTCTTTTTAGGATTCCATACATGTATGATGTAGGGAATAACTCTAATAAGATGATGGTGTTTAGAAATGACAGAAATATCAAATAAAAATCAATAACTCACAAACAGTTTGACTTATAAACTTCAAATTCGGATCACAAATGACAATTAAAATTCTATTTAAAACCATATTTATAATTTTAAGCTAACCGATTAAAATGCAGGAGTTCCTTCATAAAACCAAAAAATGACGGTTAAAAAATTATTTGACCCTCCCGCTCCACCCTCTTTGAACGAAAAACAGCAAAAAAAAAAAAAAGAAGGAAGTTGTGTAAGTAATAGTCCGAGTAAAAACGTTTGAGAAACCAAAACGTATTTCAAACAAATGCATAAAGAACCGCTTTATAGGAAGCATATAGCCAAGGTTACAGTTTTATATTCAGACCCTTGTAGGCGTGGAAAGCTCAAAAATCTTAAAAAAAAAAAACATATTTTTTTCCGGGCATGTGATATATCGTTGAAAAGATCGCTACTTGTCGGGAACGAAACCGCGTTTCATTTCCCTAATGAAACTTTCGAAGCCAAAAGTTCAAAAAAGCGCAAAAAACGGCACATGTCCCTGCCTAGTAGCGTTGCTAGCGTTACAGCTAAAAACTTTGAACACTGTTAAAAATATGCGCATCGTTGTATATATTTCCAGTTTGGAACATCCGGGGTTCCAGCTGTAAAATTAGACTGTCGCGGCGTCGAAATCTCAAAATTTTTGCAAATGAAAGATCGCTATTTGTCGGGAACAAAACCATATAAAGTCATTTCATTACCGAAACTTTCGAAGTTGGGTAAATATTTTTTCCAAATTTTGTTTTTATTTTATCGAGAGTATTTTGCCTTTTCATTTTCCATACCTCATTGGCAAACCCCCCTATATAACTTGACTGCCACAAAAATTTGTCCAAAATGTGACACTAAAAAAAGGTTTTTTTTTTTTTTTTTTTTTTTTTTTTTTGTTGCGCAATCGGAAAGCATGACGTTCTCAATTTTCCTCATTCCAAACGATATATATGTTGTGCGTATGTATGTATTTTAAGTCTATAACATAAAGAAAAATTTTGTTTCAATTAACCAATAGATGGAATTTTATCTTCATTTTATTTTCAAGTGTAACAATAATTTGGCAACGAAAGTGTGTCGGGTGTTGTGCTATGAAGCGGAGAAAAGAGTAAAACATCAATTTTCACGTTACATGGTGTAAAATAATATTGAAAGTTGCACACGATGATACAAATAATTTTTATTGAAAAACAAAATTTGATAAAAAATTAGTATGCAGGGCTCTTTGCTAAAACTGGCAAGTGATGAAGTTGAACGATATATTGTGCATATAACAGAAGAAAATGTTATTCGCTTACACTTTAAAGAACGATAAAAAAAAGATGCTCGATGCAAGCACGCAAAAGAAAACTGAAAGAGACCACATGATTAAAAATCAAGAACAATAAAGAAGCCAAAAAGGTACACATATATGTATATATGTATATAGTTTTGTAACATAGTCTAGGTGAACGATTGCGTACATATACCACAAAAATAAGTTGGAGAATCGATGAATAATAATGATGCTATAAATTTGAAAGATGGCCGAATAACGGGCAATGCTGAACAAAAATAACACATGGAAATTAGTCGAGATCGGTTTTAGATGCAAATGAGTATATACTGAAAGAAAACAGATGGTATATTTAGTGCCAGGCAGTGGAAAGCGGAACTGTCGAAGATATATTCTGCTGTAGTGAAAATATTAAAATCGTTGTTACCATATTGTTACAAATAAAACTAAAAAAAATCGTATGAATAGCCGTAGAAACTGAACATTTTTAAATAGTAATGTGCACTGAAAATGAAGAAGATGAGGAGCACGGAAAGGATAATGCGGCGCGGATAAATTACAAATGTAAAAATTATGCGATGACCGTTTAACGGCTAAGAAATTTTTTGAAAAAAAATGATTTTTATGGAAAGTAACACCGGGTTACTGTTCGCTGTGTAGGTACTTATTTTTTCTAATTTACTGATAATTAATCGGTTTGTTGTAAATCAATGAGAGACTAGGGATAGTGTAAGAAAACAAGGAAATATCTTCAAAATTATTACCTGCATTTAACACAAAAATAAAAGGTAAAATGATCGCGAGTCAAGAGGAGTATATTAAATCGTTGTTTCAAGATACGGTAACGAAAAGGCTCAAAGTTTTCATGGTTTATTTCCTTTTTGTTTACCTATTATTCCAACATTTCCTAAATCATGCATAAGTAAATCGTGATTCGCCGAGTCCAACATTGGACAGGTCTACTAAAAAAGCGACTAGAACCTTTTTTACCATTCCATAGTTAATTCGATTTACGAATGTTTGTAATAACATAATAGTGGACTTTCCTTGCAGAAATCTAAACTGATTATCCGCTATAAGGTATAATTTGCTTTAAGAAATCGATGCAAATGTGAAGCAATGTGCTCAACAATCTTTGCAATTTAGAGAAATTAAAATGTTGTGCCTATAGTTTACGGTTTCAAAGCGATCCCCGTTTTATATGTCGGCTTGACGATGCCTAGTTTCAAACCTTGCGGTATACTGCATGTAATTATTGCGCAGGTGATAATTTTGGTACTAATTTCTTAATTATCAATTCTACTGATTCACTAGTTCTTTGGGTAGTTTGCTATTGCATAATACGAGATTGGGATTAACCGAAAAATCCCTCTTTTCATACGCGCCAACAATGCTTGCGCGAGTACAAAGCAGCTCGTATTCGAGATATATGGAACATGCTCGATAAATGTACAAATTGACGAACAGCTTCCTTTTCCATTTCGTGGTAGGACCAAGTTCACGCAGTATATTCCATCGAAGGAAGCCGGCGAAATATGGGATAAAAGTATGTGGTGGATATGCGACGCGGAGAACGCCTCTACCCTTTACAAGGGGTATTTTGTACACGGGGAAAAAGGGGAAATGTTCGTGAAGTAAATCAGAGTGAAAGAGTCGTAAAGGATCTTTCGATTATGTACAAAGGCTCTGGGAGAAATATCTTTGTGGATAACTTTTTTACTCCGCTTCCGCTTACTAAACATATGATCTGGTGGAATTTGACTTAGCACATTCAAGAAAAATCGAAACTTTCGCACCTTTAAAATCAAACGAAGAATTTCCGTCGTTGTTTGAATTCCACGAAAAAGTAACTTTTATACGTTCGTATACCTGGCAAAAAAAAGTTAAAATTATTAATATTATTGTCTATGATGCGCTCAGATGAGGCAGTGGCTAATTACGAGGGGGAAAAAAAAAGAACCGGGTAAGACTTTATTTCACAAGTATATCAATACGGTAGACCAGATGGTTGGTCGGTACATGTGTCACCGACGCACTAACCGCTGGCCACTGCCTTTTTTTTTTTCAGTATTGTTGATATAGCTCGTCTAGCGTCGTGCGTAATTTATTACGAGAATAATAAAATGATACAAAAAGAAACTCATGAAAGGAGGCTGTTTATAAGACAGTCGAGTGAAGAGCTCCGCGCTATGCCTTCGATTAAAGATCGATCTCAAAATAGGCACAAGTTATGCGGAATCATTCGCCGAAGTTGGGCATAGAGAGTACCTTAGACAGATAAGTTTTACCTGCGACTGAGTTTCCGGCTGGGCCTCAACCTGCGCGAGACCTAACGGGCCGGGTAAAACTGACTAAATCGTGTGTCATCTGTGTTATCAATGAGAAAAACGCAGAAAGACCAGGAAAAGTTGTGCTAATTGCGAAAAGGCAGTATGCAAAAATACGATAACAGTAACAAAATGTTAAGAATGTGTGAAATGATCTATTTTCTTTTTTCAATATATACGCATAAATAAATAAAAATTTTACAGCATAATAATTTGTTATTATTCATTTAATAATTATTTACATTTATTATTTGTACAACGAATAATATAATGAAATTCCACTAAAATCGTAGGTTTTCGTACGTGCTGTTTTTTTCAAAATTAAAAAATTTTCATTGTTAAAAAATGGAAACACTTTTTTTTTGACATCACCATTCGATTGAAAAAGGTCCAGGTCACGAGGATCCGGAAGGATTTGGAAAAATATTGAGGCAGTCATAAAAAATTTTCACAAAATGTCCGCCGGTGGGCACCCCCGGGGGTATGCACACATAAGAATTAAATACAAAATTACAACTATAAAAATGTATTATTCACTGATTCACAAAAAGTTTTAAGTAATTAAAATTAAACTTTTTATCGTTGACCACGAGTATGCACTATATGTTATTCTCAAACATGTTAGTCTAAAAAGATTTTCCAATTAGTAAATATATTTCTGTTGCTGCGATTTTATATTTATTTATTTTTGGTTTTTTTTTTTATCGGATTCCGAACACCATATACACTTGTATGTGCACGGAATCCTAATAAGGTGGTTCAGAAATGACAAAAATGTCAAATTAAAATATGCAATAGCTGAGGAACAATTTGACTTGTAAACTTCGAAATTTTAACATAAATCACAATTAAAATTCTCTGTACGACAATCTAGAACTATATAAGATAATCGGAGGCAACAAAAACCGTCAAAAAAAGCCATAATATGGAAAATTTAAAGTGATCTCAAAAAATAATCTTTAAAAAATTCATAACTCATCACCAGCTAATCCCTTAAAGGCGTAATTCAACATATAAAACAAAACGCAGAAGATAAAAAAAATTACCGGTAATAAACTATTTATTTGGGTAAGAAACAAGAGAAAAGAACATATGTATTCATGTAAATAATCGAGTGAAAAAGTTAAGAAAACCGAAATGTGCCTCAAAAGTATGCATTTTAGAGCGTTTTATAGGAAAAATAGAGCCCAGCTTACGATATTGTATTTATACTTTCGAAGCTTTGAAAGCTCGAAATTTGGAAAAATAATATTTTTTTTTTTTTTGACTATGTGACATGTCGATGAACAGATCAACATCCTTTCATTTTCTTAAGAAAACTTTCAAAGTTGACGAAAAGTTCAAAGTAACGTGAAAAATGACGTCTCCCCCCTTTGCGACAACACAGTCAAAAAAATTTTGAACAAGCTTAAAAATACTGGAATTGCCTTATATTTCTCTAGTTTCGAGCAACCGGGTGGTTTCCAACTTCAAAATTAAACCCCCAAGGGGCCAAAAGCGCGAAACTTTGGAAAAAAAATATAAACGTATATTTTTTTCTGGCATGTGATATAGCAATTAAGTCGCTATTTGATAGGAACTAAATTATATTTCGTTATTCGTTTTCAAATGTTTTCTTAAACTATTCATCAATGTACTTTAAGTATAAAGCGCGAGTTAATAAAGATAGCTCGCTAATAAACATTATTATGCTGGGTTTTTTTATTTTTTATAGTAGCTAAAATTAAAAGTAGGACGGCCGCCTGAAGTTTAAGTAAGTCGAAATAAGCTCGTTGTAAATACAAATAAACTATTCATGTACATTATTTCAGGGGCGGATCCGGAGAGACATTTGCGGGGAGGGATGTAGACAGTAAATTTGAGAAATACCCCTTGTTTTACAAAGAAAATGAAACAGCGACCTCTTTAGAAATTTAAAAATGTTTTAAAAATACATAACTATTACAGTTAAATATAGTTTTATTTTTAGGTGAAAAATAAAACGAAGTTACAAAATTGTACCTAAAAAATGGTAGTTTAAAATTTAAATAGTAAATTGCTAGAAGAAATAAAACGATAGTATTTTTGTTAGACCTTGCACTTCTTTTTTATTTTTGTTAGTAATCCGATCCGAATTCGTTATTCGTGAACAAGTTTAAATATATATATATATATATTTTTTTCATTGAATTTTTAATTAAAATTACAAAATTAAAAAAAAAAAAAAAAAAAAACAAAAGATTGATGACAGTTGCGTTTAAAATAGAATAAAAACGCGTAACGTTAATAGTTTTACTAGAAAACAGTGTTAAATATTAGTTATGATTAAATCCACAGGTATAACATTTATACAAATTTTTTATAGCACAAATTAATTTTCTCTGTTGCAAAAAATTTTTCATCGAGGATTTTTTTTTTGGGGGGGGGGGTGTCCCCTATCCCCTTTGTGGATCCGCCACTAATTATTGCCAGGTTTTTTTTTTTTTTTTTTTTTTTTGTTTTTTTTTATTGGAATACTAAGTGCGTTATTATAATAGGAAGACGATGATTCGAAGCTCAATATATATAACTAATAACATCTAAGGGGAAAGATAATGTTAAAAGATAAGCACGAGTGAAAATGTAAATGAACATGGACGGAAAAAACCCGCTATTGTAAATAAAATAGAGACCTGTTTTACTCTATCGCTCGATATTCCTTTAAAATGACGACACTTCGGTGTGAAATATAAATAAACGGACTTCCGATATTTTTTTTTTGGCTTAGCTTTCGCCATTTAGCCAGTTTTTTCTTTTGCTTAGCCCTGTATAGGGTGTTTTATAAAACTCCCTTATTTATTATTTCTAAGTTTCTATATTGTGATATTTTATAAATTTATATATTAATGCCACTACCTTCGACCTTCCAATATTTAAGAAGAGTTCCGCTAGTAAGAAACACAAATACAGATGATTAATACTACTAATCGGTCAAGTTCTTTCGGGTTTTTTTTTCCCCTGATTTAATGTGTATCGGCCATATTTAAAATGTCACAAACTGGTGTAGCTCTGCATCATTTAAAACGTAACAGGCGTGAATTGAATTTTGTTATAATACACACATTCGTTACTTTACCTCATTCGTATTTAATTTGTTTATTTGGTGATATATTTTTTTAAGATTTCTTTCATTACCTACAGCGTTTTATCGTACGTAGTAATCACATTACATATATAAATATTATTTAATTTTGTCGTTAAAGGAAGTCAAACTCATTATATTGCAGTATCCGGTATCTTTTTTTATTATAATGTAATAATCACATTTGAAGGTTGTGAAATCATTAACGAAAAGCTAGCTTCCTAGGCTTCGAAAAATTTCGAAAAAGAACAAAGACATCACAAAAGAATTTAAATACATAAAAATATACGTTCACAGGAATGTTGAGTGAAAAATATGTACGACAATATAATATTGCAGATTTAAAATTGAACATGTTCGTTTTAAATTTAATATTGTGTAAATTTAATTATTATAGTTATAACTTAGTATACGGGGAATAATGGTCAAAGCATGAAACATCACGCTTGACTGACCTCATTTCTTTTTTCTTTGTTGCTCATATTTTGCATTTTTTTTTTTTTTTTTATATATATATATATATATGTATAATAACAGTGCTTATATTTGTGTTCCCATATAGTACAGATTATTCCTTCTTCCACTTCTTTTTCGGGATAGTCGGTTTAGGTCCACGCGGTTAGGTAACGATTCATAAATACGTATTTCGTAGGGATTAAAACAATTTATTAAACATATTATTTATATTCATTGAAATATAGAGTAAATATTATAAAAAGTTATTAGAACAAGTTGAATTCTCATTCTTCCGGAACTTTTTTTTTTCTTTTTCTTTTGAACCCTTTTTTTGATGATTTAATGTCGGCAAGACAGAAGGACGGGACAAGGGAATAAAAATTGGAGGAGAAAACATTGCAGTGATGATACGCTTTGCAGATGATACTGCACTACTGGCAGATAACATACAAGATCTGCAGGAGCTGCTGGATTCAGTTGCCCCGGAAAGTAATAAAATAGGGCTCAGTATAAACATTTTCAAAACCCAATTAATTTATGATAGCCTCCAGACAAGCAATTACAAATAAAAAGTTTGTCCTAAATGGTAGAGAAATTGAACGGGTGCGGGGAAGTACAAGTACCTAGGTTGCTGGATAACAGAAGATAATGACCCTAACACAGAAATAAGAACGCGCATCGAAATGGCCCGAGAAGTATTTATGAAGATGAGAAATGTATTATGCGATAGAAGATTAAAATTGGAGATTAAGAAAGAGATATTAAGATGTTATGTGTGGTCTGTGCTCTTATACGGTTGCGAAACCTGGACACTAAAAGTATATACGGAAAGTGGTGCTATCGCCGGATTTGGAGGATACCATGGACCAGAAAGATGAAGAATGCGGAGGTGCTACGATTAATGAAGACGGATTTAGTATTAATGAATATAATTAAGGAACGGAAAACAAAATTCCTTGGACATTTCATGAGAGGACCAACTTATGATCTACTGCAGATAATAATGATGGGGACGATAGAAGGGAAAAAAGGACGAGGAAGAAGAAGGATTTCTTAACTTCAAAATATCAAGGCGTGGACTGGAGTCACAAATGTACAACAATTGTTCCAGGCTGCAAGAGACCGAGACTCATTCCGCCAGTTGGTACAGACGATGAATGGTGATTAAGCTATACCCGAATCGGGTCGCACGAAGAAGGAAGGAAGACACAATAAACGAGTTTAAATTAAATTTACGCAAGCAAAAATGCTCCGATGTCTATTAATCGTTAAGATCTTTTATTTTTTTATTTTTTTTTTCGCATGAAAATTTTACATTTTACATATTTTCCTGCTGAATAATTACGAGTCGTGCAATTCAAAGCCGTCATTATGAAAACTGTAAATAAATGATCTAAAAGACTGTAAAACCATTTACATTTGACTTTCACTACGTGTGTGACACCCACGTTCATCAGAATGTATTAAAAATATTCTTCAAATCAACGGAGAACCGTCGTTCGTTAGGAGGTTTTTTTCAATTTGCCGCGATTTGAGTATCTATTAAATCAAAAAAAAGCAAATCCATTCCTTTCTGGCAGTCAAAGCTGACAACAATGACCGACAGAGCCATTTTAGAAATTGCACAGTTATCGCGTAACTTGCATATTCGTATTGGAACGATACCGGAGTCGAATGGAAATTACATTTACACCTTCACAAACGCCACTTAAATCGACACTTGTTAAGCTGACCGTACGATACACGAACATACGGCAGAACATTAGGCTGTGCTTTCAATTTCGCGCTCAATTTTCCGGTCATTTTTCATACGAATTTCATTTTAGTCAGGCGAAATTTTCCCTAAAGCCGCCGCTCTAAACCAGCCTCGATGAAAAACTATCCCAAGAACATCTAGCAGACGAGTATTTTGTTGTATGTGCGATTCGTTATTTCGTACACCTCTCTACAACGTGTCTCCTCATCCGACATCATTAATTACTTTAATGTTACATCTTTCAAAATCCAAATGCTCATATTCGCACTCATTGCAGTTCATTTTCTTCAAAAACCGCTCATCTTCTTCTATCATCGTATACTCTCTTTTTCATACACTACGCGCCATATCCTTGGGAACATTTAATAAGTAAGAGGTCTATTTCGTGCAATTAAATATTTGAATGTCGCCTTTTTTTTTTTTCTGTTTGTTTCTTTTTGAAACTTCTCCACTACCGGAATTCTGCTATGTCGAAAATCACCCCATATGTCGATGATATGTCTGATGACACGCAATTTATAACGTATTTTTAAAATACTCAGCAGCGTTTCGTTTATCTAAAATCTTCGCCGCCGAGGAAGCCAAACGTAGAAAAAAAAAAAAAGGATAATTTGTTTTTAAAAAGTACGTGTAAAAAAGCAGTAATAACAATTGGGGAAACAGAAAATTCTCAATTTTAAAAACAAGATTTTCAAAAATTCTGCAGTATCGCCTAATTCTGCAGTAAAATGTTTAAACTGAATCGAACTATTTGAACTGTAATATCTCAAAAGTCATATTATTTATTAAAGCAATTTTTTCAAAACGTCAACTAGTTCCGCTGTTTACCGCTTCGATAAATATAATTTATGTGACACATTGTAAGGAGCATTGTTATTACATCATTTAATGTAGCTTTTTATATATGTCACATAAACCTACACCCACCCACATACACACATGTACATTTATATATATATATATATATATATATATAAATGTATATGTATGTATACCAACAGAGTAGGGCAAACTATGTGATAAATCGAAAAATATTTTCCTATTTGCACATTAAAAAATTATATGTCAAAGTCATTTCACCGTTCCGCACGCATTCAAGTTACAAAATAATGCAATGGAACCATTCACTTTTCATTATTGACAATAATGCTGCAGTTCTTACGAATAGACGGCACTTTAGAATGATTAAAATAAAACAAAACAGGCGAACAATTTAATTTTCAAACTGTAACACATTGCCCGGTTGTGAGTTAAATAAGGTATATATTACAAACTGCATCAGTCATGTCGATATTTACGAATATCAGCGACGGTTGGTGGTACTTTATACAGGCAGATCAACGTTAAAAATTATTTGTATGTACTTTACTACATTCTCTGTCGCGCTATTTTTCATTGCTCTTCAAATTTAATCCAGCATTGACTCTGATGTGATGAACACTTTATTTAAGAGTCACATACCAAGGTGTTATCCTTGCTCTAGGGATTTTTAAATATGTAAAAGTACAGGGGATAACTGTTACCACAACGACGAGATATACCAACAAGCTAGCTTATTTTTCTGAAAAAATCGGGTTTCAAATTCTTGCTGCTGATTTTCCTACACATTTAACAACAATTTTCAAATACGTCCCAGCACTATTGATCAAATCTTAAGTAAGAATATTAATAATAGAACCAAAAATCGATGGCTATAATCCTACTTCTTAATAATATCTATTTTAAGAGCTATTTGCAGACTGTCAGAAAACCTGCCGATTAATAGTTAGAAAAGTGCGAATTAGTTAGAATCTCTACATTGCAAATAACACAAATCTCTTTAAAAATCGAATTAAAGCCGATTTTTTATTAAACACGCTTGCAAGTTCTCTGAACTTGTAATAAAAGCTGCGAATCTTTATATACCTAAAACCGAAATTACCAACTAGTTAACCTTGTTAAAACTAAAAATTCGGCTTTCGGGGAAAAAGAAGCATAAAAAACTTCGTAATCTTCACTTACCACTTATAAACACATCGCTAAACTAGTTAAATACACAGCGTGGAACACAACAAATTACTTAAACTTAGTGCCGAAGACCATTCGATTTAGAAAATACCAACAATTTTTAAAAAGAACACGGACATAGCTAGTCCACCACTAATGAACGCGAATAGGACGGAATACAAGAAATAGAGGCAAAACGAAGCTACTAGCAAATCTGTTCCTAGATATACAAAAGCGAAACAATATATAACTCTTCCACTAAAATTCATAATATTATATAGAAATTCTCGCCCTCTTCGCTAGATACAAACAGTTACCCCAAACTATGTTTATAACGTTATAAAAAAAAAAATTAAGGATACTCCACTGGCTCAGGTAACGTCTCCATTGCCGCGATCAAAAATTTACCCACTAAAGCGGAAGTTAATCCAATCATCATCATAAATTTTATTCTTCTATCAGGTCACTCTTGCTGGAAGTAGTCAATTGTTATGCCTATACCAAAATTGGCTATAAATTATTCACCCTCCCCCCATCCCATTACTAAATTGCTAAAGGAAAATCGCGGAAAAATTGATTCTATCTAAAATGACTCTGAATACTGTAATGAAACATCTCATCGCCCACCAGTTCGGTTTCTTACGTAAATTATCTACCGCTATGCACTTAAGTAGGCTGAGTTTGTAACGGAAAACTTCCATTTGAATAAATAAGCTGGACTGCTTTTGCTTGACATTAAGAAAACCTTCGACATGGCACCCCAGGACCTAATTTACAAATTAATTCAACATCAGTTTACAACATTTCCTATCATCCTTCTAAATAACTGTCAGGAAAGAGCTTCTCTGTAAAAAAAAAAAAATCGGCAAATTTCCACGTTACTCGGAGAAATATCATGTATTTGTGATTTAATATATTCAAAAAAATAGCTAGAGTGTAGAATTGTTTTTGCAAGTAAAAATGAATAAATCACAAAACGTACCCCGTTAATTTTTAAATTTTATTGTTATCGATTTGTAACAGGTGTGTCACATACGCCCCTTATTATATTGTTAGAATTTAAGTGCGGATATTTTTCGTAGATTAAATTCGTTACATTGAAGGATACGTGTTTCATATCCCGCTCAAACCAAAGACAATCTCACAGACGGCACAGAAAACGCCAAATTTTTGTTTTAGTTGAACCGAATGTCAAATTGGTTGTCGTCGATAAAGACATTTTGCAGCACTTCGGAATTAGGATCAATAAGAATTTCTTCCGGTTCATCATAGACATATATCATTTTCGTTGTCGCCATTTGTGGATTCGTTCGGGCCCGCTCTTCGCAGCCGGTTTATGAATCGTAGAAACGGTATATTTTTGGAACCGAAAAGTGTTTCGTTCATGAACTGAAGAAATTCATGACCGTTATGAAGTTCCTCCTCATCCCTCTTGCGTTTACGTGATTCCCGCGTCGAATCGGCCATCGATTTTGGTTTTCTATTATTATTTTTTATTCTTTACCAGTCACGAAGTTGAATATAATTTACATATAAATTAAATCGAGTGAACACGCAATTACGTGAATATCGAATTTCCTAGCAAAAATTAAATCGCCACCTACTGTTGCAAGTGCTGTGTTTTTTTAATTCTAAATTTCGAGAATTTTCGCGCAAAACCTTCAGACAGAAAGAAAAAAAGGGGTTTTAGAGAACGTTGAGGTTTTGCGTTGCGTTACGCAATTTTAGTTTGACCCCCAGCCCAAAAAAGACATATACATGTCAGCAGGCAGCGTTATATCTTCACCCAAAGTATTTGTGACTGGAGTTCCCCAAGAGAGCGACTCCTTCTTACTTATCCTTTTTTTAAATGATTTCCCCGAAACTGCGACCGGTTGAATTACCACTGTTCGCAGATGACACTGCTATTTACTGCGCTTCTTTCAGTACACTTATACGTTGATTAAGAGAAAACTTTGTGGGAATAAGCAAATACCTTGGTAAATAGAAAATCAAATTACACGATAACCTTTTTCACAAGAGGAAGGCTAACGTACATACGACCAGACCGGATCAAGAATGAAATTAAATATTTAGATGTCGTGCTAGACGAGCGACTAACGTTCACCAACACATTGATTTTGCTATCACTAAAGCCCATGTGTGAAATTTCTTACCAAGACACATTTTCGATTAAAAAATGCAACTTAATAATAACAAATAAATTTTACTCCGCGACAAAATTATTTATTATTCCACCTGTCCCCGTTTATGCTTCTCCAGTGTGGTCTAATATCTCGAGATCCACCATTTAAAAAGTTCAACGATTCTAAAATAACAAATGTCGTAGAATTATTATAAATAATAGTTTTTTATTTTGATCGTAATAACCGTTTTTCATTATAATCGTTATAATCAGTAAAAGTTAACGTTTTATATAATTCAGCCAGTTTTGATTATTTGGGTTCGTTTGATGTACATATATTCGGTGTGATATTTGTAACTGGTGATGCATGGTAACGATTATTATGGTTATTAATTATAATAGTATTACATAACTGGCAAAGAAGGCGTATTTATTGAGTTATCGGCACACGAATGGCCCTGCAATAGTATTGGGAATATTATCGTTTGCTTTAATATTTACGTCAGACGTGTATGTTGGCATGTCTGTTGGTTGTGAGGTTACTACTTCACTGCTATCGCTAGGAATTGTCTGTGTGTTGTATGAATGTCCTGATGATATACCTGTTTATGTGTTATATGTTATTTACCACTACCTTTATTCGGTGAAGCAGATACTGAAGAATATTCGACTTTGAATATGCTAAACTATCCACAGACATTTGTGTATAGATATGTATTTATATTATATGTATGTATGCACGCACATACATACTTATATACATACATACATACATACATACATATATATATATATATATATATATATATATATATATATATACAAACACACACACACATACATATATATATATGTATATATATATATGTATACATATGAGTGCCGGGCACGCACGCAACGGGAATACTTGCCCTGTGAGACCCACAAGTTATTTTAAAAATAAAAAAAAGAAATAAAAAAGTTATACACAGGTATTTTTAACACATATCTCTAAAGCGTCAATGTTCTTGTTGAAAACTCGGTTAGAGGTACATGTATTTTTTCTTTTTTTGTAATATCTGACAATGCAATAAAAATGTAGGGCAACTTCCAAGTTACACATCTCATCTGTTAAGTGGAATTTTTGTTTTTGGTGAGACAAAAGAATGCTCGTTTGCCAAAGCATGAGTTTTTGTCATCATTATTTCACACTAATCACTATTAACGGAGAGCCTTGTCTTCTAAAGCGCGTCCTACGAAATAAGTCAGCATCGTTCCCAGCTATTCTCTCTCTCTCTCTCTCACTATGTTTAAAAGCTTCCCTTCTTTTTTCAAACACTTCGCAGAACGCTAAACTTGCCTCGAACTGTTCTTGGTATATCAATTTCGTTCTACGCAATTAGTAAATTCTTCTTAAAACTATTTCGTTAATAATAATACATTTTGTGCCGCGTTATAATTAAATTTAGTTTTAAAAATTCAATTATTTCGTCGTAAAATTAAAATGGTTAAAAACAAACACATTATGCAACATTTTACCACGTGATCGTTGGGCTGGAATTCTTTAAAAGTAATTTTTTCTCTCTAAAATTTATTTTATGTTTAATTTTTTTCCCTCCAGGGAAATGATACACATTTGGAAACTCGGAACATTCCCAAGTAATCAATTTTACGAGTAAATTATCTATTGAAACTGAAGAAAAAAAATTTATTTCTACAAAAAAAAAAAAACCTAAAGAGAAATAAAATTAGACTCGTAATGATTTTCATGATGGGATTCAACATGTTGATTTCAACAAAAAGGTACTACTCAGTTCGATAAGCTTTTATTATAAAAAATATTACATAACACATTTTCGTGCATAGTGACGAATGGCCAAATGGCTTGATAGTTAACTAAAGCCGGGCCATATAAAAAAAAAAAAAAAAAACCTAATAAAAATAATAATAAAAAAGCAAAGAGTATGTGTCTTTTATTTATTTATTTTTTTAATTCTCCTACTCTCCTTTTTTATATGCGCCGTTTGAAACTACTTACAGCACATATACGGAGGTAACTTACATATGTTGGGTCAAAGCACTCGTTCTAACGAAGGCTATTGTTACGTGTTAGTTGTAATATTTGCCAGACAATCCCATATGTTATTGGGTAGGTTATGTTACGTCCGAAACGTGGCGAACTTTGGGCACTTGTGTGGAACTGTCGGTATACCAGCCTGGCCGCAGAAGAAGCACATAGTCGGAAGCGAAGATTTATTTAATTAATATGACTGTGCGGGACAGTGACGTAACCAATTCGCAGCTGGGGCTAAGAATCTTAAAATCGTGCCGGGGGGATATTCCCTCCGGTCGGCGGTCACCATGGTTCGACTGTGGCTTAATGTTTTTTAAGAGCGTAGTAGAGTAGCTGCCCATTCTGTTTTCCACTGGTCTTCGCACTTCCTTAGAAAAATATGCACCATTGAGGATGGCAGCGTCCTCTGGCATTGGCGAAAACAGCGCTGAGCGCGCTTCCACATCGACCCTCTCATTACCAGGTACCCACTCGGGTGTGTTCAGGGACCTAAATGAACGTTACCTGAATGTTCATTTGGTTTAACTGATTTAGATAGCAGTGTATTTTCAATATTAGCGGTTTGCTGCATTTTTGGTTCTCTAGCATACATAAGGCCCGTAGAGAATTGGTGACTATGAGAACTTTTATAGATTTGTTGTGATCCGCGACTGGGTGATGGAGGCAGTAATAAATTCCGTGCAATTCTGCATCCAACGCATCACAGGCATCATTAAGTCTGGCTTGATGTGAGATGCCCCGTCCTACGAAGGCGTAGGAGGCCGGTAGTGGCCTTGCTTCGCCTTTTGTCTTAGTATCTTGAACAGGTTCAATAAACCAAAGTTATTTTTAAAAAGTTTTATTCTTATACAAAACATGCAAATAGAAACAGAAAAAAAAAAAAGACAAGCTATAACTTGCATAAATTTGAAAAAATGAATCAAATATTTGCTCACAATGATAACTATGTAAAGACGGTAAAACACTTTCAAGTATTGTTTTTCACTAATTGTTTATAAAAAAAAAAAAAGAAAAAAAAATATGTCTGATAATGTTTCTCATGACTGAAATGAATCCGCTTGATAATATAAAATTAAAGTGAACGATGAGTATTCCAACACTGCATGTATTTGTGAACAGGTAATAACGAAAGAACGTGCTTTTGACAAATGCATCTTATTGAACTTAATAGAAATTTAATTTGACAGCGGCCAAACGGTTTCTTGCCAGGCCAAAAAAAAATTAAATAAATAAATAAATAATTTAACAAACAGAAAAAGAAGAAGAACAAATGCAACCGGAAAAAGCAACTGTAATGAAACAGAATAATAACATAAGTACCATGCGGCATTCATATGAAATAATCGATTGATCGATATGTTAAATTTAGTGTGTGATATCTTTAAATAAGAACTCAACTTTAATCTTAACGGTCAATTTTAATTCAAAAAACACCGCGCTTACAGATCTTTTTAAAGTTAATAGAACTGCAAAGAATTAAACAAGAAACATAAACTGTGTTTCTTCAAATTACCTCCGAAACAAAACTTTTTCTTTTTCAAAAACTACGGTAAGTAAAAACCATTACAATAAAGAGGCTACTTGAGGCCAGGATTTTGGGCATGTTCAAAAAATAAAAGTTAATAAAAAATTTGAATTGGGTAATTTTACAATCTGCATGAAGTGCTGGAATGTAAAGCAGTAGTGCTACTATTACGCATGGTGAGTAAAACATTAATTATCTCACCTGGAAATAAGCATGTTAATTTAATTTTTCTAAACTACGATTAAAATATTGTTTATTGAACTTTTACATGTTTTAAGGATATGTATTCACTCAACTATCAGTAATAGATCTGTATTTCCATCAATGATTTCTGCTAATAGTAATCTTATATATAATTAGTGCTACTCCATAATTTTTTTTTTTTTTTTTTTTAAATATAAATTATATAAACATAAATAAGCGAAAAATCAAAAACACACAAATTCAAGAAATAGAATAAAAATTAACAGACATTGTTACATACTCCATAATCAAGGTTATTAATTAATAATTATAATTATAAGTACAACAGTATGCACAAAAGTACAAAAAACTCAACTAGAGTTAATGATTAAATGCGGTTATAGTATGACTACATGTACAAAATTAGATTTGAATAAATTCGAGTATTTTAAAACTTTTTAATACAATTATAATAGGCTTCAACGTAACTTAATAATTGTTTTCATGACATGTATATTTTAAGATATTCATATCAGTACTGATGATAAAAGCTAATTTATGTATTTTATTATATTTGTGCCGATGGAAGGTTTTTCGATATGTGTCCATGGTTTAATAGCATGTTCAAAAGCTACAGGTCTACCCGATATAGACATATATATACATATATATATATATATATATACTAATGACTGTCACTCTTACGTCGGAGTGCAATACATTTTTTGTTCCATGATTATGTCCGTCACCTTATATAGGATACAAAGGTTGAATAACACTGTGTTATGCAATTGCCAAGATTTTTTTTAAATAAAAGATTGGGAAGAACGACGTAGTCAATTGAACACGATTGTTTTCTAAAAGAATTTTAGAAGAAAAAAGATTGGAGTTCAAGAAGGCTTACTCCCTTGCGAGCCCTGAAAGGCTGAATTGTATATATATATATATATATATATATATTTTATTACACATGCTATATTAAAAAAGAACCAAGGCAAATACTACCACATGGTTCAGTCAGGGCTCTCCTTTAGTTCTTGGTATTATTCCACTCCAGAATCTGTCCCGGATCGACTCATTCGTAAATATGTAGTTACTATTTGCCGACTACGTATGGGTCATTTGCGGAAAGTTCTGAATTTTTCTGACCAAGATGTCGGTGTACAATGCAATAATCATCACGCATCAAATTTCTTGAGGGCATTAATCACTTGCTGTTTAATTTTAATAAATATGAACAATACCGAAGATCGTTTTGTGAACAATCAATGTCTCTTGTGTTCTTTCCTCCGTGTACTATTTGTAATCTTCTGTGCCAGAACAACCGGGTCCTATATATTTTGTTTAAATTTATTATATTAAACGATATCCAAATTTAACAGCATACACTTATTTATTCGATTAATTAATTTGCAACTCTTGATGATCCATTATCCTAATTCTTGATGCCCTGTCATGTTGGGGAACCCAACGCATCCCGAATTCGACTTGGGCAATTTCTCCTTAGCTATGATTTTGTGCAGAAATTCGTGGACTATGCTGAAGCATTTATGGTGGCCATGATTGTTTGTTATGATTCTCGTATATGATAATTGTGATTCCTGTTCCATTCATTTTCTGATCAATCAAGTTTAGGTACTCTAAGTATGTCTCAGTCTGGCCAATTTCTCTTTCGTAAAGATTTTATTCAGCCATCCGTGGGTGATGTTGAACATTTACGGCCGTGATTGTCTGTAACCGTTTTTTTGTAATTAAATATTACGTATCTTTCATTAGTTGGCATTATTCCTATATCAACTGGTTGGTGACCCTTGATAGTTAACTAAAGCCGGGTCAGAGAAAAAAAAAAATTTAATAAATTATTTATGTTTCTTAGATTACTGCATAGGTTATTTTTGTTGCGCATGTTTCGTGATTTTTTTAATAGTGTGTATCTCATAGTTAGTGTATATACATTTTTTATAGATCTATTTATATATTTATTGAAGTTGTTTATTTTTATGTGGTAATATTAAAATATCTTTTATAGAAATCGTGTGTCTACAAAATATGTAATTTTATGAGTTTTTAAAAAATGATTGATAAACGTCAATAAGTAAGCAAACGAATTACTTGTCGTCGTTGGCTTTGATGTGTTTTTGGTAATAACCAAACAGGAATTATTTTACTATATTGTTTTCATTTGATACTGCGTTAAAAATATGAATAGGGGAAGAAAACTTAATATTACTCGAACAGAAGCAAATCTTATCAAGCACATTGAAAAGTATTGTAGAAAAAACATGGCAGAACCGAATCGTTTACGAATAAATGAATCGGAGCAGAAGATTAATTAGTTTACAAGGCAGGCCGGGTATGGGAAAATTAAACAGCGAATACTAAAAATACTAAGATAGTGAAGGTATTGTGTTAAAAGGAAAACGATAAAAGAGTCACGCTGAAGATTGCTATTTAGCGAACACACGTATGTGCGGAGACCAAGCGAATTTTAAGCATCGGAAGCAATAGGGGATGCCGTTGAAAAGTTAGTGAACAACGGATTATTTGGCGGCAAACACAGATAAGATAGGCTCCTCGTATGAGTAGCAGAAGTAGCGACGATGACAGGTCGGCGAAGTAGGCGATTTAGAAAAATAGAATAAGCAAGGCAACTGAGCAGGGCTGGGAGAGAAGACGAAATTTAAATTGGCCAACAGAATGGAGTTGCGGGTAGAGCGTTGATAAAGAGAGCTGCTGCCCAAGTTAGTAATTTAAAAGTTTCCAGAGAATAAAGTTTGACGTTTAATCGGGCGATGTAGAAACCGGGAATATGATACTTATTAGCAGCGCCGTGATATATGCCTCTGTTCTCATTTACTCTGTTGATAAAATATTAGCCAAGTCACTCGTGTCTCTGTCAAGTGCATCCGCTAAAGCTGCAGATGCGTCTACATCGCATGCGCCTTAAAGCGACTAGTGCGCTCCGTTTCCTAGTCTCTTCATAGAACTGTTAGAAATTCTGTAACAAATTAAACCGGCTTACCACCTCGTATACATTTCTACACTTTGCCTAACCATCACATCTGAACACTCAGCTATTTAGGAAATTTTTTTTAAACAATTCGTACTGATCACATATAAGAGAGCTATAACATTTATTTTTCAATTTTTTCCGATGACGACAGAAATATGTCAACGTCGTTTCCGGCGCTACGAGTTTTTCGAAACCCGCATTTTCTCTGCGTCTAAAGCAAGGTTTTATAATAACTATAGATATCATAAGAAAGCAGCATATCGCATTTGCTGAAAATCTGTAAAATTTTAAAAAATACCGTAAAAAATTTTTTCTTAAAGAATCATCTAGATAGAGTTTATTTTTAAATCTTCAGAAATTACAAACATATTACAATGAAAAAGGAAATAAGCTTCAAAGAACCTTAATATGATATAACATAGAAGGGAAATTACTGCAGGAAGTTCCACGCAAAAAGGTTAATAAAACCGTTTTACTTTTTAATTTTATTTTAAAGATGCAGCATCTCAATGCGAAATGGCAAACATCATTTTACATTTGAACAACCAGCCAAACCAGTCAATGAAATAAGTTCACACAAACTCATAAGCCAAATTACCGGTTCAGTGAAAAAATCTCTTTGAGAAATGCTCTCCCATTAAAACGATTATTAGTGTCAATAATAAATGAAAATAGTTAATTAGACGTAATCGTTCTGCACAATACATATCCGAAATCATAGAGAAACGAAAAAAGATACTGCCCCAATTTAGTTTATACAAGCATTTGATAAAACAATCTGGTATCCTCCTCTACTGCACAAGATTACACAACTTGATCGATCAGGATGAAAACAATGTTGCCGGCCCTAGTAGCGATAGTAATAAATACGTCACGCACGTAGACGAATATGAAGAGGATTCAGACTCTAGTTTCACTACAGTTTTAAAACGTAAATGCGCAACAAAGAAGACGAAAATAGATAAAGGTCAGGTAATAATTACTTCTAATCGATTCAGCCCGTTGCAAGCTGAAGAAGATACAGTGAAGCATGTTTTGTTTAACGATGATGTTGTTTCCAAAACGAAATACCCCCCAATTATTATTATGCATTCTGATTGCTCGATTAATCTCAAGCAGCTAATAATAAATTTGGAAGTTCTGCTTAAGTCAGAATTTAAAATTAAATATTATAGTAGTAAGACTTTAATTTATGTTTTTTCCGGTATACATTACGATACAGTTATTTCGACTCTTAAAAGCAACAAGGTTCATTTTTACACTCATTTACCAAAAGAGCGTAAGGCCCTTAAATTTGTTTTGAAAGGACTTCCTGCTTCATTCACCTCTGAAGATATAGAATTTCACCTTAAATCTCGCTGCAAAATTTTAAGTGTCACCCAATTTACTAAGAAATGCGAGAAGAGTAGCAAACAGATTCCCCTTTCTGTTTTCCTAGTTACCTTTCCACCTAGCACAGATATTAAACATATTTTTAATATTAAACATGTCAATTTCTGTCTTGTTCAATGGGAGAAATATGTACGGAAAAATCCAGTTATTCAGTGTTACAGGTGCCAACGTTTTGGGCATGTCTCTCTTAACTGCAACCTTCCAGACAGATGTGTTCGCTGTGCGTTGACCCACCCTGCCGGCGATTGTAACAGTTCTGAAACGAGCAAGTGCGCTAATTGCAATGGCCCTCATGCTGCTAACTCCAAAGAACGTACACATTTTTTGCGTATCTTCCGTGCTAGGGAGGAAAAGAGGCCTTTTGTTCGTCAAAATGTTACTCCTATGGTACCGCATTTAATGACTCCTCGTCCCACTCCATACGGAGGATCTCAGAGATCTTATGCGCAAGTTGCTGGACAAGACAAGTCGGCGCGCGCTGCACCCGACTACTTTTCACAGATTTTTTCACTAATAGATAAGTTCAGAATTATTGATGTAAATAAACTTTTACGTGTAGCTAAACTTATTTTTAATGAGTTTAATGGAATACAGCAAAAGAGTTTTCTCACTGTAATTAGCAAAGTTGTTGAAATTATATGTAAGAATTATTTTTAATTGTTATCAATGATCTGTAATAGCAATGGTGTACGTCTGGTTGCTTGGAATTGTAATTCTATTGCTAATAAGTACGATGAGCTATATGAATTTATCTGTAATAAGCAGATCCACGTAACTGCCCTGTCGGAAACCAAATTGCACTCCTCGGTCTCTTTAAAATTTCCAGGGTTTGCTTTTTATAGAAAGGATGTTAATCGTAGAAGTGGCGGAGTAGCTCTGCTCATAAACAAAAATATTAGACATGTTCTACTGCGCTCGCCGCGTATGGAGCACGTTCAGTGCATTGCAGTAAAGATTTTTACCGATTTCTCAGGTCATGGTAACCAAAACATAAACTCATTTGTAATTTGTGCTGTGTATAAGCCACCTCGATATACACATAAATTCGCGGAAGATATTAGATCCCTCCTTAATTTACATCCTAAGATCATATTAGCTGGCGATCTAAATGCCAAGAGTAGAATATGGGGCTGTTTTAATAACAATCTAGCGGGCAATATTTTATCCAATATGGCCTCTGGAAATAACTTTCATATTTTGGCTCCTCGTGAACCCACTTACTTTCCTGCTTCAAATCAACTTCGTTGCAGCATTTTAGACCTAATTATAGCAAAAAATATTAAGGTGAATGTACCCGTAACATTCGAGCATCTTACTTCGGACCATAAACCTATTTTTACCGTTGTTAATAATACTAAGCCGGCGCTAAATAATCCCACGTACCTGGATTTTAATAATGTAGACTGGGCTAGTTTTAAAAAATATTTGTCAGATAACATTAATCTTAATCTACCAATCAAAGGTAAGGCTGATATTGATAGGAGGCTAAATTACTTTACTAAGTTAATTACGGATAGTATTAGCCTATATGTGCCAAAAAAGACGTGTCAGTTTTTTCCACAAGTTACTATTCCTTATTTTTTGCAGATTATAATTAAATTTAAAAACTTCGTTCGTAGAATATATACAAAATATCGATTTCACTCGTATACTAGTTATTTGAAGCCGGTCATTAAATTCTTTAACAAAATAATAAAATTTTTTCTCAACAAAATAAGAAATGATAAATTTCAGAAATCTCTTGCTAATGCAAATGCACAGGACAAAAGCTTATGGAAAGTGTGCTCGAAGTACAATAAGAGCTATAGTGTAATTCCGTCGATTCTTGATCAAAACCTCAACGTATATGTGTATAAGGACCAGGCCAAGGCAGAGTTGTTAGCCGAGAATTTTGTTAACATACATAAAGCGAGCTCTCGGCCCACATCCACGTACCACAATAGGTTAGTTACCAATACGGTTAAAAGGTTATTAACACGGTCTGCTTCCGACAACTTCGCACGCTTTCAACTTCCCCTTTCGGGGTTTTATCCCGCTACGCCGACGGAAGTATCAAGTTACCTAAAAAAATCAAGAAATAAAATGTCTTCTGGTGACGACAACATCCCTGCAAAAATCTTAAATAAAATCCCACGGAAAGGTGTACTTGAGCTAACACATATAATCAATGCCGCGATGTGGTACGGCTATTTTCCAACCGCTTGGAAGACAGCTAAAATAATTGCACTACCTAAACCGGGCAAAGACTCTTCGCAACTGAATAATATACGACCTATTAGTTTGCTCAGTAACTTAAGCAAAATCGCGGAAAAAGTTATACTGCAGAGACTTCGTAAATTTACTGACAATAACAACATTATTCCAGCGGAGCAATTTGGTTTCAGACCGAGGCATTCTACCACACATCAGATTGCCAGGATAGCGGACCATGTCTTGCATAACTTTAATTTGAATAAACACACGGGGTTAATTTTATTTGATATTGCAAAAGCTTTTGATACAACTTGGCATGACGGTTTGCTTTTCAAAATGTTAAAGTTTAAATTTCCGAATTATTTAATTAGAGTTATTCAAAGCTATCTCCGCAATAGAACCTTTTATGTATCTGTACAGGACGCGAAGTCATTGCCCAGAACTGTCCTTGCGGGGGTACCGCAAGGTAGTGTTCTAGGCCCCTTTCTCTTTACAATTTATTTTTCCGATCTTCCGAAACTGCAGCATACCAATTTGGCTTTGTATGCTGATGACACTGCTTTATACTGCAGTTCATATAGAACATCTACTATTTATAATCGACTACAGCTGCACAGCTTGCGACTTTTAAAATTTTTAGAAAAATGGAAATGTGAAATAAACCCGTCCAAAACAGAAGCAATACTTTTTACTCGCAGATACCCCACTCCACCAAGGCAAGTGTGTATTAAAGGGACTAGTATTAAGTGGGCAGAGTATGTTCGATACCTTGGGGTAATCCTAGATAGAAGATTAACTTTTAAAGAGCACGTGAGGCACGCGGAAGTGAAGACTAATAGAGTTATCGCAGCTTTGTATCCGATTATAAATCGTAGATCATACCTAAGTAATGCTAATAAACTAATTATCTATAAAAGCGTCATTAGACCTGTATTGACTTATTCAGCTCCAGTTTGGTGCTCAATTTCAGATTCTAATTTTAATCAACTGCAGTTGCTTCAAAATAGGTGTTGCCGGTGCATTTTAAAAGTCCCCCGTTGGACTAGAATTGATAGTTTGCATATCTCGCTACAGCTGCCCTACTTAAAAGATTTCGTAATCAGTTTGGCTAAAAAATTTTTCCAGCAGTGTCCCAATCATAGCAATGTACTTATCAGAAATATTGGAGATTATAATTCTGAGCAACTAGCCCGAATGTATGTTAGATATAAGCATCGCCGGATTAAGCATAATTTAATCAACCTGTGAGTCCACGTAGTTAATTGGGCATGGTTTTATTTATAATATTGGCGGTATATTCATATAGCTAGGGTTTTTATTTTCTTTTGTTTTGTTTTCCCTTTGTAATTTTTATTATGATTTTTATTATATATTGTATTTATGAATATCTATGCATACTATATTATAGCATTATGACATTGCGGTTAAGTCTCGATGAGCCGGTACGCAATTTTCGTTATCACTTTTATGATTGTTTAATTTACTTTTGTCAAAATATATGGCTTTCTTTCAAGATTACACAACTGATGATCGCACCATCTATATTACGGAGATTGGTCAAGTCCGTATATTTCAAAGAAATTCTTCCATATAGTTTTTGTACGAACTAAGGGCCCGAAATTTCAACAAGGTTCTTCTCTGTATTCAAGTAATCTATAAACGATTTCTATGGAAAATCTAATGAATATCTGACGGTTTTGCTTACACGAATGATGTAGCAATTTTAGCCTGATGTGTGTTACCAGCCGATAACAATACCGGCAACCGAATTTTGCCGTACTCTGACGAATAAATCGATTCTCGTCACTTTTCACGAAAATTTACTTGCACACCGGGATGATCGAATTAATTAAGTAAACGGATAATAATTCAGGTTGATACATTTTAATGGATATCATCCGATGGTTCAGGAAGTTGATAAAAGAACTGAATTATACATTTTCACAATTATTTTTATTTATATAACGAAGTAATAATTTAAGCAACTTTTTCGTGCACATTTCTTCGATTCGTGTACATTAAAAGCAGAAAATCGCCGAGGAGAATATTCTCGTAAAAGTATAAATGTAGCTGTGTAGATTGAAAATTTTTGCCGGGTCTAAATAGATTTTAGAAATAGCCGAAGAGAAGGCTCTCATTATTCGAATTTGTATTAATTTCCGATTGAAGAGAACAACTGCCATTTTATAAATATCAATTTTTAAGATTTTCACATTAAGTGTGAAAAAAATTGCAGATATTATTTGTAGGTTATTAAAATTTATTTGAAATCACAAAATAGTTCCAAAATAGTTATATCCTTTCGTACAATTGAAATTAGAACGATGTTCGACCTACACAACAATAATTACAACTGCCTGCTGTATATTATTTTGTTTGACGACGATTTTTTGTGTTTAAATATACCGCAACAGTCATTTCTGTCTGAGTGGATGTGATGAGGGTGTTCAGGCATTCGCTTTAATTAGGCCGCGAGGGAACCGAAAATACGTCACTTTCCGATTTCTGGCATAACTTTCTCTGTTTCAGTTAGATTAGTCTGCAATTTAATTCCTGCTTTTTTTACAATGCTGCCTTCACTCGTTCATTATTCTATCTCCTAATTCCTTTCTCGTTTCCCTCCATTACTAATTATTCTCGAATTTAAATAACCAGTTATAATTTCTCTCGGCCGTCGTACCTGCCCCCTTGTTAGAGAGCCCTCGCCACCAAAATAAATAAGAATAAAATTAGCACGTATAATATTCTACAATGTTTCATTATATTTCCCGTATAAAAAATATACAATTCTTTATTTTCGGTTTAATTCGAATATCAACCCCTACAACGGTTTTTTGATTTCTTGCCGCTTTATATGAGTTTGCCAACTGTTTAATTTCAAATCTTTCGCTTCGTAATATATTGTACAGGTCGAATATGAAATTTTTTGTCTTATTAAAAATTGTAAACACAATTTATTTTCTAAATACTCACTTTCTGAAGAGTTAGAGTTATTCACCGTAATATTACTCCATCAGTCGTTCACGCAGCTAATACACATTATTGAGAGTAAACTAATTTTGGTAACTTTAATATTCCGTTAATAATGTGAAATAATGACACGGACATTTTTTATTAAATATTTTATATATAAATGGTATGTGTTGCCATTCTACATTGTTCGCATCTCGTTTGAGGCTTCCGTCGGATTTTCATGTTCCTTGACCGCTGCTGTTAAGATACTCTCGAAAACGTATCTCCTTTTCCTATGCGTTGAAATTATAAATCATTTCGACTTCGTTTATTGTTAATATAAAATAACTTTTTTTAAAATTAGATTATATTTCGCTGCTGTGTGTCGTGCTGCGTGTGTGTGTGGTACAAATGTGCCAGGGAAGTCAGTGCCTTTCGTATGTCGGAGTCGCGCGAGGGTAGTTGCAAAATTTTAGTGTGATGGTAACGTGTTGCAGGATGTGTGGGGGGGTGTCGATTTTCAGACTAGACGGTTAAGACTGAACTCATTTCTCATCAATAACAGATATGGATTAAAAACGAATATTATAAAACTGTTACTTAACAGTTACAAATGATATTGTGTTTACAAAATTAGCAGTTTTGAAAGTGAAGAGAATTACATATTGCGAGAACAATTCCTGAATACCTAAAATCTTTTAAAGCGAAAGTAAATAAAGTAAGTCCCATGGTTATCCTTGGTAAGGTATCGTGGATTGTGAATTTAAGCTTTCCATAATGGTACTTAAAGACCTAATGGATTTGATGAGAATACTGGGGTCAGTTCCTTTCTACTTGGGATCCGCCTTTACTTTCCCACATTTCTCTGGTGGTACCCAATTATTTCAGGCTGGGTAAACCTGGGAGCGACTTGGATCCGGGACGAGATAAGTCTCGGTAACCTATAAAACCTCTGACTTGGTAGCCAACCACATTAACCACTAGACTACCACGCTGCCTCTGTAAACTACTGATAAGTAGTTCAATGACCAGTTTGGTATAAATATTATCACTGTTCTTGAAACATTCATAAAAAGTATTTGTTATTTTAGTAGCACGCTAAAATCTGTCGTTAATTTCCTTTAAATATTTTATAAAATTTAACATGTCGTCACCCGGTCACTGGAGATATGCCCACACCGTTAGTAAAAAATGATGGTGATCAGACGCAGCGAAGAGAAAGGAAAGATTCGAGAAGAGATATAAAAAAAAATTAAGACGAAGGGCAGTCATTTTTTAATTAGTCATCATGAAGCGTTTTACTTTTATGAAAATATTTTCGTGAAGGGGTCGTTCTTTTACGGTCGCTGTGCGCTAATCGGCTTGAGAAAAAAATAACTTGGGCAAAGCGAGAAATCGCTGGTCCGATTCGAACATTGTTAACGTCAAATGTAGGTGAATGCGCATACCTGTTTGTTAAAACTGTATAATAAAACAAACTTTAATAACAAACAATATAATAAGAGGGTAAAAATAATTTATCGTTATAAATTATTTTTACCGTTACATTGTTCGTTATTAAAGTTTGTTTTATTATATTGTGAACGTCGTACAAAAATAGTTTAAAAAGCGAAACAAAATATGTCGTAAAATCGTATCGAACTCCCGCGTGCTTCCTCCTTCAACAGTATTACCGTCGATCATAGATCTGGAAATTGTCTTCACCACACGTTCCTGTTCTACCGTCCGCAAACAGTGATATATACAATTTATGTTTTATATTCGTTTGTTTTCGTATACTTTTTGTAAATTTATTATACGTCTTGTCGATAAAGAAAAATTTATGAAAGAATTTGAATATTATAGAAATTCGAAAAAGCAACAAAATTATTTTCATTTCATAATTTGGTGATATAAAATAATATAATTTGATATTACGTCCGCGGTAATAAAAAGACCGTAATGGCATGCCCGGGAATTTAATAAAACCAAACACATTTCAATATATTTTCCATTACTATTCGAAAGCACTTAAAGAGTATTATGAAACAAATTAACTCGAGATAATTAATCACTTTTTTTCTTCGTTTTAAAAGTTATGTATCGATAATTTCATGTTAAAAAAAGTTTTCAAAATTCCGGAAAGGGGGTTAAGACGTAGGGAGAGACGATACTAGCATATGTCCATGAGTAACGAATATTATAGAATTTTTATTTTTCTCGATCTGGCGTCAAACAAAATATGTGAATGTTTGTTACAAGCAAAAGATGGGGAAATAAAACAAACCGTAAAATCCTATGCTGCTAAGTAAGAACAGCGATCAGAGGAGTCGCGTTTTTTCCAAAATTTATCTATAAAAAAGTGGAATATTTGGTTTTTTTTCAACTGGACGGTTATCTCTTACCGGAAAGAAAAAACACTTTTTTAATCACCGCCAATTCATAAAGTTTTTTGAATACCCCACTAGTTCTTCAGTTTTATGGTATCACTTCGTATGATAGAAACGCATTTATAAACACAACCGCCTGTTCTGATCATAACTGGTTCACAGCGAAATGGCTGTCAACTTTTTAGTATTTCAAGCGTAAAAGATACTGAAAAAAGTCGGATATTTTTAAAAATCACATAATGAAATAAACAGCACGCAATATCCCGGAATTGCAAAGATAAAAGTTTAATTACAATCGTTTTTAGTTCTTCTCGTCGAAAAAAAACGAGTTGCCCATAAGTTAGGGTTTTCGATTCTAGAAAACAAATAATAAGATTGAAAGTCCTGGGCTTATGTAATGGTAAGCAAAATATTGGATAGTGTTTTGTTTTTTTTTGGAAATAACAGTTTAGCCGACAGAATTTTTTGGATCACAATAATTAAGAAATAACTCTAAAACAAATGCAGTATGTGGAAATAATAGTAAATATATCAATAACAATAATAATAATAATAATAATAATAATAATATAGGTAAAACGTGTACTTACGTGAAATCGTCCCTGCACCAATTCCAGTTGCGTCGGTGTAACCTTCAAAGGCCTGCGTAGCAAATCAGTTGGCTGTTTACTATTGAACGGATACGCGATGCATCGCGAAACATACACGTATATCAATAGTTTACGTTTATGAAGTTCTAAATCCATTTCTTGCTTTTCCTGTTAAAAAAAAAAAAAATTCGGAAGAATAAAATACAATTCGTTCTCACTATGTAAAATGTAAAAAGTAATTCCCCGTACTTATCATGCCACAGCATCAGAATATGCTACAATCGTACGAACGGACCTCAATTTTTACAAAAATAATTTGACATAAAAATAACCCCTAAAATCCTCTCCACTTTATATGTGGAAGATTAAATACCACACCTTAGGCACGGTTTTGGTCGTTATGAAGTTACGGGGTTCAAAATAAAAAAATTTTCAACCCTTGATTTTACGTTCATAAAAACATTCAGTTTTATTTTTAACGCGACATCTAGCCTATTGTTTGTTATCCTTAACATAGTAACCTGCTCTTTGCTCTTTACGTTCCCTGTCAATTATTATTATGAAGCAACTGAAATTCCTTATACATGAAGAGCAGCAGCCTACCGCTGGTACAATGTAGAGCACGCAGAAACTAAGGTGGTAAACGTGACGCACGTCTGAAAAACATAATAGCAACGGAGATCATCAAATCAAACCGTGAATTCAAGTAGCACTGTTCAACTATTCCTCTCAGTAATGTGTAAGTAAAAGTGAAGTGAGTTCCATACCCTTGATAAGGTATTATGGATTGTGAAGTTAAGCTTTTCATAATGGTACTTAAGGTTCTAATGGATATCTGATGAGAATATATTGAGGACCAGTTCCTTTCTACTTGGAATCCGCCTTTACTTTCAGTGTAGTCAGATTATTAAAAGCAACGTATCGCAATACTCCGTTTAATTCAACGATTGATAAAAAATTAACCATACCGCTGAAGTAAATCATACTTTTCTTAATCGACCCCATATTGTGCCACATTATTTTTTTCCACAAAGCTTTCATTTACTCGGTACATTTCTTTCCATTTTATTAACAACTTTATTCACCCATATCCATCTTAGCAGTTCACTATTAAATAATAAGCAATACAATTTACAAAAAATTATGTTAGAAATAATTATTTAGTACACGCGCTAGTTTAAAATATACAGCTGACAATTATTATTCGGGTTATAATTAAAATAACCAAGAGAAATACAAGCGCGCAGGGTCTTACGCATATTAAACTGAGCTAAAGAGTCGGAAGGCAAATTTTCGAGTTAGAGCGAAAAACATGAACGAAAGTCAAAAATATCAAAAATCGTTCTTTTTGCGAATTCTGGTGGTTAAACATGTGGACTACACGGTGGTGACAAACGCACAAAGCCCGGAAGTGGGAGAAAAACGGATTTGAGGTTGCCGACTTTGGATTTGAAAATGGTACCACAAATTGCTGGTGTCTTCTCTGCACGCCTAATCACTTAATTTCTATCTGTGCTAAACATTTAGTGATAATAATGATGTTTTCATGAATATTTCGATGAATACGATGCACAATGCATTCAAAAACTGGTGCAAGAGTATTTCGAAAGAGGAGAAGATACCTATGGAACAGAAGATTCAGATACTGCGGCGAGTGATAGTAATGAACAAGATAATTTGAATTTCGATTCGGTCAGGCGAACTTCTGTTGTTCAGCTACTCCTTTATTCTTTCATGAAATCATTAATTTTGGAAATGTTATAAGAATTTTATGTAAATAATAGATTGGAAAAAAATGTTCAATTTTAATATAAGCAATTATTCAGTAGCATTTTTTAAAAGTTTTGTTTTTTCTTTAAACTCATTTTTAATAAATTTATTTTATTGGTAGGGGAATCAAAAACAATGTATTAGTCAGGGCTTTCAACCTTTTTTGGAAATTGATAGAAAAAAAATAATAATTGTAGTGAATTTTCTTTGTTTTTCTTTAAACTCGATTTTCTCAAAATTTGATTTTTCACTACTGAAAATTCAAATGCCTACAAAATCGTGAATTTTAGGGATAGAGGGTTCGGATTGGTCTCATTTTGATCAGGAAGGTCTCTAATTTTCAAAATGCGAAAGAACCAAAAAAAAAAAACAAATCCGACTTGTGGTACCTTTTGTCGCGCCAGGTCACATATAATAACGAATATTGCAAATACGAGTATGTAATAATAAAATACGTTTGTGTTATTAGTGTGATGTAAAAAATTCCAGTTGTAAGATATTTTAATGCAGGATTATATTCTTTTCTTTAGTTGTAAAAATCGCAAAAGTGGGAATTATAAGAGCTTTTATATCGGATAACAGTAGTTGGTGGTAATAGGAAAGGTTAGATTCCGACGGAAAACGAAAACTACATCCAGTTGCCGGTTTTTTTGAGAAGGAAGATTCTTCGTGATGAAACTGAAACTAATGTAAATTGTATTTTCACATACAATTGCAATAAACTTTTCTATATTTTCGTGTTCAGTTATCAGTTAAATCTGACATGAACAATCGTTGTATTAGAAGAAATCGCTAAGACTATATTTAATTATTCCTCTGATAAGCGTGTTCGGATTTATATTATCTTTTGTTGTCAGTTAGCGATGACTTACATCGCGCAGTTGACGATAACAATTCGGTCTAAAATCAACCAAACCGGGTTTCACTATTATACGAAAAAATAGCGGCGTAGTTACAGCAAAAACAATTAAGTTATTAAAATAAAAAAAAAAAAAATATTATTATTTAACCACTTCGGATAGTGCCCAGAAACTTACATTCTACCGCTGAGATGGAAGAAATAAAAAATTAAATTAAGAAAAAAGAATTTAAAGTTCAAAATGTCATACACCGTGAAACAAAAATTTACCCTATACACTATATTTTTTTTTTTTTTTTTTTTTTTTTTTGTGTGTGTGTAATCTACTCGTTGGCCATGTATAACTGCCAGGGTCATTACGGCACAACGAGTATCGGATTTATTACAATTTGTTTATTAAATTATTTCTGTTAAGGAAGATTAGCATTGTCTGAACCTGTTTTGGACGGTTATCTAAAAGAAGGTGTAGTGGTTCGTCCTTGATTCTTGTTAAGTTTTGACATTGTTTCAGAATGTGTTCCACCGAAGGTAGCACTGCTGCATTACAGAATGGGCAGGAAATCGCTGGAGGGGCTCCCTGGAGGACATGGTTGTGAGATATCGATGTGTGTCCCAGTCTCAACCTGTTAAGGGCGGAGAATTCTTTTTTGGACATTTGGATCGGTGGCCACCAAGGATCAACATTTGGTTTAATATTCCTTAGGAAAGTTGCATGTTGGGACCAGGATGAGATCCAATGTTCTTTCATATTTTTGTGGAAGAAGGGAGTGATTTCTGGTGATGGGACATTGGGTGGCATAGGGGCAGAAAACATTGACTTGGCGGCCCGGTCTCTATATTGATTTCTATCCATCATCCCAAAACAAAAATATACTTTTATTGACCGCACAAAGTTCTTTCCGTCCCCTATCGCCTCAAAAATTTAAATTTCTAACATAAGTATAATTTTATTTTTTGGGGGTGACGGGTAGAGATCAATATAGTGTATAGGTAAGTATGACATTTTGAACTTTAAATTCTTTTTTTTTTTAATTTCATTTTTTTTATTTCTTCTACCTTAGCGGTAGGATGTAAGTTTCTAAGTACTATAGGAAGTGGTTTATGTTCTGATAACTAGTATGTAAAATTATAATTTTTTAGTTTTAATAACCTAATTGTTATGCAGTAAATATCGCTATTTTCCAGCATAACAGTGAAACCCGTTCTGGTTACAGTGGTTGAGTCAAAACCAAGAGCGATCCCAAAAAAACAACAAAAATAGACCGCACTATCGTATACTAAGTTGGAAGTGCAAGAATCTAAAAAACAAATCATTCGATGCAAAAGATGTCGGCACACGGGCATCCTCTCAAAAGTATTACGATTTACCATTTAAAATGCAATCAAATTGACAACCCTAAATCAGCTTTTTTGCGCTTTGTCAAGGGATCACTCCGTTAATTGTAGAGGTTGCTTGGAATACGATCGTTTTTTTTTTTTTTTATTTATTTATTTTTTCTTTATTGCGTTGTGCTTGTCAGTATCGGACGATTACCTATCGAAAAAAGGAAATGCGCAGAACGAAAGGAAAAGGAAGTCGCTAGGGAAGTTATTCGGAGGAAAAGTGGATAACTAGAACTACTGAGAAAAAATAATAAGAGTTAAAAGAGGTCGATATTAGAGACTAGCAGTCCGAAGGAAAATTAAAGGTAAGGGAAAAATAGAAGAAAAGTCTTAAAGGAACGGAAAGTTCTCACGTCTTGCTAGCCGTTTTACCTATTTACAGTGGAGACCATACTTACATAAAACTGTATGCAATGTAGCCAGCACAGAAGGAAAAAGAACCTCCGTCTATGATTGCGACTGCTGAGCAGTGTTCACAAAAAATCTCCGCCTGACATTACGGCCGCGACAGTGAATTGTATTAGTTCAGTACTGATTGTAGACTTTAAATTAAACTACAAACAAAAATTACACTTACCATCACCGAGAGTTTACTTTCCCTAATAAATAAAATGATCACAAGACCAAACCAACATGAGGAGATAATGTTGTTCAGCTAAAAAGGGGAAATTTAATATTTCCTATAATACAGCAAACGCTAAAAACCACGGCAATCATTCATGGAACGATTTCCAAATTAACCGAAACAACAGATAAATTGATTAATGATTTAAAATCATTTATTACACCTTTTCTTACAATTTTAAATGAATTATTAGATAAAATTTCATTATGAATTCTAATTTACCGATAAACAGTTCATTAAGTATTATGTTATGGAATTGCAATGGATTAAATAACAAAAAATATGAACTCAAATTCTTCTTTACACGAATAGAATCGCTATTGCACTTATCAATGAGACATACCTAATTTACACAAATAGCTTCAATATCGAGGGTTATAATACCTACCGTGTAACACATTTTGATCGAAGAGAGCTCACGGAGGTATAAATTTAGCCTATTCCATGTTAAAAGTTACCCCAAATGGCTATCAAATCATAGCAATTGATTTAAATACAGTCCATATTCTGATTATACGGCTTGCAATGTATTGTCATTCTAACAATATTTACTCAAAGCAAGATTGAAAACAATTATCAACGGCTTGACTACCAGAGTGACTGTCGGTGGTGACTTTAATGCTAAACATAATAGTCGGAATTGTGTAACTAATTCTAAAAAGGGAGAATGATTTTTGGCCTAATCGAATAAAGTGATTCAAATGTGACTTCATCCGCGACGACCCAATTTATTGGCCATCGCATAGTAATTGCATAGCAAATGTATCAAATTTTTTCATCACAAAAAATATGCAGAAGAAAACTAATCGCAAAACAATGGCAGAACTAAGTTCAGATTTTATACCTTTATCACAATCACGCTAGTAGCGTACGTATTTGAAATCGGACAGTTCAAGATGTGTAGACAGCAGCATAACAAAATACTATATCATTAGGACGTTAATATAATTATAATTTGCCTTTAAAATTAGTGACGTCAATCTGTGATCCGGTATAATAACAAGTACATTCAGTTCTTCTCAGTACGGTCAGCAATCAAGGCATATCTAAAGAAACAACCTAAACAATAACAGCGATAAAAAAAGTGAACGGAGAATGGGCTAAACTAGAAAAAGATAGAGCTGTGACTTTTGTCGAGTACATAATGCCCTGCAATTGCATGATAATACAAAATGCGACAATTGTACTCGTAGAATTTTACCCTGGAGGGCCTAAAATAGTAGGAGGGGGAATCTTACTCTAAATACCTTCACAGTAGTCTCCTTCGAGGTCAGCGCACTGCCGCCAACATTCGACCTATTTTTGGAATCATCCTGCAAATCACCCCGAAGATATCAGGTCCCTCGTCGTGACACTTTCAACTTCGGCAATGCCGTCGTATCAAGTAACTTTCGAGTTGAGGGAATAAATGAAAGTCGCATGGAGCCAGGTCCGAGCTGGGAGGGAGGAACGTGGGGATGCTATGGAGCGTCAAAAACTGGCGTACTGCGAAGGACGAGTGTGCTGGAGCGTTGTCGTGATGCAGCACTCAATCCTTCTCGGCCAATTCGGGTCGTGCGTGGTACACGCGGGCTCGTAACAAAACTTCGATGTAGAATGCTGCATTGGCTGTCTGGCCTGTGGGAACGTATTCGTGATGAATAACGCCGTTGATGTCGAAGAAAGCGATCAGTAGGAACTTGACTCTGGATTTGGACATGCGAGCTTTTTTCGAACCCGCCCTGCCCTTCTGCACCCACTGCATGTTCCGTCTCTTGATCTCAGGGTCATATTCGAACACCCAAGACTCGTCCCCCGTGATAATGGACGACATCCACTGGTTTCCTCCAGCGTCAATGCGATCAATCATGTCCTGACAGATGGATCTTCAGAGCTCTTTTTGCTCAGCTTGTGAGCAGTTTTGGAACCAACTTGGCGCACAATTTGCGCATCTATAGATCGTCATTTAAAATCTGCGGAATGGTCTCGCGGTTGATGTTTAACTCTTCTATTAACATTCGACAACTCACTTGACGGTCTTGGATGAGCACACGTTCAATATTTGCGGTAGCAGGACCGCTGCAGCACGGATCGTCCTCGACTGATTCACGATCGTCTTTAAACTGCTTAGCTCACTTGAAAACAGGGTCGGTTGTTTCACAGCGTCTTCCTTAAACACGTCTTGTTATTATACAAGGATTTCCGACTGCGGTTTTACTCCGCGTTTGACCAACAATTTCATCACGATAAGTTGCTCAGTATTTACATCGCACATTTTCACGATACGTGTAAAAATCTTACTTTGTTTAAACGACCACAGAACGCGAGATATACGTGCTCCCGTTACGAAAACTGGGTATACTGACTCAGAAATGTTCCCTCTTGCCAATGAGACTACGAGCACCGTCGCAGTGTTACCACAAGTTGCGCTATGAAACAATTCTACGAATACAACTGTCACACCTCGTATAAATAATTACGATAACTCTATTATTTTAATGTTATCGAAAATTTAAAAAATAGTTAGCGATTGATCGTGGACTATCCGCCTCCCATGGAGGCCTCGTGTGACTCATGTGAGAAATAAAATCCTTACAAAGATTAAAGATAGCTGCATTAAAAGATATTATTGGCACTGATCGATCCGCCGTTAAACTGTCGTGCAAACGTCTCGTATACTTAACGGTCATATCTCCAAATTGGAAATACGGAATTGAGGGTTACGGGTCGTCAGCTAGAAGTAATGTTAATAAAAATCTAGTAGTTGCACTCTAAGTCTTTCCGTAGACTAGAGTTGGAGAACATTACTTCGTTTATAACAGCACGCTATACAATGATCTAGATATTCCATATATTCAAGAATATCATGCAAACAGTATAGAAAATTCTTCAAGAAGCTGCAAACCAATGACAACAAATACGTGTCATGCACTGTCAAAATCTTCCAGGAAATTCTCAGGGAAGATTAAGAAGGATATGGTGTCACGATGTTCTAAATGAGAGCTAACGATATTGCATATATCAGAGCTGCGGATAAATAATAGTAAAAGCAGGTTCTTCCGAACCTGACACAGGTACATGGTGCAAAGTAGGGGTATTAATGATGTACTGATAAACTCGATGGAGGTAAATAATAAGTGCTGTATTTATATAAATAGACCAAATACACAAAATCCGATGTCTTACGCTTTCCTCGCTTGACCCCCAAGTATATAGTGTAGGGCTATCACAATGATGCTGAAATTACCTCATTGGAGATTAGTAGTAAGACTTAAGAATAGTCTAGGTTTCTCGTTTACTAAATTACTTTAATTAATTACTTTTACCACGATGCAGATGAACAGTGTAACTTAATAATTTTGTTTTTTATTTGTGTATATGTGTGTGTATGTATGCAGGTTGGGCTAAGTATGTGTGTACACGCATGTATATACATACTGATATAAAAATTATAGTGACGCCCATAGTGGCCAAATTGACCTGGCCGGTGAATTTAAAGAATGAAAAAAGCATGCATTCCTAAAAATTTGGTAAAATTATTGCTCATTTTTCTTTTCTATATTATTTATATGTTCTTTTACAGTTTTACATTTTATTAACTGACGAGTTAATAAACAAATTTGAAAAACCAGCGCTCTAAGAAATTACACGTTTCAATATTAAAGTGTTCCATTAAATATCTGGACACATCTAAATTTTCGGAAAAAAAATAAAAACGAATAAATGATATTTCCCGCGTATAACTGAGAAGATAAGAAAATTTCTATTTTTAGTCAACTGCGCCCGATACAAATTGAAAATATAATCATCATCGTTAAATAGTGAAATACAGAAAAACAAAAAACAACCAATTAATTAAATACAAAAAGAATATTTACCATTAAAACGAGTAATAAATATATCATTATCAACCGAATAGAATATATTTGCGCAAATTATGACATGACAAGTTACTACAGACAATAATAATGGGCACGATAGAAGGAAGAAGAAAGACCGCTTGGATATGGGTAATATAAAAAAATGGACCGGAATTAAGAGAACAGAAGATCTGTCAGAGTAGCAAAAGATCGTAATCAATTTCAGCAGATAATCCAATCCATACATGATGATTAAGCAATACCCGAATCGGGTGGCACGAGAAGAAGAAGAAGAAGAAGTTGGCACTGCATAATTAAACTAACACACCGACGAATCGTCTTACCGTACGACGTAATAAAATACGGTTTTAATTATTACCAATTATAGCCTAGCAAACGTCACATGAGCTGTAGAAAAAAATTTCAAAAAAGAAAAAACCTACTGAAATCATTACAATTGCACTAAGTATTTTTTAACTTTTACCTTATCTACACAGCGGATATTCCTATTACATCGCACGTTGATATAGCAACTTTCGCTGATGACACAGCGATCTTCTGTTCAAATAAATGTCCAAAAGTTGCGCGTAAAAACCTGCAGACAGCAGTCAATAAAGTAACATCTTGGTGCAAATTATGGAAAATAAAGATTAATGAAGGTAAATCATCTCGAGTAGTTTTCAATAACCGAAGAATTGATTCATCCGACGGGAATATAATGATGAATGGAGTGGAGATCCCTCAGAAAGAAGATGTAAAGTATCTTGTGGTATTCACCTCGACAGACGCTTGACTTGGAGGAAGCACATTATAACAAAGCGAAATGAGTTGAACATGAAGTTGCGGCAACTGCACTGGCTGTTGAGTAAGAGATCAATAATACCTCTTGAAAACAAGTTGCTACTTTATAAGCAAATTCTTAAACCAGAGTCAGGCAATACGGCTGCCAATTATGGGACTGTGCCAAAAACAGCAACATCTCAATTATACAAAGAGTTCAGAACAAGCTACTTTACGCATGATCATCTCTGCTCCGTGGTACATAACCAACATCACGATCCATGAAGATCTTGGAGTTCAATTTGTAAAAAATGAAACAGAAACTACTGCCCGACGATATGCTGCCCCAGATTGAAAAAACATCCTAATAGTACAACAAGAGAACTGCTGAGCAACCCAAGCGGGGGACGTAGGCTGAATAGGAAACGACCTCAAGATCTCTTGTAAATTAAAAAAGATGTATAAATAATATGTGTGCGTACTGATGTGTGCGTGTGTGATGGTATGTATGTATCCGTAAGAATGCAAGAATATGTGTGTATGCATTTTGTATTTTTTTTTTCTTTTTTTTTTTTTTAAATGGGCTCGGTGTTAACACTGACCCAACTACATGGACGTAGATCACCTACTCAGATTCTGAGGCGATCGGAGATAGAAAGTATAAAAGAAAGAAGGAGGGGAATAACGGCTGGAGATGGGAAGGAAAGGATAAATGAAGCATTGAAAGGGGTAGGAAGATCTAACGCCAAAAGTTCGGCGTATAGATGAGAGCACCGAGGAAAAAGAACAGAGCATTCGAAACGGATATGGTTGGGGTCACATATAAAGGGAGGATCAGTTGAGTGGAGAGGGCAAAAGGGAGAAGGTGAAAGAGAAAGAGAAAAGCGAGAAAAGGGAAGGAGGGAATGGCCAAGTCTCAGTCTGATTAAAGAAACAATAGCCGAGCGCCGAGAAAAAGGAAGAAATTGGTACCAAGGCTGTGAATTGGGAGTAGGCTGTAGGAGGAGGTAGAAGGAGGAGCGATTGGCAAAAAAGGAAGGGTAGATGTCAACCCACAGCCTGGTATGGAGACTTGCGGAGAGGAAAAGGATGTCTGAGGCAGGAAAATGCGGAAGGAATGGACCACTGAGAGACGCTGAGCGAGCTAGGAAGTCAGCTGCTTCGTTGCCCTCAATTCCAGAGTGGCCAGGAACCCATAAAAAGTCAATAGGGATAGAACGTGCTAAGCGCAAGTTGGAGATAGAGGCACGAACAGAAAGAATGATGTCATTAGTCGAGTGGGAAAGAGGAGAAGAGATAGCTTGCAGCACGGATTTGGAATCAGTAATAATGAGAAACTTACAGATCCCTCTTGAAGAGGAAATAAAGGAGACAGCACGGAGAATGGAGACTGCTTCAGCAGAAAAAATGGAACAAAAGGAAGGAAGTTTGAAGGATTCCGAGTGATTAGGCGAGGAGGCCGTAAAAGCACCGCCCACCCCGCAATCATTTTTGGAACCATCAGTGAAAATTTTTACATGACGGGAAAATGAAGAATTTAATATGTGGACATATTCACTGACCACTGTGCTCTGAGGAGTGGAGTTAGCACGAAGAGGAAGAGAGGAGAATGAGACGGGAAGACATGTACTATTGAAATCAAAAGAAAAGTAAGGAAGCTTATTGCGGGAAAAGACATAAGGAGAGAACTTAGAGACCCGAGCCGCCATGTGCGCAAGAACCGGGATTTTGTGAGGAACGAAGCGCCAGTGGTCATTGATATACAGATAGGAAGAAATAAGTTTAGATGAAAAGATCGGGAGGCGCTTAATTTTAAAACGGTAACCAAGCAGAGATCTGCGCATAAACAGGGTTTTAATATTCGATTCGGGCAGAGCCGAAGACAGGAGTTTTGGATTCTATCAAGTTTGCACAGGAGAGAATTTGAGGCATTGCCTTATAAGAAGGAGCAGTAGTCCAGTTTGGAACGGATGATGGATTTGTAGAGAATTAGGAGAATATATGGATCACCGTCTCACTTGAGAGGACATAAGACTTTCAGGAGATTCTGTCTTTTGAGAAAAGCGATATAAAGTTACTCGATATGTTCTTGGAAAGAGAGTCGATTATATAGGAAAAGACCAAGATAGCATATGGAATTAACAATAGGAATAGGATAGTTGGAGGAGATGATGTTTACCAGAGCACGATTATATGGGCGGAGGGAGAAAATAATAGAAGAAGACTTGGAAGGAGAAAGAGAAAGAAAAGCGCTGGAGAGGGAACTACTGAGGACTGATAGAGAACAATTAATCTCCTCGTTAGCTGTAGCTAGCACGTCTGAAGTGGAGTAGATAAGGATATCATCCGCAAAAAGGAGAGAAGAAGAAGGAATGCGAAGAGTAGCGATATCAAGGAGATAAATATTAAAAAGAGAAGGACTAAGACAGGAACCCTGAGGCAAGCCGCGGTAACAACGTCTGATTGTTGAAACGGAGGGAACAGAAAGAAAAAGAGATCTATTTTGGAACAGATTAAGAATAATGGTAACGAGAATGGGAGGAATATTGAGGAAAATGAGTTTAGAAGCCAGTGAAGGAAGATGAACATTATCAAACGCAGATGCGACGTCGACGAATGTGCCAGTAGTAAACTTTCTATCTAGGAATGATTTGTAGATGTCCGATAGAAAGGTACTAATGCAGTCGATTGGACCAAGACCAGGGCGAAAGCCAAACATATTAGGAGGGAGAAGATTGTTATGCTCCAGCCACCAGACTAAACGATTGTTGATTAAGCCTTCGAAAAGTTTTCGAAGACAAGAGGCGAGGGAGATAGGTCGGAAAGAAGACTGGTTTCTTTTAGGAATAGGAATGATTATAAAATCATTCCAGGATTTAGGAGTGTGACCAGAGATTAGAAAGGAGTTATAGATAGCTAAGAGAGAATGCAACGAGGAAGAGGAGAGATTTTTAAGGATTGGATATGAGAGACCATCTAGTCCGGCGGTGGAGTTAGTGGATTTGTTAAGAACGGATAGGAGCTCATCGTAACGAAAAGGAGAGGAAAGAAAATGGTCTTCAGAGGTAGAGTAGTAAGAGGGGGAACTAATTTCTTCAAGAGAAGGAACATAAGCGGGCGAGATAGAGTCCAAAAAGGAATGAAGATGTGGCAACGCAGGAGTAGAATGAAGGGGGCGCTCGGAGGAGGGAAATCTAAAGGCCCTAGCTAACTTCCAAATCTTTTTGTATACACATATATAAGTTAATTTTAGCACCCTTCACTGGTTGGGTTGCTTATTCATGTTATTTTAACTTATTCCATAGATTATTAAATAGTTGATAAGACTAGGTCTAAAATAGCAATTTATATATATATATATATATAAAAAAAAAATTCTCCGTTTTTGCTGGTTTGTCAAAATTTTTATTTAATCTTGACAAAATTTAATCACATTCCAGTAATAATAATTATCAACGTTTCCAAAGTTCACGCTAATTATAGTTTTTTCTTTCTTTTTTTTCTTGTTTGGGTTTTTCCCTGGGCTTGTCAGCAACGGACGATTACCCCTCAACACGTGTAAATAGCAGCAATTACTAGTCACAAGGAATAGAGTTACAAAAATAATAATTAATAAATAATAATAATAATAATTTTCAAATAATCCCTGCACTGAAGGAGAAATTATTTTCAGGGGAAAAAAATGAATATCAAATATTTTAAAATACATAATATAAAAGAAATTGATAGCGGTACGTATTGCAAATTGAAAAATTTTGATTTTGTAACTTCCTACAAGGAGTTACTGAAGTGGCAAAAACAATTTTTTTTTATCGAAATAATAAATATATCAACGGAAGGCGAGTAATTTTGTTCAAGAGATAACAAATGTGTAAACAAACAGAATCGAACGTTTGTATTTTCTGCGAGAAAATTCGTAGTCTAGACGAGAATGTATCAGACTGTGAGATATCGCATGGATTAGGCTACATTTTAGTGTCATGGTTAAACTGGTACATCGACCTAAAATAATGTAGACGATGAAGCTATTTCCTTTTTTATATTTTAATAAATGTACGGCGTGAAAACGCTATTTTCGTCGGTGTTATTCAGATGTTCCGGTAATATAAACTGTAAGAATACGCTGGCAATCGTTTGTTAAACCAACGTCTAAAAACCAGATGTAACGAAACATCCTTTTCCATCAACTTCATATGTCTCGAATTCGAAAATGTTTATTACGCAGAAGGACCCGAATAATACTGAAAGTTACAAAAAATAACCATTTTCTGAACAGTGTGCGTCGCTTAGAGAATTTAATTTTTGGTCTTCGGAAATATCAGAGGCGATTACAAATTTCTTGCCTATTTCTGATAAATCTTTAAAAGTGACTCAGAAATATAAAATACCTGCAGCATTCGGGCTATAAGTCGCGTAATAGTAGTTGACAGTTTTAAACACTTCAGAAAAAATTCTCTCTTTGCGTAGAAGTAAAACTAGGTAGATGCGTATTTCCGGAAACGGAAGAAAAAATAATTGGTTCAATATTTTTAGCCAAAACACGAACCTGAAAGAAAGTAGGAATTAAATAATATTCTAAAATCGATAAGGTGCAAAAAAGAAATTTACTCATAGAGTTATAATAAAATGAATAATGATAATTGATAACTCGAACAACTTGAATAAGTTGAAGCCGTTGTCGAAGCAATATTAGAAAACGAATTAAATCGACTGAACATAAAGACAATCTTAAAAATTACATTATTGAAGCAGGGCTACAAAAGGAAGAAATAAACGTGTCTTTTTTTAGTTTCACACGTTGGGAATACGGTTTATTGCAAGATCCAAGTAATACTAAAGGAACTATAGAATTTTTTGAATATTTAGAAATTTAGAATTCGCATTAATTTAAAAGTAATATACATCAAATAGATTGTGAAAAAAGCACATATAAAGAAGATAATGATCCGAAAAGCAAGTTAGAAGTAAATGAAAAAAGCGAAGATGTGTAATCAACATAGAAGAGTTAAACGTATTAAGGAAAAAAAAGGCAGCATTTAATAACAGCAGAATACATAAATACAAATTATGGAATATTTCCAGTTTAACTACTTTCACAGAAATACGAACGATACAAATAGTAAAAAGAACTGAAGAAGCCAGGGCAGAAAGAGAGTAGAAGAGAGTACAATAGACATGCGGCAGCAGATCATACACAACATGAAACAGAAAAGGTTAAAGAGGACTACAGTTATACAAGTCAAGAAAGAAAATAAAAGTATAAAAGCAAAAAAGTTTGGAAAATAAAACACTTTAAATATCACTAAAAGAAAAATGGAGGAGATATAAAATAATACCGGTGAGTGATAAGACCGGAGTTTAACGTTCCTAGTGCGATTGTATTTCGGCTTTAAAAGTTTTGATTACTCCTCCTTGCGCGATAAACCTCGGTTAGTGATTGAACAACTGCTTATCAACTCGGCTGAGATCGTTTCATTTATTCATTTGTAATCAGCGATACCGTACCTTACACTTTGATAACGCCAGTTGAACGGGCGACGTGCCATTGTGATGACGAGCACCTGAATTCTTCCCTTCGCGTGACCAAGCAATAAATAATACTACAAGCAGTAGACAATATAAAATTCAAAGAATACATTACGGCTGTCAGCCAAATCGTCCACCCGTCGAACATTATCTTCTCGTCTCGAATATCTAACAATCGCATTTGCGTGTATTTAAAGTCAAAAGAAATAGCTGATAACCTCGTTAAAAACTATACTTCTATTCCGGTTGATAATGTACTCTCATTCGAATTCGTAAATTAATTAATCCGTCTAAACGACTCGTAATTTCAAATGTTTCACCTCATATTCCTCATACTATTATTGATAAAGCTCTATCAGCAGCTAATTTGAAACTAACCCTCGCCAATAACATGAAAGCCGGCCTAAATGACAGCGAACATAAACATATCACAATAGCTTTAGACGTCAAATGTACATACAACCTGCCAATGATGATTCTGACAATATATCAGCTGCTGAAACCATTTGTCTCCGTCGGAGATAAGAATGCACAGAGCCTGCTCTGGGGATGCTGTAAAACTAATAGGAAAGGGAAAACATTCGAAAAGTTTCTAAATGAAAATATACACGTATCGGCGCTAAATAATAAACAGCCAACAAGATTTGACTTCTTTAAAGGCACTCTATCAGTCTTAATAGATTTAACACTGTCATCGAAAGAGATCTTTCTGAAATTTATGTGGTCAACCCCCGCCCGGACTTATGGCACAGTGACCATTTTTCAATTTTCCTTCAAATATACAGGGGAAATATGAAAGTCATGGCGTCAAACCATAGCGCTGGATAACGGAAAAAAGCAGACTGGGGTAAGTAGTACGAAGAGCTGTGCAGGTTACCCCCTTCAGTAGCAATCTTGATGATATAGACGGAGCGGTTGATATTTTCAATAACCATGTAATTGGAGCGGCAGAGAAATCTATTCCGAAATCATCGCCGGTAGTGAAATTGCACAATGTTCTCTGATGGAATCACAACATAAAAATAGCTATTAAAAACCGTAACAGAGCGCTGAAGACATTTCGAACCACCAGGCGAAATTCGGACTTAATCAATTTTTTCGCCAATGCCGCGCTCAAGCACGTCTAATCATCAGACAAAGTAAAAAGAAAAGCTGGCAGGAATTTATTTCCGAAACTAATGAGAACTCCAGTCTCCCTCAGATCTGACGAAAAATCAGCATCTTAAACAGAGCTAAAACACTTCCACCTACTATGACATTGAAGGAGTCATCAGGGCTCACTCAAGAGTCGGAAGAGGTAGCTTATATCTTCGGAAAATTTTTTGCTGAAGTGTCGTCAAACGGAAATTAGGACAAGCGATTCTTGACTTATAAATAATAAAAAAAAGAGCGGAACCCATTGCTAACTGAGTCGGATAACCACGAGGATTACAATACGCTATCCACAGAAAAGGAACTGAATGAGGCGATTAGTAAACTAGTCAAGAATCTGCCCACAGAAATGGTAAAGCACTTACTAAATATTTTTAATAAAATATGGACGGATAACTGTTACCCCCGGCTGTGGAGCAAGGCTGTAATTATTCCCATTTTGAAACCGAACAAAGAACGTACTGATCCATCAGCTTATAATCTCGCTTACCTGCGCTACAGGCAAGCTAATGGAAAAACTAGTGGCGCGTCGATTATTGTGGCGTTTAGAACAAAAGGAACTCATCTCTGAAAATCAGAGGGGTTTCCGGAAATATGGAAGTACCCTCACTTAACTATACAATCTGAATCAAGAAATACTAAGCGCTTTCGAAAATAACCAATACCTTGTATCAGTATTTTTTGATATCCAAAAAGCGTATGATACGGCGTGGAAATACAAAATTATCCAATTACTCAAAAAGATGGGAGTGAAGGGCCGACTAGTCCAATTTACCAACAACTTTCTCTCAAACCATACGATCAAAGTCCGAATAGGAAGTAAACTTTCACGAGATTTTATTATGGAAAACGGCGTGCCACAAGGTAGCGTATTAAGCGTGTACTGCTTTTTTGATTTTAATAAATATGATTATTGAATATATTCCATCACCCATCTCAACCAGATTGTTTGCGGATGATGTAAACATTACTTTCCGGATGGCAGACCTCCTTTACGCTCAAAGTCTGTTGCAGAAATGCCTGGATAATCTTTAGGAGTGGAGCATGACAACGGGATTACAGTTCTCTCCGCAGGAAACCAATAAGTACATGGCGTGTTCACTAAAAAACGGAACCAAATTACACTTTAAACCTAACAATTAACAAGTCGGTTTTGCAGCGTACAATGGAATATAAATTTCTTGGCCTGTATTTCGACACAAAATTGACTCGGCGTAACCATATTTTTACACTTAAGCAAATATGCCAGCCAATACTCAACATCATGAAAATGATGAGTAACAAGACCTTTAGGCCAAGAAGTTCAAGCCTATTTCGCATATGCAAGGATCTTATCCGTTCGAGATTCGATTACGGTTCGTTTATTTTCTCGTCAGCCAGTAACCGATTACTGAATATACTGGAAACAATACAGAATGCTGGACTGAGGATTGCATTGAAGGCTTTTCCAACCTCACCGACGGCTAGCCTCCAGTAAGCTTAGTGGCACCTCACCACTCTGCTACCGACGGAAAATGCTCGCTGTGAAGTACAGAATGAAGGTTGCTAGTCATCAGCGGCATTCAAATCGCATTTATATGCAAAAACAGCTGCAACAAATTGGACTGCAAAGGCCATTGAGGTTGTTACGTGATACTATAAGCAGAATTCCAACAGTGACACCGCCGTGGAGTCAATTAAGCCCGAATATCTGTTTGGACCTAGTTTCAGCCGACGTTATAACGAAACCGAAGTGGAAATCCGTAATTCTGGACCAGCAGCCTAATTCGATTCCTTGCTTCACCGATGAGTCCAAAACATCATTACATGTCGGAGGTGCCTTTTCCATCGGGAAAAGGATATATTCCTTCAGCTTGCCGAATATTTTATCAGTTCATACGGCTGAGATGTTAGCCTTACTTCAATGTTCGCTGCAAATATTGTAATTGCCATCTGATCAGCATACGATTTTGATCGACTCCGTTTTCGCATTACAGTACATTGAAGCGATGAACTCGACTGTGCCGCGACTGTGGACCAGATACTGTTTAGTATTATCGAATTAAGTAAACGGAGCACCAGAATTTCTTTCGTTTGGATCCCGAGTCATCGAGGGATAGATGGCTATGATATTGCGCATCATGCGGCGAGGGGGCCAACTCAAACTTGTCTGCCGGCAATGCTAGGAGGAAGGCTTCACACAGTAGTACAATCAGGAAATCTTACACTCATGGAATCAGTGGTTCTCGGCCAAGTATACTTGGAAATACAAAGAAAAGCGTGGAGCATTAGCCGTTAATCATTGGTCATGTCTGCTCACCGAAGCTGGAAACAGCTGTTAACAGAATATGGCCATACACGAATTACACATTCATATCTGCTGAATGGCCAGCCACGGCCCATACGTGACATTTGCCATGCATCGCTAACGGTCCATCACATTATTTTAACCTGCCGGAAGTATAACCACCATCACGACAAGAAACTGAGCTCAGATATTCTCGATGTGAACAACCTTCAAGCTCTTACACATTTTATTATTAAATCGAAAATTATTAATAGCATTTAAGAATTTTAAATCGAGTAATAGCCATTTAGGCATTAACTACTCGAAAAAAATGGAGGAACAAAAATAACTAAATCAGAACACGAAAATTAATTAGAAAAGGCATTATTAATATAAAAAAAAATAAAGTTAAGACTCTACACAAAAACAAAACAAAAACAAGTGATCTCCATTTATAAACAAATATTAGTTAATTAAAAATGTAAATAAAAGTAAATCGGTGAAATTCATTATTAAAAACCTATTTCAGTTAGATTAGATTAATATATACACGCTAAGCGCGTAACTATAATATATACATGAAAATATTATTCCAATTAAAATAAAAATTACCAAAATTAAACGGTGAAAATAATAATAAAAAATATAAAAGCTCAAGCAATAGGGAAATCATAAATAATGAAAAAATAATAGTAAATACATTACAGCGTAATTGGCGATTCATTCATTAGTAGTAGATACAACAGCATATATGTAAATGCCTATTAATTATAAAACTATTATACCTAAGAAATTACAAATTATTTATCGCGTTTGCACCCTAATAAACTATATATTCATAATAAATATAACTTTTAGCGATACAAGTAGATCAAATTTCATATCAACGTACATACCTCTGAATATTATATCATACTACGAGTATTATTTTCAGTTCTTGAATATGTACATTAATAGTAATAATTTAGTTAAATTTAAATTAGTCAGAGATCTAAATTTGAGACACCAATTATGAGGCAAAGTAAATAATTCCAGAGAAGGAAATGATTATATAACTTAATACAAATTTTTGATTTAAAAATACTATGTATTAAAAATATATATACACATTTGTTGTATCGTTTTTTTTTTAAATATGTATTATTAGTTGTTTTCATCTTTTCCATTTAAAGTAAAATGTTATCGTTAAATCATATCGATATCATTCTAATGGTAACATAAAAAAAAAGAAAAATTGTTGCTATTATTTCAAAAATTTTGGTTTTGTAGTATTAAATTGATTATGTTATCGATATGCCCGTTATTTCCTCATTAAAGATATAAAAACGTTTAAAAAGAATAATCAACATGGGACTATATTGATTTAACACTTGTTACAAATAACACTGTACATTTAGTAAGTAACTGGGCGCATAACATTAACTATAGTGACCGTGGTTATATATTATTATTCGGTTTTTAAAGAATACGTAAGGATAACGAAGAATTTATGTTACGGCAATAAATTATTATAAATAAATATACCTAATTTTTCACATAAAATGAACTTAAATGCATTATGTAATTATATAAAATCAATTTAGAAAAAATCCAGCAATTTCTAAGTATAATAATATTACAACATTCAAATATAATTACAAAAAACAACATGAAATTTAAACCTGCACAACAATTCAAAAATACCTCGTTAATAAATTATAAAAAAAATATCAAAACTGTGACAGCACTCATTTAAGAACAGTGCATACATTATGACAATTATAAAGATAAATTTAAATAATATAATTATAAAACAGTAAAACTGCAAGCTTAGAGAAAATGAAGTATTGAAGCCCGACTGTGCTTTTGAACACTTCAGCGACTGTACGATTTACAAATAAGGAAGAAGTAAAAGCGGAGACATTGAATACTAAAATTAAACAGTTATACGACTGATTTAAATATCTTATTTTGTATGTTAGCGGAAAGATTAGATAAGAAAGGTGTAAAGAAAAATTAGGGTATAAGAAGAGAGACAGAAGAGAACAGAAAGAAGAAAATTCAGCCCCCCGAATCTTCTTATTTTCTTAATCGTAGAAAAAGGAATTAATTTATCTGTACGTTACTGGAAAGAAAACGAGATAAAGAAAGGAAGAAGAAGAAGCAATGTTGTTAGAAGAGAGTATTTCCACGATGGCTGAAGAAATATTTTCAATTAACGGAGAAGAAATTGAAGAACAGGAATTAGGAGTGACCAAAGAAGCAAGACTGTCATTAGCAGGATTTGGGAGAAAACTATTAATTAAAGTAGAGTTAGACAGAAGAGGAGGAAACTGCGGAGAGGGTTTATAAGGCGCTTTGGAGTTACGAATTTTATGAAAGGTAGGAAATTTAGGACGCGGGAAAGAATTAGCGAGAAGAGAAGAAGGTGATGAAGGAGACTTAGACGAATTATTAAGAGAACAGGTAGACATTGAAGCTTGGTCGACATATGAAAAAGCACGAGATATTGTTGCTTTTAAAATGGAAGGCCTCCTGGAATGAAATATTCTCAAATGCCATAATACGTTTTATATCCTTCGGCTTGATCCATACAGGGAAAGATCGGTCAAAGACAGAGTGTGTGCCTTTGCAATTACGACTACGGGCGGTTCCTGTAGGTTGCTGCATTCTGAGACTGGGTGCTTAGAAGCACAGTGCGAACAGGTGTTAGGAGAACTACGACAGTGCTTTGCGATATATCCAAAAAGAAAACATTTGGAACACTGCGTAGGCGATCGAGCACTAGGGGAAACAGGAAATCGCATCTTGAAAATCGAAACGAATTCCGAGAGAGTGGTACTATAAAATCGAAGTTCGGCTGAACGATAGGGATTTTAACGTCATCCGAAGAACGGCATATACGGTGGAAAGAAGCAATGGGGATTAGCGATTCGATTCCTTCCAAGATTTTATCTTCAGAGAAGGATGGATACACGCCGGAGATGACGCACAATCTGAACAAAACGCTATTAGGGATATACGCTCTGATGTTATGTTGCATGAAAAAACTAGGATGGGCAAGAAAGGCGTTAGCGAAATCAACAGATGAAAATTTGATTGCAGCACGACCCTTGCCTTGCGGGACAATGCATAAATGTGACGAAACGGAACTGATTAGCTTGGCAAGGGTCAAGGAATGTAATGACTTAGATTTCTTTCCATGGGCGGTGAAAGACCCTGGATGATCAGGAAAAAACATTAAATTCTCTTTGTTAGCAAAACTATATTTGCTAGTATTATTGTTTTTATTGATATTGTTATTATTATTATTATTACCATTATCATTATTATTATTAATAAAATTATTGTTGTTGTTGGTGGTAGTGGTGGTAATGTTGTTACTGTTATTATTATTATTATTATTATTATTATTATTATTATTATTATTATTATTATTATTATTATTATTATTATTATTATGCACAAGGTACCATAGTTTTTTGTCCCAAACTGCTTAGATTATATTCTTATTATCATACTTATTAATATAATTATCATATCTTTATTATTCTGACTGAAGCTACTAAATGGTTATCACTTATTGTTAAAATTGCAGTTATTGTTATGGTCGTTATGTTTATTGCGGTTGTTATAATTATAATAAAGGTTATCATTGTTGTCAGTATCACTTTTTTTAGTATTATTACAGATGTTCTTATTTTTATTTTCTTTATTTTTTTAGCTGTATTATTATTAGTTTCTATTTACATTATGGTTGAAGTGTACATGGTAGCTATAGGGGATGGAGGTATAAGTGGGCGCAAGTAATATAATAATAATTGTATTAGAAATTATTATAGTTAATAATAATTAATTAATCTAGTGTAAACATGGGCTAACTTATGTGTATAAAACTCATTTAAATCCAAATCACTATCTTTGATCTTACTCAAAACAACATAAATCGGCCCATGTAGCATGCAAACATGTAAAAGCGAAAATTTTCTGCTACTCGCGCACCCGTAGCGCACAGGCAGAAATTGCATGAATGTGTCAGTGTGTGAGCTTGTATACCCAAATGTGTGAGTGTGCATTTGTGAGAGTGAGTGCTGGGTATACCGGCGTGTATGTGTATGTGTAATCATATGATATATAATTGTTTATAACCTGTATTATTATATTGTATTGTGTTGTACGTATGTAAATAAATTTCAATTTCAATTTCAATTATTATTATTATTATTATTTATGTAACCCAGTACACTGCCTATTGTTATCGGCTTTATTTATGTTTCTGTTTACGTTTAATTTATATTACATACTGGATAATTTAATAACAGAGTACATATTAATCTCATATTGATCATCAGATTTATCATTCAACACAATTATGTTAGAAGTGTAGCTTCTTTTTGTTTTTTAAATTTCTCTGGTATTTTATTTCAGTTCAATGCAGTTTTAATGTATTTTGGCAATTCACCGCTGGCAGAAATTTGCGCATAGATGAAACTGTGTAATAATAATAATAATAATAAATACTGATTTGATTATTATTATTATTACTTTTATCAATATTAAAATTTTCAATAGCTTTAATGACATTATTGTTAATGTTATTTGAATTAATGAGATTAGACATATCGGTATCTGAGAGCCGTAGATCCTTGCTTGGCAAAATCGTGGACGGCGAGAGAGGGCCGGAAGGTTTGCGTTTTCCGACAGCGGCAATCTCCATCAGGTTCAGCGACACATTAGATTTAGTGGCTTTTGAATCCTTGGAGAAGGCCGCCGGGCGGCCCTCACTAGACGGTCTCTTCAATCAACTAACTTAAAATAGAAAAAATAGAGAAAAAAAAGACAAAAAAAAAAGGTAGAAAACAGCGAAATGAATTACAATTAGTATTTAGTAATAGAATAGCGAAAAACAAAACTAAAAATGTTAAAATGAGAAGGCGACAAATGAACGCAGAATAGATAAATCGGAACAATCTCATCAGGTCGCCCTTTTTCGGGCGCGATCTTTCGGACGCTAATCTTTCGGGCGTAGATTCTTTCGGGCGTTAATCGTTCAGACGGTAGCGAACGAGGGTTTTTACTCTTAATTTGTAATATCGTATATATATATTTCTCGCTCAGTATTAACATAAATGTGTTTATGTTTAAAAATTGTTGCGCCTTTATTTGTCATTTTCGATATTTCTTTGAAACCTAGGTAGCTTCGTCAAGGAATTAAATATATAATTAAAATTATAGATAACAGAAGAAACTTCAATAAACGTATCCTCAAATAAACTTGCTAGATACGAATGAAGAAGGTAATATAACGAGTGTATGTATTAGAAGCAAATTCGATCCAGTTATGTTACACTTTAAATGACGTAGAGTTGATGGTTTGTAATTTTTTAAATACGGCTGACTATGCATTAACAAAAGAAAAAAAACAATTAAAAAAAACCGATGTTGCATTTGATCGATTATTAATATTAATCTCCTTCATCCGTTTCGTATTACTAATGGTAGCGGAACTTTGAAATTTACATCGCAAAAGTCTGTTTATTTGTATTTCACACTGAAGTCGTTACTTCAAAAAAATAAAAAACATTTTAAAAAAATGAATAACCCAATAAAACGATGGGTAATGTAGAAATAAATTTGGTAACTCGTGTTTCTCACTAACGGAAATGATAATGTTTAATGGATGTAAATCACCACAGGTAGCCTGTAAAAAAGTCCGAGTAAAAAGACTCGTTCGCAACCGCCTGAACGATCCACGTAACGCCCGAAAGAATTTACGCCCAAAAGAGCTAGAGCCTCATCTCATCGGTTTTATCAGCTATATCGAACAATGCCGCAGAAATCGAAGACGACGTTACCGAAGCCCAATTGTTAGCTGATAAAAAACCTCGAACGAACAACCGCTTATCACATTAACAATCCAAAATGTGTCTCGGTTTTTGCAACGATTTTTTAATTATGTTACTATTTATTAGAACAAATATTTCTTCTCAACGTTTCCAGGCCCAAAAGGGAAATTTAAATAATTTTTTATTCATAATTCTATTTTATGAAGAGGCTTTTGCGATTTTTGTTGCATATTCTGAATTTCACTTTTAATAGGATATTAAGAATTTTCCAAAAAAAAATAATTTAAATTCCACATTATACATTCTCGATGGTTTATTACGATTTCTAGGGCCAGGGTAATCGGTTTCCTTAAAGTTCAACATTGCTTTTGAGAGAATTTTAATTACGATTTATGTAAAAAATTTTAAATTTGTAAATCAAGCCATTCCTGAATAATTTTTATTTGATATTTTCGTCGTTTCATAACTTTATTTAAGACAACTTCAAATTAGCACATTACTGCTATTTTCGTTATGCTATCGTAATATGTTACACCGAAAAATTATACACATCCTTTCTATCACATGTATACAAAATACCAATTGCTTCCTTTTTTCGTCCTCCTGATCGGCCATCAAAATTGATGATATCGACTTTTTTCAAGTTCTATTAGTATCCATTTTTGAATTCTTATTTCAAAATTTAAAGTTGATCGCTAATATTATTGCACATCATTTTCTGTTTTTTTTTTTGTTTTAAACAATGAAAATGCTTCAATATTTTTAATTCAAAAATTGAAATACACGTTTTATAAACAACGGGCATTATGCATTATCAATTCTTGTACGTTTCATTTTAATGTAACATACAAAGTTTACGAATACGACTATGTTACAGTGCGTATGTTTGTACGGATGTGTCGTTTATTGAGAGAGAGAAGAGACCAAACGTGTTTTTGCTAGAATGTCTATGTTATCGCATCGGTCGCATGCGAACATGTTAGGCCGCATATTCACTTTTGCACAATACCGTCAAACGCATCGTGGTAGAATGCCTAAATCACAGTACGTACTGAACGTGCAGGCTGTTTTTTACCCGTCTTTGGGTAAATAAGAATCGCACGAGAGAAAATGAGCGTCGTGTTCAAGGATGTTCTGCTGTTCGGAGTATTGCCCAAAAGTAAAAAACCCAACCCAAGATGCCAACTCTGTGTTAGAGTCACTAATTACTTATAGTGCAACTCTACAAGAGTTAACAGAAAACTAAACACAACTCGACACTCTGCAGTTGAGGCAGAGCCGATTTGCATCTACAGAGTTGATTGTGGAGTCAACACTTAAGTCAGAGTCGCCCATCTCTGATGCATACACTTAATTAGTACTTTGTTTTTTCCTATTCGTTTACTTCCTCATACTATTTATAGATTTTATATCATTTTTAAATCGCTAATAGCGGTCTTTTTAATATTTGTTATGCCGTGTATTACTTTTATCTGTCGTACGTTATGCAATATTATATAGTTAACTTGTTCTTTCATGATCATCCACGGTATGTAAATGTGATATTGTTTTTTGAAATGATTTATTTTATCGGAGGCGTTTCCCTTATCAGAGCGGAATCTCTAGTTTTTTTTGTTTTTTTTTTTCCCTATTCGCGAAATTTCGGGTAGGGTACATTTATTTAATAAAAATATTGATTCATTATAATAACGGAATTAATATAACCCATCCAATTAAGTATTTGGTATTATATTAATTACCATTTTACAGTTGTTGTTTTTTTTTTTTTTTACAATATCTACATATATTTTTACTATTTACTTAATATAAATGTACATTATTTTTCCGGAATTTTATTTCTTCTATTGTAAATTTATTAAATTCATTAAAATAATTTTGAACAAGTTGTGTTATATCATAATTACCGAGTATATTATTATTATTATAATTGCATCCTTGTAGGATATGAAAAACATCATCTCTAAAATTACATATTACACAGTTGTCAGACTCAGATATCTTAAATTTATATAAATATACCTTAAATAGACCGTGCCCTGTTATAAATTGAACATTAAAAAAATTTGGCGTATATTGATTATTTTTAAATCTATCTATTATACTTGGGAAAAATTGATACGTTATTCCATTATAATTATTCCATATTTCTTGAAATTTATTTATATAAAATTTATCCATAATTTTATTCATTTGTTTTACTTTAATTAGTTTATTCTCATATTTAAAAAATGGTGTCTTATATATTACGTTATTGAACGGATGCTCTATATTAATATTATTTTTAATTGCGACCAAGCTTATATGTTTTTGTATTTCATATTCGATTGGTTTAATACCATCTATAACTATGGCTGACAAATAACTGATTGTTCTATATGATTTAATCATTTTTATAGCTATAAGCCTTTGAAAGCTTTTTAATATCTTTTGAAATTTTTTAGTTTTTAACATTTCTACATATATGATACTATTATAAAGTATGTTAGGTAAAATAATACTTTTATACAACGTAACTCCTTTTTTATAATTTATACAGTTTTGGTTATTATACAACTTATTAAATATTATTATGAATTTGCTTATTTTGGTTTTAATGTAATTAAAATGTTCATAAAATTTTAAATTACTGTTTATTATTACTCCCAAGTATTTTATTTGTTTTACATAGTTGATATTTAAACCGTACTGTTCTAAATTTAATGGTCTATTAGTATATTTTTTATTAAATATCATATAATTAGATTTAGTTTCGTTAATCTTAAGGTTAAATTTATTAAGCCATTTCGCTATTTCTATGTACACTAAATTTATCTTATTTTCTAAACCTTTTTCATTTCTATCTGCCAGTACAACAGCAATATCGTCTACAAAGGTATATATCTTAACATCGTTAGGTAATATTATCTTATATAATTGAGAAAAAACTATATTCCATAGATATGGGCCCAACACGGACCCTTGTAATACACCCATATCTAATTTTTGCTTCTTTTGTACGTTACCTATTTCAATATAAGTATATCTATTTCCGCAGTATTTATTAATAATATTTAGTACATTATAATCTATTCCTATTTCCTTCAATAATTTAATTAAACTGTTTAGATCAAGACTATCGAAAGCCTTCGCTATATCTAGCGTCATTAGGCAACTCAAATAGGAATTGCTTTTATAATAAGTTATTATTTTTAAAATATTCCATATTGCCAATTCTGTTGATTTACCCGGCAAAGCGCCATACTGGTCTTTGTTAATTACGTTATGCTGTTGAATAAAATCTTTTAATTTAATCAATATACACTTTTCATAAATTTTACTGTAATTTGATAAAAGTGAAATTGCTCTATAAGAACTAGATAATTTTAAATTTTTATTCATTTTCGGTAATATTACTGTCTTTGCTATTTTCCATTTTTGTGGATAGTGTTCATATTGAAATAAATTCATTAATTTTGTAATAACTTCCGGGTATTTTCTATTAAAGTTTTTCAGAAATCCATTTGATATTTTATCTAATCCACAAGCTACGTTATTCTTAAGATTATCAATAATTAATTTAACTTCTTCTTTACTTACTGAATTTGTTACGTTATTTTTATGTAATTCCTGTTTAAAAGGTTTAGAATTCAAATATAATGTTCTACTTAACAAATTTACTTTTTCTTGATCACTATGAGCGTAGTTGTCTAACGTAGGTATATTTAATTTTGCTTTCTTACCAAGTAAAATCTTATATTTCAATCCAAAAACTGCTTTACCATTTAGTAGGTTCTTCCACGCTTGCAGTTTTGCCTGTTTTATCATAAATTTATATTTCTTGAAATTGTTCTTATAGTTATTATAATGATTTGCTTTTAAGTTTAAATTTTTACAATTTCTATATTTCTTATATAAGTTATTAACTAAATACTTTAATCTCTGTAATACAGGGTTCCACCAATAAACTGCCCCTTCCATTATTACTTTATTAGAATTTTGTATTACTATATTTACGTATTCTTGGAATTGATCTAACCATTTGTCTATTTCATTTATTGAATTACAGGTTACATTTAAATCTATTATATGATTAAATTTAATGATATTTACATCTAGCTTATTATAATAAATCTTTGTAATAAATTTTTTATTATATTCATTATTAATTTGCAATTCAAACATTATGTAAAAATGATCACTATAATTTATTTCGCGAGATACTTTCCAGTTTTTTATTACTTGTATAATGTTATTTGTTATTAACGTTAGATCAATTGTACTACATTGTTTGTTTCTTTTGAAAGTATATTTATCTTTAATATTTAATATATGTAATTCAAAATATTGTATTAAACTGTATAATTCTTTACCTCTTGAATTGTTAACTTTATCCCAGAGTGTATATCTCGCATTCAAATCACCGAGTAATACAAATTTACGTAAGTTATTATTACTTATATATATACACTTAGAAACTGAAAATAATTACTTGCTAATTTATTGGGAGGTATATATGTTAGTATAAATGTTATACCATTTATTTTTACAACAACTATGTTATATTCCTCATGCATATATATACAGTTTATTGGTGTCCCGTTTCTATAGATTATACTTAATTTCCTACGCGTAATTTGATTATAATTAGTAGGTACATAATTACTATTGCACCTGTCACTTATAAATACGATATCGATATTTCTAGTTATTACATTAGCCCACAGTATATCTCTTGCCTGTTTACTATGATTTTCGTTATATTGCAGGAATCTCTAGTCAGATTTAATTTCATTCTTATTTCTGATTAAATAGTAATGAAGCGGTCTCGCCAGGTTTGTTGTCGGTTTGGTAATAAGATATAAATAATTGTAAAAATACAAAGACCTCAATCGATTTAATAGAAAAAACAAAAAAACACAATAATAATGTACAGACTTTTTTCCTTTTTTTTTTTTTTTTTTTTTGGCTCGTCAACTAGGGACCTCATCCAGAAAAAATAGGTAGAATGATTAACTAATTACAATTCGATCGGAAATGGCAGAAATAAAGGAACCAATAGCAGGAACAACAGACCGAGACGGAACGGACAGGATATAGGAAGCACAGTAGAATGTACAGACTTAAGTCGGTTACTTTGAAATATACTATTTATCGGTCATTAAACGGTCTGTTTTAATAACCGAAAATATTGGGATTTATTATAGTTTAAAAAAGGAAATAGAATAGGAGACGATAGAAATAGACCATGATAAAAAAAAAAAAAAAGCAGCAGGTAGAATAAATAGTAAGGAAACAGTTTTGATTGCTGTAGTAGCTTAGTTGAAAAAGTACAATTTTACTGAATAGACAAATAAAGGGACCAAAGAAGAATAAAGAACGGATATTTAACATAACCGCATGACATAAAATTGGAATTCTTGGACAGAAAATGGATTTTCACGGATTAGGCAATTTTAAATAGTAACTGGGAGCGGAAAATCCTATCGTAAATCCGACTGATTGCTACAATACCGGTTCGACTAGGAATTCGCGAGAAATCAATTTAGAAAAGAGCGAAAGGTGTAAATTATAGACAAGCAACTTCGAATAAGGAATATTGCAAGCTCTACGAATGCTGAAGGAAAAGGAGAAGTTCGTGCAAGAACGTGTAAAGATAACACTTAAAGTAAAGTAAACAAAGTCTCATGGATATTCTTGATAAGGGATATCATGGATTGTGGAATTAAACTTTTCATAATGTACTAAGCCCAACGACACTAATAAGAGTATGGGGACCAGTTCCTTTCTTTCGGTCGCTTTTATTTTCACCCGGATGATTTTTCTGTGGTATAAAACAAATTGTTTAGCGTTTAATCGCGAATTAGTATAAAATAAGAAAATATAGTACTCACGGTTGATTTTTCGTGTAAGTAACGAACGACTATACAGACACTAACGACCCCGGGGAAGCTCTGAAAGGAGCTGTTTCTATATTTCAGCTCGAAAACAAAAGGAAAACTGGAGTTTAATCGGTAAAAACGAGAAATCAAGTTGAAAAAAGGAGGGGCAAGAAACTAAATGGACGAGTTGTTGCGTGAAAACCGGGATTAAAAACTCTTTTGGCAACCAAAAATCGAACGAGCGAGGATTGAAAAATCTCGATAGCAGTTAAACACAAATTAAATATTAAATATCTAACACAAAATAAAATCAACTTTGAACAAAAAAAAATATATACAACCGGAAATAAGATAAAACATTAATTAAAATTACGCTCGGACGGAAATAATTATAAAATAAATATTGAATAGAAGTCTTCTCGTAATAATATTTGGCGTATCCACACTAAACACCAATATTCAATTTCAGATTAGGTATATACCTGGGAGCGACTTGGATCCGGAAATAGAGACAAATTTCGATAATCTATGATATCTTTGGTTTGGTAGCCAAGCACCATAACTACTAAAGGCTATCGTACTACCTAAAGTTATCTTACTTGCGCATATATGTTTACATTTGAATCGAAATTAACGCATTTAAAGGGTAACAACAACAGTGTGAAGCGCTGAAAATGAATGTGTTTTTTAGGTTTTTTTTTTTTTTTTTTTTTTTTTGAAAAAACTACTACACCAATCGATTTGAAATTTTGTACGTTTATTTATGTAATCAAGAAGCATACAAATATATATATATATATATATTTTTTTTTTTATGGTCTCAATTTTGCACAAAAGAGTCCACAAGATGGCGTTCTGAAAAAAGGGTACCCTTGCCGTTGACAGCATAACTCGTACTGCAGACGTTTAAAATGAAAATTTCAAAAACATTATTATTAAATGATAGAATAGCTATCAGAGCATCGTAGAAAATTTGAAAATTTTGATTACAAAAAAAAATGGTGGCCATTTTTAAAATAATTAAAATTAAAAAAATTGTTAATAAAAATAAAAAAATAAAAATACGAAATTAAAAAAATTGTTAATAAAAAAAAAAAAAAAAAATACGAAATTAAAAAAAAAAACTGCATGATACGGCGATAGCGACACATTTCCTGAACTAAATCCATTTTGAATTAGGTCGATCGGATAAAAAGATTTTTAGTTATGCTTTCAACCAGGTCAAAAAACATGATTTCGAGGTTTAACGTTTTTTGGAAATAGTAAATCAACTGATATAATCAAAATATCGATATCGAACTGTACCATTTAGTTTGCTATCCTTGAGCCGTACAGAAGCTCATCCACGTCTTTTGGCGTCCTCAGATTGTTTTCCAGCCTTCAAACGTCCTTCATGTGTGTTGGCAGGTGAGATGCGATTGGAATGCTTTATTCTGTGTTCGTGGATTTGATGGTAGTAATGATATAGTTTTTTCCCTATGGAGATTCCCAAGCGTTCTACACAACATCCAAAAGAGCCACGTGACCGTCGTTAAAAATGTGATAGTCGCTAAAATAGCTGCTGTTTCGATGATTTTAGGGCCGCTGAAACTACTTTTCTGAGCCAGCTTACAAATTACTGAATTCAAACCCTAGTTGCCATTTTAATTGAACGCTTCCAGGCATCTTTCAAGCAGATCATCTCGGCTGAAGTCCGTATAAATTGGCTTGATTGCCTCTGCAATCTGCTTCGGCAGTGCAGCTCGTGTTTATACGTGCTAAGCGCATGATCTCCGAGTGCGCGAGTTTTTTGCTAAGTACACCACGACTCAGCACCTTTCGGGCAATAATCATGGTGTGGATTGTCATCAGTAGAGCACTTGCGGTAAAACGTTGCCCACACAGCTTTTTTCATGTTACTTAGTGAGTCACTATTGCGTTGGTAATGTAATGTAAAATCTTCAATCAATTTATCGGTGAGCTTTCCTTTGCCTCCAAGTCCCTTGTTCAATTTTTTACAGTTTCTCAGCCGAGAGCCCATCCTTTTCTGCGCAGATTTATACATTCTTTTTTCTTCACTTCATAAGAAACATTTTCGACGATCTTATTGTATGTTTTGGAGTCGCCATCACCGATTTAATTGACGTAACGAGTCTCGTGCAATTCCTAAACGCGTTCAAACATTTTTACCATAACAACTGGTTCCATCCGGCAGGGCCTGAATAATTTTGCGCCGCACGTCTCAGCGTGTTCGTTGTACCATAAGTCAGTATCGATCTTATGTTCCCGTGAAACACACATCTTGCAATAAGAAGACTGTACTTGGATGTCAAGGATCTTTTTCGAATAATAACCGATAATAGACGAGACACCGTGCAAGGCGTTAAAACCATATTTTCGAACTCTTCCATAAGCTGGCAGTGTTAAGCCATCTGAGTTTGGACACTTTATCCTCGTTTTTTCTTTTTCAATCTCTCCCGCTTGTTTTAACGACTTTCCTTTTATAAACTCAGAAGCGATATTTTATTTTTTTTACACTATTGTTACCACTTAAACGGGCGCCCGACGCGCTTGTTAACAATAACGGAAAGCACAAAATTACGCCAACGAATGTACATAGCACAGGTGCTTTTAATCCAGATGAGCCAAGTAACTGTTTATCAATTTATAAATATACATAAGAAATAAATAATAAAACATACTTATTTGTTAAAAGAAAGTATACGTATTTTTTCCAAGCTTATTTAAACTATTCGGAGTTTTAAATTATTTTAAAATATAAAAATAAATACACAGTTTCATTCGTTTTAGGTACTTCAGTTATATGTTCTATAGGCAATTGCAATAATAAATACCGGTTATCTTATTCTCTACCGTTAAAAACTTAATTATTTTCAATTCATAAAAATAATATCGAGGGTGTAACCAAAAGTTCTGATGTTTTCTAGCAGAGAACATATCAAATGGAAATAAGCTTACGAGAGAAATGTAATTAAAAGTTTAAATAGAAATAGGCAGATACAAATTCGAATTGTAAAGGTCTACAATATTTTTTTGGATTCTCTAAACTTTGCGAATGAAAAAAGGCTACTAACCTATTTTTGACAACTTCGAAAATAACTCTGTAGTCTACATTAACGATTTTTTAATAGAAAATTTAATATGAAGAACGTATGCAAGAATGAAAAATGGAAAGTTTTTAAAAATTCCCACTTTAAGATATAAAAAAATTGAAAAAGTAAAAAACGGCTTCTTAATTCATTATTTAAAAAAAAATTATATTATACGAGTATTTATCATCATAACTTCACTATATTTTTATATATATATATGTATATACCGCACAAAAAGCCTTTTAAGTAAAATAAAATTTCTAGTGGTAGTGTATGAGTGAAAGACGTGGATAATAAATTTTTTAGAAGAATTATTGTATTTTAACTTTATACAATGTATAAATAAATTTGATAAGGTTTATTTTTCCCACTGGTTTTGTCAATGAGAACATTAGCTCAAGAAATGGAAAGAAGAAGAAAATAACGTTAGTAGGAATACCAAGTTTTAGTAGAAATGAGTAAAAGGACGATAGTTCAGTAGAGAAGACTGCACATTGAAACAAAACATGATCAAACTCACAAAAAATGTATGTGGAAGAGGAATGAAAAGGACAAAATGGAGCAAAAGCAGATAAAAAGCTTGAAAATGATGCGGGAAGGAGACTGTGGTTAAAGCGAAGGCAATAAATAGCAGAGATTGTAAAGCGTTTAAGAGAAGGGAAGTCAGGGAACCATAGGCGAGGAGGAAGAGATGACTGAACAGAGAGATAAAAGGAGGCAGGATTAGAAAATGAAGAAGAATAAGGAGGTGCCTAAAAATCTATCATTGGAAATAGAAGAACGGGCTAAGGAATCCAGCACCTCATTACCCTCAATGCTCAAATGACCAGGAATGCACAAAAGATCGATCACCGTTCGTAAAAGGAGAGAGTGTAAGGTCGCTAATAAATAGAATAGGAAAAAAAGGCCAACGGTTTCGCATCGGCGCCGATAATCGTGAAACTTCACGATAGAACGAAAAAAACACAACTACTAAGTAATGCAAAGAAGTTGAAGATGAACAGTAACGATGTTAGGTTACCCCCATCAATACCGATTTACATAATTTAAGATCTGATCAGCCATGTTAGGAAACTCTATGCAGCTGCTAGGTTAGCGCGTCAGAAAGATATAAATTAAGCCAAGCATGGCGCAAAGTCGGTAAAGTATATGTACGGAAAACAGACTGAAGTAAAGCGAAAATAATAACTAGCGAATAAGATCTCGAACAGCTGACTGACGATTCCACGCAGGAGAGTACCACTACTCCGAACATTAGCCATGTAACCAAGCAGATAGACAAGATTAGTGCAGTAAATTCGACAGTAAAACACAGTGAAAAACACAAAGGCGCCCAGAAGAAGAGTTCTCAGCGTCCACATCATACACATAGTCTCCGCCACTAGCATACCCAGCAGCACACACACAAACGATAACACAATCACCTTCAACCACTCGTGCAAAATATAAACAAAACATTATAAATAAATGAAACGGTTCTCGGCCTGTTATGTGCGTGAACTGTCCTCATCCAGAAACGCCGGTAAGTGACGGTAAATATACTTTTTTTCCTCTATCACGCTCCGCAAACTGAATCAATCGAATAATATAAAAATCAATTCTAAATAAAATAAAACACAAGTTCATATAGCTACTCTAAATGTAAGATCGTTTAAAAGCCCAGAAAGCCTAATTGTGTTAGAAGAGCCATTTCAGAAATCGAATATTAAAATTTTGGAATTGTCCGAAGTAGGAAGACCTGGAGAGGAAATTATACGCACTCAAAAAGGGAATCTATTTTATTATTATAGAGGTAACGCGATAGCCTAGTTGCTAGAGCACTTGACTTCCGTTAAGGAGGTCACAGGTTCGATCCCGGGCGACGACAGAACTTATTACAGAGAATTAAATTAAATACTCGCTAATAATCACGTGGAAGCAATGGAAAACAAGGTCAGTACACAGCAGACAAGTTCCCGGTTTGGTCTTGCGAGCGTACACATTCGTACTGCATATACACAATTACCATGAGCGCTGCCTATTCTGGTAGTCACGATGCTCGGAATCGAGCGATACGACTGAAAAGAAAAAGAAGAACAATTCAGGACAAAAAGGAGTCGGTTTTATTATTAAAAATGAATATATAATTAACGTGGTGGAGACAAGGGGGATTAAAGACATAATAGTAATCTTAAAAATAAAAATTAATAAAGTTTTACTGACATGTATTCAAGTTTATGCTCCGACTACAGCTGCAGAAGATTGGGAAATAGAAAATTTCTATGAAAATTTAAGAAACATTTTAAATTCCCAATTTAAAATAAAAACCAACTTAATAATTATGGGAGATTGGAATAGCCAGATAGGGCAAAGAGAGAAAAGTGAAAAACAAACAATGGGTTTGTACGGTTATGGGAAATGCAACGAAAGGGGTTGGATGCTCATAAGATTCTGTCAAGAATTCAATCTAAAAATAGTAAATAGTCTGTTTAAAAAAAGAATAGGAAATAGATGGCCATGGATATCTCCAAATCAACAGTATAAATCACTAATAGACTATATACTAGTACCTAGCATGAATCAGTCAATTATAAATTTTGAAATAAAAGGTTTGAATAAATTCAGCTTCTACACAGATCATAGACTGCTAATTATAACAATTGCAATTGATAAAGAAAAATACTATAAGAGAGTCGTAAAAAATTTGCATACAGGATTAGACTATGAAAAGTACGAAAACATAATTAGTGAAGAGTTAGGGAAGATAAACTTAAGTAAAGATCAACAGATTGACGAACTATATAATAACAGCATATCTGAAACAATAACGTCAATGTTCGCAAACACATTCAAGAAAAAAAGTAGAAATATCCAACAGATAGGCAGACGACATTTATCAACTACGTAAAAGAAGAATCGAAATTGTAAAAATCGTTAAAAGGCCTCCAAAAGAAAAGATTGAATTAAATTTAGAGCCGAGAGCTATAAGAAATATAAGAGAAAGGGACTAAGCCGAAAAAAATGGAATTATTAATAACATTTTAGAAGGAAGTAAATATATAAAACTGCTAAAAAAGAAACTCAGTATTATAGGAGCACAAAGGGGGCAACTCATTTTAAGAACCCGAAAGGACAGAAAATATACGATAGAAAAAAAATAAACAATGTTGTCGTAATTGAATATTATAAAAATTTGTATAATGACATAGATAACGGTCACTTTATAAGTAATTCTGTTGGGACTAGTTCTACAGTAGAACCAGAATTTCTGAATGAAGAAGTAGAGGAGATAGTGAAAAGATTCGAGACGCAACAAAAGCCCGGGCAGCGATGAAATAATGAACGAACACATAATAAACTTGAGAGGTGTTTACAATTAATAAAAATCTTGACGATCCTATTTAATGAAATTTTATAAGCGGGTATTATTCCCCCTGTATGTTAAATGGAAGTACTCTGATATTATATTGAACTTTCTTCACCTTAAAATAAAACACATTAAATAATATTACCAAGAAAAGTTGAGACTAAAAAGCGCATTATTAGACCAGAATTCGCTATAATTTTAAAAAATTGAGAAGATGAATGAAATTTCAGAATAGGACATGAAATTTCTTTAAGTGAAATTTGAAACATATATTATGGCAGAAAATTGAGCAGCAAAAGTAAGAACAGTCACCGTGCTACATAGTAAATTGAATTGTGGTCCTTTATGCATAAAGTTGTTTTAATGAAAATTCACCTGCTGACTAACCGAGCAGCTGTTAAGCACACAACGTATCGAATAATTTCTGTACCGGGTTTTAGAGAGAAAAAATTACAGCCTGTTTTAGTAACAAAAATTCGCTATTTAAATATATTTTTTGATCGAGCCATGTTGAATATTACAGCTGATTAAATATATGCATCTTTTCATATGTTCTCTAGTAAGTTGTTTGTTCATGTCTAAAATTGTTATCTCGTTCCGAATCTCCGTATTTCCGATAAGAATACATTGTGTGTATCGTTCCATCAGTGTCTGACAGAAAATGTAGTGTCCTTCGCCAGCATACAATAAGACCTTCACCGCAGCGTACGAAGAAGAACACGCCAACGGCTATATCTTTACCAGGTGATGTCGTTTCTTCTGCTACCGTAACACACAGCAACTCACAAACTTTGCGAATGTAACACACACGCCAATTCCGAAATTACCACCCCCCCCCCTGTAATACACGTAGTCGCCAACCCAGGTGGATAAAGTCTGTGCCACGACGGGTGACGTTGTCTCCGATAATTTTCCGCCACTACCGAATAAAGCAACTAATCCGGCCGTTAAGATCAACACCGCGCATCAGTGCCTACGTCAAATTCTTTAATAAAAGCAACCTCGTTCTTGGATAAACTGAAAAACGGAAAGTTTCTCCCACCTATTAAAGAATTCGAATTCCCATTTGGGAAACAAAACATCGTATTCCCATTTCTTAAAAACACGACTCCTCGTGGTCATTTTTCAGCTTTACAAATCCTAGTACGAAGCCCAAGTATTACTGCCAGGTCCAAAATTAGTAACAATCGTGTACTTATTTTCCTTTAGACCTGGAAACGTTACGAACAACTTCACAGCTAACAGAACCGCTATTTCGATCAATAATACTACTGGCGCAGAGGACAAAGATTAAATAATCCCGCACAGAAAATGCAATGTATTCCCAACAATCCCGCATATCGTCCTAAAAGGAAGCGGGAGAATGTGTTAAACCCAAAATTGGTCTAATCAGCCCGCATGATGATGAATTTGAACACATCATTAGTTAGCGTTGACAAGTCTATGCAAAAACCCACTAACACAGGGATTTCTTCCCTGAATCTTTCTTAACATTTCTAGAAAAATCAGCTACTCCAATAACACCGGTGCAAAGCTACCAAAACCAGACATCCTAGAACATAGGGTACTTACTACAGGGATCAAACACCCACACCCACCGTCATCAGGTCTGCAGATACCGCCTACTAAACCCACGTTCCTAGACCATACCACAAAAGCCAAATTAAACGAAATGTCACCAGCAGTACCTCCTATAAATGCAGAAATACCACAGACTGATCTCGCCAAATATGCTTCTAAAAAACCAACCCTAAAAAGTAAAACATATCCAACAAATGAACTCCTGCGCAATCAGTCAAAAATAACATTTCTAGAACTGCTTTTATTTCGCTTAAACTTTGCCACCTTAATCGATGCGGTCCAAGGTAAAAAAAACATTGTCGAAAGATTCACTGACGATGTGAAAACGATTTGTACACATGCTGGAGGAAAACTACTTCCGCATGCTGGAGGAAAACTACTTGCGCAGTAGAGTCGCATAACGAAAACCTAGTTTTTATAACTGGTGAAAAAATTGAGTCCGCCCTACGCCTACCACGATGTTAGATATTAATATGTATAACAACTTTCAAAGTTGTCCTTCAAAGCAAATAGATTAACGACGGCGTCTAACGATATTATTATGCTAGCTGTAGAACTGTAGAGAATTCTACAGCAGCCAACTCACAGCAATTAAATAACTAATAGCTAATCATACGTAGGCGCCGCGATAGCCTAGTTGCTAGAGCGTTTGGTTTCCGTTATGGAAGCCTAGGATTAGATTCCAGGTGACGACAGAAATTACTACGAAAAATTAAATAAAATAATTGCTAATGGTTATGTGGAAGACAGTGGTAAACCACTAAATATACCATCATATGCGCGTCAATTAGTACACATCAGACACACACACAGGGAACTGCATTTGTATAAAGATATAAATCAAACAACCACAATATCAGTTGTAAGTGCAGTCTTGATTGTACACATTCGTACTACATGTAAACAATTGCTATAAACACTAAATATATCTGTACAGCTGAAATACAGAAATAGGTTGTCACGACGCTTGTAATCGAGCAATAAGTTGAAGTACGGGGTTTAACGTCAACGAATCAGCATGGATCCGTTATTCATGAAATTTTGTTAAATGACAATCTGAATATCCTCCACGTCCGAGTGTTATGCATGTTACAGTTCAACCTACCATAAATTTTTTAGTAATTAATTTAGCACTGATTTCTCCAGTGCTATTTCAAAAATTACATTCCGCAGTGCAAAAGGACTTATGTTCTTCCAGTGACGATTTCCCCATATTTATTGAAACCACGCCATCACAGAAAAGCCAACTCTTATATCGCAAGGCAAACTGGAAATTTTATTCATGTCAAAGTTATCAGTTCTGAACAAGCTGGTAACGTCCTTAGAGGAAAATATTAATCAGCTAAGTCAAGCTATTTTTATAATCGCCAGAGTCCAATTCGTATGTCTTCGTCCATTCGAAGCTTCACAGAGTCCCATTGTGGGGCCCCGAAATTAAGATGGTCATCTGACCCTGGAAACGGACGCTAAGGAAATTTTAAATCAACCGGTACATTTAGTAAGAGCTGAGAAACAACTCGCTTACTGATTCGTACAAAAAAGTAAGAGTACTGACATGCCTTTGTTTCGTTAATCTTCAGCGCGTCAACTAATCATTCTATGCGGACAAAAGTATAATTGACAACCGGCCTCAGTCGTGCCCCACCAGTTATTTTACTTTAGTGGCAATGGTGTTCACACATCCAACCCTACATCCTCACGTATCAATATAATCCTTAGAATTCGCAATTGTACTTCACTATAGTAATTTCGGAATTATATGAAATAAATATCTCCACGAAACCAATAGCAGCGGTACAATTGTAATTTCACTGTCCCTGAACTTAATTTCCAGCTTCAGTATCTTACTCCGAATAGCGCACCCGGCTCGATCACCATGCATCCGTTCATATTTAAATACATCTACAAAATCGTATCTATTACACACGTATAATCAAATCTGGACATAAGACATTATCACGTAATTTTAATAAGTATGTATCATGTTCACATAAACATTACAAAGATATAGTTAGTCCCCATAGCAATAGCAACATCGGCGATTTAGTCACAGAATCAGTTAATAAAACTAATCATAAAATGTATCATCGTACTTGCCAAATTTACACACAAGTCTAGATAAACGGACGGAGAAAAGATATGAGATTTCTAACTTTTTCAAGACTTGGAATAACTGCTACTTCAAAATATTAACGATGAGAGTTATCAAGAGGAAATATTAATAAAGTAAAGTATTTAAATGTAGATAGATGCTGTAAAAGAAAGTAGTACTTAAGTTAAGTTGATGTTATATTGTACAAATAAATGATATAATTATGTTGGGAACCCACAGACGGGCTAGTGCCTTGTGGGACCCGCAAATTATTAAAAACAACAAAAAAAAAAAAAACAAAGCCCAACAGCTGGAGACTTTGGCCGGAACCAAGAATGACGTAATAATTATAGCTGAACCAAACTATTACAAAGACAAACTTCTAGGATTAAATATCGATGACTATTTAGCAATAACGAAAGCGAACATTGCAATTGTATTTAAAAATAATATAAAATTGAACCTATTAATATATACACAGAATCCATGATTATATCTAAATTTAGAGATACGGTACTTATAGCGTGTTATTGGTCACCAAATGAGGGAATAAATGACACAAGATAAATGATTTACAAACATATACAAATCAAAGTGCTAATAAAGAAAAAAACATTATTAATAGGAGATCTCGATACAAGATCAGGTCTATACGATAGGTTAAAACTAGAAAAAGAACTGAAATTTTTGAAGAATTTCTTCTCTCGAACAACTTCATAGTTAAAAACCCTTTCGATAAAAAACCCTTAACAATAATAACCCGAGAATGTATATATATGATTTTGTGTAAAGTTGTTACTTGCTGTGTTCGTATTTTGTGATAATATTTCATTATCTTGATCGCGCGCGTCGTATTATCTACTTTTCTCTAATAAATATTATCGCTCGTGTGCGGTATTTACCTAACGGTAAATATGCCGCTGCAACGGTCTCCGCCGGCCACACCTGCTCCTCCGTCTCGTCAGCCACATGCAGCTGCCGCTGAGGCCTTATCTCGAAACCAGTTAAGCAACGATATACCGCCGCTTATCAGCAATACGTCTAATCTCGGTGAGTTCGTTCCAATATCATTTTGTAACGCTAACAACAACAATACCGATTTTCGTGCTATCAACCCCGCTAACGATATACAATTAATACCAACCACACATAACACTCAGCATGCCTATGCACCTATTATGTCTCCTATTCCTATACATGAGACCTACTCACCTCATCTTGAAGAGACTAATCATAAATACGAAAATGATCACAGCTGGCAAGTTGTGCAAACCAGAAAAAGACCTAGGGCTTTTGTGAAAAGTATCTCGACTGACAGTTCTGATCCTAATGTAAGCAAAAAGAGTAGTAACAGATTTGCTGCACTAGCAGTTGAAGACAGTGCAGGACAAGAAGACGCCAACGTGCAGGAAGTAAGGAGAGAACCAAAACCACCACAAATAACAATTTACGGTGTCAACGATTATAATAAAATGATTAAGGATCTTTCAAATATTATTCCTTCTAATAGTATCCACTGTCGATGTCTAGGCGACAAAAAAGTACAAGTTAAAATAGATGATGTTAATAATTACCGTGTTCTAGTAAAGTATTTAAACAGAGAAGGTATTGAGCATCATACTTATCAAATTAAAACAGAAAGGTGTTTTCGAATTGCAATCAGGCATTTACATTACTCCGTCAGTAAAGAGGACATTGTCAGCACTTGAAGAACATGGCCATACAGTAAGGCATATAACTAACGTCAAGCATAGAGTAAACAAACAACCACTACCACTCTTTTTCATTGATTTAGAGCCACAAGCGAATAATGCAGACGTGTATAAATTAGAAACACTTTTATACACTAAAATAAAAGTGGAAGCCCCACATAAAAGAGATACAATTCCACAATGTTTCCGATGTCAAACATATGGCCACACAAAATCCTACTGTAACCGTGCATTCGTCTGTGTAAAGTGCGGTGGAAGCCATAATTCCTTAAATTGTAATAAGAAATCTAGTGAACCGCCGAAATGTGCAAATTGCGAGGGAAATCACCCCTCCAACTATAAAGGTTGCGCAGTCTATAAAAAATTACAATCTCTACGGACAGCTACCAAAGTGGGGTTGAACTACAATGGGAAAATTCAAACACCAATGGCTCCTGCTGCAGGTATCCAACAGCAGTTGCTCCCTGGCACTACAACAGACTCAAATCTGCTGAGACCCACTTACTCGCAAATATTAAGTAACCAGCGTCAATGTTCGCAAAGCAATTCTCAGGTCTATAACATAAATAATGATAATATTGCTATTACACTTCAGACATTCCTAGCTGAAATAAAGACATTATTTAAAGATATGATGCAGCAACAAAGTCAATTATTAAATAATCTGTTAAACACTATCATGTCAGCTTTAATTAATAAGAAATGATTTGCTTAAAAATAGTAACGTGGAACGCTAATGGCATACTCAACCACATTCCAGAATTACAAATGTATCTTATACAAAACGATATTGATATACTTCTGATATCTGAAACGCATCTTGTGCACACAAAACATGCTCCATTCGTAGGCTACGAGTCGTACTACACCAATCATCCTGATGGTACGGCCCATGGAGGAACTGGAGTCATCATAAAAAGAAATATAAAACATCACGAATTAGAGAAATACGCACAAAACCATCTACAAGCAACTAGTGTGGCGCTAAATTGTATACTAAATAAACCTTTCGTCGTATCAGCAGTTTATTGTCCACCGAAGCATCGCATAACACAAAGACAGTTCAGTGCTTTTTTAAGCACCCTCGAGCCTACCTATATAGCTGGTGGCGATTTCAATGCCAAGAACACGTATTGGGGATCTAGGCTTACTTTGCCAAGAGGTAAGCAATTAAAACTGGCAATAGATGGTAATAACAGCACGGTTATATCTCCTGGCACTCCAACTTATTGGCCAACTGATCCAATGAAAGTACCGGACTTGCTGGACTTCTTCATAACCAGAGGACTACCAGGAAACTTCATTGATATAAAATCAGACAATGACTTATCTTCCGATCACTCACCAGTGCGACTAACACTAAGCAGTAACATTATTAGGAAACCCTGTAGACCAAAGATCTTTACAAAGCATACAATTTGGGATTTATTTCGTAACCAGCTGGAGGAAAAAATCAATTTAAAAATACCGTTAAAATGCAAGAAGCATATTGAAAGCTCTATTGAATACTTCAATAATCTCCTGCAACAGGCGGCTTGGCTGGCTACACCAAATAAAGATAAAAGTGTATACAAACCATTTGTTTACTATCCTGCAGAAATAAAACGTGAAGTAAATCTCAAGAGACAGCTAAGAAAAAGATGGCAAAGATATCGATTTCCATCTGACAAAGCAGCACTGAACTACCAAACAAAAAGAGTTAAAAAGTTATTGCAAAACTTAAAAAATAAATCCTTTAAAGAGCACTTATCTACTCTGTCTCCCTTACCGCATAATGACTATTCTCTATGGAAAGCAGTACGCAATTTGAAGAAACCTAAAGAAACAGCACATCCAATTAGAAAACCAAACGGAAGCTGGGCTCGATCTGACCTTGAGAAAGCTGAAGAATTTGGTAAACACTTAGCCAATACTTTCAAACCGAACTGCGGCAATATGAGTTCCCCTCCTAGGACAGACAATACCGATATGTCTCAACCAATCAGGCTAACATCCCCTGCAGAAATCAAAAAGGTCATAAACTTGATGAATTCTCGCAAATCTCCTGGCTATGATTTAATCTCAGCGAAAGTATTAAAAGAACTGCCAAAAAAAGGATTGGTATTATTAACCTACATTATTAATGCCATAATACGACTTCAATATGTTCCCATTCAGTTAAAATTCTCGCAAATTATAATTGTCAAGAAACCATCCAAACCGCCAACCGAACTGACGTCGTACAGACCAATCTCCTTGTTACCGATACTCTCTAAGATATTCGAAAAAATAATGCTCAAGCGACTAATGCCTATAGTTGAAGGGAAAAAAATAATACCAGACCACCAATTTGGTTTTAGAGCTAAACACGGAACCATCGAACAAGTACACCGTATTACTGATAAGATAGTAACATCTCTAGAGCAGAAAAAAGTCTGTGACGCCATATTCTTGGATGTTAGCCAGGCATTCGATAAAGTTTGGCACGATGGACTACTTTACAAAATAAAATGCCAATTTCCTCTTCAGGTATTCAATATCCTCGAATCTTATCTTAGTGAAAGATTCTTTTCGGTCAAATACGGTAATGAAGAATCGCAAATATATCCGATAGAAGCAGGAGTGCCTCAGGGCAGTATACTGGGGCCGTTGCTGTACCTCATATACACTGCTGATATTCCTACCCTGACAGACGTCGAAGTTGCTACCTTTGCTGACGATACGGCTATTTTGTGCTCAGAGGAGTGCCCAGTAAAGGCAAATGAGTCTCTACAACGGTCGATCGATAGGCTGTCTAACTGGTTTATGGAATGGCGTATCAAGGTAAATGAAAGTAAATCGACGCACGTAACCTTCACAAATCGGAGAGTAAACGAACTTAACGTATCAGTGAACGGCAGAATAATACCACTCAAAGATGAAGCCAAATATCTGGGTTTATACCTGGATAAACGGTTAACGTGGAAAAAACATATAATGGTAAAGCGTAACGCAATACGCATTAAAACCAGGCAGATGTTATGGCTCTTAGGGAAGAAGTCGGAACTAGCATTGGAAAACAAGCTACTGTTGTACAACCAAGTTATTAAACCAGTCTGGCAATACGGTTGTCAACTGTGGGGCTGTTCGAAGAAGAGTAACGTAGCAATCATCCAAAGGCTGCAAAACAAACTCCTAAGAATAATGGTAAACGCACCATGGTACATAACCAATGAAGCTCTACATAAGGACCTAAAAATAAATTACGTGAAGGACGAAATAGTACGAGCAGCAAAACAGTACGCTGCAAGACTGGGGTCACATCCCAATGCTATGGCAGCCGTATTGTTAAATAATTCTGCTGATACTCGCAGACTGAAGAGGACAATAGTGATGGACCTAATATAAACTGTATCTGGTACATATGTTAAGTGAGGCCCTGTCACTGGACAGGGCTCTTCAGCAAGCCATTTTACTAAAATATTAAATTTACTAAATAGCCCATAGTGCTAGTTGTAAATTAGCAAAAAAAAAAAAAAAAAAAAAAAAAAAAAAAAATAATAACGAATCAAGTGTGATTGACTTTATAATAATAAATGCAAATATTAATAAAGAAACTTATAATATTAAAATTAAAGAGAATACTTTTTCCGGTCACAAATCTATTAAATTCAAAATAACAACTGAGAATATAACTTCCATACAGCCAAATAATCAAATAACAATTATAAATTATAGTAAATTTGAAAAAATGATAGAAAATAAAACTTTTTTTGAAATTCTTAATAGTATTAAAAAAATTACTACAGCGAAACAACTAACAAAATATGTCAATACATTCTTAGCAGAAATAGATGAAATCAGAAATAGATGAAATCAGAAATGAATATTTACAAACACAACTTTAAAGAAAACTAATATTCGGCGGAATGATAAACTTAGTTTATACAAAAAAAAAAAAAAAAAAAAAAAAAAAAACTATTAAAAAAATTACGAGACTGCAGTACAAATAAGAACATTACACATTTCTTCATGGCCTGTGTCCTATATTATATAAAATCACAATATAGAAAAGAAATATTTAAATGTACACATAAGGCTTGGAAGGAACTGGTATTAAGCTTCTTCCCGACATGGGGGGTACCATATAAAATACTAATGGATAAATATAAGAAATTTGATTTTCCTCCTTTAAAATTATCGAATGATGGAATAATAATTGAAACTGAAAAATACCAAGAAATCATTGCACAACTATTTCCTAAAATCAAAGACTCGCTCAAGGACTACACAGATACTCCCAACAATATTCGAATTAATAAGTTATTAATTACAAATGTAATAAAGAAACTGAATAACAAAAAAGCAAATAGATGCGACAATATTTCAAACAAAATGATTAAAATTAGACATGAAAATAACCCAGAAATATTAAGAACAATTTTCGGAAAAAATATTTAAACCTTAATTCACTCCCAGATATTTGGAAAATTGGAAAAATAAAGTTAATAAATAAAACTGGAAAAGACTCAACAAATGTTACCGCATTCAGACCAATAACTCTGCTCTTAGGATTAGGGAAAGTATTTGAAAAAATTATCAGATATTATTTAAATAGCTTGAAATATCAGAAAAAAAACATTCTACACAAACATCAATATGGTTACAGAGAAGGATGTTCCACAGAACACTAGCTTTACTTAAAATGGCGTATATTAGTTCACTACGGCTTTTAATTATATATTATTAATAAGTTTTGACGTTCAAGGTGCTTTTGATAAAATAAAATGGTTTAATATACTAAAGGTTATGGAAACTAAAAAAATCAATTTACACTTCTTACAGATAATTAAAAGTTCCTTGGAAAATAGGAAAATAGGTTTATTCGACAAAGAAAATAAGTTAATCCTTAAGTATAATCTCACTACAGGAGGGCCTCAAGGGTCAGCACTTTCACCAACGTTATTTAACATAGCAATATGTCAGCTGTTCATAAAGAAGTCAAAGAAAATAAAGGTATTAAATTAATAAGTTATAATGCTGATGATATTCTAGTAATTGCTGGAATTATGGAAATAAGAAATGTTAACATAATCAATAAGACAATCGTTTAGTCTGGTGGCTGGAGCATAATAATCTCCTCCCTCTCAATATGTCTGGTTTTCGCCCTGGTCTTGGCCCATTGGACTGCATTAGCACCTTTCTTTCGGACATCTACAAATCATTCCTAGATAGAAAGTTTACTATTGCCACATTCGTCGACGTCGCATCTGCGTTTGATAATGTTCATCTTCCTTCACTGGCTTCTAAGCTTCTTTCCCTCAATAATCCTCCTATTCTCGTTACCATTATTCTTAATCTGTTCCAAAATAGATCACTTTTTCTTTCTGTTCCTTCGTTTTCAACAATCAGACGTTGTTATCGCGGCCTGCCTCAGGATTCCTGTCTTAGTCCTTCTCTTTTCAATATTTATCTTCTTGATGTCACTACTCTTCGCATTCCTTCTTCTTCTCTCCTTTTTGCGGATGATATCCTTATCTACTCCACTTCAGACGAGCTAGCTACGGCCAACGAGGAGATTAATTGCTCTCTATGAGTCCTCAGTATTTTTTATTTTTTTTTTTTTAAATGGGCTCGGTGTTAACACTGACCCAACTCAGTAGTTCTCTCTCCAGTGCTTTTCTTTCTTTTTCTCCTTACAAGTCTTCTTCTATTATTTTCTCCCTCCGCCCGTATAATCGTGCTCTGGTAAACATTACCTCTTCCAACTATCCTATTCCTATTGTTAATTTCATATGCTACCTTGATCTTTTCCTAAATAGTCGACTCTCTTTCCAAGAACATATCGAGTAACTTTATATCGCTTGTCTCAAAAGACAGAATCTCCTGAAAGTCTTATGTCCTCTCAAGTGAGACGGTGATCCATATATTCTCCTAATTCTCTACAAATCCATCATCCGTTCCAAACTGGACTACTGCTCCTTCTTATACGGCAATGCCTCAAATTCTCTCCTGTGCAAACTTGATAGAATCCAAAACTCCTGTCATCGGCTCTGCCCGAATCGAATATTAAACCCCTGTTTATGCGCAGATCTCTACTTGGTTACCGTTTTCTGATTAAACGCCTCTTGATCTCTTCATCTAAACTTATTTCTTCCTATCTGTATATCAAGGATCACTGGCGATTCGTTCCTCACAAAATCCCGGTTCTTGCGCACATCTCGGGTCTCTAAGTTTTCTCCTTATGTCTTTTCCCGCAATAAGCTTCCTTATTTTTCGTTTGATTTCAATAGTATCGCATCTCATTCTCCTCTCTTCCCCTTTACGCTAACTCCACTTCCCAGAATGCAGTGGTCAGTGAATATGTCCACATCTTAAATTCATCATTTCCCCGTCATGTAAAAATTTTCACTGATGGTTCCAAAAATGATAACGGGCTGGGCGGTGCTTTTAAAGCCTCCTCGCTTAATCACTTGGAATCCTTCAAATTTCCTTCCTTTTGTTCCATTTTTTCTGCTGAAGCAGCCTCCATTCTCCGTGCTTTTTGAATGCCTACTCTTTTTCCCGAGTGCTCTCATCTATACGCCGAATTCTTGGCGTTGGGTCTTCCTACCTCTTTCAATGCTTCCCTTTATCATTTCCTTTCCATCTCTAGCTGTTATTCCTCCTCTACTCTCTTTTATACTCTCTATCTCCGATCGCCTCAGAATTTGAGTAGGTGATCTAAGCTCCTGTAGTTGGGTCAGTGCTGACACTGAACCCATTTAATAAAAAAAAAAAAAAATAATCAATAAAACAATAGAAGCAATAAATTCAATAATCAAGAAACTCTTGGCCTAAAATCCTGATAAAACACATACGTTACTTACTTCAAGAAAACGTAATAAGAAGAAATTCCAACGGGAAATTGAGAAAGGAATAAAATTAAATCGACAAAATCTAATTTTCAGTAATGAAATTAAATATCTCGGAATAATAATTGACAAAAATATGAATTATAACAAACACGTACAACACATAACCCTTAAAATCAGAAAACTTTACAATAAATTGAGATCATTGCAATTCGGGTATGACACAAAAAAAAAAAAAAAAAAAAAAAAGGAAAAAAAAGAATTATACTTTATAATGCTCTTTTTAGATCGATCACAGAATACGGATCTTTAACATATGTACTTCAATAAATTGAGAAAAACTGATGTCAAAAATTTTAAATCATTACAAAGATTAATACTTATAAACGTAATTCTGCATATCGAACGGTACCCTGTTTATGTAATAGCCGGGATAACTTCCGTAGATCTTCATTTGTGGAAGGTCAATGAAATTAAGAAACTCAATGTGGAGAATAGAACTAATAGACCATGTACAAAAATACCGAACGAAATAATGAAACAAGTGGAAACGAAAACATTAGAGATGTGGCAAGAACAATACAAAAAATATACTACTGGCAGACGAACAGAGACTCCACTACCCGATATTGAAGCGAGATTAAAGAATGGAAATTTCAGATCTGATTCCTAATACAGTACTTCACAGGTCATGGTAATTTTGCAGCTTACCTTAAAAGATTCAATATCATTAGCCCCTGCAGAGAATATAAGGAATCAGAAGACACCCTTGACCATACTTTTCGGGAATGTAAAAAATTCAAAAACATCAGAGAAAAATATAATTTTTTGGAAAATCCCGCATAGAACAATAACAGTACCGGAAGCTTACTAAAGTTGTTATTACGGAAATTCTTAACAAAAAAAGGAAATATATCATAACGGACTACAAGGAAATTATTGTCCCAACTCTGAATGAAGAGCCATGTATAAAAGTTCTGAGCAGGCCTATATACTTATTTATTTATGTATTTTATCTCGTATGGTTGGAAGATAGTGCCTGTCTTCCCTAAAGATCCGTTCCTCTCACAAAGCTACGCAACCATAACTCTTCTAAACGTTATGAACTCCGAAGAAAATGATGAATTGACGTCTTCTATTTTTGCTCAACTAAAATAAAATTTTCTCTACCCTTTACAAGCCGGACGGCGCAAACAAACAAGCTTCTGTTGAGGCTACAGCGACAAGTTTTAAGAACATTCCACCGCCAGCAAAACGTATACGCAATACTTTTTAATGTGGAAAAAACGTATGATCATGTGCGATGGTACGGATTAATAAAAAAACTACTGTTTGCTGGATTGAGTGTTAATATGATATAAAGGGGTTTCCTTTTCCACCCGGTGTTAAATTCCTAAAATTATTTTTTAAAAACGAACTACCCTGGTGACCTCATATAACTAACATAAAAGCGAGCTGTCTGAAATCCCTTTCAATCCTCAAGTATTTATTAAACCCGAGAAATAACATTTACCGCAAACTTCTGATGACCGCTTATAAGTCGGTTTATGTATGGGTGTTCATCTTACTTTTTAGCAAGTAACTCCTCAATGGAACCCTTGAATTTTGCCCATCCTTTTGTTCTCCGTACAATTCTAGAAACTCACAGAACGTCACCATCACTCAGCATGTGCCACTTACTAGGATGTTGTCCTTTATCTTATTACATGGACTATCACAAACATTGTGAAATTCTCAACTTCTTTATTTCCTTTTCGATCCATTGTCCAGAGTGGTGAAACGATTAAATATTAACCGTATAGACTTCTTGACTTTTTCTCATGAATCATGCACAGTGGTTTTACTATAGAATAAGTGAATCTTAATATGGAAACATCGAAACAAACCCTAGGTAGAATCAACGGAAGGTTGTTTGATTATCCATATATATATATATATATATATATATATATATATAACCCGTAATACCGATACTTACCAGTTCCATGGTCACTACCTCGGGTTTATAGGATGATTGTGAGCAGGAATGAAATCACCAATGGGTCTTCAACAGAACCTTCCTGTCACCGATTAAAACAACAATCGCGCGTCGGTAACCATCGGACAATGTGCACAAAAACAGTTCATATGGATTAGTAGCCTGCGAATAGCTTACATAGCATTAACGTAGAGCCATACGACGACCATCTCCTTACCATAAATTTTTTCCACGTCCCATCACTCAACCATCATATAATTAAAGATCAGGTCCAGTTTTCGTGGCTCGGTTATCCCGTGTAATTTAAGAAACATTATCTGCAGTGTTATCAAACTCGCAGTCAGCAATTAAAGTTCTTATAGGTTTTCTCAGATCCTATGGCATACACAGATGTGCATTTAAGGGCTACCGAAAATCAGACTTCTTCGCCAAATACTACAATAACCACTGTAGTTGAACACAGCACAAGACCTTACGAAGGAATTTATATAGAAAAGAAAAAAAGAAAATCTATATATACATACACTTAAATTTATGCATATACATATATATATATGTATATTTCTGAATTTTTGTTTTAATTAACATTATCAAAAATACGCACCATCATCAGCATGTATAAATCGATAATTATTTTTCGATTCAATGCATTTGTTAGAATTAATTATACAGCATTGACGCGAGGTGGAGTACAGCAGCAAGGGTGGCGTAACCTTGGAATTTTATTTTTTTCTTTTTAATTGCACCAAAAAGGATTGCAATAAGAAAGCGAAAGTAACACACTAATTACCAGTTGGATATTTTTTGCATTGCTCCATGTTAAACGGTACATTGTAAGTTTGCAATCATACACGGCCAGCAAAATTGATTTTTTTCGCCTTCAAGTTAATAAAAGGCGAGAATAAAAGCCAATTGACTGCGGAAAATGCCGAAATAAATAAATACTTTTTGTTGTTATTGGGACCCTGAAAATTTTCACTTCGTTATTTCTCCAATGGCAGACTTTTATTGTTATAAAAGATTATTACTTCCGAAACAATATAAACATTTGAAAATTCGTTTTATAAATAAAAATTAACGATAGTATTCAGATTAAATGAATATCAGAGAAAAACATGTTGTTAAAAATTAATAGAAAAACGCAAAGAGTAACAGTAAAACATACAAATAAACCGGTAAATAACGTGAAATTTTAATTTTTTTTTTTTTTTTTTTTTTTAGCGAAACACATTAAAAAATACAAGTTATAAAGATAGCAAATTCCAATTTAAATGTAATATATAAGCAAAAAAATTCGTTAACATTTTACTTTTTTCTTTACAGGGTATACACTGTCAACATGTTAACGAATGGCAATAAAAATAGAGCAATTACATGGGAAATATGCAGAAATATCGTTAAGTAAAAAACAAAATAAATAACAGAAGAAAAATAAGGGAATGGCACACACTGAACTTAAACAAATTATCACAGAAATTATTAATTTAATCTTAAAAATATAAACTCGCGTGTTGCTCCTTAAATTCATTTTAACGATTAACGCGCGCTATAAAACTTTATATAAAACCGAAATTAAAATTTTTATACTACTTTTAAAAAAGGAGAAAAAAATTCATGTGACCAAATTTAGTAGAATATTCCGAAAAACGGTATAAAAACGTTAAGAAACTATATATTATTTTACAAAAAAAAACAAAAAAAAACAGTAATAATAATAATTTCAGTTTTGAATAATTTTTTAAAATCTTCGTATTTCAATTAAATTTCATTATTCCTTCTTTCGTAACTCCCTTTTCTGTTTTTCTATTATTCAATCTCCTTTATGTCCTTATGACCCTCTAGAGCTCAATTTTTTTTTTTTTTTTTGAAAAATATGTATTTATAATTTTTTACATACAAAAATTTTCGTCAAGCTATACCTGCGTTGCGAATCACGTCTTGTTTAAATGTCCCTTAATTTCTTCCTACTCCTTATGGTGTCCACTCCATTCCTGCATTCCCCTCTCTCAATATAATTCCTTTGTTAACCCTCTTTATCTTCTCAATTTTCAATCTTTTCCTTATACAATAGATGTAAAATACTAAGGCATTCATTTGGATCGCAAATTAACATGGCAAAAGCATATTATACAAAAAAGAAAACATCTAGATATAAAATTGCAAGAATTAAATTGGCTTCTTGGCAGGTACTCGAGTTTATCATTGGAAAATAAACTCTTAGTGTACAAAATAATTTGTAAAGCCCGTTTGGGCATACGGTTTAATGTTGTGGGATTGTGCAAAAGATACACACATAAACAAGATACAACGGTTCCAGAACAAGGCTATAAGGCTGATAGTCTCACCGCCCTGGTACGTATCTAACCACACTCTACATCAAGACTCAAATATCCCATATGTGAAAGACGAGATCAATCGAGCTGCTAAGCGATACATAGGCCGCTTGGAGTCTCACACAAACGTTTTGGCGATCAATCTTCTTGATAATAGTCTTGATGTTCGAAGGTTAAAACGTAGTCGACCGTTTGATCTGGCCTAGTTTTATGTTACTAAAATTTCAGTGGGGTCCATCGCTAGATGCTAACCCCTAACAAGTTATTTTCGCGTTACAGTCCAATTGCTGGATGGCCTTCTGGCCAGTTGTAATTTGTAAAAAAAAAAATAAATAAATAAATAAATACAATTTACAACTCTCTGTGTTGGGTAAGTTCCGCTGTTAACGTTCCGAAAAAAAAAAAACACTATAATTAAATCACTTAAACCGGTTAAATCTCCGTGCGAAGATAATGATAATATGACCAACAAACTTCTAAAAATGTTCAATAAATATTACTTTTATATCCCAATCATTCCGTTATTTTTACTGATGGTTCTAAGAAGGCTGATGAGGTTGGTGCCGCCCTTATTTTTCCTTCTCATAACTACTTTGAATCCTTTAAACTTCCTTCCTGCTGTTCTGTATTTATTGCTGAATCTGCTGCCATACTTCATGCAATTCTTTTTATCTCTTCCTCTTCTATCGTCCTCTCGGATAAATTTCTTTTAATAGCTGACTCTGAAAGTGTCTTGCAGGCGATTTCTTCTCCCTTACCATTTTCCTCTTTTGGCCCTTTCATTCGCTTTATTCGCAATCCTAATTATTCCGTTCTATCCAAATTGATCTATTATGGATCCCTGGCCATGCTGGAATTGAGGTAATGAGGTGGCTAATTCCTTGACTCGCTCAGGAGCTTCCAATGGACATCCTCTTCATAAATTTCCTTCTTACAATATTAATCACATTTCCAAACAGTTCCCTATTACATTATGGAAGGATATTTATTTTTCTCTTTTCTCCAATTCGAATTCCTTTTATCTTTTCGTCTAGCCTTTACCTGCTCCGATTGGATGGATTGACAAGTTTCCTTCGGTTTGTCGTCCCCTGATCACTGCTATATGTGGTCTTCATTTCGGTCATACCTTTCTCCCTTCATAACTTTTTCGTTTTTCGCTCGCCTCTTCTCCGCGATGTCCTTTGCCCAGAATATTCCTTTTTTCTTTGTGATGTCAATGATGTCTTCTTCGAACGTTCCTTACTTTATTTAGAACGTTCTCTCTTCTATTCTCAGCTTTTGGATCTTGGTTTTCCTCCTCCATACAATGACTCTTATGTTCTCTCTTTTCCTTCTTTGTCAGTTGTTCCTATTCTAGCTTATTTCATTCAATCAATTTCGCACCAGATTAAAATATGTTATGTTCTTTTTGAGCTATTACTTACAATTAGATTCCTTAGTTGATTGAGCTGTTGCTCTTCGTTAGCGTACCCATTAAAAAAAAAAAAAAAAAAAAAAAAAGTTATTTGATGCACGTGAAAAATATCAGCACATTTTCTTTATTTATTTAAAATAGAAAACCCCCATTAAGCTCATATAGATACGTTGGTAAAGGCTTTTCAAGAATATTAGAAAACTAAACGTATAAATAAATTACCAATTTCATAACCATTTTGCAAAGTATGGATTCTCAAGGGTATGATCGACAAGAATGGAACAATCAGGGATTGGATAAATCATATCAATACAACGTACATTTCACATAATTCCACATAAAAAGCTAATTAAAACATTACACATTATCGGAACGGTTAGTATAATAATTTCGTTTTTTCGCGATAGAATTATAACATACACCTGCGATAATAAAGTATACGATAAATATTTAACTACAGTTGTTACGTAGAAGGAGCCTATCGTTAGCCCATTGTTTTTTAATGACTACATTAATAACATAATAAAAACGGAATAACTTGTAAATTATTTCGTTTCTACTTGTAATTCAAAATGTGACTGAAATATATTTTAAGCATATTATTAATTTAAACCTAAAAATAAATCTCGATAAAATTAAAATTAATCCGATATTTTAATCAAAGTGAATCACTGAAGCATGAACGAGACAAGAGCTAATGATAGTATGTAGTTTGTATTGCAATCCTCGATGTAAAAATTGATAAAAAATCAACTTTTTCCTCTCCTTTATTTATCAGTTCACTCCTGGACAAAAGATTACCATCTTTCATGTCGCTCGATGCTTTTTGCCATCAATTTTTTTTTTTTATTGTCGCAAAATTGCAGATCAAATTCCCAACTTTTTCGCGAACGTCCTATCTTTTATTTTCCTTCAGATTGCCATACTGTTATATCCATCTTTTTTCTTCAATTCCTGCTGCCCGATTTGCCCATCTATGTTTATTCCGCTGGACCATTCCCACTATAGTTGTTATTTCAGTTGTTCTTTGTTTTCTCCATTACCGATTTATCATTTTAACTTTGCGCTGTAATTGATTCTATAGTTTTTTAGTTAATATCCGGGTTTCACTAGCATAAATTACTACCAAGTAGTGTACTCGTCGAGATATTATTTTTCGTTTTAAATTTAGGGGGCTCTTTACGCAAGGTATATTCAACAGTCTTTTAAATGTCACCTAGGCCAGCTTTCACTCTTCTAGAGATTGTCACTTTAAGATAGCTCTCGGAATTTACCAGTTGTCCCGAGTATACACAACCCTTTTTTCGCTACTTCTTAGTTTTATATATTCTGGTTTTCTGCGAATTTATTATGATTTATTTTTTATCAGAGTTTATATTCAAATCCACTTTTGAACCTCTGTATTGATACAGATTTGGCACATGTATATTTTGCGATGACGTCCGAATTATAAAATAATTCGCGTATATTCATTTATTCTGATTCTCTCGGACATCGCCTTTTATTTGATTTATCCGCTGCGAGGCGACGCCAGCGTACCGATGTTGTTATTGAGTAGCGTTGAGCGGTGAGAAGTGTTGTAAAATGCCGTGTCATCGGAGTAATTTTACGCTACATCGGGGAATATAATGATAGATTATTCGACGAAATAGTTAATTGTTATACGACGCTTGTTTCGCTCGATGCAAGTTTTCATAGTGACCTCGCCATTGCGTAAAAAATTAGAAATTATTAAAATAAAATTTTGTTTTTGTTTAATCACTAGTTTTGTTTGTAAAATAAAATTATTTATACGTCTTTTTTAATTCATTTTCGCTTTTTTTTTGTCGCGTTTTTCTGATCCAGTAATTTGCGGAAGTAATCATCTTGTCGCAAAAGACACTGGAGTCCGGGTTCGTAGTGAATATAATAGCTTTTTTTTTATATTTAGTGTGGGTTTTTTTTATTCGTAATAAAGAAAAATTAAATTTAAAGAGCCATAAAAGCCAACGCTCAAAGCTAAATAAGAAACAGTCCGGTAGCGAATAGGTAGGCTTGTGCGTTATCGATCGTTTGGCAAATTCGTTTCAATACAATTCTAGTATCAATATCTTATAGCTATTATACATCTTCCGACATTAATAAGATATCATCTGCGTAGGATAATTGGAATAGCCCGCCCCACACAAACACCTGTAAATGATAAAAAAAATTGGAGCTAATTATTAATGTAGCGTTGCAGTTTTTACAAAAAATCTTCAATTTGACATACGCAATGAGAGAACACATAATTACAGCAATTAGACCCGCCAACACTTATTGCGCCCGTATTCACCATCGGAGATTAAACATTAAACATTCGATAAATTAAAACATATACGTCAAAAATTATTATTATTTCGGAATTATTAATTGGAAAAAAATTTAACGAGTACCTACGGCTTCACGCAGATACATTAATACATGAACAGATCTTACGGACAGATCCAGCTTTCCTTTATTGTCTTTCACTCGATATAAGAATTTTATTTAGGTTGTTTTTTTAAACCGTCATTAGGCTGGCTTTATATCTTAGTGAGAGAGCCGACGTCTTTGTGATTTTTGCTGTACAGAAAGTGATTCTGTAGAGACGGATATGCGGTATATATACATTTACATCGTTGACAGTATTTACAACATTATTAACATCGTTTACATCATTTGTATCATCGATAAATAGTTAAATTATTTACACCATTTACAACATTGACATCGAAGTTATTATGCGTTCTTATCGAACAGAGAGGACAATGGAAATATAGCGACGCGTTTCAAGTGAGTTGATGCGTCATGAAAAGATGGCGCCAATGCACGTGAAATTGCGTGATGTGGAAATGGTTAGTTCATTCTTCAGTTCGAGTCCGAATTTTAGGCGCATAAATTCCATGAATGTGAGACAGCGCGACCCTCGTAAATTCAAGTTAAGATCACCATCGAGGACCATTTCAGCGACTTGTACAGAATCTACCTTAAACTGCTGCTCGACGTCTGTGTTGCGGAAGAAGAGGGATAATATAGCGTGAGGAAACTCTCGAGCGGTTGAAGAATTCACGATCCAAGAAGTGGAATTCGATCATCGTATTCTCCTCCGGAGGTAAAGACTGACCATCACCAATCTTTGTTAATACAGATCAAAAGGTGACATCAGCTTTTCGCATCGCTTGCACAAGCAGGTAGTAATGTTGCGACCGCCAGATAATTTCGTAGTAGAACTTTTTACTCAATCGCCTGTAAATCTGTGTGTCTGGAAAACGGGCGGTAGTTGACCGTGGTCGCCGGTAAACACCATGTCCATACCCGCGAACGGACGAATGCCCATGATCATGCGTGCTGCTTGGAAGTCGGGAATTAATCTGTCCGAGCAGAGCGAATCCAATCGTACTGCACTTGCGAACGCTGACCGAAATGTGTTCAGTGCTTCCACTTGGAGACCACCCTTCATCTTTTGTGAGTTCCTGATACGAAAGACAGCGCTTATAGTGCACCATCCGCCGATATATGTAGAAATAAGACTTTTTTTCGGCTTCCATGATAACAATGGACGGACAAACTTTTCCAATGAGCCCCAGCCATAAAACATATTCTCGTCAAAAAGTTGCCAAATTTAATACAGCCCGGGCCAAAAGAACATCCCGAATTTTAAATGCTCGTCAAATAAAGACTAATATACTTCCGGAAATGAAACAAACGTTGAAATACTTCAAAATAAACGCCATTTATTGTACACTATTAGTTTTGAACAATACTCCGTATGAATAGTCGCCATTTTGATTTTTACATTGTTGCAATCTTTCCTCAAAATTATGCATTACTTTTTTAAGAGTTGGTTTTTTAATCGCCGCAATTTCCTTCTGAATGGCCAATTTCATCTCGTCGGTTGTTGCTGGTTTACCCTTGTACACCTTGCTTTTCAAGTAGCCCCATAGGTAAAAATCTGTCGGTGTTAAATCCGGACTGCGCGACGGCCAAAACAGCTCACAGTTTCGCGAAATCAAGCGGTCCTGAACCTTCTCTCTTAATAACCGCAAAACATCGTTACGAATATGTGGTGTGGCCCCGTCTTGTTGAAACCACGTTTTAGATAATGCACTCCTCTTCCGTCTGAGTTCCGCTAGAAAAAACTCGTTTAACATTTGGATGTAGCGGTCGTCGTTCGCAGTAACATTCGCTCCTTCCTCCTCGAAGAAGTAGGGACCGATTATCGCTTTCGCACTGACTGCGCACCATACCGTGATACGAGGGGTGTGCAAGGGTACCGGGTGAACGATTCGAGGGTTCTCAGTAGCATAATACCGCATGTTTTGTTTATTAACGTTACCATTTAAATCGAAATGCGCCTCGTCGCTAAAAAAAAACATAATCCAAATCGACGTCTTCTTCCTCCAGCATATCCAAAAATTTATTATAAAATTCTAACCTTCTTGGCTTTTCTGTTGGTATCAATTCTTGGGTTAGTTGTATCTTGTATGGGTGCATATTGAGGTCGTTTCGAATTATTCTTCTGAGTGAAGTATGGGGAATTTTCAAGGCGGAAGCCTGGCGACGAACGGATCTGCGCGGACTTCGCGACAATGCTACGCGCACTTTTTCGATGTTTGTCGGGGGTTTAGACGATCGACGGCGACCTTGATAGTTGACCGCCACCACACTACCGTATTCTCGGAAGTTTTTTACCCATTTGAGGATACTTCTACGGTCGGGGGGATTGTCATGACGTTTTAAATCAAATTGTTTTTTAAACGCGCGTTGTACCGCGATTACACTTTCACCGTTTTTCACAAAGTACTCGACAACGAAAGAGCGTTGTTTACGCGTCCACGACATCATGACTACTAACCAACTATATTTATATTAAACGGCATATTATTTAGCGTCAGATGGCGTTACAATCGCTACGCTAACTCACAGTGTATGATTTCGACGAGCGTTTAAAATTCGGGATGTTCTTTTGGCCCACCCTATATTTCATTTCGAAATGAGTACCTAAATAAGAATATGCTTATACAAATTATAGAAAACAGCATAAAAATTTAGATATATCACACTTTCAGAATTGTACAATATAAACTCAAAAAATTAGAATGTGCTATTAATACACTCATGCATATATGCGTACATACATACATCATATATATATATATATATATATTTGGTTATTCCTTTTCATTGCCGAATCTATGTCATTAGTAAGAAAGATTAAATAAGTCTGGAAGGGTTAGACAATCAATATATATATATATACACTTTTATTTTTTTACAGAGTTTGAATTTATCTCCTTTATCGTTCAGCGCTCTACATGATGTAATAACTTTTTCTAAAATACAGTTGAAAAGGATCAGCAATAAGCCATCTATCTCAAACAAATCTAAGATTTTTCCTTTAACTTTTACCTTTATGTGGGTGTATATATATATATATATATATATATATATACGCGATTAACCAACTAGTAAAAGTCTGCGAATGTGTAAGTTCCAAAATCTCTATTAAAAAAACCAAGTATATGACATTTATTAAAAACAATTGATACTATAGCAACATATATGTAGATAAAAAAAAGCGAGTTTGAAAGTTTAAATATCTAGGAAAAGTTACACAACGAAATGGATTAGAAAACGAAACAGTGTATAGTAGGATATACACCTATAACTTAGGAAAAGCATATCATTTGTTAAGAATGTTTATAACAAAAAAGCAATGAGGATAGGAGTAAAACTAAAACACTGCACACTCCAGTTATTAACTAGAAGATTATACGCATAGAAAACTCCATAAATCATATAACAAGAAAGAATTAACGAAGTAATCGGAAATAAAAGAACGTAGAATTTTAATAGAGATTTTAGAATTGTTAGATGGGGCAACGTAAATAGTTCAAATGGGTATCGAACGATAAATTATAGAGTAAGATAGACTCGTTGCCCACATCAATATGAAAAAAGAGATTAACATTTTACGAACATATTACCAGAACTCAAGATGATATGTTAATCGAGGAAATTTTAATTTATGGAAACAAAAATATACAACCCAAAGCGGTTCGAAAAGTACGAAAAGAATATGAAAATAATAAATATTACTAAAACGCAAATGTTTGATAAAAATTAGTTCTATAAAGCTGTAATTAATTTGAATTTTAAAATAAATTAAAAAAAAAAAAAAAAGTAAAATAAGTCCCATACCATTGACAGGGCGTCGGGGATTGTGAAGTTAAAGTTCACAAAGCCCAACGGCACGAATGATAGTAGGGGTGGGGGGGAGGGGCAATTATTTTCTTTCTGAAAGGAAAACAGAAAAGATCGCTTTCGGGATGACCCATAAAATACAATAGCGGAAGGACCCCCGAGAAGTATACAACAATGAATGGATAAAGCGGAAATGAAAGATATTAAAATATCATTGTAACAAATCCTTTGAACCTGCCTTTTATGTATCGCAGATATTAATGAGAAACGGAAAATTTTTAGCTAACTCTTGTACAACAATTCTAAATGAAGAAGATATTTCTCACAACCGTTACAAGTTGTCACGGGGTGTCTTTTCCTTATAAAGTTTTTATAGATTTTGAATAAGATTTAAGAAGATAGATTTAAGTAAAAAAAAAAAATTATAATAGGTTTATTTTTTGAAAGCGCAAAAATTATAATATGTTCCGCAGCGTGCAAAAGGTCACTTCAGCCAAAAAAAAATTAAGCGAAAAAAAGTTAAAAAACATCACAATCAAAATGAAAAAATGTGAAAACATTACTGCTAATATTGTTTTAAATTTAAATGCGCCCGCATTCATTGTCTTATAGCCGTGCGAAAGGAAGAAATATATACGTACAATGCTGAATTCTAAAGTCCAACTATTTATTTCCTGCAATCCTGCTGAAGGATAGTATAATTTGTAATCTGTATGTGAAGAAGATGTTGGCTATTATTAAAGTTTTACTTACGGAGGAACACAATTATTATCGAATGGAATTCTCTTTCGTATGAAATTACGATGCTTGAACATAAACGATATAAAAATTTCTCGGCTTTATTTTTTTACGCTTATAGTTCTATTATGCGACGGAGCACCTTTACAAGCTCCGTACGAAATTAAATTGCGAAACACTTTGATCGCGGTAATCAAACAAATGGGGAACATTCCCTTCGTAAACCAGTGTAATTTTTTAGTAATTGCAGCGTGCAAAGTTAAAAGAAAATTGTTAGAACGAGAAAATAAAATTGAATTACTTCTATCTGCAGTCCGGTCTTTTTAGTTTTTATAAATAATAACGGAAAACGGGAGATTAAAACTGTGTCAAGTGTTTAAAAGTATACACTTATAAATACGTGCTAACGATATTTGCATAATTAAAATCTCGAAAATGTCGAGGAGCAAAAAAAAAGTCGAACCGTTAAATTAAAGGTCACAGCGAGAAAGAGACGAAAATGTAAATAACGAACTAAGAACAGCTAGAACAAGTTGAAAATATCAAAGTCGCTTCTAAGAAAATAAAAACGGAAACACTGATGGCAACCAGGAAATAAGCGGTGCACATTTATCCTCTGATTATAACGTAGAAGAGGAGAATTTATAAAAATATTCTGGTGCGGAATTTTTATGGCATTCCATTAAGGTAAAAATGGGCCACCGACATTCTCTTCAATACGGGTAACATTCGCGTCACACTTACCAAATCACAATCAGCAATTTAATTAAAGACTGAGTACAGAGAATTTCTCCTTCTTTCTTACTTTTTTTTTAAAGGGACTTCCTTGTTTTATACTAAATTTTGTTAAAGAGAAATAATAAAGCAGAAAATCGAAATAATAACGGATACTCTAGATCCCCCAAATTGGAGGGCAATATGTAGCTTCTTCCCTTCTCGCAGTTTTATTTCGATTTTCTGCTTTATTATTTCTCTTTAACAAAATTTAGTATAAAAAAAGTAACCCCTTTAAAAAAAAAAAAAAGGAAGAAGTTATGCTACCGCACCCTGTATTACAGCTCTTACGTCCTACCTTTTCCCGCCTTCCTCCTAAATATATCTCATCATATCAAGATATAATTGACTCGTTTCTTTTCTAATTGTTTCCGGGTAAAGGTCCTCCCGGTTGACGAGCCCAAAAAATTAAAAAAAGAACACTACAATGTTTCGTCTAGTGATGTGCGTGAACACTTCCTACTATGTTGCAGCAATAACTGAAATTACTTACCAACCTTTACAGAACTGTTTCGATTCCTAGAGTTTACTCAAGCTATAGAACTCGTCGTTCCATTACTCTCCCATGCCGAGTACAGTTCGGAACGGATATCATTATGTATAGGGAACGGTAAGAAAGAAGCAGAAATTAAAAAAAAAGAAAGTTATGCTGCCGCACCCTGTATGAAGTAGGAAGACCGAGTATCAATAAAATGGAATAGAAAGCAGAACGCTTAATAGGAAGAGATAAACACACTTAATAAACACATGGTCCGCATCGCAAACATACTCTTCGTTAGAGAAGACAATATGGAGAGGCAACCAACAAAAAACGAAAACGGGATTATGATAATAAAGTATGACAACAACAGAACGACGAAGTGAAGGAAACAAAGAGAACCATTAACAGCAAGACATTAAGTTGAACAGACAGATGAAATTAATAATTATTAGAAAAAGAGGAAATGTATACATCCGATACCAAAGTCTAAGATGAAAACTATTATACAGCGGAAGGAAATTGGACGATGGGAGCTTTTTAAAGAAGAGGTGGAAGAGGTAGCAACCTGAGCCAAGGGGTCCGCCGCTTCGTTAAAAAGTATAAAAAGTTAATGATCGGGTAATGCGAGACAAATACAAGGAAGAGTGCAAATTATAGACGCTCATACATCAGTGTTATGCGTTGCTTTGTTAAAAAACTAGCTGCACTAGATTATCATGCGATCGTCTTGCGTGATACTGTTATCTCGTTATGAGCTATATGTTTTTTTTTTTCTTTCTCTTCTACCGAAGGATGAACTACAAAAAAAAAAAAAAAACAAAAAAAACTACCAATCATGATACCACCTACAAATCAACTAACAACATTATAAAAAATACGAACCGTGCGGCACTTGCCACTGAAGATTTTCTTAAAGAGTCAACCCATCAACGATATCAGAAATAGCTGGGAGAAGTACTACTTTAAATCACCCTGAATGGTATTCAAAAGCTAAGGCTGTCAATACCTTTCATGTAACCAAAAAAAAAAAAAAAAAAAAAAAAAAGGGTGCCACGGAAACGTAAGTATAGCTTTCCTCCACAGCGTGGACTCAAAAGTGCAAAAGCAAATTCTACTGCGCCTCAAACAAATTACAGACGAGCAACTCAATTTCCGTGTTCAGCTGCGACGCAGTTATTGAAGGCGGCGATTTTTTTATAATATGTCACAGGTAAAGAAATCGACCAGCCTTGTATCATGAAAGCACCCAAACTTCCGCCAACATTTATTGACGGAGTAAAGAACATCACAACACGGGTTAATAACTAGTCTTGACGAAATAACTTCTTCTGACCACTTTGCAAGACCACCTCAAGTGGCACCATTCGTGTTTTGCCCTGTACTATGGATCAATACAGAGCGATTACTTCCTATTTTGATAAACCTAATCTCTCTTATTATTCATACCAGTTCAAAACCCAGCGATCATATAGAGTGATCGTTGAAGTAATCCGTCACCTTGCCTCCGAACATGATGTACAAGAAATAAACTGGCTTAACATGGATGCGTTGTTTGAAACTTGCATAATACTATGAGCGCGCCGGTTCGAGAAGAAAATGTTCTTCATTGAACTAGAGCCTAATAACAACAACAAGGTATTTTTGACTTATCTCGATTGTACAGACCAGTTGTCAAAATCGAGCCTCCGAAGTGTTTTGATGGTCTTGCGTAATGCTCCATCGTTGCCAGGAATTTGGGCATACGAAGAGACACTGCAGACGGCAATTCCGCTGTGTAAAATGTGAATGAATCGCGTACTGTCAGAGTTCTATATGATCTACAAAGAAATTATGTCCAAACGAGTCCACACGTCTGACGATATCATCTAAGACAACTATGTATATATTAACCGAAATCCCTAAATAGATGCATCTTTTACGCGAATGTAGTCAAAGTAGAACCTACTGAGCACCTACATTAATCATCGCAACAAAATGAACTAAAGCCGTGGAGTTTTTTGCAGAATGAATATCCTAACACTATGTAGCCTGTTCTTAAAAAATTTGCCGAGATTCTTCTCGATTCGAAGCGATAATATCTTCCCAAATAAAGATAGGTCTGCGTCTTAGCATCTGACTAATGGCGCTACCAACATAAAATTGAACTCGAACTGTTCATTAAGAATCATGCAATTAATCTCATGTTGTTCTGTGAAACACACTTCACTCGCGGAACCGATTTCAAAGTACATGGATACGAACTTTATACGGCCAATCACTACACGCGGTGACGCAGCGATCATTTATTCGTTCTACGTTGTGAAGCATTACCCTCTCGATCCAGTACGTCGTCCTGAGATCCAAGCTACTGCCATTAAACAATTTCATCGGTTTAATGTCTCCGAAAGGTAATTCAAATGTTTCTTCAACGATCTTGGCCCTAAATTTTTTGTATGCGACGATTGAAACGACAAACACAGGTTATGGGGATTAACTCAATTGCCCGTACAAATCGCATAGTTCTAGCCACAGAGGCTCTGACAATATATATCCGTCCGATCCTACTGGACTATCTAATGCAGTCGACTTTGCAATCTACGCCGGACTAGATTCTAACCGCCTCGCTATCACAGAAGCAGCTGATTTAAGTTGGAATTACAACGCACTTATTATAAACTTAATGCTATCTTACCAAGCCCAGAATGCTGGCAATCCATAAGAACTTATCACGCTACCCCGGAACAAGGTGAAGGAACTTGTCAACCTTAACATGGATATTTCTTACCCGAGAATATTGACAATGCTGTAGAGCTCTTTGCGAGAATCCTCCACTCAACTGCTGCCTTCGCCATAATCAGGTCATCTACAAAGTGACCTACCCCGTCACACCAGTCCGTAAGAGTTGATGTTCTGGACCTAGTTAGACATAAGCGGTATCTATGTAAGAGATTGAATAATTCGTGAATTGGATTGCCAATAAGAACAGAAGGCTCAAAAGAAGGAAACGGTAGGAGAGAAAAAATCGCCTGCAAGACACTTTTAGATTTAATTATTAAAAGAAATTTATCCGAAGGGAAAGAAAAAGAAGAGATAAAAAGAATTGCATGAATTATATCAGTAAATTAAATACAGAACTACAGGAAGGAACTTTAAAGGATTCAGAGTAACTATGAGAACAAAAAAAAAAAAAGGCAACACCAACCTCACCAGCCCTCTTAGAACCATCAGTAAAAATAACAGCATGATTTAAAGAATTTAAAATGATGTAAAATTCAGATCTAACAATGAAGTAAGGAAGGAATTTAACAAAACTTGACATATGAAATAGGTGAGCAGGATGTACGAGACTGAAATAGCCAAGGGAAAAGTGCGGAAATTTGTCGTAGGAGAAAATATAAGAAGAAAACTTGGTAAGGCGAACAGAAATGAGAAACAAAATTGGAATTCTGTTGGGAGTAACGCGCCAGTTGTGAAAAATTTAGCAATAAGCAGCTATAATTCTAGACGGAAAAGATGAAAGAGGTTAATTAGGAAACGATAGCCTAAATAGTATCTGCGGATGAACAAAGGGAGTGATTATGATTCAGAGAAGATGGCAGGAATTTGAGTAGGTTTACGTCCACCCTGACAAAGATGAAGACAGGAATTTAGAATGCGGTCAAGCTTTAACATATATATATATATATATATATATCGTCGCGTTTGGCCTAGTGGCTAGAGCGATTGACTTCCAATCCGGCGGTCTCGGGTTCGATACCGGGGGCGATGACCAAAATATACGGCGCTAGTTTCGTACACAGCAGTATAGACACAATTTGGGCTGCATTTGTATATCGATAAATCAAGCGACTATAGTCAGTTCGAATTGTAGTCATGTGTATTAGCATCGTATAGAAATATTCAGCCAGCGAATAATCGCATCAACGTGAGTAAAGGCCAGTCGTCTTGGTTATCCTACTCTATTGATAAGCTTTCTATCATTGGTCGGCAGCACGGAAGCTAGGTTGCGCTCCTGCTTACGTGCTTATCTATTGCGCTGCTATTCTATCCTCTAATTCTCCTTTGAATTAGAAGATAGTCTCATACTCGAAATCGAGTGAGAATAGACGATATGTATGTAGGAATAGTAGTCCAACCTAGAAAGAATAAGGGACTTATACAATAAAGAAAGAATGTAAGGGTCATCACCCCACCTTTTAAAAGATTAATCCGTTTAAGACAAGAAGTATACAGGTGACTAATATTCTCTTGAAAGGACAAACGGCTGTTAAGGAGCACACCCAAGTAACAGAAGCACTCCACAAGAGGGACAGTATAGTGACTTAAGGTTAGATTGATTGAGGAAGGATTATATAAACGGAAAGTAAAAACCTAGGCCGCTGATTTAAGAGGAGAGACGAGAAGATGAATATTGGAAAGAATATTTTCTATTGTGGCTAATGACCCGTTTAGTTCTAAAACAGCATCTGTTACATTACGAAAAGAAGAGTAAATAAGAAGAATAAAGACGATACATTTAATGGAAGGGGGGAAATTGGAAAGATATAGATGTTTGAGAGAGTGAAACAAAGACAGGAACCCCGAGGAAGACCACAAAAAACTCTTCTTGAACTGGAATAACAAGAAGTAGATAGATGTACAGTCCCCAGTTTTGGAAGAGACTATAATAATAGTATCTTTGTTTTGTTTTTTTTTTTTTTTTTTTTTTTAATTTTTTGGGCTCACCTTTACCCAGAAACAATTAGAAAAGGAAGAAGTCAATTCTATCTTGATACGGTCAGATCTTGTTAAACGAAAAGAACAAATAATAATAGTAACAACATGAACAGGAAAATACGCTGATAGCATCATATTTCTGAGAGTAGGGAGATGAACATTGCCAAATACACTGAAAACATCAACAAAGACTACGATAATACATTTTTTTTACCCCCCCCCCCCCAGATTTGCTAGCAAAGAGCATTAGCCCAGCAAAAAGGAATAGGTACATGGAATAGAATAGAAATTATATTTTTATTCAGTCGACAATGGAATCAAGGAAAACCCCTAGGACAGAAACAACAGAGATAGTAGGTAGAGAAAGAACATAAGAGGCGTTGAAAGGAGCAGGAAGACCAAGCTTTAAAAGATGATAATAAAGTAACTCACGCTCGCGAGATAAACCGGAGCACTCGAAGAGCACTTGATTCGCATCGCAAACATATTGGGAACCTTCAGGATCCAATGGACAAAAAGGAGATGCAGCCAAAGAGAAGCGATTTAGTGAAGAAGGAAGGAGACTATACGAGCAACGGAGGCGATATAATTTCGTAATTATGGACCGACGCAAACTGGGAAACTCATAGAACCAAGGACACGAGAAGGAGGAACAGGATTAATCAAGAGATAAAAAGAATTAAGATTAGCGAAAAGAGAAACATAAACAGAGTGCCTAAGATGGCAGGATTTAGTTGGAAGAAAAATGTTGTATTCTGGAACCCTACTAATAAAATTTCCATTGGAAAGAGCAGCTTTAGCAAGGAGGTCGACGGCTACATTTCCATCAATGCCTGAATGTCCGGCAATCCAAAAAAAGTCAATCTGGGTAGACGTCGATGAGGATAGATCATGGAGAAGAGAACGAATAGAAAGGATAATAGCATCAGTGGAAGGAGAAAGGGAAGGTGGAGATAGCGCTAGGAGAACACTTAAAGAATCAGAAACAATAAGGAATTTGGAAGAACTTGCAGAAGAGGAAATATAAATAATGGCTTGTAGAATGGCAACAGATTCTGCAGTAAAGACAGAACAAAAGGACGGAAGTCTAAAAGACCGTGAATGAAAGAACTGAGGGCACAAGAATGCCGCCCCAACTCCGATTAGGCTCTTCGATACGTCAGTAAAAATTAAAGAGTGATCACGGAATAGGGAGTTTATTGTATCATTAAATTCCATACTGACGATATGAGAGGGAGAGGATTTAAGGAAGCATGGCATGAAGATGATATTTGGTGGCTTTAACAATTTGGAATAGACGTAAGAAAAAAATGGAAGCTTGTGATGAGGAATGACAAAAGGGGAAAATTTAGAAAGGCGAAACGATATATGAGATAGTATAGGAATTTTATTGGAGGAAAAACGCCAGTGACGAAGGATAAAAGAATAAGAGGTACTGATATTTGACGAGGAAGTGGCAAAACGTTTAATGAGAAAGCGATAACCCAAATAAGATCTTCGGATGAACAGAGGACAGATATTGGATTCAGATAGAATGGCTGGGATAGGAGATGACCTCAGAGCTCCGAGACAAAGCCGAAGGCAACTGTTTTGGAGACGATCTAATTTGTAGAGAACGGATTTGGAAGCGTTGCCATATAAGAAGCTGCAATAATCCAATCTAGAGCGTATGAGAGATTTATACAACATTATTAACACAGAAGGATCGCCTCGCCATCTCGTAGGTGAGAGAGCTTTAAGAAGGTTTAAGACTTTAAGCTAGGAAGCATATAAATGGCTGATATGTTCATGGAAAGACAGACGAGGGGATAAAGTGATACCCAGATAACGAAAAGAACTGACTATTGGAATGGAATGATTTTTAAGATTTATTTCAAATGAGCCCGGGTTGTAAGGTCGAAGGGTGAAGACTACAGCTGCTGATTTAGGAGCGGAAATGAAGAGATGAATGTTAGAAAGGGCCTCTTCTAGAGTACTTAAGGAGCTGTTTAGTTCCTCATTGGCAACTAGAAGATTACGGGAAGAAGAGTAAACAAGGATATCATCTGCAAAAAATAAAGTTTTGGATTTTAAGGAGAGAAAACCAATTTTGGAAACATATAAATTAAATAAAGTAGGGCTAAGGCAAGAACCTTGCGGAAGGCCCTGGAAGACCTTCCTTGAGGCGAAAAAGGAAGGAGCAGAAAGAAGGAGAGTTCTACTTTGAAAAAGATTGATAATTAGGAAGGATATGAATGCAGGGATATTTAAAGAAATCATAACGTTTTTGAGCGTGGGAAAATGGACGCTTTCGTATGCACTGGCTACATCAATAAAAGCTGCAATTGTGAATTCTTTGGAAATAAATGATTTGTAAATGTCAGCAAGGAAAAGACTGATACAATCTGGAGGGCCTAAGCCAGGACGAAAACCAAACTGGTTGTCTGGAAGCAAGTTATTGTGTTCCAGCCACCAGACCAGCCGTTTGTTAAGCATGCTCTCAAAGAGTTTTCTTAGGCAAGAAGCTAAAGAAATGGGCCGAAAGGCAGAGGAATTATTCTTGGGAATTGGGATAACAATGAAGGTGTTCCATGAATCAGGAATAGAACCAGATTGCAGGAAGGAATTAAAAATGATTAAAAGAATTTGGAGAGACTTTACAGATAGGTTTTTGAGGATGGAGTAAGAAATTTTATCATGGCCCGGACAGGAGTTGGAGGAATTTTTCAGGGAAGAAAGAAGTTCAGAGAAGGAAAAGTTAGAGGAAAGGAAATGAGGCGATGATTGGTAAGGAGGAATTAAAGAATCCACTTCATCATAGTTAGGGACATAATCAGGAGCTATGGAGTCAAAGAAAGAAGAAAGAGTATCCTTTGGAAGACTGGAGCTAGACGGGCGTTCGGAAATAGAATTCCTAAAAGCTTTAGCCAACTTCCACACTTTGGAAATAGGAGTCAATCGAGAAAAGGAAGAGCAAAAGGATTTCCAAGCATTTTTCTTGGCGTTTTTGAGAATATATCTGGTTCTAGCGTTCGAACTCTTGTAAGTCAAGAAATTATTAAAAGTAGGTTGAGAGCGGAATGATTTAAAGTTAGACAAACTTTGATTGACAGCAGCTGTGCAGTCCCCATTCCACCACAATGATGAAGCCCTTAAAGAATGACTTTTCCGGGCTTGAGGATAGAGTTGGGAAGACAGTGTTAGAGCAGAGGAGATAGAATTAGTAAAGGATTTTTGTTTATACAAGAATTATAAATGTTGGAAAGGAAAGCACTTATGTAACCGGGAGGACCAAGGCAAGAATGGAAACCGAAAACATTGTTGCGATTAAGTTACTGTGTTCGAGAAACTAGACAAGCAGTTTATCAACATGTTCTCAAACAGCTTCCTTAACCCGTAAGAGGTCGCGCCATGTTTTAAAAGGCAAGAGGTCGCGCCATGTTTTAAAAGGCAAGAGGTCGCGCCGGTCTTTTTGACCGGGTTTTATAAAAACGTTTTTAAAAACTACTTTTTTATGTTTTTGAAAGAAATATTTCGTGTTCATTAGTTCTTTTATTCTGTTTTTATTCGTTTTCATGTTGTTTTGTTTTTGTTTTATTATTTTAGCATGAATAAACGGAATTTTAATATTTTTTTAAAATGTATAACAACATAGTTTGTAACATTTTATAAAAAATAGCTGAATTCTCAACATATCGAAAAAAAATCTAGAAAGAAGTATAGATAATAATAAAATACGGTACGTGTAATCAAATTGACAGCACTCACTTGGTGGCTCTAACTGCTTTTTAAACATCCCGCGTTTCTTCTTCCTTAATTATTTGTAGCCAGATTTCTTTGTCCGTTTGTACTGTGGGCTCTGTAATTGCAGATGTGGAAATGGTATGGGACAGCTAACTTCGTTTTAACCTTCGGCAATGTCATTCCTTCTCTTTTCAGGATTCATATGTTTGGCATTTACCGACGTTGATTGTTATTGTTTCTCCATCCTTGATATAGCATTCATTGTCAGATTCCATCCCTTGTTACTACTAATTGCTGCTATGTACACGTGTTGATGGGTAATCGTCTATTATTGGCAAGCCCAGGGAAAAACCCAAACAAGAAAAAAAAAAAAATTGACAACACTCACTACTAGACTTTTCTTTGTTTTTATTTGCGCATTTAAAACATGATGTAACTGGTGCGCTCTTTGCATACAAACACTTGCAGCTATTACACTGTGTTTCAGTTTTTTGTATTTTGGCGCCCGGGAATATTTCGTTGATTTTTTGTAAATTGTTTTCTTCAACATTATTAATATTTAACTGTACTTTATTTCGTGTAAAATACTACGAATCCGAACTCTGAGTTCCCTAGATAACTTTTCCTTGAGACTGAATATGTATTTTGCAACTCATCTACAGTATCTAAGTTACAAAATGTTAGCATCTCTGGTTTATTAGTTGCACCTGATTCTTCGGCAATTTTCATGTAGTAATGTTAACCAGAGAATCACTCTATATTTTTTAGGAACATAAGACAAAAGAGAATCAAACATCGAAACGATATCGGTCGCGCCGGTCGAATAAACTGTGTATGTGTAAACTGATACTCTATCGTGGTTAAGTACAATGGTTTTTATTTTAGTTAAAACTGATTAGTCCTCATGCTTATTTGTCATTGTAGGAGTAGCTGAGTCATTTTCGCTGGGGTAACAACAGTACAGTTAAGATAGCAGAAAAAAAAAACAAAAAAACGCGGACTTTCAGACGAAGTGCGACCTCTTACGGGTTAAACAAAGGGCAAAGGAGATAGGCCGAAAATAAGAAGAGCTTTTTGTTGGTGTGGGTACCACGTTAAAAGCTTTCCAAGAGGAGTCAATTAAATAGCAATCTGGTCAGAAACGAATGTAATGTAGAAACTAAAAACTGGAATTATGTCTGAATATTTCGTGTTATTGAACGACGTCTAACAACTCATATTTAATGTTTGAACACCTCTATTCCCTTATTCCATTTTATTAATATATTCTCACATGTATACGTTACTTTTTAGTTTGTATTGTTCTCTTAGTGCAGTTTGTTTAAAATAAATTACCTTTGTAGTACTTACTTTTATTATTGGATTATTATCACGTGCCCGTTTATTCCACCTGTCTGATATTTTTGTAAACGGTTAGTATAGCTGTGTTTACGGCGAATGCATGCATTTTACTAGGCTTCAGTTTTCGTTCAGATCATTTTCATATGCATTGAAGCTTTATATTAATTCCCCTTGCGGCATAGCTATCTCCATGCTCATTTTTTTTCCTCTTCTGGTTAATATTGTGGCTAGAGATTTCCTGCTATCTACTACACACTAGTCGAACTATATCAATCGACGATACCAAAATTTTCGAATAACGATGATCTAATCAATGCGTTCGGTTAATAAGAAAGATATTGCGACATTGTGACCACAAATTGAAAGTTACGCGGTGCCGTTGCGTTAGAATTAGAGTAATAAAAGAAAACGAAAGAAAAAGAAAGGAGTAGATAAAAAGAAAAATTAAAATCACTTACTTGTAATTCTGCTTCAGTTAACGAAGCCTGGCTGCCTTGTTTATTTGTATTGCTTAATGATCTCGGCGCTGGTACATTACGCACCGCTGCGCCCTGCCCTGAAGTGCTGAGACGGTGGGTATCAGATGGTGTACCGGGAACTCCTAATGATGTCGAACCACGAGCTCCACCGATAATGGAGGACCTTTAAAGAAGAAATAAATTGTTATTCAAGTCTCGCCTCGAAAGACAATAAAACATACTACTTAATAAGCGTACTGGTCGGAAAATACTTTGGCTAGCTTGCCTGTCTCCTTGAAGAACACATAGGTTTGCACGTAAAATTACATAGCTTCTCTATACACGCATAAATATATAAATATAAATATAAATATATATATATATATATATATATATACGTATGTGTGCTTGTGTGTGTCAGATCGTGCTTTGCATGGGGGCTCATAACACTCTTACTAGGATAAGGATAAAAATCTAAGATGAAAGGAATAAGAGAGCTTATTTATGTAGCATGCCGATAGACTTTGCAATTCACCAGTAAACGATAAAGTAACCCCTCCCATAAGTTCTAAATAAAACTGTTCTTTTATAGTAGCCGGTACATCTAAGACCAAAAGTCAGACTTTATGGACAAAACAGAGTACTGCAAAAAGGTTATTACTTTTAAAATGGTTTACTTTTTAAACATTTCTATGCACTTTGACAATTTGTGATTTAAAAAATATACCGAAAAGAAAGGACAAGGTTTTTTTTGTTTTTCTGGAAAAATTCCAAAGGGTTACTGAAAAGTTACAGTCTTAAAAACACCATTCGAATCATCATCATCATTATCTCCTCAACCATTCGGTTGGTGGGCAACCTATTCGTACATTTTCAAATAAGTAACTTCATTAACAAACAAGGTACTTAATATCAAAACCAAAAAGATCTGATTAAATTTAAACAATTTAATGTAAAAACGCTAAAAAGTTGCGCGAATAGATAAAAATCACGATAAAAAAACATTCCGGCTTATCCGATGAAAATGAAAAACAATATAATTGGCACAGTAGTACTAATTAAAAAAAAAAAAAAAAAAAAAAAAGGAAAAATTTTGGACATGAAAGCAAAATTTAAAATTCACAGTAACAGATTAAAAATGAAAACATGCTAAGAACGAACCTCATTGGAAAAAAGATAAAAAAAACCAAAAAAAAAACCGATTAATGAGACGCTAAAAATAAGTTTAAATGGACGCATAAATAGAATATAGAAGATGTCGGTTAATTTACAGGAATAAAGGGAGTGCAATTAACAAGAAGATGATACAGCTCAAAGAAACAATGAAAGAAAAAAAAACCGATATGAAAAAGAAAGAATTGAGAACTCATCTTAGAACGCTGTTGTCCGCGTGAGGATTTTTGTAAATATACTCGTAATATTAATCGCGCGAAATGCAAGACTAGAATTTGTGGCGTTTGTCTTATAGAGAACCGCCGAGAAAAAGTCGAAGATGGAATTTTTAAATGCGCAAATAAATGAACAGTTATAAAATTTCGAATGAATAGCAGACTTATACATTTGAGAGACAAAAGTTGTACCTCCCGCGTCTGTTTAGTTATAGGCTTAGTAGAAGAATATGCTGGGAGAAAGTATTCTCGGAAGGGAGGGGACGCTAATTAGGAGCAACAGTGTCCAATCAACTAAGGTACCTCCTATGGATTAGACCATAATGAACACGAGATATTAGATTTTAACCTGTCGCGAGATAAAACGAATAAAGAAGGCTAAGACGAGATCGGCAGATAAGGAATCGAACGAAAGAGCATAATATGGAATAAGCCAAAAGTTGAGAATAAACGAAAAAAAAGAGTTGAGAGGAAATTTCAAAACACTCACAAACAAAAACAACACGATTAGCATCGTGTGCAAAAAAGCAATTGTTTCGATGAAGAGATAGCACGAGAGTGAGGTGAAGAAAAAACGAAAAAGAGACAAAGGGGAAGGCTACGTCTATTATTATTGAGAAACGACAAGAAGAAGAGGGGGAAACTTGTCAAATCTAAAAGTAAAAGAAGATAAAGGCTGAAAAGAAAGATGAATTAGGGTTATAGAGGAAGGAAGGACATTTAAAGTGAAAATCCTTAGATAGAAAATCAATATTGTAAGCGAAAAGTTTTCGAAAATGGTGACCGTTGAAAGCCCCCGAGCGAACCAAAGAATCGGTCATTTCATTACTTTCAATCTAACGATTAACTTTAAGAACAGAACTAGATAACTCAAAGACAAGGAAATTCAGTCGGCTTTACAAACAAGAAGAGAGAGTATAAACAAAATAAAAAATTTACATAATAAGTATGAGAATATTTCAATACCACGAGGAGGAAAGCTACCTTTATTCTTTAACTGACCATTGTAGTACCGTAAAGAAAAGAAAAAAAATAAGACGTAAACTTTATGAGCCTTAATCGAAACACTCCAAAGATGATTACTGATAAGGAAGATTATTAATTGCTATCGTTTTTTTTTTTATCTTGAAGTGTAAAAAGACGCAAAAGCTGCTATATGATAAACTACTTCCTGCTAGGAAGAAAAATCTGATGCAGTCAAGGGGATACAAAAATCAGAACGGAATTCTTACATGATTATGTTATTACGTTCATTTATCAATCAACACAAAAAAAATACTTCTGGGAAATAGGATAAGATTTTCTTTTTTTTTTAATTGTAAGAAAAAAAATAATACAAAGAGCGAGGGAAAACTTTTTGAATATAAATTAAGGGTCCCGAGCTAGAAGATTTTTCATATTGCAACTGACCAAAATGAAAAGCGGAAATTAGAAAATAAGGAGAATGGCGAGAAAATGAAATCGAGGCATAACTCATCAAAGTTAGGAACACACGCTGCTTCATCGAAACCCTTTTTTTAATTTTAATATTAGATTAGAAATATTAAAATTAAAGAGGCGTTGCGATGAAGCAGCGGAAATTCGAAAGCTTCGGCGATTTTTCAAATTTAGGTAAGAAAGGTGGTTCTAGAAAAACAACAACAGAAGCTATACGGGGCGCTGTACCCATCTCTAAATGCGGATCTTGGGAGTATTGACAAATTTATGAATATAAAAGATAGTTCTTGAGAGTTGGTTCAAGAAAACCGGAATACTTGAAAGTATCGAAATCAGATCAAAATACCGGATTGTACTTCTCGAACCGCAGCAAAAATGACGAAGAGTTATTTAAGGGCAATATAAGAAAAACAAAAACAATTTTAAACTCTTATTCTGCGTGTAACTTTAATGATCGCTTTTGAGCGCATTTGTGGAATTCAATGATAATAATAATAAATAAATTGAATTGAATTGAAATTGAATATTTAAATTCTTAGCAATTCGATTGGGGCCACATTCTGTTAACGGTAATAAAATTAACTTCGACGCGTAAAGGAGCAGCCCAAGAGGCCAAAAGAAAACAGTAAAACGCAATCAAAAGTGGATATTGAAAAAAAATATCTCCATTTTAATCCGAGTACCGTAATGCGAAATATTTAATAAAATTTAGCGCTAGGTGGCTTTTTAAAAAGGACTTTCTCTCAGAAAATGGGCGTAGCCGATAGGGGGTTGCAAGAGCAGAGTTACAGATTGCAGGGGCGATATCGTCGTTATGCACATATATGTACAACGGTAAACAATCCGCCATACATAACAATAGTATGGCAATTTTCACTGGTATACGGTTCGTCATACATCGCTGGCAACACAATTTCTCCGAAATCTATTAAGCTGAAGATTTGCCAGAAATTGCTTTCCACGCTGAAAAATATTATTTACCATATCCGTAAACCAGACGGGCACCCTCTTATCACACTTGCAACATTACGCGGCCGACTAAATAATTGAAACTTCCTCTCGCTTAGTAGTCTCGGCTTCCATATATATTTGTCATTTCCCCTTAGGCAAGTTCTTACAGTTGAATAACTCGACACAGCGGATACATTTTTTTTTCCTATACCCCCCGATTTAAATTTCTAAAAAGAAGCCAAACTCTTCTACGACCGAACAACTCGCTATTATTACTGCGACAGTGTCTGAACACTGAATTTCTCTCTATATATTTTCTTTTCTCGAACGTAACACAATAGGTGTCTCCCTGACAAGTGACAAAAGTAGCGTAGCTTATCGAAAATTTAATTTTTTTTCTCAATTGTTCAAACGTTGCCTTAAATAGCACTAAACACGCACTATGCGAAACGTATGCATTAACAATTGCAGCGATCCGAAGGAAGCCTAAAAAACGGATTACGCTAAATGCTTTCATATACATTTTTTTCGCAAAAAGTGTTATATAGTTTGATAGAACTTTTCTTCGCTCCGAATTTGCAAATCGCGGAATCACGGCAAAGTCGAACCACGCCCCTGTTATAAAGATAGTTTTGAGTTTATTGGGGAAAAATAAATAAAAGCAAAAACATAATTTTTCATGATATTTTGCCTTAGTAAGTTCCATTTTAGTACTTCTTCGCTTTATGATTTAATTTTTTTTTTTTATAACAAAATACAGTAAATAAAATTGTACTAGTGTCCGTTCCTGAAGTCTTTTTTTTTTTATTAATTATATTTTATTAATTCTACAGCGAGTTCATTGACGACAGAGCCTTTTACTTTTTTTCAAAAAAAGAAAAAAAAAAAGAAACGAAAAAGATGTAGTTCAATTTGTGGTGTTTAAAATTAACTCCTTCGCTCACGTCTTAAAAAAAAAAAACAAAAAAAAAAACAAAACAAGAAAAACATTTATATTAAATATTAACAATTAACGATATTTTATTCCATTTGCAACTTTAATTTGTCAAGGTATATAATATTACGGCAACATTATGACTGGAGGAATATATATGTATGTAAACGTAACATTAACAATCTATATGAAATAATACTGTCAATTTAAAAAATTTAACAGAACCAAATAAATTTATTCTATACTTATAGCGATCACGTGCTTGAATATTTCATCTATTACTTTTAATTTAATATTAAGTGTTATTAAAATTAAATTTTAGCGCGTGTAAATATCCCCTACTTTTAACTGTTTTCAATTAATCTAAATACGATAATACTTAAGCGAGTTATTTCGAGTGAATGCAATAAATTTGTCTTTGTTTTTTAATAAACATTATATACTTTCGGTTTTTTTCAAATGTTAATTTATACAATTTTATATACGTCGTAATTACACGTAGGTACTTTATACTGAAAATAATAAAACATAATTACATATATATTAATTATTAATATAAATGTTTTAAAAACCCCACACATCTAAAAGTATCATTTTATAAAAAAGTATTATATTACAAAAAAAACAAAAACAACACGCAGTACATATACAAAAAAAAAAAATAAAAAATAGTTAAGTATTTCAAAAAAATTTCGTAAAATATAAGTGATTTATAACATATACACGCTATAAACTATGTGTAATTATTCACGAATACCTTCAAAATAATGTTTGTTTTATTGTTACTTTTTAATTAAACATAAACGTTGCGAATTTCAATCACAATGTTGAACAACAATGAACTTTAAAATGTTATAGCTCAGAAGGTGTGTAAACTGTTTATATCTAATTGACCATAATGGGGGATTTTCTAATTTTCATAAAACGTTAAATCTACTTTTTTCAAAGTACTAATTAAAATGGAATAAATATGAAGAAAATAATATATAAAAATACATTTTTCTATTACTCTTTGAAACATCGCGAGGACTTTATCGATTTTTAATCGATGTAAACGAAGAACCAACGACGACGTTGAATGTAATAATAAGCATATAAATCGAGAATGTACTAATATGATCGTTCAAAATATCGGTAACGTTATTAGAAAAAAAAAATGTCCAAAATAATGCGAAAAAAATATAAATAAATACGATTTCTTCAAAAATTTCTCAATATATTTCTTACGTACCGAATAACCTTAATAAGATGGTTCAGAAAGGACATTTAATCGAAATACGCAATAGCTCGGGAACGAAACTTCAAGATTGATTCATTAAAAAATTCTTTTAAAAACAATATCTATAAAACTTCAAGCTATTGCTCTGGGCGGCAAAAAACTGTCAAGATTATATAATATGGAATTTAAAACGATCTCAAAAATTACCATTAAAAATGCGTACTCATCACCGGGCTTTAAAAGTAAAATTCAAAATATTAAAACGCAACAGCTCTTTCATGAAATCAAAAATTACTACAGTTAATAAATTATTAAAATCTCTTTTCCATTTCGGGGGTCAAAAACCGCAAAAAAAAGTGGATGTTTACGTAGGTAATAAGTCCGAGTAAAAAAGTTGAGGAACCCAAAATGTGTATCTCGAACGTATGCATAAAGGACCACTGTTTTAGAAAAACTATAGTCGAGCTTACAACTTTATACTTAGGACTTTTTCAAAAGTTTGGAAAAAAATATTTCTTTTCCGGGCGTGTGATATACATACATATGTCGATGGAAAGATCGCACTATTTGTCGGATTTTCTTAACGAACGAAAAAGCGCGACAAATGTTACGGCGAAAGAATTATAGTTAAAAATTTTGAACAGGGTCAAAACTGTACGTAACCTCCCGTCAATTTCTCTAGTTCAGGGCATGCGGGTTTCCAACTTTAAAATTAGGCCTTCGAAGCGCCGAAAGCTTGAAATTTTTGAAAGATGTATATTTTTTCCCAGCGCAAGTGACATGTCGATGGAAAGACACTCCTTTTGTCGGGAACAAGTTGGCAAAAAGTTCAAAAATATTACAATTCATTTACTACTTTTTTTTTTTGGTACATGACACTTTTAGTTAATTATTGTACACGTGTGAATTAGATTAATTCGCATTAAAACATGAACGCTAAATGAAAAATACAGGATAATACAAATTAAAAATCAGATCCGTTTCGAATTTAGTATAAAATAAATGTAAATTATAGTTATTTTTAACTGAGCATAATTCTCAACGCGTGGAAGCTTAACTGACCCAGTTTTATAATGAAATGCTTTGCACTTTTTATTTCCGTCGCCAATTATACATTAATATAATTTCTGATGTATTATAGGTGGCATTTTCAAAATATTCTCTACACGAACAGTTCCTTATTAATTTCGCTTACACCTCGACACCACGTTAAGGCGGCGCCCTTCGTTTAATTCCGCAGCTGTGGTCCCACCAAAGGCTTTTCAATTTTCCCGAGCATTTTTCTTCATGGTTTTCCCCCCTTTTCGGGTGAAATTTCTCTCTATTAATTGAATTTTCAAATTCATCGAAACCATCTCATGCACTCCGGCACAATGGCAGAAGTTCTCGGAAAAATCAATGAACCTGTAGCAGAGGGTCTTTTTTTGTGCACGAAATACTTTTCATCGCTCTTTCTGAAAAGCGTAAAATACATTATTACAAACAAAAAAAAAAAAACAAAAAAAAACGAGAACACTTCGGAAAACTTTCCTATGATAAATTGACAAAATTTTTAACTCGTCCTTCATGTACAGAATTTTTTGCCGCAAGAAAAAATCGATTAAACAATTAGAGGAGAAACATAATTTTAAAACAAAATCGGATGCTTTAAAAATTTCAAAACTACTTACACTTATATCACGAAATATTTGCATGCTTTCTTTCTTATATATATATATATATATATTATAATCTATACACACTAAAAGAACTAACGAAAAATAAAATTGTATTTTTAAAGTATTTAAATATTATTCAGAAAGAAACGTTTTATCCGGGGCAGATTAAGGATTTACGGGACCGGAGACTAACCTTGAATCAGAGATGGTGAAAAAATTGATTATCATATGTGTGCAAACAAACAAAAAATTAACCTACTGCGTACATATGAATGACTAATAAAATTAAAATTATGCTCTCTCTAAAAAATCAACTTTCTTACCCTAACAAACTGAATACTACATAAATTGAACGTCAAATAAGGAATTCTGTATATATACATACATACTTACATATATATATATATATATATAAACTCGGCCATTTTAGCCTCGCAAGGGGCTGTGCCCTGTGACCCCTCTTGCTTTTATTTATGTCTCTTTCTCTTTTATACTTTGTATAAAATGATCAAAATTTACAACGTAATTCTTACTGGCATCAACACAAACAGAAAAACAAAATATAATCACAAAAATCCTATCCTAACATTTAACTTTCATTACATAAAATTAAGATATTGTTTCATTACATTTTTATTTTTTTTTTTTTTACGCCATGTACAGTCTTATGGCTAGAGGCGTGAGAACTGTTTGGATTTAAATTAGGGAGTAGAGACTGGTAGCTTGCAAGAAGGAGAAGAGTTTGTATGTTTTGGTATCATTGTCTGAAAGTAGAGATTCAAGAGATTCTTGGGTTTGAAATTTTGGACAATCGATTAGTATGTGTTTGATGGAGACGGGAACTGTGCAGGGTTCACATATAGGTCGAGGCTGTTTGTTTAATATATAACCGTGAGTGAGAGCTGAGTGACCTGCTCTTAGTTCTGGATTATTGATATGAAGTTTGCCAAACATCTACGGTTTTCTTTATGGTTTTTAGTTTGTTTGTGTCTGGGATCTGATTCCAGTGTTGTTGGAAGGATTTATATGCGACGGATTTACTGGATATTTTCAAGTCCGAAAGAGGAACTGAAACGTTTGGAATTGGGGAGATGATCAAGGACCGTTTTGCTATTTCGTCTGCTTTCTCATTTTGACGGATGTTACAATGGGATGGTATCCAACAGAAGATGATTTCTTTGTGTGAAGATGAGAGGGTACTTGCTATTTCTTGAGAAATGGGGTGTTGTTTCTTTTTATGATAGTTTTGGATTGTGAGGAGTGCTGACAGTGAGTCTGTTAGAATTAGAATATTGTTTGTTGAGAGATCCATAGAGTAGTTTGTGGCTAATTTGAGGGCCTAGAGTTCAGTTGAGAGTACCGTAAAATGTGGCGGTAGTGGGTATGGTATTTCATTTTGATCGTGAATAATTGAGCATCCTGCTACGCTTGATTTGGCACCGTCACTGTATATTTCGACGAAATTTGGATATTTGGTAAGGAGGTTGTTGAAGTGACGATTATAGATGAGAGGATTAGATTGAGATTTATTCAAGTGCGTGAGTGACAGATCTATCTTTGGAATAACAATTTTCTAAAATCAATCATCCTAAAGAACACTATTATCCAGCACTTTTCCGGCAATATCAATCCGCCCTGGTCCTCATACACTGCAAAGACATTACATTTTTCGTTACATAAAGTTGTGACATTTTTTAAATAACAATAACAAAAATCTCACAAAATATAACAAACGTTACATAAAATTGGGACATTTTGCGTTACATAAGATTGGGACATATTTTTGGGGCATTTTTTCGAATGGGGGGTAGCCTAAGAATTACGTTGTAATTAATATATATATACACATATATTATGGCGTTTTAGCCATAACAGGGCATAACAGGAAATTACATAAATTATTTGACAACGGTATAAATAAATTTATATACGTGAAATATACACGAATAATTAAATAAGTTTCTGGCTTACAATTTTCGAAAATATCTGGCTAGTCAGGGTTATACCTTGAATGAGCTAATTAAATTTTATTCAGAATGAACATTGTTAATTTAAAAAAGAATACATTTTATTAAAGTAAGAAGATATTTTATTAAGACCATTTTGGTTTAAAAAGAGAACACTTTAAATTTAAAAAAAAAGAATATGTTTCATTTTATATTTTAAAGGATTACTGTTTTGAATTTTATTTTACCCAGTTTTTAAACTCAACCTATCCATTTTGGTTGAGCGGTTTATTACAAAATTAAATAACTTATAGTTAAAGTAAAAGATATATTCGTATAAGAAATCAGAAGAAATTAATCGGTATAAAACAAAATAGCAAAAGGAGCTAATTCAGTGGAAGATTCAACAACTAGTTATTCAAGTATCGAAGAATTTACAGATTATACTCCGGCAGAAGAAGCAATTATTTATTTATTTTTTTTTTTTGGACACGTCAACAGTGCAACTTACCCAACGCAGAGAGCTGTAGATTATATAAGGAAAAGATTAGAAATTGAGGAGATAAAGAAGGCTGTGAGAGGGGAATGCAAGAATGGAGTGGACAGTATAAGAGATAGGAAGGCCAAAGCGCAGATTAGAATACAGAGTAGCATGTTAGGAGGAAATAAAGGGGCATTTGAACAAGACGTGATTCGCAACGCAGGTATAATTGAGCTCTGGAGGGCCATAAGGACATAAAGGAGATTGAACAATAGAAGAACGAAAAAGGGAAGCCGGAAGCAAACTATGATTGAACCGCAGGCGAACTATAGAGGAAATAATCGAACGGGTAAGGTAGGGGAAAACGTTAAACCAAGGAAGAGAGGAAGGAAAGGGCCGTGCAGATAGGTAAAAAGATTGAGGAGTGGTAAAGAATAACGGACAGAATTCAGTCCAGAAATCGTGGTGGGAACGATAAGAGAGACAGTAGAGAGTTTGAGCAGGAAATCTATTAATGAATTGGTCGCCGCCGAACGTGCCAACGAGTCAGCTAACTCGTTGCCAGGAATGCCGCAATGACCACAAACCCATAGTAGATCGATTACAATAGAACGGGATGCAAATAAATTAGAAATTAAGAAGCGAATTTAGAGAATAATGGAATCAGTGACATGAGTAGGAAAAGAAGAGGAGATAGCCAATGAAACACTTTTAGGGTAGTCCGAGGATACGAGGAATCTAGAGACATGTTGTTTGTCGAGGATACGAAAAGGACTGCCTGCAGGGTAGCCATGGATTCAGCAAGAAAAATAGAGGAAAAGGAGGACAACCGAAAGGATTCGGAATAGGTAAACGCGGGGATAATGAACGCAGTCCCAACGCCAACATTAGAATTCGAACCATCCGTGTAGATAATTGTATGGGAAGGGAAGTATAAGGATAATACATGATTGAATCCGTTTTGAACAGCAGGATGAGGAAGGGATTTAATGTTCGAGGGGAGAACAAATACTTCGGAGAATACTTGAAGCAAAGAAATTATGTGAAGTAAGGTGGTTCGGTGAAAGGAAGGACAAAAGGTAAGAAAAGCACAAGCCGAGAAGAAATCGAGGATAATATAGGAATTTTGCGAGGAGAGAAGCGCCAGTTATCGGAAATAAATACAGTGATTATAGTGCATTTATATTATATGTTTTTACGTGTGAGTTTAGACCATTAATGTGAAGGTGTTATGATTAGTGTGCGTGCGACTTTGCGAAAACGCCCTCAAATAGTTAATTGTCTTATTTATAATTTAAGCACTTTGTCATTTGTTTTGTTTTTATTTTATATTATAATCGTTAGTATAAATTAAATAAAAATAGTAATTTTTTATTGAAGACAACTCACGAAAATAGTGATATTGTTTAGAAAACCGCCTACCCAGAGTTTAAATTTTGACGGGATATTTATAAATTGGTTTATTTAGAGATTTGTAAATTTAAAATAAACAAAAAAATTAAAAAAAATAAATAAATTACTTAACTGGTCATTTATTTGACTGGTCACGTAATAATATATATATATATATTGTAATTTTTTATTAATAACATTATGTTTCCTTTTTCTACAAAAAAATATTTATACATATAAATTAAATATCGACGGAAAAAGCTACAGCCACGCCTAAACCCCAAAAAGTAATACCAGTCCAACTCCATAAAGCAAAAAAAAGTATCCACGAAACTGTGAAAAACTAGTGAAACAAGAGGTGGCAAGCCATCAGCTCTAAGCTCCATTCGGTAAGACAAGATATACACTCACCAAGACCAATGATTTCAACTAATCGATCAGAACCAATGTATAATTACTAAACTTAGAACTAGTCACATCAGAGCGTCGCACATGCATCAAATAACTAACGAGGAGCCACAAAAATGCCCAAAAACCTTAATGTACGTCATATTTTAATGGAATGTCGCTCCCTCAAGACAACTAGAGAGCAGTTCAACATCCCGGATTCTATCAACGACACACTTGGAAGTACAGAATATTGCTTCAAGACTTTAAAATGCATTAAATCCATAAACGCAATTAACTTCATTTAACTAAATGTCTTCTCTTGTTTAATTAATATATAATTAACTAATTCGGAATTCTGTAAAACTTATATATATATATATCATCATCTAGCTCACTCGAAATTCCGAGTATGAGTTATCCCTTAAATTCTGAGAAGAATTAGAGGATAGAATAGCAGCGCAATAGATAAGCACGTAAGCAGGAGCGCAACCTAGCTTCCTTGCTGCCGACCAATGATAGAAAGCTTATCAATAGAGTAGGTTAACCAAGACGACTGACCTTTTGTATATAGTGGTCGCTAAAAACCTGGCTGTTGTTATAAAGCGACCTTAAATAAACCAATAAATATTGTGGGTAACAAAAAAATAATCGTTTTTTTAATAAAAATAAAAACTTTATTTATAATGCATTATCTACAGTGGCGGCGGCGTCGGTATTGCCGCTACAACGGTTTTCAAGCTAATTTTGATACACTCATACGATGTTTTTGATCATGTTCTTTTCTTTATACAAATTAAAGGTACATGTTCAAAATTCCATAATTGTTTATACGATCAGGAAAAAGTAAATGAAATACAGTATGATTTATTTATTTTTTTTTTTTACACGCTATATACAGAAACTAGGCTTTAAAACTTAATTTATATTAACGGAAGGAAACCAGTAGATCTAAGGAAAGAAAGCAGAGAAGAAATTGTAGTTGGATCATCTTAAAGGATAATAGAGATGTTTTTGTGAATATTTAACCTATGCCGAAGAGAGCAATACAAAGAACATTGTACTAGAAGATGTCTGACAGTCATATTGACGTTTTGACTTTTCCTTGATTAACAGAGTCGTTCCTCAACGTTTGCTATAGTACATAAGATACTTTCGTTTAGGATGTCTCTCATTTTTTATACTGACTCCTTAAAATCGCAGAACTATACGGGATGTGCTGTTGTACAGAATTCCGTTGCGGTAAAACTCTACCGATTTCATTTTCGATAACATCAGCTGAACTATATGGAATAAAATTGGCAATTGATTGGACAACTACTGCGAAGAAAAATAATATAGTAATTTGCTCAGTCCTTTAAAACATTCAATTACGTTCAACACATCCAATAATTTCTGAGCATATTTGTGGACAAATAATACGTTATCCTTTACTGGTCGCGTTTTTTCTTTGGATATCATGCTGATACCGATGGCAACAGCTTAGCGGATAGAGCAGCAAAGAAAGCCGCTAGAACATGTCCTTCTTCGAACATTAAAACTCCTTTCGAAGATCTAAAGAGCTGGGTACAAGATGTTTTGCTGGAATCGTGGCAACAAAATTAGATACATCAAGCCGGGGAGTCTTTCCGTCTTTACACCATCAAAAATCATCTAAGAGCGTGGAATTATCAACCGGCTGGTGGTCATCTTGTATCGCATTCGCTTGGAACACACAAATCTGATGTATAGGCACATTTTTAATAAACTTTCGCATCGGCAATGTGTTGTATTTTATTTTAGGAGGTTCGTAAAACCTGTTTTATAGCAGGTAAATTGGGTGAGGAAATTGTGTGAAGAAAAAGAACAAAAGTACGATAATTTCTCCGCAAATATGCGCAGAGTAGACTTGAAATTGGAGTAGTACGAAAAGCTCCGATAGTTAAACGGATAGCTGAATGTTGAACGATGTCGAGTGATGAAAGAAGTGCCTTTGTTGCCGATGAATATCGCACTTTGACCGAATTTGAGCATGATAATTTATTATATTTTTCGAAATACAAAAACATTTCTAAAATCAGCAACCGATTAAAACTCGATTTTTATACCGTTCAAAATAAAACGTATTAACGTTCAATAAAAGTAAAAAATAAAATATCGTTAAAATTAAGAATTTCAGGTCATAAAACGTTTTCACATAGAAAAATTTACACCGATTGCATGGATATCACAATATTTGAATAATTGTTATTAATCGATTTGTCGAGTGTTTTTATATTATTCAATACGTATAGTTTAAAGGATTCATTCATTTTTTTTTTTTTTTTCAATACAATAAATTAGATTTATCGTAGAAAACTACTATAAATATTCATTATATGTAGCATTTAGTTTATTGGAAGAAGAAAAAAAATATTTTCATGAAGAACAAATATATAAATTTATTAATGAACATTCCCTTTTTTTATACAAAAAAAATAAACTGCTTTTTAGGATGAAAAACGCAAATTTAAAATCTCGCATTTTTACAGCATTGAATATGTTAGGTACAAAAAAACTAAATTTTGCACGTGGAAAATTAAATTTTTTTCTGCTCAAGGGACCCCCCGGAGGTTGGAGCCCGAGTCTATACCCTTAGATCCGGCCTTGGTTTTATCTAACATTAATAAAACAAGTACTTAAACAAAAAAAGACCGATTCTTTCTGAGTAATGAAAAAATGAGTGTTAATATAGTACCCCAATCCTCTCATTTCAAGGTGTTTTTTTTTTTTTTTTTTTTGATGACCAAGACTAGGCAAATGAAAAGATTGAAAACCAACCAGAAAGTGGTATGCATTTATGAATATCACGCGATTACCATGAGAAATTATTTATTTAAAATGTTTTTTTTTTTACCCCCCTTGGGTTCGCTACCAGAGAGCATTAGCCCAGTAAAAAGGAATAGATACACGGAATAGAATAGAAATTATATTTTTATTTTGTCGACAATGGATCAAGGAGCACCCCTAGGACAGGAACAACAGAGAGAATAGGTAGAGAAAGAACATAAGAGGCGTTGAAAGGAGCAGGAAGACTAAGTTTTAAAAGACGATAATAAAGTAACTCACACTCGCGAGATAAACCGGAGCACTCGAAGAGCACGTGATTCGCATCGCAAACATACTGGGAACCTTCAGGATGATCCAATGAATAATTAGGAGAAGCAGCCAAGGAAAAGCGATTTAGTGAAGGAGACTATGCGAGAAACGGAGGCGAGATAATTTAGTAATTACGGACCGAAGCAAACTGGAGAAATCATAGAACCAAGGACACGAGAAGGAGAAACAGGATTAATCAAGAGATAAAAAGAATTAGGATTAGCGAAAAGAGAAACATAAACAGAGTGCCTAAGATGGCAGGATTTAGTTGGAAGAAGAATGTTGTATTCTGGAACCCTACTAATAAAATTTCCATTGGAAAGAGCAGCTTTAGCAAGGAGGTCGACGGCTACATTTCCATCAATGCCTGAATGTCCGGCAATCCAAAAAAAGTCAATCTGGGTAGACGTCGATGAGGATAGATCATGGAGAAGAGAACGAATAGGAAGGATAATAGCATCAGTGGAAGGAGAAAGGGAAGATGGCCGATAGCGCTAGAAGAACACTTAAAGAATCAGAAACAATAAGGAATTTGGAAGGACTCGCAGAAGAGGAAATATAAATAATGACTTTTTACTTGGTGCTTTGGATAAAACCTGCGAAAATAATGCAAAATTAAATATCGAAAATCAAAGTAAATAAATAAACACCGAAGATAACTGAAAATTGCATAACACATAAATACATCAAATAAGAATGCGATAAAAAATCTCCGATATAAGAACGTAAGATATATCGATTTTTAAAGAATAATTTCATATCGAGATTTTCATTTCATTTACAAATCCAATATTGAATTCTTTTTGAAAGATTTGGTTAATGATTCGCAAATGCATACAACTTTCTGATTCGTTCAATCATTCTAGCTCTGCTTCATTTTAGTTACAAAAATAGGACATACGCCATACGGGATTAGTGACACTAATTTGTTTTTAGTCTTTATACGAATTAAAGGATCCGTTTTCATTAATTATTATTGAATTCCGGTTTTTTAAAAGGTTCGTATACTTTTTAGAGTAGCAAAAGTATATTATGATATTCTTCTGCTATGTTTGTTTTAAGGCGCGTATGTTTTTTTCGTGATGAGTTTTCCTAATACAAAAAACCTTGAGTAATCATTTTCAACGATATTTACAGTTCATTCCATCCTGAACAGTTTTGTAATTGAAAGAAAAAAAAGAAAAAGAAAATTTAACTTACTATTTTTTACACGTTGAAAGCGGAGAAAATTAATTATCTGTAAAAGGTGTTTTAATTATTGGCAACGAGTAGACGGCATTTACCACATTTCAACTATCGTACTTGTCACAAATTACTTTTTTACTAATTACCATGCTTTCTACTATTCTGTAAAGTACTAGAAGATGCTGTTGTTATCTTTACTTGTGTTCATAAATTTATTAGTTACACAAGTTCTACAAGTCTCCCTTAAAACTTTAAATGTAGTATTATAAATTTTTAATAGAAAAAAAAAAAAAAAACACTTACCTGTAAAATTACGTGAAATAATATTGTCGTATGCGTTTTAGCATAAGAGCGGAATAGAATAATTAATCAAGTATCAGTTTAAAAAATACACAAAAAAGAAAATAATAAATATATTTTTTTCATTTCTACTCTACTTTTGTTAATTTATGAAACCAAAATTATTAAAGCGCATCCTATTAAAAATTTTAAAAATAATGTTAATAACAGCGCAAGTATTTTTAAGAGAAAAGTATTAGTCCTTTCTGAATATTTCTTCCATTTAAAATTTGAAAGTATTATTAATGTCATCAATTGCCGATCGCCTCATCTCGGATATAGCTCTAACGATTTTGATGAAATTCACAAAGTAGGGGTTGTTGTTTTTAGAGGTTTAGATGATTGGTCGGGGTCTTAGATAATTCTATTTAAAAGAGTTAAAGGATTATCGTATTTGTTATTTTAGGGTTTATGAAAAAGTAAAGAATTCGTTTTTTTTTTACATACCGTAGCGAAAAAGAGAAATAGTAATAAATTTTGATTTTTAAATTATTGATTGAAAATAGATAGATGCATAATGTTATTGTGTTTCGTGATGAAATATAGTCATCTACTATCTTAACACAACGGATTTAAATATTACGTTAATTAAAACATTCAGGACGACACAGATGATAATTTTTAATAATATTTCCGGCTTATGAATATTTGTTCTTATTAAAACGCGAGAACACTCTAAAGACAAAAATAATGCAACATATACGAAAAAAAAAAAAAAAAAAAAAAAAAAATATATATATATAGCTTTCATGTCTCGTAAAACTTATTAATCCGACGTTAATTTGCAAGTTCCGAAAAGGTGCAAACAAAGCTCGGTTAATAAGGATATATAATTAAATGAATAATTCTTGTACATACGTATGTACAATTAGTTCTGGAAATGGGTCCACCATTTTCGATGAATTAGCGCGAAGGTGTAGATAGTATCGATTTGTCTAGGAAATGGAGGCAAACGGTGCTTTGGTGATCAAACTCGTATTTAGGGTTTAATAGTAAATTTAACGATTCGCTTATTTACCATATGAAAAGGAAAATTGAAATTTCCCGATGAAATAATAAATTTGTTCGCACCTTTACACGGCCCGATTCCAAATATTACATAAACTAAAACATACTTTCAAAATTGAAAGGCAACATAACGCATGCTAATTTTCGTATTACGTGCATATTGTTGTTACATTTTTAAATATTTGTAAAACTCGTGAGTACAATTGATCGGCAAGTTCGGAATACATGCCAGCAAATCTCAGTTACTAGGCACTATGAATATAAATTTCCTGAACACACTAAAGACTATGTAAAAGCTCTTTGGTTATTTGATTTAACTGCAGAAAAATAATATTAAAAAATAATATTAAAAAAATCTGTCGAATTTATTCGCGAATACTTTAAGACATTATCGTGAGTGCAGCGAAAAAATAAATAAATAAAATTATAGAAGGGGGAATATTGAAAAACGAATCTATTAACGTAGTTTAATTTTAATGAGTTTTAATGAGAAATGTTTATTTTTTAAGAGCGGTAAAGACGGTACTACTTCAGAGATATAAAAGTAACTCAAAAAACCAAAAACTATTTCAAAGGAGAAATTTTCGAGTTTCCTTTCGCATAGTTCATCGCATAGAGGGACCACCGCTCCTCCGTTCCCGTTCGTTATAGAAAAATTCGTTATGTTTCAACAGCCGTTCAATGCCGAAACGAAATTTAGACGACTTGTAGAAAATGTAAAATAGCTTATGGCTCTCTTAGCTGACGGGCACGCGCTTTCACATGAGTTCTGCTATCTTTTGCTACGACATTTTAAAACCACTGACAGTGATTTCGCTGGTAACTCGTTTTAATTTTCGTATAAAAACTTTTCCCTACTCAACTACGTATTCTGTTATATCCATTCGCCTACCGTGAACCTCTCCGAATTAAAGTTATATATATATACACCTATATATAAGCATCTGTATTATTCGCTTCTTAGTGCATCCTCTTTTACTCAGATATTTTTCACTTACCGTTCTATTTGCTAATATATATATATATATATATATATATGTGGTTACTTTTGCTCTATTGGTTCGAAATAATTTTACTGTGATAAACGTAAATTTTAGAATTTCTTTCAAGGCCAGAATTTCGCCTTTACTTTAAGAAAGTCGACAAAGTCAAGTTATTTTCGGTCCACTGGATAATCGATTTTTTTTTGTTTTTCTTCAATAAACGCAGATTAGCGAAAAACCTCGTTTCACTGAATTACACACGAATAATAATAATAATAATAATCTCAAAATATTAACGGGCATATAAACTTTACGTTAAATTAATAATTAGATGTAATGGCAAACATATTTTGCAGAACCGGCAGCGGAATTAGCTCTGATAGCTACACCGGGGATAATGTATACTGTAAGAGAGGAGAAGTCAGATGAAAAACGGCACCCTGGTAGTGAAAGCAGTACTGTCAGTATACTGCCCGTGGAGAAGAACGGTAGCTCGGTACAGCTGCGGAGCAGACAATTACTGTAAGCATGGAGCACATAGGGCCGAAGTGGTTTTACGCTACGATGAGGAAAGCAACGGAAAACTACCTAATTACAAGTCTAAACAGTTAATTATGAATTTAAAGAAAATAATGTCATAGAATTCGGCTAGCACCCGACACCAGAGCAACATGGCATCTCAGTGTGAAATATATACGACTACCCATGCAGGAATGCGTGTAATCAACCAGACTGTGTACGAAAAATATGAGAATAGAAAGACAAAGACGAAATTAACTTTAAAAATGGGAACATGGAGTGTTAGAGATCTATAAGGATATACCTGGAAAAATGGAAAATATCGAGCTTGAAATGAAACGGAATGAATTGAATATATTCGGAATATCGTAAACTAGATGGAATGATAATAGCGAATATTCAGGAACCATAAATACTCGGGACAAAACAGCGGTAAAAATAGATTTGATCCTATAGTACATGAAAAAAAAAAAAAAGAAAAAAAAATAGGTAATGAAAATGAACACACATCTACAGATTAGTAACGGAATAGTTTTTCAACGAAAATAGAGACAAGCCCGGTAACAGCGACAATAATACAAGTATACACTAACAAATGATTATGATGGCAAAGTAATGAAAAAAAAAATATATAAACAACTAGAAGATACCAAAGCATATTATTGTATGCTAATCCAAAAAAAAAAAATCTGCTAATATTAGGTAATTGGAATGCGATAGTCTCAGAAGGTGGACGGATGATATTGTGGCAACAGCAGGGAAACAGTTGTTAAGTGCAAGATAGGCATCGATGGAGTAAATTAAGGGAGGCCTACATCGAATCAATGATGTAACGCAGGCAAAAGAAGAAGAAGAAGAAAGTGGAGATAGATGAAGAAGGTGATCGATGATACTGTGGAATACTTGTAAAAAGAAATGTTTTCCGTGAGTAGCTTTTAAAAATTAATTTTGACCAAAAAAAGGCATAAAGATAAAAGTTAATCTTCTCAGTAAAATAGGCGAATAAATAATTAAGAAGGTAAACACTTACATATCCATTTATTCCGGGTGAAAAAAAAAACAATTTATAATATTATTAAGAAATTGAATACGAAAATTTAATATAAAATTAAAACTTAATGTGAAAACAAAAATATCGTAAAAAATAAAAAGTATATAGAGAGCTTCGAGCTTTATATGCGCGCTGTCCCATAACAACCACATGTGTTTCTATGAGTGTCCGCCGGATAACAACATAATATGTTTTATTACTGAAATAAATGTTTGCCCCAATCAGCTATCGTGATGTAGTTAGTTATGGGTTTTAGGTTCAGGTGGAACATGGAACCCCGATGCCGCCCATTGAAACTTTACTAGATTAATGTCTATAGTTGACGCGTCGCTTGAGTGGTATGTAAGGTGGTGTTTAAACCCTACCGATTTATCTGTGTACTCTTCGCCACTAAATAAAGTAAACCTATTCTATATTTTACTTACTCATTATTTGAAAACTGATACTTTTAGTATTTTTCCCTCTTCGTTATTAATTTTAGACGCCATATTAGACTTTAAATTTTTTTTTTTCTTCTATTCTAGGAAGTTGTAATTGTACCGTAATGAAATAATTAGGATTATTTTTGTGCTACTAAATTAATTAAAGAAACATTTTTACACTTTACACCAAGAAATCTCTTCATAAAAATAAATAAATAAAAGGACGCTGCAATAACTTTATTATTAACTAACAAATTGACATCGTACCGTCCTATTTCGCTCCTTCCAATACTTTCTAAAGTTTTCGAAAAACTCATATTAAAAAGATTACAAAAAATTATTATCAACAAAAAGATTATCCCCAATCACCAATTTGGATTCCGTTCTGGCCATTCTATAGTGCAACAGGTTCATCGAGTCGCAAAACTAATAGAAGAATGTCTTGAAAATAAGATGATATGCTCAGCCGTCTTCCTCGATGTCAAGCAGGCATTTGACAGAGTCTGGCACTCAGGGCTGCTATATAAATGTAAGCAAATTCTACCGTTAGAATACTTCAATGTTTTGATGTCGTACTTAGAAGAGTGCTATTTTAAAGTAACTGTTTGCAACAGTCAATCACAGGTATATAAGATCCAGGCAAGTGTTCCCCAGGAAAGCACCCTGGGATCACCTTTGTATTCTATATTTACTAGTGACATCCCAGAAACCTCGTTTATTGCTACCTTTGCTGATGACACAGCAATTATAGCTACTCATCACTGTCCCCCATTACGGCTACTCAGCAGCTTCAAAGTGCTATCGACCAGACAGTGGATTGGTTTCACCAATGGAAAATAGTAATAAACGAGTTAAAAAGTAGTCATATTATATTCACCAAACGACGTATTAACCGAGAAAAATATCAAGTGACTATTAATGGAAAAATTACACCCCAAAGCTCTCGTGTCAAATATTTAGGAATTTATTTAGATCAATCCTTAACTTGGTTACCGCATATAACAGTGAAAAAAACAAAATTAAATATCAGGACCAGACAGTTATACTGGCTGCTGAGGCCAATGGCTCAACTATCTATTAACAACAAGCTGCTGCTACACTCTATGATATTGAAACAAATTTGGCTATATGGTTGCGAGCTTTGGAGTTGCGCTTCAAAGTCCAATAAACAAAAAATACAGCGATGACAAAATAAAATTCTACGCATGATAATCGGTGCCTTGTGGTTCGTGTCGAATGATACGCTGCACAAAGACCTGCGGATAAAATATGTAGAGGAAGAAATAACTCAAGTTATTCAGAATTATCTGTCAAGACTGAAAGTTCATGGAAACCCATTTTAGCAGCAGGACTGCTAATTCAAGAAGCCAATAGAAGGCTCAAGAGAACACGCATCACCGATTATATATAAAGTGTTACAGTTTCAATTATAAACACATGAGAGCTCGGTCGCTGGACCGACTCTTGTATAATTAATTCATTAGTTCATTCATCACATCTGGTCGATGACGAGACTTCTCGTCAGTTCTAGATCATAAAAAGGGAAAAAAAAATTAACTAACAAATTAAACAACTGAAACCATGAAACGAAAGAAAAAATGATAAAGAATAAATAAGTTGATGTGAATAAAATTAATAAATAAAAATCGGGGAGAATGAGTGTGTTGAGCAATTAAAAAATAAATAAATAATAAAAAAGGATGAAAAAGCCCATCAGAAACTGCAAATCACAGTTCGTTTAGTGGTAAACAAAATAATTTTCTAATTTTCTAATAGAGCCCTCCCTTTCACCCGAAAACAGCAATTGTGCAAGGGAGGTAGTTTTTGGAATTAGTAGTCGGCTGCCGTCTACTCTCAGTCGAAAACACCCTTAAAAGAATGGTCTGAAAGAGAGTGTTTTGCTAACTTGGCCTTAAAAATCAATAGTCCGTATCACATTGGATGTCAGTACGATGACTTGAAAATTCATAAAATTCGATACATCGTCGCGATCGAACGAATCAAATTGGGGAAGTTAATAATTGCAAGCTACCACCGAAGCATCCTGAATGTGAAACTGGATCAACCACTGCCATTCACGAGTGACAATAAATACAACTTTTTATATGATATTATACTAATATTTTAATTAAAAGTAAACAAATTATCGTTACAATCAGACTGTAAACAATTTAAATTTCGATACGAAACATTACACCGAAGTAATGTCTCGGAAAAGAAAAGCCTATTAAACGATGAAAATTTAAAAATGAAATGAAACGTAGCCTCTTAATTTCATTTAAAACAATTATTATCAGTTTTTTTAAAAATAATATAATTCCTAAACAGCAAATGATAGCTAAAAGTAGGCTTATCGCAGAAACGTTTTCACATAACCCCCCCCCCATCTTCGGCTGGAAAATAAAAACACATAAACATAGCCTCGAATATAGGTCACGAACAAAATTATAAAAGTTTTGAAACACGAACATGTTGCTGTAAGCGAAACAAACATAAGAGATCTGAACATATGTTGTGAAGAAAATTTTTAAATTACTGTCAATTCGTATGAAGCTTTTGAGACATTTTGGCGCATAATTAATGAATGATAAAAGCAGATGGGACAGAACCAGAATGGGTCAAATCAATTAAATACCTGGGTAGTACCTTTCTCGACGATAGTTGCAGCTGTAAGAAAGAAATCCGATCGCGAATAGAGCAATCGAGAGCAATGCTCATAAAAATAAAGAACCTGGTCAGCAGAAGGGAATTAAATCTTGGACTACGCATTCTGCGGTGCTACATTTTCTCGGTCTTACTACAAGGCAACGAGGTTAGATGCTACCTCAGAAAGAAGTATACAGGCCTTTGAATTATATCTAGTATAGGCGTATGCTGAAAATTCGGTGGATCTTAAAAAAATTACTAACAAAGAAGCTCTGAAAAGAATGAATAAGCGCCCGGGGAATTATTAAATTTGATTAAGGAAATTAAACTACGATATCTAGGCCACATCATGAGAGGGCAAAAATATGAGATTTTACGTCTCATTATGGGAAGGAAAGCTTTTGGGCAAAAGATTAAAAGGGCGCTCACAAAATTCGTGGACAAAGGATTTCCATTGTTTGTTCGCCCATTGAAATGTTCAGATCTTCCATGTCAAGAAATTCGTAACGGAGACGGCGGATGAAGAAGAAGAAGTAACGAATCCTCTAGTACTTCCAGACATATGGCGGAGTACCAAAGAAAATTCAAAGAAAAAGATATCTGCCAGTATTTCTCTCGCAACAGAGACTAACTTGGCCCCAAATAAACCGTTTTTAGCTTGTTAATGGAAACCTGAAAAATCGCTATTTGAGCTTGAGAAAAAAAATGCTTAACGTATTAAACGGCTCTGTTAGCGTCAAATAAAATAGTTGAATTCCGATTCGATGATTTGCTTGACTTTCTTGTTTTGTTCGTCAGACGTTGCGACTTCTCCTAACGCAAGTAAGTCACTAAGAGCTCATTGAGAATCATGCATCCACCACAACAACTGCATAAACAATAAATTAGATGTCGAATATAACGATGGCCAAATAGATGAAAGTTTGGAGCCGAAAAAAATAAAAAAATGTCGAGTGTTTAGATACCAGGTACTCCTCTCGTTCAGAGAACTACATGCGCATTGTATACTGCACATGTTTCTGATTTGAGCAATAACTTGTTATATGCGGCTAAACTCGATCTGTAATTATTACAGCGTCATCAGTAGAAGAGATTACACTACATTTCACTGGTTATCGGTTCTGGCGAGTGATGTAGCAAAGCAGTAAATAGCTCACTGCTATCACTACGATATACAGTTGGCTTAAGATTTACACGGCCGTCTGTAATTTGTCTACATACAAAATATACCTAGATTTTTGGTGTCTTACATTTATATTTCTTTCCTGATTGTATTTTTTTCTCCCCGGTATAATACAATCAAAGGTAAAACAATTTAAGATTATTCGCAAGTATGGCCAAGTTAAAATTCTGAAGGCTTAAACTTCTGGTTGGGTATTTTCTTTTAGTAAATTTTACACGGAACAATTTAAGATGATTTATTATTTATAATATGTTTGTTATTTTTCTTTGTTTAAATTTAAATATCGTTTTTCTTTAAAATAAATAAATTTGTTTATTTTTTTGAAATTTCTGAAAAAAGTGGCTTCTTAATTTGTTTCTGTTTGTCTAGAGCAGTGTGTGCGACCGTTCAATATTTTTTTTTCTTAGAGAAATACCAAGAAAAAAATTATGATTTGCCACTGACATTTATTATGTATATATATACATATATGTACATTAAAACGTTACGTTTTATTTTTATGCCCTCAGGAATGTTACTGCTGACCGTATAGCCCCATGAAACAACTACTAGTACACAGATTACTTTTATTTATATTTATTATTATTATTATTATTATTATTATTATTGTGATTTTATTTTATTTATTTTATTTTTTTTTTAAACAGCCCCTTAAGGGAACTGTATAGTTATTACAATCTTAGAACTATTTCTAAATAAGTAACATTTATAACTAAAAGTAAATTAACATGTTGCAAAGGAATAAAGTCCACTATAACTATTCTTTGCTATTTATATACATATACATGGTTCGCGGACAAAAGCGCACAAGACAAAAGCGGACATGATAAAAACGCATCGGACAAAAGCGCACAGGACAAAAGCGCACACGGATAAAAGCGCACACGGCCAAAAGCGCACAGGACAAAAGCGCACACGGATAAAAGCGCACAGGACAAAAGCGCACACGGACAAAAGCGCACACGGATAAAAGCGCACACGGACAAAAGCGCACACGGACAGAAGCGCACACGGATAAAAGCGCGCACGGACAAAAGCGCACATCGATTTGCAGAACAGAAGCTAATTTATTAATTTTTCCGTTCTCGGCAATTGCATCATTTGTAAAAAGGCAAAACTGGACAGTTGCCCCGCAAAGAATTTAAAATTCAAAAAAATTATTGGTAATCAGCGAAAACAAAGTAAAAATAATACAATTTTTTGTATGATTCACTAGTCATTTTTCTGTTTTTTTTTGTTCTTATACGTGTATTTGTTTGTTAATAATCATAGTGTCTATTGACTATGACCGCTAGGAAGTTACCATATATAAAAAATAAAATTTGTATCAATAATGTATTCAGGGGCGTCTCAAGCATCCCAAGTTGTGGGAGTGGTGCATTACCCAAAATACCGATTCATGAATTCATATAATTTAAAAATATTTTTTTTTTATACTGTATAGCTTATATAACAAAATGTTATATGGTGTTTTTTAATGATTTTCTTTAAACTTTTACAATGCGGGTCTTTTATTTTTTACTTCTGCAGTCAAAACTGATTTACATCGAACTGTGAGGACTAAAAATATTTAAAAAAAAAATTTTTATTAAAAGACATCTCACCTTTTAATGCTAAGCCTATAAGACTTTGTAATAATGCTTTACTTTTTCAAACAGTGAGGGTAACTTTTATTTTATCCTGTTGTATACTAACCGTTTCTTTATAAATTGTTTCATATGGTCTGAATTTTCTTAATAATTTTTGCTTTTAAATTAGTATCGAAAAATCCGCAACTCTTTGTTAACTTGGTAAAAGTTTTCATTATATTTGACACTTCTATATCGTCAACCGTTTGTTTGCTTATTTCTTCTTCATTTTCATCACTGTTGTTTATTTGACTTTTTGCTCGCGGTTTCATTGCTGATTAAAACAACTGTTGCAATATTTTTGTCAACGTTTAATTATTCCTTTGATAATAAATTCCCCGATGATCATTCTAATATTGTGAAAAACTTAAACTCTGTTTTTATTCCGCAATACTTCAAACTTTTTTATTAAGGGAATTTTACTTACTTTCATTTTAATATGATCAGAATAAAATATATAAATATAATGATTGAATGATTTAAAACTGAAGAGAATTCGCTGTTAATTAAGCGGCTTCTATTGTATAATTCTTTAAATTTCTACAAGTCTGTTTTAGTGACCTAAATTGTGCGATTCTTGGCCGTTGTTAAGAACTTCGCAATTCGACCATAGTTGCAGGCAAATACATAAATTAAATATATTTGCACTTCCTTGTTACTAGGTTAATATGTTGATGCAGAGGGACTAAAAACGTACACAAAAAAAATCTAAAATTTATTTCAATGAAATAGTTCAGAAATTTAAATTATGGTGAAGTTGTGAAAGATTTTCATGTAGAGTTGAGAAAAAAGACGTCAAGAACATTATGTTTGGTTTACTTGTTACTTGAAATAATCAAATTTCGTACTTTCAGCTAAAATTCATCTGCTTTTAAAATTCATTATTTTTAATTTCTAATATGGGAGAATTTAATTTTTTTAAATAAAATGAGCAGGGGCCGATACCTTCTGTGATTTTAATAATTTAATATTATTTTTACTAAGAATTCTAAACGAAACGGTTATTTGCTTTATTATTATCTGGAAATGCCATTCGTTGTTGGAGAAATTTATTATTATGTTTTGTGGTGAATGTGGTTGACGGGGAGTCAATAAGTGGCCCATAAACGTAGGAAAAAGATGTATAGAAGAAAAGAAATTAAAAGTATTGTAGCAGAAATACAATTTTGTGGGCAAAATACTTTAAGGTGGATAAAAAAACATTAATCATTTGGCAAAATCATGATGTTTTCGCTATAAAACTCTTAATTCAAATATGAGATTTAATGTACTTAATTTTGAATTAATAATAAAATTGATAATGTTGAAGAGGAAGTTATGAGTCATTTACTGGGTAACTTACCAAAGGAATTAAGAGACGAATGTAATTTGAATATATGGAAAGACAAAATAAAAATATGGTTGATTGCGTGGTGCAAAGAATGAGAAATGGATAAGTCATAGGAAAGGAACAGCGATAAGACGGGTAATTGATTGAAAAAGTAAAGAATTATAAATGATTTAATGAAAAAAAAAATAAAAAATGCTCGCTGCATTACTTATGGCTTATGTGTAAATATTGTGGTACGATGTGCGATAGGTATAAATGTTGTGAATTAAAATTAGACGTAGAGTAGTAAAAATAGAAGTTAAGTTGAATTAAGTAATTATATATAAGACGAATATGATGTATTAGACTTAAGATGTATATAATGAATAAACGATATAATTATGTTGGGAACCCACAGACGGGCAATTGCCTTGTGGAACCCGCAAATTATTTAAAAAAAAAAAAAAAAAAATATATATATATATTTTATTGAAATTAATAAAAAATTTTTAAAATGGGCCGAATTTGAAAACAGCAATAAGCATATTATAATATCTTTAATTAAAATATAAAATCTCCGAATTTAATGAGTCCGACTTTAAAAGTATGTATTTTATTTAAACTTGAAAAACTCTTCTACTTTTGATCGACCCTGAAAAGGGCAATATGCGTTGAATTATATGAAGCAAATGTTATATTTTATAATAGAAATTAATTGCGAAGTAAATTTCAATTTTCGTTTTTATTTTTTAAAGTTTCACTTTGATTACAGTTTGACTGTTTTATGAGTATTTATTTTATTTACTACATTTTATCAAGAAAAAAGTAACATTAATAAAAACAAACGGTTTCCGCTTATCGTTGCATGTGAATGATCGGAAATTAATTTCAGCGCTCAAATGCTCACAAGACGGTGACAATAAAAAAAATGATAAAATAAAATGACCAGATTTGAATGCAAAGGGCAGTACATTTTATGATTTAAAGGCAATTTTTGAAATACTTAAAAAACTTGTAAAATCTTCGCAAGAATTGAGAAGCATTTGCACGTCAATATGTAAACGTTCTATATGTTCCTTCAAAAATTTAAAGTTACATCTATTATATCTATTATTAATTTGATTCAAGAATTATTTTTTTTACTGGAATTGTAAATATTTTTCGAAAAGGTTAAAAAATTGAAAGAATTTTAAATAAGTCGTCATGAATACAAGAAGTAAAGACTTCAAAAACAGCTCTGTTTTTTTTAAATCGAATGTTATAAAATCTACATCACATGTAGTCTCCCCAAGGCTTCATAACAACTTTTTAGCGCACAAAGCACTTTGTATTTGAAAAATTAGGTTCGGGATTATGAATATTTTTTACAAAAAGGACCAGAGAGTTGATCAATGCAGAAATTTGTTTATCATTTTTCATTTTTTGAAATATTTTTACCGTACTTCGAATTAGTTGTGTAACATCAAACTTATTACTGTGTTCTATGTTCAATGATTCCATTAAATTTTTGATTTTAAGCATGATAATTTTAGCAAAAAAACAATGAACAAATAAAATCAAAGATTAACTTTTTTTAAGCGAACTAAAGGTATAAACATGTGTTTTACTGTCAAAATCTTTATTTGTTTTAAAATACGAATTCAATTTTTTAAAACAATTCTCAGCCTTAACATTGTATTATAAAGAACTTTATCATTTGAAAATAACGTTTTCTAGTATTGGAAAGAATTTGAATTAAAGTCACTGTTGTCAGTCGAAATTTTAAACTAACGAATTTATTGTTTACACAAAAAAAACACAACAGATGATCGACGAAAATAAAAAAAAACAAACAAATCTACTAAATTCTACTCTTTATTAATTTTTCACGCAAATTAACAGAAAATAACTTTTACAAACAACAAATATATGCATATATAAATTGACAACAACGCTGTATATATTCGAACACCTAAAGGAGACACGTTTTCTCCCGCAAACAAAACACACAATGACCCACACCAATTCGCTACATACGCGTCTCTAAAACTAAAAACTACTTGATGCCGACCGCGACAGCCATACTGTCCTTAAAAAAATACATACCAACGCTATCCTGACAATATGGCAACCTTTTAAATTTAGGCGCTGGCATACAATTATCAAATAAAACAAAAATATAAATATTGCGGCGAAAATAATAGAAATAATAATTAAATATAATCGGACCTTGTTACGCAAAATTAAAAATAATGAATTTTAAAAGCAGATGAATTTTAGCTGAAAGTACGAAATTTGATTATTTCAAGTAACAAGTAAACCAAACATAATGTTCTTGACGTCTTTTTTCTCAACTCTACATGAAACTCTTTCACAACTTCACAATAATTTAAATTTCTGAACTATTTCATTGAAATAAATTTTAGATTTTTTTTGTGTACGTTTTTAGTCCCTCTGCATCAACATATTAACCTAGTAACAAGGAAGTGCAAATATATTTAATTTATGTATTTGCCTGCAACTATTTTTTTTTTTTTTTTTTTTTTTTTTTTTTTTGTGCCAAATTGCTCCTAGCTGATAACAGCTATCTGGCAATTTTAGTATTAGAGCGTAACATTGAGTAGCACTCTATCCAGCGATAGGTGCAGAAGATTACTTTTCCTTTTTGTTAGGCTAAGTCCATCGGCTTGACTCTGTCAAGCCGCCGAACTTCCATCGAATTATCCAACAATACGATCGCTAAGTAATTTGGATGTATCTCCAGTCTGCTAGCATACTTTTTTGCATCATTAGTTATTACTTCTAGCACGGTCTTGATTTTTAGATCTTCATGTAGTGTTAAGTTGGTGATATACCACGGAGCATTGACTATCATTCGAAGGATTTTATTCTGTATCCGTTGGATGATCGCTATATTGCTCTTTTTCGAGCAGCCCCATAAGGGGCAACCGTACCGCCAAATTGGCTTTAGGATTTGAGCGTATATTAATAGTTTATTTTCAGGAGATATTTCTGATTTTCTGTTTAATAGCCAGTACATTTGCTTCAGTTTTGCATTTAGTTCGATCCGTTTTACTGTTATGTGTTTCTTCCATGTTAATCTTTGGTCGAGATACATACCAAGATATTTTACATCTGTGTGTTGTGGAACTGGAACATCATTCAGGATTATATCTTCCGTTGGCACAATTCTTCTGTTAGTAAAGATTACTCGCCTTGATTTGCTTTCATTAGTTTTAATCTTCCATTGGCTAAACCACGATGAGAGTTCAGTAACAGCTTCTTGAATGGTGTTACGCGCTTTAACCGGGCATACATCCGAGCATAAGATCGCGGTATCATCAGCAAATGTTGCTACCTGCACGTTCGAGGGCGTAGGAATATCTGACGTGTATATGAGATAGAGTAGTGGCCCCAGCACACTTCCCTGCGGAACGCCTGCTTTTATCGGATATATATCTGATGAGTCATCTCCATACTTCACAAAGAAGTATCTTTCGTGTAAGTATGACCAAAGTAATTGATATATTTCATGGGGAAAGTGACGTTTTATTTTGTGTAACAGACCGTCGTGCCAGACTTTGTCAAAAGCCTGGCTTATATCTAAAAACACTGCGTCACAGTACTTTTTCCCTTCGAGGGATGCCTCTATAGTGTTAACTATGCGGTGCACTTGTTCTGTTGTACCGTGCTTAGCTCTGAAACCGAACTGATGTTCCGGTATTAACTCTTTGTCGTTAATAATTGGCATTAACCGCTTCAGCAACAGCTTTTCATAAAGCTTAGAGACTACGGACAGCAAGGAGATGGGCCGATACGAGTCCGGTTCTGTCGGTGGTTTAAGCGGTTTCTTAATGACGATAATTTGTGACAGTTTTAGCTGTATCGGAAAATACCGTAGCCGGAGCATCGCATTGAAGACATATGTCAGAAATATAAAACCTTTTCTGGACAATTCCTTTAAAATCCGTGCCGTAATTAAGTCATAACCCGGAGATTTATGCGGATTTAAAGTTTTTACTAAGTTATTAATTTCCCCCGGAGATGTGAGTTTTATTGGTTTAGAAACATCATAACAGTAAGCATCAGGGGTCAGCGTTGAATTTCCAGGATATGGCTGAAATATGTTTGCGAAATGTTTTGCAAAGACTTCTGCTTTTTCTGAGTCCGTTTTAGCCCAAGTTCGACTTGATTTTCTTAACGGATGCACCGCATGTACAGGTCTTTTAAGATTTTTTGTTATTTTCCACAACGAGTAGTCATGTTGCGGCAGGGGCGATAGATTTGTTAACCTTTGTTTTAAGGATTTGTTTTTTAAATCTTGCAATAATTTCTTTAAAAACTTCGTCTGCTTATTTAATGCTGTTTTATGGGTAGGGTTTCTCGATAATTGCCATTGTTTTCTCAGTTTCCGTTTTAACTGGACCGCTTTTTTAATTTTATCTGGATAATAGATAACAGGCTCATAACCTCTTTCCTTTGGTGTGGATTTCCACGCAGCTCGTTGTATGACTTTAATGAAGTATTCTACCGCTTCATCTATTTGTTTTGCAGTTTTCAGCGGTATTTTAACGTTCATTGTACGTTCAAGCTGCTCTCGAAATGCATCCCAATCTGTGAATTTATTATGGAGTTTTGGTTTCCGCATTTTTCTAACTATATGCTGACTAATTGTTAGTGTAACCGATGAATGATCTGATGACAATATTTCGTCAGTCCTAACATCAATAAATGGGGATGAAATTCCTTTTATTATGAAGAAGTCCAAGAGATCCGGTGTTTTATTAAGGTCGGTTGGCCAATAAGTAGGTGTTCCCGATGAATAGACCATGCTGTATGTTTCGTCCATGGATGATTTTAATTCTTTCCCTCTGGGCACTGTCAGTCTTGACCCAAAGTGAATATTTTTCGCATTGAAATCTCCTCCTACAATGTATCTGTTACCTAAAGTTCTGAAGAAGTCGGTAAAATGTTTTTTTTTTATAATATGCCTCGGAGGGCAGTATACTGCTGAGAGAGTAATATTTTTATTTGGACCTTCAGTGATTACTACACTGGTCGCTTGTAGGTAATTGAATTTATATTTGTTCAGTTCATAGTGTTTTATATTACTTTTTATTATAACACCAGTGCCACCGTGTGCTGTATTATCTGGATGATTTGTATAATATGAATTGTATCCCGGGAATGTAATATGTCTTGTGTTAGTGAGATGTGTTTCAGATATTAGAAGCGCATCAATATTGTTTTGCAAAATGTACATTTGTATTTCATCGATATGATTAAGAACACCGTTAGTGTTCCAGGTAACTATTTTTAAATTCTTCATTTTTTATTAAGTAAAGCAGTTGTAATAGTCTGTATAACATTGTTAAGCACCTGATTTTGCTGTTGCATCATTTCAAGAAAAAGGGTTTTTATTTCAGTTAAGAATGTATGTAGCATTGTTGCAATGTCATTATTATTACTGTCATTGACTTCAGAAGTTCTATTTATTTCTCGTTTATGCCGCTGTCCTGCGATTTGCGCATAAGTCAAGCGCTGTGTTGAATTAAGACCTTCAGTTTGATTTGTCTCTGTATGTTCTTGGAGACCGGAAGGGGGCAAATGTCTGGAGTTTGCGTATTTGTCTAATGTATTGTTTCTACTTTTTACTGCATGTTGCTGGTGATTTCTGATATTTTGCAGCTTTTTATAGACGGCACATCCTTTATAATTTGATGGATGATCTCCATGACAATTGGCACATTTTGGTGTTTCGTCCCGTTTTTTATTACAATTGGTGGATGCATGGTTATTACCACATTTGATACATGCATACGCCCTGTTACAATAGGTTTTAGTGTGGCCATACCTTTGGCAGCGAAAACACTGAGGGATAATATTCTTTTTATGCGGAGATTCTATCTTAACTTTCATATGAAGTAATGTTTCAATTTTGTATATATCAGAATTGTTTTCGTGCGGTTCGAGGTCTACAAAGAATAATGGTAAGGGTTGCTTAGTTACCCTATGCTTGATATTAGTTATATGCCTAATTTGGTGTCCATTTTCTTCTAGGGCAGTCTTGATATCATTTATTTCTACCGAGTGATGTAGGTGTCGGATTACTACCCGAAAGCTTCTTTCAGATTTAATTTGATATGTGTGATGTTCTATTTCTTCCTGACGTAGATATTTAACTAGTGTACGATAACTGTCTATACTGTTTGATTTAATTTCGACTCTTTTGTCTGTTAGGGATCTGCAACGTATGTCACCAGTTGGGATGACGCTGGCAATATCTGACAACATTTTGGTATAATCTACTACTCCATAAATTGTTATAGCAGGAGGTTTTAGTTCCTTTTTGTGCTGTGTAGGTTCTATATCTTCGTTCTCGCTAGAATCATCAGATGCCAAGCAAGCAAACCTGTTTTTATTTTGCTTAAGTATCTTTTTCTCTACTTGCTCCGAGGAAACACTTCTAACGTATTCTCTTTGCCTTTTCCTCTTATTTACGATCTCTTGCCAGCTGTGGTCTTTTACTTGAATATTGTCAGTTTGCATGGAGGCTTGCAGCGAATAATTTTCCTCTGTTGGGATAGGAGATAATACATTGGTATAAACAGATTTCGGTTTATCTAACGATCGGTTTTTTTTTGTATTTGTATTTATTTTATTGTTAGAATTGTTAGTATTATTATTTTTCGTCACATCACCGTTAGTGCATGCGAACGGAGGTAAAGGAACGAACTCACCGCCGGTTTGCATTGAGCCGTCATTTTCTGTGTCAGGATTTTCGGAAGCATTATGTGTGTAATGATGCGATGAAGCAGCAACATCTTCGATTTGTCGGTTGTTATCCGATTTACGGTTTAGAATAGGCGAGCGCATGACCATAACGGTAGTTTACGCAGAAAGCAGAGATAACAAATACCGGCTTGCTGATAAGCAAGCCGATCACTGTACCGTACTTACGATAATTATACGCGATTAGAATGTAAATACTGTCAAGAGCAATTGAACGCGAACAATGAACAATAACCCGAAACATTAAATAATTGCGAAGTTCTTAACAACGGCAAAAGAATCATACAATTTAGATCACTAAAACAGACTTGTAGAAATTTAAAGAATTATACAATAGAAGCCGCTTAATTAACAGCGAATTCTCTTCAGTTTTAAATCATTCAATCATTATATTTATATATTTTATTCTGATCATATTAAAATGAAAGTAAGTAAAATTCCCTTAATAAAAAAGTTTGAAGTATTGCGGAATAAAAACAGAGTTCAAGTTTTTCACAATATTAGAATGATCATCGGGGAATTTATTATCAAAGGAATAATTAAACGTTGACAAAAATATTGCAACAGTTGTTTTAATCAGCAATGAAACCGCGAGCAAAAAGTCAAATAAACAACAGTGATGAAAATGAAGAAGAAATAAGCAAACAAACGGTTGACGATATAGAAGTGTCAAATATAATGAAAACTTTTACCAAGTTAACAAAGAGTTGCGGATTTTTCGATACTAATTTAAAAGCAAAAATTATTAAGAAAATTCAGACCATATGAAACAATTTATAAAGAAACGGTTAGTATACAACAGGATAAAATAAAAGTTACCCTCACTGTTTGAAAAAGTAAAGCATTATTACAAAGTCTTATAGGCTTAGCATTAAAAGGTGAGATGTCTTTTAATAAAAATTTTTTTTTTAAATATTTTTAGTCCTCACAGTTCGATGTAAATCAGTTTTGACTGCAGAAGTAAAAAATAAAAGACCCGCATTGTAAAAGTTTAAAGAAAATCATTAAAAAACACCATATAACATTTTGTTATATAAGCTATACAGTATAAAAAAAAAATATTTTTAAATTATATGAATTCATGAATCGGTATTTTGGGTAATGCACCACTCCCACAACTTGGGATGCTTGAGACGCCCCTGAATACATTATTGATACAAATTTTATTTTTTATATACGGTAACTTCCTAGCGGTCATAGTCAATAGACACTATGATTATTAACAAACAAATACACATATAAGAACAAAAAAAAACAGAAAAATGACTAGTGAATCATACAAAAAATTGTATTATTTTTACTTTGTTTTCGCTGATTACCAATAATTTTTTTGAATTTTAAATTCTTTGCGGGGCAACTGTCCAGTTTTGCCTTTTTACAAATGATGCAATTGCCGAGAACGGAAAAATTAATAAATTAGCTTCTGTTCTGCAAATCGATGTGCGCTTTTGTCCGTGCGCGCTTTTATCCGTGTGCGCTTTTGTCCGTGTGCGCTTTTGTCCGTGTGTGCTTTTATCCATGTGCGCTTTTATCCGTGTGCGCTTTTGTCCGTGTGCGCTTTTGTCCATGTGCGTTTTTGTCCGTGTGCGCTTTTATCCGTGTGCGCTTTTGTCCGATGCGTTTTTATCATGTGCGTTTTTGTCCTGTGCGCTTTTGTCTTGTGCGCTTTTGTCCGGTCACCCACATACATACAATAAAACGATAAATATTTACAGCACAATTAGGTGTCGCTCGGTTTAAAAAGTTTAAGCCGTCTTGCATCTTCTGTAGTAAGCAAAAGGTCCAGTGCTTCCGGATTCGGATGGGTATGGAGTCTTCCTTCGTGACGATGGGCAAAGTCTTTAATGACTTCGTCCACCCATTGGATCCTTAAATCGGTATGTAGAGATTCGTTCCGTTGGAACCATCGAGCATTGGTTATCATAGGGAGGAATTTATTTTGGGCTACTTGAATAATATTTCTATTTGATGTTTTGGTACATCCCCATATCTGTACCCCATAAGTCCAAATCGGTCTTATGATGGTTTCATAAATGAGACGTTTGTTTTCAAGTTTCATTTTGGAATGTCGTCAAATTGTGATTTTATTAATTCCATTCTTAAGTTTTTTAAAAATACATTAACAATTCTTTACATTGATATTTCTTTAACCGCCGGCTGTTGAAGAAACAACAATAATAAATAAATACTATTTACAAATGTTACAATGGTTAGTGAATAACTAAATAAAATAAAATCAAAATTGTAGGTGTCGTTTTGTTGATGGTGATTTGGTTTCTGTGTGGCCAATACTTTCAGTACAGAAACAGGCTGTATTTTCGGATTGACATTGAAATTTACACAATTTTCGATTATTTCCAGTTGTATAACTTAATTAACGAAAACAACTGCACTGACAGACGATTTAAATATTTTGCGTTACGGACTCTGAATCCCTGTTTAATGAATGGGGTTTTTTTTTTTTTTTTTTTTTTTTTTTGGGCTCGTCAACCAAGGACCTTCAACTAGAAACAAAAGGTAAGGAAAGAAGTCGGTTATATTTTGATCCGATCAGAAATTTTATCTAAAAAGGAACAAACAGCAGGAATAATTAGTGGGGAAGGAAAGGACAGGATATAGGAAGCACAATAAGGGGTAGGAAGTCCAAGCTTAAGCAAATAAGAATACAAGGCAGAACGCTCCACGGAGAGAGATAAAAACACTGTGGAAGAACAGATGATCGGCGTCGCAAATAACTGCATCATGCGGATGGAGAAGACAGTGTGGAGAAGAAATCAAGGAATAACGAAATTTAGATAATGGCAGCAAAGAATGGCCAAAGCGCATGCGAACAATGGAAACAACAATGGGGATTATTCTGATGAAGAAATGATTTTTAATTTGAGATATCATTCGTATCTTTATTCTTGTCTTCTTTCCTTTACAATCCTTACCTACCGGAATCGACCATTTTATTGGTATTTTCTTTTTAGTTTCACAAGGAAATTTGGTTATTTTTTAAATATCCCCTCAATTTTGCTTTTTTTGAAAATTTGAAAAATTTGGAAAAGCTACAGATTTCTTTACTTAAAGTACATACATATGTAAGTATATATAAATGTAATAGTAAATTTATTAGTTGAAATGATATATTTTAACTACAAATTTAAACATTTTCAGCATACTATATTTCTGTAATTTTTAAATTAGCGTCTTTTAAGAAAATTAATATAAGCGGAGAACAGCTTATTAAAAAATACGCACTGAAGTGCACGGAATAATATTCATTATTGTACGTCCAAGCAACGAAGTATTCATAGTGAGAATATTTAAACGGAAGATCTACACGCTACTAACGTAATAAATCATCAAAATCAAACAGTTTGCTTTACAAAACTTAATTAAGAATATCTAAATGAAATATCTACACCATTAACGCAATAAATTATCGAGATTGCATCGTTCTTTTAGCAGTATATTACATTGAGCAGTTGATATATGCGCGTGATTTTATTTCCCTATTATCATAGTATTTAAATCTTAGTTTTGATTAAAAAAGATTTCTGAAAAGAACAGATAAATAAAAAGATGGAAATAGGATTTAATTAAATTTAGAATTTTACTAAAATAATTAATAGTATTCATTCTCTTTCATAGAAGTTATTCCTAAAAAAAAATAATCATATTTGTATAATATACATTGATACATACACATATATACACACATATATATATATATATATATATATACAGTAGAACCTCGATTATCCGACTTCCGATTATCCGAGCAAAAAATTGCAACCGATTTCTGTCGATTATCCGATGTCCAAAAGTCGGTTAATTTTTTATTATCCGATTCTCCCTTATTTTTGCACTAAATAAACGAAAGAATATAAATGTTCGCATAGCGTTGAGATCTTGTAACCAATGCGACATGTGATGACTAAGTAAAACTAAGTAACGCATATCATATGACCTTGGTACCCCGAGTAATGGAGTGCATGGGATATGTGAATTTGTTGTTGTTTTGTCGATGTTCTCGCTACTGTAACTCCAGTGTAAGTGTGTTGAAGTTTTACTTAAATATGCGTGACAGGTTTGCATAGTTAAATTCTTTTTTGCGTATTTTTTGTCTTCTGTAAAATGAAACCTACAGTTTTAGAAATTTCGAAGAAAAAACGAAAAAGTGTTAATAAGCCCAAACGTAAACGAGTCATGGTTTCCATCGAAAAAAAAATACAAGCAATCAAAAGAGTCGTTAAAGGAGAAAAACTATCCATTGTTGCTATTTCGTATGGTGTTTCAGGTAATACCGTGGGCGACTGGATGAGAAACAGAACCAAAATTCAAAAGTTTTACACCGAAAGTGCCACAAATGCAGCCGATAGGAAATCTATGAAGTTAACTTACACGCCGAAAATTAATGAAGCTGTGTACGTTTGGTTCTATTCGGTAAGAAGCCGAGGACTACCGATATCAGGTCCGATCATTAAAGAAAAAGCCGAAATTTTGGCTCAAAAATTTCTCGATGAAAGTAAAGGTTTCAAAGCTAGTGAAGGTTGGCTGCATAAATGGAAGGTATTTTATGGTATCCGCCAGCTCAACATAAATGGTGAAAAAATGTCGGCCGGCGAAGTAGAAGCTACGTTATACTCCAAAGAATTGCGTGACTTAATTTACAAAAAGAGTTACTGCATGGATCAAATCTTCAATGCGGATGAGACCGGTTTAAACTTTAAAATGTTTCCAACCAAAACTTTGGTGGAAAAAGCTGATCGTGAGGCACTGGGAACGAAGAAGTCTAAGGAACGTGTTACAATTCTAACTTGCGCAAATGCTTCGGGAACTCTCAAATTACCCTTATTAGTTGTGGGAAAATCAACGAAACCTCGTGCCTTGAAAAATTACGATTCTCGAACACTACCAGTTGTGCACAAAAATCAAAAAAGCGCTTGGATGGACGCTAACCTTTTCCGGGATTGGTTTTTCGACGAATTTGTACCACGTGTTGAAAAGTTTTTAAAACGAAAGTGACCTTCCTCGAAAAGCTCTGTTGTTGATTGATAACGCACCATCACATCCTGAAGTTGAATCGTTGAAAAGCAAACACATAACCGTAAAGTTTTTGCCACCCAACACAACTAGTATTGTACAATCCATGGACCAAGGAGTTATCGTGACATTCAAGAGAAATTATCGGAAGTGTCTTCTACAAGAAATTTTGCTGAATTGTGACGAACGAGACATCGATTTAACGAATTGTTTGAAGAACATTACAATGAAAGATATTATATTTTGGACTGCGGATGCTTGGAATTCTGTAAAAATATCATGTCTTAGAAAAGCATGGTGTCCACTCTTAGATATAACCTATGATGATGATCGTACTCAAAAAAGTGACCCAAAGAACGATGACTGTGCTCCAACGTTGGAAAAAATGTTGAAAAAAATACTCGGATGTGGTGACGTAAATGCGAATGATGTTGAAGAGTGGATAGTCGCAGACGACTCCGAATTTAATATGAATGACGAAGAAATTGTCGAATCTGTGCTACGTGATTTCAATAAACCATCTTTAGAGGAAATAGAAAAGGAATCGGAAGAGAAAATTTCGTATAATGCCGCTTATTCCGCTTTACAAATGAGTTTCAATTTTTTAGAAAAACAAGACGACGTTAGCTCTCGAGAACTAATGGTATTCCTCAAGTAGCGAGACTTTGCCGCTAGAAAAAGAGTCAGTATACCTCAGCAAAAATCGATTACAGATTTTTTTTTTAAAGAAATGATTTAACGATAATAAGTATGTACCAAAGAAATGATCTTTCTTTTTCGAATTGTCTTTTTTTTTTAATTTTAGGTTTTACCATTTGTTTGTTTTTTTAAAATTTTTACACATGTTGAAGTGATTCTTTATTTTTTATTTTGTTTTGAAGAAGACTTTTTTTAAATTTTTAAATCTTAGTTATTACAGGGTGGTAGGTACATGTAATGTATTTACTCTGTTAGTTTTGTTTCAAACGAGAATTATTACGCACTACATATTTTTTCATTTTTAATTCGAAGTGATTTAATTTTTTTACTTTGAATTGCACATTTTCTACGTACCTTTTTCATTGTTTTCTGTTTGTTCAATCATTTCTATAAAATTTTTGCAATACAAAGTTTATTTATTGCGTTTTTTCAAAAATAAAAATAAAAAATAACGAAAAATCGATTACCCGATTTTGCACGACATCCGATCTTCGTTCGCCCCAATTAACTCGGATAATCGAGGTTCTACTGTATATATAAATATGTATGTATGTATGTATATATATATATATATATTATATATAAATGGCTATGCCATTTTTACGCCAGGGATCATCAGGAGAAGTGTTCTGTCACGAAATTTGTCCCAAAAAGAATGTCCCAATTTTATGTAACGAAATATGTAACAAAAATATAACTAAAAAAGGTAACGAAAAAATTCTGTCGAACGACGTAACCAATGAAAAGGTTTACTCGTCTGTAAGAATTATAGAAGAACTAGACCTGGGGATGAAGGGGGCTTGCCCCCTTCCGCGTCCCGAAAGGCCGAATATATTATTTTCACTACTCTTTCGTTACATATTCCGTTACATATTCCGTTACATAAAATTGTGTATAATTTTTTTGGGACCAATTTCGTGACAGGACACTTTTCCTGATGACCCCTGGCGTAAAAATGGAGTAGCCATTAGTATACATATATATACAAACACATAAATGGAACTTTTAAAGATTGGCTCAGGTCCATAAAGTCGAACATCGACCAATGGTAGCCGCCGTTCCCTTTTTCACGTAGGGACTTCTCGATCCTGTCGAGACTCTCCCTTGAACATTGCATTGTCACACAAATACGTCTTTGAAGGAGCTTCCTCTCCGTCAGCGGGTTCATGACCTCGCCAACCGTAGAGCATCTGCTGAAATGGTGCTGGCAGACTTCCCGTACTTCTAGTTATACCTCACCCCACCATCTGTTGTCGAACTGCCCGGATTGTGTTCGGGCAGTGTTGAATTTTGCAGCACCCAATAGACTGCACCGCAAACTGTAATTTCCAGCGAGGTGCCATAATAACACACACGGCGCCTAGATTTAAGATTTTTTTCTTTTTTTTTTTTTTTTTTGGGAACATCAACACACATACTCATAAACCTGTATTTCCACAATTAACCACAACTGATGAAGTAATCTGATAAAGAACATTTTTTTTTCTGTAATCAAATTTAGTTTAAAAATGTAACGTTGTTTTTTCATTTTTTTTTTCAACGTGAAAAATGTTTTTTTTTTTTTGTTATTATTATTATTATTTCATCACAACTGACCAACTTTAGTGATCATTTAGCGACAAGCAGGTTAATATTGAGAAATTTTTAGCCGTTCAATGTCTAGGCAAGAGAAGAGAGCAAACATCATTAAGGTGATCCTTTTAATACTTCGTTTATTGCCCCAGAAAACTGAGTGCCTATTTTTCTTTTTTTTCGGTTAAATCGACACAAAACCTCCGCCCAGAAGTAATTAGAAGGAAAAGAGTTTGATATTGATACGGCCGGAAACTGAAAGAATAAAGGAAGTGAGAATTGGGATAATGGATAAAGTAGAAAAAGATAAGATGTAGGAAGTGCAATAGGGATTAGAAAGTTCAGGGGGCAATAAATTAAAATACAGAGCAGCATGTTCAATTGAAATAGAACGTTTAAAGAAAATATGGTTAGCATCGCAGATAACTTCGTAATTGGAATGAAGATGACAGTTTGGGGAAAGTGTTAAACGAAAACTGTAAAAAAGGCAGATCTGGGATATCAGTTGGCAAATGTTAGGAAATTTAATATCTCAGCTGTACCGTTTTCTATGCAGTCTTCAGTTAATGTTGAACTGTGAACATCTGCACGTGCCGAACTAACTAACTATTCGAAAAAGCAGCACACTATGTTGTTAGTATGGGCATAAGTAATAAATGGTTAAGAGTCAGCGTAATATGTCCTATTTTTAATCAGAACTTTGCAATCACTACCGTAGGTATCTTCTGATTTTAAAACATCACATTACAATTTGTTTTATGAATGCCACAAATATCGTCGAATTTCCACCAATATTTGCAATCCATTTTATAGTATAGTCAGGATACAAAATTCCGCGAAAACCAACTAAAGCACTGTTGATGATAAATCTTTTCCTGGTTAATAAATTATACTAGAACAGGTAACGCGGCGTTATAAATTATTGCCGTACACTTTGCCCACAAGGAGCTATTTCCAGGAATGGGGTTATAAAATTCCAGAAGCTCTCCAATTCCTTAAATTTTTTCTAAATACCGGATGAATTTTTTAACATTAATTTTTATATATTCATATACAATATGTGCTAAACAAAAATACACTCTGAATAAAATATATTATCATTAGTTTCACCTTATACCTATTAACATCTACATATAATGATCAGTTATATAATTTAGAACCAATCTGTGCAACTTTAATTTCAATAGAAATAACTGACGGATTCGCAACCACGCATAAATAATTGTATTTATACACAGGACGGTGCCAAAAATCCGGTTTCGGGGAGTATTTCCATCTCCAAATTTTCTTCATTCCTTTCCAAATTGAAAAAAAAAAGTTAACCCAAGATAAACTTTTTGTCCCGCGTTCGAAGTGTTATGTATGAATAAAACCACGAGAAAAGAAAATTTCACGGCGGATGTATCACCAATATTAACCTAGCGAGACCTGGATCCATTCCGATCTATACTAAGTCTCGACTGTCTTTTCATAATTAACTAATTCTCAAAATATATCTACTAATTTTAAACAAAGTTCGCAGGAGAGATGAAAATGACAAAAAAATGTTTTACGCTATCATAAGGCGAACGAAATTATGCAAAAATGCATGCGTGGTTTTAAAAATGAAAGCAAATTTTCTGAAGTTGAATACCTTAGATCAGTTTCTTAAAAGGTTAAGCATTTTTCGGAATTTCTATTTTTGATCATTTTCGTTTTGTTATAGCCTCACTCTTTTCCACCTCTAGAATAACTTCAAACAAAATTTACATAATCTGTCAGATGTTAATCACCTTCTTTTTTCCTTTCAAAAAAATTGAAAATTCTAAATAACAGTCGGGGATAGGTTAGGGTCGCCTTAGCGTCCACAACAGGGGCAGCAGATGGAGTTGTCCGTCGAACTGTATTGTTATTTCAATGTTTTTCCAAATCATTATTTTTTCTACCGATACAATTGAAGAAGCAAACAAAACGTACGAGCACTTTTATTATTCTTTCAAACGATCATTTTGTTTTAGATTTTTTCAATGCGTGTTTCATAATCAAATCCCTCCTCCAAAATAAAAGGTCGCATTTAATTAATTTTAAAAAGTTCTTCTATCTTGGTTTAGTCAAAAAAAAAAAAAAAAAAAAAAGTTATAAATACACCGCATTTGTCGGAAACAACAGACGCTTAATTATCGTCGAAAAGTTTTTTGTTAGCCCGCGCTCGACCACCGGTATTTTTCTTTTTGATTTCGAATAAATTTTTATTTTCCAAATTACCGTTGTGTCGTTAAACGATTTTGAACAAGCATGTACTGGGAGACGTCCGGAAATATTAGGAAATTATTCGTAGCGAAAAAAATGTTTATAGCTTTTGCGCCAATTTATCAACGATTTACGTGGGTTAAACACACACATACATTCAACTCGGTTAGTCAATCAACATAACTCGAACCATAATTTTCACGACTGCTTTGAAGCTATTCTTTTCGAACTGAAACCTATACGTGCAGATGTAATAGCGGCTTAAAAGTTTCTGGTTCTTTAGCATATTACGTAGTTGTTTATTAACTTACGCGTTCATAACTGATTTATTTTCAATAATTTTTCAATCAGAGCTTTTCAAATAAATTTAATGATTCGAAAATTTCTATTTATACAGAATGAAAAAATTACTAACAGAAAAAATAAAAAAAGCATAGAAAAGGTATGTAGCTACAATGGTTCAAAATCGATGCTGGTTTTTCCCTTACCAACCTTCCCGCATACTAGACTTCACCATTTCTCTGCTATAAATTCTCGTTCGGACCTTTAACGTAAAATGAGCCATAGCCAATCTCGTTCAAAACAATTTACTTGAAATTTACACCGGTCGTCCGATAATCACGCTAGATGCGCCACTTATTCGATTACTTTTTTCCACTTCTTACTATATATATATATATATATGAATGTATGTATATATTTGTATATATTTGTGTATATACGCATATGTATGTGTATATATTGATTGGCTAACAATACCAATTTTGTTTTATATCGATAAATCTCGCAGTTTTTACCATGTGTAATAAATCGGTCGCTAAAAAAATTACTTCAACACAAAAATCATAAAAAAGCATGCGATCTCTGTAAACAACGAATAAATTTCAAAAAAAAAAAAGGAAAAAGATGAATAAATTAACTGCACGTTATCCACGCTTATACTTTAAAATACAGTATTATCGCGCAATAAGGTTTCTTCTTTGATTAGGAGTTATCATTTTTTCAAAATTAATAATCACGATACCTAACAGAATAATATCGATGTTAGACATATCGGAGGAATGTTGAAATAATAAGAATTTATGTAACGGCTCGTGTAATAACAGTTAAGGTAAATATACTCGTCGAAGGAGGAGACGCTCCTAGAATCATTCGCAGAGTCTACTGAATAGGATTAAGTTTTACATTATTCTCTCCACCTACAGAATATACCTGACAGTAGTAGTAATTGATTTTGCAAAGCATTTTACGTACAAAAGGTGTGCCAAAAGAACTGCAACTGCTCTCCGTACGGAGTATGGACGTTATCTCACTCAGGAAATTCATTCTTTTTGCGACGACAGAACAAACGCAGATCGAACGCGATTATAGCAATACGAACCGAAATACAGCTGGGTGAACCAAGTGTAGTTAAAATTCGCATACACGTGTATTGCGCGCTTATCAATTGATGATCAAAACCGAACAAAGGGTGCAATTCGTTATTATGCTCAAAGGAAATTAACGTCGATGGTCGCCGTTTTCGATAAATCTCAGCTACATACGGTACGGAATGTTGAAACAAGGTCACAATATTGCGACGATGGCATAAATCAATGGTCGTGAAACAGCTATATTGATCCCTTTTTTCGAAAAATGGCCTGAAAGGGTGCGTAAGTGTATTATGAAGAACGATAGTTTGAGAAGGAGCCAGAAGACGACGAATCAGACAGCGAGTAAACAATTTTTTGTACGAAATTTCTTAGTCTGTAAGGGAAACTCTAACCATACTTCGTTCACACAGCTCTGTATCTCGGTTCGTATTGTTATAATTCTGCTGTCGAGAAAAGAATGTCATGTTTCACTCGTTTTTTGTCTATTAGATAATGTCCGTAATGCGTACAGTAGTTTCAATTATTTTGGGCCGCCCCATGTAATTAAAAGTAGTTTAATATCATCCAAGTTGTTTGCAATTTGTAACTATTTAAAAATTGCTAAAAGATCCGAAACAGTTTTTTCTTTGTTTTTTTCCCCTAAATATATCAAATTCGACAATTTTGCTGAAGCATAAGGCAGAAGCGGAGAAATATTAAGAAGAAAGGTCAAGTGCCATAATTCTAAAGAGGAAAAATTTAAACTATTATTTTCAGTTAGCGCCGCAGACACTGGTAAGTAAGGTGTCGTCGGCTACCAAACCGGAGATATCATGGGTTTTCGAGACTTTTTCGGTCCAAATTAAAATTGCCCTCAGGTACATACCTAGTCTGAAATTGAGCTAGGAGTGCTAGACAAATCCAGGAAAGTAAAGACGGTCGAGATAAAGGACCCCAATATTCTCTCTCTCTCTTTTTTTTTTTTTTTTTTTTGGTTTTGAAAAATGAGTTGTAAAACTCACAGGGCAAATATACCCGTTTGGTGAGTGCCCAACACTCTTATCAACATTTATTAAAATAGATATATAGTACAAAAAATTACAACCAACTTAACTTATTTCATAAATAACAATAATAATAATCCTAGCATTACACATATTAAAGTAATAGTACGTATGCCAATAAAACAACAATTCCGCATAATAGGCATTTGTATACATGCAGACAGCTTAATATTTTAAGATCGAAAACCATGATCTTCTGTGAGAACTTAAAATCCAGGAAGGACACGATAAAGTCACTAAAAACCGTAAATAATGAAGCACTCTAAAGAGTACCGCGAGATAAAGAGCGAAACTTGATCTTCAATCTTTGCACCATTCCTTCAACCATTTTTGCACCTCCTTTTCCCATACACCAATATTTTTTTTTCCACTCTAGTATATGATTAGGAATTTTATTTATTAAAAATTAATTAAAACTGAATCATCAATGTCATCAATTCGTAGATTTACGACCCCGGGGGGATAGATGTAATATACGTATTACTTTGGTTTCTTGTTATCCGAACTTTTTCCCTGGAGATGGTAATTTAATATTATTGACATTAAATTCTAGTAATCTGTAATAGAAATAGTATATATCAGGACATTTCGTTGTTTTTCTTCCACATGTAATTGATCCATCCAGAGTCGTTTTGCTTCCAGTGGGGAGTATAAGTTTCAAACATCTCTTCTGTGTATTTTGCTTATTTCATTTATTTCCGTTTTCTTTGAACCGATATTTGAATTCCATATAGTATTCTAGACATTATTATTGAATTATAGTATATATACGTAGTGTTCGATAGTACCTGCTTTATTTTATGTAAAGCTGGACCCGCTCGTTCTTATTTTCGAGTTTAAACTTTGAATGTGCTTTTTCCAGTTCAAGAATTTATAAATATCGTCGTCATCATCTATTCTCACTCGATTATTACGGATATGAGATTATTTGCTAATTCGGAGGAGAATTAGAGGATAGAATAGTCGCGCAATAGATAAGCACGTAAGCAGGAGCGCAACCTAGCTTCCGTGCTGCCGACCAATGATAGAAAGCTTATCAATAGAGTAGGATAACCAAGACGACTGGCCTTTACTCACGTTGATGCGATTATTCGCTGGCTGAATATTTCTATACGATGCTAATACACATGACTACAATTCGAACTGACTATAGTCACTTGATTTATCGATATACAAATGCAGCCCAAATTGTGTCTATACTGCTGTGTACGAAACTAGCGCCGTATATTTTGGTCATCGCCCCCGGTATCGAACCCGAGACCTCCGAATCGGAAGTCAAGCGCTCTAACCACTAGGCCAAACGCGACGACTTATCGATATATATATATATATATACATATTTAATGTCATGAACACGTTTTTTAACGGTGGACAGAAACATAGATGGGTATTTTTATTTACATAAAAGAACACATGAAGGTAATCGTTATTATGAAGGACAATTCGCGTAACTTATGTTTAGAATTGTTCCGAATAGATTCATTAGACTTTTCAGTAGACTTAGTACATTGTGAACCTGAGCTTTACATTCTCCGACGTGCCTGGTCAGTCATATGCGACTTACTTGACTTACTGTTTAATTGAAATTTATTAATAGCCGAATATTTGGAAGAACAAACTGTGAGCATCGAATTCGAGATGACAAGCATATATCAAGATTATAAATCGTGCCGCTATGGCTGTATACAGTAAACTATCATACACAGAATTTTCTAATAAAATTCCATTCTCTACTGGAATGATGGGTAGAACGCCGCCAACTCTTACAAGCAGACATGAAACTAGAAATTACCTTAGCGCTAAACGAGAGCTGGCTCATTATAATCGGTTTAAAGAAAGTTGTTGCGATAACGGAAGATATCTAGAGTATATGGCGGGGTCTTTCGTTTTCGCTTTAGTTTAAAAAGGGAAAAAATAAAAGAAACAGAAACTTTTAATAGACTTCACTTGGCAACGATTTCGTACGTTCTTCGATGGGTTAAAATTGAATTTACAATTTACTTCGGACACACCAGTACGTAATAGAAATAGAGAGTTATTGGAATAAAATCTACCCTCCAATAGGCGCGGAAAGTTTTCCCAAAGCAAATCGCACTATATATGTACTTTCTCGTAATTTCACTCAACTTCCAGCTGTGTGAGCTGCGAAACCATTTTCCCGCGCTTTTCATTATTTTTATCGATTAATTTCGACCAAATACGAATTATAAACCGATAATGACAAGTTCCTCCAGGACGTCGGGCCGAATATTTATTATCGTGTTCTATAAGCGCGAAATTAAATGTCGTATGTTTTTTTTTCGAGGGAATTTAAGCATCGCTCTTATTCTATTATTCCTCAAACGGCAGATCGAATAATAATTTAATTATCAAAAATGCTATATACCGACTGACGGCGCTTAAACATGACAGTACAATTTTGAACAACAAGGCGACGTTAACGAAACATGTTCAAAGTGACTGAAAATTTATTTTTTGTTTTCATTTTTTCAATCACAGACTACTCTTTTAATTGCTTGTTTATAACAGAGTACCAGATTTGGAGATTAGGTTGCCCGCCTGGAGTTGATTTTTCGAAGCCTAATTTAAAAAAAAAAAAAATAAATTAATAATTAAATAATTAATAATCAAATAATTATTATGTTTATTTCACGATGTTATTTGACTCGGTAACTCCAAATTTTTATTTTAGCGAAGATAGAAGTAGTGAGAACTCCTAAAAATGCAACAGCTGAGGAATAGACTAGAGAAGAAATACGAAAGTGTTGTATACGAAGTAGAAAAACAGAAAACGTTGCTCAATAGACAAGAATATGTAATAACATAATAGCAGTTGTCGTCAGGATGCAAAAGTGAAAGATATTATAGAGTTCAAACGTTTAGGGGAAAGGGGAGGAAGAAACTGTAAGGGATATTTCGGTAAATACGGATTTTCAAGTGCCGGAAAACCAAAGTCGACAAGTGCGGAGTTTTAAAAAAGAGATATAAATTGGAATTAAAGCGATACATAAAATGGACCTATATATTAAATTGGCTGAACTCAGTCGGGAAAAAAACATTATTCCTATAATTTTCTTTTTTTTTCAAATTTAAATTTTATTACTTTTTAATTCAAATTTTATTATTTTTTAATTACCAGAAATTTATAGGCCATTAGTTCCCTCGTTGCGTTTTCTAATATAATAGTAGTTTTCGATTATAAACTCATTAGTTAGTCTGTTTTTTTTTGGGAAATTTTATTCTCGTTCTTCGTACGCCTTTCGATTTTTTTTTTTTTTTATTATTACAAATAAGTTGTGAGTCTCACAGGGTAAATATGCCTGTTGTGTGAGTGCCCGACACTCTTATCAACATTTATTAAAAAAGATACAAAGTACAAAAATTACATCCATCTTAACTTATTCCATAAATAGCAATACTAATAAACCTAACATCATATTTAAGTGTAAAAGTATATATATATATATATATATATATATATATACATATGACAATACATAACATGCTGCATAATAGGTATCTGTATACATGCAGACAGCTTAATATTTTAAGATCGAAAACCATGATCTTCTGTGAGAACTTAAAATCCAGGAAGGACACGATAAAGTCACTAAAAACCGTAAATAATGAAGCACTCTAAAGAGTACCGCGAGATAAAGAGCGAAACTTGATCTTCAGTCTTTGCACCATTCCTTCAACCATTTTTGCACCTCCTTTTCCCATACACCAATATTTTTTTTTCCACTCTAATATATGATTAGGAATTGTATTTATTAAAAATTAATTAAAACTGAATCATCAATGTCATCAATTCGTAGATTTACGACCCCGGGGGGATAGATGTAATATACATATTACTTTGGTTTCTTGTTATCCGAACTTTTTCCCTGGAGATGGTAATTTAATATTATTGACATTAAATTCTAGTAATCTGTAATAGAAATAGTATATATCAGGACATTTCGTTGTTTTTCTTCCACATGTAATTGATCCATCCAGAGTCGTTTTGCTTCCAGTGGGGAGTATAAGTTTCAAACACCTCTTCTGTGTATTTTGCTTATTTCATTTATTTCCGTTTTCTTTGAACCGATATTTGAATTCCATATAGTATTCTAGACATTATTATTGAATTATAGTATATATACGTAGTGTTCGATAGTACCTGCTTTATTTTATGTAAAGCTGGACCCGTTCGTTCTTATTTTCGAGTTTAAACTTTGAATGTGCTTTGTCCAGTTCAAGAATTTATCAATATACATATATACCTATGGATATTTAAAGTCATTTACGTTCTCTAACGGTGGACAAAAACATAGATGGGTATAATTATTTACATGAAGCTCATGAAGGAAATCGTTATTATGAACGACAATATTCGGGTAACTTATGTTTCCGAATGTGTAATACTTTTGATTTGTTTATATTCATACGTAACCTCGTATCGATTACCCGTCGACTTTTTTGCAATTCTTTCTCGTCTTGTCACTAAAATTATGCGTTCCCTACAAATGCTATTTTTGTTCTTTGTTTCCTACGCATTTCTTATTTGTTTATGTACATATTGAAAGAACTCTCTTCAGAACTTTCCCCATTGTTTTAGACACTCGTGAATTTTCGCCCGACTACTAAAAATACGCTTAATTAATTGCACTGGTAAATTTCTTTTATTCGCATGAACGAAAAATAAATAAATTAATCGATTAAAAAAATCATTTCAGGATAATACTTACTTTATAGTGCCATACTTAATTACTGAGCATCGGTGACTACCTATTTGTACATCTTAGCAGTACAGACACAAGCATAGTGTACTAGGCAATTATTATATATGCAACGCAGGTGTACGCACGCTACATTCGAAACTGATTAGTAATCGTTTGATTTATATCGGCATATACATATTCAGTCCTATTTATGTCTGCTGTGTACTGACCTAACGCGCACATGATGTTGAACGTGGTGGTTTGCCATTGCCTTCCACGTGACTATTAGCGATTATTTTATTTATTTATTTAATTCTTGTAATAAGTTCGTCGCGTCGCTCGGGATCGAACCCGTGATCTCCATAACGGAAGTCAAGCGCTCTAGCAACTAGGCTATCGCGACGACTTCAGGATAATAACCGATTGTTAAATTATTTCAGATTACCAAAGAATAAATAACAATAATATAACCGCAATTTCGTCCGCAAATATTAGTACTCGTCGTGATGGGAACCGAGAAACTTATCTTCCCTAATTATTTTTAAGACAAAGTCAAAATTGATTATTCTTTACAAAAATATTTGACATTTTCTTTTCCGTTTTTTTTTTTTTTTGTTGGGTTTTTATGCATAAGAAGAACTTTACCTATATAACGAGATCTCACCGAACAGCCCAAAAATAGTAAATGCCACGCACTCATATTATACATTATACGTAATATGGGACTTTAAATAATAATATAGGCACAAATTGTCAAACAGCGTTCGCTGAAGAAATGATAGAGGGTGGGTGGGGGGCACTTTCAAAATCGGTATAAAAATTACGTTAAAGTTATGTAATGAAAATAAACTGCTAACAAACGAACGTACCATATATAGCTTATCTTGCCGAAGTAGTATTAAGCGAGTGAATAAGTTCTCGTGCCTTTTTGTAAAAATAAATCTTTTATCTAAGAAGAGTAATAAAAATTCAAATCAATTAAAGTATCATGCTTTTTCCCATTTTTTTGGCAGACTCTGAATTCCACGTCGAAAAAACAACACGTCCTTTGCGGCTATCCACGAATCGAACCGTTTTTTGTGGTACCTCGATAAAAAGTGAGGTGCTCTCAGCTAGGTCATGCGGGTCAAAGTCATTATCGGAAGGAGCAATGTCAAGAGGAAGAGTACGGTATATGAAGGAGGACTTCCCATTTCAGTGTTTTTTTAGATAGGTTTTGACCCCGCTGATGCGACATGTAGCTGAGCACTGTCGTGCTGCAAAATCACCTTGCCGTGCCTCTCTCTCGCTGTATTGCAGATAACCGAAATCGCCGTGTCGGTTTAGTCGGGTTGAAGTAACTCGTAATAATACACTACGCCCAGTTGACCAAATGTAGAACAAGAGCTGGGAACCGTGGATATTTCACTTTGACGTGGATGTTACTGGTTAAAGAGCGGCTTAATCCACGATTTTAGGATTAGCGCAGTATTTTTCATCGGCAGTCGCGATGTAAGAAATCTTTTCTTTCTTGGGCCGTTAGAGCAGCTGTTCGCGCGTAAAATGACGTCTCTCCACATCTCCCGGCTTCAAGTCGTAAGAACATTCTTCCTTTTGTACCATTCGCGATGCTGTCAGATGTGTTTACCGTCATTCGATCAACTCGTAGTGTAATAATTTTGCAACTTCTGATTGCGTGTCTGGCCATCTACATCGAGTAATGTTTCCCAATACTTTGTCTTCAAACTTTTCTGCTGCACATCACAATGCATTTTCTATCTTGAATGTCAAAGCCATCATTTATTCATTTATTAATTAATCTCTGCATGCTCTTTTCGACAGAACATGATCAGCATCATTGATCTCTAATAGGATTCTATGTGCTTCAGCTGCAGATTTCTTCTTTAATAAAGTAGTGCAGTGAAATTGCCCGAAAATAGGTTTTTTTTATAATGGCACAAAATGCGACATGTTTCACAGGAAAAAATGTTGTTTACACACTTTAGCAGAATGACACGCACTGATTTTAAAGGTAGGCTATAGCGTACTTCACAGTGCATGTGCATCACACCATCTTAGAACTTTTATGCCGTTATCCGATGACGAAACGGCAAGAACTTATTCATGCACCTGATAGAAAAGTAAGTGTTTCATTCCTTGGCAACGCGACAGTTAATCAAAACTTGAAAAAAGTGACGGTTCATTTTCCAACGCTATTCTCCAGATTTATTTTTCTAACAAAAAGACTTAATTCGGTGAAATTTCTTTCATTTTTCATCACTTTTATAGCAATCTCCCCGCGCGCGCACTCAATCACTCAAAAAATAATCATTGACAACATTTGATAGAAGATCCGAAAGTTCTCGCCTCCGGTATATTATGAATTTAAGAGCGAAAACGAATACTTCAACTGAAACAGCTGCGATATCTTCGAGAATAATTTAAAAATATGTTTGTGTGGGGTAAATTTTGTATATTTTCGCAGAACCGTTTTATGCATCATTTCTATTTGTAAAAGTGAGGAAGAGAATACGTAATTTTTAACAGTGAAAATTCTTAATGTAAAAACGTAACGGCTTTAAATGATTAAAAGAATGTCGCATATTATCGACCAATGAGAGCTCCCATTCTATTCGTGCTTCTATTTTTAATTCACGTTGCTTACGTTCTATCCTTATTGACTTTTTATGGGTTTCTGGCCACTCGCTGGCATTGAAGGTAAAGATGCAGCAAACTTTCTAGCTCGCTTGGCTTTTTTCAATACTGCTTCACAATTTTCCTGCCTATCCAGGCTTTGGTTAGACATCTGCCCTCTTCTTTCTTCTACAACAGATTACCTCCTTCTAGAGCCCATTCGCAATTATCAGCCTCGGTTCCAAGCCTTTCCCTCTTCTCGTCATTCTGCTATTGTTTCCTTAATTAGACTAGGACTAAAATCATTCTCTAAGTTTCGTTTTCGATTTTCTTTTATCCTCCTTGTATATGCGACTCCAATCACGTGTTCTCTTTGAATGTCCTTCGCTCTCTCTCTCTAAGGAATATGTTTTTTCTCCTATACTCTTAACTGTTCGCGCTGGACTTTGCTGTCCTTTTAATGCTTCTTTTACTCTTTCCTTCCCAACTCCAACTATTATTCTCCTGCTACTTTCCTTTTTACTTTCCATTTCTAATCGTAACTTTTTTAGGTATTTGCTCTTGCGGTTGGGTCAAAACCGCTAGCGCGTGCCCTTTCCAAAAAAAGAAAAAAAAAAAGATAAATGAGCCATTGTTTAAAGACGAGACATCATTTTATCCGTTCGACTAGCTGTTTCGGAGTTTCTTAATGTACAATATAAATGCGATGAATGTGATCTCCTTCAATGTTCAATATCTACATTAGGCACAATGTTCTCTTCTACTATTTGTTCTTTCCATTTTGATGATTCTGAGATTTACTCTGCCATACAAATTATAACTTCTTCAAATGCGGGTCTATATCCATAGAACACTCTCCAACTTTTATAGACAATTCCTGAATCTTGTTTCGCGCCTACTCCGTGTATTTCGTTTATTCTTTCACTTCTAGCCCCGGCGATCATTCGTACTATAACGTCTTTCATTTCTTCTATCTCCAGTAGTATTCAGTTCTGATTCATGTTTCTTCCTCTCTCTCACTAATATAATCTAATGTTGATTGGCCCTCGGCTGACAGTCGCAAAAAAAAATAAAATATAAAAAAAATAAACAGGTCACACGGGGCTGAATTATCACCCGTACATTTTACACCGAAAATAAATTTTTCTTCTTTAAGTATTACATTCAGCATAGCTTAAAGTTAGTTTTTTTTTGTAACTCTTTTGTCTTTTAATGATAAAATAATATTAAACCATGTTCTTGTAATTATATAAAAAATTCAATGTTTCCGATAAAAAAATTAAATAAAAAAACAACACTGCTGTTTCTTCGCGTTCAAACTTGTGCACAACAAAGAGATTAAACAGATATACAGCGAAATTTTTATATAAATATTTTCAGTGTGCAGCAGCCAGATTTCGGATCCTACTCGAACGAATCGCACTGCTTAATCAACGTCACACGCGATAGCTGGCTAAGAAAATCCAAGTTCAAATTTTTAAGAGTAATATATAAACTACAATTTCCAAGCAATAAGTTGCCGATTAAAAATAAATAAAATGCGATGAAAAAAATAATATTCGGTATCGTAATGAATAATGCAAAAATAGATTGATTTTCCTTCGCATATAATGGCATTTCAGGCAAAAACGCGGCTCATCGTCTACACCAACTTATTCCCAAGCTAGCCGTTTTTTTTCCCCATTTTTCCTCTTCTCATATTTAAATCTATTCTATTTCCTCATTCTAACCTTATTATCCGCTTAATCTTAGCCCCGCCCGGGGGGGGTTACATGGTCATTGTGCCGAACAAAAAATTCAAGAAATACAGAATATTTCAACACCCTGTTTGATAATTAATGAAAAATATAGTACTTTATTACAAAAATACAAGTATATCAAACAAATTGAATTAGTGTGATTTAGAATTTGTTTCTGATCACGTATATATATCGAATTGTGTTCTTAGCTGATGATGGGGGTTATACCTAAGTAAGCGCTAATTTTATTCTTAAATTTGTTTGTTATATTTTTGTAATAAATTACTATATTTTAAAAGATTCGAGATTGAATAATTCCATCCGAAAAGACCATGTGACTCTGAGAGAAGTAATTCAGCTGACGACTATATCACGCTCAACATACAAATTGTATATCATCGCGCTTATCTTGATAATACCCGAAATAGTACTATTAAACAGATGGAGACACTTTTGCAAAAATATTATTTACCGAGAAATCTACATCATCCACGTGTGTGTAATGTAATCCTTTTTCATAATGATGGTCATGGGCGTCGCCAACGGGGGGGCAAGGAGCAGCTGCCTCCCCTTGGAGCCTTAAATCTTCCTAATCAACTGGCCATGATGAGTATTCATAGGCGCGTAATCATGGACAATTTGCCAGAAACCCACGAAAATGACGTTTTAATGAAGATTTTATTCTTGTTTAATAAAATATTAAGCCTTTACAACTTATAAATTTTATTTTTCTCATATTCTCTTTCGATCATCTTGCCCCCCCCCCCGGCTCATCAGCTGGCGACGCCCTTGATGATGCTGTTCATTTATTATTACGACCGAAAGGTTGTAATAATAAAAAATAATAGAAAAACAATAAAATAAAAATTTTAATTTCCTCTTCAAATAATCGACCAGTATTTAATTTTTCCCTTAAGCAATGTCAAAAGTTACTTTTTTCTTTCCACAACGATGTAGATCCGTTTAATTTGCGTTTTTTTATTATTTCGATAATTATATTTTTAGCCAAATTTCTGACAGCGAACGAAAAAAAAAAAAAGAAATAATAATAATAGCTCGATAAAAATTAGATAAAAATGAAATATTTCTTGTACAGAGAACGTTCTTTCTATCATTATTATCGGCAATGAGGCATTTCCGAGTTCGAAGGTAAGAAATTATGTTAAATAAATGGTTACGGTTTGCGTGTGTTGATTTAATATGGTTGCGCGTCGAGTTATAAAATAAAAATTCGATATAGCGAACCACCGTATTCTATAGCGCTACCACTATATCGTAAAAACGAAGATAAATTAAATTTTCCCCTTTTAAATTGGATTAAAGTCGAAATACATCAACCGTCCCCCGAGAACGCCGGCGAATTTTTTTATTCCTCAGCAGAAAGATTCTACTTCGCCTATATGATGATGTCCACAATCTTCATCCGAATCGATGGGAAAAAAGAAAGCGAAAGCCTATTACATGAAATAGGAAAGTAGCGTTAGTAATTCTTTTTTTATATATAAAGCAAACGCGGTGGGGATAGGGGGAGGAGAGAAAAACCGAATAAAAGCACGAAAGAAAAAAGTAGGAAATCCTATGCTGGATACTTTTTAGAGCGAAATCATAGTCGAGATCAAATAAAACTTTTTTTCCGTTCGCCATCGTCGTGAAAATTAGTTTCGACATAAATCTATCCGCAGTAAACACATTTCAGGTTATGTAATAAAATATAGAAGAGATTCCCACCTTTCCTTCACCGAAATGCGATATAAAAAATAATAAAAATAAAAAACTGTCTTTTTTTTCTTTTTTTTTTTTTCTTTTTGAACAGTTTTCCAAATCTTCTAAAATATCGAAATACTTTTCTGATTAATCATTAAAAATTATAAACCTCTTCGATTACTCTTAAAACGGTTCGCCAATGATTACCATCGTCGAAATAGGTAGTGTTTTCGAATTACATTAAACATAAATAACCGATCTCTTGTGCTGCCACACTTCTTGATACATTGCCACATACCATAATGATCTCAAGATCCCTCCTATCCGTTACATCTATCGGATCATTTTCCATACCCGATCTAAATAAGTAGCCCAGCCGTAAATTAATGCTCGGATTTCATTCGTATTAACTTTACGATGAAGCCCCTTTCCAATATTCTATTTAGTTGATACGTCATTTTGAATAGATGCATATAGTTTAGCTCTACTTTCCTTATACTTTGAATATTTTCTATTTCACTGCATATAATTATATTTAGTGGTATTACGTCTCGTCAGCTAACCTTATTATAAATTATTTTGAATTAATAGCTCTTGTCAGTCTGCTGTCGGCTATTTCATTTGCAAATGTTGAAACCCGCTTAAACTTCACTCTGGTCAAAAATTTGTCCAATTTAATAATTGTTTTTCATATCCAGAATTTAAACATTACATTTATTCTTGTCCTATTTAATCGTAGCAAGAAAGTTAGAGGGTTCGTTTTATGAGAGTAACCTTCTCCTCTCATATATATATATATATATATATATATATGTATATATATATATATATATATATATATATGTATATATATATATATAGTAAAAAAATTAAAAAACATTATACAGTATGTAAAAAAGTACGTACTAGTTCGACGAGACTTCAGCGCATTACATTAAAATGTAAAACGCTTAGATATGCATTTAGTGGAAATACACGCTATACAAAATCCATTGGAAAAAAAGTACAATAAAAAATGAATCTAAACAATTAGAATTTTTATAGTTCCGGCCATTCTCGATCATGGGTGATCAATAAACGAAACTTTTTTTTATTATTATTATTATTTTTACGATGTTTTGAATATCTCTCTGTTATAGGCTCAGTTCAATTTTCATTTACGCCTTGATATCGCACATCCATGAACATCTATTTCATCCAGCTTTTCTGCTACCCGTTATCTTTTTATCACAGCTTTCAGATAACTAGCATTAGGGTGAAAGCGATATTTTATATAAGTTTTCCGAACAAAGTTTTTAAGTTTAATTATTATCACATTATTCGCGCGTCAGGTCTACTGTGTACGGATAATTTGTCCAATATTTTATCAATTTTATTAAGTCGTTATCAACGTATAAGTTTCCAAATTTGCCGCTAAGGAGACATATAAACAGATGATCATAGTCTTGAACTTCATCGCAATCACACATCGATCGATATTGCCCACTTATAAAGATTATATTTTTGGGTGCGCAGTTCCACTTCTCAGTATACTCCAAGTAGTTTTCCAAAGACCTATAGTCTTAAGTGATTCCCACGCTAGGCAATGGTTCCGCCTGTAATACCGTTTTCTTTTATATTCCGTATACAAAGTGTCTTTCCTTTTCCGCAGTACCCCCCAACAGCTCCTCGCCCCGGTTGACATTAATGAATTTAATTGTCAAACATACGCTTACAGGAAAGTTTGACGCGTTTTATTTATTTATTCATTTTCTTTTTTGGTACAAATAAAAATTAATACTGTCAGTAATTAATTTAGTAAAATGTTTGAAAGTCTGTGTGGGAAAAAAATATGAAACTCTCGCAAATGTAAATTCTTCGAATATTAAAAAAAAGCCATTTGATACTTATACTTAAATATAATTTACTAATTAAATATGTAGAAAAAGAAATCAGTGTGTGTAATAGAAAGAAATAAATGTAATTACCGTTCGCGTAACGTTAGACAATGTGAATTTCAACACAGAAGACACGCTACTAAACATGAAGACAAACTATAACAATTGGTTTTAACAAAGTTACACTTAATAATATACCAATAAATAATATATTACAGTTAAACAATAATAAAAAAAGTAAAACTGAAATAAAGGAATTGCTGTTGGAATTTATTTAACAACAAATATATGTATATATGTGTGCGTATATATATATATATATATATATATATATATAAACTCGGCCATTTTGGCCTTGCAAGGGGCTGTGCCCTTTGACCCCTCTGGCTTTTATTTCTGTCTCTTTCTCTTCTATACTTTGTATAAAATGATCAAAATTTACAACGTAATTCCTACTGACATCAACACACACAAAAAATAACATAACCACAAAAATCCTATTCTAACATTTACCTTCCGTTATATAAAATTAAGACATTTTTTCGTTACATTTTTCGTTACATATTGTATTACATAAAATTGTGACATTTTTTAAATAACAATAACAAAAATCCTACAAAATATAACAAACGTTACATAAAATTGGGACATTTTTTTGGGACATTTAGCGTTACATAAAATTGGTACATTTAACGTTACATAAAATTGGGACATTTTTCTGGGACATTTTTTTGGGACATTTAGCGTTACATAAAATTGGAACATTTTTTCGAATGGGGGGTAGCCTAAGAATTACGTTGTAATTAATATATATAAGTTAGTTCGGTAAAAGTTTATATTGATACGTTACTACTTAAGACTTATTTTGTTTCTGATGATATGTGAGAGATAGATATTAAATGGTTTATGCTTAAATAGTTATAGATGAATAATGATGATAAGTTATAGAAACTAAGTATTTAATATTTATTTATTAAATAAATATACTCATGCGTATTTATTTTGGGAACCCGTCAAACAAGTCAACTGACTTGGTGGGGACTAATGGTTTAAATAAAAAAGTAAAAAAAAAAAAAAAAAAAAATTCAACTTGCTACCAATATCAGACTTTAAAAATCGTTAGATTTAATATTATCTAAGATATACTTTTTGAAACTATCTCAATCCGCATTATTAAAGTCTGCAGATACGTGTAACTCTATTAAGGTCCGGCTTTGTGTTATTAATTATTAACCGTGTCAAAAAAAAAGGGATATTTTGGTTTACTTTTCCTCAATATTCTTAATTTGCCTAAAATTATGAGTTGTTTATTAATGCTACGACTTCTGTTTTCTTTAATTCTAATGGCAAATTTATCGCAGCGCTATTTTTTAATCTAATTGATACTAGAAATTCTGCGCCTTCAACTGACATAGAATGTGCCGTCGTAGATTATATAGCACCAAAGTACTTGCTACTAATGGCTTAATTTTTAAATGAGGTCTAATTATCGACTTGTATATCTGGCGTACTTTTGAAGTCGTTCTAAAGAATAAAATTGATATGTACGTAGGTTTTTTTAAATTTTAACCGTATTTTCGGTTTCATCACTAGACTATACTACATGTCCTTTTCTTCTTAGACTGCTATCGATTACCGGCTAAACAGATAAATTCAAAAATCAAAAAAAAAAATAAATAAATAAATTAGTTTAAAAATGGAAATATCAATTTTTGGAATTAGAAGAAATAAAGTTGCTTCGGTCGCATCGATCACTGCAACAGTATATGCTATATTGCATAAAAAGATAATATGTAAAAACCGTAATACTGTGTCTAAAAATATGCTATTTTAGGCGAAAACGTGACTTTTGAATATATGTACATGTCATAGTTCTTTCGGCGCTTTTTTAGTTCTTGTCGATAGTTTCGGTAACACGAGATTGTTTACAAAAATAGCTTCAACTTTTTCATCGCAATAAGAAGTGTGTGCGCGTTACCACCACCTTTCTAGGCAATTTGTATTATGCCTGAAGCAACATGGCTTCAATTAGCAGCGCACTATTTTGAAAAAGCTTAAAAATGTCATATATCGAAACTCACAATTAGCGTGTAAACTTGAATTCAGGCGCGCCCCAAATTCGGCCTCACTAAAATCTTACATAGCCTGTCAACTATCGATGAATCAACATGGAAATTTCTTCAGCGGAGACATTATCTCCTTCTTGCTATTATCCTTCTCGCATCCTCCGATTAGTACGTTTTGATAAGTCATGTTCACGCACAAATCTTATCTCCACTGAAATCTGATAATTTCAGCTTGCGATAAATTTTTCTTTTTTGTCCAATAGCACGTCTCTAGACATTTCTCATTCCACCAGAGAAAAGGAAATTATAACGCGCGGATCACGTCTTCAGTGTCACCACTTTCTGCACAATCGTATTCCAGCACTTTGCTGGGGTACTTCCTGCTTTTTTTACTGACGCGATACACCTGGATATCGGATTAAAGTACAACCGACTTTCTTCTTGTAATTGTTTCTGTACAAAGGTCCCATCAAGTAAAAGACAAAAAGGGAACTAACGAAATGTATACTCTGTCAAATCATTTTCATCTACTTTTACTTTGATTCTTAAAAACCGATGCAACAATACTGAAAAACAACGTGACAACGGTCTTGATAGGGTTCGGTAGAAAACTTGCGAAATATGTACCACAGCTAAACAAGCTGCTTGTGTTAATCGCTGATAAAAATAGTGAATGATTAATAAAGAGAAATTATTAAACACCCTTAGATTGAAAATGTGCTAGTAATATTGTCAAACAAATATCCATAGTCTTCAGATTTGGAAAATGTTTAATATGAAGTATTTATTTGAATATTTTATCGCCTATCCCGTAATTTAGGATAACCAAAGAGAACCATAATCGGTACCTTAATCTAAAAGGGACCTTAGAATAAGAAAATATCAACATATTGCAATTCACTAATGTGATTCTTTCGTTTTCTCCAAAATTAAAGGAAAGCGGCAATTTAGTTTTTAGATATATTAGAGAATTATATATATATATATATATTAATTACAACGTAATTCTTAGGCTAACCCCCATTCGAAAAAATGTCCCAGAAAAATGTCCCAATTTTATGTAACGTTTGTTATATTTTGTAGGATTTTTGTTATTGTTATTTAAAAAATGTCACAATTTTATGTAATGAAATATGTAACGAAAAATGTAACGAAAAATGTAACGAAAAAATGTCTTAATTTTACATAACGGAAGTTAAATGTTAGAATAGGATTTTTGTGGTTATGTTATTTTTTGTGTGTGTTGATGCCAGTAAGAATTACGTTGAAAATTTTGATCATTTTATACAAAGTATAGAAGAGAAAGAGACAGAAATGAAGGCAAGAGGGGTCAAGGGGCACAGCCCCTTGCGAGGCCAAAATGGCCGAGTTTATATATACATATATATATATATATATATACACATATATATATATGTATTAATCTTTACACTGATAAGTATTTTTTTCTTTCTTTCCATCTTCATGATGATTGCCGACGAAAAATTTCTAGCGTATTTTATTTAATATCCGACCTCAAGATATATATAATTATTCATTTCATGAATTAGTAAGACTTTCTTACAATTCGATTTTATGAAGAAGAAAAGAGCCTATAAACTACCGAAAAGTTGAACACAGAGGCTGGTTGGTGACCTAAATTTCAGGAAACAATTGAAGTTGCCGGAAAATCATTTTCTAGGAATTCAACAGCCTATTTCTAACAAACTCTTTAAAAAACTCGTTTGCTGAACTAATTATTTCTGAGTGGTAGGGACGGCGGGGCACTGATTCTACTGGCAGGAAAACTTATGAGTTCCTACCAGATGTTTCATTACGATTGAAAATTAAAGATATGAAGATAATTTTTTTTTTTAATTCGCGGGTATTATCTGGACACGGCAAGTTCCACTCTTACTTATATTTAGGTTTAACCCGGCATTAATAAACGCGTAGTGAGATTTTCCCTCACCATAATCGTTTTATTCTATTGTGTCTTTTATTACTTCTGTGTGATATAAGTTCTTTTTAGCTGTTTCTCGTTTCTTTGGCAGATTTAATAATCTAACAAACATAATAATAAAGTAAATACGTAAAAACTTTTATAAAACTATATGAACGAATTTTTATAATATTTTTGGTATTTATAAAATTTGAATATGCGTAAAACGTCTTATAAACAGTATTTTTATTCAATTTTTTTTTTTTTTATTTTTTTAATAAGATTGTATATGAGGGTTTCCATGTGCCGTGATTAACTACGGGGGCTATTACAGCACATGGAGCCTACTTAAGGGGATCAAAACGCGATAGTACAGATCGCTGCTCCGCATGTAAGAAATGTGATAACCTGTATAATAGGTAATGGACCTTCCTTACCAAAGGGTTGTTGGATTTAATCCCCGAGATGAGTTGAAGGGAGTTTAGAGAGTCAGTTATGAGTAGGGCCTTTTGGGACTGGGGGTTGCTATCATCGGTGTAGTGTTGGATGCAAAAGACTATCGCTTATATTTCAGCGTCCAGTGCTGTACAGCAATCGTGCAGTCTAACTGACTCTGCTGCCCCTGAGACTTCGAAGGAGCATGCCGCCGGTGACTGATAACCTATTGCCTTCGCTCCATCTGTGTAGAGGCATGCATGATCTGTGTAGCTCGCTATTATATTTGTTGCTATTTGTTCTATGTTTGGGGGGTATTGTGCTTTGTTAAATTTTGTCAGCGATATGTTGATGTTTGTGATTGGCTGACTCCAAGGTGGTGCGGTTGCTGCGAAGTCTGGCAGAGTTCTTGGGATTGAAAAGATTTGGAAACGACCCATAACCGAAAAAAGTTCGGGCACTGGGTCATTCCCAAACCTCATATTAGGAGATATTGTCGGGGTTTTGGTACTACTAAGGAGGGTGTTCATTTCTTTAAAATTATAGTACTTCCTATAGTAGGACAGCGGGGGACAACCTGCCAGTGCATACAAACTTATAACCGGAAAAGAGGGATGAGCAAAAAGGATAGACCAGAGGGCAGCAGAATGTATAGGATCTAAGGATCTTAGCACACTTTTAACGGCTGAGGAGTACACCTGGCACCCGTAATTGATTCATGAAAGGATAATCGATCTGTAGATTGTAAGAAGTAATTTTGGGTTTATATTGTACTTGTAATTTGATAGATATTTCAGGATAGATAAGGATTTTAGTCACTTGGTTTTGAGCTCAGCTATGTGAGAGCGCCAGGAAAGTTTTTTATCAAATATTAGTCCTAGAAACTTGACTGATGGACGATTTGGGATAGGAAAACCATTTAGACTCAGGAATACGCTGGGAAGTGGGTTTTGGCGTCCCCTGTGGAAATCAACACATATTGTTTTTGTTAAGGAAAAGGCCAGACCGTTATCATTGGACCACTTCTGTAAATTTTCGATGGATTTTTGGAGGATATTTTGAGCGTTTATAGGATGGTTGGACGATAAGGATATATTCAGGTCATCAATGTAGAGCCGGGACGTTACTGGGGCGGCAACAGAAGTCAGTTATACCATTGATATAATATATGAACAAGGTTGCGCTTAAAGCAGAGCCTTGTGGCACACCATTTTCCAACAGCATCAGTTCAGACGTTGACGAACCAGTCGTAACTTGGATCGTTCTATTGTCTAAGAAGCTGTGTAGGTATTTACCCAATTTTCCGGCGATTCCCGCCGTTCGCAGTTTTAGTAGTAAGCCATGACGCCACAGGCGGTCAAATGCTTTTTCTAAATCGAAAAATACTGCGTAGAGGTGCTGTTGGCGATGAAACGCCGATAAAATCTGCCTTTGCAGGCTAAGTAGCTGGCTGACTGTCGATCTTGCCTCTCGCCCGCCGGCTTGGTTAGGAGATAGAAGACATTTTTGTTCTAGGTAAAACATGAGGCGCCTATTAACCATCTTCTCCAGCGTTTTGGAAATGACACTAAGCAATGAAATAGGACGGTAACTTTCGGGAAGAGTAGGGGATCTTTATTTTCCTTTAATACTGGAATGATATTGGCTGATTTACATTGTGCCGGAATGTTTCCGGAATTCCAAATTTGGTTGAATATATGTAGGAGAAAATGTTTGCCGGAAATTGGGAGATACTTTAGCATGTACGGGTGGATACAGTCGGGGCCAGGAGCAGTGTGGGATGTGTGGTAGTTGAGTTGGAAATTTAATTCTGAAATGGTAAAGTTACTGTTGTATGTTTCGTTGGATTCGGACGGCAAGTGCACTGGCTGTTGCTCTGCTTGGTGTTTCATGCTGCGGAAGGCGGGAGGGTACTTTTCTGATGACGATGCTGCGGCAAAGTAGCTGGCAAAGGCTTTGGCGACGTCCGCTTCATCCGTTATCTGGCTGCCATTGATTCTGAGTTGAACGCGTTTTGGGGCGCTGTTGATTCCGCTGATGGATTTTATTTTGTTCCACATGGTCCTATTTGACGTTGACGAAGAGATCGATGCGATAAACTGCTCCCAGCATTCTTGTTTTTTGCCGCGAATAAGAGCACGGGCAAGAGCTCGGGACTTTTTGAAGGCTATTAAGTCAGGTAGCGACCGAGATGTTTTATACTTTCTGAGTGCTCGTTTGCGCTGTTGGTTTGCGGTATGAATCTCTTTGCACCACCATGGTACTCTCTTAGCTCGGGAATTGTGAGAGATGGGTATTCATAAGCAGGCGGTGTGTAGAATGGCATTAAGAAACGTGCTTAAATTGTCTGATAGGGACTCGCTAGGAGCTGGGATTTTGATTCCGGCCTCGTATGCCGCCCAGTCCGCCTTGTGGAACAAAAATCGTGGGGGGTCTTGGAATTAGCGGTGATGGATGGTATCCCGCGAACTGTAGGAGTAATTTAAAAAAAAAGTAATGAAAAATATAATTTAGATTAACTAATAATAACAATTTCTTTACATCACATTTCTCTGGTTTTATGTATTTTTTCAATATAATGAACGTTCCTCCACCTAGTTATTTTATCTCTACCTATGTACAACTGGTATTTCATCTTTTTTTATTTCTAACTGGTCACATTCATTGTTGTGATATTACCATTGTCGCCTGAAAGTTCATAGTTTTACGATCACTGACATGCACCTGATCTTCTTCATTTTCACTCGCACTATCGTTGACATCGCTTCCTACTTCCCATCTATCATCTTTTCTTTCATTTTCTACTTCTTCCTCCATTTTCGGTAACCACTGTAATATTTTATCTTCATTCCCCTTTTCCATTTTCAATAACTGATTCTCAGCAATGTTCTTTAGAAATGAGCGAATCAAAATTTTCGGGATATATCTTCAAAAAATGTCGTCAATAAAGTGAAATAATTAGTTGAACTCCATAGAAATTGCACGTCATTTTACAAAATCCCATATAAAATTGAAATTAACAAAAAAATTTAAGTATCAACTGCAAATGTCAAACACTGAATATAACCGTTAAAAAACAGATTTATTGTTAAGTAACTCTTTAAAAAAGTCTAGGAAAAAAGTTACAACGCAAGGTAAGGTAAAATCTCATTCAACAGCAGGCTTCCAGACAAACACCGAGAATTTCTATAGAGTTACACATTACTTTAAACTCAACTGACGAAATGGTACAGCAAGAACGGATCCTTTACTAGGAATACCTGAACGGAGAAGCAATTTTGCAAATTATGTGTGCAGTGACATGAGTTTTACAGCATCCGTGAGGGAATCTCTCACCGCGCGTGCAATACCGGGTGGTTAGGCTCGCTGTGTTCGTCAGGAGCTGCTGATGATGTTAAACATTTTTTATTCCAATGCCCTGCCTTCTCCGGTATTTGTAAAACTTATAATGTGGTTTCATTCTACACATCATCCGTTACTCTTGATAAGAGAAACCATGCGATCTTCCTGGAGCATACCGAAAGAGCTAAGCGCCTTAAAAATTTACATTATGTAATCAGTAGCTTTCTCCACACACTAATTCAACCGTTCGCCCTATGATGTTGATCTGCATAGCATGAGTGGCCTCTTTGGCGTGCTTAATTTATGCTCTATGTATCATTTTTACTCTATTCATATTTATGTACTCAGTTAGGGACAGCATAAAAGTCTAACATTTTTGTTATTGTTCTAGTTTTGATTGGAATTCGCATGAATTAAATGTTAAGTTACATTTAAGAATACTTATTAGTACAGCACAGTATTTGCATTTATGTTTCTACTTTTATAAACTCGTCTTTTTGTCCTTTCTTCGCTGTTATTACAGACTACTTCACATACAACTTGGTCGGTGACGGGACTATGTTTTGCATCTGGTCCTCTTTCCATAACGTAAGTACGTCTTGCAAGGAACTATATTGCACACACCACCTTTATTTCGTTTTGTTTAAGCTACACATTCATTTTCACCCAGCATTTTTTTTAGGTACACTAGTTTCCTATACTTTGCACACACATGTTGTTATAATAGATATATTTCCATATTCATAATTTTGGAATTGGGGTGTTCGAGGGGGGGTGGGGGGACTACCAACAGGTATACAGCAACGATAATGCAGCGCGAAAATGTGTATAATACTGCGAAAACCTGGTGATGGGTAGTTACTTCTTTAGATACGGATCTGGAACTAAATTGCAGGTTACTGGATCCCTCGGATATGTATCCATATCGGACTCAATCCGGTGTTTACATGCACAGTATACTCAACTAGTGTCGTCCGACTGAAATAAAATTTTCAGCTAAAACTGAAACCAAAACTTTCTGTTTTATAATTGTTTTAACTATGGTTTAAACTTTAAATTTTTGTTTTTCGTATAAAATTCGAATGCGCTTTATTGTAGAAGAATTTTTAAAAATTTACCGAATTAATAATTATAATTAAACAGTCTAATATTATAATTCAAAAACAACAATTTTTCGGTGTTTCTTCAAAGCAAATTGGATCGACAATCTACGTAAATCTAACCAGCAGTACTAAATAACTGCTCATTAGGTACAGTGGTAGTAGGTGTGGAACAGACAGGTATTTTACTGTTACGTTTCTGATCTCTGGGTATGAACTTGAGCTCAAATAAGACAATACATATCCGCATTTCTTTGTAATCGCGGTTCTTACTCTGGTATCGTTAAATTATTTAATTATTTTCCGGGTAAAAAAAAAAAAATTATCCGTTTACATTTGACCAAGGGAGTTGTTGTGCATATAGTCCATAAACTCTTTTCTTCTTTTTTCACTGTTTTACCGAAAAAACCTGTTTTATCTTTCTGCTGAAAGACATTTTTAAAATTAAAACGAATGGTAAAATATAAAAGATATGCTAAATTGAGCGCGAGTTGTTATATTGTTTGTCTATATCCCTGAGGAGAAACTATTTCGTTTAAAATCTATGTGTGTAATTAATGTGGTTATTGTCTAATGAATTCAAATATGAAATGCGGATTCATCTTTAAAAAGCACAAAATAAAGTAAGAGAATTACGATTAGAGTTTATCAGAGTTCCGGTTACAGCCGAAGATTCGGCTAATATTTGACCGAAGCCGAAACTCGAATCGAAACAACTCATATACCGATAGTTCGGTCGGACACTGAGCTCAAAAATTGGAAATAGTTGCACCGGTTGTCGATGTAGTGTTTTACCAGTGATGGGTTAGATTAGGTGCGTTAGGAAGAGAGAAGGAAATTGCAAAATAACTAACATAGCAGCGTATAATCATACAGAGAGTAGTTGTGTCTATACAGAAAAAAACAATAGAGAACGATTCTTTCTGATTATTCTGATTTTATAATTTTTCACTTTCCCAGCTAATCTAGCACACGTCTGCTCCGATATTCATTCCACATGAAAAAAGGGACAGACAGTCTGCTCTTACGTCTTTGAGGTCGATATTTTAGCTTCTACAGCAGAACTAAGTGGGCATTTATATACCATTCATCGATTTAATATTTGCTGGGTCTTCCATACCCAGAACTGTAGTCGGAGTTTACATGTTCAGAACTGTAGTTAGTGTTTACATGTCCAGAACTGTAGTTGGAGTTTACATGTCCAGAACTGTAGTCGAAGTTTACATGTCCAGAACTGTAGTCAAAGTTACATCGTCAATTTCGCTGTGAGATACGGATCCGCCAATACATATACTTCCGGGGTGGACTTACTCATCACTAGTAACGGCTAATATAATGACACTAAACATTTTTACTTTACGTACAAGTTGTCTGGTGATCTTCTAATCTCTAAAGACTTCAAGCCCTGCGAAGGCGTGTTAATACCCCGCGCATATATATTTCTGCTGATCCAGCTTTATATCGAACTTTCCATTCGAACACCATCTTGGTATATATGTGCAAAGTGGAACATAAGTGACTCATCTAAAATTAAGCATCACGACTACGTAAAATTTAAAGGACCTACTAGGTCTTTTTGATCCCGTCGGGGTATTCCGCGTTCAACTGACTAACGTTTTTGCCGGATGAGATATTTTGCGGGCAGGTGATCCGCGGATCATCGGCATTGAAAGAAAATCAATTATAAGTGTTTAAAAACTTTTGCAGCGTGTCTACTCTGTTGATAAACTGATTTCTCAGACATTTATCTCGGAAACACTTAAAAGACTAAAAGTGAACAGCGATTATTTCCAAAAATTACGAATTTGTTTGCAAGAAAATTCTGTGAAGTGGAATAAAGTCCACCATCCGCAAAGTACACAGTTCCCTCGAATATCGCAACATCTTCAGCAGTTGAATGGAAAACTCCCAAAACAATTTAAAACTTCTCCAGTAATCGCGATATTGAAGTCACGAAAGGATCCATCAATGGCCAACAGTTACATTTGCTGAGCGTTTGCTATAAAAACTGTTCGAGCGAATACTTTATAACCGATTAGCTACCGTTATCGAGGAACACATACCGGTGGATCAAGCAAGACCCGGTCGAAGTTGTACGGAACAGGTCGCGTCTCTAACTACATTTATTGAAAATGGCTTCCATGAAAAGCTTAAGACGGCTGCAGTCTTCATCGATCTTTCATCGGCTTACAATACGGTTTGGCGACGACATAGTCTGCTACGTAAATTCATACAATTGTTTCCGAGCAAAACACTTTGTGCACGTCTCAACGAGATGTTGACAAACCGTTTGTTAACAATGCGGCTTGCTAACAAAGAGAGTAAACAACGACGACTCAATGACGGAATACCACAGGAATAACGTTGGATAGACAGCTCACATATCGGAAACATATAAAAAACGCTGCTGCAAAAGTAAAGGCTAGAAATAGCATTATCCAAAGGTGGTTAACACGTGTTTGCTGGGGTGCTTCTGCATCAACGCTTAGAACGACAGCTTTAGCCCTCGTGTACTCAGCTGCAGAATATGGAGCACCTGTTTGGCTCAACAGCTGCCATACCGGGGAACACAGGACATACAGCTGAATACCACAATGAGGCTAATCACAGGAGTAGTTAAATCTATGTCTATATCATGACTACCTGTACTCGGTAACATTGCGCCACCCGATATACGCAGGAAAACGGCAACAATTAGAGAGTGGCGAAAGTATAAATCCGAACAGCGACTCCCTATAAATAGACATGACTTTTAGAGCAACCCGACTAAAGTCAATAAAACCAGCGCGCATTACGCCGAATGCCCTTCTTGTTGTACTTCAATAGTAAAAAGGAGTGGCAAAAACAATGGACAAGTTCAAATCCAGATAAACGGAAACTGGTCACATACCCTGATCGTAAGGTGTGAACGGTTTTGACCTAACCCGAAGAGAATGGGGGTGCAACTAAATCGCTTTCGGACTGAAAATGGACGTTGTAACGAGTTACTAATGGCAAATTAAAAACGACGCTGCCTGTGATTGCGGATACCCTCGAAAAACCATCGAACACATTGTTCACGGATGCCCAAGTCGAGCCTTTGACGGAACTTTTAATGATATTCACAAAGTGTCACCTTTAGCGTTGACATGGATACGTAACCTGGACGTGCTGTTGTAAACAACTTTCCGCATACGATAATAATAATAATAATAATTCTCGATAGTTGTAAAATAATGATGAAATATAATTAAAAGAATTATTAAGAATAAAATGAAAACGTTTTTAAGCCTTCATTTTATTCTTACATTTGTTTGTTATATTTGTATTTGTAATAAATTACTATATTTTATTAATTAACAAACAGGATGTTGAAAGATTTTTGATTAATTAAAAACTATAACCAAAAAATAGCATTGTCTGTTGAAAACGTTACTATCCCGATCATGTTTTTCATAGTAATCTGGTACACTAAATAAAAAAGTCATTAAGAACCAGAAAAAATGACCGAATACTCAGTTCGACTATTTACATCTAGGTAACAAAGTAAACTTTTTCCCATTAAAATAATCCGTATAGTATAACATTCGTAATATCGTGAAATTAAAAATAAATATTAAAAAAAACAAAACAAAAAATATACTTTTTGCCTCCACTTACGCGTGAGCTGGTTGAGCTGAAATTTTGAGAGAAATTTTAAAAAGGAAAAATTGTCGTAAAACCGCATTAATATGTGGATAGGAGTGCAGCCGAAATGGGGGGGGAGGGGCAGTTATTTTGTAATAAGAGAAAATTACTGTTTCTATTTAATTTTCGTACCTTTCCGTAATATATTTTGTACTATTGCGATGCGCACTTTATATTAAATAAAAGTGTTTTCGTTTTTATTACAATTTTCCCATTAATATTTCCCGCATTACTTTAAGAGGATGAAAAATTAAATTTAAAATGCGAAACGAATGGAATAAACTCAACGAACTAACCAGTTTCATTTTTCAAGAGAAAAAAAGATCGTACGGATGATATAGAAATTAATTTTGAAGACACCTTTTGAACCGAAATGTAAGCTGGAAGAAAATTTTACAGTCTTCCGAAGAAAGGCTAGAAAAAAAGAAAAAAAAATGGAACAAAACTGTGGGGGGGGGGGCGAGATGTAGATGGAAAAAAAAACGAAGAACGAATTAAAAATGGAAAGAAAATAAAATGCAGAACCGAGTTATTTTTGTTTTCTTTGTTTTTTTTTTTTTCTTTGTCTTTCATCAACGAATTGGTATAGAATATACATCATAGTCGCTACGCGTTCCTATACAAACCATAAATACGTATACCTCATTGCGAAATGAATATTTTCACAGACTTTAAAATCGTCAACGTACACCACATCGCCGTGGAAAAATCATAAGTACATTCTGAAAACGCGGACAGGCATACATCGGCACAGCATAATTATGAGTAGAGAAAACATCGAACCGAATGTTACTTAATTTGTAATCAATTTTTTTAAATTAATTAATAAATTTTACAAAAATTATCACTAAATTGACGATATTTTTTGCTTTTTAGAGCTTTAGTTTACTGTCCTCACTAGAGACGTCAAATATAATATTTAATTATTTCTGATTAAACCCTCAGGAATGCTATCACCATCCTAGATTTACCAAGAACGTATAATTCTGTTTATTTATAAAATTATTATTTATTTATTTACATTATTTTATTATTATTATTATTTTAAATAAATAAGGAGCTTAAAATTGTATAATTTATATTAACATAAAATAGTACAGAACTATGTTAATATAAGTTGATCTCAAAAAGTTAATTTCTACACCCCTCCCACGTATATATATATATATATATATATGCATGTATGTATGTATATATATATATATATACTAGGGGGCTCTTCGTGAGTACGTCCATTGAATTTAAGAGTTGGTTTTTGGGATTTATACTTTCTAGTAAATAAAACACAGTGGGTTTTAGATTCTGAGAAGACTAATCCATTTATATCCGCCCATTTTTGGAGAAGATCTAAGGTGTCTTGTATAACTTTTTGAGCAATGTTTAAGTTATTTGTACATATTGAGATGTTTATGTCGTCGGCAAAAATTCTTAGTGACACTGGACGTGGTACAATTTCTTTTATGCTGTCTATAAGTAGTATGAATAAGATAGTGCTTAACACTGATCCTTGTGGAACACCGTTTTCAATAGTGTGTAAGTGGGAATATGTATTATTAACTCTTACTCTAAACGTTCGGTCAGTGAGAAAGTTTATAATGAAGAATCCGAGGTGTCCTCTTATTCCAATAAGATGAAGTTTTTGAATAATTTTGAAACGCCAAGCTTTGTCATAGGCTTTTTCGAGGTCGAAGAAGGTAGACAGTACGCTTTGTTTGCTGTGGAATGCATTCAGGACTTCGTTTTGGAGGCTGAATAGATGATCTACGGTTGACCTTTTTTTCCTAAAACCACTTTGGCAGGTGCTTAACGCTTTATTTTTGTCGATGTACCAGATTAGACGTTTACTAACCATTTTTTCTAATATTTTGCACGGAACTGGTGTTAGGGATATTGGACGATAACTAGACGCAAGGGAGTTATTTTTTCCAGGTTTCAGGATCGGAATTATTGTAGCTGTTCTCCAAGAGGAAGGGAAGGAATCAGACGTCCAGATTTTATTGTAAAGATTTAAAAGGTTTATTTTCGATTGGTCTGACAGATGTTTTAGCATGAACGGGTGGATGTCGTCTGGCCCGGGAGAGGAGTTTTTGATGTTGTGATTTAATACCTGGTTAAGTTCTTCAATAGAAAAGGCAGCGTTGTATTCTTCTGAGTTATTTGACTGAAAATTTAATTCTATGGACGATTTGAGATGTTGGAATGTGGGATGATATGAATTTGTCGCGGAAACTTTCGCAAAATTTTGTGCTAGGTGGTTTACAATATCATTTGTACTAGTTAAAATATTGTTTTCCAGTTGGATATATGGGATATTTAAAGATGTGAAGGAACCTTTGAAATTACGTATTTTTTCCCACATCAGATTAATGTTAGAGTTTTGTACAATTGACTTCATCAAATTTGCCCAGCTTTCTCTTTGTTTGAGTAAATTTATTTGCCGTGCACGGGCGCGTTTTATCTTAAAGTTTATTAAATTTTCTTGTGAGGAATTTCGTTTAAACTTACGTAAAGCTTTTTTCCTGTCATTAATTGCTATTTTTAGTTCATCGCACCACCATGGTACTGTTTTTTTTGGAGTTTTATTGGATGATTTTGGAATGCTATCTTGGGCTGTTTTTATAACGGAATCAGTAAACATTTTGACAATAGTTTCGACCTCGTTCACTTCAAAAAATTCAGGAGTTTCGTTTGAAAACTCTGATTGTTGAAATAGGTCTCTATAAAGGTTCCAATTTGCTTTGTTTATTTGCCATTTGGGTTGTTTACGTGGAGTTTGGTTTTGGGTTTGAAATGACATGCAAATACTAATGGGAAAGTGATCACTAAAGTACAAATCATCTTGTACTGACCATTGTAGCAAATGTGCTATATTTATAGAAGAAAATGACAGATCGATTGCCGATGTATTGCCGTTTGATAAGTTGAAATGCGTGTGGGAGCCACTATTTAAAAGAAATGTATTATTTTTTGTTAAGAATTTATCGATAATATTTCCGCGATTATTTGAAGAGCTTGATCCCTATGTGTATGAGTGTGCGTTAAAGTCACCTAACACTATATATGGAGAAGGGAGTTGCTTAAATAGTCGCTCTAGCTCGTCGACAGTTATTTGTTGATGGGGAGGGATATAGATACTACAAATAGTGAGTTTCTTTGGAAAAAAGTAAGGTGTGTCAATAGAGATGGCTATTGCTTGAAAATTTCCTAATTGAAGATTTATCTGGGTAGATGTTGTAGTATTTTTTACCAAGAGGGCGGTTCCACCACAGGATATTTCTCCTCCTGGGTAATCAAAACGGTATATATTATAATTTTTGAATTTAAATTTGTGATGCGGTCGTAGGCGAGTTTCTTGGATAGCAACTACTGTTGGGTTGTGTTTGACTAGTATCGTTATTAGTTCACCGAAATGCGTTTTTACGCCACTTATATTCCATTGAATTAACTGCATGTTTTTTTTTGTTTTTTGTTTTTTTTTGCCTTTTTTTAAATGAAAAATTAAAATTTAGGGGTATTGTTAGAAGCGATGGGCATTTTTTTTTTTTTTTTTTTTTTTAAACACGCGCGTATCACAATCTATCTACTTACAAACGTTATTTAGCATAAAAGTAACAGCTTATCTATAAAATATAACTATATGTGCAATGGTGATAATTCGATGATGTGATTTTCGGTTTCGCGTACTCTATTAACAATATGATCTACTGTAAATCGGAATAAAGCGGTACAATCGATGCGCTCTCTACTAATTGCGATAAGATTGTTTTTATTATGTTTGTGTGTCTGACTCGTATGTAGATCCGTATTCATCTGTTTTGTTATCAGACAATTCTTCTTTATTTGAATCGACGTGTTGGTTTATTAGTTTTTTCCTTAATTTAGTGAATCTGGTTTTCATTGTTCTAGTTTTTATGAGCGGGTAGTTTTGTTCCAAAATTTGAATTACTGCTTCAATATTCTCGGTGAACTGTAAAACCGTTTCGAGAGGGTTTCTTTGGCCTTTGACCATGTCCATCATTAGCCGGAAGTTTGCGAAAGAAATAGGATATTCATTCTCTTTCAATTTATAGTTTTCTTCGATGGGTTTGAGTAGTTCAGTTATCGAAGTGGGATCCTCTTCAATTTTCATTTTTTTGGTTTTTTTCTGTTTCTTGTGGGGCGACGTAATAGAAATTGGTAGATTCATTTCTGATTCGGAATGGTTTAATTTTACTAGTTTATTTTCAATACTCTCTGTGAGAGTTGGTTGTTGAGGGATAACCTTTACTTCATTATCGATATTACCTGAACTATTTAACGATGTGGTATCGGATGGAGGTGGTCTCTTTTTAGAGTGGTTTGTGGGTGTTATAATCTCTTTGGTTTCATCAACGATATCCATGCTTGTATTGTTTTCGGGTAGGGTTTGTGATTCGTCTTTTTCGTCTTGATTGTTGTAGGAGAATTCGCAGTTTTGAGAAGTATGCCCGAATTGATGGCACACGTAACATTTCGCTTGGGCATCATTGAAGAATACCCGGTAGTTTTCATCATCATATGTGATAATTTCCGAGAGAGGTAGTTTTTCGGACATTTCTAGCGGAATGTAGACGAATCGTTTCTCAGAGAGGAGGTTTGTTAGTCCTTCTTCTTGTGTTAGTCGGAGAAATTTCATTTGCGAAAGAGGAGCAACACCATGCGATTTCATCAGTTTTATTATCTCTTCGTGTGGTACGTGTGGAGGTACGTTGGTGATTATTATTTTTTTATTATTTCGTTCTTGGATGTACCATCTAGCTTTAATTTGTTTGTGTACTACTTCAATTTCGCCACCGTCGTTCATGAATTTTTCGGCAATTTCTCTGGTTTTGATGTACATTCTGATGCGGTCTTTTGAAATTTTCATGCAGTGAAGTATATTACCTGCTCCACCGATTTTATCTCCTACTTTCCGTGCGTAGTATGTTGCCGGGACTCCGATGATATAAGGAAAGATAATAGCTTGATGTTTAGAGGGAAAAGTATCAACTTTGAGAATAGCAGAGAAGGTTTTACTGTTTGATTCCGGTCTGTAGTCAGAACCGGATCCAGTTTGAGTTGTCATTGTCTATGGAACTCCGGCTCGGTCCAGCCAAGACCGGCGCGGAAGGGAAGATCGTAGTACTTACGGTAAAAATAACCGATTGTACCACTACAACGATAGAGAACGGTAAAGATTTTGTAATAAATATGGTACTTACGATTTGTTAATCGATTTATTCAGTTGCGACGTTAAAGATTTTATCTGCGACGCGTTAGCGATAACATAGAATACCACGAACCGTAGTGAACACGTTTACTGCCTTACGTAATTCTTCTAATTCTTCTCCTGGTAAAGACGGAATTCCCTTTCTCGTACTAAAAAGTCTCTCTGATTCCGCTCTTCGTTTCCTCTTAAATTTATTCAATTCATTTCTCTCGTCTGGTTCTACTCCATCTGTTTGGAATATTTTCATTGTTGTCCCGATCCCAAAACCTAACTCCTCCTCTCTTCGACCAATCTCACTTGCTCCCTGTGCCAGAAAGCTGTTTGAAAGTATAATTAATAGACGGCTAATTTGGTGGCTTGAGCACAATAAAGTATTGCCAAATAATATGTTTGGATTTCGCCCTGGACGCGGCCCTCCCGATTGTATCAGTACTTTCTTGTCAGATGTGTATTTATCTTTTATCAACAAAAAATTCCTCATTGCTTCCTTCGTCGATGTCTCTGCTGCCTTCGATAATGTCCACCTTCCCACCCTATTCGATTCCATGCTCTCCTTGAATATTCCACCCTTCTTCTCTGCTCTTGTCATTAGCCTTTTCCAATCTAGGACTATCTTTCTCTCTTCTCCGCTCGAACCTATTTCTAGACTGGTCTTTCGTGGACTACCGCAGGCCTCTTGTCTAAGTCCAACCCTTTTTAACATTTACCTTATAAAAACTGCTTCTCTGTCAACAATCTCCTCTTCCCTTTTTTTTGCTGACGACATCCTCATTTACTCCACCCATCGTAGTATCTCCACCGCTAATTCCCAGCTGCAACATTACTTAACGATTTTGGAAAGCGCTTTATCTAATATTCATCTGTTTATCTCTCCAACGAAATCCTCTGCTGTTGTCTTTACTCTTCGTCCTTTTGACCCCTACTTAGTTAGTCTTTCCTTAAATAGTAATCCGATCCCCCTGGCTAACCATTTCCGTTACTTAGGAGTATTTTTGGATAGCCGTCTTTCGTTCCACAAGCATATTAACTATATATACGTGTCATCACTAAAAAGGCTCAACCTTATTAAGTCCCTTTCACATACGAACTGGGGAGGTGATCCGTGCATTTTGCTCATGTTCTACAAATCCTGTATCCGTTCTATTCTAGATTATTGCTGTTTTATTTATGGTAACTCTTCCAGGTCTTTGCTCTCCAAGCTCGATCGCGTCCAAAATACTTGCCTCCGCCTCTGTCTTGGAGCTCAGAAATCTTCTCCTATCCCTGCTATTCAAGCGGAAACCCACATTCCTCCACTCTTTATTCGGCGTTCCTATTTGGGCTACCGCTTCCTTATTAAACGTCTTCCTATCTCCTCTTCCTCACTTATTCCTTCTTATTCCCTCATTCTACAGGATTGGCGATTTAGTGCCAATAAAACACCAATTCTGTCTCTTATTTCTACTCGACTCCTTCAATTTTTACCATACATTCACACTTGCGATAAGCTCCCATATTTTTCTTTTAACTTTTCCTCCTTTCTTCATCCAATTAATTGCTTTTACTCTTCTGCTCCCCCTACAACCGTTCTGCATCACGCCGTTAGATCGGAATTTTTACATACCTTAAACTCCCACTATTCTAACCACGTTACAATCTACACGGACGGTTCCAAGAGCCCAAGTGGAGTTGGTGCAGCCTTTCTTTGTCCTTCATTAAATCACTCTGAGTCCTTTAAACTTCCTTCCTTCTGTTCGACTTTCTGTGCCGAGTCTATTGCTATCCTCCATGCACTTTTCTTCATCAGATCTTCGAAGGTCTCTCGTAATTTCCTTATTCTATCAGACTCTCAAAGCGTGCTACAGGCTGTTGCATCTCCTCTGCCTCCCCACTCTACTGATTATGTAATCCTTTTTATACGTTCCTTGATCCATGACCTCTTTCTTTTTTGTGCAATCGAGGTTAATTTCCTTTGGATCCCTAGCCATTCTGGAATAGAAGGAAATGAGTCAGTTGACTTATTAGCTCGGCGAGCTTCTTCTTCCGGCAGGTTCCTTACTACTTTTCCATCCGTCAATATTAATCTTCTGTCCTCTGCAGCGCACAACCAATTATGGTTTAACTCCTACTACTCCTCATTCTCAAACCCGGATTCCTTTTACTTGTCCATCCAGCCTTCTCTTCCTTTCTGTTCCTGGTTTCTTGACTTCCCTTTTATGCGTCGCTCCAGCATCTCGGCAATATGCCGCCGCCGCTTTGGGCACAGCTGGCTTCCCTCGTCGCTTTTCCGATTCTCTCTCGCGGCATCTCCGTATTGTCCATTACATCCTCTTAACAGTCAACATGTATGTGATCCTGATCACATAATGTTCGAATGTTCATCACTTTCATCTGAACAATCTTCCTTTTACTCCTCTCTCTTATCAAACAATGTTCCTACTCCCTATTGTGCTGCATTTATTCTTTCCCTTCCTTCTCCTTCTGTCATCCAGGCGCTTGATACATTCTTGTTGAATGTTTCACGCCTCATAAAAATCTGATTTTTTCTCTATTCCCATTTCTTGGGCTAATGTCCTCGCTTACGAACCCATAGTAAAAAAAAAAAAAAAAAAAAAAAAAAAAACACGTTATCACAAAAACTGAGATGCGCAGTTTGTTTTTATAGATATCTGCTTATTCCGCTAGATCTGATAAATTGTGTTACAGATAAAATTGCATTGGGGGAATTCTCAAGAATGTTGGTGACTGTTTTGTTATTAATTGAAGGGGGCCGGTGAGGTGATAATGCTGGACAGTCGCATAGTATGTGAGGAGTTGAGGGAGCAACATCTTGGCCACAGAAAGGACAATTCATAGAAGAGGGGGTTCTTCGCAAAATAAAATTATGCGACATAGCCGTATGGCCTATGCGCAAGCGGCTAAGTGCACAGAAATCTCTGCGGGAAATGCTTTTTTCTGGCCACCATGGTTCCGTTGAGGGTTTAATTAACCTCGAGAAAGTCTGATACGAGGACCAATGGGTTTTCCATAAGGACGTGAGATTATTGAAGATTATGTTCGAGAGATAAGGTGGAGGTGGGCTGTTACTAGGCGAGGGGCAATATATTTCTGCTCGGGCGGATGTATCGACGCGTTCATTTCCAGGAATCCCTGCATGGCTGAGCGCCCACAGAAAGGATACGGAGTACTGTCTCTTAATAAGTTCGTATAATACCTGCTGGGTTCGAATTGCTACAGGATGTTTGGTGATGGGATTAGAAATTGTCAATAAGGCCGCGGATGAATCAGATACCAGCAGGGCTTTCTGGGATGTAGGCTCTGTAGAAAGAAAATATTCCAAATAGAAAAATACTGCGTATATTTCAGCATCCAGTACCGAGCAATTGTCATTCAGTCGAATGCTTCGAATCACGTCGCAGACTTCAAAGGAACAGGCGGTTGGGGAAGAAGTAGCCTCTGGGGTAGCCTTGGCAGCATCCGTGTAGAAAAAGAGGTGGTCGGTTTATTATAGTTCGTCAGGGAAAAGTTAATATCAATGTTTAAAGGGGCCCACGGCGGAATCATGATGTTAGGAGCTATGTTAGGGAAAGGGATTACGCTCACGTAGTGCTGCGATAGGAGAGCCAGGATTTCTAGGAGAGGGTCATTAGGGAACTCTGGGGTGTTGGGGAGGTCATTTGTGTCAATAGGACAGGCGCGTTTACTAGAGAAAAGAGCGAGGATCTCACGGTGGTAATAATAGGTTCGGAAATACTTTAGTGGGGGAGTGCCTAACAAGGCACACAAACTTACAGACGGGGAAGTTCTATGTGCGCCAAGTATCGTGCGGAGCGCCGTGTGGTGTATTGAATCAAGGGATTTAAGTAAAGAGGGACTGGCTGACGCATACGCCTGGGACCCGTAGTTTATTCTGGAAATGACTAAGGATTTGTATATGGAGAGGAGAGTTTTCGGAGGTACATTATACTTTGTGTTTGATACATATTTAAGAATAGATAGGAATGTATGACATTTAACTTTAAGATTGGATATGTGGGATCGCCAAGTTAGCTTTTGATCGAACAGTAGTCCAAGGAAAGTAGCAGTAGGGTGGAAATGAAGTGAGGAATTTTCTAGATTGAGGCGGATGCTGGAAGAGTTTTGACGTCCCCTATAGAAATCAACACAGATAGACTTAGATGGAGAAAACAAAAGACCATTATTGTTACACCAGGATTGTAGTTTTGAAATAGTTTTTTGTAGCATTTTTTGAGCATTTGCTGGAAAACTGGAAGACAGGGAAATGTTTAAGTCGTCAAAGTAGAGCCGGGCGTTTACAGGCGGAGCAATACAATCATTTATATCATTGATATAAAAAATAAACAAGGTTGCACTAAGGGCAGATCCTTGTGGTAAGCCATTCTCAGTTTGAATGGTGCTCGATGTTGACGAACCAATCTTAACATGGAACGTTTTGTTTGTTAAAAAATTATTCAGATACTTGGCCATGTTTCCACTTATAGCAGCTGTTGTCAGCTTGGATAAGAGGCCGTATCGCCATACTCTGTCGAACGCCTTTTCTATATCGAAAAAGACGGAGTATACATGTTGGCGTCTGTGAAATGCTGTTAATATTTGCCTTTGTAGGCTCATCAGATGATTAACTGTAGTACGCTTCTTACGCCCTCCGGCTTGTGACGAGGATAGGAGAGTTCAATGAGAAATATATATATTTTTTTTACTAGTTCGTGAACAAAGAATTCGGATCGGATTACTAACAAAAATAAAAAAGAACTAAAGTCTAATAAAAATACTATCTTTCTTACTATTTAAATTCTAAACTACCATTTTAGCTAGAATTTCATAATTATTTTATTTTTCGCCTAAAAATAAAATATAATTTAAACTAAATTGTAATATTTTTTTTTTTTTTAAATCACTTTTAAATTTCCAAGGAGGTCGTTATTTGATTTTCTTTATGAAACAAGGTATTTCTTAAATCTACCGTCTACCTTATGAGATACCACGTAATTATATAATTTCACTCCTCAAAATGTCTCTCTGGATCCGCCTCTGTATATATATAAATATATATATATGTGTGTGGGGGGGGGATATCATCAACACAAAAAGAAAAACAAAACATAATCACAAAAATCCTATCATAACATTTAACTTTCATTACATAAAATTAAGATATTGTTTCATTACATTTTTCGTTACATATTTCGTTACATAAAATTGTGACACTTTTTAAATATAACAATAACAAAAATCCTATAAAATATAACAAACGTTACATAAAATTGGGACATTTTTTTGGGACATTTTTTCGAATAGGGGATAGCCTAAGAATTACGTTGTAATTAATACTGAGAAGATATTTTATGTATATAAGACAAATTTATTTTCTGCGAGCCCAAAATGGCCGAGTAATAGTTCGCAAATCAGTCCGGATTAAATAAAATAAATTTCGTCGCTTACATATCGCTTTATACAAAAGCAATACAATTTTTAAACAAAGAAAGAAAAAAACCTTTCACATTAAACAATAACCTTCACTTTTAAATAATAAAAAATTTTTACTAAACTCTTTCTTGTAAAACACAAATAAATAATAAAAAAAAAAACCAAGTAAAACATTTTACATAGCGAGTAAAATTTAAATGATCAAAATTGAAATTTAAGAAAAATCTATCAGTAAAATCGGTTCATATAACTATAAGTTATGCGTGAGCAAATGAAAAATAAAAAAAACGGGATAAAACAATAACATTTACTTTTAAATAATAAAAAAATTTTACTAAACTCATTCTTGTAAAATCCAAATAAATAATAAAAAAAAAAAAAAAATACAAAGTAAAACATTTTACATAACCAGCAAAATTTAAATGATTAAAACTAAAACTTACAAAAAATCCTAACAACGTAAAAAAAAAAAAAAAAAAAAAAACGTGACGAGCGTGTAACCTCCTTCTTTTTCGAAGTCGATAACAAAGTTACATTTCCATGGTAATTTTGCAAATTGATAGCATTTTAAGTCAACCGCCTCTGTTATATTAATAAAAAATAAGAAAAAAAAATTATCCAAAAGGACCACATTTTTTTATGTTTTTGGCATTTTTTGTTAAGGAAGATGGCCTATGAATTACGTTGTAATTAAAATATATAAAGTCGGTAAAAATTAAAATATAACAAACGTTACATAAATTTTTCGAATGGGGGGTAGCCTAAGAATTACATTGTAATTAATATATATAAACATAAGATTTAAAAACAAATTTAAGATTTACATAAGTTAATACGTATTACTCTGCTATGGCTAGTCTATCGGAATTCCTTGTTGGCAAGCGAGTGTGCGTCTATGTTCCAGAATAGGCTCGTTATGAAAATGAAAGAAGACGCGATAATCGAATTTATTTACTTTAATTTACTACAATTTTCAAAATAATGAATTCGACTTCCTGAGTCTGCTGGCCATTTAGACACAACAGAATCGTGAATTGTTTCAAATATCCCGACAATGGGTGAATATTGTTCGGTGATGTCTTCCCTACTCATATTCTATTGTTTTTTAATTTTAATTTTTCGTTCTCTACTTCCTACTCTACTACCAGTGTACAAATCAGTTCGTTCGCTGACCGATCACCGCGTACGTTCTTTGAAGGTAACGACAGACCTGGATCCGTCAACTCCTAGCCGGCAACCGATTCTGACATACGTACACACTCAGTCATGCTTTAATTTTATTTAACAGTTTTATTATTTTTACTTATAAGAACTCTTCTTTCCAGTAAAAAAAGAATTCAATAAACCACTTTCGAAAAACGAACGGTACAGCTAAAATGCTCAGCCAATCCGATAATGAAAAATTAAATAAATAGCATCGAAATATGTTTAAATCTTTCTCCATATATTATTTCGGTTACTTGTTAATTCTTATTAACCAGCTCATTATTTCTCTTCCCTTCTAACTTTTTCGGGTAAAGTTTTTGATTCACGAGCCTAAGAAAAAAAAAAAAAAAGTTCAAAAGTCGCATAGAATATTCATTAGATTATTGCGTTTACAGGGTGGTAGCGAAGATGTACACTAACGAATTTTACTCGTATTACAGTTTATGATCAATCCACTTTGCTTTAATCGCGAATATGGATTATGGATTGGAAGTAGTTAAATTAAATTTAAATAAATTCGTATAAACTAACGTGTTTCTTATATTCTGTTTAGTGTTGAGAGGAACTCAACCAAAATTTTTGAAAAATACATTTCATATAAATAGAACTATCGTGTATCGCTGAAATTTAAGAATATTTAATACTATGTATTTGACTATTTCCAAGAAATTAGGTTTCTAAAGTTTTTTTCCCGCTCGTCTATATGAAAATAGTTTGATCAATGTAACCTGTATACACATAACTTGATATCGACTGGACTAAGAATTTGTTTCACTCTGATATTAACTTGTCGCGGTACAATCATTAGAATAAAGGTTAACAGCTGTATTTGCGAAACTAATAATATGCAACTATTAAAAAAAAAAAGTGAAATGGACTGAACCGGGAAATAAGTACATATAGAGGAAAATAAAATAATTTATCTTCTATTATCAGGGAATAAATGCAAAGGCGTTTCGCTGTTGTTATATTTGGTATCCTGATCATAGGCGTACCCAGGCCAGTTTTTGGGCGAGGGGTCGAACCGTTAAAAAAAAAACACTCAACAGAAAAAATGATTTTACTTAGTAATTATATATTTTATTAATAATCTCTTGTACAATAGTTCTAAATGCTTAAGGATTAGGATTACTTTTGTTCGTTTTCATTTTGAGAATAATTTACACTAATACATAGTTAGTTGTACTGTCAGAATGCCTGGTAGCAAGACATCTACTGGCGTAAAGTGACAAAACAGCAACGTAAAAATCCATTTCGACAGAGGTTTATATGATCCTGATATATATATATAAAAATTTTAACCATATTTATCGGCATTTAATTTATAAATACTTCATCTATCTTCTCGCCTTTTCTCTGTGTACAAGCACGCCGAAAAGTTAGAATTTAATATTGATACTTTTGAAACTGCTAATATTATGATCGCCCAAACCTTGGCATACATTAGAACAAATCAAATCGCTCCAGTCATTTAAACTTTGTTAATTGCCGTATGCCATAATGTCCTATGCATTTCTTTTTTTTTCTTCTTTTTTTTGGGCGTCGAAAATCAACCCATCAACAAGACCTATGCAGAGTTATACACGGCTCATGGTAAGGAGAAAAAAAAACAATCTCGATGAAATTATTATATGTTCATTTTTGTTAAACACCCAGAAGATACTATAATATCCGAATTATTAGTTAATCTTTACAAACGGTACTAAGTTCGGAGATCTGACGATGCAGCTTTTATTAAACACGCTATTTTACGGCTGCACCTGAGATTTCAAACTTTACAGCTGAGATTCTTGCTATTACGAAAGCATATTAAAGTTTAAGCAAAACGTTTCGCGGGCTAAGGGCGAGAATTTACATTATTTTCGAATTAGCCGTCTCTTATCTCTACAAAATGGTAACTTGCAACGCAGCTATTATCGCCATTAATTTGTAAAAATTTAATACAGCTCGCTTCAACATTCGCGAACGGATTCCCCGCATTTCTAGATAGAGCTAACTTCAAAAATACGTGAGTAGGTCACGTATTGTGTTTTCAATTATTCCATCTTCTGACGTTTTTTTGGATAGAGTTAATTGGGACGATAAAACGAATTAGTTGAGTTATGCATTCGTAATAATCTGATAAACATTTTCCGGCATACCACAAGCACAGCTTCCTTCTAAACCTTGATTTTACTTCGTTAGTGTTCCAGTTAATTTTACATCCGTACAAATCTGTAACAACTGTGTATAGGCTGCGTATCAGACAGAACTTTTCTAATATTGTTCACGATCACGATCACGATATGCTTATGTCGATCCACTGCTGCATGTAAGCGTTCCCCCTTTTTCCATCTATGACGATCACCGGCCTCGTTCATCCACTTCACCACGGCTGACCTCTTTATATCATTCTAATATTGTTACACCTATTATAAACTTAATTTCAAAGAAAAGCTATTAACTATTTCTTTTTTGGTTACTGTAGCCATTTGATAATAGAATAATTGGATTTTTTTTTAAACTATTATACCATGTTCCATTTTGTATTTTTTATCTGCTCTGGTAATAAAATATGTTGAGCTTATTCAATTGGTTGTTGAAAATAAGATTACTATATACTTTTCAGTTTTATTTGATTTTTTCCTGTCCGTCTTCGAGTTGTATTATATTATTAACATAAATAGTTGAGTGTAATTTCTTATTTTTATTAATTTTTGTTAGTAGAATCTTTCACGTTTTTATTATTATTATTATTATTATTATTACTATTAGTTATTATTATTATTATTATTCACTGCGATCATAAAATTCGGAGAAAAAAAAGATACTTATTTACAGATGTGTACTCCTCAGCCAGTAAATCCTTATTGAAATCCCTCGATCCTGTCCACCACTCCGCATTGAGAACCATTCTGGGAGTGCATCGAACCTCTCCAGCTACCAGCATGTGTGTTCTATCCGGGAGCCCTCCACTCCTTTTATCCCGAAAATACTTCACACTGCGAAGTATGTACCACCACTTCAACAACACAAGAAACCTTCCCCTAAAGTCGGAGCATTACCACCTCGAACCAAACTTTCCCGACGACCCATTACCAGAATTACTGATAGAACTGCGAAGATGTGGTATTATGTCCGTACAGTCGTCAACAGCCAGTCCCGAAATCCACATTCCTCCTTGGATCACGGTCCAAATAAATATCGATCTATCGCTGACGCAAAATCCAAATACAACAAGCCCCCTATATCCAGTGGAAATGGCAGTTAGGGCAATTAACAAGTACCACGACCATCTAATTTACTACACAGATGGAGCCAAGGCAGTCGGTGAAGAAGGTTCACTGCCAGCAGCCTGTGCATTCGAGGGTGATGACATCTTATACGAAACCAGGCTCAACGATGCCTGTTCAGCATTGGACGCAGAGCTGTACGCAATCGCACACTGCTTCCACCACATCACCACATCTCACACCAGAACCAGTAACTACCTCCTGGTTACTGACTCTTTACAATCCTTAAACATGATTAAAAATACAACAACCAGCTGGTACAAGAGATATGGCACAACTTATACCAATTACACCTAAAGGGCAGTCATGTGTCGCTGATCCCGGACACACCGGAGTGCCTGGCAACGAGAGGGTTGACATAGCAGCACGGTATGCCTTGCTCTCGCCAATGTCAGAAGACGCAGAACTACCGACATCAATGGAATACACATTATTAAGAGCGTGCGAAAAACAGTGGAGAACTGAATGGGCAGCTGCTACAACATTCTTAAGAAGCATAAAGCCCACAGTTGAACCATGGTGGCCACCAAAAGGAATATCTAGAAACGACTTTAAGATCCTCAGCCGACTGCGAATCGGGCATATCCCTATTTCCCACAAACACATAATCGATAAAACCCCGCCTCCGGCTATGTGTCCTCTGTGCGGCCAGATAACCATACCAACAGTCTCTCATATACTGCTCACCTGCCAAAAGATGAAGGTATTACGAAAACAAGTGGACTTGCTGGGAAACATAGAACGCATACTCTCTAACGAATCAATAAACATCACTCGAATTATAGCCTTTGTTGGAATGAGTGGCCTAACACAACAAATCTAAATAACCTCCCCTTGTGTGTGCTGTAACGAGCACAGTAGTTACAAACAGCACACACAATTTAAAAAAGGGAAAGGAAAAAAAACAAAAAACAGTGAGATTCGAATCAAGTTTTACTCGAATGAAACAGCAACGAAATAGACCGAAATAAGAAGGTAAATAGCCATCACCTGTATTCTCTTACCTCTATCTAATGGTCAAATTAATCATTTTGATTAAAATCAAAACGGTTAGCTTTTTATTTCCTTATATATATATATATTTACAATTTATAAAATTCTGCATACCATTTCCCTGCTTGCCCTTAATATTTCCGCTGTAAGTATTTTCATATTTTCCAACAATCTAGTTAACTTTTCATTCATACCAACGTTTGCAAAAAGTGTTAGCGATAAAAAAATAACAAAAAAACACTAAATAATCATACTTATTCGAAAAAGCTTGGCTCTGTATAAGCCGATGTACAGAAATAAAATTTTATCGTACTTTATCAAATACACAGATAATATTATGAAATATCTTCGTACCTGTACCAGAAACGCAATGATTATAAACGGAATTGCAAAAAAAAAAAAAAAAAAATTGGTAAATAAATAAAAATAACGCCTATTACAACAACATCGCTATTTAGAAAGCAACCGCCAGCGATACAACTCGTATTTGTTGGAGGAAAAAATAAACGAAAACGCACGTGGTTTTAATAAATTGTAGTCTTATTTCATCGGTATAGCACAAAAAACACACCGCCGATTTTCCTCGCCACAGCCTAGAGTCGAAATATAAATTAGAGTGTAATTTACGATTGGGACGATTTTGTCCCCTCTATAACTATTATTATTTTTTTTTTTTATTTATTTTATTTTTATTTTTTGGCCCACACAATTATAGTTTATTTGGCCCCAGACTATTATTCTATTGCGGTAATTACTTTTTAAAATTATTATCATCGCATTTTTTTAAAAAAATGTCCAATTAAAAAGTGAATAATCGAAAGGATAGCAAAATACTTGAAATATAAGCTCGATGAAATTAGTATTAATTACGATAAATGAAAAAATTTAATTTATACTAAAGTATAGAAATTACAATGATCAACTATTTTCACAAATATGATATAAATATAAAGTAATTATCTCAAATAAATGTGAAACAAATATGAAATAGATTTATGTTTTACGTGCTTCTGTACTTCTGTAATGTTAACCTTCAATGATAAAACATAAAATTATCAAATCTTGGACCCCTTTCTTGAATTTATTTGTTTTTTTTTCTTTTCATTATTAAATCTACTTTTTTTTTGCTTTTAACTGCCCAGCCGAATTACAGAATATAGAGAACCATGCGAATTTTGCTCTCGTACAAACGTAATCTGGCTCCCTTGGCAAACGCCGGAACTTCCAGCAGTATTAGAGAGAATCTCATGCACCACAGGGTCCTCCATACTATGCGTTATCCAGGTGCTGCGCGAGCTTCTTGTAGTTATAAATCAGATGTGCCGCAGTTGGTTCGTTTAACAGCCTCTATGCGGCTGATGCGCTGAGTCATGCCTCGGCTGGCGATCCCACAAAAAAACGTGAGAGCTCGTTAGTGGAGGACTGTTGGTATATAGTTATATAACGCGACAATATGTGTCCCATCCCGGAGACGATTAAGTAATGAATATTCTTTCTTACTTATGCCACCAAAGTTTACAAACTTGATTGCAAATGTATTGCCATTTTAATAAAAAAAAGGTTAAAATTACATTCCCGGATTTTTTTACGTCAATTTAAAATTTAAAAATTTTGATCAATACGTACATAAAAATTTTTATTATAAAACTAAGAAAACTCTTTAACATATCTAAAGCGCATGCAACATTTGCTTCAGATTTCAAAGTGGAAGCATTGTATATATTCAACGAGATTCAAATGCCTAACAGTACAACAATAGACCCTTATTATTATGTTAACGAGTTCAAATGGAAAAAAAAAATTGATTTAAAATACGTTTTTATAGTTTTTTTTTGCATACGTAAATGGGGTGAAACTAGTTTAATTTGTATTTCAGTTAAGTCGGGGCCGCGTTGGATTATTGCGAGATGGATGTGCACATTCCTAAATCGAATCATTTCCTGCAGAATTTTCAAGGATACAATGTATTTCTATTTCCTTGTTTGAAAACGAAAACGGGATGGGATATAAAACTTAAACAACATCGTATTCAATAGAAAAGAATAAAATGAAAATAGCAAAATAGGACCATAAAACAATTTTGAATATGAATGACTGTAAAAAAAAAAAAAGAAAAAGAAAAAAGAGGAACTAATGACAAAAACACGAAACGGAAAAATTTGAAACTCTTAAGTGATTTCATTGACAACTGCATCGCGGTTGGTTTGGTACTGATAGTCTGTTACTGAAATTTTTCACTCAAACAATCGATTAACCATTTCTCCATAAATGAGAAAAAAGTTCTATAATAGCGAACAATTAATAAAAAAAAAAAAAAACCCTTAGAATAAAGAAAGAAGAAAAAGTAATTAACCGAAAACAATAAACCATTGGGCCGCTCTGGCTATATAACAAAACCGAAATTTTGCCTGGATCAGAGAAAAGTAGCACGGACACTGTCGCTTTTTTCCGATCGACCGACTTCGCAAAAAGAAGGTCTCTTTAAAACACTCTGTCCGCTTTCATTTACCGCTCTTTGATGAGCGAAACAGACATAATAGGGATAGCTATGGAGATACAAAAAGAGCGCTTCATTTGGAGTGCTCTCTTGTCCTGTTCGAAAACACGACGGCAATGAAAAAATAGCAAGAAATTCACAATTCAAGTGAACGTTTGGACGGGGTGAATGGAAAAAAGTTCGAAATGGGCTAATCTAAAACCCGTAAAGGAGAACCGGTCACCTATAAAGGATAATATTAAGGAATAACAAAACTGGAATTCATCGAGCGTTTGCAGGATACTGTGAGTAACATCGAAAGAAGCCAGTGCAGGAGAACTTAAAGAAAAAGAAGATTGAATTAAGCTGGTGTGTAATTTATGATTTTTTAAAGAAGGGAAAAAAGAAAATTAGAGGGGTTAAACCGTAGGATTTGTTTTTTTTTGTTTTTTTTTAACATCTGAAATCTTGAAAAGAAGTAATCTATCTATCAAACTATCATAAGACCGATTTAGACGAATAGGATACAGGTATGATGATGTAGTACCCCGAACACGGTGTGAAACAAGTTACTACGTATGATAACAGCACTCTCGATGAACGAAACGAAACAAAAACACCGATTTAAGGATCACAAATGGATTGATGAAGTCATTAAAGACTTCGCTCCCCGCCACGGAGAAAGATTCCCCATTCACCCAAATCCGGGGGGGAAGCATGGAGTTTTTTGCTTACCAATCAAGGCTTAAGACACCTGAAACGTCTTAAACCGAATTACACTTAGTCGTACTGAAAAAGATATTTGAAGAACACAGAGCGGTATTCCTACGAAACCTGTTAATTTAATCGTAGTTATAAATGATTCTCAAATTGTACATAATATATAAGAAAGGGCTGTTTTAGGCCAAAAAAAAAACAAAAAAACCTCATAATCTTTAGTTCTGAAGCAATATAATTTGCGTCGAGCTGCAGGTAAAGCCATCTTATAAGTACGGTAGCGAAATAGCAACGAGCGATTGCAAGCAGCGAATAAAAATCCACTAAACAGTTGACTTGAAGTTGTCAAACAAAGAGATATTTTCGAAATAAAACCGAGCAGCGCGGTCATCAGCTCGCACTGTCTCTACGTCCAGATTTACATCTGACTAAAACGGAGCATCTAAAAATGTTCATATAGGTTCTGCCCATCCGGTATTACTAGATGTGAAAACGAAAAACATTGAATTATCAAATTATCGAATATCGATTCAAATATAAAATACGATAGTAACTGCTATATGAATTTAAAAAAAAAAAAAACGAATTTTATTAAAACGATTATTATATTCGTTCTGATTGCTAAAACTAACATAATGATAAGAGTTGTATTCGTTCTGATTGCTAAAACTAACATAATGATAAGAGTTGTATTCGTTCTGATTGCTAAAACTAACATAATGATAAGAGTTGTATTCGTTCTGATTGCTAAAACTAACATAATGATAAGAGTTGTATTCGTTCTGATTGCTAAAACTAACATAATGATAAGAGTTGTATTCGTTCTGATTGCTAAAACTAACATAATGATAAGAGTTGTATTCGTTACATATTTAGACATTTGCTAAACAAAACTTAAATACACCCGTATCGTTCGGAAATATTAAATATATTAAATACTGCTCTGCGCGAGTAAAAATTATTACCGAGCTTTGCTCTGAGTTATTCCGAAACTGCAGATCAATTATTCGTAACATCATGCCTTCATCTATTTTTACTTAACGATGTAAATTAAAATTTATTATTTTTTACAACACGGTCCACGGTATGTAAATAAGCGATTTATATTTTTGATAAACCCTAGAAATACGATGATCTTTTAAACATTGGCCGCCTCCATTTTTAAAATATGCTCGCTTAATAGAATTTTCTAAGACCTCGACTCCAATCATCTAAACCTCTAAAAACTCCCTACTTCGTGAATTTCATCAAAATCGTTAGAACTGTTTCCGAGAATGCAGTTGATACATGTGCACAATTTTTTCTCGCATATCACTATTAATTTCTTCTTTTCAATTCGAATAACAGAAATCGGTATAACAAAATCGTTTTAATGGAATATTCGTAATTTTGCACTTATTGTTACCATCTTCGCATCTACATAGTAAGTAAAAGTCCCACTTGAAACATTCCTTTCTCTTTAGCCTTTTTTCTTCCCGGTTCATATTCGCTGTTTTCCGTTGAGGTTTCTGAAGGCAGTTACTCTTTTCACTTCCATCAGTAGTACTCCTTCAGTTATGAATTCCCGCTTTTCTTTTTTTAATACAGGGGTGGCCAACCCAGATGATTTTGCAAGCCAATTTGGAAGTGTATCATAACTCCGCGGGCCGCATATAAAATCATATATCCCCATATTAGATTTAGACCCACTATAGGCACACTTAAGAGTGAACCATAAAACTTGTTATATTAAATGTTCCAATATGAGTTCGCAGAACATAATTTTTTACTACTTTGGCCATCTCAGATGCCGCAAAAATGTTCAAGGCGGGCCGCGGGTTGGCCACCCCTGATTTAATAGTTTGCAGATATTTCGTTGATTTTCGTATTTTTTACATTCTAACGGTATGCTCCATTTATTGTTATCTAGGCGTTAACATGCGAAACAGCTTGTTATAGAACCTTCGAGTACTAATAAGTGTTGCGATGTAACATTCTATGTGCACTCTCTATAATAGTTATCGCTACTTGTTCTAGAGTATATTTTTTTTTTTTTCGTTCTGTTTAGAATTATTTTTCTATTTAACGTGGAAAAGAAGCGAATTGTTAAATTTTCTTTTCATTAAAATCTAAATACAAGTTTTTTGATTACTAACATGAATTTCCTAATCAATCGATTTGTAAACTACTTTAAAACCTCCCATGATTCGTGAATTTTGTTAAAGTCGTTACGAGTCATTTTCTGAATCAATTACATACATACAAGAATTGCTCGTTTAATAATATACATATTAAGTAAGTTTTTCTCAGATTTACGTTGGGCTTGCAAATCAATTAATAAATTATTTCTGGAAATAATGTGTCATAATGATTTTGCAACTTTCATTTGTAACGCTTTTCGAATATCTCACTTTAGGTACTAAAAGTCAACAACTTTAACGAGAGATGGAAAACGAAAAACCCGGTCGTCACTAGTAGGTAAGTAACAATCATGATCGAGCTAATGATTGGTATCCTTCCGTTAATGCGATTGCAGTCTACAATATGAATTGATTTTTAAACCTTCGCCCCCCTGTTGAATGGTAAACAATACATTTAAGGGAAATCGCCCAATTCTTATTGGTTCGTTTAACGCGAGATAAAAACATTTAAGTTCGTAGAGAACACCACATCTCTTTCTTTCATCAAGATACACTAAAATGGGAAAAAAAAATTCTCCAATCATTTGGTTTAAAATTATGTATATAAAATTAAAGTTGCACATTTTTATTAACAAAAAAAAAAAAAGAGATATTTCTAAAGAAAAAAAATAAACAAATAAATAAATAAGTACAATTTATTAGTAATTGCACAATTCAAACTTTGGTGATAAAATTTGTAGTTAAATATTTTGCAAGATATATAAATACGGCATAATCAAATAATTTTATTATGAACTAATTATACATTTATTCTACATTTTTCCTTTTTAATTTTACAGGGAGTCTAACAGTACCATAACTACTTATTCGATTATTGCACATTTTTGAAATAGATGTGTTCTTCTAGTGTTCATCTCTTTCTGTGGAGCATTTTGTATTCCTATTTGTTGAGGCTTGGGCTTCCTATATCCTGCCGAAATATAACCGACTTCTTTCCTTTCCATTTGTTTCTGGGTGAAGGTCCTTGGTTGACGAGCCCAAGAAAAAAAAATGGAAAAAAAGAAATAGGTCGTATATATTTTCCGACAGAAAACGGGAAAATCGTGTTTATTTTACGAAGAGAAAATGTGAAAAAAAGGTTATATACATTTCGCACAGTTGAATAAAAATGTATACTAAGCAAGCCGAGAGAAAGAGATAGACTCTTACGATAAAGGCAATCTTCTCTGTATCGTTTGAATTCATTGTCATCAAACTGGGAACACGCAACTTTTTATTATTCACACCCTTCTTTCCGGTAAGTACGTATTATCTATTTTTGATTTGTCATTTTTTTTAATTTAAAAATTAGCAAATTCAGCTTTTTTTCCACTTAATACGCCAAACAAAGGCAAAAAAAAAAGGTATTAAGCGAATCATTTGAAAATTCAAACTGACACTACTAAAAAGCAGTTTAATTGATTGATTATAGTCCATCGAAAAAAAAATAGAATAAGACTTCTCTTCATTTCAGTAGAAACTAATCAAAATGACATCGAATATATAGTTATGTCAGTTTTTAAAAGGCACAAGTCCTCTCATCGGATTAATTATTTAGTTTTTTTTTTTCGAATTTGCAAACTAATAAGTTTTCTCTTTTTTCTAAGCATCATTCTAATCGTCTTGATTTCGTTCTTTCCACATAATAAATAGTAGGATTTATTAAACAATGGAACACAAAAAATCAAATATTTTCTCCGGCATCTTTAATATTTATATTTCTTCATTTCAACTGGGGCACCAGTTATTCTTCTTCTTCATACGCCGTCTCCGCTACGAAGGTTGGCGATCCACATGGCTATTGTAATTTTGGATACAAAACAGCTCGACTGATGATGCGTTGAACCAGTGGCGGAGGTATTTTAGCCAAGAGTTCCGTCTACGTCCTATTGAACGTTTTCCGACGATTTTTCCTTGTAAAATTAAACTTAGAACCTCATACTTTGGTCCGCTTAGAATATGCCTGAGATATTTCAGCTTTCTTTCCTTAATTGTGTTAAGTCCTTCTGGTTCCTTTTTCAGTCTGTTGACTTTGTTCGTGATCTTCTCGGCCCAGGAGATTCGGAGAATGCGTCGGTACGTATACAGAGCTCAAAAGCCTGTATGTTCTTCTCCAGGGCAGCGTCCAGAGTCCAGCTCTCGTAACCGTAATATAAAATCGAGAAAACGTAACATCGGAGTAGCCGGAGTCTAAGCTCGAGGTTAAGTACGCGTCTCGTGAATAAATTCTTCATTTTTATAAACGTTAACCTAGCCTGTTCAATTCTCGAACGAATCTCTCTTCTTACGGTGCATGTATCATCGAAGACAGTACCGCGAGATATTTTAATGAGTTGACTTGTTCCAACTCTATTCGGTTAATATTTATTCTGCACATTATCGGATTTTTTGGCGAAGACCATGACTTTTGTTTTGGCGATGTTCACTGAGAGTCCGAAAAGCTTGCTGTGTTGAACGACTCTGTCCATCATTTCTTGAAAATCGTCTCGTCATTACTATTGTAAAAAGGCTTATTTTCGGTAACACGCTTTGAGCGAAACATCGCGTACGCGTGTTGTGACATCTGTTGCAGCGAATTTAATCGTGTCAACTAAAATGATTCATTTCAACACTTCATGCTCATCGCTTAAAACAATAAATTGTGACTACGGCACGATCAAACTTTTCTTGATACACCAAACAGTGCATTGACTCTAACGAAACGAAAGCGATTCTCTTATCGCGATAGTTTTCATTCAATTTTTGTTGATCAACTGTAATCTGTTAGACTTTATTTGTAAGAAATCAAAAATTATTATTACATGATAATGTATGTTATTTTTTATCGTATAATTTTTCAAATCTAATTATAATAAATAAAGAATACACACGTTTATTATGTAATAGTTCGATTATGGCAAGAAAAGGAAAAAATAGTATTGTACCAATTACGAATTATCATGGGAACACACGCTCGCAAATCTTGTACAGCCTTTTCTGCAGAAAAAAGCTCTTAACCAAGACTAGAGACTAAAATCATTCGCCACCGATTTCAATCATTCCTGATCAATATATATATATGCGCGGGAAAATGATGATAATACTTCAGGAATTACAGAACTAAAATGGCATTTATGAAGTCATTGACGCCCTCAGGATCCGGTCCGGGGGGGGGGGGCTAAAAGAGTAGCTTATGAGAAAATGTAAAGGCGGAGGTCGAACATGTTTAGTATATATCTCTCTGTTCTCTCATTTATTTATTTATTTTTGTGTCAAATGTGTTATTTAAAAACACTTTATATTTTTATAAAAATTTTTAATTTTTATTGTCATAAATGTTGCCATTATTAACAGTGTCCGTTTATTCTACCTAGGGGGAGCTACAGCCCCGTAACATCTCTCTTGGGTGCGTCAATGTATGAGGTACAACCATCAGCTTTAAACTAAGCATGAAGAATAGGAAAGAAGAGACAGGCCACAATTTTATTTAATAATGTTATTACTCTTGTTTAAATTGTAATATTCGTTTTCAAAGAATTCATAATAAATTGTGTTCAAAGCGGCTGTCAGTTTCTATCATCAATCTGTACTTGAAGAAGATCTCGCAAATTCTCTCGATTAACACACTCGATCGGTAGCGAAATTGTTGAGAGCAAATCATTTAACTCCGTACGTATGTAAATAAAATGCACTATCCCACTCGCCCTGAGGGCACACCTAATAGTCATATGGTAATTATAAAAGACGCGCGCAAATAAAACACAAAGTTATAGTTTATTTCGAAATTTTTGAAAAATTAAAATTTTAACAATCGATTTTCGAATTATTTTTAAATTATATATTATTAAAATTAACATGTAACTGTTTTACACGTATTTGTAACGACAGTTTTAATATAAGTTCGTTGTCAATGTTAACATTTGTAGTATAAACTATAGTCGTATTTTTAAAAATATTCTAAAAAATTTTGAATTCGAGCAATTTCGACTTCGAATAAAGAAACTTTCGATATCGTATAACCGAAGTAAGCAATTATTAAAAAATCGTTTAATTGCAGAATAGTTAAATGTGAAAATGTGTGTTTCTGTATTCGTAGAAAGTAAATTTAGAGTGAAAATTTCTTAAATACATAGACGCACTAGATTTCGATTTTATTCAGTCGGCTATTTCTGGAAAAAACGCATTCGGTTATTATTAAACTATAAAGATATTAATTTTTATGCAAATATCATACTCGTGCGTTGTGTCTGTTTTGTATGCGGGGCAATAACCATAAATATTTTGCAGTGTTTTTATTTGAAAAAGTGATCACCGCAATAAACAGCACACACTGCCGAATGAATTCGGTAAAATTCTTTAAGCTATTCAAAATGTTTAAAGCTCGGCTCTGAAAATGTAGACACTTTTAGAATATCCATAATTTTACGTTTCTGTATATAATAATGATCACCTGGTCTCTGTAATTTTACTACAGTATTTAATTTTTACTCTTTCGTCTAACTTTATGCCACACCCCGCTAAACAAAAAAAGAAGAAAAACAAACCCGGTCCGAAATCGGCGTTAAAATTTGAACAGCTAATTTTCCGCGATGATTATCTCTAATAGGTATATTCTTAGCAAAGCGAAAATGATACAGCAAAATCGGAAAAATTACAAGTGGAAAGAAAATCTAACCTTGTGAAGGAGCGGAATAAAGAAAATAAAAATTGACCCGATTAAAATTAAAAATTACTTTTTCCTTCGCATAACGTAAAGCACGTAGCATTTCTCAATCGCTGGAACGTAAACAATTTTTTATTACATATAAAAAGAAGTCTGGCGGACACATGAGATTTTCAGAAAATGAAAAAAAAAAACAAAACTACTTGGAAAAATGTAACTTTATTTATTGATTAATCGAGTCAACAAAGTTTAAAATCAAAATAAATGAACAAAAATGCAACTTTTGCATAAACATAAAAAATGCAATCATTATAGTGTACCGAACAGATTTAATTTCGAACGCCAAACACCGCTGGACATTTTCAAAACATCCCGCATTGATCGCATATGTAGACATCTGTGAGCATTCAGGGACACCCACCCATTGCAATTGGAACACTGTATCCAGGTTTCGTCGTGCTCTTCTAAACACACTACTACGCAAGTAATTCTTCTTATGTGTCACGTATTTGAATTAACGGTTCCTTTTCCTTAGTTTTATTTCTCTTTAGCCTTCATGCCTTTAGTTTGTTTCTTTTTCTCTTGCTGTTTTGAACTTGACTTCGTTCTTTTCTTTTTCTTCTTAACGTTCTTTTTATCCTCTTTTTCTTCAACAGCAATTCTGTATGGTGATGATGTTAGAATTTCACTTGTTTCACATTTTCTCTTCTGAGTCGCTGCTGATCGCTTTTTGACGGCATCTGGTAATGGCGACAATTTATGGACAATTTGGATAACATCTTCGGATCAAACCTCGTCGATAATTTGGGAACGCTGATTTTTGATTCGTTGGTGTATTCTTTGGAAGAGTCCGTGGATTGATTTTTCTGAGACCAAATTGTTTAATAGTTCTGCATCGCGGGGGTCGTAGATGAACTACCTGCAAAGACGATAACTGTAAAAGATACGAAAATTTCTCCGTTGCTACCCAGTACGTTTGAGGAAGAGTTATTTTCTTCCAGTAAAATATTAATCATGTCTGCAGCCAGATAATCCGGATCAGAAAATAAATGCCTATCGAATCGATAAATTCCTGTGTATTTAAACCCAGAAACCGCAATATCCAGCCGAGCTGCTTTCGTGAACGCTCTCCAATGACTAGATCAGGTCATAGTCAGCTATCCGAGATCCAGTATTTGCTCTCATCCACATGTCGCAAGGATAGTTACAGGCATCTTTAAGTGGCTTCATGAAAATTCTGTCCAGCGGTTGGAGCTGGTGCGTCGAGTGTGGCGGTGAGCTTATCAAATGAATGTTGTTTTCTCGGAAAAAATTAATGACGGCCAGAGAGTCTTGTGGCTACACAATGACCATCATCCAGTAGGACTCTCTTGCGTTGGGTATGAGTGCTTCACGAACAGCTGCAACCATTGCAACCGCTCATCCAGCCTTTTGGTTGGGCTACGCCTACGCTTTCGACTGAAGCATTTGAGCAGATTATTCATCTTTTTATCTCGGAAAGACAAAAAATGACGGTATGAAATCTAGCACTCATACGAAACAAAACTGTTATATTTTTGCTCTTCTCAGGAGAAGTGAGCTTTCCTACTTGATGAACACAGCCTTTGGAGCAAGAACTTTGCGATCTTTGCGTACGCAACTGACTCCAGTTTCATCACAGTTATAATTGCTGGAGGCTGGAAATTTATACTGTGTCTTCTCAAGGTTGTTATAAAAGAGGCTCACTTGTGGTTTGTTAAACTCTCTACGGCCGGCATCATGCTTGTCAACTCTGGTACTCTCAGCGAAATGTCAGGATGTCTATAAAATCGTAGTAAAAATACTTCCCAACAGTACCGTTCTCTCTGTTAAAGCGACGAAGGATCTTCATAGTTTTAGCCCGGTCGAAAGCCAACTTCGGAAATTCTTTTAATCTTTTACGTGGTCCACTAAAATTTATTTGAACTTAAAAGGTGTTAGTGAATCTACTGATCTTTAGTTGCAACGTCACTTCTTCCCCACGGTTCAATGCTGATGTCTTATCATGTAAAGCGCTTTTTAGGATGTTGTAGCGCGACGAAGCTTCTTTCAAACTCGTTTCTTTGAACAGAACCTTATCTATCGCAGTCTGTAAACTCTTTGTTGATCCCATTTTCCTTTGTCTCTTCCATTTCGAGTTATCTCCGTTTTTCTATCTTTCGAAACAACGTACAAAAATTGTTTTAATAAGTATAATTAAAAGAAAAAACAACTCGTTCACTGTCCGGTGTTAAGGGACAACTATATATCCGGTACCACAGGGAATCACCACAATTTCGTATTCCACAACAAAACTGTTTTGAAAATCAAAAAAAAAAAAAAACTTTTACGGTAAATGAATAATAACGGAACACTACCAGCTTTATTAATAATTACCGCGTACACTTCAACGGAAAATCTTAGTAGTAACACTCACTTGGATGCAATATGATGCAGTGTTTCCCATCAAAGACAGCAATCGGTCGCTCCCGTCGTGGCCTTTGCCGCTTAGGTAAACCGCGTCCCGCGACCCTGTACTGTTTCGCTCCCCCTCGCGATCCTTTAATCTGCTTTTGAATCAAATGTGTTGTGACTCACCGAGATAGTATGAGTGTCCGGCGCTAGGTGCCGTCCGGCGTTACGGGGCTTTCCCCTAATAATTAAGTAGGAAAACATAAACAAAAAATATAGCACCGACATACTTCGCAATCATGATTATTAATAAAGTTAAAATACTTGAATTTTAACTTTATACGGACCCGACCATCTGAATTAATATCTAACTGAAAAACTTTTCCGGACCTGCGGCAAGACAAATGGATTCACTTGACACTACGTCATCACACCTTCTGAAAACGTCTATCCGTGGAATCATATTTCCTTACGCTGTAAGAACCAGATCTGTCCCCTATCGAGCACATAAAGTTTTCGCTCGGTCACATTTTGTCCGAGTCCGCTATGCTCATTACGTAACGTTCCTATTTCCGTAACCCGTTATTGTCCCTTATATTCCAAAGTCTATGCTTAAAGCACAAACTACTCTCTAAAAAGCTCCATTTTAAGATGATTAACTATCACATCTCTTATATCCTTTCTTAGATAGCCACGATCAATTTTAATACAATAGTAAATTTCCGCGCTTTTATCCGAGTAAAATGAAAATAAAAAAATTGTTTCAATCATTACGATTAGGAAACATATGATTCCGAAGAAACACGCCGGTTTAGATTTTATTTTACGAATCAGCATACTTGTATTTCTGTTGTTGGCTTTTAATTATTTAGTTGTCAAAACGGATATTCTTTGTTACCATTTTTAGAGAAAATGCTGGAATTAATTATTAATCATAGACTCGAGTGGTGGGCTCATCACCACTCAATTTTCCCCAAAACTCAGTTTGGTGTTTTCGACTTGGATGAGACAATCTAAATATTTTAAACACCAAAATAGAAATTAACGCGTCTAGGAATTATTGTTTAATCGCTATTTTTGTAGATTTTAAAATGCGTATGATAAGGTTAATTGAATAATATTACGGAATATATTAGAAGAATATGATATATATCACAGAACATTACTCGATGGATTATGAATAATTATATTCCCACGGAAAACTCATTGTACAATACCGGGGACAAAATTGGGGTACATCACGATGCAATAGGGAGATGTGCCAGGATTCCATATTAAGCCCATTTTTATTTGCTTTGTACACAGCTAGCCTAGATAAAATAGCTTCAAAAAGGGTGCGACTGCTTCGGTATGCAGATGATGTGGTTTTGTACTCAACGGCAACCGCTCTACCGACAGCGATAAAATGTATTAAAGTAGGAATAGAAAAATTAGAAAGGCAGGTCGACTATTTGCACATACCAACGGATGAAACAAGGAGTGTTATTTTCACTAGACATAAATTAAACTCTAGTGTCTGTTGGTTAAAATTAAAAATAAATCGATACAATTTGTTAAGAGTATAAAATATTTTTGTATTTTTTTTTTAAAGTAAATGCAACTGGAATGATGAATTAAAGCATATGAAATACAAATGTTTACGTAGCATAAATATTTTAAGAGCTTTGAAAATTGACTCGGGTGGGGAAGCCATCCAAAAACGAACTTGATGATTTATGGAACATTAATACGGTCTCAAATAACTTATGTGGGACTGCTTATATCGAGCATATCAAAAACCAACATTAATCAAATAAAATCTTTACAAAGTGTGACATTAAAAGTTGCTATGGGTGCTATGCGAACCAGCCCCAATCAGACGGTTCAGGTTGAGGTTTCAACATATCTCTTGTATGTATATTACATACAGTTTGTGAGTGATAAATTTTTCCTGAAAGCGAAGTCAAACAGGTTCCGTCCAACAAATGCATTGCTGCCTATATTAAATCACTACATTACTACATAATGGAGAATTTCGGGTAAACAAGCATGTCGCTGACGACAAGTTATCGAACTCTTAAAAACATCGAAATTGCACAAAACTATAAAATTCCATATTATAGATATAGCTATATTATTAATAAAATACCTGCACGGATATTTCCCAAAGTTGTTACTTTTGCAGGTACAATATGAACCGGGTTCTCCACTTTGGAGGATAATATAGCGCCGAAAGTTTCAAGGATTATGAGTGTATATTTACGGATATGTTAGTTTTGATACAAATAAACAAATTTATACGGCAGCGTTTTATAATAGAAGTCTTAATACCAAAAGGGCATTTAAAATACCAGCCCTGTACTCCTCTTATATATCGGAAACGGTGGCAATACATAAAGCCTTACTAAATCAAAGTAATTTTCGAAACCAAAAAATCCCTGTATTTTCCGGATTTTCTCTCAGGCCTTCAGAAAATTCATAATAAAGTAGATAAATGGAATAACGTTCTTTGGTATATAGTAAATATTTACAGAAAATTGATAAAGGAAATATTGTGCAGCTTAAATATGGGCACCGGGATATAGTGGTATTGTAGGAAATAATATCGCAAACGAACTTACCAGAACGATTTCAAGCTCTTCCGATCGACTGTCAATGTTAGGTATCCTTGGACAGCATTTAGGATTATGATGCGAATTAATGCTCAAATTCGATGGGAGAATATGTTCAGAGAAAGTAGTAATATCTGCGGTAAATATTATATCATAAGATTCAGAATAATGTTGTCTCAGAAATAGTTTTAGATTACACATGACACAAGAGACTACATTCGCGCTCTGGTTAGGTTGAGAGCAGGACATTGTTTGACGCCGGAAATGTTAAAAAAAGATTTAATATCATGGAATCAGATTTATGTACTTGTGGAGAGCAGGACTCTGTTGAAAACATGATTTGGAGTTGCAGATTATACGATAATAATAAAAAAAGTGTGTTATACAAAGAACTGTGCCGAATATATACTACATCACACCTGTTAGTATTCCACAGATAATCGCTGACCTAGCAGGCGAAGGAGCTGCAGCTATATGTAAATATGTGAAAATGAGCGGATTAAGGCTCTGAAGTGGTAAGTCTGGATTTCGAGAACTTATTGATTGCATACAGCCTTATATATTGGAACAAAAATCCATTAAGCAATAAAATATTTCAAGATGATTGAAATATACTGACTAAATATTTAATCCCTGCCAAAAAAAAAAAAAAAAAAAAAAAAAAATTGCACTGTCCGTTTGTACTCCGTATTTTAAACTGACAAACAGACGCGACTCTACGAATTTTCCTACAAGAAAACCATCCGCTTTAAAAATTTAAAAATTCAAAAATACCTTTTCGATAGACGCATTAGCAAAACTATCTTGTCTTGTACTTTTGCTGTGGTTATACTTTTGCAGATTTGCCGATCATCCGTAGTTTTTTTTAGTTCCATACGTTTATTAAGCCCAGTGTCTGCTAATAGTTAGGAATAAAAATTCCTAGCTCTTTCATGGCTTTGTTTTCCTTGAATTTTGCCTTCAAACATATCTTAAAGCAATCTGTATGTCTCAAGATACGACCAAAAACCAAGTTAGGCGCATTCTTCGTATCCTAATGACACACCTTTTTTCATAAATTTTATAACAACTTTTAACATAAAATATTATAAAACTCGTGACCATATTATTTTCTTAAAATAAATAACAAAGAGACGCTTTTTTCAAGCATCTTAATAAGTTTAATGCAAAGTAATAAAAAGATTTGGAAGCTTCAAAATAGATGTATTTGTATTAAAATATAAACGTAAAAGTTAAAGTGTTCGGTGGTAAATGTAGATTAAAAAGAAAAAATTACGGTTCTCAAAAAATGTTTGTAACACGATTTGAAAAGACATTAACACTATTTTTTATGTTTTTTTGAGAATAAAATTTCGTTTTAATACGTAAATTGAATATAGTCGCAGACACAGTAATATCAGTTGCGCGTTAGAATGTTCTTATATTCTACACAAACATGCTGCGTAAATATGCTCGATAAACATTTTCATATTTTATTATTCCGGCTAAACCCCCGACACCTAGCTGATGGTTCCTACGATACCAGAGGGGGCCGACGGGGCATCGTTTATAGTGTATATTTAAACATTTAAAAAATGAAGAAGGCGTGTTATTATTGAAAGTGAAAAATACAAAAATTAAACGGTAACACTTAAATTCGGATATTACACTGCGGGGCTTATGGCGATTCGATTTAAATTAGTCGTGTTTTATGCTCATTTATGTCGCAAGAGTATTCAACTAAATCCGTAATGTTCCCTTCATTTTGAATGATATTAAAATGTCAAACAGCGCGATTTCTAATATATCGGGTTTACGCTTATAAGCGTAAATAATTATCATTCTTATTTTTAATTTTTTTAAAAATTTCATCGGTTTATATTGTTTACAACAGTAATCCGCTCGCGTAGTTTTCTTCGTCTTCCAGGTTGTTTTCGATATACATATATATCAGCGGCCTTCCGTTCCTGTTAAACAAATCGCCAATTTCTCTTTTTTTTTTTACATCTATAATTAAATGCAACTAGTACTTTTATATTTAAATACATATATAAATATGTATATGTGTGCATACTTTCCTCATATTAATGTATTTCCAAGTCTCCCTATATTTGTTTTGTATCTTGTTGAAGATACCTTGTTTTATTCGTCAGTTTTCTTTGAGCCTACTTCAGGCGTAATCTTTCCTCGTGTATTTTTCCCTAAAATATATTTCTGTTGGTTATTCACTTTTGCAGTTCTGTGCCTCAGGTCCTTGGATGAATCTTACTTATGTTGTTGGGTAATTTTCCATTGTTGACAGGCCCAGAAGAAGGAAAGAAAAAAATAAGATGGACTAAATGGTTTTTTTAATTCAATGTAGCATATATTCATATCGTTTGTTAAATATTGTTAATAAAATAACAAAATTATACGCACAATAATGAACATTTAAATTAAATATAAAAATATTATTATTATTTTACATACCAAATTCATCTTTAGTAACATAATTCAATCATAATATTTATTTTATGTATACATATACATATATATGTGTGTGTGCGTGTGTATATATATTTATATATATATATATATATATTTATATTAAAATAAGTAGCGCGGTAGCCTAGCAGTTAAGCTGCTTGGCTGCCAAACCAAAGATGTCATAGGATATCGAGACTTGTCTCGTTCCGGGCCCAAACCGTTCCCAAGTATATACCTAATTCGGAATTGAATATTGGTGATACCAGAAAAATCTAGGACAGTAAAGGCGACCGAGAAAAAGGAATTAGCCCCAGTATTCTCTTCGATCCGTTATTAGTACCGTTATGGAAAACTTAACTTCACAATATCCGTTATACTTTATTGAGGAGATACGAGACTTACTTTAATTTAATTATATTTTTATTTCATATTAAATATTCACTATCAATTTTAATTAAATTTTTTTGTTTTTATTTTTCTAAATGAAAACAGGTTATTTAAGTGTCCTTCAGATTGGATTAAATTTATCTTTATCAATATATATATTTTCCTTTCTTAACCGAAAATGAGAAATTCTTGAAAATGTTTAGAATATTCATGTATGTTTAAGCTTAAGATGGGGGTTTCTTATTGCATTTACAATTTTATTGTTTCTTACTTTTACATACGAAAAAAAAAAAAATCGCGGTTCGTCGTAAATTTTGTAATATTACTATTTCGTTTTATACAACTTTACAAACAGTATTATAGATTTTTATGTTAGATTCAAATATCAGTTTTTACATAAGACTCGTCTTAAAAGCAGAAGTATTGGTCTGTCAGATTAAATTTCCATTTTGATAATCCAGCATGCGACTACCTCGTACCAGTTATATACACTAAGGCTCTTCTATAATACATAAAACTCTATAAATATTATCTGCTAAACGAAATTCAGATGGATGGTTCAGTATCATCATTATATGATTCATGTCCGATACGAAACATAGGTCGATTGCAGTGAAGTTAAAATGTCTGTATCTACATTTTTAAACTAGCTACTGAAAACTATCGTTTCGACATGCGTCATTTCCAAATCCAACCTTGTAATGATTAGACGACACTTGGTACATGGTTTTCTTCTTACGACATTGATAAAGTACCGTTTACCAACGCTGTATCTTTACGCGATTCTCGCAAAGTTACTCCGGCCGTTGAATCGACATTTGGTGCTAGTCCTCTTATTTTTACGTTAAATGTGGAAAACAAAGTATAGAACGTCTCCGCCGAAGCTCGACGTTTTAAATGATGCGCGTTTAAAATGTGCCTTTCATTTCAAATTCAACGTAAAACATTATTGCATCGAGCGCGTTTGACTGGCGCTACCGATAGCCGCGCCAGTCTTTCTGGAACTCACAAGGACAAGAACAAAAATACCCATTATACGGTATGTATTGGAAATTAAAATTGGTCGAAATACTTTTTTCTGGGCCTTTTACGAATCAATATTTTTATTATTCTCCATCTCATACGCCGAGCGCGAACTGCGGTGTAATATTAAAAGCGAAATTTACGGCAGCTGAAAATTCTAAGAAAAATTGTGTAATGCTGAGAATTTTATTAAATATTTCACAAAAAAAAAAAAAAATCCGTAAAGCATGTTAATAGAGGGCGCATTTCAAATAAAATCCTATTAAAGTATCACTTATAGATATACGAAAATTCGGCAATACTAATCATTAAAATAAATAGCTAATTTCCCGAAAAGTTTAATTTACACAATAATTTATTCTGCCTAATGAGTTTCTAATAATCGCCCACTTACAGGTAAAATTTTTCATTATTCATGGTGTACGATAAAACATTAGGACTCACTGTTTATTACATCCCATTATATTTAAAAGTTCCGAATTGTAAATTTCTTATATTTAAAATTCAATAGGCGACGTTATTTGTTTACTTATTTATTTATTTAGAAGGACGTACATAGCAGCAAATAGTCTATTTCAGCGCACACCTTCTTAATACATGTAATACAATCATCACGAAACAGTGTCCGCTATATCGAACTTTATATAACATTTTAACAATCATTCAGCAACTTTGAATACTCCTTCTATTGATGTATACCAAAAAAGAAAAAATTATCCTATTTTAGTTCGCCAGTTTGTTTTAGAAAAGAGAAAGCTTAGGCGAAAATGGTTTCAGACAGGAAATCCATCAGACAAAAAACAACTTAATAATAAAACCAAAGAACTCAAAAAATTATTAGTAGAAATTAAAAATAAAACTTTTAATAATTACTTACTTAAACTCTCGCCATTAGCAGCGGATGATTATTCTTTTTGGAAGTGTACAAAAAACATTAAACAACCAAAAAATTGCATTCCTCCGATAAAACATGGCAACGGGTCTTGGGCGAAAGATCAAAAGCAAAAGGCGAATTTATTTGCCACCTACTTGGCAACAGTTTTTAAGCCGAACTTAACGACTGCTACGGACAAAGAAGTCGATGACTTTTTAAAAAGTCCTGGCCAGTTATCCTCTCCTATCAAGTAAGCGTCACCACCTCAAGAGGTGAAAAACATACGTAAAACGCTGAAAAGGAGAAAGAGTCCCGGTTTTGATTTAATAACCGCGGAACTATATTGAATAGACTTCCACGGAAGGTTGCTGACATTTATATGTAACGCAATACTCCGGAGCCTACATTATTTTCCGGTGCAATGGAAGTTTGCGCAAATTATTATGATTGCGAAACCGGGCAAAAATCCGCATGCTATTACGTCTTATCGTCCCATTTCGTTGTTGCCTGTTATGTCGAAGGTAATGGAGAAATTGGTATTAAATAGATTGCAGCCATACCTATATAATATAATTGCACAACATCAATTCGGTTTCTTGTAATAACATTCCACGCGGTGGATTAGCTGCACAGAGTGGTAAGTGTAATAGAAAAAAAATTTTGGAAACAAAAAATGTATGTACAGCGGCATTTCTCGATGTCCAACAGGCTTTTGATAAAGTTTGGCATAATGGTCTATTATATAAATTAAAAATTCTATTACCAACTAGGCTATATCTCTTGTTGAGTTCATATCTGCATAACCGATATTTCCAGGTGCGCTATGAACACACGTTTTCAGAACTACATCCAGTTCAAGTAGGAGTGCCCCAGGGATCAGTTCTGGGACCCACGCTGTACTTGATATATACAGCAGACTTTCCTGTACCGGAAAATGTTCAGGTAGAGCTACGTTTGCTGACGACACAGCATTACTTGCGTCACATTCAGACATCCGAAGATAGCAAACGACAATCTTCAGAAGGCCCCCTTATCGAAGCAGAAAGCTGGTTTAAAAAGTGGAAAGTTCAGATCAACGAAAGTAAATCGGTAAACGTTCATTTCACGAATAGAAAAGTCATAACCCCAACTGTTAGGATAAATGGACTGAAATTGCCCGTGAGAACACAACAGTTAAGTACTTGGGATTACACATTTTTCGATGTAAGAAGATTTCTCTCTTTTTTTTACAAGCTTTTTAGCTTGTACTCTCCGTTTTCTTATTTTCTTTTTTGTTCTTCTGTCTGACGTTAACAAACTTCCAAGATAAGGAAATTCTGATACTCCGTTTAGGGCTGTATATCTAAAGTTTCCATAGTATCACTATCATTTGTACATATCATTACTTAGGTTTTATCTGTGCTAATTTTCATTTTCCATTTTTCCATTAAGAGTGTGTATTTGAATCATTTAGAGACTGTTGTAAATGTTTCCCGTCTTCTGCTACCGTTGCTATATCGATGCTTTATATCTGACTCCATTGATCTTAATTCCCGCGTTTTTCTTCTCTGTGAAAACTTTCATCGCTTCCTCTGTGTATATATATATATATATATATATTAAAAAGCAGTGGCGACAAGCAGCATCCTTGCATTACTCCCTTTTTTATCCTAGCTCTGGCTTCATTTTTTTTTTTTCCACTGTACCGGTAAACCCACAAACAGTGCTCGTGACCTTGACCATATGCTGATTACTTACACCCTAGGAATATAACGTAATTCCCAGGCATTAACACAACCCTCCAGTGAGGGACTAGGTTCGAGTTATTAATTCTTTTTACAGACTGCCAAGATCACCATGGCTACCGATACAGTAAAGTATGGCCCATAGAACCCTGCAAAATCTATTAGTGATCATCATAGCATATTATTGACCAAGCATGATTATTACAATATATAATATTAAGTGTATCTAGTTAACGCGATGTCGAGCAGAGCATGGCCCGTGTAACCTTGTGAATTACCATAAACGGTGAAAATTTGTACTGGCTCGAGTACCATGGCAGCCATACGGTTCAGTATGGCCCATAGACTCCTGCTGGTATTATTTGCGCATTTAATAAATGTATTATGCTTTATCAGGGAATATCTAATTTAAGTTATCGGAAGAGCGTCACGGCACCATTTCCGACGTTTTAACCTCCGTCTAGGATTACCCGGCAGTGTTCTAATATATATTTTGTTGATATAGGGGTTGGTATTTTTACATAATTTTTCGAAGAACTTTTTATATTGCCTGATGTGAACCTCTTGGATAAACGGGATCTTTAAATCATTATGAAGAGTTGCGTTTGAGACGTATTTAGGCGTTGATGTGATAGTGCGCAGGATAATCGACCGCTTCCTTTGGATACGTGTTAGGTTACTTCTGCATGTATTCCCATAAAGTTCCAAGCCGTATTTCCAAATGGGTGCGATGATGGTAAGATATATAGATCTTTTTAAGGTAAGACTTAGGTTAGACTTCTTCCCTAGCAGGGGGTACAACTGTCTAGCACGAGCAGCCACTTTTTGACAAGTCTGCGCAACATGCACCCGCCAGGTGAGTCTTCGATCCAGGTACATCCCCAAATACCTCACAGAGTCCGATTGTTGGATCTCAACGTTATTTATTTTAACTCTGGGACATGCCGTGAATCTGTTGGTGAAGGAGACATGTTGACACTTTCGTTCATTGAACCTAATTCTCCAGTTGTCCGCCCATAACTGGATCCTATTCATATGTTGCTGAACTGCTAGGCTTGCGTAAATGGGATTGGTATCAGAAGCAAGTATGGCTTTGTCATCTGCAAAGGATGCCAAGATAGTCTGATTTGAGACAGGTAGATCAGCGATGTAAATTGAGTATAACACTGGTCCAAGGAGGCTACCCTGCAGAACCGAGGCCAGAATTTTCCTCTCATCGGATTTGCTGCTATTAATTTTTACGATGAACTTACGATCCGATAAATAGGACCGAAGGAATAAGTACAAATCAGGGGTCAGTAACTGTTTGAGTTTATATAGCAGTCCCTCATGCCAGACTCGATCAAATGCCTGAGCAACATCCAAGAAAACTGCTGAGCATACTTCTTGCTTCTCCAACACTGCGGAGATTGCGTCCACTAATCTGTGGCACTGCTGTATCATAGAGTGCTTCGCTCTAAACCCAAACTGATGATGAGGAATTACGTTTCTGGCTTTTAGTATGGGATTAATTATTGTTAGGATTAGCTTTTCTAGTCACTTGGAAATCGAACTAAGAAGACTAATTGGTCTGCAGGAGGACAAGGACTCCCGGGGTTTATTTGGTTTTGGGACCATTAGAACCAACGACCTTTTCCAGCATTTGGGAAAATAACCTACTCTCAAAATGGCGTTAAATATGTAACACAACAATATTGTAGCTTTCCTTGGTAAGTTAGATAATATTTTACCATTTATATTATCTAGGCCCGGTGCTTTATTTTGCATCGCGATTTTTAGACAATTGTAGACCTCCTTTGGGGAGAAGGGATTGGTAGGAAGATGGAACTGCAACGGTTGCTCTAGACATTGCTTGACATGTTTAGTATGGGTTTGATTATTACTGCTGTGAGGAGTGAAAATCGTCTCTAAATGACTCGCAAACGCGTTTACTTTCTGGTCTTCAGTCCTAGCCCAGCTTCCATCTGCCAGTTTAATGTTATACTGTTCTTGTTGTCGATAAAGTATTTTCTTGGTCGCTAGCCATAATGAATTGTCATTAGTACTTAAAGAATCCAAGTATTGCTTGAGAACAATGTTTTTGTACTTCTTTATCTCCTCTTTTAATTTACACTGAAGCTGATTATACGTAGCTTTTAGCGATGGGTAACGATTCGATTGCCACCTCCTTCTTGCTGCCCGCGTTGATTTAATCAGCTTTCTAATTTTTGCAGGAACAAAGTTGTTCGTGTTCTGTTTATGATCTTTGTACGTAGTGGACCTACAGCATGCAGTTTGTATCATTTCCGTTAGGTTGTTAACCGCAAATTCGATGTCATCCCCACTCTTAAGTCTAACATTCAAGCTAATATTATTTTCGATAAGCGTTGCGAAATACGTCCAGTCGGTTGATTGATTATGTAATCTGTATGGTCTCTGTGTGGTAATAGGATTAATATCTAGAGAAGCTAGGACCGGTATGTGATCAGAGGCTTCATTATTTAATAATGCTTCCTGATTCTTACACAGTTGAAAAAGTATCCTTCAATTTCTGCAATGTATATTTAAGTTTTACAGGATCTTAAACATCACATTCCAGTTTACGTTATTGACTGCTATTTCAATATCAGTGAATGCAATATATACTTTTTTATTGATTTCCAGATTTTTCTTAATGATAAGAGATGTAATGAGAGAAAAGCTTCCCTTGCACCTCTGTCTTTCCTAAATCCAAATTGCTCATCTGATAAATTTTCTTTTACCTTATTTTGTATACGATAATCTTTGTTAGAATTTTTAAAATATGTGGCGGAATACTTACGATTTCTAGGTTCCTCGTACGTTCGAGTATTCATTTTCTTTGGAATTGTAATTTTCTCTTCTCGCTTCCTGATCTAACTTTCAAATCCCTACGTTTCATTATTTGTTAGTCCTTTATGTTTGGTAAATGTCCTGTGTTGACGCGGCCAAAGAAAAAAAAATAAAAATAAATAAATGAATTATAATGGCGTTCTGAAAGTCTTTTAAGATATTTCCCGTTTTGCTTTTCTCGCTTTTTTATTTATCAAGTTTCGTATTTAGTTGTATTTCCATTATTCTCAATTTTATATTTTCTTCTGCTTCCCATCAGTTTTAGTAACTCCTTCGTTATTATCCGTGGTTTGTACACGCTTTTTTTTCTTCTTTACCTATTATATTGCTACCTTTTTTATCTCTTTTTTTCATATATTACTCATTAATTTCCATCTGGTTTACGCTCTGGGAATTGATTACTTTGTTTATTTCTTCTGCAAATATTTCTTGTGTTATTTTTTCCGTTCTTATCTTATTCGTATTCCATCTTTTCTCTTTGGTTTGTTTATTTTAATACTTCTTAGCAGCTGCAATTTCTACTAGCCATGATTACTGGAATATGATCAAATTATATATATATATATTATATCCTCCAGGGTAGCTTTTGCATATTTTAACTTGGTTTCGATATCTTTTTTTAACCATTTTGTAGTTGAGCTGGTATCTCAAAGTATTCCTTGGAGCTACCCAAGTGTATCTTCGTCATTTTGGTTGTTCGAACAATGTACTTGTGATTACGAGGTCGTGGCTAATACAAAATTCCAAGAGACGGCTTCTCTTTTGTTTCTTTATCCAAAGCCAAATTTTCCAGTAGCTTTTATTGTTTCTTTCCCTACCATTGCATTCCAGTCTTCTAATATCATTAAATTCTCCCGACCTTCAATATTTTCAATGACTTCTTACAAATGTCCATATACCACGTCTGTGTGACTTGTAGTTGGCATATCGAAATAATATATAATAAACAATTACTCTTATGTAAACTATTTACATACTTACACACCACCCAACACGCATACATGTATACACATACAGGCGCAATATGTTACTAAATTTCCTTACGTATTTTTACAAAAAGTTACCGAAAAATAAAATATTAATTTATGCATTATATTAAGAATTTTCATTTAATCTATTAAATATACCGAAACAAGAAAATTGTGTGAAATAAAAGATAAATTTTTCCTTTGTTTTGTTCGCTCTAAATTCGAAAATGTATACATTATGAACTATTTGTAATTTACTTGAAAAAAGAAATTTTGCCAACTTTTCATAGCAAAACATACTATAAGAATTATGAATTCATTTAATAAAATTATAAAATAAATATCATAAAATTGATCTCGATCTCTTTTCAATACACATACGTATTTTTTATGAATATAAAAGTACTCGTTCGTATCCACATTTCCAATTCGATATTATTCATCTAAAAATTTTTTAAATTACTTATCAAAGCATATTATATGCTAGAACAAGTATGCGAAATTTTAATCCGACCAAAACTCGACTACGGCTGCATCGTCTACTCATCCGCCTCCAAAGGCCTGCTCCAAAGTCTTGACACGATCCAAAATTCGGGCCTCCGTATAGCTCTACGAGCCTTCCGAACTACGCCTGCCTCCAGTATGCACGTGCTCGCCGGTATTCCTCCCCTGAAATACCGCCGGCAAACATTATCGGTCGATTACGCCCTATCAATCTTAAGTTACCCGAACCATGCAAACCACAACATTTACAGTCCATCAAACCCATTATACAGAGACGATACCCTCGCTGCCGAAGGCTACTTCGAATGTCATGACGAGTTTACGCTGGACATCCCGAATTATCTACTTAAGCGCATGCCTTCCGCCGATCCACCGTCGAGTCCAAACCACCATGAAGGCACCATCTACATCATGATCTTTGATCACCTTCCCACGCTATCGACCAACGCCGCCGTACCAGTGTTACACCCAAGCGAACTGAAGAAATACGCAAAATACAAAATAATGTCTGATTGGGAGGTTGAGCGGAACAGCAGCTATTCGAACAAACTACTGGCAATTAAACGGACGATTACTGACTGGACTTACGTTATAGGCAAAGCTGCATCAAACTGGGATATCGAATCAACCTTGAACAGAATCTATCTAGGCCATACTTTAACCACCCATGCATACCTGCTGGACCAGCAGGAACCTCCAGCCTGCACTCAATGCAATTGCCAGATCACAGTCAAACACATCATCACTGAATGCCCCATCTACAGTGCCGAACGCCAACAATCCACACTTACAGACGATCACTCCGCGAATTTAAACATAAATAACTTATACAGACTTATTAAATTTATAAATATTACAAACCTTAAAATAATGTAAATAACCTCACCCGAGGTGATAGCCCACTCCCTGGCAATATGTACCTCGTAAATAATAAAATAAAATAAAAAAAGTATGCGAAATACAAATAGAACGTCGAGGATTGAATAGTTTTGGACAATACATAAAAAAAATAAATGACAATGTACAACTGTCAACAAATAAAATGTTAAACAATAGAAAAATAATGTGGGATTTAAATTATTCTATATATGTTATTTGGAATTCGTGAAATTCGTGGATCTAGAAAGTGCATCATAAAATAAGTAAGATAATACACGCTGAGTAAAATGAAATAAATTTCCTCTATATTATCTAATAATTCCATGGAATCCTTAACTATTGTTGGTAACAACCAGCGTCATTGCTATAGTGTTTCTGATATTTGGGGGGCCAGATAAATTCATGTAATTACGAGCGGCTACAGCCAAAGACAAAAATTTCCGCAATGACGTCACAATTTTGTTCTTCGTTAATTCGAAATTACGAATTATTTCGTATCTACACTTCATCAAAGGGTTTTCACTTGTTTTGGTTTCTCTAATTATTGTTATTATTTTTTTTTTTTCTAAATTACAATGCTCTATTGCAATTTTCCTTCCTTTGCTTTATAAAAGGCACGATAATATTTTTCATTCTACATTGAAATAAAGTTCATAAAACCGGGCGGAGGTTCCCGCGTTGTTTTATAATGAGAAAGTATTTTTTAATAATGAAGAAAAATTGTGAGCAGCAAACATAAAGTTCACATATAGTTGTAGTCTATTAATCAATAGCACGTGTTTTGTATTTAACTGTATAGATATTAATTTTAAAAAAAAGAAAGAAATTACAGTTAAATTTGTATTTTACCGTAGATGTATTAATCCAATGTTTAACTGTAGTTACTATTTAATTAAACAAGTGTAAATTTACTTTTTTACATATTAATCTCTTAGTTTTCAAAAAAAAAATTCACGCCAAACATCGATATTTAACTATATTGACAATACGGCGTCGATTTATTTTCATTACGCATACTATTCAAATACACATAAAGTACCACTGTTTAATATATATATCAAAAAATGTATTCTATATTTTTTTTTCATATTTAATAAATTAATTTTAACTATAAAGTGATTTCTTTAATTTCCAAAATTATAATTTTATCGTTTGCCATATTTCTTATTAATTGTTTTGTATTAATTTAGAAAATACGTCAAAAAAAAAAAAAAAAAAGAAATAAATAAAGAAATAAAAAACGATATAGGTAATCGAATTTAAATTAAATTAAACGAACAAACGGAAATATTCTATTCAATTTAATTGTAGATTCTTCCGTACGCCGAACCGTCATCAAACGTCACCGAGAAATTTTTAAGCCGCAGGTGTGTAATTATGTGTCAATAATTTATCGAAAATTCTAAATAAAAGTATCCTTTCTAAAACATTTCATGCTGCACACTCGTTAACAATATTTATTATACTACACGGAGAAGGTCGTATCTGAGGGGAGGTTTTTAGAGTTCAACTCCCATGCCGCCCCCTACGAAATGTCTGCGAAATAATAACTTCTTGAATTAAGTAGACCAAAATTCAAAATAAATTTATTTCGTTTCAAGTTTTGATAAAAAAAAAAGAAAAATGAAATTTTTATGAATTCTATGTAAACGACTATTTTTTGTTTGTTTTTATTGTAATGTTCATATATTGTATGTACAATAATTGTCTACACCAGGCTTTAGTGTGCTAATAATAAATAAATAAATGAATGTCCTAAATTGCAGTTACTAACTGTTATAATTATGTTAAAACCGAATTTTTATTCACTATATTCACATAAGTATAACATTAATTATTTATAAATAAATATAAATTAATTTCATTAAAACATCTAAAAAGTTTTATGAACATTTAAAATTACGTAGAACATATTTAAAAATCTTTTCGTCCGACCGGTTTTGTTAATTGTTTGACATAGAATGTGAAGACGTTTCTACAACTAAGGCGTGCTTGGCAACACCTAATAATGTTTTAGATAATTAACGGTCTAATAGTTTGGTATTTAGAAAAGACTCGAATTATTTTCTGAAAATAGAAAAAAAAGTTGTAATTAAAGTCTTTTTTTTTTTTTTTTTTTTTTTTTTTATGGGTACGCTAACGAAAGCAACACAACTCAATCAACCAAGGAATATAAGTAATAGCTCAAGAAGAGCGTAACATATTAGATTTTAATCTGGTGCGAGATTGAATGAATGAAAGAAGCTAGAACAGGTACAGCTAACAAAGAAGGAAAAGAGAGAACATAAGAGTTATTGTATGGAGTAGGAAGACCAAGATCCAAAAGCTGAGAATTTTACCATCATGCCTTTTCAATATAACACTCTGTGAAAATTATTTAAAATGCCGAAAAAGAAGTCTGTGCGCAATTGATAAGCTCCATGTAATAAATAATCTGTAGAATTTCTGATGAAAGCGACCAGTCTTATCATCTTTTTCCAAAGGTAATCCGGGTCCTAGAATAAAGCTCAGCATTCCGCGTAGGGGAAAAATAACTTTAAATACGAAAGAAAAAGAAAAAAAAAAAGGAAACAAAAGAAGAACGATGAAATATTACGTATGACGTTGAACCTCTGAAGATGAAAATTACAAAGTATTTAGACACGGAACCGATCTGGATTGTTTAGGCGCCAACGACGGAGCTTTTTATTCAGACTCGTCACCAATCAAAATTCATCAGCTAAACGTCACACACCATTTGCGCTGAGGCGAGAAAGACGGATTTAACCTCTACATTAATATAAAGCACCGTTTCAATAGTAATATCTCAACAACAAAAAAAGTGGCGTCCTCTGTTATCGATTTGATGTGTTCTCGTTTAGTCGTGAGCTTTCAGGCGCCATACCGAGAAGAGTTTTCAATTAGCCTTTTTTCAAATTACTCTCTTACGGTGTTATTCAAACTTCATCAGCTCGAAACATTCATGCTGAAAATGACTAGTACATCAATATGAGACATCATCATCAATATTTTGCACAAAAAATAAAGACTTTCATTATATCTACTTTTCATTTACCTGACTGTGCAGAATAGATGGGTTTTCTATGATTTTACTCGTTTCCCCTCTCATTTTACCGGATCGTATCAGAAAACTAATCGAACGACAGTCCTCGCTGAAAATGCATACATTTTGGCTATTTTATTTATTTTTTTTAAATTATTCATTAATTGCTCCTATCTGCTAGGTCAACCGCGTTAACTCGTTTAAATGACACGTGTTTTATAAAAGAATTTTTTTCAACATGGTTCTACAAATAAGAGGGTTGACGAGTCATTTGAAATTCTTTTTTAAAACGAACAACGAACGTGCAACTATTATTTGGAAACTTTACCAAACCGGAGGGGTATCGTGGATTTTCAAGAGTTGTCTTGCTTCAGATACCTGCTAGGCTTACTCGGCCGGAAATAATTTGATAGCAGAGAAATTATCTAACAAGGAGCAAAAATGGATTCCATGAAGAAAGAAACTGGTTCCAGTATTCTCTTCAGATCCGATAGGCTTAGTGTATTATGAATTTTCACAAATATCGACGCTTTGGTCGGGTACCTTACTTTTTTCAGAGAAATATGTAACCAGCTCCCGTTGAAGTTAAATTTTTGGAGGGAAAATACCGGATCCGTTTGAAATAATGACGGTTTTGTAAAAAAAAAAAAAAAAAAGCAGGAATCTCTTCGATACTTTTTGCGTGTTGGAAAACATTCTTAGAAAATGGGGGGACGGATTGAACGATAAAGGTGACAAAAAATAAAGTGACTACTTGTTCTTCGTAAGTGATCTGACCATTTCCGCTAATAAGCATCGATAAACAACATTGACGAATTATTAATCGAAATTGTTGAAGGTGCTGGTATCACGATTTCTGTTGAGAAAACAAAAAAAAATAAAAAAATAAAAAAATACGGGAAATTATTAAAACAAGGAGTGTCGAGTGAAGTACAGGAAGGTGGACTAGAAGGTGAAGCAGTGGACAGTCTGATATACATGTATATAAATTGAGCTAAATAAACGCAGCAATAAAAGCAAGACCCTACAATCATTAAACCGGAAGGGTACTATACGTAAAACTAAATCCAAATAAAAAGGCACTAACTGAACACAGTTAGGAATAAGAGAATGTAGAATTTTAAGAACGATCTTAGAGCGTTCGTCTGCGTCTTGGCCATTCTTTGTTGCATTTCTCCCATTTTCGATTTTTGTTGGTTTCCAATACCCCCATATTCATCACTCAAACGAGTTTGCGATACTGATCAGGTATTTGTTGTTCCTATTGAGTGTTCTATATTCCAGTTTGCTGTGACTTAGACTTCTTTCTATATTGCGCCTCTTACATCCTTTCTTTTCCTTCACCATATATTACAATATTTGATATTGTATAAAGATATAATTGATTTCTTCTTTTTCTAATTATTTCTGAGTTAAAGTCCCCTTGGTTGACGTGTCCACAAAAAAAAAAAAAAAAAAAAAAAAAACGTTGAATAGAACAAAATAAAGAATTAGAAAACAAAGATTGAGTATATTTTCAGTATGCAAAATAAAGGGTCAATTAAACAGGTATAGAAATTCGTGCAACCAAAAAAAAATCTAACTAGTTTGATGGATGCGGAAGGGATATGAAAATAATTAAAACCGAAAAAAAAAAACTGATCCAGCAAAGTTGTTTGCAAATTCGAAATATGTAATTAGTGAAAATGGATTTATGTGCGGCAAAGATGTCTAAAACAAGACAAGATGAAGACAAAAGACACTTCATTGTTCGGCGATAAAAGCAGAATTGGAGTAAAAAAAATAGACAATCCAGTAACATTTTGAGGATTTCAAGAGCGCTTTTCGCGAAATATTTGAACATCGTTATTTTTCCAAATATAAAAAGCTGTGATGCAATAAAACACTTACGAATACCGATATTTCTTCTTTTTTTTTTTCGTTTTACAATGAAAATAAAATATTTCTTTTGCGAAATCGGAATATTTTAATATAAATGCAGTGTCATTTTCCTTAGAACTATTATAACCAATATTGCATGTACAAAATCTGACTGAGAAATAAAAATTAACCAAAATCATTCAATGCCTATTAATAAAGTAAAGAGCACTTTGTAAGTTTTATTACGTTGTTGTCCGCGAAGAGTTTTACAACATATTAACCGGGGACATTTTAGACAGTATCAATTAACGCCAAATAAATAAATAAATAATTAAACAATAGTCCAACGTTTCAGCTACTCGACGTTATATTTATGTTATACGAATTTACAGCATTCACACATATATATATATATATATATATATATATAAACATTGATTAATTTGTAATTTGGAAACATAGATATTGACTTTACTCTAAAATGTTGTTAAAACAATTAAAATTATTTAAAAATCACTGTCCGACCGGTTTCGTCCGAATTATAATACAGACATATTCATGGACTAAAATATTTTAATTGTGTTTTTTCAAATGTTTTAATTGTTTTTCAAAAATGTTTAAGTTTTATAAGCATGACAACATTTTAGAGTAAAGTCAATATGTATGTTTCCAAATTACAAATTAATCAATGTTGCGTGAATAATGTAAATTCATATAACATAAATATAACATCGGGTAACTGCAACGTTGGACTATTATTGAATTATTTATTTATTTATTTGTATAGTATATATTAGCGCAGTTTACGGTGTGTAAAAACCATTACAATCAATTAAGTAAAGAACTATAATTTTCGATATAGTAAATCAAACAATATATAATTCATTTATTATGTTAAACTGCTACAAAAAGTGTCCTTTGCTTATTCTGTAACAAATGGTGAAGCTATTCAGAGAGGTAACAACAAGCTTATAGAATATAAAAATTAGCATCAACACGTAAAAAACATTGCGTCCATCTAACGGTCAAAAATAATTACTTTTTAAGTAATGTATATTAACGCCTCTACATTTTAGCGCCGTACTGTTAATGTCCAGCCTCGGCGGATTTTCCCTAACAGAGCACTATTAAGTACAAAACAAAATGGCACACTGTCTAAAAAAGAAAAAAAACAAATAATTTAAGCTGTGGCAATATTTAAAAACTTTCAAAAATTAATTTTTCTTTTTTTTTGAGGGGGGGGGGGGGGGGGATTCTACTTTTGATTATCACCAAAAACCGTATTTTGAATGTTTCATATCTTCTTTAATACGGTCGTCAATCTTCAATTGCGGTTAAGTTTTATGAGCGAATAAGCTACCGCGTTAGACAGTGATGTTTCGATCGGGTAGGAAACTTGCACTGAGTTAGCGTTAATAGTTTTAATCAGCCCCCCCCCCAAAAGAAAAAACCTTAGATTATGTATCCGAAACAAAGCATTCCCGATTGCAGTCAAAGTAGTATATATTATGTACTCTAGACGGAAGTGAACCTCTTCTGCCCTTTGTTAAACTCTTTTTAATGCGACAAAATACGGCAATGATATCTGTTTAGCTCATAGTTACGCACTTGTTAAGTGTCTGAAATTATTATAGAATACTTAAATGAAATTGGTTTGTCAAAAAATTTCACAAACGACATTTAATTTTGTAAATTTCGTTAAAAGCCTTCTTTTTTTCATTTAATATCTACACCATTTGAACGTCTGAAACTATTTTATGCTGGAATTATAAAATAATGTTTAGATTCTGTTCATAAATAGAATGAAGTAAATGTTGCTGTTCGATCGTCGATCATACTCATCAACTCGCGTCACTCAAAACGGAGATTGTTCTACTCGTTGTTCTTGATTTCCTATATGACATCATGGTAGCCACTCAAATATAATTTTTAAATTTCCGATTTATTCCCCCGATTTTCTCTGATTACTAGAATTGTACAAAAAGAAGAATAATGGAAATTTTTTGTTACTATTGATAATATCTAACCGCCGCGGCATACTTGTTATATGAATAAAACAGAAAACTTTAGGTAATTTATTCTTGAGTGTGAACTAGTACACTTTAATAAATGCATTTACTTTTTAACATTTCAAATGATTTTTCCTTATTAAAAATATCGTTTTTGGATATTTTTACCTCTTTTCCCGGTTTTTTCCCGATTTGCAGAATTTCCGGTTGACTGGCCACCCTGTATGATCAACCAATGCCAATTTTTGATTAAATGATGATTTTTACCCATTGCTTACATAATAGGCAGTCCTAGACAACACTGAGTACATCTCGCAATATTGCGATGTTAATATTAAACTGTTTCACACCAGCGCCGTATCGTCATACACATGTGCGGGGTCAACCTCCTAAAGCCAATAACAATAACAATAATAATAATAATGAAAAAAAGGGTATATTTCGACCGTAATTAAGAAATTTGCTTGGGTAAAATCCATTTATCCCGTTGAACATGATTGCAATCGTGACAATTTTTGGCAACAACCACAATTGAGATAAGCAAGACACAGCCGGAATGCGAATTAAACTTTTTATTTCTCCCGAAGCTTATCTAAAATTAATTTTAATTTTAAAGCTCGGTAATATTTAAATATACGGGAGAGAGTGGTACGGGATAACACGATTAATGGAATTTTGTAAATTCAGAATGAATTTTATTTAACGAATAAAGCCGGAAACAAGACGATTTTTTTATGAGTTAATAATTCTGTTGGTTTCATTATATTATATAAGAAATTTTTGCATAGTTTAACGACACTTTTAGCTTAAAATGAAACATAGTAAAACAGTCCATGCATAAACGTATATACTTTAAATCTAATTACGAATGTGTACACGACCTTCTTTCTGGGAAATTTTTTGAAAATTTATTTTCTAATAAAATACGAGAACAATTCTGTGCAAATTACACAGTTCTCTTTGCATTACTGTTCCGCCGAAATAACTTACCGAATAATCATAATGATAAGATATCTAAGAAAAGGAACTACAAAAAAGCAGACTATTTCATTAATTTGAAATTAAAAGGAGGCTACTTTTTCATCGAAATATAATCATCTTTTTTAACAGTACATATATATTACTACGTTGCGCGCGTCTGAAAAATACATAAATTTGAAAATTTTTAGAAATTTAAAAGTTGATAATCGTTCTAGCGAAATACGTTTTTCCTTACCTGGTTCCAAATAGAACTTCGATAGTTAAGATTAAATGTAGGTGAATACATCCTGTTTGTTAAAATGGTATAATAAAATAAACTTTAATAACAAACAAGTTTGTTATTAAAGTTTATTTTATTATAGTTAAGATTAATTTCAATCTAAATCCAAACTTAAATAAGTTCAATCAAGTGTGATATTTATTTTTTTCAGGCGCTCGGAATTCGGTATGCTAAGTTATAACTATTTAAATTTACACAATACTAAAAATTCAAAACAAAGATGTTCAATTTTAAATCTGTAATATTATATTGTCGTACATATGTTTCACTCGACATTCCTGTGAATGTATATTTTTATGTGTTTAAATACTTTTGTGACTTTATTGCTCTTTTTCGAACTTTTCTAAAACCGATGTAAAGCTTTTTGTTAACGATTTCACAATGTCCAAATTTGATTACTACATTATAATAAAAATATATTGTAGCCGATACTTAATATGATGGTTTTGACTTCTTTCAACAACAAAATTAAATAATTAGCGGATGCAATCACTATATATATACGATCAAAACTGTAGGTAATAAAAGAAATCTTCAAAAAAAATATACCACCAAATAAACAAGCTAAACACAAATGAAAAAGGTAAAATAGCGAATGTGTATTAGAACCAAATTCAGTTCGTATACATTTTAAATGACGGACAGTTTATAACATTTCAAATATGGCTGCCCACATATTAAATCGAAAAAAAAAATAAAATAAAGAACTTAACCTATTAGTAAATAATAAACATATTTATCTGTAAGACTAGCGGAACTCTTAAATATCTTCGCAAAAGTCTGATTATATTTCACGCCCAAATTGTTAATTCAAAAGAATATATCAAGGGAAAATGTAAAACAAGTCTTTTATTCACAATAGCCGCTTATCACAACCTTTTTTCGTCTTTGTTCATTTACATTTACATTGATGCTTGCTTGTTAATAATATTCATCTATATCAGTTCGTATGTTATTTTAGATATATTTCGAATCATCATATTTTTACCAAAACGCATTTAGTAGTTCTCCATTATTAATGTGCACGATTAAATTCGTATTTATAAAATAATCTTCTTTCAAATTACTTAAGCTTCAGGCTGTTGTCTTAAAAGAGAAAAAAAAAAGTAATAATAATAATTACTGACATTCTATTTTTATTAGCCCGTGATTTATATATACTTATGTGACAATAATATAGTACATTTAAAAATAGTTACAAAAAACATATAAAAACGAATAATGAAATACAATTTTTGGTTCATTTTAAAAATACCGTTCCATCACTATATATCATATGGCCGGAAGAAAAAAAAAAAAAAAAATCCGAAATTTCAAGGTCGTGGCGCCCCCTAGAGACTACTTTTTAAGTTGAAAATGCTCTGAACTAGAAAAATATGCGAGTGTCCGAAATTTTTAACTATAATAATCGCACTGCAAGGGCATGTCATTTTTTGCGTTTTTTTGAACTTTTCGCCAACTTTGAAAGTTTCGTTACAGAAATGAAATACGGTTTCGTCCCTGACAAGTAAAACGATTTTTCCACCGGATATATCATCACATGCCCGGGAAAAAAATATTTTTTTCCAAAATTTCGAACTTTTCGCGCCCTGAGAGCCTAAATATAAAGTTGCAAGCTCGGCTATCGATTTTTCCGACAAAGTAATGCACTTGTTTGAGATACATTTTGGATTTCTCAACCATTTCACTCAGCGTCCGTTACTTACTTGAACATACTTTTTTTTTTTTTTCTGTTTTTTTCTCCCTCTTTTTCCCATGCAAACGAAAAAGGTTAAATAACTTTTTATCGATAATTTTTTTTTTGCTTCTGCGTTTTGTTCTATATTTTGAATTACACTTTTAAGAAGTGTTATTTGGCGATGAATTGTGAATTTTTAAGGGTGACTTTCGAGGTCGTTCTAAATTCCATATTACATATATTTTTGATAATTTTTTTTTTTTTTTTTGCATTTTTTGTCGCTCACAATAATCGGATTATCCTTAAAATAATAGATAAGGTTTTACGGAGAATTTTAATTACGCGATTCATGTTCCAATTTTCAAGTTTATAAAACCGTTCCCGAGCTTTTGCATATTTTAATTTGATATCGTTTCTAAACCATTTTATTGCTGATTCCGCACATTATATTCGTACGGAATCGTAAAATAAAATTTTTACATCGCAAAAACAAAGCACTTGACTGATTCCAATACAAATTGTACTACAAAACAAGAAGTATTGTAAAATGATTAGACTCTCGTATATTATAATTCCTTTTTTGTGATTATTCCGTTATCATCGTTATCGTTATCATTATTATTATTATTAAACGGCTTATTAAAAATAAACAAAAACTTTATTATTTTGTTTTTAAAGTTATCGAAATGGTTAAAAAGTTTGTTCCAACAATAATACTTTTAACTCATTTCGCAGTGAATTAAATTTAATAATTCCTTTTTTTAAATTTATTAAAATTTTTTTCGTTTCCGACATGTTCATACGCGTTATTCTTTTAAAGACGTTTCTATTATAAATATTCACGTTATCTTTCTTTCAATCATTTGTTCAAAACTATCATCAGCTGTGATTATTTTACAATGCCATAATAACTTGTAATTCTATATTAAATACTGAAAACAATTTTAATCCGTAGATACGACACTAACATCGAGCTCTGTAAAACCCCGGTAACTATTGAATGTTTTTTAGTATATGTTCACATGTCAGTTACACTGTACACATCTGCTATTGAAATAATCATTTAAGATGCTTAATATCTGTACGTAATTCGCCTAATAAATGAACTGTTGGAAAGAGTTGAAAAAGCAAGCGCGGAAAATGGTCTCTCATTGAACAGACAGAAAAGTCAAATGCTAATTGTGGAAAGAAGTAATGAACTACCGCCACTAACCTCGTCAAAAACACTCTGCGGCATCGAAGTGAAAGATCGGCGGATCTATTTAGGCGCACTCATATCGAACACGGGGCGCTGTAACGTGAAAATTAAAAATATATTAGCAAAAGCTCGGAAAGCAATGGTGCGCTTAGCGCGTATATGGAAACACAGGCACATCTCCAAGTTTACTAAGAAGACGATAGTCAAAGCGCTGGTGTTCCCTATTGCGAAACGTGGACAATTATTACCTGGAAGCCAAAAATAAAATATAAGCTTTTGAGATGTTTTTTTACTGTCGTCGTATGCTAAGGATTCCATGGACAGAGATGCGCACAAACACGTCTATATACTGACCAGTCTGAAAGTCGAGACACAATAAAAGACTGTTACCAACAATACATCGCCGCATTTTACAATTCTTCAAACATGTTATGCGCCGCGAACCAGTCACTCGACAAAAATTATTATGCAGGGGAAGGTCTTCCGAATAGATATATCGATCAAATGCCGGAAATAACAACAGGAAAAAGACTGGAAGAATGCCTGCGAGTAACGGCAGACCGCGACAAATGGCATGATTGCATTTGGTCAGTGTAACATGGATGAATCACGACGCTCGGCAACACGACGGAAGAATAAGAAGAATTCACTTAATAATATGATTAATTCATTTTAATTTAAATTTGTCAAAAATGTTTAATGTTAATTACGTTACATTATTTATTTTTACTGACTTTTTATTAGTTTGATTTATATTACGTTCAGGTAACTTTACTTACAGTTATGACATAAAAAATCTGTTCCTTAATTTTGTCAAGATATATTTTTCAAGAATTTTACTGGTTCACTTTTCATATATAATTAAGTATGAGTAAATGTAAACAGCAAAAAGAAAAAACAAGCAAATATAATTGATTTACAAAATTTACAATTCACGAAAAAAGAAATTCCAACAACATGTAGTTTTTTTTTTCATGTTCTATTACGTTTCTATTTTTTTCTGTTCATTTACTCATACTTCAAGATGTACTTTTATAAATATTAATATTGTATCGCTGTATAAATAGCTCACTGACAAGCTACATCAGCGAGAAAATTTTAAAAAAAAGTAAATAAATATATAATAGAATATATATTGTACGGTAAAATAACAATTGTATTTATGAGGTTTTTTATCTGTTCATAGGAGATTATTCAGAATGTGAATAAAAATTTGTATTCAGGATTTGTCCGCGGTTAGAAGTTTGCATATTTATCCGACCCTAAAAATACTATTAAGTTTACCGTTCGCATTTAAATATATTATGTGCTGTTGAGTACAAATTAAAATGCATTTCTTTCACTAATGAAAATTTCGTTCCAATAGCTTTCGGTCGCTAGCATGGGCTTCCGCGGAAAATAGATTACCGCCATCCGAATGGTTAATGACCTTGTTCATTTAACGAAACAAATTAAAGCGAAGACAATTAGACATAGAAGAAAACTCGGCAATATTTTTCAAGTGCTGAGACGCAGTTACGACACAACTGATCAACAACATCACTCTACCGGTAGAAAGTAATTAACGTAAATTTAACAACAAATTCTGTTGGCGAATTTACTTCACGTATTCGCAATAAAAAGTTTATTTATTTTGTTGTTTTTTTTTCGACGTTAAAATCAGTAAAAAAAAAAAAAAAAATCTCTCGTTAAATAGACTTTGATTAAATTCATTTGATATGACTTTCGACGTTTCCTTTCGAATGTATCAAAAAATAAAAAAATAAATTAAAAAGAAGATAAATAAAAATAAAAATGCTTTTTTACAAAACATAAATACCGATACTCGAAGTATCATTATAAAAATTTAAAAATCCACTAAAAAGTAAAAAATAATTACTCCCGATAAGAAAATATATATCAGACTGATATACCCTTAAAGGGGTGACATTATCGTAATTATTATACAAAACATTAAACCTTAATTAGAGTTGGAATTAAATTCATGTTACTATATCTAGGAACAATTTAATGAACATTTAATGCAGTTTTTAATTATTCTTTTAATATGTAATATGAATCCCTACTCTAATTAAGATACTAATGTTGAATAAGAATTTCGTTATCACTACTTAAGATCACTCTGATATATATTTCTTATCGGGAGTAATTATTTATTACTTTTTAGTGCATTTTTAAATTTTTATAATAATACTTCAAGTATCGGTATTTATTTTTTTTGTAAAAAAGCATTTTATTTCGTTACTTTTTAGTGCATTTTTATTCAATTAAATTAAAACATTTTAATAAGAACAGATATTTCCACGACGGTGTGAAAACATCAAAAGCTACATTACCATATGGTAATTTGGCAAATTTATAGTATTTTTTAAGTCAATAAATCTAACTTGATATTGAAACTAATCATGAATGTAAAGCATCCAAAAAAAGCTTCAATCTCCCGCATTATTATTAAGGATAACTGAAAAACTACCAGTCAGATCTTGATGAAATTTAAATGGGACCCCACATGAGAAACACTACCTTTCAAATAAAAGAAGAATCATCAAAATCAGTTCACCTAGAAGAAAGTTCTGAGGTAACACACATAAAAAAAAAAAAATACAATCGAATTGAATACCTCCTACTTTTTTGAAGTCGGTTAAAAACTGACTGTACGTGTTAAATTGTGAAATTTTCGTGTTACTGTTCGATGTAATTCCGCGATATATTTCTATATATAGCCCCCACCATTAACCGACAAAAAATTACCTTTTTACTCGTCATTAACGGCAATTGTTATTCCGGGAAAAATAACGGAATTGCGAAAACAGGCATAGAGTCCACAAGGTGTGTTAGATCGAGTAATAACTTCACAATCATCGGCTGCTGCATCAGTCTGCAGAAGAGTAATTTGACCTATCGGGAGATAACTAAAAACGACCGATGATGTCGCGTTCTTCAGAGTGCACTCTAGTTCGAAGCGATTCTTTCAAAAAGCTCTCCTTTAATATAATATATATCTAAGTATTACATTAAAAAATAAAAAATACGGATTTCCGAATAATTTCAGGGAATCGGAAATGGCCATCACACTTAAGGTTTCGCAGTTGTAGATTCCAAACCGTAAAGTCATTTCCAAGTCTGACTGGCCTCGGTGGAATAATTACGCATAAAAGAAATCTGGGAAAATAAAGGTGACCTCTAAAGGAAGAGGAATTGTCTTCGTATTTGAATACCAGTTGGCTCTGTCACGTCGGGCCAACTTTAACTTTTCAATCCCCGAGACGATGTCAAGGTCGATCGGACTCACTTACTTCCCTATTCGAACAAATTCGCAATATCATTTTCTATTTGTTCATTTCTCTTTTCTTTTTTTTCTCTTAGTTTCCTTCCAAATTTTCGTCGCAGATCATGATGAATTTCGTTCTACGAGCTGATCGTCCTCGTTTTAACACCATTTTATGTGTTTTTTTCAAAATTCCTATATTCGAAAACCTTTCGATTATTATTTTTTTCTTTTTTTTTAAATTCCGAAACTGGAAAAAATTATTAAACGATCAATCGGCTAAGAATAGGGCATACAGCTAAAAGTCATGACCACACACTGCAAAGAATAACTCTCCATTAAGTACATGTCCATACTGTGGTGAATTAAAATACCCTTCAGTGCAACATATCATAATTGAATGATATAGGTTTAATACAGTCCGCCCCCAAGCACCTTCACAACGTTAACAGAAATATTAAGCGACAAATAATCATATAACACTTTGAAGAAGTTCATTCAGGATGGCGGACTGTTGGGTGGTCTTTAGGTAGCCTAGGCAGCTCTCACCGTGATAACCATCTTAGTAGTTAAAAACGCTAATTCAATTTTTTTTAAAAATTAAACTTTACAATCTGGCGTTGCTTCGATGCGAAAAATGAAAAAAGGAAAAAATAATATAAATGTCCCAAGACAAAAACCCCGTTAAAGGCCAAAAAGGATAAAAGCTTCCTATTCTTTTTTAGAGTTCTCGTAAATTTGAACCTTAAAATTTATATAGATACCGAGATTCTTAAAGAAAAAGCCACTTTCTAACTAGAAACATCATCGATCTTTCAAACACACCAGCCGGGTGTACACTGAACATGGTCTTAAAAATTGCCCCTCTTTTCCGCAGTATATTTTTTGTTTTTTCTCCTTCTGGGTGAGGTGTATTTATTAAAATATATACATATATATATATATTAATTAGAACGTAATTCTTAGGCTACCTCTCATTCGAAAAAATGTCCCAAAAAAATGTCCCAGAAAAATGTCCCAATTTTATGTAACGTTTGTTATATTTTATAGGATTTATGTTATTGTTATTTAAAAAATGTCACAATTTTATGTAATGAAATATGTAACGAAAAATGTAACGAAAAATGTAACGAAAAATGTAACGAAAAAATGTTTTAATTTTATATAATGAAAGTTAAATGTTAGAATAGGATTTTTGCGGTTATGTTATTTTTCTTTTTGTGTTGATGCCAGTAAGAATTACATTGTAAATTTTGATTATTTTATACAAAGTATAGAAGAGAAAGAGACAGAAATAAAAGCAAGAGGGGTCAAGGGGCACAGCCCCTTGCGAGGCCAAAATGGTGTCGAGTTTATATATATATATATATATACACCTGTTTATTTACAATTAAATTTTTGGTATTATGTTAAGCTTTACATTTTTTACCGTTCGTAAATTATATTTCCATTTGTTTATTAATTTGCAACAAAAAAAAAAAATTTAAAATACCTTTGAATATAACTATAGGCAACACAATCTAAAACTCAATCGTTATGTTAAATATTTAAGCGACAAAAAATTATTTATAATCTCTTGAAACTTTAGCCGAATGTTGGCGGTGTTAAATTTAAGGAGATCACACTAGTATCCTTTAAATTTATTTTTATTCAAGTTGACATTTAAATTCATCAGTTGAGCTGAATTAATTAACCTTTGATCGGCAAACATTTTTCCCATTTTTGCAACACTGACGTACAACGAACGACGGTTTTTTGTAAAGGTTTTAAAAATTACATTAAACAACGTATATGGCAAATGATCAAAATCTATTGCTAGATGTGTACATGTTTTTCCGTAATGTAGAAGAAGGATTATTTTTTTAAAGAAATACCATATGAACATCACTTTCCCGAAGTCAGACTCTTTCCGGTCCTGGAAACTTTCATCTTTACAAGAAAGAAAAAAAAAAAGAAGATTTAATAATACAGATGACGCTTAGTCCTAGCTAATTTTTACACAGTTACAACTGTGTTACACCGGTATGGCGATCGCTTACAGATAAAATAAAATAAAAAATCTCCTTTTTTTTGGGGGGGGGGCTTACATATATGCAAGACAACCCCCATCGGCCATTATATTAGAGCAAGGTTAAATTCCAACTTTTGATGACATTATAAATGAGTATGTAATATATTCAATATAAGGCGATATTATTTGTACAAAGTATTTAGATGTACCTCTATAGTGCCTATTCTGTACCGCTAGTGTACAAATAGATAGTCACGATGATCGATACGACTCTGAAAGATAGATTCAAAATTAACATAGAGAACTTATATCGATCACAAAGTTGCCCAAAAACGAAAAAAACGTGTCAAACGTACTGGCGCTCATTAGACGTCACCCTAAAATGAAGTTGGAGAACAAACTTATAATATCATCATTATCCCCTCAACTATTCGGTTGATAGACAACAACCTATTCGTACATTTTAGCTGTACAGATATAGGTTGTGTACCAGGCATGGCTGTGCAATATACGGAAATGGACCGATAGGAGCGTTGAGGAACTTTTCCGACTCGCCAGCGACAGGGAGGCCTATATAAATGCCATCCAAATGATCGCCTAAGTTCGACAACGAACATGGCACCCGAAGAAGAAGACCAGGCAATTGTATATATACAATACGAATGTGTACACACACGCAAGACTACACTTGCAACTGATATTGTGATTGTTTGATCTGTCGATATACAAATGCAGTCCCGTGTTTGTCTGCTGTGTACTGACCTAGCGCGCATTCGCCATTGCCTTCCACGTGAATACTAGCGACGAGTATTTTAATTTAATTTTTCGTAATAACTTCTGTCGTCGCCCGGGATCGAAACTTCCGTAATGGAAGCCAAGCGCTCTAGCAACTAGATTATCGCGACAACAATATAGAACTGTTATACGTTTAATATGGACTCACGGAATACAAATATGGAGGGATGTGCTAAAATATCAGATTAAAAATAATCCAAACAGCTCGTAATAAGTTTCTTCGGCTAATTACTAATGCTCGTTGGATTCGACGAAATGATGCGCTCCGTGCAGATTTGATGATCAAATGAGTCAACGAAGTAAGTCACTATTACGCTCGACAACATCAGAAACGGCTTTATTATCATTTAAATTCGAGGCGGTCTTGTCACTTTTGTGTACAGATCTGGACTTGAGAAGATTTCAGCGCTTCGAACCTCGTGATATAATTAACAGAGCTTAGCCATTGTGAGAGTTCTGCACATGTTATGCTAATTATGAGTACTGGTTATTTAGATTAGATCTAACAAGGGGAAGGCACGACCTCGGAAATTCATTTCTTACTACCAACTGCTACATCAAATCCTCCATCGTTAATATGAAATAAACAAAATTATTAAATCTGGCACTGATAAAATATCTGTTTAAAACCGATTAGAAAATTAAGCAAACTACTCAAAAATAAGGGATTATTTCTAGACCGAAATAACAACACACGTATAGGAGAGAGCATTATAAGTAAACTAGATAGATGTGTACGAATTGAACGGAACAAGCAACTCGTGTACATTCGACACGATCATAAAGGCTGTTCAACAACAGCGATAGGATTTCACTGCGAGCGCTACCAACGTAATTGGAATGTACTCGTATGTATGAAGTATTTTCAAATTCACGATAAATGCGATTTACCGGGTTTCCTTCTGATGTTCATCCACGTGCAAATAGAATAGACTGTGGGCGGCTTCCTACGATAACTGAGTATTGACAGAGTGTAACATGCATCGAATTTATTATTCGTTTTAAGAGAAAATCATCAAAGGAACGGATTAACCGACGTGCATAAAACAAAAGTAACAGACACAACGCTAAAGCCGATTCCGGTTGCGCTTAATTTGCTTCTCTCTTTTCTTCTTTTTTTTCCCTCTCACATTTCCAATTAATTTTAGTAAAATGTTGAAAAAAATCGACCATTTTATTTCGCATTTTTCCATAACTTTTTAGTTCCCCAATCACAACCATTACGGTGATGTGGCAAGCTGGAGTTGCTGCTCGATTAGCCTTAACGGGAAAAACCAGTTCCTCGCTGCATTTAAAACTTATTTTAGTAGTATGGTAAATGAAATTGTAATGCTTTTGGAAGAAAAGGAGGAATATTAATAATCCCCAAGGACTTTTAGGATGCAATTTGTTTTAAACAGTTTACAGAGATTAATAGGTGAGGTCGAAATCGTAATAATCTGATTCATTTCTCTTTCTAATTGTTTCTGGATAAAGGTCCTCCCCCTCCTGGTTGACGAGCCCAAAAAATAAAAAAAAAACTGTAATAATTTATCAAGATTTTTTTTTCACTTTAAGAAAGTAACTTATTCTGGAAAGCGAAGAAATGAGTTTCATTCTCAGATATCCTCTAAGTGATCTTAAGAAAACAGTATTTAGAAAAAGAAATTCAAAATCACAAAATTAAAAATGTTTCTACACGGTAAACGTTCTGAATCAAATTCACTGAAAATAATGTGATTACAAGTAATAGGAACATATGTGTTTTCCTATGTGTGTGTGTGTGTGTAACAAAATGATAGTAATATTATAGAACATGGTAACGTAAAGTAAATATAGTAAATGAATAACATATATGTAGAATAATTTCATGGTAGTTGAGAAAATTACGATAGATTAGGGAAAAAAAATCTTTCCTAACCATAAATTTATACCTAATTCTACTGTTAAATTTATATCTGGTAAAGTGGAATATTTAATTTTTTTTTTTTTATTTAAAGTTTATTTATATAAGTTTAAAAAATTCCAGAGAATTGATAAAATGCAATTTTTTAAAGAGATGGTATTGAAAACATGTTCTAAATGGTTACTAATGTAACAATAGTAAGTTTTGAGATAATGTTACTATAAGAATATTAATATTTCTTTTTCGATAAACCTAAAGCAGATGAAGTAACATGTAGAATTATATGAAGGGGCAGTTTAGAAAAAATAATAAAAAGTTTACCTGCATTCATATAATAAAATAGTACACATATTGTAAAGTGAGTTTGATAGATAAACTAACTGAACAGCTCTGATAAATTCGTTATTCTTAAGTTATTTAAATATCTATCAATAAATTTGCCCCCATCATATATGAATCAAAGGATAAAAAAGATTTTTTTTTTTTTTTTTGGGCACGTCAACAGTGAAACTTACCAGAGAATTGTATATTATATAAGGGGAAAAGATAAGAAATTGAGGAGATAAAGAAGGCTAACAAAGGAATTATATTGAGAGAGAGGTGTGCAAGAATGGCGTGGGCACTATAAAGAGTGGAAAGGCCAAGGCGAAGAAGATTAGAATACAGGGTAGCATGCTCGGAGGAAATAAAGGGGAATTCGAACAAGACGTGATTCGCATCGCAGGTATAATTGAGCTCTGGAGGGTTATACAAAAGTGTGATTGAACAAAAGAAAAACGGAAAAGAATAATCGAACGGCTAAGGAAGGGGGGAAATTAAACCAGGGGGAAGAGAGGAAAGAAAGGGCTGTATAGAAAGGTAAAAAGATCGAGAATTGGTAAAGAATGAAGGACAGAATACAGTCCAGAAATCATGATGGGAACGATAAGAGAGACAGTAGAGAGTTTGAGCAGGAAATCTACTAATGAATAGACGCCATTGGTCGCCACCGAATGTGCCAACGAGTCAACCAACTCGTTGCCAGGAATGCCGTAATGACCAGGAATTCATAGTAGATCGATTACGATAGAACGGGATGATGCAAAGAAAATTATTTACAGGAGAATATTTAAAATTAACTTCAAACTTTCACGGTTTTTTACATTAATCATACGTCTTAAACCACGTCGAAATTATTCACAGCTAACGTTTAGAATGACATTACCGTGGTCATTTATTTATTTTGTGGCGAGATGGAACAATGCATCATATCCTAAAGGAACGTCAGAGGTCAGCTCTGGAGGGCAGCTGGGAAGAGATTATCAAATTGACGGGCCTAGCGACATAGCGGCTACAAAACCTTGACGTTACAGTATAACATGTATAAGAATATATATATATAATTAGTGACGATGTAAACATGAAAATTTATATGTGATACTGATCTTGGTTAATTATTGGTTAAGTCGTTTAGTAATAGTAATTTGTTCGCTGATTCAAAGCCTGCTCCTTTTTTTTTGATATCTGTAGACATGCGAATAAATAAATAAAAAACCCTGTTCATGATCAGAGCAAATCAGTAAGACTATTCGAAACGTTAGCTGCGAATGATTTGAGCGTGGGCTTTATTCGGAAAATAGACGTACGATTAATATTTAGAGTTGCTGAAATATTACTTTGACAATAAAGTAAAAGTAAAACGAGTGGCATAAGAAAGGTGTCAGTTTTTCCTAATGTATTAGGCTGAACGGAACCTGCGCGGGGTAGAGGAGTCGGTTAGTTTCTCTCGACCGCTTTTAAATTTCACAAATTTATAATAGCGTGCCGTAAAGAAATATACTTTTTACGGAAATAAGTTTCGGGCCAGTTCTATAATTAAAGTTTAAGTGAACGAACGGATAAAGTGCAAAATTAAGCACCATGAAAACGAATGTGAACACGCCATCGGAATAGAATCGAGCACGTTTAAAGCTATTCGAAAGTTTAACTTAATTTATATGAAATAATATTCGCAACGAGCATGGAATGACAGACGACTGATAAAAAGGCTTGCAAGTTTTGTCCACTTTTCGTCTTATTTCTCTTGCTCCATGGACAATAAAAATCTTTGAAGACACAATACGTAATTGTCCTCTTTGGTGGATCGAACGTATCCTCCCAAAATATTCGATTCCGCCTTGGCCTTGGCCAAGTTGCCAATGTCTGTGCCGCTTTTGATAATCTTCATCTTCCTATGCTCACGACTAAACTTGTTTCTTTTAATATTCCCCACTCCTTCACTTATACTTAACCTCTTCTAGAACAGACCACATTCCTTTCCACTCTTCGCCTTTTCACTTCGAAATTCATTTTTTGTGGACTTTCCTAGGGATTCTGTCTCAACTCTACTATTTTTAATGCATACATACGCGCACATATATAGATATAATATATATATATATATACATGTATAACTCAGCCAGTTAGGTTTCGCAAGGGGCTGTGCCCCTTGACCCCTCTTGCTTACATTTCTATCTCTTTCTCTTCTATACTTTGTATAAAATGATCAAAATTTACAACGTAATTTTAAATCGGTCTATATGAATACAATAACATAATCACAGAAATCCTATAAAATATAACAAACGTTACATAAAATTGGGACATTTCGCGTTACATAAAATTGGGACACTTCGCGTTATATAAAATTGGGACATTTTTTCTAATGGGAGGTAGCCTAAGAATTACGTTGTAATTAATATATATCGATTAGATATAGCTTCTCTTTGAATATTGTGTATTCATTCGCCCCGTTTGTTAAACAATTGTTACAGTATTTATAATTTGATATAGCTTCTCTCCACATTCCTTGCTGATCCTTGCTTTTTGCTGGCGATATTCTTATATATTCTACTTCCGATAATATCTTCGCCACCACGCAAGAGTTTTAAATAATTCTAAGTAAATCTTAAACAGAGAGCACGGTAGCCTAGTAGTTAGGGTGCTTAGCTACGAAAACCAGAGATTACGAGTTCGAGACCTGTCTCGTTCCGGATCCAAGTCGCTCCCAGATTTACTTCCTATTCCTATAACTGAATCCATCTTTACGATTCTTTCCTAAATCGTCTTAACTTCCCGAAAGCCTTTTCACCTTTTAAATGTTTATTCTTTTAATTCTCTACAAATCTATTATCTAATCCAAACTTAACTACCGTTCCTTCACTTATGATAATTCTTCCAAACCACTCGATGGAATCCGAAATTTCTATTTCCGCCTTTGCCTTCGGGTGCCGAAAACTTTATCCGAAATCAATATTCATCCTCTGTATATCCGCAAATCCTACTTTCGCTATTGTTTTTATGATTAAGCGTCTGTAGCTCTTTCAATCCAAAATTGTCCTCCGCTATTTTTTTATTAAAACATCATTGGCGCGTTGTTCGTCAAACTTATTCTATGCAACTGCTCGACTTTTTCAATTCTCATCCAGCATCATTTCATATAATAATGTTCTTCATTTTTCCCGTGATTTTAATCATTTTTACCTTCCGAATTAATTTCCTTTCTCTTCCGCATTATGACAAATTTTTCCTATATAATGTTATCGTAAAATGGACTCTTCATCATTCCCTTCACACTGTTTAATCTTTACTGAAGGCTTTAAAAATCGTGAGGTGCGGATGATGTTTTTGACTTCTATCTTCATCTTTCTAAGTCTTTCAGACTTCTCTTCTTTCGCTTTTATTTATTTTATTTTCATTTCTTCTACAAATAGATTTGAAAATTCCTCGTAGTTTTTGATTCCAAAAGTGTCCTACAAACATACTTTTACTGCTACACGCTGTAAATATCATCGATTACATTTAAACAAGCTCATGTTAAATAATTACTCCCTTCGAAATATAATAACATCTACCGCGTAATTGTGTCTGTAAAGTAAAATAAGTACCATTTTCTTAAGATTAGCCTGCATTTATTCAGTTTTATTTGTTTAGCCGCCTTATTCTAATCCGGAATACAAAAAAACGTGTACTTCGTAACCCTCGAGCAAGCAGTTTGTTTGATGACGCGTCTATATTCGGGGAAAGAATAATATTTAAGAGGCAGTTAAACTGATAGGTTATGGGTTCCAGACACCCATGTGTCAACCCAGGTACATATTTAATCGGAAAACAAATATTGATTATACCAGAGAGGTGGTCTGAAAAAGTCAAGCGGGATCCCAAGAAGCAAGAAACTGGCCCAAAAGTCATTTCAGATTTACTAGACCCCATAAGAGTACATTATGAAAAGTGCTTGACTGCACACTATCCGTTACACCCAGTACCGTGCCCAAAATTTTGAAATGGGAGGGGTGTTGAAAATTTTCTTTGCATATTTATTTTATAAATAGCAATACATTTTTCGCTAGTATTCATACTGTTAATAATTTTTATCACAAAATATGGAGCATATTTTTTCTTTTTTTTTTTTTTTTAAGGTAATAAGACGCTAAAAAATTATCGATGTTTATTTTAAATTTTTGATTTTTTTCAAATTTGTGTGTATTTATAATAACTATTTCAGTTCTAATGGGAGGCTCTCCCCACCACAAACACCCTTGTGGACACGGCCTTGGTTACACCATACCCCAATAACATAAAATTCACTTAGGCAATAGCAAAAACGAAGGGAGGTTGTAAATCTCAGTCAGTCCGAAAATTTAATAATCCAAACAAGACTCATCTATAGTTAAAACGCACAGCTAAACAGACTGCACGCAAACAAACTTTACAGACAAAAGAAACCGCAACAAATGAAGTAATAAAACTAACTTGTAATAAATATATATATATATATCCTTCGAGACTAGTCTCCTTGGAGATTAACCAGTGATTTTAAATCACCAGTAATAATCACTGGTCTGCAATGATATGCTCCTTTAAATAAAAATATGATGAAATTGAGGAGGTTAACGTGCTGAATCCAGATTTGCTTTCCATTTTTTACTATCACGTAAACATTTATTAAAAATGTATTTTATTAATAGCGCAAAATTATATTATATATTGTCTGTTGTTCCTGCATTAACGGTGCTTTATTCAGTTCAGATCATATTTGTAAACACAAAAACAACTCGCACTGATAGAAAGAGAGAGAACGATATCAGCTGATGGGGTTTTAACACTAATGCATTACGCCTGCGTAGTTCCCGCTGTGACTCCGTAGCGCTCAGTACGTTAAAAAGTTGCATAGTAATTATTGACGTGAAACGTCGTGAAAATTGTTCGTGAAACGAAATAGTGAAATGAAATCGCGCAACGCAACTACTATTATTTTTCACCGCATATATAATATATATCTATACATATTTATATATATATAGATATATATATTAATTACAACGTAATTCTTAGGCTACCCCCATTAGAAAAAAGTGTCCCAATTTTATGTAACGTTTGTTATATTTTAAATGATTCCTGTGATTATGTTAATATATATTCATACGGACTGATTTAGAATTACGTTGTAAATTCTGATCATTTTATACAAATTATAGAAGAGAAAGAGATAGAAATTTAAGTAAGGAGGTCAAGCGGCACAGCCCCTTGTGAGGCCAATATGGCCGAGTTTCTATATACATTCGTATATATCTATGTTAACGCTTAAAACCATATGTATTATATGTATCGCCTTATACCCGTTTTTAACGATTAGCGCCACTTATGTTATACGCGTCGCCTATATCGATATTTACATTTAACGATATATTATATAGATGTCGCCCATGCATGTCGTCAATATCGATTAATCGGCCATTGTTGTTTGTATTCACGTGTTGTTGTTACCACGCCGTTGTTTTCCGTTTTCCGAAATGTTTGTTTTTTACCGGTGTTATTGAGTAAATTCCGTATTTATGTATTAAATCCGTTAACTACAGAATCGCTATTTTTTTTCGATTACTGCGTATTTCTCGGTTCGATAATTTGAACAATTAAGAATTGGAGAAACAATCTATATGTATTTATATATATCTATATGTATTTATATATATCTATATGTATATATATTTATATATTTATATTTATATTTATATGTTTATATATGTTTATATATGTTTATATACATATAAGTGTTTCACGGTTAAATCAACGGCCCTGTGCCCTAGTACAACCGCACCCAAATTTTTCTGATTTATACCGGATATTTTGGTAAGTTTTGGATATAGCAAATATTTATGGTGTTGTCAACCGTAGAGCAAAATAAAATCACATGATTAGAACATTGTTCTGATTTTATAGCAAATTTAATTTCGTTGTAGGTACAAAATGCCAAGGACTTGTAAAAACTCTGCAGACACATTTTGCTATATCTGTGGTGAATTCATCGTAAAATCTCAACAAAGTACATTTTCTGATTTGATTAAAAGTGCTTATCTGCGTTACTTTGGGTTTCCGGTCGATAAAAGAGACAAAAATTGGCCCCCGAAAATATGCTGCAACAGTTTCTCTAGAACTTTAAGGGGTTGGCTCAGAGGAAGTGCCATTCTCAAGGCTCATGATTTGGTGTGTACCTCAGAACCATGAAAACAATTGTTATTTTTGCATGACTACGGCAAACGGATTTACGGAAAAAAAAAATAAGGATAAAATTCAATATCCAAACATTCCATCTGCACAAAAACTAGTTCCTCGAAGCAATGATGATTTACCACCAATGCGTATGAACAGCAACGAAACGATGGCTGATGATGCTTATCCTTCATTTAGTAAATCGAGTATTTCCTCTACTTCTTCGTCATTATATACAGACCTAACAAAACCTCGTCTTCCTACGCAATCTGATTTGAATGACTTTGTTCGCGATTTAGAACTAAGGCTCAACTTCTCGGATCAAGATTACAACAATGAAATTTGTTAGATAAAAATACGAAGGTCTCTCTCATATTTTCGTAACAGACAAGAATATTTTATGAGTTATTTCACCAAAGAGGGTGGATTTCGTATTTTGTAATGATGCTAAAGGACTTCTACAAGAAATGAGTTTTCCTGAAGGATCGGAGGAATGGCGACTTTTTATTGAATCGTCCAAAATCAGTTTAAAAGCTGTATTACTTCACAATGGCAATAAATATCCTTCAATTCCCCCCTAGCACATGTAAAAAACATGAAAAAAAATTATGGAAATATGAAGTTGTTATTGGAAAAAATTCAATATTTACAGTACACGAGGAACATCCGTGCTGATCTAACAGTTGTAGCAATAATGTTAACTGGATTGCAAGGAGGATACACAATTTTTTTTTTTTTTTTATGCGACATTGGAACAAGAGATAAGCCACTACGTAGTGAAAGATTGGCCAAAAAGAACGAGTTTGACCCCTGGAGTCAAGTATGTAACAGAAGAACCTTTAGTTCAAAGTGAAAAAAATTTTTATCACCACACTGTATATAAGGCTGAGTCTTATGAAAAATATTGTAAAAGCCATGAACAGAGATGGTGGTGAAGACTTTCAATAACTTAAAACCAAATTCCCTCGAATCAGCAACGTAAAATTGAAAGAAGGAATCTCTTTGTAGGTCCTCAAATACCAGAGCTTATGAAGGACTTAAATTTTATAAGTACGTTGAATAAAGCTGAAAAAAGAGCATGGACCGCTTTCGTAGAAGTATGTTATAATTTTCTTGGAAACAAAAAGAAAATGAAAACTACCGGCAGGAAATCATCCAAGAACTTCTCTTTCTGCATCTGAAATGCAACATGTCCCTTAAAATTCATATTTTAGAATTTCACTTAGATTTCTTCCCAGAAAATCTCTTAAAGCAGTATCAGATGAACACGGTGAAAGATTTCATCAAAAGACGTATTGCACATAGAGAGGCGCTACAACGAAAAATGATCAGAAGCAATGCTTGCCGATTTTTATTGATCGATTCGCCGCGAAACTCATAAAGAAAATATGAATAGGAAGAAAATTACAAAGCGAAATACTATTAACGGCAAGTAATTAGATTATCTAATGGTTTTTGATGTTTTGCAACAAATTTTATGTAATATTGTATCAGTTATAAAATATATAATTTAAATTTGAAGCAAAAAAAAAAAAGTTTTATTGAAAAATTCCATTAAAAAAAATTTGTACGTGATTTGTGATAATTATGCATAAAAATCAAAAAGAAAGATTTTTTTTTTTTTGCAGACCAGTGTAAGCACAGAAATGTACCACAAAAGTAAAATCACACGACACAGCAGCGCTAGGAATAACTGACAGTCAGTAATCCATTCAAATCATTAACTTATTAGAGAAAATATAAATAAAATATTAACTAAGCCGCTAGATCGAAAGATCCGAAGCATTTCGGCAGTTTAATTTCACTACTGCTATCGAACGGCTAGAATTCACATGATTTAAGAGACGACATTTAGCAACTTGCTCTCTGAATACTGCCTACTGGTTTTTTCGCATAAACTTAAAGCTGCGCCCCCCCCCCCCCCCGTACACCCGTACAGGTCGGATTACAGACACACTTATTTATCAAACTGAGTCTGGATATACAAAAACTCCTTGTCCGACGCTTCTTTGATTTCGTTTCATTTTGATATACGCCTACCAACACTAATTTTGAAATACACGTTGAAGTATTTCGAAATCAAATTTACGCGATGTGTATATTTCAACGTAATATCCTTCAAAAATCCTTCCATAGTTTATTACAATGAAATTTGTTCAATGTCACACACTTGCTAGTGTTCTTAAAATATTGGGTACGTGTTGTGTTACGATAAATTCGTGTCGATCAAAATTTCGTTGAATATCATTCACTAACGCCTACAAGATTTTTCGGGAGTGCAAAATTGACAAAGACATTTCAGCTATAGAAAATACAGAGTAGTACTCTTACTTGAAAAGCTGAGAAATAATTCGTTCATTTAATTGAGAATTCAGATCGCTAAAATTTTTTAACCGTAAAATTTATAATTCATATATATTAAAAATTACATTAAGGGCCTTTAACAATATACACAAAATTAGTCGCGAATAATTTTATTTCTATCGAAAATCAACACTTGTTTGTTTTTCTTTTATTTCATAAAGTAAATAAAAAAAAAAAAAAAATGTATTTTCTTAAAATTTTTGTGTGAAATTGATTTCACTACTAAATGGATCGATTTATTTTTCACCGGTTTTCCTTTATTAATTTTTCAAATTCTATGGGAGGGAAGAACGCCTTCGTATATTTATTATAAATGTTCCACTATACTTAATGCTTAGTCGCATACTATATAATAACAAAAACCCATCTGCTAATGAATAACTCATTCTATTAGTAGCGCTTTAAGAAAAGACCTTATCAGTAATAAGTTTTAGACAATATTTACTAGAATAATCGGTAAAGCATTTTTATTTTAATTTCCTGACATCCTAATTACATCAACGAGCCGATAGTATTTCTGAATTCTGTTTTTCTTCAATATTTATATTTTATATTAGAGTAATATATTAATGGTTTATAAAATTTTTATTCAATTTAATATTATTAAACACTTTTATAAATTTTTAATTAAAGATGGTAAATAAATGTATTACTTTTTACACCACGGTATGTGTAAATAAGCGAATTATTTACATTTTAATAAACCCTAAAAAAACCGTTATCATTCAAACATTAGCCGCCTCCCCTTTAAAATTTCTCGCTTAATAAAATTTTCCAAGACTCCGACTAATCATCTAAACCTCTAAAAACTCCCTGCTTCGTGAATAGTTGATACATGTACATCATTTTTTGCCGTCTACGAGTTGAGTTCAAATATTACGATTATACCATTAAACGGGGAATTTTAAGACATTTTCTACTTTTAGCGGTTCGCACTACGTAATATATGTGTTTAACGTATTATTTAATAGTTTACAGATATTTCGTCGGATTTCCGTATTTTTTACATTCTAACAGTATGAGCCATTTATCGTTATCTAGGCGTTAACATGCGAAACAGCTTATTAGAGAACCTTCGAGTAATAATAAGTGTTGCGATGTAACATTCTATATACACTATAGTTACTTCTGCTCGACTATATATTTTTTTTGTTCTGTTTAGAATTAGCACGATATTAATACACGCAATTACATGAAACGGTTTTTTCTTTAAATTGAATAGAAATTAGGGGAGAAGCAAAAACAACTGAAATGAGGAAAATTAGCATGATGCAGAAAACCTGTTTGAAAATAATTCCGTCAAATGGGTTTAAGACGTGTGGGTCAACAAATGTCACGTGGTGTAATGAGAACAAAGAAATGTCACCGAAAATAATCTTACTTTTACAATAAGTTTCTAAGGTCGAAAACACAACATATTACATTACCTACAAGAGAAAAAGTCTCACATCGGACCAGGAGTTATGATAAAATATGCTATATATATATATGTATATATATATATACAGATAAGAGGAGTCAATAGTAAAATAGCCAGTGTGGAAAAAGGGATGTTGATAAAATGAATGGAAAATATACCAAAGAAAATCTAAGAAGAAGAGAATATGAATAGATGGAAGAATAAAATAAGGATATGGATGATTCCGTAGTGTAAAGAACACAATATGAATTTCAGGTATAAGAGTATAGGTTGATTTTATTACTCGTTGTCGCATCGTGTTCGGTGTTTTTAACGGATCTGGGATTTCATTTGGGTTGTTGCGCGCATGTGATCTTGCTGGATTGCATTATGCGTAATTTTCTGGTCAATTTGAGATTTAGGTAGCTGCTAAGAAAGTGTCGGTTTCTTTGTAAGTACATATATAAATATTGTACTACAATACTGGCTTATTATAAAATTTTTACGGCATATTTAGTGTTGTATGTATTAGATGTAGTTAGAATTAAGATGATGTAAACCTTTATGAATAAATGATATAATTATGTTGGGAACCAACAAACAGTCTTTGACCTTGTGGGACCTACAAATTATTTTTAAAAAAAAAGAAATAATAATAATAATTATGTAACCTTTAAACTTTATATAGTAACAAATATAATAATATTATAAATTATATATTCATTTGTATTGATATGAGACTCGCTATGATCTCCAGCTTTAAGCTGCTAATGAGAGTGTTAGTTTTATAAAAATTATATTGTATCATTGTATATATAAGTTAATATTTAAGACATAATAATAAGAAGTAACATTTCAGATGGTGGTATAATTGTAACATATATGATAAATAATGAGAGTGTGGATTTCGTAATATAGTAAGATATAAGCTAACGATTTCTATATTGTAACATAAAGTAGTACATAAGTTGATGTTATATTAAACAAATAAATAATATAATTATGTTGGGAACCCACAGACGGGCTAGTGCCTTGTGGGACCCGCAAATTATTTAAACAAAAAAAAAAAAAAAAAAAAAACGAGGTTATTGTAAAAATGTAAATTCAAAAAAAAAAAAAACGTCTTTTACATCCGTTGAATGTAAGAAGAATAAAAACAAGTAAAAAAAACACATAAATCCGAATTTTAGTATTTCTTGTTTAGAAATATTATATATTATATATATATATTTTTTTTTTTTAATTTTCCGTATTTTTCTCCTTTTTTCCTATTAAAATATCCACTGACAGGAGTTTACAAAAATTTTAACGATCGTAAAATATTATTATTAAAATCAACGCTGAAAGAGACGCAAAATCATGAATAAACACAACACCATTAAATGCACGCTTGAGAAAAAGTAATCAAGCTAGAGTTCAGTTTTATGTATTACAGAAAAACATTTTCTAAATCTGCTCGTAACCGTATTCTAACTGTGAACTCGACAGAGAACCCCCCCGTACGGTAATTAGCAGAAGGAAAGAATTTAAGTGGCGTTCTCGACCAAGCAAAATAATTGCTGGAACATTCGCATACCTTCCTCACTGCGACAAAACCAAACCTATTTAACTGCAGTCCATTTTACACTTGAAATCGGTGTACTTTGGTAAGGAAACAAAAATTTTATTTAACAAATTAACGTCGCTGCGGCTTACCATTAGCTGAATTATCTATGAAAATTTGTAATTCGCCGCATTCTCCGTTGCTTAGAAAATCACTTTTAAAATAAAATTTCGCTAAATACGTTCAGAATTAATAAAAAAAAAAAATTAAAAATACCTTGTCTTTCTCCAATTTTTAAAATATGCCTTCGTTAATCACTTCTGTTTGGTTCTTTTTTCTTGACCCTAGCGCACGTATGGAAACTATTAGAATTGAATTGTTGATACGATTTAACGTTAGAAACTACTCTTTTTTGAATTAACATTAACGTATAGTTTAATAAAAACAAAATTGTGTAACTTCGAGAAATGAAACTACCGAATAATTTCATAAATATAGAGAGACATATAAAAGTAGAAGCATAGTAGGGAAAAATTCACAAACCGCAAAAAAATAGATATAAGAAGGAATCTCTTATAGTATTACTTTTGTATTAATATACCTGCGAAAAGAAACAAAAGATGTGTAAACATTTTTAAGCTAAAAAACGAAAAATACTTTATAAGGCTAAAACAAAAAAAAAAATTAATTTTATTCATATCAGCTTCAAACAATAGTTGCGATAAAAGCGAAGGAAAAGGAACCTCTAGGGGAAGTTTAATGTTTCGAACAGCTGGTATAGATTTACAGATCATTTGGCTACATCAATCGGGGTCCTTCCTTCGAACTCAAGCCATTTGCTCTGAGCAGTTTCGTTCTAAACTGTGGAATGATACTTTTCTTTTGTTTTCCAACACTGACCTTTTTCTACCTCTCCATTCAGCCCCAGCAATTATTCCTCGGTACTACAATTTTCCCATTCATCGCTAATATATCGACTTCGTTTCGAGCACAGTCCCTCGTCACTTTTCTGTGTTCCCATCCAATCATTATCCTCTTCGTCCTGTTGAGTGATTAATTTGATGCGAATAATGTTTTTTCTGTGAGCGTTTGCTCTCTTCAAATCGACCATTGATTTTCCGACTAATATTACATTTTATACTTTTTTATTCAACTTCCTTCCTCATCAGTCGTCACCACTTTAGTTTCTTTATTCAATTTCTAATCAAATCAAATTCTAGTACATTAGTTAATTTGCTCTGATTGAACTGGTTACTTTGACGAGTTAGTGTATCCCCCCGGTAAGAAAAAAAAAAAAAGAAAAAAAAAATGGGCGGACATCTCTTAGTTATTAAATAATTACAGTACTAGCCACATATATATCCAAAAATTCTTTAAAATAACTGCAATCTGAATAATAGATTATTTTTTCTTTTTATTAATTTCTAAATTTCGACAGACAATCATTGAAGGATATTAGCAGCTAATGATTTTCATAAAACTTGGAAGTAACAAAACAAGAAAATTGACGAAACCGTAATGATTAATTGATATAAGGAAACCTTCGATTTCAAACAAATATTAATTCGAATTGTAAGCCTATTTTCAGAATCATGCACAGAGAAATAAATTATCTTTGTACGATTATTATTAATTATTTAATTTTTTTTTTTTTTTTTTTTGTACTCGTCAACCAAGGACCTTTACCCAGCAAAAACAAAAGGTAAGGAAAGAAGTCGGTATTAATTATCACTACACAGCGATACAAAAATATTTATACATTTAGAAACGCTTAGCAGTTGTTTCAAACTGGAGAGGCTTGTCCGAGACTAATAACTCTGCTATATGTAAAATTAATACGAAATAAAACAAAACTGCCATGAATAAAAATTCCATATTCGAGCAAATAAAGATTCAGCAAAGATATAGTAAAGACCGGAAAATTGTCATTTCTTAAATCACCATCAGGCAGCGTGGTAGCCTAGTGGTTAAGGTGCTTGGCTATCAAGTCGGAGGTCACGGGTTCGAGACTTGTCTTGTCCCGGATCCAAGTCGCTCCCAAGCTTACCCAGCCTGAAATAATTGGGTACCAGAGAAATCTGGGAAAGTAAAGGCGGCCGAGAGAAAGGAACTGGCCCCCCTACTCTCATTAGTGTCGTTGGGCTTAGTACATTGTGAACCTTAACTTCACAATCCCAACGCCCTGTCAAGGGTATGGGACCTACTTTACTTACTTACTTTACTTAAATCACCATCAAATCCATTGTCCTACGTAAGGACGTGGTGGCATCATATTCCTTTTACCGTTTCCTTCCGTCTATTTCGATCCAATGCTATCTGGAATGCTACTGACAACTTGTACCCAGTTAGTGTATTTACTTGATCAGCCCATCGTAGTGGGCATCTTCCTCTGGAACGTTTTCCTTGCAAGTTGCCCTGTATAATTTTTCTTTCGATGGAATTTATGTTGCTATGTGACCGAAGGATCATATTCCGATTTATTTCCTACAGGAGCCTGGTTTCTATCTTCAGCTCCTCTAGAATTGATTTGTTGGTTCGGCGTGCCGTTCACGCTTTCCGCAGCATTTTCCTGTATACTCCCATCTCAAAGGCATTTATCCGACTTGCATCTTTTTTTTAATGGTCCAAGATTCTAATGCATATTTCGCAATGTGAAAGATCAATGTGTTCACTAATTTTAACTTAATCTTCTTCGTTATATTTGTATCCTTCCATATCTTTTTTTTTTTTAGTTTCGATGTTGCAGCTCTCGCCATTTCGTCGGCAGATTTATTTTTCACATTCTCCTGTGTTTGTAATCAGAGATCCAAGATAAATAAATTCGTCTGCTACTTCGTATCCCGCAATTTCTTTCGTTTGCGGTTGATTCCTCGAGGATCCGTCTACTATCATTATCTTTGTGCTTGCCTGATTCACTTAGCAATACTCTTTCCAGTTATGATTTTCAACTTATTTATGAACTCCGTTAATTCTTCTTTGGATGATGCCATCAGTAATATATCGTCTGCGTATCAGAAGTTATTTATGTCTTCCTATTGTTATTTCTCCTTCCCCGTCCTGGAGTATTTCCTGCATTACGTATTCGCTATATATATATTAAATAATATCGGTGATAGAATACGGTTCACGGACAAAAGCGCACAAGACAAAAGCGCACAGGACAAAAGCGCACAGGACAAAAGGGCACACGGATAAAAGCGCACATGGATAAAAGCGCACACGGACAAAAGCGCACACGGATAAAAGCGCACATGGATAAAAGCGCACACGGACAAAAGCGCACAGAGATAAAAGCGCACATCGATTTGCAGAACAGGAGCTAAATTATTAATTTTTCCGTTCTCGGCAATTGCATCATTTGTGAAAAGGTAAAACTGGACAGTTGTCCCGCAAAGAATTTAAAATTCAAAAATTTATTGGTGATCAGCGAAAACAAAGTAAAAATAATACAATTTTTTGTATGATTCACTAGTCATTTTTCTGTTTTTTTTTTTGTTCTTATATGTGTATTTGTTTGTTAATAATCATAGTGTCTATTGACTATGACCGCTGGGAAGTTACCGTATATAAAAAATAAAATTTGTATCAATAATGTATTCAGGGGCGTCTCAAGCATGTCAAGTTGTGGGAGTAGTGTATAACCCAAAATGCCGATTCATGAATTCATATAATTTAAAAATAATTTTTTTTATACTGTATGGCTTATATAACAAAATGTTATATGGTGTTTTTTAATGATTTTCTTTAAACTTTTACAATATGGGTCTTTTATTTTTTTACTTTTGCAGTCAAAACTGATTTAGATCGAACTGTGAGGACTAAAAATATTTTTAAAAAAAAATTTTATTAAAAGAAATCTCACCTTTTAATGCTAAGCCTATAAGACTTTGTAATAATGCTTTACTTTTTCAAACAGTGAGGGTAACTTTTATTTTACACTGTTGTATACTAACCGTTTCTTTATAAATTGTTTCAACTGGTCTGAATTTTCTTAATAATTTTTGCTTTTAAATTAGTATCGAAAAATCCGCAACTCTTTGTTAACTTGGTAAAAGTTTTCATTATATTTGACACTTCTATATCGTCAACCGTTTGTTTGCTTATTTCTTCTTCATCATTTTCATCACTGTTGTTTATTTGACTCTTTGCTCGCGGTTTCATTGCTGATTAAAACAACTGTTGCAATATTTTTGTCAACGTTTAATTATTCCTTTGATAATAAATTTCCCGATGATCATTCTAATATTGTGAAAAACTTGAACTCTGTTTTTATTCCGCAATACTTCAAACTTTTGTATTAAGGGAATTTTACTTACTTTCATTTTAATATGATCAGAATAAAATATATAAATATAATGATTGAATGATTTAAAACTGAACAGAATTCACTGTTAATTAAGCGGCTTCTATTGTATAATTCTTTAAATTTCTACAAGTCTGTTGTAGTGACCTAAATTGTACGATTCCTGGCTGTTGTTAAGAACTTCGCAATTCGACCATAGTTGCAGACAAATACATAAATTAAATATATTTGCACTTCCTTGTTATTAGGTTAATATCTTGCTGCAGAGGGACTAAAAACGTACACAAAAAAAATCTAAAATTTATTTCAATAATATAGTTCGGAAATTTAAATTATGGTGAAGTTGTGAAAGAGTTTCATGTAGAGTTGAGAAAAAAGACGTCAAGAACATTATGTTTGATTTACTTGTTACTTAAAATAATCAAATTTCGTACTTTCAGCTAAAATTCATCTGCTTTTAAAATTCATTATTTTTAATTTCTAATATGGGAGAAATTAATTTTTTAAAATAAAATGAGCAGGGGTCGATACCTTCTGTGATTTTAATAATTTAAAATTATTTTTACTTTTGTTGTTTGTAAAAGTTATGTTCTGTTAATTTGTGTGAAAAATTAATAAAGAGTAGAATTGTAGTAGATTTGTTTGTTTTTTTTATTTTCGTCGATCAACTGTTTTTTTTTTTGTGTAAACAATAAATTCGTTAGTTTAAAATTTCGGTCGACAACAGTGACTTTAATTGAAATTCTTTCCAATACTAGAAAACGTTATTTTCAAATGATAAAGTTCTTTATAATACAATGCTAAGGCTGAGAATTTTTTTAAAAAATTTAATTCGTATTTTAAAACAAATAAAGATTTTGACAGTAAAACGCATGTTTATACCTTTAGTCCGCTTAAAAAAAGTTAATCTTTGATTTTATTTGTTCATTGTTTTTTGCTAAAATTATCATGCTTAAAATCAAAAATTTAATGGAATCATTGAACAGAGAACTCAGTAATAGGTTTGATGTTATACAACTAATTCGAAGTACGGTAAAAATAATTCAAAAAATGAATAATGATAAACAAATTACTGCATTGATCAACTCTCTGGTTATTTTTGTAAAAAATATTCATAATCCCGAAACTGATTTTTCAAATACAAAGTGCGTTGTGCACTTAAAAGTTGTGATGAAGCCCTGGGGAGACTACATGTGATGTAGATTTTATAACATTCCATTTAAAAAAAACAGAGGTGTTTTTGAAGTCTTTACTTCTTGTATTCATGACGACTTATTTAAAATTCTTTCAATTTTTTAACCTTTTCGAAAAATATTTACAATTCCAGTAAAAAAAATAATTCTTGAATCAAATTAATAATAGATATAATAGATGTAACTTTAAATTTTTGAAGGAACATATAGAACGTTTACTTATTGACGTGCAAATGCTTCTCAAATCTTGCGAAGATTTTACAAGTTTTTTAAGTAATTCAAAAATTGAATTTATATCATAAAATGTACTGCCTTTTGCATTCAAATCTGGTCATTTTATTTTATCGTCATTTTTATTGTCACCGTCTTGTGAGCGATCATTTGAGCGCTAAAATTAATTTTTAATCATTCACATACAACGATAAACGGAAACCGTTTCTTTTCATTAATGTTACTTTTTTCTTGATAAAATGTAGTAAATAAAATAAATACTCATAAAACAGTCAAACTGTAATCAAAGTTAAACTTTAAAAAATAAAAACGAAAATCGAAGTTTACTTCGCAATTAATTTCTATTATAAAATATAACATTTGCTTCATATAATTCAACGCATATTGTCCTTTTCAGGGTCGATCAAAAGTAGAAAGAATTTTTCAAGTTTAAATAAAATACATATTTTCAAAGGCAGACTCATTAAATTCGGAGATTTTATATTTTAATTAAAGATTTTATAATATGCTTATTGCTGTTTTCAAATTCGGCCCATTTTAAAATTTTTTTATTAATTTCAATAAAATACATATATATTTCAAAATTAAGTACATTAAATCTCATATTTGAATTCAGAGTTTTATAACGAAAACATCATGATTTTGCCAAATGATTAATGTTTTTTTATCCACCTTAAAGTATTTTGTCCACAAAATTGTATTTCTGCTACAATACTTTAAATTTCTTTTCTTCTATACATCTTTTTCCTACGTTTATGGGCCACTTATTGGCTCCCCGTCAACCACACTCACCACAAAACATAATAATAAATTTCTCCAACAACGAATGACATTTCCAGATAATAATAAAGCAAATAACCGTTTTGTTTAGAATTCTTAGTAAAAATAATTTTAAATTATTAAAATCACAGAAGGTATCGACCCCTGCTCATTTTATTTTAAAAAATTAATTTCTCCCATATTAGAAATTAAAAATAATGAATTTTAAAAGCAGATGAATTTTAGCTGAAAGTACGAAATTTGATTATTTTAAGTAACAAGTAAATCAAACATAATGTTCTTGACGTCTTTTTTCTCAACTCTACATGAAACTCTTTCACAACTTCACCATAATTTAAATTTCCGAACTATATTATTGAAATAAATTTTAGATTTTTTTTGTGTACGTTTTTAGTCCCTCTGCATCAAGATATTAACCTAATAACAAGGAAGTGCAAATATATTTAATTTATGTATTTGTCTGCAACTATGGTTGAATTGCGAAGTTCTTAACAACAGCCAAGAATCGTACAATTTAGGTCACTACAACAGACTTGTAGAAATTTAAAGAATTATACAATAGAAGCCGCTTAATTAACAGCGAATTCTCTTCAGTTTTAAATCATTCAATCATTATATTTATATATTTTATTCTGATCATATTAAAATGAAAGTAAGTAAAATTCCCTTAATACAAAAGTTTGAAGTATTGCGGAATAAAAACAGAGTTCAAGTTTTTCACAATATTAGAATGATCATCGGGAAATTTATTATCAAAGGAATAATTAAACGTTGACAAAAATATTGCAACAGTTGTTTTAATCAGCAATGAAACCGCGAGCAAAGAGTCAAATAAACAACAGTGATGAAAATGATGAAGAAGAAATAAGCAAACAAACGGTTGACGATATAGAAGTGTCAAATATAATGAAAACTTTTACCAAGTTAACAAAGAGTTGCGGATTTTTCGATACTAATTTAAAAGCAAAAATTATTAAGAAAATTCAGACCAGTTGAAACAATTTATAAAGAAACGGTTAGTATACAACAGTGTAAAATAAAAGTTACCCTCACTGTTTGAAAAAGTAAAGCATTATTAAAAAGTCTTATAGGCTTAGCATTAAAAGGTGAGATTTCTTTTAATAAAATTTTTTTTTAAAAATATTTTTAGTCCTCACAGTTCGATCTAAATCAGTTTTGACTGCAAAAGTAAAAAAATAAAAGACCCATATTGTAAAAGTTTAAAGAAAATCATTAAAAAACACCATATAACATTTTGTTATATAAGCTATACAGTATAAAAAAAATTATTTTTAAATTATATGAATTCATGAATCGGCATTTTGGGTTATACACCACTCCCACAACTTGACATGCTTGAGACGCCCCTGAATACATTATTGATACAAATTTTATTTTTTATATACGGTAACTTCCCAGCGGTCATAGTCAATAGACACTATGATTATTAACAAACAAATACACATATAAGAACAAAAAAAAAACAGAAGAATGACTAGTGAATCATACAAAAAATTGTATTATTTTTACTTTGTTTTCGCTGATCACCAATAATTTTTTTGAATTTTAAATTCTTTGCGGGGCAACTGTCCAGTTTTACCTTTTCACAAATGATGCAATTGCCGAGAACGGAAAAATTAATAATTTAGCTCCTGTTCTGCAAATCGATGTGCGCTTTTATCTCTGTGCGCTTTTGTCCGTGTGCGCTTTTGTCCTGTGCGCTTTTGGCCGTGTGCGCTTTTATCCATGTGCGCTTTTATCCGTGTGCGCTTTTGGCCGTGTGCGCTTTTATCCATGTGCGCTTTTATCCGTGTGCGCTTTTATCCGTGTGCGCTTTTATCCGTGTGCGCTTTTATCCGTGTGCGCTTTTATCCATGTGCGCTTTTATCCATGTGCGCTTTTATCCGTGTGCGCTTTTGTCCGTGTGCGCTTTTGTCCTGTGCGCTTTTATCCATGTGCGCTTTTATCCATGTGCGCTTTTATCCGTGTGCGCTTTTGTCCGTGTGCGCTTTTGTCCATGTGCGCTTTTATCCATGTGCGCTTTTGTCCTGTGCGCTTTTGTCCGTGTGCGCTTTTATCCGTTTGCGCTTTTGGCCGTGTGCGCTTTTATCCGTGTGCGGTTTTATCCATGTGCGCTTTTATCCGTGTGCGCTTTTGTCCGTGTGCGCTTTTGTCCTGTGCGCTTTTATCCGTGTGCGCTTTTGTCCGATGCGTTTTTATCATGTGCGCTTTTGTCCTGTGCGCTTTTGTCTTGTGCGCTTTTATCCGGTCACCATAGAATACACCCCCGCCTAACTCCTGATCCGATTTTAATAAAATTAAAAGATAATGTTGAAACAAATGAACAAACCGATCACTATAAAGCGATATATTGGAAATACGTAGTTATAAGTTTATTTTAATAAAAGCGATTACCAATATATGTATATATGTGTAGGTTTTAAAAAAGGTTTTTTTTTTTTTAATGAAAAATGCCAGACGAATTAGGAATAACGAAATTCAATAAGAAATCTTCACATATGGAACAATGAGGAAAATTCAAAAGAACATTATGAATAGAATGGAGGAATCGCTGGGAAAAAGAAAGCAGAACGGAAATACGATAAAAACAATTTATCTACGACCAACTAACATCGAAAAATGAACGGGATGGTCATTTATAAATACAATGCGAGGCAGGGTTTCCCTGAACGGTACAGATGTCAGAATTATTAAGAAGCGTTGGCAACTGAACACTTAAATTAGCGCGGACGGGGGAACGTCATTAAATCAAAATAGTAGATAAATAATTCTGCGGTAATTTTTTTTCAAACATACGTTATTTGTTATTATATTTTTTTCTTTCGCCAAGCTAAATTCAACGAATTATATTCTCTAAATGAAATATAAAACACATTATAATATAATGTAATTTATATAAATTATGAAATTATAATAAAACGCCGACTATTTCAAATCAGCCGAAACTAGTGTCAGTCATTTATTTTCATAATTTAAATAAATTCCTAATAAATATGTTTTATATTTCGTTTAGTATTAACATTCAAGTAGGATAGTGTGAAAAATTTACGATTGAATTATTTTATATTTATACATTTTACATAACTTAAATTATACATTTACATAGCATATCACAGCTTGAAACTATTTTGCGTGTACTTTTATTTCTATCAATACAACTCTTTATTATTATTATTTTTTTCATTATTCCTTATGTTTTTTATCTTAATATCTGTTGCTTTTTTTAATTTTTTCCTCTTCGCCTTATTGTTTTTTTTTCTTCTTCTCGCTTAAATACTTTAACATCCGTGTTATATTTGTCCGTTTGATTGCCCGTCTCCGTGCAGGATAACGACAATTGATACGCCTATTTCTATTTCAGTTCATATTCAATTTTTACACTCTATTTACTTTCCATTGTTAAGCATTTCTCCAACTTTATCAACGAATACATTTCCTTATGTCTCTTCTTAATTGTTTCACTTTCAGTTTCTCCTTCATGATTTCCTATTAATTTCAAACATTTCAGCCGCAGTTTGTTTACTTCTCCCAAAGTAGTTTTCTTGCCATTTCCCTCGCGCCCGGATTCTACATTTTTAATTTTACTAATGCATAATAAATTGTTTTTAACATTTCGTTTTATTTAACGTATATAAAACTGGTAGCATTGCCTTGATTTTCTTTGCAATAAATTCTGCAGTGCGTTCCATCTTTCATCATTACTCCAGATACTCATACTGAAGTACTTATTTCTATCGTCTCGCAGTTTTCTGGTATTCTTTCAACTATATCTAAAATGCAAACTCATTTGAATGCGTTATTATCTATTTTTGTCTTATTTACATTAACTCTGAGGTTTTTATGTCGTACACCTAATATTTATTAATTTTTCTGCCTCTTTGATATCTTTATATAATTATGTAACTCTACTGCTGTGTCGTCAGCGATAGAGAGTAGTTCGCTATGTTTCATTTTTTTTTTATGTAGCCCGTTTGTATATTATTGGTGCTAAGTTAATCTTCCTTTCCGCTCCTTTGATTTTTACATTTTACACTTGTTTTCCTTTAAGTAATTCAAAAGTATTTTAAAATCGATTGTTTCAAAAGCTTCTAGTTCGAGGTCTCTAAACTCCTTATAATTCTTGCTTTATCCTTTCCTTCCCATTACCTAAACTTCAATCTTTCCTAAACTCTATTTCTAATCGTCCCTCGATTTAGCCCTTTTTTTTTTTAAATTCTTGTAGTTGCTGGGTTAAAGCCTCGCCCCCCCCCCAAAAAAAAGTATAAAGTAATATTATTATTTTATATTTATTACAAAAAAAATATCTCTGAAAGTTAATTTTATTTCCTTCCTTAAAACTGCCTATTATTTCTTCTGTCAATACCCCAGGTTGATTTTTTCTTTCGAAATTCATATTGTGTTTTATCAATTATTCAAATATGATTTCTTACGTATTTTTCTAATAAATACGCTAACAACGTATCTCGAGATTTGCTATATCTCTTCTCAATCTTTGTAGAATTTTTTCCACTTTGGGTCTCGGTCATCGGAAGCGTCGATGGACTTGCCAAAAACATTTCTTGCCCTAATTCCTCATGTAAGTTTATTTAAATTTAGATGCCGATCAATTCAAAAGTATTTTAAAATCGATTGTTTCAAAAGCTTCTAGTTCGAGGTCTCTAAACTCCTTATAATTCTTGCTTTATCCTTTCCTTCCCATTACCTAAACTTCAATCTTTCCTAAACTCTATTTCTAATCGTCCCTCGATTTAGCCCTTTTTTTTTTTAAATTCTTGTAGTTGCTGGGTTAAAGCCTCGCCCCCCCCCAAAAAAAAGTATAAAGTAATATTATTATTTTATATTTATTACAAAAAAAATATCTCTGAAAGTTAATTTTATTTCCTTCCTTAAAACTGCCTATTATTTCTTCTGTCAATACCCCAGGTTGATTTTTTCTTTCGAAATTCATATTGTGTTTTATCAATTATTCAAATATGATTTCTTACGTATTTTTCTAATAAATACGCTAACAACGTATCTCGAGATTTGCTATATCTCTTCTCAATCTTTGTAGAATTTTTTCCACTTTGGGTCTCGGTCATCGGAAGCGTCGATGGACTTGCCAAAAACATTTCTTGCCCTAATTCCTCATGTAAGTTTATTTAAATTTAGATGCCGATCAATTCAAAAGTATTTTAAAATCGATTGTTTCAAAAGCTTCTAGTTCGAGGTCTCTAAACTCCTTATAATTCTTGCTTTATCCTTTCCTTCCCATTACCTAAACTTCAATCTTTCCTAAACTCTATTTCTAATCGTCCCTCGATTTAGCCCTTTTTTTTTTTAAATTCTTGTAGTTGCTGGGTTAAAGCCTCGCCCCCCCCCAAAAAAAAGTATAAAGTAATATTATTATTTTATATTTATTACAAAAAAAATATCTCTGAAAGTTAATTTTATTTCCTTCCTTAAAACTGCCTATTATTTCTTCTGTCAATACCCCAGGTTGATTTTTTCTTTCGAAATTCATATTGTGTTTTATCAATTATTCAAATATGATTTCTTACGTATTTTTCTAATAAATACGCTAACAACGTATCTCGAGATTTGCTATATCTCTTCTCAATCTTTGTAGAATTTTTTCCACTTTGGGTCTCGGTCATCGGAAGCGTCGATGGACTTGCCAAAAACATTTCTTGCCCTAATTCCTCATGTAAGTTTATTTAAATTTAGATGCCGATCTTTACAGCGTAATGCATTAAAGAGCAATTCAAATCAATGTCCCTAAAGTTCCTTTTCGACATCCTACGAGACCCCATGCCGAAGAAGACGGAAAAAATTGATAGCTAAACCTTTTCCGCTTATGCTATCTAAAGCGGATCTTGCGATTCACAAATGGTGAAATATTACGCCTTTTTAAAGCCCTCTACGTTTGTTCTAGATCTCTCTTCTATTTATAATCTATTTTCCTTGCAGTTTCAAATAAGTCTACGTTTATGATTACTGCGAATAGTATTATTATACGTTTAAAATCTTTAGTGAATTCTCCCGCCCAAAAAAAAAAAAAAAAAACATGCTAAAATACGTCGAATGATCACACTACGGTATCAGATAGAAATAAAATAACGAAAAAATGAAAGATTTTTTTCAGTTTTTACTAAAGTTTAAAATGATATTACGAGAAAAATATTTTCTTTACTTTTCGGAAAACAACTACTCTAAATTTGCGATAATCACTCACATTTTAAATACGATGAACAACAAACTTACCGATAATACAGTAGAATATGTCCTAAATGATTTTAGTAACTGGCAATCTACTTTGAAATTAGTGAGATTCAATATCGAGGATAAAAGATCAAAGGTTACTATTAAGCTGACTTCAGCAAAGATCAACTATCATTTTGTTTTCTTTAGCATCAAACTTTGATTTGTTAATTGTAGTATTGGTTCATTGCACGTATCAGAAGTTCTGACATTAGACAAACTTCTTACGACAAAATGTGTAATATATATGTATATATACATATAACCTAAGTAAACTTTACAAAGCCATCTCTGCACGTTTTCAAAGTTACCGATAATTAAGATGTTCATTTTACGCGAAGAACCGAAAAGCATAAAGCATGTCTATGTTTAAAAAAAAGCGGTTAAATGAGCCGAGATACACACAGAAACGTCTGATTGATTTCTCCTTGACTGTAGTCTTTAGACCAGCTCGGTTAACAGCAGCCAGAATTAATGGATAACACTGTAAGCACATTGTTTTGGCAGTGCGGATGAAGAAAGATATTCACGAAAATTGTGCTACTTTAATAAACATAAAAGGCAGCTGTAAATGACCGAATATCCTAATGTCAATAGTTTCCTCTAAATAGAGTTATTAAAATCCAAAAACAAAAACGAAACAAGTATAAATGTTATCTTATTTTATTTAAAATATTATTAGTGTCAGTACTATTTTGAGCACGCCCACCAACGTCTATACCCAAAAACAAAAAACGGGAAAGAATCTTACAAGGAGACGTCACGACGTTTGGGTCACCGATTTTTAAAAAAATTCGCAGGTCGGTAGAATAGAGTATATGAATCGTATAAAATGTAAGAATGCAGCTTTTTGATATACGCGAGAAATTTAAATTTTTAGAAGCCGCATCATATAACGGATGTTATGGATAGCTGTTTTGACAAAAAAAGGCAATAAACTCCAGATGATTATGTTTACTTTATGCAAATGGTTTTCGGAAGACCGATTATTCTGAAATGAATTATGTTAAAAATAACTGAAAAACAGTAACGTAACGTACAAAAAAAAAAAATAATAATTTTAAATTTAATAAAAATTTAAATGCGTCATTTATCACATTTGTGTATTATAAAAACAGAATTACTTTAATTATGTTTTAAACGGTGTAGCGATGGTAGTACCGCAACACTGACAACGGGCGGAATAGATTCAAATTTTCCATTAGCGTCAATAAAACTTTTTTTCATTTTACATTTTTTTAGTAATTAATTCTTATCATATTTGAATTATATGTAAATGTTTATGTCTATTTTCTGTGTAATCACTTTATTAAAAATTTATAAAAACATGTTTTTTGTTTTTTTATTTTTTTTTTATTTATTTATTTACTCCGCTGTACCTTGCGGTTTTTCAGCCAGAATTTCTGATTGTTACTGTTATTATTATTTGTTGATGTGTTTTGTTTTGTTATTCATTATATGGTTGACAAAGCTGATCAAATTAAAAAAGTTAGTTTTTTTTACATATTTCGGTTATTGGTTTTTTTATTATTTTCCGTTTTTCCCATTCGTTTTTAAACTTATTGCATTCGAAAATCGTTAATCGTCTCTTTACAGTCTTTATAGTCTTTACAGATGTCTGATTCAGCAATTTTAAATCGTTTCATATAGACACCCCATTATTATTCCCGTATGTCCGGTTAAAAATTGAGTAAAGTTATAATCGGTATAAAAATTTTTTATTTGTAGTCTTTCTTCTAAGTTTGGAACTACTATATTTCCCGTGTTACTTTGCCAGTTTTTGATTGAATTAATTTTATTGATTTGTTTTCGTAACTTTTTTTTGTCTAAAATTTTTTCTTCTCGTTTCAATGTTTTGATTTGGTTTACAGTTTCTAACTTTAAGTCTATAGGTATTATTCCCCTGCTATGATGTTGACTGAACTATATGATATTGTGCGATAACCACAGATTGTTCATATTAATATTTTCCTTTGTAATTCTGTTATTGATCCAAAAGTGGCTTTGTAGAGTACTCTATTCTATCTTTATATTTCAAACGGAACATATTTAAATATAGTAATCTTAATTTGAAATAAATTGTTTCAATCTTTTCTATTATGAATTCGATGTGCTTTCCAAAATTTAAATTAGTGTCTATGGATTATTCCCAAGTATTTTATTTCTTTTACTATCTTTATCTTTATGCATAAGTGGTGCTGTTCAATGCAATGTATCATTTCTTCCTTGTCTTGTTTTCTACTTATTAGTGTAGTGCTTGGGTTTTATTTATGTTGAATTGTAAGCCTAAGTTTTAAATGATAAAAACATGCATTACAGAAAATTATACTTTAAAAATATTAAAAAGAGCCGACATGTTCCGGGTAACATCCGTTAATATTAAAAATAGAATCGCAAATATTTATTCCTATTTTATGTTACTTACAAATTAATACAAATTAATATTAAAACTGATTTTAAATTTACCTCTCTCTGTACACAAGTGCATGTGTATTGTGCGTGAGCGTGTATAAGCGAAAATACACATATAAATATTTCTATAAATAGGTGTACACGCATTGAATTAATTATATAACGAGAATCAATAGAAAAAAGAAAAGAAAAAATGTAAAATGAAAAAAAGTTTTATTGACGCTAATGGAAGATTTGAATCTATTCCGCCCGTTGTCAATGTTGCGGTACTACCATCGCTACACCATATAAAACATAATTAAATTAATTCTGTTTTTATAATACACAAATGTGATAAATGACGCATTTAAATGTTTCTTAGATTTAAAATTATTTTTTTTTTTTTGTACGTTACGTTACTGTTTTTCAGTTATTTTTAACATATTTCATTTCAGAATAATCGGTCTTTCGAAAACCATTTGCATGAAGTAAACATAATCATCTGGAGTTTATTATCTTTTTTGTCAAAACAGCTATCCATAACATCCGTTATATGATGCGGCTTCTAAAAATTTAAATTTCTCGCGTATATCAAAAAGCTGCATTCTTATATTTTATACGATTCGTATACCCTGTTCCAGCGATCTGCGAAATTTCTTCAAAATCGGCGACCCTAACGTGTCGTGTCGTCTTCTTGTTAGATAATTTTGATTCGATCAGATACTGACAATATATTATATATCGAAAAGAATATAACAAAGATGATGAACAGTGAAAAGAAAAATACAGAATGTAAGCAGCGCAATACAGAAATAAACCTACGTTTTAAACAAGGAATCTGACTGAAAAGGATCAAACATTCAAGGAAGGTATGCTCAGCGCCACAAAGACAGTTGCTTCATACGAATGGCAAAAATATTAGGAAGATAATAAAAGTGAAACGTGGACAAATAACGACAGCAGCAGAACGGGGACACAGAAACAATACTCGAAAGGAAATTGGAAGCTAGGAGAAAGATCAGGTTGAATAGATGGATAAAAAAGGCGATCGTTAAGAAAAGAGGAAGTATTTGACGTCAGAATTTAAGGCGGATTTTTTAATATAAAAACACAGATGACTGGAAGGGATTTTTTTTAGAAAGGGGATAGGAAACAGCAAAGAAAAAAATTTCAGTTTATGCATACAACGGTAGCACAGCTGGTTTTGTTTGTAGGGTTTTTTTTTTTCGTGTTTTTTTAAAACTCCTTTGCGTCGAAAATAAAGGGAAACGATTGTTGGGGGGTAAGCGCTTTCTGCCTGTTGTGTATTTGCACGTTATCCTCATAATCCTACAGTGCGCTATCGAAGTACGAAAGTCAAATAATTCCCTTCTCGACTGCAATCGGAAATTGTAACGCTACAAGCGGCGTATAAGGTAACAAATAACGCAACTTGAAACGAATCCATCTGTATAATAGTTCGTTCCGTTCAGCGTCCCGACCTGCCGTTGTCCGTAAGCATTCCTCAAGTGTTTTTCCTGTGATATCCAAAAACTAAAATCAATATATCTACTAGTTGGTCGGCTACGGACCTTTCCTTTATAACGATATAACGATCTTTTCGAGTGAATCTAGTACACGCCGCATAACGTGTTTGAAGAATCTTAAAAAGTGGCAATTCGTTGCTGGCAGCAGTCTTTTTGTGCCTTAATTCTAATATCCTTCAATATGTTCATATTTGTCCATTTGGCTGTTCACAGAACCTTTGACAAAAGCATTTCGGAAGCCCGCACCTTTTTTATTTGGCTTTTGCTTTTATAATCCATGTTTCGCACGCATATGAGAGAACACATCTACATTCTGCCTGTAAATTTGGAGATGTGTCTTTCCACATACGTGTTAAACGGTGGGGGGCCATTACCTGACCTTTGCCAGACTACTCTTAAATTTTATATTATAGATAGCCGGACGGTAAACAATTTGAAAACTCTGTTCCGCATTCGTTGTGTGCATATCCAGCTGGAAACGAAATCTTTTAGTTACAAATTTGGTCACATTAATTGAATAACGCTGTACATGTTTTTTATTCTTTCAAGTTAATTGTGTACGATTAAGACACACCATCAACATCATCATCGTTGTGTGCGTGTGTGTTAGCATCGGCAATAAACAACGTCATTTACATTTCTGTTAAACCTATATTCCATCAGCAATACTGTCCCGCATGCCTCAAAACACTTTCGCAATACCGTGTGAATGACCACTCATTTCATTCATTTAACGTGGTAATTCGATAACAATTTCGAGTTTTATATGCAGTTTTTATGGGTGATTATTAATTATTATTACGGTTTATTAATATTTGCAATTTTTCTACATGAAAAAAGAACCAATTGCAGCTCCATGAAATAATATATGTATTTATTATATTAAATATATTAATGTAATTCATTTAATTCTATTTGGCGTAGATTTCCGATTGATTCAATTAATATTTGGTATGATTTTAGATATTATAGTATCGGTTTAAAAATGATAAGTGTTAATGTATTTGTTATTTTAGGAATTTTTGTTTTTGTTTTGTCTCGATAAATATGTGTATACTGTGTGCTTTAAAGTACGGTTATTTTCTAACAAGAATGAGAAGGTTTTAAGACGGCAGGAAAAAATCTGTGAGCAGTGTTGGTTTAAGGAAGTTTACAAATCCAAATGGCTCAGTGTTATAAAGATGAACATTATATTTAAAAATAAATCGGTGAAAAGTTAATTCTATCCGTTTTTCTACGTATTGACATACATCTACGCAAATTATCATACAGCCCCTCTTAGATGCTACCAAACTTAGGAGTGAAAAAACCCGTTAATAATGCAAATAAGGGTGTAATTGATTAAGAACTTAAAACGACGCTTTGAATTATTACATAAACCAGATTTATCAAAATTACGTTCAGTAGGAGCATTATTCTTCTTCTTAGTACATATATAGAGGCAATGTCATCGACAAAACTGAAAGAGATATTCTAACGCTTTAAACGACAGATGTATGTAGGTATTAAACAATTCAGTCGGTTACTTCGAAGAATACTACGACTTCTGCAGAATTGTGACGTAATTTCGTCGTTTTCGATGGTATTTTGCGAGTTTTGTATTCTGCTTTTTTATTTATTTTTTCATCAAAAGACTGTTATGTACGTCTCCAATAAATGAATGAGTTCTTGTAACATCGATACTATGAATGTAAGCTTAAGAATGTAAAGTCAGAATCGATTCATATGAAAATATAAGTATAAATGGTGTGGAAATTCCTTAGAAGGCAGATATAAAGTTTCTTGGTATACATCTTGGCAAATGCTTGACGTGGCGGAAGTACACATAACAAAGCAAAATAGGTTGAATATATCAACTACGGCAACTGTACTGGCTGTTGGGCAAGGGATCGATAGCACCTCTTGGAAACAAGTTGCTACTTTAGAAATTTTAAAACCGGTCTGGGGCATTACAGGGCTGTCAATTATGGAGCTGTGCAAAAAAAAGTAGCATCTCAATTATGACATTTCAGTTATGCAAAGAGACCAGAATAAGTGATTACGCATAATCCATCTCTGCTCCAATGGTACGTAACCAATATCGCAATACATGAAGATCTTGAAGTTAAATTTATTAAAGATGATCGGCGATATGCTACGAGATTGAAAGGACACTAATAGTATAACAAAAGAACTGCTGAGTGACCTAAACAAAACACATAGACTAAATAGAAAACGACCTCGAGACCTCATATAAGTTATAAATATATAAATATATGCGCGTGTGTGCATCATATGCGTGCAAGTGCTTGCATGCATGATACGTATGCATACGCGAGAATACAACAGTATGTGTATATGCATTTCGTTTCTGCCAAGAGAAAAATTTAATGGTAGTTAATACATGGTTCAAGCTACCTCCCCGCAGAATATACACCTGGAAGGCACCTGGAGATAAACCCGATCGGATAATACGAAATCAAATTGACTATATATTAGTTAACAAAAGATACAGAAACGGAATCAAAAACGCGAAGACATATCCGGGCGCTGATGTCGCATCAGATCACAATCCAGTTGTAATGAAAATAGAGGTAAAATTTAAAAGATTTAAGCAGAAAACGCATATCAATCGAATTAATACAGAAATGTTACAAGACAAAAATACAAGACTGCAAGTAGCTGAATATCTGAATAAAAAGATACGTAAAGTACAAGGTAGTCTGCCACAAGACATAGAGCAACAATGGAAAATAATATCACAAACGGTTAATACAACTACAGCAAATACTTTGCGGACGATGAAGAACACTAAGAAAGATCATCAATGGATGACAGACGAGATCTAGAATCTAATGGAAACAAGACGGAAAAACAAGAATAATCCAAATGTTTATAAAGACATACAACAAGAAATAAAACGGAAAATAAGAGAAGCAAAAGAACAATGGATGAATGATAAATGCAAGAGATTGGAACAGTTGCAAGAGACACATGACGAATTCAATTTGCATAAAGAAATTAGAAACATTACTGGAATGTTTAAACATAGAACGGCGAACATTATAACTGACACAAATAACAAAATCATAATAGATAAAATGAAGCAAACAGATACCTGGGAAAGATACATTGAGGAAATGTTTAAAGATGACAGGAGGGAAGTACGAAAGAATAAAAACCTCGTAGGCTACCATATAATGAAATGCGAAATAATGGATGCAATAAAGAAAACAAAAAACAGAAAAGCTCCGGGGCCAGACAATATTCAAGCAGAAGTAATAAAATTACTTGACGAAGAAAACATCCAAGTATTACTTAATATTTTTAATAAAATATACGACTCTGGCGAGATAATCAAAGAGTGACTGAAATCAGTATTTGTTAGAATCCCAAAAAAGAGTAATCCGAGGAAATGTGAAGACTACAGACTTATTAGTCTAATGAGTCATACACTAAAAATTTTATTGAGGATAATACATAAACGGATATTTAATAAGTGTGAAGCAAATATAAGCAGAGAACAGTTTGGCTTCCGCAATGGACTAGGCACACGAGAGGCGTTGACATGCATCCAAATCCTGGTACAAAGATGTCTGGAACAACAAAAGGATGTATACCTATGTTTTGTTGATTTTGAACGTGCCTTCGATAATGTTAAACACAAAGAACTAGTACAATGTTTAGAAGAAGCAGGAATAGATGAAAAAGATAGGCAGATAATTGAAAATCTGTATTGGAATCAAGTGGCATATGTAAAACTGGAGAACGAAAATACAAAGGAAATACGGATTGAAAAAGGAGTCCGACAGGGTTGTATACTTTCACCCACACTCTTTAATCTCTATTCAGAAGTGGCGTTTAAAAATGCTTTAGCAAACAGTTCAGAAGGAATAAAAATTAACGGTCAGATTGTAAACAACATACGGTATGCGGATGATACAGTTTTGATAGCGGATAGCGAATATGATCTACAAAATTTAGTTAACCGAGTAACGGACAAATGTTCCGGAATGGGAATAAAAATAAATAAAAAGAAAACAAAAATTATGGTAGTCAGTAAAAATAGCTCAGAAATAACAGCTAACATTAGAATTAACAATTATGCAATAGAACAAGTACAAAGCTTCAAATATCTCGGTTGTAACCTGTCGAATCAATGGAATTCGGAATACGAAATCAAAGCAAGAATTGAACAGGCTCGAATTACTTTTATGAAAATGAAAAATCTATTTATAAACAAATCACTGAACTGGGATGTTAAATGGAGAATGGTAAAATGCTATGTCTGGTCAATATTACTGTACGGAATGGAAGCGTGGACCGTAAATAAATCCATAGAGAAAAAACTAGCAGGGTTTGAAATGTGGTTGTATCGGAGAATGTTGAAGATATCATGGATAGATAAAATTAGAAATCAAGAAATACTAAACAGATTGAATAAAGAGATGGAATTAGTTAAGACTGTAAAAAGAAGAAAGATTGCATATCTAGGACACATTGTGAGAAACCAAAAATATGAAATTTTAAAATTGGCCATTGAAGGAAAAATAGAAGGAAAAAGAGCTCGAGGAAGAAGAAGAAGAACCTGGATGGAGGATGCGAGAGAATGGACGGGAATTCGGATACCGGAATTGCTACACAGCATGGCCGACAGAGAAAACGCCAGAAGAATAGTCGCTAACATCTAATGCAGATACAGCACCAACAAGAAGAAGAAGTATACATATATTAATTAATTTTAGCACCTTTCACTGAATGGCAAGGGTGGATTAAGAATTAACAGGGCTCGGGATGAATGAGGGACCGCCTTTTGAATAAAACATGGTGAAAAAATTCATTATCACATATGTGCAAACAAGCAGGCGAAGGAAAAAAAACCTACTGCTTAAGTGACTAATAAAATTAAAATTATGCTCTCTTTAAAAAATCAACTTTCTTCTAACAAACTGAATACTACATACATATATAGGAACATATATAGGAATACATATAGGAACATATATATATATATATATATATATATAGGTACATATATAGGTACATATTAATTACAACGTAATTCTTAGGCTACCCCCCATTCGAAAAAATGTCCCAATTTTATGTAACGTTTGTTATATTTTATAGAATTTTTGTAATTGTTATTTTACAAATGTCACAATATTATGTAACGAAAAATATAATGAAAAAATGAATTAATTTTATATAATGAAAGTTAAATGTTAGGATAGGATTTTTGTGATTATGTAATTTTTTTTTGTGTTGATGCCAGTAAGAATTACATCTTAAATTTTGATCGTTTTATACAAAGTATAGAAGAGAAAGAGACAGAGATGAAAGCAAGAGGGGTCAAGGGGCCCAGCCCCTTGCGAGGCCAAAATGGCCGAGTTATATATACATATATATAGGTACATATATAATTACACATATATATATATGTATATGGAGTCACGCGGTGTGGTTTATTTAGAAATGTAGTTTGTTTTCGCGTTAAATTCGGTGAATTCTAATAGTGCGTTCTCACGATTCTTGACGTGAAGTATTTTCAACCAGCAAAGTAAGCACGTTCCATTTATTTATTTACTAACCGAAGCAACTGACTGTATACCGTTTCCGCTTTCGTTATATGTAACACGACCTACGTCGTCAGAAATACGAGACTCGGCAAATAATTTAAAATAACTTTATTATTTCGTTGGAATTTAGAAATCTAAAAATGGAAAATCAATTTTTTGATAAGCTTAATCAAATGCACGAGGAAATAAAAGGTATAGGGATTACATGCAACGACACAAATACGAAAATTAATAAGGCAATGAAAGAAATTAACAAATTAAGAAAAGAAAATGAAGATTTGAGAAGTGAGATCGGATACGTCAAAAAAGAAAACGAACTTTTAAAACAGGAACTGCAAAAATTGAGTCAGTACTCCAGAGTGGACAATGTGATCGTTCGCGGGGTACCGTTCGTAAAAGGGGAGAATGTAAAGTCACTAATAAATAAGATAGGAATAAAACTAGGAGTGCAATTGGCGCAGTGGGATATCAAAGCAGCACATCGTCTACCTAAAAAGGTCAACGATTCCGCACCGGCGCCGATAATCGTGAAACTTCACGATAGAGAAAAAAAAGCACAACTACTAAGTAATGCAAAGAAGTTGAAGATAAACAGTAACGATGTTAGCTTACCCCAATCAGTACCGATTTATATAGATCAAGATCTGATTCGCCACGTTAGGAAACTCTATGCAGTTGCTAGGCTAGCGCGTCAAGAAGATAAAATAATAAGCCAAGCATGGTGCAGAGACGATAAAGTTTATGTACGGAAAACAGACTTAAGTAAAGCGAAGATAATAACCAGCGAATCAGATCTCGAACAGCTGACTGACGATTCCACGCAGGAGAGTACCACTATGCGGAACATTAGCCATGTAACCAAGCAGATAGACAAGATTAGTGCAGTAGATTCGGCAGTAAAACATAGTGAAAAACACAAAGATGGCCAAAAGCAGAGTTCTATCGATAAGTTCATATTGACAGCGTCCACATCATACACACAGTCTCCAACACCAGCATACCCAGCAACACACACACAAACAATAACACAAACACCTCCAACCACACGTGCAAAAAATAAACAAAATATTATAAATAAATGAAACATTTCTCGGCCTGCTATGAGCGTGGACTGTCCTCACCCAGAAACGCCGGTAAGCGAGGATGAGTATACCCTTTTTCCTCCATCACTCCCGTCATTTAAAATTACTACTAAAAATTTAGTTAAGCGCAATTTAAATCAAACCAATAATATAAAAAGCAATAAAAATAAAATAAAACACAAAGTTCATATAGCTACTCTGAATGTAAGGTCACTTAAAAGTCCAGAAAGCTTAATTGAATTAGAAGAGGCATTTCAGAAATCTAATATTAAAATTTTAGGATTGTCCGAAGTAAGAAGACCTGGAGAGAAAATTATACGCACACAAAAGAGGAACCTTTTTTATTATATAGGTAATAACTCAGGACAAAAAGGAGTCGGTTTTATTATTAAAAATGAATATATAAGTAATGTAGTAGAGACAACGGGGATTAACGACAGAATAGCAATCTTAAAAACAAAAATTAATACAGCTATACTAATATGTATTCAAGTTTATGCTCCGACTACAGCTGCAGAAGATTGGGAAATAGAAAATTTCTACGAAAATTTAAGAAACATTTTAAATTCCCAATTTAAAATAAAGAACAACTTAATAATTATGGGAGACTGGAATAGCCAGATAGGGGCAAAGAGAGAAAAGTGAAAAACAAACAATGTGGGTTTATACGGTTATGGGAAATGCAACGAAAGGGGTTGGATGCTCATAAGATTCTGTCAAGAATTCAATCTAAAAATAGTAAATAGTCTGTTTAAAAAAAGAATAGGAAATAGATGGTCATGGATATCTCCAAATCAACATAATAAATCACTAATAGACTATATACTAGTAACTAGCATGAATCAGTCAATTATAAATTTCGAAATAAAAGGTTTGAACAAATTCAGCTTCTATACAGATCATAGACTGTTAATTATAACAATTGCAATTGATAAAGAAAAATACTATAAGAGAGTCATAAAAAATTTGAATACAGAATTAGACTATGAAAAGTACGAAAACATAATTAGTGAAGAGTTAGGGAAGATAAACTTAAGTAAAGATCAACAGATTGACGAACTATATAATAACAGCATATCTCAAACAATAACGTCAATGTTCGCAAACACATTCAAGAAAAAAAGTAGAAATATCCAACAGATAGGCAGACGACATTTATCAACTACGTAAAAGAAGAATCGAAATTGTAAAAATCGCTAACAGGTCTCCAAAAGAAAAGATTGAATTAAATTTAGTGTCAAGAGCTATAAGAAATAAAATAAGAAAAAGGGACCGAGCTCAAAAAAATGAAATTATTAATAACATTTTAGAAGGAAGTAAAAATATAAAACTGCTAAAAAAGAAACTCAGTATAGGTACACAATGGACGACTCATTTTATGAACTTGAAAGGGGAGAAAATATGCGACAGAAAAGAAATAAATAACTTCATAACTGAATATTATAAAAATTTGTATAATGACATGGGATAACGATCACGGTATAAGCAATTCTGTTGAAACTAGTTCTACAGTAGAACCAGAATTTCTGAATGAAGAAGTAGAGGAGATAGTAAAAAGATTGAGACGCAACAAAAGCCCAGGCAGCGACAAAATAATGAACGAACACATAAAATTGGGAGGTTTACAATTAATAAAAATCTTAACGATCCTATTTAATAGAATTTTAAAAACAGGCATTATTCCCTGTAAATGGAAGTACTCTGATATAATATTATTGTTTAAAAAGGGGGATCGACACAAAATTGAAAACTATCGTCCAATATCTTTAAGTTTGACTATTTCAAAAATTTTGTTCAAAGTTGTGAGAAAATAGAATACAGCCTATTTATAAGAGTCGAACAACCTGTAGAACAAGCTGGTTTCAGAAGGTCGTTCGCTAAAATAGATCACCTACATGTCATGACCAAGTGTCATTGAGAAATGTATAGAATATCAAGTCGAAATATATATGGCTCTAATTGACTATAATAAAGCTTTCGACTCTTTAAAACATCAGTACTTATTTGCATCACTTATAAGTCAAGGAGTTCCAGAAAATTACGTAATATTAATAAAAAATATGTATGAAGACCTTAGAGCCAGAATATTAACAGATGTAGAGTGTCAGTACTTTGACATTAAGAAAGGGGTTAGACAGGGAGACCCATTATCACCGGTTTTGTTTAATTGTGCTTTGGAAGATATTTTTAGGAATTTGCAATTGGGATAACAAAGGTTTAAACATAAATGGAAAAAGAATTTCCAATTTAAGATTTGCGGATGACGTGGTTCTCTTGTCAAATTCCTTGGAAGAACTAAAAACTATGATAACAGAATTAGACAATGTGGGGAAAAAAGCTGGGCTTTCCATAAATATCGGAAAAACGAAAATATTTACAGAAAACCGAAACGCTAAAATAGTACAAGTTAATGGAATGGTTATAGAAATAGTAAATCAAGTAACGTACCCCTAGGGGTCAGCAATTATCTTTTGAAAATCGTACTGAAACGGAGGTAAATACTAGAATAACGAAAGCTTGGAACAAGTATTGGGCACTAAAATATATTTGTAAAGGCCCTTTTAACAATTACCACAAGAGTATAATTTTCAACGCCACTATTATACCCAGTTTAACATACGGCAGTCGAACCTGTTGCCTGACTTCAAAAATTATTAATAAAATAAAGGTGACGCAAATATATAATTGAACGGTTTATTTTAAATATTAAGAAAAAAGATGAAATACCACTCAAACTGATAAAACAAAAATTAAAAAATAATATAGATGCAATCAGATATGTTAGAAGAGAAAAATGGGCTTGGGCTGGTCATGTAGCAAGAATGAAGGATGACAGATGGACGTATAGAGCCACTTTCTGGTTTCTTGCACATTATAAAAGAAGAAGGGGGCATCAGTTGACAAGGTGGAGGGACGATTTTAGTAACTTTTTTTATTGAACAAAAATTTTCAAAGAGTAGCCATAGATAGAATTGAATGGGAGAGATTACAGAAAACCTTTGCTCATCATGGGCCGAGGAAATTTAATATCTAGTTTTTTCTATATCAAATTTATACTATTCATGTTTGTTATATAGTTTAAGAATTTCTTCAATAAAGGTTTATTATTATTATTATTATTATTATTATTATTATTATTATTATTATTATTATTATATATGTATATATATTTTTAATAAAAACAAAAACTTTATTTATAATGTATTATCTACGGCGTCAGTGTCGGTATAGTTACTACATAGATTTTCAAGCTGAAAAACGCAAATTTAAAATCTCGCATTTTTACAGCATTAAATATTTTAGGGGAAAAAAAATTTAATTTTTCATGTGTAAAATTAAATTTTTCTTTGTTCAAGAGCGCGGGGCTCCCTGGAGACTGAGTCCCGGGGCTATAACCCCCTTAACCCACCCCCCTTAGATCTAAATCTGCTGAATGGGCTGCTTATTTATGTTATTTTAACTTGGATTTCATAAATTACCAAATAGTTGAAAAGACTAGGTGTAAAATAGCAAGAAAAGAAACAAAATTTTAAAAAATACAATTACAAAAATTTATATTTATTTACAATAAATTATAGTTTTCCACAAAAGTTTTTTTTTTTTTTAATTTGCTTAATAATTTGTGTGCGACTTCATAGATTGCATACATCTATTTAAATATAAATTCGTAATATTCGTATGAATGTAATTAAGTATTTTTGACGCGCCATTACGTTGCGTGCACAACGGGTGGGTCATATGCGAAATAAAATCGGCACACAAAACAAGTTTACTGTTGTCAACTGTAATAAGTAAAAAAATATTATTTTCTTCCGCGTAAATTAACTTACACGAATAAAATCCATTCGGCCAAAAATAATACGCACGTTAAATTTTTATCCGTTGTAAGTGTTAGTAAAAGCATATTTTTGGTATGTAAAATTCGAATGGTATCTTATTAGCTGCGCTTATAATTATTCTTAACTGGTGTGAATAAAAAACACACCTCTGACAAAACAAGGTGGAAAATAATATTGCAACTACGGAAATGGAAACGGGATGAAAAGATTTAAATTTAAAAAAATTTTCGGACACACCAGTATATCGGTACACTTTCCGGCTAGGTCGAAATCTTTGATAAAATGGCATTTTTCCAGGATCTTTTAAACCGCTTTTTTCATAAATCTCTAATTTCATCGAAATTTTTTCCTCCGTAGTGTCATGAAAAGATTATTTCCGACAAATTTATTAAAGGAAAAAACTACAAGAAACAACCCAACTGTTTACACATCTGAAAGAGAAAGGAAAGAACAATGTTTACTGGGGAAATGATGAAAACCCTGTTCGGTACCGAAATGGACATTAATAATTTCGGTGCTTCCCGTTTCTGACGGTACCGTCATCACGCCGGATGCGTCCGCACCAGGATCATATTTACCGCGGAAAAAGAATTGTTGCGCAGGCTTCGGAGAGGTTGAAATAATTGAACGAGTTAAAAGAAAAAAAACAGTTACCCGCCTACAATGTCCTCAAAATGAAAATGTCAACAACTTGTAGGTTATAATAAGCATTTTAGCTGTTAACCCCCCTCCCCCCAGTAGTTTACAGAATTTTTTCAATTCACCTTCGTCATCGAAGTTATTCACCGTATTATCAAAACACATTCTAAAATCCTAAAGGGGGAAGTGGTTACAAAAAAAAAAAACATTCAAAGATAATTCTGTGATACAGCTTCATACGACATAGAGAAGGCATTTGATAATGTCAAATGGGACACATTATGTTTCGATGTCTAAAAGAAGCGAATATAGATTTCTGAGATCGAAGAATACTACTCGAACTTATGGATAAATGAAAAAATCAGCGCAAAAATAAAGAAAGGAGTCAGGCAAGGCTGCTGCCTTTCACCTTTCCTGTTTAACATTTACCTCGAAAAGGCAATAATAAGGTGCTTTTTAGACAGAGAGAATGGAGGAATAAAAGTAAATGGAATAAGATTATAAGACGATTAGATATGCTGACGACATAGTGCTGGACAGCGAAGCAAAATCGCAAAAGTCGCTCAACGAACTAAACACAGATTGTTAAATATCAAATGTAATATGAGAATCAATGAAAACAGAAAACTGAAATACTAAGATGTGACAAAAAAGTAGATGATAAGTTGAAGATAATAATAAATAGGAAAACGGTACAACAAGTAAAGAAATTTGAATATCTGGAATGGCAGATCGGAACGGGAAATAAGAAGGAGAATAGCCCAAGGGGCAAAGAATGCATTCAGCAAAAAGCTAAGCCTTCTCTCTTCTAAGAATATAGAGAGATATTAGAAAACATTTCATAAAGAGCTTTATTTGGAGCGTTGCTTTTTATAGATGCGAAATGTGGACGCGGCTAAAGAAAGACGAATGCAAACTGGAAAAACGTTCGCTAAAGGCAAAATGGACGGATACGTATTCGGAACCGCATTATACTATCCAGAGTAAAGGAAAAACGAGAAATGCTAAATACAATAGAAAGAAGAAGAAATTCGACCATAGGACACGTGATACGCCACTCAATGTGTGGATTACCAACTTATTAGAAGGAAAAACAACCGGGAAGACTCAAAAAGGAAGGCCTTTATGGATGAAATAAAAGGAAGGAAGTCATACGCGGAAGTTAAAGCATCAGCCAGAGCACGCGAAGATCTGGCACGTGGCCATGTTACCAACCAACCCATGGGTTGAGGAGAAGAAGAAAGTCTGCTCACTTTTGGATAAAAAGAAATACAGGTTAGCGACGTACATGATAAAAGCGTTAATGTATATTAATAGGGTGGCAAGTGCAGAAGCTAACTGGTTCCCGGAGAGATTAAGGGTGTTACTCCCAACATCCCCTGCAAATCTTGAGCCAATTATAAATAATTTCTGCAAAAACGACTTTAGAGGATAAAATTCGACACGGTCGCTAAACACGCTGCTTCGCGTATTTCTACGAATTAATAAAAATAATATAGTAAGTGAACAGATTCGCTTTATATCTACGCGTGTAGAAAATAGCTACAACACGAGTGTCGCAACTCTGAAAAGAACTATTTCAATATTTCCCGATCGACGGTGACGCGGGATAAAGAAGAAGGAAAAGGAAATTGCAGGAAACGAAAAAGCGAGATAAAGTAGGATTGATGAAGCGAGAGAGTAAACGGATTAGCGAGAAATACGCGAGAAGCGGAAATGAAAATACTGTTTTAAACAAACTAAGCGAATGAGAATTCCGTCAATTGAAAAAACCAGTAACTGGATAAAAGCGGAATAAAAAACAGCGGGGAACAAAAAAAAAAACGGCATTTGAGCAAAAATTGTATACACGTAACTGGATTCTTAAGCGGTTTTGATGAAATACACGAATTAGGGGTTGTTTTTAGGGGGTTTAGATAAATCGATTGGTCAGGGTCCTCTGTCATCGTCGTCGTCGTCGTCGTCATCGTCGAGAAAATTCTTTTAAGCGAGCAATTTTAAATAGGGAAACGACCCCCAAATGTTCGTTTTAATAATGAAAACGTATTTAAAATTCGTAAGCTAGAAATATTATTACAAATTATTATCACATTTCCGAAGTAATCACTTCTTGCAAATTTTCAAAAAAGGAAAAAAAAAACTAATAAAAGTACACGGATTTGTCATAATCTTGTGGATTTTTTTTTTTTTTTTTTTAATAGTGGATGAATAATAATAATAATAAAAAATCGAAATTTCGCAAATTTATATAGCGATTTTAAATCAAAATACACTTTTAATATTAAATAAAATAGAGTTTGCAACTGCGTTTGCATTACGTATTATTGTTTTAAGCATTTGCAAAACTCTCCAATATATATATTTTAATACATCCGTAAGTTTAGAACAAACCCAAACACGGCCAGCAGGTAGTGTGTACTGCCGATATTTAAGCAAATTTAAATAAAAATATGAAAAATCGAATACTTAAATCTAACAGGTGTGTTTGATAAAAATTCTTCCTCACTACTCTCTCCGTACACCGATAAAAAAGTGTAGCTTCTATACTTCCATAAAAAGGTCTGCAAGTCAAATCTTAAGCCTCGAAATCTAAGAAATACCAATATGAAATAAAACCGACTTAAAGAGAACCGTCACTTTCATTCGATAACTCGATACTTACAATTTGTAATGAGACTTTTTAGTCATGATTGTGAATTACGATAAAATTATTTTCAAGACCTGTCTCGTAATTTTTAAATAACGCACGGCAACTCGACAAAAATATATAGTTAGTACAATAATTTTCGTATATATATTAATCGAGAAAGAAGAATGGCAGGACCAGTTTTGGCAACCTAGTCCATCAATGGCTAATTCGACATAATAATCGAGAAAACTCAAATTAACTCGTAATAATGAGAAAAATTATGATTTATCGATACGGTGCAAATCATTTTCGAGGATTTCTATCCCTTTGAAATTCTTATATTAATATAAAGCACAACTCAGAAAATGTACTGTGTCTTTAAGAAAATGATATTTGCATTATCTCTGTCGAGCAGAATTTTCTACTAAACAATGTCCTTTATTTTAATAAACAGAATTTACAGCTGCGTACTTTGGGGGGGGGTTTGCATGAGAATTTAATAATTTGATCCTTAAATTCCTCCGATGTTTATTCAGCATTGTGTGCTAACAGTGATATCAGCGTCAACTTTTTTTTTAAATGATGCTACTGTCGTTAACTTCTAATCCCTTTGGAATAATTTCCTTTTTTTTTTTTTTTGTAATTTCCCGTTAAAATCCCTAAAATTCAATAGTGTAAAAGCGTTTTTTTTTTTTTTTTTGCGTTTAATGAATCCGTAATTAAACATTTGTTTGAGAAATCAACCTATTCCTATTTGATTAGCTTCTTTCTTTTTTATTCCTGTTGAAAGCTCCCAAATGAAAAACTTTACCACCAGCGTCGTAAGAACGGAAACATACCCCGTATACAAGAATGTTTAAGGTCTAAATTTTTAGACCCCTCAATTCAACTTGTACACGGTCCGAGTATATAGACAAAATGTAATAATTTTCTTAAGTAATCAAAAAGAAAAAAGTAACTAAATACATTTAAAATAGAACAATAAAAATCGTGAACAATATTTAAAAAAGAAAAAAAAAACGTTAATAATTATGGAGAAACGCGAAAAGTAACACATCTTTAAAAAATACGAGGTTACCAGGCGAGTCGAGTTCTAATGGTACCTCTTTTCGAATAATTGTACAAAAAAAAAAAAAAAATTGCCGCCTAATCGACCAGTCCACAAAGGCGCCCCACTATAACGTATTAAAAAGACAAAATTCAAAATGCGTGTCAGTTAAACAAATGAAATCACTATAATCCGTTACAATAATCAAATGTTTATTGTTTCGAATACCATCGAAATAGCGTCACATATTTTGAAGTAACGTTTAGTACCCCGTAACACTTTTAGATCGGCTTGTTAATTTTAGTCAGTTAAAAGTAACAAAATACTCGATAAAACGGAAATAGGTATTTAATAACTACATATGAAAGGATAAATTTATTAACAGCTAAAATAGGAAAAGTCATGTTACACCAGTCCAGAATTCCTTAAAAAACAAAATAAAATAAACGCGATGTATTGAAAACATTAAACAGAAAAACATAAAATTCAGCCATCACCGAATTTCCCCGACTACAAATATAAAATTACAAAAAAAAAAAAAAAAAAAAAAAGAAAGAAAATCTGCGTTACCTGGTACGTGACAACGTCGGCTGAGCATCCTTTTCAGTACTGAGTTTGTTTGCGGCAATTACCGTAGATGAGGGTACCTCCCTACTGCTACACGGAAACTGGCCATCGACGGATCCCGACTTCGACCCTTGACGAAAATACGGTGCGTACACATACTGTCTCCGAGGCAAAGAATCTTGTTCGAATTCTTCTTCGGACGAACTTTCTTCTATCATCTCGTTCGCCGTGCACCAATCAGCAAGTACCAGTAAATCGTCGCCCTGTAGTCATAATTTTACGAAAGAATCAGTACAACTGAAAAAACAGGATACCAACTTTTAATTTTACTACAGTTAATGAAAATCTGAAATGCACAATAAAAGACATATTCTCTTAAAAAGCCAGTTTGAGTAGATGCGCAAATCAGCTCGCTAAAGCAGTTTTAGGGGGTATCCTCTCCGACTGCGGATATATATTCGCTTCTCAACTCCAACTCAGATCGAGTTATCTATTTCATATTTGGTATGTGTAATCGCAATCTTCGATGCGTATTCTCAACTCCAACTCCGCGTGGCTGGAAAGGACAATTTGGAGAGGAGACAAGGGAAAAGCGAAAACGAAAGAAAGGAAGAGCAGAATGGCCCAAAAGCGAATCGTAGAAATGACAACAGAACGGGGAAGTGAATGAAATTCAAAGAACACCAGATATTAGAAACTAGGTTGAACAAACAGTTAAAAGGATAGATCGTTACGAAAGGAGGAAGGGTAAATATTTGACCAAAGTTTGAGATGAAACTTAGTATTATATAGGGAATTCAAGTTGGAGGATGGATAAGAAAAGGAACGAGAGAAAGTAGGAACTCGAGCCAAGGAATCATTCATTTCATTACCTTTAATGCCCATATGGCTGGGAAAGGAAGGAAATGAGAGAACATAAGAGTCATTGTATAGTAATTGACCAGTAGAGTGTTTAGTCACAAAGACGAATGAGAGATGTTTATTTAGCAAAATTTTTAAGTAGAATTATACCGATATGCAGATGATGCTAACGTATTCGTAATTAAATTTATATTTCATGGTGGTATGTTATTAAAGAAATATTAGAAATAATTGTCGCTGTCTAATTTTAATTGACGTTACATTTTTTTTTTTTTCAACTCATAATAGAAGCCGAAATATGATTCACCGATACCAGATGATACAACCATCATTTGGCGCAAAATGAAAGACATTAAAACGTTTAACGAGGGGAAAAATGCTCTACGTTCATGGCTACAGTGTACTATAAAAGATAAAATTTATATAAAATTTATAAACAGCGAACGAAATATAAAATACTATTTTAAAGAATAATTCAGAATACGTATCGAACATTTTAAGAATTGAATGTATAATTTTTTATTTTAAAAATTAACTAAATATAAATATATTTAATAAGATTTTTAAAAAAAATATATATATTAACTTTTATTAATTGACCGACCAATTTTTACTTAATAAGACGCGTTTATTTTTATTTACTTAGCGATCTTAAGCACGGAGCTATAATAATTTGGAATTATTTATAAAAAGTTTCAGATCTTGTATTATTCGTAATGTTATTTTTTGTTCGATTTTTCAATGAGTTTGCGAGAAAAAAAAAACTTTTAAAATATATTTATATTTAGTTAACAAAAAATTACGTATTAAATTCATTTTATTGAAATTTCCAATATATATTCAAAGTAGACGCGTCTATATTTTGTTCATTGTTTAACATTTGAACTTCACATTATATAGCGCTGTCTCCGAAACTTTTTCCTGATTAATAAAATTAATGGGTTTATTTTTAATAAATTTCTGTATTAAATGCTTCTTTTTTATTCTTCTTATTATTAGTAAATAATTCGCCGAAATACGTCTGATAATAAAATGTTATAACATCTCCGACTTGAATAGTTTTCATCGAAATACAATAAAAAATCTGCAACGAAACGATATAGTATATATACATGTCTTCCCAAAAACACAGACACACACACACATACTGATAAACATTCCCAATACAAATATCGGTGATACGAGAGGAGCGTTTAGGACACTAAGAAAGGCGGAAAAGAAATAAAGAAAGCAGATTAAAACGTAAATGGCAAATATTAGGTATTATGTGATGGGGGGGGGACGAGTATGAACGATTAAAATCGAAATTTTTAAAAAACCAAATGAATAGGTGAATCACACTACGACGATTTTTTTTTTTTAAAAGGAAACAAGCATACAATCTAGTTCCGTGCATGGTTGATCTTAAAGAAAATCTCACGCACTTCTGGTCGGTTGTATTTGCTCGTTATTTACAGGATATATGATATTTGTTAGGTATGATTTTTCTAAAAGCAATGTGGTTACTTTTATTTTCATTTATTACTATTTTCCATTTACTCAGCCAGTCAATGATTTCATTTAGTACGCCTTGTGTAAATTTTCAATGGACTTTTCTGCGTTCTCGTGAGTATTGCCATGTCGTCAGCGAAAGTGGGGTTAGTAGTGCATCAATTGTTTCTGGCATATCTTTTTTCTGTTTTTTTTCTCGAGCATGTCGACTAAGGACGTTATCCAATCCAAAGGTATGACAGCATTAATGATTATAAAGGGGAAAAAATATTAAAAATAGAACATGTGAATGAAGCTAACAAAGGAATAACCAAGGGAGACGGAAAAGATAGGATGCTGTGAGCGCTGTAAGGCGTAAGGAGGCCAAGACGAAAAAGACCGGAATACAGTATCGCTCGTTCTGAATAAATGAAAGGACATTCAAGTAAAATGTGATTCGCATCACAAATGAAGTTTGCTTCTGACGGATCAAACAGGCAAAGAGGAGACTGAATAATGGAGAAACGGAAGAGCGAAGCAGGAAGCAAACTGTGATTTAACCGAAGGCTAATTATAGATGAGGTAGAGTTGACCGCTTCATGTTGGGGAAATTAAGAAACCACGGAAAAAAAGAAGGAACGGGTTGTATGGCGAAATAAAACGAAGCAGGATTAGAAAATGTAGAAGAATAGAGATCAAAAGCCGCAGTGGGAACGAAAGGAAAGAAGAAGAAGACTTTGGGGCTGGAAAATGACTAATGAAGCGGCCATTTGAAGCAGCCGAACATGCCAATGAGTCAACTAACTCGTTACCCGAAATTCCACAATGACTAGGATAATCTATAATAGATCAATACGGACCGAGCGGGAATGAAATAGATGTGAAATTAAGGCGCGTATGTGAAGCACGATAGGATCAGCGGATGGTATAGGAAAGGGAGCAGCAATGGCTTGTAAGAATCAGAAGATAAGAGAACCTTGGATACAATATTGTTGGTAGAAGCTGTAAAAAAGGGATTGCTTGTTGGATTGCGATAGATTCGGCTAGGAATATGGAGGAGAAGGAGGGGAGTTTGAACGTCTCAGAATAGCCGAAATCCGGCAGAATAAAAGCCGCTCCAACCCCTGAAACCGAGTTTAAGCCATCTGTGAAAATTGAAGTATAAGAAGGAAAGAGCGAGGATAAAACATAATTAAATTCGTTATAAGCAGCGGAGAGACTTGACATACGAAGGAAGAAAGAGTAAACTGGGCGAGTAAATAAAATCTGGGAAATTATAGGTAAAATAAGGGCATTTGGTGTAGGATCGAACAAAAGGAGAGAAGACCATGAGACGTGAAGAAATCAAGGAAAGGATTGGGGTTTTACAAGGGGAGAAACGCCGATTGTTGAATATAAACCGGTAGGAATTAAGCAGGTAGAAATTGGAAATATGAAGACGTTGGATCAGAAATCGTTCACCTAGATAAAGTCTTCGGATGAATAAAGGATAGGAACCAGTTTCTGTCAAAATGTCTGCAATAACTCCGATACAAAGGCGGGAACACATATTATGGATTTTATCAAGCTTAAGGAGAAGATATGTAGGAGCACTAGTGTAAAGGAACGAGCAATAATCGAATTTAGAACGGACAGTGGCCTTATGTAGCATCAGAAGGATATAAGGGGATTCCCATTCCAATTACGGGAGGAGAGAGCCTTCAAACAATTAACCCACCCTTTGAGGGCCGACGTATAAAGATAATTAATGTGATCGTGAAAGGACAAGTTACTGTTAAGAACAATGCCAAGGTAAGAGACGGAACTAGCTAAAGGAATAGGAAGATGGCACATGCGGAGGTTGACTGAGGAACGACTATAAGAATGATCAGTGAAAATCATAGCGGCTAATTTCCCAGCAGAAATAGAAAGGTGAAGGTCGGATAACGCATTATCAAAAGAGAAAAGAGAGTTGTTAAGCTCATCGACGGTGGAATAAAGATTAACCGAGCAATAGTAGACTCATCGGCTCAAAGAATAGGGAAGTAGACGATATCTGGGGGGAGTAGCTAGGCTATGGAAATAGATGTTAAAGAGAGTAGGGCCAAGACATGAGCCTTGCGGAAGACCCTGAAAGACCACTCTAGACTCTGAGAAGGAGGGAGTGGAGAGCTGAATTGATCTATTATAGAAAAGCTTGAAAATTAAGGAAGCGAACTGTAAAGGAACATTAATAGAACACATTTTATGTAGAAGAAAATGTTAAGTATTCTTTGCGAATAAGGGATTTGTACACGTCAGATAGAGATAAACAGTGCGCCGTTCCCAGTCCCGTACGGAAACCGAACATGTTACTATTATATCATAAGTAAACAATAAGTACAATGACCAAGTACACTTCCCTAAAATACACCTGCCTCAGTTTTATGTATAGATAATACTGTTCCATTTACTACAACTCGGAAATATCCGTCCTGTAAGTAAGATTTCGAAATATTGTAATACTGAATTGGTAGTATTAGTTTTGCTCTTGTAAAGTATTCCCGGATGCCACACTTTATCAAATGCGCCTATTGTACAGCACGGAAGAGAGCCGAAGTAACTCTTTTTTTTTTTTAAATGTTTCTTCAATTTTGTTAACTAAAAAAAAGAAACGTTACTAACTTAGCGTGATTAATCAATTAATAAATTCGGGACCGGCTGATAAGCAGATCTTGAAATTCACGATCTTATCAACATTAAAATCTAGTAATTCTAGATGAGAAGGGAAAAAAGAAACTTCTGGTCGTCCATTACAAAGAAATTTCTAGTAGGTCGATTCGAATTATTAAAACATTACAAAGTGCCGACTGCCCCGACATAAATGAGAAGTATCGGAGTACTTAACTTCTCTCCAATTCCAGCCATTTTGGCAGAGTCGGGATTCCTTCCTCTTTTCATTCGAAGACTCTTATTAGGTGAAAGATTTCTGATTAAACGCCTTCCCACATTAGTAATTCTAAACTCCTAAGTTCCTATCAATTTATTTCCGATAACTGGTGCTTCTCTCCTCGCAATATATTATATCCTCCATCTCTTCTCGGCTTATGCTCTTCTTACCTTTTGTTCTCCCTTTCACCAAACTACCTTACTTCACTTTTAATTTCTTTGAATTCAAGCATTCTCCGAAGTTATTTGTTCTCCCGTCGGACATTAAATCTCTTCCTCATCCAGCCGTTCAAAACGAATTCAATCACGTGTTATCCTTATACTTTCCTTCCCATACAATTATCTACACGGATGGTTCGAAGTCTAATGTTGGCGTTGGGGCTGCGTTCATTATCCCCGTGCTTACCTATTCCGAATCCTTTCGGTTGCCCTCCTTTTCCTCTATTTTTCTTGCCGAATCCATGGGGCTACCCTGCAGGCAGTCCTTTTCGTATCCTCGACAAACAACATGTCTCTAGATTCCTCCTATCCTCGGACTACTCGAAAAGTGTTTGATTGGCTATCTCCTCTCCCTTTCCTACTCATGTCACTGATCCCATTATTCTCCAAATTCGCTTCTTAATTTCTAATTTATTTGCATCCCGTTCTGTTGTAATTGATCTACTATGGATTCCTGGTCATTGCCGAATTCCTGGCAACGAATTAGTTGACTCGTTGGCACGTTCGGCAATGGTGCGTCTATTCATTAGTAGATTTTCCTGTTCGAACTCTCTACTGTCTTTCTTATCGTTCCCACCACGATTTCTGGACCGAATTCTATCCTTCACTCTTTACCAATCCTCCATCTTTTTACTATACAGTCCTTTCCTTCCTCTCTTTCCCCTGATTTAATCTTTTCCCCTATCTTAGCCGTTCGATTATTTTCTCTATAATAGTTCGCCTGCGGTTCAATCATAGTCTGCTTCCGGCTTCTCTTTTCCGTTTTTCTTTTGTTCAATCACACTATTGTGTAACCCTCCAGAGCTCAATTATACCGTGCGATGCGAATCACGTCTTGTTTGAATGCCCCTTTATTTCCTCCGAACGTTCTACTCTGTATTCTAGTCTTCTGCGCCTTGGCCTTCCTACTCCTTATTCTCAGTATAGTTAATTTGTTGGCCTTCTTTATCTCCTAAATTTCTAATCTTTTCTTTATGTATAGTGTACAATTCTTTGCGTTCGGTAGGTTCCACTGTTGACGCCCCCCCCCACAAAAGAAAAAAAGAAAAAAAAGGAGAATGAAAGGACAGCCGAATACAAAAAAAAAAAAAAAAAAAATTCAACACAACATTTCAAATGCTAGCAAAACCGGGATAATTCGGCTCAAAGTTTAATAAAAGAAAAACAATCTGAATGGAAAAATGTCGAAAAGTTTCAATAGAAAAGAGAGACGATATTAATTCCGGCTAAATTAAGCCGTAAGCAATCGGTAGCGCAAATTAATTGTTACGCTATTTACGACCCCAGAGTTTTTCCATTTCCATTCTGTATTCCGATAATGGATGGAGTATTGCTATTTTTTAACTACGAGACGGAAGCGTAACTGTTACCGGTAGCAAAAACGAATTGCAGATACCGTTAATGTTAATTTAATCTACTTTAATTATCGTTCGGATTAGTCGTATTATCGCAAAGATGAACACGAAGTATAGAAAAAATTAAATGCCAATTAAATAACGACTTCTCGCGGAGAGTAATGTTTCCGAGTCGGCCCTGAAATTCCCGAACGAGAACGAAGAACAATAACAGCCTAGACGGATTACAAAGTCGCGAAAAGCGGCTTAAGGAATTCCGCTTTTTCGACATGTTGTCCCGCTTCCTTTTTTGTTTTTTTGGTCGAACAAAAAATTACAAAATTAAAAAATTCATTTAAAAAAATAACAAAAAAATAAAGAGAAAAAAGCAAAAAAAACTGTTGAAAAAGTAAAAAATGAATACCGTGTAATATGGTGTAGACAAATCCGGAACAAAGCGGTTCGAGAAAATGGTAGGAAAACCAAAAGCGCACTCGAAGGGATTGTCAACTCGACCTTGACTCTTCGAACAGTAGCACTTTGACTACAAAACGGGGTAGACAACATCGCGAAACAGGCCAAAGTGAAAAAAGCCACTCCACTTAATCTAGATTTTTTTTCCTAATAAAAGTGCATGTTCACTCTAACGAAGTTTTGTAACCTAAGTAACGAAATTGTGTGACAAGCAAGCTTAAAAAACTCTTTGGAAAATATCATTTTTAAAATGTCTAGAGATGTACACAAAAGTACGCTAAATCGCTTTGTTTTCCCGGTATTTTCATAAAACGTCCAAACTGCGTAATTCCGAGAAAATTTTTACGATCATTTGATTACATATTTTGTACGTAGCCGAATCAAATTTATAATAATAAAATGGAAAAAACCGCATAAAAAAATAACAAAACATGCCGGTAATTTGTCAAAAACACAAATCACAGTGTGTAATCCAAAAAAAAAAACAATTTAAGTGAACACATTTTACACTTAAAATTTTCTATATTTCGATGTTAACAAAAAATTCCCATCCTTAATTTTTTCTCATACAAGGGAAGATGATGCATTTTTACAATTTGCTGTTACAAATATTTATGGCCTTCTTTATAAGTACGTAATTTATGCAATATTTATTAATACAACTCTAATTTAAAGTATTTACATGTACATTAACATCATCGCTTTATATAATTGCGTATGAATAATCTATAATCTATAATGTATATATGTATATATATATTAATCAATATTTTAAATTCCAATATTACATTTTTCAATATTTTATTTCATTATATTTTAACTGAATATAGTTGAAATTCAATATTAACCAGCATCTCGGTTTCAGTATATACAATTTTACTGCTTATATAGTTATATAAGTACTTTTCAAATTATAGCTCTCTTCCTTGCTCATTTCTGCCGTTTTATAATTCACCGTACACGCTCAGTCCCTTGCTTCCACCATTTCGGTTTTCTGTGGCTCCCTAAACATGCGGGGATAATGATTCATTCGTTGAATTCCCCCTTGTGTTTCTAAATATTTCGGCCCCGCGAAAAAGATCTCACCTTAAAATTTGGTCAGACATTTACATTTCCTCCTTTCTCAAAGAGATTATGTCTATCGAACCAGATTCTCCTTCTAATTCTCGAGTCCCTCTTCGAGTTTCCTCTATTTTGCCATTTTGTTATCGTCTGTTATTGGCTTTTGCATTCTCTTCTTTTCACTTTTACTTAACTTTCCGTCCATATTATATAGGTGTATTAAAAATACATTTATATTACAATACCTCTATTTAGAATTAATACTTACTTGTAATTTGTTTTTAGTAAAAGCAATTTTAAAAGTATACACAATTTTTTAATTAAACTAAAAACAAAATTAGTGTCTTTCTTTCTTTTTTTAGCACCGCCTCATTTAGACGTTCCAACTTTTCTCATTTTATTTTCTATTTACTTTCCTCTTTTTTTTTTTCGGCTAATATTTTTTCCGGCGAACCATTAAACTACTAATATAATCTTTACTGGTTACCTGAATCAGGGTAAATTCCTTTAGGCTCTATTGAGGCTGAGGACAGATGTTAATTGTAATACTGTACATCGGTGGAAACGCGTCCCGTTGTTGAAAATATTTACTATGGAAAAAAGTTATCGCATCAAAAAATCTCCTCCAACATTCGTATGCGGCCTATACACACACTAGTATCACTAACTAAACTCTTCTTTTCTCACTTCGATGGCAGCCTTTAAAACACTGCTACTATATATTTATGCAATGCAATTCCCGAAAAACTTCCAAGCTCCCGTAAAATTTTTTCTTCGTATACTTAACCATGAAAAAAAACCTGCCTACGTTTGCCATTTTACGTCTATCTATCCATTACAAGATGGTTGCGTGTATAACATATATACATTTCATTAGGAAATTAATCTCACCTACTACCACCTTAAAATTCTGTCCTCTACTTTCAACGTAATCGCAAACTCGATTTTCTTCTATTCGACACTGCCAAGGTACCCCCACTTGAATACAATACTTTTGTAAAGCTACCTTCTTCTTCTTCTTCTTCTTCTTCTTCTTCTTCTACGGGCAACCCGACTTATAGCTTAACCACTTTTCAAGGATTCAACCATTTGACGAAATGCGCCTTGATTTCTTGCAATCTGGAACAATGCTCCTACTTTTGTAACTCCAGTCCATTTTTTAATAATTTTGGAGTCAAGAAATCCTTCTTCTTCCTCGTCCCCTTTTCCCTTCTATCGCTCCCATCATAATTGTGTGCAGAAGGAGTCATACGAAAATAACAAGCAATAATAACAGGAACTCTTTTAATTTAATATTCACGACCGACATATTTTTGGAATGTTGTAATTATAAATGAAAATTGAAAATGACATATATATATATATATATAAACAAACGCAAACGATAAATAAATCAATAATTGCTAAAAGATAATCAATAATCGACAGTATAAATAAAGAGTATATGTAATAAAATGTTAAGGATTTTTTAAAGAAATGATAAAATATTAACATTAATAATAAAGATTATGAGCTCGTAGAAAAATATAAACAAATATCCTTATTAGTTAACTGAGAAAATAATGGTTTATGTACGGTTAGGTATGTTTTTGTTCCAAATTTAGTTCTTTAATTCATTTACAAAAACTAATTTGGCTGTATTGAAATATTTATAACTATTAATTAATAACTCTTAATATTTCTATAGCTATTGCAACATTATAAGTTATTTAATGTTTACTTATGAATGTTCTACTATCAAAGATTTTTCAAAATAGTAGCCATCATTATATTCGTGATATCTTATATGAACAATGCGTCCAGTTACATCTAAATTTGTAAATGCTAAATATATAGCTAATTTATTGTAAACTGTATTATTATACTGTAGCGATTATTTACGCTTACCCGAAAGAGTCATTTCATCAGTTCTAATTCAATAGATCACTTGACAGTATACTACGACATATTACTTCTTTCAGTTATATAGCGGTATGCCCCCTCACCTAGTGCGAATCACAGACCACTGAGCGATCCTCGATGATAGAAGTGTATCGCATATTTCAACCATCTCGTTGCACTATTTATAAGCAGTTCGAAATTATGTGTTTGATGCAACCCACCTATTCAATTCACAAAGTTCTAAACTTATCAAACCAAATTTCTTTTATTACCTACGAAGTCAGCATGTGACCCGTTCTGGTTCGTAAAATAAAGTTACAGAAACACTTATTATTAAATTAAGTCTCTCCAGTAATACTGAATATTGTAGTGTAATATTTTCCATTACAAATGCTTAAGTGTTTTTACACTAATCTGTCCATCGAGGTAAATTTTATTTTTGACATTACTTCGAACTCTCACATTTTATTTTAATTGTTGCTTGCATATATAAGCAGGGACGGATCCAAAGGAAATTTTTTATTTTTTTTTGAGGGAGATTATATAATTACGTAAAATTGTCTGCGGTAGGCAGTAGATTTGAGAAATACCCCTTGTGTTTCGTAAAGAAAATCAAATAGCGACCTTTATAGAAATGTTTAAAAAATGTGTTTTAAAAATACTGAATTATTACAATTTTTAATTTAACTTTTGTCTTATATTTAGAGATGAAAAATAAAACGAAATTATAAAATTATACTTTAAATATGGTAATTTAGAAATAATAAGAAAGGTAGTATTTTTATTAGACTTTATATTTTTCTTAGTAATCCGATCCGAATTCTCTTTGTTCATGAGCAAGTTTAAATATACATATATATATATATATATATATTTCTCATTGAACTATTTTAAATTAAGATTACAAAATTTTAAAATAGAATAAAAAAGGAACATTAATGGTTTTACTATGAAGTGGCTCAGTTACGTTATTGTTCTATGCTTTTAGCCCTCAAGGATGCCAACCACCAGGTCCTAATAAACTCGTGGATTTAATTATAAATTTATTAATTACGATTGTCCTTATTAATTTACACTGTGAGTTTTTATAATATATCGATTTTATCCTACAATAATTTTTCCGAACCGGTCGACCGTTAAAAAAAGAAACATGAATTTTTAGTATATAGTACAAATACGACGAGATTACGACTAATAAAAAATAACATATGATACACATAATAGCTCGGTTTTATACTGGGTGGTACCACCATCTCTATTACTGCGGCATTCCGAAGATCCTCTGAATTGATTTATCGATGACGGATTGTTTCGCGATTGATTCGGACATTTAAAAACTTTCGGCCATAACTTTAGCGAGATAACGTTAAACACGGCGACTATATATGATAAAAAAACTTTGAACGGCATGGCTTAAATTTGCGACCAAAGTTAATTTTCTTCCTTTCGACTCATCCGATGATCATCTCCAAACTCGACTCATTTTTCTTTTTCGACCGCGACCAAGGCCCGACTCCTAACTCCTAATTCGTCCATCATCCGGCAGCTCCTCTGTCATTTTCGTTACGTCACCTCGTGACGTCTTATTACGCATCGCTCCACCACACCCCGACTGACTACAGAATCCCACATACTCACAATTTCGACGCTCCTTATTAGATCATTTTTTTTTTTTTTATTTATTTATTTATTTTTATTTATTATTCAATTATTCATGTAATGGGCACATTACAACTAGAAAATTTTATTAAATATTAATTATTAAAATCCATAGGTGTAAAATTCATACAAATCTTTTATAGCATAAATTAAGTTTCTCTGTTATAACAAATGTTTTCATAGAGGCTTTGGTTCTTTGCGGGAATGTACCATATCCCCCCTGTGGATCGGCCACTGATATGCAAGATCCTATCAGTTCATCAACAACGCAATATCCCATCTATACCGCTATTCATGGTATAAACTGAATGCTTCTCACTGTATTCGCCAACGCAAAGCTTCTTAATAATATGCAATAGTGTATTATCGTGCTTGTCTATCCAACCGAAAATTTCGAATATTTAAAATTAGTATTAAAATTAAAATAAGTATATTTCTATTTATACGTAATAGTGCTTTATGTATCGCAATCGTCTCAACCATGTTGTGTGTAGTTGTGCGAAGTAGGATAATGATATCTTATTAATTTTTGAAAGTATACAGTAAACAAGTGTTGATTTCACGGTTACTATATACTATTTCATCTCTCTACTGAGAACTACCTGAATTTTTCTTAAATGATGTTAACAAAAGCAACTCCACAATCAAAGTGCGAGCCTTCATAAAAATCTCTATATAATATTGCGTTTAAAAGGAGATTTAGTTTTAGCTGGAAACTTCGAAAGCAGCGGCACATCAAGTGAGACGGCAGAGCAGTGCCCTGCAGATGAAAAACAAAGAGAGGGAATCACGCTCGCTTAAAAAATACACATCGTATCAGTTTATCTAATAGTTATTTCATAAAAATCCGATTTAATTAAATGAACCCCGCTAAATGATTGTGAATACACACTAGATCGCTTGAATAATTAAAATCCAATTTTTCAGCTATTTTAAGTTTTACACATCGTTAACGTTATTTCAATTCGATAGTGGGGTGTTAAAAATTAAAGCTAAGTGAGGAACTCCCTCAAAAACAATTTCTCTAAACCGGTATTTCAAAAGTCCGTATTGAATACTAGTCATGGGGCTTAAACCGGTTGTTTTTCCATTATCTTTAATGTTTTTTTTTTTTTGCTTTGTAACATAGATATAAAAAGATCTATGAAAAAAGTTTGTTTATTTCGACTTGCACTGCGATCCAAAAACCATTATTTTTAGGGGCGGAGTCATGCCAGCCTACACCTAGAAATAAAAGGAAACAAACGAGCAATCAGCTGAATCTTGATTCAAGAAAATATTAATAAAATAGCCCGAGAATGGTGGATAGAGAAGGAAAAAAGAGGAAATGAGATGCATAATAATAAGGAGTAGGAAGTTCGAGCATTAGCGCAGATGAGGATATAGAACACAACGTTTGATAAAACCGAACGAACGTTTTTTTTTTTTTTTTAATTGGGCTCGTCAACCGAGGACCTTTACCCAGAAACAATTAAGGGAAAACGAAAGTTATACAGTGAGGCGATCAGCTATCGCTAATAAGAAGGAAACAATGGAGGGGATAATAAGTGTAGAAGGAAAAGACAGGATATAACGAGCACAAAAAGGAGCAGGAAGCCCCAGCCCAAGCAAGTGGGAATATAGAGCCGAGCGCTCCACCGAAAGAGCAGAGCACTCAAAGAACACGTGATCGGTGTCACAAACAACCGCATCGTTTGAATGGAGAGGACAACATGGGGAAGAGGTCAACGAGAGGCGAAAGCATGAGGAAGGTAGCAAGGAATGGTTTAAGCGCAAACGCACAATGGAGACAACAACAGAGCGAGGAAGTGAAGGAAACAGAAGGAACCAAGGATTTGAAGGAAGATTAGGCTGAACTGACAGATAAAAGGAGCGACAATTAGAAAAGGAGGAAGGGTACATATTCGACCAAAATCTGAGATGGAAATGTTTACACAAAGGCAAGAGATTAGAGGATGAGATTTTTTTGAAGAAGAATGTAGAAGAAGAAGCAGCAACCCGAGCCAAAGAATCAGCCTTCTCATTACCTGAGATGCCAGAATGACCAGGAACCCACAGCAAGTCAACATGGATTTCATGGAGAGAAGAGAGAGTCCAAATGAGAGAACGTATGCGGAGAATAGAAAAATCACAGGAATGATTAGGAAGAGGAGAAGAGATGGCTTGAAGAGCACTCATGGAGTCGGATATGATCAGAAACTGGGAAGAAAGACGATTGGAGGAGATAAAAATAATGGAACGTAAAATAGCCATTAGCTCGGCTGTAAATACGGAACAGAAAGAAGGAAGACAGGAGGATTCAGAGAAGTTATAGTCTGGAGGAATAAAAGAAGCACCAATCCCATCAGGCCCCTTAGAACCATCAGTGAAAATGGTAACATGAGAAGGGAAGAGAGAATTGACAATACTGCGGAATTCCTGTTTAACAATTACAGCTGGAGGGAGAGATTTTGCAAGTGTAGGCGAAATAAATACTCTGGGAGGATGGCAGAGATCGCTGAAGTTAAACTAGAAATAAGGCAGACTATTAAAGGAAATTGTATACGGCCAAAATGAACTAAGACGGAGAGAAATAAGGGACAGGATAGGAATTTTCCTAGGCACAAAGCGCCAATTCCGAGAAATTAAAAGGTAGGAAAAAATGAGAGAAGAAGATGAGAGAGAAAGACGTTTAGCAAGGAAGCGATAGCCCAAATAAGATCTGCGAATAGACAGGGGAGGAACATTCGATTCAGCAAGCAATGCTGGAATAGGAGAGGATTTAAGAGCACCGAGACAGAGTCTAAGACAAGAATTTTGGATCACATCAAGTTTAGAGAGACGGGATTTGGAAGCGCAGGCATAAATGAACGAACAGTAATCAAGCTTGGAGCGGACGATGGATTTATATAGAAGAATAAGAATGAAAGGGTCACCACCCCATTTAGTCGGAGACAGGGCCTTCAGCAGGTTCAACCGTTTAGTAGAGGAGGAGGAAAGATATTTAATATGTTCGGAAAAAGTCAAACGACTATCGAGAAAGATACCGAGATAACGAAAGCAATTAACACGAGCAATAGCTGTGCTATTTAAGGATAAATTAACAGAAGCAGGGTTATAAGGGCGAAGGGTAAATACAACGCAGGAGGACTTAGAAGGAGAAATCGAAAGGTTAATTGAGGCAAGAGCACTTTCAAGGAAATTGAGGGACGATTTGAGAGCATCATTAGCTGCGTCAATATCGTGGGAAGAGGAAAAAAGCAAAATATCATCGGCAAAGAATAAAGAGTGGGAATTTAAAGGAAGGGAAGCGATACTAGCAGTATAAATGTTAAAAAGAGTAGGACTGAGGGAGGAACCTTGAGGAAGACCGCAGAAAACCTTTCTAGAAGTGTCAAATAATGGAGGAGAGAGGTGGATAGAACGATTGGACATGAGCTTAATAACAAGGGAAGTGAAATTCACTGGAATGTTAATTGCTGTCATTTTATCTCTTAAAGTTGGGAGATGAACATTGTCGAAAGCACATGAAACATCTATGAAGGAAGCCAGAGTATAATGTTTTTGGATAAAGGACATATATAAATGAGACACAAAAAGACTGATACAATCAGGAGGGCCGATACCAGGCCGAAAGCCGAACATATTGTTAGGAAGCACATTATGGTGTTCCAACCACCAGACAAGACGCTTGTTTAGCATACCCTCAAACAATTTTCTGATGCAGGATGCCAAGGAGATGGGGCGTAAGGAAGAACTTTTCTTAGGAATAGGGACAATAATGAAAGAATTCCAAGAGGGGGGGATTGAACCCCTGGAAAGGAAAGAATTGAAAAGACTGAGAAGAAAGTTAAGGGATAGTTCAGACAGATTTTTAAGAGCAAGATAAGGTATACCATCAAGGCCTGGAGTAGGGCTGGAAGATTTAGATAAAACAGCTAATAATTCATTAAGATTGAAAGCCGAAGTGAGGAAGTGAGAAGGAGGGGACGAGATTTGCGGAGAGGTGTTGGAATACAGTTCGTCAAAGGAAGGAACGTAGGCAGGAGCGACAGAATCAATGAAGGATATTAGGCTATCCTCAGATACATTAGAAAGAGAAGGACGTTCAGAGGATGGAGATTTAAAAGCTCTAGCCAACCTCCAAATATGTGAGAGAGAGGTATTTCTAGAAAAGGAAGAACAGAATTTTTTCCAAGAGGCCTTTTTCACGGCTTTAAGAATAAACCTAGCCCTGGCGTTGGCTTGTTTATGAGCCAGAAAGTTTTGGGTTGTAGGATTAGAGCGATAGGATCTGAAGGTCGAACGACAATGGTTAAATGCAGCGTTACACTCCTCATTCCACCAAAGAGATGAGGACGCACAACGATGAGTGGTTGCAGGAGAACGACGAGGGGGAGAAGATAGAGAAAGAGCAGACCTGATAGAATGGGAAAAGAAATTATAGAGAGAAATGGGATCACAATTAATCTGTGGATCAGGAAGTGATGAATCAACAGAAGAGCGGAAAAGAGTCCAATTAGTTTTGCTGAGATTCCATCGAAGAGAATGGAGATGCCTGGGATAAGTTGGAGAAGGAAAAATATCAGTAGTAATTATTATGGGAACATGGTCACTGCCGAAAGAACCCGAAAGGGTTCTCCAGGTAAAGTTAAGACCAATTGAAGGGGAAGAAAGAATTAGATCAAGAGAACTGGAGACAAAAGCATTCCTAAAATAGGTTGGGGAAAGATCATTAAGGAGCACCAAGTTATCAGAAAGGATAGTATTCTCAAGGATGGAACCATTGCTATTGTAGGATGTGCAGCCCCACATAGGGGAATGAGCATTCCAATCGCCGCCGATAATAAACGGTTGCGGGATAGATGAGAAAAATGTAGAAAGGGGGAAGTGACGAAGATCGTAAGTAGGAGGAACATAAATCGAAACAACGTTAATAGGACGCATAGAAGGAGGATTGATGGAGATATGAACGATATTAGGAATATTAGGAGTAGAAGGAAGGTTGAGAGAAATCTCGTGAGAACGGAATGGAATGTCATTTCTAACGAGGATCGCAGAACCAGCATAGCCATCATCGCGATCGCTTCTGATTACCTTGAAGCCTCTAATGTTAAAATCCACGCCTGACCGAAGCCACGTTTCCGAGATGAGAGCAACTTGGATATTATGAAGATCCAACAAACCCTCCAATGAATTTTTGTTGGCTCTGAGACTACGACAATTCCATTGTAGCAGATTAAACGCAGCCGGCATTATAGAGCTAAAGAGGGATTAGGAAAAAAAGAGGTAAGAGAATGGAGTAGGAAGCAATAGGAGAGCACAGAGGAGGGTATAAATGCAAAGCATTTATACTAAAATAGCAAGGATAGGTGGATAGAGAAGAAAGGAACAATCGACTATAATAATTAGAATACAGGAGGAAGTGAGTCAGGGCAGCTAGATTATAGAGGGAAACGGAGCGTAGTAGAAAGGGAGATGATAAAACACAATTGGGAGCAGAAATGAAGGAGATATATGAAGATTTTAGAGAAACAGGAAATAGGTATGAAAACATCCAAATAAATAAAGTAAAGTCAGTTGTAGTTAGACCATTGCACTTAAAACTGGAGCTGGGTGTTACGAAGCCATAGCTATACACGCCAGCTAGTCTCACAACTGTATAAATGTAACAGTAAAAGTGAGAAAAAAAGCAACTTCGAATGGAACTCAGCCCAAAGATTGAGTACGTCAACTCGACATGAGCCCATTCAAGAAAATAGTAAGAAGATAAAAGGTACCAGTGCTCAATAGTGGGTATGGCCACTACAGCAACGGCCCTTTTAATAGTAAAAGGAAATGTAAAACGGGAGAAAGCCGTGCTTAAACCTGAGTCAATGGCCAACTGACTTGGATGAATCATACTGCGCAATTGGAAAGAGATTAAGCAAGAGGATACGGAAAAAGAGAGGGGGAAGGGGGAAGGACAAAAGAAGAAAATAGAGAAAATTCTGCCCTGAATCTTATCACTTCTACTCCTTTTTAGTCCTATTTGATTTTTCCTTGTTATTAGGAGAATAATTATTAAGAACGTATATTATTAGAGAGGAAACGAGAAAGAGAATCAGCAAAGGAACGAACGTATTAAAATACGTGATGCACTTCGCAGATCATAAGGACACGAAAATAAAACGCAAACGAATAATAGAAACGACAACAGAACAAACAAATAGAAGGGAACTCAAGAAATCAGAAAACAGAAAGATTAGGTCAAATAAACGGATAAAAGAAACGGTAATAAAATTGACTGGGAAAACATACTAGAGATTTTAATAGAATTAAAAGAAAAAATTGTTTTCTCGCGTAGCAACACAACAACAGAATGAGTCGAAAACAGTCAATTTTTAGTTGGGTAAGTAAAGTAAAGCCAGTCCCATGGATATCCCCTTGATAAAGTATCATGGATTGTGAAGTTAAGCTTTCCATAATGGTACTTAAGGATCCATATGGATTTGATGAGAATACTGGGGCCAGTTCCTTTCTACTTTTGGATTATACGCCTTTACTTTCTCCCGGGTAATTCTCTGGTACCTAATTATTCCAGATTATGTATAAACGTGGCAGCGATTTGGATCCGAAACGAAGCAACTCTCGATAACCTATGACACCTCTGATTTGGTAGTCAAGCACCTTAAAACCACTAGGCTACTGCGCTGCCATTTTAGTTGGGTAATAAAACTAATAATGCTTCTACTTGTAATACATCAAACGCTTCTTCAGAAAAACATTCTTCGGAGGATAAAAATGGAATGACTTGGCAAAAATTAACGCTTCACACGCATCATCTTTGGATTTCAATTTAGGTTTTTGGTTTTCCTCTGTTTATGAACGGTGTAATCTGAATCGTTAGAATCTAATGAATTGAAATAGCACGAAGCGCGTTCATCAAAATTCAAAAAACGCTATGCAGTCATCATCTCAACAAAACACTGAGGTTAAGGATGCTTCGTTGTTACGTCTGGTCGGTACTGACCTATGAAGCCTAGACGCTCAAAGTCAAAACTATGAACCGTATAGAGGCCTTTGAGATGTGGTGTTTACGAATCCCATATACTGCGCACATTACCAACGAAACAGTACTACAAGAGTTCCAAAAAAAAAAAACAAAAAAAAAAACGGGAAATCTTGATAAGGATCAAGCAACGAAAATTAGAATATTTCGGACATATACTGAGAGGACCAAAGTACAGAATGGCGCAAACGATCATACAGGGTAAAATTGAAGGAAAACGCCGCATCGGCCGTAAAAGATTATCATGGCTGTGCAATATACGGAAATGGACCGATAGGAGCGTTGAGGAACTTTTCCGACTCGCCGACGACAGGGAGGTCTGTAGAAATGTCATCCAGATGATCGCCTAAGTTCGACAACGAACATGGCACCAGAAGAAGAAGAAGAATCTAATGCGGCTTGTTTCAACATGTTTTCTAGTGGAAATAGACGCGTGAATAATTTCAACAAGTACCAATCCTTCATTTTGCTGAATAGTAAGTGAAAAGTAAATAAAATTTACGCTAACTGATAAAAGTCAGTTCATTTGAAAAACAAGACACTATGTTTTTATTATAAGTATACTATATTATAAATGTAAAAAATTTAAAAAAATAAAGAATCTTTCAACATGCTGTTTGTTAATTACAAAATATAGTGTAATTCATTACAACTATCAAAATATAACAAACAAATTTAAGAATAAACTGCCTTTTAACGGGTCATCATCAGCTAAAAACAATAATCAATATATGTGATCAGAAACAAATTCTAAATCGCAATGAGATCAAACAGGAAATTAAATTGATTTATATAGTTATAAATCAACAATTTAAAGTCGATACATCATAATTGTTAGAATAAAATGATGTACATAGACTACAATAAATATCTAAGGATTGTATTAAAAATTTAAATAATATAAATAATTAATTTTTTTTATTAAAGTTTTATATTAACAAGTGGGTTATTATTATTTGGTATTTGGTCGTTTAATATATTAATTTTGTGTTTAAATTAATCCGACCGATTTCGTCAATTGTTCGACATATTCCTGGACTGAATTTTTAGAAACCCAATAAAAATTCAGTTCATGAATATGTCGAATAATTGTCGAAACCGATCGGACTAATTTATTATATATATTAATTGTTTTATTTGGTTCGTTTTTTAATAATGTTTTTACAATCTAGATTATGTTATATATTTTTGTGAGGTAGTGTAACAGAAAATATAACATCAGTAATGTTAACGGTCCCTTTTTTAAATTATTTACATTTATACTTTTTTTTTTTTTTTTTAATTTTCACGTTTATCCGTTTTTTCATTTACAAAAAAGGTCTTACAGTATGAAATTCGGGCATGTAATGTTTTTTATTTACATTTAATTACTATTTAAAATAAATTTCTTTATAACTGTTGACGTGAAGCAGTAACTAGAGCTCTTTAAGTGCACACACATATGTACGCTTCTTTTGTACAAAGGTAATTTATGTTTCTGTCTGGGAAGGGAGTGTCGTCAAATTTTTGCACCCCACTCTGAAAGAAAGCCATATTTTATTTAGGCGTACGTCTGATGATAACTTAGAAAGAGTACTAAGAGATGCACAAAAGTCATTAAATGTTGACGATTTACCACTACACTTTAAGAAAGAAGAGACTGACTCTGATGTATGTTTGTTCTTAGGGGCAATACTGTTCAGAAGCGATGAAGAAATGTACTAGAAATAAGAATAAACCTAAACATTTCGATGAAATTGAGCGCGTATGTGTTCTATCTCATTCGAAACAGTTCGGCTGGAATATCTATAGCTATTCTATAAACACATTCGAATGTTGTTTCTCTTTTTAGTTTGTTCTTTCCCTTTTTTTTTTTTTTTTTTTTTCATTCTGGCATATTAACTCTTACATTGTGTGTACCGGACACACACAATTCAGTATAGACAATGTTGACCGACGCTGCTATACTTGCTTTTTGTGTGTCAACAAATTACACCATCTTAGTATTATGTTCGTAAATCGTATATTGCCAAAGAGTACAATACACATAAAGCTAGCGAGACCTGTTCTATACTATTTGAATGTCCGTGCGTAGGAGGAGTACGTTCAACGACGTTGGAAATACTACGCGTATTCACTCTACAGATTTCGGTACATCAGAAAAGCCCCCCCCCCCCCCCCACCAAGTAAACGAAAACATTATTATCAAACAGCGGTTTATTTATCGGTGTTCGGGGTTGATTTTTCCAGCTAACAAATTCCAATCGAAGTAGTGCGTATATTAAATAAATGTGCGTGGACACTCGTAATTTGTTTTAATCTACATATATTTTTCCTCGTATTAATTTACATCACAGTGTTATCTAATTATTCTAAATTCGATAAATCGGATTTTGGAATTTGAAATCCAAAACGATTGAAAATTAGCTTTCGCAGTTATTTTCCATTTTACTGTGAAATTTGAAATTACACATCAGCGTTAAGTAGTCACAAACTGTTAAAAGCAGTGCATGAAAGGTTGTCTAAGAAAGATTTTTAAAAAGTCACGCACGATGTCTTATACCCCGCTATTCACGTGAGGCAGAATCGACCGATGATATGAAAACATGGAGCAGTTTGAGGACAGCGTGAAAAAAATTTGCGAACAGTATGCAACATATTATACCAGTCGCTAAATGATAAATCGATTATTGTCTCCGATAAATGTGAAGCTTCCAAACTATTTCTTTACGATATTTGAATCAAAAATTCCAAGCCAATCGTAAAAACCGAAACTAGTACTCCCGTGTATATCTTTCAAATGATGCATAAATACACGACACCACGTGTGTGTTTCGTTTTAGTAAGAAAAAAAAAACTCAAACTGTTGATCGAGAATTGAGTAAAATGTTTATTTATTTGAATTTATTTTATTCAGACGCATTAAATATTGTACCGTTCTAAGGGCAAGTAATATATACTTGCTTTATGATGATATCGTAGTAATTAATAATGAAAAGTCTACTGTAACACATTGATTACGGGCCATTTTCAAAATTAAAATAGTCCCCAAATGATAGGCGCCCATTTCGCGGATTTCTGAAGCTGAAGGCTTCATCCAGAGAGCTACACGTCCTTCAAATAAACTAAAAAAACTCCGAACAAAAATTATTTACGTTCCGTTAAAATATTAATCACTATGTACTTGAAATATCCGAATTTCATTTTAATTAGCTGCGTGTTCTAGATTTGTTACAGAAAAAAACAGCGAACAGAGAAGCCCTCTTGCTTTAAAAAACGTAATTATTTAGAAATTTCAATCTTATTAAAAATAATACAAATTCGATATAAATTTTATAGCTGAAATTATAAAGTATAATTGCAAATTTTAAAACCTCCTTCCTCAATGTTTCACATAAGTCCCCGTAAAAAATACTGTTATTTACATGAAAACCTTTCATTCTTTGTAAATTACAAGCTTTTTATACTTGAAAAATTATTTCACTCAGTTTAATAAAACGTACACACACTATGCGTTGCCTGCGTTATACTCGAAATAAAGGCAACATCGATTTTAGCATGAAAATCGAATTAGACGGCTAGAAACAAGCCCAGATAACCCGACCTTTTAATTATCTGTAATAACAGTTAGGTACGATATCGAAAAAAATGATACAGATTCCGTTAGCAACTATCTACGTCTACTAAGGGCACTTTTCTAAAAAACTAGAGAATAAACTAATCATGTTACAAAAAAAATAACAATTAAAGATAAAATCGAATACTTTTCTAGATAGCATAATAATCTAGTTCCTTATAATATGTTCGGTTTTCGCCCCGGGCTTGGCCCGGTAGATTGCATCAGTACCTTCCTTGCAGATATCTATAAATCATTCCTATCAAAGGAATATTTACTGTCGCTTCTTTTGTCGATGTCTGCTCTGCATTCGATAATGTGCATCTTCCTTCTCTGGGTTCCAAACTCCTCTCTCTTAATCTCCCTCCGGTTTTTATCACTCTTATACTCAACCTCTTTCAACATAGAACTCTTTATCTATCTTTTCCTTCTCTTTCCACCTCCAGATGCGTCTATCGTGGGCTTCCCCAGGGTTCCTGCCTTAGCCCCACTCTTTTTAATATTTACTCCTTCGATATTGCTTCGCTCCCTATTCCCTCTTTCTCTCTCCTTTTTGCTGATGACATTTTAGTTTATTCCACCTCAGACGATCTGTTCTCCGCCACCAACGAGTTAAATAATTCATTGTCCCTTCTTAGTAATTCTTTCTCTACTCCTCACCTCTCTCTTTCCCTTTCCAAGTCTTCCTGTATGATTTTTTCTCTCCACACCTTTAACCGTGCTTTTATAAACATCAGCGTATCTGGTACACCTATTCCCACTGTTAATTCCATATGTTACCCTAGGTCTTTTCTTAAATAGTCGCCTTACATTTCATGAACATATTAATTATATCTATAATTCCTCGATCAAAAGACTTAATCTCCTCAAATCTTTATCTCAGCTCAGATGGGATGGAGACCCGTGCATTCTATTAATTCTATATAAATCAATCATTCGGTCCAAATTCGGCTATTGTTCCTTCATTTATGGCAATGCCTCCAAGTCTCTCCTTTCGAAACTTGACGCAATTCAGAATTCCTGCCTTCGCCTATGCATTGGCGCTATAAGATCTCCTATTCCTGCGATTCTATCCGAAACTTGCACTCAACCTCTTTCCATTCGTCATTCACTCCTCGGTGTTATCGATTTTTAATAAAACTCCTCCCCATTTTGTCATCCAATATTATTCCTTCCTATCTTCATATCAAAAATCACTGGCGCTTGGCGCCTCATAGAACCTCGATTTTATCGCATATAGCTGCTCGTATTTCCAATTTTTCTCCCTACGTTTCCTCTTATAACAGTCTTCCTTACTTTTTTCTCGATTTTAATAGCATATGGCACCCCATCAATTTCTCCTCTCTTCCAGTCCGAGCTAATTCTTCCTCTCACAATGTAGTCAACTTCGAATTCCTTCAGCTGCTGAACTCTTCTTTTTCTTCCCATGCCTTAATCTTCTCGGATGGCTCCAAGAGGGATGGGGGCGTGGGTGGCGCGTATACGTCTCCTACGTTCCTGCACTCTGAGTCTTTCAGACTTCCTTCTTTCTGCTCCATCTTCTCAGCCGAGTCGAACTCAATTCTTCGTGCAATCCAATTCATATCCTCTACGAGTGGGGTTCACAAATACCTGATTGTCTCTGATTCCAAAGGCGTTCTTCAAACCATTTCCTCTCCTCCTTCTCATACTTCTGACGCTATCATCCTCTCTATTCGATCTCTCGTGTCTCCTCTTTGTTCTCGTTCCGCTCCATTCTCATAGACTTTCTATGGGTTCCTAGTCATTTCGAAATATAGAAGGCAATGACGCAGCTGACTCTTTAGCTCGCTCAGCCGCCCGCATTGGTCCTTTCCTCGACTCTTTCCCTTCCTCAGATATTCTTTCTCTATCACGCTCTAATCATTCTAGACTTTGGTCTGACATGTATCCATCTTTATTCTCTAATCATTATTCATACTTCCGTCTTATTCAACCGGTTTTTCCTGCCTTAGTTTCAATCTATTCCTACCTGTCGTCGTTCCACTGTTGTTTCCTTAATTAGGCTTAGAATCAATCATTCTCTACTCCCCTCTTCTCGCTTTCGATTCGCTTTGTCCCCTTCTCCTTTCTGCCCTCTTCACGCTTCTGAGCCTTCTTGTATTTGTGACTCAAATCACATCCTATTCGAATGTTCTACACTCTCTAACGAACGCTCCTTTCTTTACGCCCAACTTCTAGTTTTGGGTCTTCCTACTCCCTTTAACGCTACCTATAGTCTTTCCTTCCCATTGCCTTCAGTTATTCGATTGCTGTTGTCCTTTGTCTTTTCCATTTCTGACCGCTTGACTATTTAGTTATAACTCTTAATTTTTCATGTTGTTGGGTCAAGGCCGCTGGCGCGCCCAGGGTAGGGAAAAAAACAAACTTTTCTAGATTGATTAAAACAGTTCCGGGCATATGAATTAAACGATTAACAAACTATTATGCTAGACAAGTTTAATACAAACTTAAATAAAACAGGAGGGATTTTTTTTTTTTCTTTTTCTTTTTGGAACGGAATAATATTACTTACAAGTAATAAATCCATATAAAATATTATAAATACTAAAGAACGCCTTTTAATTACGAGCTATAAATTGAACATTTAAATGTAATACGCAAATTAATACTTCCCGGGAGAATGTGTAGGTAGAGGACGATTTAGTAGCTAATTTAATTTTTCGTACAAAATTCTCGACCTTTTGCTCCATCCACATGTCTTAACAGGACCAACACAGCTTGGCAAACTGGAAATTTTTACAAAATAAAATGTAAAAGTTTCTGTAGCAATTCTGTGTGTGTTAAGCAAAGACATGCACATCGTGTCGGCACATAATACGGAAAATTATTGGATATCAGTTTAGTAAAAACTCCAAAATCAGCCTAGTATTAAATAGTATTACACAAAAACATCCAGAAACAAGTAGTCACGACACAAGAGGCTCCTAAATTTACGCGCCATTGGAAATATTACTTAATTTTTCACTACTGTAATTGTGAATTACATGCCCATATCATCGAAACAATACAGGTAAGTTTCGCAAATTGTTCACATATTCAATAAAATGGTAGATTTAGCACTAAATGCGTTGTTGCTCTTCCGTGTATACATCACATTCGAATTTAAAAAGCTGCAAGTGATAATAGGCAAAGATAGAAAAATGTAAAAATTACAATATCACCGAAATACCTATTGTATTCTCATAAAAACTTATAAATATAAGTATATAAGAGATCATTTTTTTTTTTTTTTTTTTTTTTTTTTTTTATTGAATCTATTAAAACGAATATTGTTCTTTTTATTTCGCTTTTATTTTATTTTACTTTTCAAACTTTTACAGCATCGACCCCGTCTATAATAGTTTAATAATGTATATGCCATCACAAAACAAGACCAATTACCGAATATTTTACAAAATCAATCGCTTCGATTCTCACATTTGTAATCGACAATGCAAAAACTAATTTTTTCCCAATTTGTTTTGGTTTTCCCCTGGGCTTGGCAATAATAGACGATTACCCATCAACACGTGTAAATACTAATAATTAGGAGTCAAGAGGAATGGAATCTGACAAAGAACCCTACACCGAGGATGGAGAAACAATGGCAATCAACATCGATAAACGTAAAACATATGCATCTTAAAAAGAGAAGGAATGACATTGCCGAAGATAAGAGCAAAAAATGAGTTAGCTGCCGAATACCATGGCCACATCTGCAATTACAGAGTCGACAGTGCCGACGGACAAAGGAATCAGCCTACAAATAATTAAGGAAGAAGAAACACGGGATGTTTAAAAGGCATTATTAAAGAGGGTATTCTAGTCTAGAAATATGAAAAAATCTATTTTTTTTTTTTTTGCATATTCTGATGATCTAGATATTTAAGAATATGCTCCGAAAAATATTTTTCAAAATTAAAATTATTTACGGAGTTATGGCTATTTTCGTGACGCGGTAACTAAATCGGCTCAGTCACTTTTTTTTTCTTCGCTGAGGTAGGGGCTATAACATAATCCTGACTAATTAAGAATCTTTTTTTTTTGTTTGTTTTTGTTTCAGATGTCTAAAAGGATTAGAATCGTGTCAGCCAGGACGCGACCTATTTTTTTTTACCCCTCCACTTCATCAGTCTGTAACTGCGTGATTTTGAACTTTTTTTTTTTTTTTGATAATTTTTTCCGGTATTCTTAAAACATGAATAAATAAATGGTAAAAAAATGGATAGTAAAAATATTTATTATTTTTTTTTGTTATTGAGCTTGGAAAAGCCTCCTAAATTCGTGTCTCTAGACCAGAATACCCCCTTAGAGCTATCAAGCACCAAAGTTATATATAGAACACATAGCGTGCTGTAAAGACTGATCCGAAAGTTCAATAACTTTCTTCATCACTATAAGGAGCAAAGTTATAATAACTATTAATTATGAAAAATAATTATGTCGACACGACTGCTAAAACAGCGCATGCTGTCAAAAAGAAACGAATAGAATTTCCTCCCAACACTATGGCCACACTGCAACAGCAGCTGCAGCGTCCACGCTGACAAGAAGTTCATTATGTAACATTAGAGCCGCAAATGCGACAACGGGCCCCCCGCAATATTAACTGCGAGCTGTGCATGTTTTTACTGTACAACATCAGTGCGTGCTCTTCAGAGAGGAGTTCATTAGAAGTAACTCTGGACACGATAAGATAGGAATGCCAAAGTGAAACTGCTGAAGGGATTAGATCTTAATATGATGATGAAGTATAGAAGATAGGAATTTCGCTACAATTAGGATGATCAACGTTGACGGTAGATAAAGGACGCACACAATATGGAGTTGGAATAAATGAAAAAAACTATAAACCACGATGATCATCGGAATATTCGTTGAAATCCTTAAAAAGTTGGAACCTAAGGTTACATTAACGTTGTTGTTAATTACAATGATACAGCCAAAGAGGAAAAATTGCGAATCATAAGTTTCACTTAATAATACGCGTATTATTAAATTAAAGTAATGAAAATGCGCAACTACATTGGAAAATTTTTTTTACGTTTCGGTTGCTTTCCAGAAACTGATATTAACGGGAAATTGTTTATGGATTTAATAAAAAAGGTAATTTGTGAGAGATTGCACTAATTTTGATAATGCTAAGGAACGAAAAATGTCAATAATACTCTTAAATTTATAAAAATCAGGCGCTTCGACTAATTCTAATAATTCTCCTACTATTCTTTCGATTTACCGATCGAAAATTAAAATGATTCGTCAATAATCCTACGACTCCACTCGCTGCTATATGAAAATGCAGTCAGTTGCCTTCTCCGCCTTACGATAAATGTGTAAGGCTAGAGATCTCTTAATGAAATTTTAAAACTTCAACGCGGCGATATTTGTGAATTTAAGCATACACATATATGTGTATATATATATATATATATATTCTGATCTGATAAGAATAGCCCATTTATAGAGTGGGAATTTTATAGAAAAAGCGAGTAAATTTTGAACGCAACAACCCTCCAGAGAAATAAAGGAAGTGACGTCGCGCTACCAGTGAATTCGTACGCGACTGAGGCAGGTTGGATGGGCAGCAAATGGCATTATATCGCAGACAAACAGCAAAAGAACAATAAACAGATTAAGCATCGCGTAGCAGCGAATCTCGTAACATCTAGTTCGGTATAGAAACATATAAGAGAAAGCCGAACACGTTGTATACGTAGCGCAAATGTGACCAACGAAGCAAAATTAATTCGACTAATTGTACAAATACGTTAACGAGCTTTAAACAGCGTTATAGTTGCATTGTTCCAGTTAGCTACTGAATGAAATCGGACGGAATAGCTCTGAAATTCGCCGAGCCGTCGACGCCACTCGTCCAAATTCAACAATTTATCTGAGCTTAGTTAACTGCTTCATTAAAACGAAAGCTTGACCATGCTGCCATAATCAGTTTAACCTATTGTTCGCCTCATGTACAGAACGATGATTCGAATATGTAACCGAATCCCCTAAAGTAGCCTCCATAATTCGCCTCCTTACGCTATATACATAGATAACCTCTTACGTCCTGTTTGCTAAAGATTTATAACTACTTCGACTGTATGTTTACCGTTCAACGATTAGCGGTCGCTCTTAAAATCGATTATTATTCTTAATTACAATCTAACCGCCGCTGTTGCCCGGAAAATCTGCGTCATTTTTGTTTTATATCAAATAATGAAATTAATACAATTATGCAATAATCATACGATTGAACTGAAAATAAGTAAGACGTGTCAGAATTAGATCATTAAATGTACATATATATATATTAATATATGTGCATAACGTTTTTAGAAGCGACAGAAACTCATACAGTGTATAATTACGTTTAATTATATTAAACGATATGAAACCTTATTGTGATATTATAAAATGATGAGCTTATGTGATATTTGTAGTTTTTCTAATAATTTCTTTTAGCGACGATGGTGTAAAATGTTCCACGACAATTCTGTCGTCTTTGACTTAGCAGCAACGCTTGAAAATCTGCGATTATCCTTCCAGATTCTAATTTTTCAGAATCATTTCGTCTTCCTCCTTTCCCGCTCCATATTCATAGACGAATCAACGACTATCTTACGTTGCACTATTTTCATTTCCTTCAATCACCTTTCTTCTAGATTCATAATTATATCAGATTCCATGTCTGCCCTTCAAGCCATCTGCTCCTACCTCTGATTATTCCTGCGATTTTATTATTCTCCGCATACGGTTACCATTCTGCGTTCTTTCTTTCCTTCATTCAAATTCAAATTGATTTTCTGCGAGTTCCCAGCTATTCGGGCATTTTTGGTAATAAAGTAGCGGACTCTTTGGCACTCGGCTTTTTTCTTCTTTCCAACTCTGTTCCTGAGGAAAATCCCCCATCATCCTTTAACCTCCTTCCGCCGTGTAAAAGTTTTCATCTTAAATTATGGTATATAAGTTTTCTCTCTTTCTCTAAAATTGATCTTTCTATCTGTCTGTTCAGTCTAGTCTTCCTGTTAACCCTGTTTCATTTTATTTTCACGTTCTGTTGTTGTCTTCATTATTCGTCTGCACTCTTAAGCCATATTATCTTCCTCTCGTTTTCGTTTTTCGTTGGTTTCCTCTCCATATTGTTCTCTCCACGGATGGAGTTAGAGTGAGTATAGTGTTTCGGATCTGGGTTGGTCGAAATTATTAAATTTGGTTGGGCAGTTGACGCCTATGACATGGAGTTAGGCCAATTCATCCGAGCAAACGTCGTCGCAATAATTTTTCAGATCCCTTTTTATGAACGATTGAGAAAGTACGATTTATTTGATAGAAAAACGAAAAAAGGGCTGAAACAAATCGAGATCCCACCGCAGAGCAACGGACCACCGCCCCAGCCGTTTCGAAATATGTACCAACTTTATATACATACATATTTTTTTAATTGTTGTTATGTACCGATTTTTATGTATATCCGTTAAAGTTTCACTGGGGTTACAGACGGAGCTTATTTTAATTACTTTGAAGGTTTTTTCTACGGTCGAAGACCGGCTAAATAAGATTTCTGTAAGGACTTGAAATCAAAAAAGGTTTTAAATCATAATTTCTGTTTTCCAACACCGGTAATAATTATAATAATAACACTCGTTAAATTTAATATACTTTACTTCCCCGGAAATAAATATGGCATCCCTGGATGATGAAATTAACGTCGATAAAAGAATAACACTTTACCGAAACATCGTCAAAGAACTTTTTAGCCTTTATTATGTGTCAATTACATTTTCAATACAGAGGGAAGTTTCTCTAGGCAGCATGCATGTTATCTACGCCGCTATACACCGGAACGCTTAGAATAATTCAACATTATTTATTTCGGAGTCGCTGAACTTTTTGAATGGCGGATCTCGAGATATTAGACCACACTGGAAATGTGTAAAGAAGGACAAGTCGTCGAATTACACATTTATAAGGAAGTTATTATTATCTGTTGTTAGTTGGCTTTTTTTATCGGAAATGCGTGCTAGCATGAAATTGCTCGCGTGAACTTTATCGGTAATACAATGTGCTTATTAAAAGTTAGTCGTTGGTCTAGTAGTGCGACATCTAAATATTTAATTTCATTTTTAACAGGGCAGACTCGATTTTTCAGCTTTAAATGTCGCCTGTACATCGGTACTTTCTTCTTGCGAAAAGGATAGCTTGCATTTTAGTATCGTTCAATTTGATTGTCCATTTATCGAGGTCCTTTTTTATTCTTACCAAGTTTTCTCTTAATCTGCGCTTGATTGTATCGGTCCTGTTAAAGGCGCAGTAAATAGCCGTGTCATCCGCAAACAGTGCTAATTCAGCCTGTTGAAGTTTAGGGAAATCATTTAAAAAATATACAAAACATGAAAGAACTCCAGCCAACAAAGAGATTTATTTTTGGTGAAGAAATAGTATTGCTGATTTTTACCGAGAACCTCCTTCCTACCGAATAAAATTACTTATAATGATGATAAGAAATTTTAGGAATTGATAATTAATTTGTAAATTAGACCCCGATTCCATAAGACTTGACTTGATCAACCTTCTCAGAAAATATTGTCAACTGCCTTTAATTGATTATTGACTAACTGTTGGAATAATGATTGTACATGGAAAATAATTAATTTGAAATATATATATATATATATACCGAAAAACAACATTTAACCATGTTCATGAATTTTAATTTTTATGCTCTATTGAGAATAAAGTCGAAGAGAGTAAATTGATTAAGATGGAAACAGATCCGAGGAAATTTTTTTGAAGATCGTGTCATAAAAAACGTTAACTGAAAGATGATTGTATTGAATTTTTTGTTTACTTATCTATACGATTATCCGCGCAATTTTAATGCGCATGGATGTTTTTTTTTTTTTGTTTTTGGCTTAGCCTTCGCTATTTAGCCAGTTTTTTCTTTTACAACCCTCTTTAAGGGGGATATTTTATAGAACTTTCCCTTATTTGTTATTTCTATATTTCTATGTTGTGGTATTTTATAAATTTATACATACTAATGCAGCTAAATTCGACGTTGGATCTGCCACTGAAACTAGAAAGGTATGCAGCTCAGATAGGATTTCTGTTCTAAGTTTGTCCCTACCCTGCTCGTAAACTTTAAATAGCCGAATAAAATGGTCTATTGTACCGTCTGTTCTACAACTATTGCATGTACGAACAAAAATGTACCTTAGGAAATTTAACGGCTTTTACCAAGTTTTAAAACGGAACATTATTTTTACCTCGAGCAATCGAGGTTGATTTTTCGTCTGCATTCCGAAGTGTTCAGTCGAAGAAGATCGGCGTTTTTTTTTACTACCTACGGGATATTAAGAGATATAGAGGTTTCAGAATTCTGACGCTCCGATGCAAATCATGTGCGACATTTGGATGATTCTCAGACACTGTTGATACTCCCACTGAATATTGATTTTATAGTATTTTAAACACATTCCAGATCATCATAGAAGAACTTCGAAAGGTATTACAATTAATGGTTGCCGACATCGACTACTACAAAATTCAGCTTAATCGATAGACGATAATAATGATTTAGAGCAAATGCGGTACTGAATTACTAAGCCTTCATTGCGGCTTGTAGTCGATACGTTGTTACTGAGCGATTTGCATTTTGCATATAATACATTCTTTTTTTTTTTTTTTTTTTTCTAATGCTTTCATATTTCGTATTTGGTCGTTTCTATGTCATCCGAAATATACTAATTTAATATTGCATATAAGTGCATATTTCGAAGGTTAGTGCGTATAAATGCGTATCTCTTATATAATTTTGCTAATTTTACACAAAGGAAACATACACACGCACATATGCACTTCTTTATTTGAAATTTTCAGAAAGATCAAATATTAATTTTATAATTTGCTGTAGAAAGTACGGCATTTAAGGAAAGCTATCATTTCTGTAAGTATGTTGTTGGATGATAAATGAAACTTTGTAAAGCGTGTTAACAGCTTCAAAAAAAAAAAAAAAAAAAAAGTCCATCTATTTTATTTTGTTATAATATTATATAGCTACATTTTTGTTAATTGATTAAAATATAATCTAAAAAAAGTACACTATAGGAAATTATTGGTTAACTTTTTTTAGATTATATTTTACTCAATTAACAAAAATGTAGCTATATAATATTATAACAAAATAAAATAGATGAACTTTTTTTTTCTTTTTTTGGCTGAAATACCTTTAAAACATGAAAACCCCCATAAGCGGGCATAAACCAACTCCCTGAGAGGTTAGAACGCTGAAAACTTCTTCCTTCATGCTCTAAAAGGAAAGATATTTTTATTATGAAGATTGACACAGGGTAATTTTTTTTCACCCTCCGGTCAGGCTCCTTGAGCCAAAAAATTTTCAATATCCGGCAAGATTATTTGCAGTTGTACACTTAATCGCGATATCGCTCTAAAAACGAAGATAAAATGCGTTCCATCGCAACACAGAATGGAATTGGAGATGTATCTAACTTTGATTGAAAATAGACGTATGTTCTGTACGTTCATTTTTATAATTGCTTATCGTGTATAAATTTTTATTACCTCTTATCAGTTTATTCGTGCGCGTTCATTTTTAATTGCGTGTATGCGATAATAAAATACCGGTATACAAATTGTCGCCAAACAGTGTCAGACAAGGCTTTTAGCCATGTCGCTCTCAAATTTAACACATGCTGATAAACCATCTTACGCCGATATTTCAAAGCCTGCAAACTTCCCTACACGAGAACAAGCTATCATACTACCTTCCTTGGAAAACATCAAAATCGAAGAATACCTATACGCCATAGGAAACATTACTCAACCGAAAAATATCCACTCCGCTTCAAGAATCTCGCATAACCGCATATGCATCTACCTCACGTCATCCAAAATAGCAAACAACCTTGTCGAAAGCCACGCAGATATTATGATCAACAATCAAAAAGTCAAACTACGAAAACTAATTGCACCGGCAAAGCGGGTAGTTATGTCCAATGTATCACCACATATTCCCCATTCGGTACTTGAAGAGATGCTCATCAGTTTAAATCTCAAATTAACCTCACCTATATCGCCGATCAAATATAACGTATCAAATGAAGAGTACAGCCATATCTGCAGTTTCAAACGCCAAGTTTATTGTGCGGTCGAACCCGAAACCAACTTCAAAATACCAGAGTCAATTACCGTAGAATACGAAGGTGAGTCTTTTCGTATTTTCCTCACTGATGATACCGTATTCTGCACTCATTTTAAATCTCGTGAACACTCGTCGCCCAAATGCACAGCAGAAAAGAGAAAAAAATACCCAATTCTGCCAAAACCCGCTAACGATGATAGGTTAGACGAAGTATTACAAAATGCTACATCACACCGTCCTACCACTCTACCGATTCAAGATATTACATTTCTACCAGAAAGTAATAACAACGAGCACACTAATACACCTGCAAATGTACCTAACTCGCAGCTGACAAAACGGGACCTGTCTGTTTCACCACCCGCCACCGATACGAATACCGGTACTGATCCGAAAGATAAAAAGCAATCAAAAAAATTCAAAAGTACTGGTAACGAAACTGATACCGCTGCTATAAACAAGTTGCTAACTCCCTTTAGTGAAACAATAAAGCAGCAACACAAAACATTACCCGATGCCTTCACACAAAACGAAATCGCGCAGCTTCTAAGCGCTAGCAAAAGTTCTAGCACAAAAGAAGCCATCGCCCAGATAACGAAGATAGCGTTAACAAACACCGACACGCTACAAATACAGCTCAGACACATTTACGAAAATATCCAAGACAGAAGAAATACACACCACCAAATTAATGAACAAAATAGTCCTGCAAGATGACGATCCTTCAATGGAACATTAATGGTTTTTACAGTAATCTTGAGGAATTAAAACTACTTACAAACAAGCTATCTCCGTCTATAATCTGCCTGCAAGAAACTCGTCTTTTACCGAAGCAAAAAGACGCTGCATTAAAAAACTACAAGATGTACAGAAGCGATTACACGTCAGGCCTTATTGCCCCTGGCGGAGTGGCTACGCTAATCCAAAATGACACCTACCTACAGCAAACCCGTATGAACACAGTTAGTACCATTCAACATACCACAGTACGCATATTTCATCCAAAGTTCTTCAAATCAACAGTTACAGTATGCAACATCTATATCCCACCAGATTACGAACCGGACTATGAGGAGCTCCAAAGGTTGTTTCATCAGCTTCCACAACCATTCATCGCACTAGGAGACTCTAACGCTCACCATCCAATCTGGGGGAGTCGAAACTACAACAACCGCGGAAAACTAATGGAGTAAGCAATGTTTGAAGAGGATGACCTGATCCTACTAAATGACGGGTCGTCAACGCGATTCAACATAAGTAATGGAACGTCCTCTGCAATCGACCTCACACTTGCCTCTTCTGCACTGGCAGCCACCCTCGAATGGAAGCCATTCCCACACTTATGCAACAGCGATCCTTATCCGTTGATTATCACCAATCTCAACAATAAAAAAAAAACCATGAAGAGCTACGCTTTAATAGAAAATAGCTGTGCGACAAAGCTAATTGGACAACATATAAACGGCAGTGCGATCTTACTAACTTGAATCTAGACCTTAACGCTGACGATATAATCGAACAGCTTAACAGCAATATTCTGTCAGCAGCGACCAATTCTGTTCCCCAATCGACTGGAAAATATAGACGCAAAATGGTTCCATGGTGGTGCTCGGAGATCAAGGAGGCAATCAGGAAAAGAAACTCGGCGCTCAAGAAATTCCACGACACTAGGCTCCTGGCAGATCTTATCGAATTTCGAAAACGCAAAGCTGAAGCCCGACGTAAAATCCGCCAAAAAAAGAAAGAGAGTTGGGAAAAATTTACAAATAGTATCGAACACTCAGAAAACCCATCCAAAATGTGGAAAAAAGTTAAAGCACTAAATGGTGGCTCAAATACCTCAGCTGCCATTACAGAAATTTACCATGATGGAAAATTACACCAACAACAAGACAAAATAGCCAACATCTTTGCTTTACACTTTGCCTCAACTTCTGCGACATCGCAATTTTCTGACGAATTCCAAACCCCTTCAAGTCCCAAACCGAATCAACGCAGCCTGTCATCATACATGATAGCAATGAAGAGTGGTACAACCACAGTTACACGCTTCAAGAGCTACAAAAGGTCCTAAAAGCTTTCCGAAAAAATAAATCACCGGGTCCGGACAATATACCGCTACTATTCATCACACAGTTGAGTGCTGCATCAGAAAAAAAGTTACTTGCAGTTTATAATCGATTATGGACCGCTGGTACCTTTCCACATATATGGTCCACCGCCATTTTAATCCCAATCCTGAAAGCAGGAAAAAACAAATTGCAAGCGGATTCGTATAGACCTATAGCTCTAACTTGTATACTTTGTAAAATTCTCGAAAAAATGATCGCCAACAGATTAATGACAGCTCTTGACAAAAGAATTTCATCGGCACAATGTGGTTTTCGCAGAAACCGATCTACTCAAGACCAAATCGTCGGTTTAGCAAATGACATACACGACGCATTTACCAATAAAAAGAACCTGTATTCCATATTCTTCGATATCACAAAGGCGTACGACCGCACCTGGCGTCATTATGTGCTACAACAATTCCATTCCGCAGGTATAAACGGAAGATCGCTCACCTTCATAGCAAACTACTTATCGAATCGAACTATGAAGGTCCGTATAGGCACCACACTCTCTGATACAGCCACCATCGAAAACGGAGTGCCTCAGGGAGGAGTCCTGAGCATCCTATGTTTGTCTAATGGCTATTAACACGATAGAAGAAGTAATACCACGACCAATCAAATGTAGACTTTTTGCAAACGACCTAAACATCTCGTTAACCACGAACGACCACGCATGCAGTCAATCTCTTCTCCAGCAAACGCTTCACAACCTCGAGTCATGGAGTAACACGGTAGGATTGGAGTTCTCACCAACAAAAACCAAATATATAATCTTCACCAGGAAGAAAAAATATCAAGCCTTACAGCTCCGGCTAAATAAAAACCTTCTACCCAAAACCGACCAACACACCTTCCTTGGAGTTACTTTCGATCGTCGTCTCAAGTGGACGGCACATCTGAGGCAACTTCGACATGAAACGCACCAAAGAACTGGCCCCAAAAGGATGCTGCAGCTGTACAGGGCTCTTGTCCGATCCAAGCTTGAATATGGCAGCCTGGCATATCTGTCGGCGTCGGAGACTTGCCTCCAAATACTTGACCCAGTACATAATGCTGGGATCCGAATAAGTCTGCATGCTTTTCCGACAAGCCGAATAACTAACATGCAGCTCTTATGCGGTGAACCGCCCCTTTAAGCACTCGGAGGAAATTAACTGCTATCCGATATAGCCTCAAAGTCGAAGCAAATCCCGATCATCCAAATTACACTGTACTCACAAACAATGAAACCTTCCTCTCCACCTACATACGCGAAATTAAAAGTTCTGCACGTATTACAGAAGATGATACACTAGCTGACAGAAAAAACAAAATTCTCGACCAGTGGCTGGAAATCTTACGCGTCACAGCACCAAGCACCCTGACCACGATAAAACTGAACAATAGCGACTGGACGGACAAAATATTCAAGGCAACAAAAAAGAATAAATCGCTTACATCAGCTATTATTAGGCTATACCTGGGTCATACACAGCTGACGCATAAGTTCATTCTCGAAAGGAAAGAGCCACCGATTTGTGAAACATGCCCTGTGGTGAAAGAATTACCATACAACATCTGGTACTATGCTGCTCCAAGTTCACCGCCAACCAACCAACTGCCACGGACCTCGACGCTTTTTTGGACATCAAAAACCTCAACAACATTATCAAATTTGTTAAACGTACAATGCTACACTTAATTTTATAAAACTATGTACCGTACTACAAACTAGACTAAGTAGATTATAGCCTATGTAGGCAGTAAAAATCTAAATAAATAAATCTAAAATACAGAATGGAATTTTTTTTCTTTTTATACGAGTAGTTAGTGCCTATATGGCTAATTAATTACAAGTAATAACGATAACTCTAGACAGAGTATACTCTGATAAAATTAAAAACTTTTATACTCCATTTGAAATGTCCGCGCTTAAATATTTACCGGCTGTGTCTTGCAATATAGATAGGTTAGTTTTTTCGTGTTAAAATCTACTTTAACAGACACGAGACATAATTTTCGTGGCGGAAATGTGAAAAAAAAATCACATTGTTAAGTGTAAAATGTTTTAAATTTAAATCCATAATTTGTTTTTATATAATTCCGATTACAATTTCTGATCCAGGTATATTATTAATATTCTGATGTACATCACCACACTGGCGCCACAAAATTTTTTCCCAGCGATAGTCATCTACACACGGATGGTGTCGAAGCAAAAACCCTTCAAGTGGTCTTCGCCGGCAGCTAGCGCTTACGAAATCTAAGAGGAGGTTCATTCGGCTCCACGACTTTTGTTCAATTTTGAAGGGAGAGTGTTATGGAGTTTTATTCTGCTTGAGGGAATATCTGTAGTTTCAACTCTACCCTAAAAATGCACTCCTAATTACAGTTTCTCTACAATCTATTAGATTATTTCAGACATCGAAAACCTCACACCCGCTATCACGAGAGAGATTAAGTTCTTTATTAACTTGTTTTTTCGGAGCTGGCTCACAGTAACGTTCCTGTGGAGACTCTGAATCGTGCTAGCGTGCCTGAAAATCAACGTGTGAATTTTAACGTTAATGCAATAGATAGCCCAATTCCCGAAAACGCTCTCAACTAATGCCATCCTTCTTCCAGAAACGTACAAGTAGAGAGATAAGAAACCATGTGATCAGCTCAAACACTACGGCTCAAATTAATTAAAATGCGTACTGAGCCGTGTAGAACAGCGATATCCATGCTCCGCGGAGAATTTTCGGTACTGAACAGAATACGATTAGGACCAATATAAATGGCCCATAACTATCTATTAAACACTTCCTTCCTCGTCATGTTCCTTATGTAAAACTTGCCGGAACATATCCCGAAACATTGTCCATATGCATGCTTCTTGAAGGCCCACCAATTTACCATTTATTGCGTTGCGAAGAAGTCTAGGGGATATCAGATGCCATATGAGAGTGGCTAAATTGATCGAGTAACCCAACCACTTAAATGTATTCTGTTAGAAAATTAGATTCTGAAGCGATAGAAGATGGAAAGAACAAAGGATTGAATTAAGAGAATTATTGAAGGAGATGAGAAGCAAAGCACTGTACGGAGCCGAAAAGCCAAGAATCAAGATTTTCGAATACAAACGGAAAGATTAAAATTAGGATTTGGAATTATTAGATCAAAAACAAAAATCAACCTAATATTACAGTAAAAATTTAATGTTAACTCTAAAATCATTTTTTTTTTTTTTTTTATTATAAAGTAATAATATTATTTTTTTTTTGGGGGGGGCAGATGCTTTGACCCAACAACTACAAAAATTAAAAATAAAAGGGTTAAATCGAGGGAAAATTAGAGGTAGAGCTTAGGAAAGGTTGAAGTACCAGTATTATAGCTGTAAATGGGACGGAAAGAATAAAGCAAAAAAAAGTAAGGTGCAGAAAGATCCAGTGTTACGATTTTGGAGACAAATCAGAGCGTTCAGAAACAATGGCAGGGCATTCAAAGAAGATGTGGTTTGCATCACATATGGGACTAGAGACTAGTGGTGTACTCATGTATGTAGGTTTCAACTTTGCATTTGACCTGGTGTGGCAAGAAAAAAAGAACGACTGACATGGAAGAAAGATGGTAATTGGATAATAGAAGAAGAGTTAGGTGAACTGAACATTATTAGCTAGGAAAAATGAAAGGTTGTCCACGAATAAAGAGCAGGCTATGTTATAGAGGATGAAAGGAGTTGAATGATGGCAATAGATAAATTACAGATAATAAAAGAGATGTCTATGTGGTGGAGACGAGTGCTGCTTTGTATAAGAGATGACTTTTAGGTAGAGACGAGTTAAGGGAAAACGAGTCCACTCTATTCAGAGTCCATCTTTCCGATGGCGAAGGAGAATAACAAGAAGGGATAGGAGGAATTTGGGGGATTTATGAAAAGAGAGAGATTTTGGACAAGGAGTTATCGTGAAAAGGTAGAAGTGCTTGGGGCAGGAAGAGTAGCTGCGGTTCGATTGACATAAGAAAAAGCTTGAGAAGCATGCTGGATACTTTTAATTTGGAGGCTTCATGGAAAGATATACTTTCAAAGCTCATGATTCTTTTGATGTATTTCTGCATTTGCCATTCTGGACAACGACGACCGAACGGACTACGACAGCGTTTGCAGTTGCGACAGAGAGGAGGCTCCTGAAGACTATCGCATTCAAAGGAGAGATGCTGGAAAGAACAATGGGAACGGAGCGATTGAGAACTCCGGCAATGTCGCGCAATATCCTCAAAAAAGAAAACATTTGGCACATTACATAGGAGAGCGAATACTTGGAGAGACCGAGAAACGAAGTTTTAAAATAGAGTAATATACTCAGGAAGAAAAGATTTGTGGAATTTTAACTCGATACTTATGGTAGGGACTTTGGGGCCTTCGAAAGAACGAAAAATGCGTCGAATGTAGATAACAGAGACTGAAGATTCATATTCTCGTCTGAAAAAGAGGGATGAATTCCGGTAATGACACTCTAATTCTATGTAAGGCATTAACAGAGATAAAGACATTAATATTGTCGGCGTTGAAATAGGAAGAGTTTTTAAAAGTTAGCGGAAAAATATGTAGGTAAAAAGACCGAGATGCGCCCCCTACCTTGGGGTTAGATATCAGTAAAGGAACCAGAGACCTTGTTAATGAGTTTAGCCAAAGCTAACAGGTGAAGATTGCCAATATTCCTTCCGGAAGTGCAGTTTTCGACAAAAACTGCGAAAGGACCACACCGGGTTCCTAAGGGAAGATAGTTTCAGTAGTGATTTGATGATTGTTAAGAGTTATTGTTATTAATACTGTAATTATCCGTGCCATTATTGTTGTTGTTGTTATTATTTTTGTTAAAGGAAATAGTGTTGTTAACACTATCCTCAATGTTATTATTATATTGGTCATTCGTCTTAGTATTGGTAATATTAGTGTTCGAATTGTTATTTTCAATGCTATTATTATTTTTATTAAAATTGTTATTATCATTATTACTGTTGATCAGTGTGACATTAGTATTATTCTTGGTTATTAATATTACTTAAAGCGGTGCTGGAGATAGAAGTGTCCGGCTGGGTCAGGCGTAACCGGTTAGTAGATGAAGACGGAGGAGGTGTTAAAGGACTAGAGGACTTTCGCTTAGTTGAAGGATCTATATCCATTAGGTTGAGCGGTAAATTGCTATTTCAAAGTTTACTGGAGGAGGCTGGCCTCTTTTGAAACGCTCATTTACCCTGAAACGAGAAAAGTTTATTATCGATTAAATTTAGTTGCGCGATAACGAATCACGACAGAGATGAACTTTGTAGAAATAAAAACCGAAATGTTATTTTACAGCACTGAATTGTTAAATCGACAGCGGCGATTATATTCAAGAAAAATATCTTTCAGAACAGCCTTTTACAAAAAAAGAAAATTAAAAAACACGCACTGCTTTCTAAAAAAAAAAAAGAAAAAAAAAAGAAAAAAGAATATGGAACAAAAAGAAATTGCCACCGTGTGGAAGCGTAGGTGGCGCTTCATATAGGCCGTTTAAATAACCACGATACAAACTCTAATAACTGAAAGCATCGAGGTCCTTCTCGAAAAAACAAGAAGAGGACGGTGGAATTATTTATTCGAATTCGTAGGTTGTATAATTTCACTTTCTGGAGAAATATTTCCTGGAAAAAAAAAAGGTAGGCCTGGAGAAAAATGATAAATTGACAAAAATAAAGCGGTAAAGAAATTCGTAGAATTTCATTTTGTGCGCTTCTGTTACGCATTTTCACAGATTAAACGTTCTATTGTATCCGATGATATACGGTTATTTGGCGAGTACTTTTTTATTTTATTTTTTTTGATTTTTTGGTATCAACGCCTCCAGTTAAGCGGTTCTTATTAATTTTGCCCAACCGGCTGGACTAAAATCCGCATACAATTTTTCCCGGATTTGCGATGGAACTCGCTCGTTTCTCATGGTTTTCTTCGTTATCGCGTGATATATAATTAGTTGTTTTAATCTTGAGTAGATTATTGTAGATTTCAGTTTTGAAAATTAAAATGTATTTAATTTTCAGTAAATGCATTTAAAATCGTCTCGAATAACAAAGGTTCTCTATTTATCGAAATAAAATGTATTGAGATACTCTAGAATGTACTCGCGGGGCGGTCAGCCATTTTTTTGTTTTGTCTTTTTGTTGAGTGGGTGCTGTGTGTACACGGTCAAAACCACCTCCGCGCATATTCCTAACGGCCTTGGATGTTATTTAAAATGTTTATTTTTTCTTAACAAAATCATTGCTGTTTCCACCGCGAATCCCCCATCATTTGATAACATTTCTAATAACGGGTATCACACGAGATTACTTGGACCTAATTTCTTGTGCTGCAGGTAAATAGACTGTATCACAAGAATACAGTGACTACGGTAGACAGGTAGATCTGACTTTTACAATATGGTGCCAACTAGGTGTGTCCATTATGAAAATACGTAACATAACATTCGATTAAAATGAGAATATTAAAAATAATATTCACGTACAGAATGAAATTGTCACCCACAAAACACATCAGGCAATAACGAAATATACTAAACCTATAACCCCACTACTAGAGACTATTTATTTACCGGAATACTTGTTTAATATCTCTGTTTATAATAATTATTAACAAAAACCTAAAAAGCACTCGTTTCCTTTCTTTTTTTTTAAGAATAAGTTGTAGGTATCACAGAGCAAGTATGCCCGTTGTGTGAGTGCCCAACACTCTTATCAACGTTCATTATATTAGATATATATGTGGTACACAAATTGCAACTAACTTAACTTATTTCATAACTAACGATAATAATAAACCTAGCATTACACATATTAAAGTAATATATACGTATGCCAATAAAACAACAATGCCACGTAATACGCAATCAATACATGCAAAAAACAGCTTAATATTTAGAATCGAAATAAAACATGATCTGTGAGAGCCTAAGATCCAGGAAGGACACGCGACAAAGTGTCAAACACCGAAAAAACCGTAAACAGAAAAGAACCAACATGAAAGAATAGCGAGATAAAGGACATAATTTAATCTTCAGTCTTTGCACCATTCCTTCAACCATTTTTGCACCTCCTTTTTCCATACACTAATATTTTTTTCCCCTCTAGTATATGATTAGGGACTGTACTTATTTAAATTAATTAAAACTGAGTCATCAGTGTTATCAATTCGTAAATTTACGTCCCGGGGATAGATGTATTACTTTGGTTTCTTGTTAATTCGGTTATTTTTTGCCTGGATGGTAATTTTATATTATTGACATTACTAATAATCTAGAATAAGTACTTATCAGGATGGGACATTTCGTTGTTTTCCTTCCACACATAATTAATCCAGAATCGTTTTGCTTCCAGTAGGATGTAGTATAAGTTTCAAACACCTCTTCTGTGTATTTTTCTTATTTTATTTATTCCTGTTTTCTTAGCCTTACACAATATATATTTTAATTCCGTAGAGTATTCTAGACATTATTATTGAATTATAGTATATATATACGTAGAGTTCGATAGTACCTGCTTTATTTTATATAAAGCTGGAATTGTCTGTTTTATTTTCCAGTTTAAATTTTGAATGTGTTTTTTCCAGTTCAAGAATTAATCAATGTACATTTATACCTATGGATATTTAAAGTCATTTACGTTCTCTAACGGTGGACAAAAAAACATAGAGATGGATATAATTTTTTACATGAAGCTCATGAAGGACAATTCGCGGGTCGCGTATCTAGAATTATATTCCGAATGTGTAATACTCTTTTGATTTGTTTATATTTATACATAACCTCCTATCATGTGTCTATTAACCCAAATTATCTCTACATCCTCTTGTAATCATTTTTCCGAGATCTCCAAATTTTTGTGCTCAATTAATAAAACAATATCATCAGCAAAAGCGTGCATATCTTCGCATGTTTAATAAACGAATCGGTGCAAATGAGAAAAAGCATACAATACGGTACCCTGACCTATGCCGCGTTGATTACTTTTTTTAATTACTTTTATTCCCCGCAATTTTAACCATGTTTTTTCTATTTGTTATATAATTTCGAAACCACTTAAGTTGATGGGCAACGAGTTAGCAGATATATTTTAGCCCATTCGACCGCCCGCGAAGGTCCTTTATAATTGTCCTACCTCGGACATCCTCCTTCTTTCCTCAGCTAATCATTCCCGACTATGGTCGGACATTTATCCTTTTTTTATTTTCTAATCCCGCCTCTCGTCATTATCTTCAAATTCAGCCGGTTCCCTGTTTTCAGCCGTGGTTTCATTCCTCGTCCTATCAACACTCCGCGATCGTTTTCTTCTTAATCAGACTGCGTTTTAATCACTCCAATCTACTCTCTTCACGTTTACGCTTTTCCCCGTCTTCCTCTTCCAATTGTCCCCTTCATAGTCTTCTCCCATATGTGATGTAAACCACATCTTTTTTTTTTTTAATGTCCTGCCTTTGATTCTGAACGCTCTGTTTTGTACTCTAAAATCGTAACACTGGGTCTTCCTGCTCCTGATAATTCTTTCCTTTCCATCTCTAGATATAATCCCTGTACTTCAATCTTTCGTAAGCTCTATTTCTAATTGTCTTTCTATTTAACCATTTCCATAATTTCTATAGTTGTTGGGCCAAAGCCGCCGGCGCGCCCAAAAGATAATATTATATTAGTAAAATAAAATAAAAAAAATAAAAAAGTTGATTATTTTTAATGCCCAGATTTTTTAGGTCCTTTATCTATAATTCATGATCAACCAAATCAAACGCTTCGAATAGGTCAATAAATGAAGTTGAAAAACTGGTTTCCCATCGACAGTCCTGTATTTATCTAGGAATATTATTATTGCTGTTAGACTATTCTTGTCGATAAGAATATTGACAACGCAGTTTGTTTTTGTTTTGTTGTTTTTGCTTTTTTGGAGGGAGAAGCTAGTCAACCACGGACATTAACCCAGCAAAGCGAAATATTTGCAAGTTTCAACGTGCAGCAACGGCTTTCAAGTCAGGTTCTACACGAATAAAACTCCGCTGCCTAACACCAAAGCACAGTATCTGACTCATCGACGCAGTTATTATTAAGTGAAAAGTTATATTATTTGTTTTCAGCCTTGCATGCATATCCCTATTTGTTGATTGTGTTGCAGAAATATTAGCATTTCCGGTCGACACGCAAATGTGCTGTGTTCAGTAGAAGAAACAAACTGCGCTATTACGATTTTGATTTGCTTTGGATAGTGACGGAGAAATGTCCATCGCCACTTTATACTATCAGTGACAGCATCGGGAAGTGATGAAAAGGGAATATGATAATACGGACAGTTCTCCGTTTAGCTAGAAGTTTATCAGTACTTCGATGCTAGGGAGAAGTTTCGGCGGTTGTTCGTCTGTAGCGAGAGAGAAACAGAATTAAAGCAAATACGCGACAAGTCACGCTGCTCTACATCAACAGACAGCGCCAGCGTAAACGATCGAAACATAAATTTCGATTAATATTGCGAATTATGTCAAAGAAAGCAATTTAGAAACACAGAAACTCAGAACTTTATAACTTTAACACATTAACAATGCTTAATAATATTCAAAGTTTGTAAATACGCCCGTTAAAAGCGATAAATACATGCAGAAGTGAGCGTATGGAAAATCGATATTTTAATAATAAGGTAATCTCAATCTCAAACAATCATAAATTACGTAAAATATAAATATTAAAATACCATCTATGTATATCTTGCGAATATTGTTAAATGTAATATTTAAATAAAGGATTTCGTTTTAGATTTTTGATTATTTGTTATAATTTTTCGACTTACATGTGACTTATTTTATACGGTTGTTTGTGTTTTATTCGCATATTTCGCCTACCGTAATTTTACGTTTCCTATCTAACCCTTGGTCTGTAATATTTACAAAAATATATATTGCACGTACGCGTATGTTTTATTTAAAATAAATGCTATAGTTTTTTAAAATTTCAACCCTATATTTACAATCAACGCGTATATTTCGTCGAATTTTGATCAATTTTAATTATTTGTGAAGCTACATTGTTCTATCGGTTAAAAGTGTGTATCATTTGTTTACACGTTAACATCTCAAATAAGTAGAACTTGAACGATTTAAAATTGTCAGATATTTTTTGACGTTAGTTATTCACGAGAGGAAGTAAAAATTACTACGAGACCGAAATGCTATATCGACAGCTCGAGACAATAATCCGAAGCAACAGACGAGGAAACCAAACGACGTTATATTCAGTAATATATCAGTGTATCTCCGCGGGAAAATCTTTACCACAACAATTTTTTTTTTCCCGCACTGTATCGGTATACTATAACCAGCGATGAGAATATACAAAACATAACTTGTTGTTCGCCCCTTCGCCCCATTGGGAGTAATGGAGTTTTTATTACTTGAACCGTTACATAAGTGTCTCGGATATGAAAGATTTAATATTGTCGTATAATATTAATATTAAAACGGTACTTCTGTCTGCGTTTATAGGGCAAGCCGACACCATGGATTCTTTTTAATCGTCTCGTACAGTTTCCGAGCAGAGTCCGTGTGTACGATTTCCTAATGTTGGCGTTACCATGGAATTTAAGGTTGATTAAAAAATTTATGATATTGTGCCATGCGAAATTTACCGACAGATGGAATGTGAAGATCGAGATGTAACGTCTCATTGGATATACGTATTTAGGTGGCGATATTATCATGCGTAATATCTTGGACTGTTGGCGCTGAATTATTCGAGTATTTGACCCGCTGGCGCTACCATATATTTCGATTCCGTATTTACATATTTGGGCGATAACCGTCAAGTAAAGAAGCCTTTTTAGATTTAGGTTTAATGAGGAATTCCGGCCCAGTAACGGAGATAGAGTGACCTGGCATGCACTCGTATCTTCGTTCGAACTTCAGAAATAATATGGCGAAATCTCCAAGTAAGACGCTTATCTAGAATAATACCCAGATATTTGACTAATCCAGAATTCTGAATTTCCGTATTGTTGATTTTTATATTACGGCACGCTAATAATCTATTCGCGAAGATGACGCATTTCTATTCATTTATGCGGATTTTCCAAATTGTTTGCCCAATCTTAGATCCAATCTACATGTTGTTGGGGCGCATTGTTCGCAAAATCTGCACTAGCATTTGTTGACAATATTGCTATATCATCAACATATGTGGCCGAAATAGTTTGATTTGAAATTGGGAAATCTGCCGTGAAAATCGAGAAAAGTGTAGAAATTATGCTTTTATTTTTTCAACTTCCGAAACAGGTGTCTTTCGCTTTAACTACAAATGTACGATCACGTAGATATGATGATAAAAATAAAAATAGATCAGGCGGAATTACTTGTTTAACTTTGTACAGCAGTCCAGTGCGAAACTCGATCGAAAGCTTGAGGAGTGTCAACAAGACAGTCGAGCACACTTCTTTCTTCTACAGTGCCGCCGATACGATCCTATGACATTGGTGTATTGTTGAATGATGTGGACGAAATCCAAACTGGTGATTTGGTATTTTGTTGAGCAAGAATAGGCGCGGTTCTATCTAAAATTAACCTTTCCGGAGATTTTGACAAGCTGTTCAGTAGACTAATTGGCCTATATGAGATAACGTGCAAGCTGCATATTTGTTTGGTTTATGTACATCATTATTGTTATCGATTTTTTCCATCGATCCGGGAAGTGGCCCAATCTAATAATAGCATCGAACACGTAACAAATGAATGTGACAGCTTTCTTTTGAAGACGAGATAAGAGATTTCTCCTGTTATTTTATCTATGCCTCGTGCGCCTTCCTGCGAGGAGCTTTCCTGAAGCATTGAAACACCTCCTTGAGTGAAAAAAGCCTTAACGGAAGTTCTAGTTGAAGTGTGATACTCTTTCGGTGATTCTTTTTTCTGTTACTGACGTCGTCATCATATTGGGTAGCTGTGTGTCACGCATTCTGAATTAATTTGGTTATGTTATTTAACGGCCTCATTGATATCTTCTGCACTTTTTAGTTTTGCTTTCAAGTTATTTTTTTTTTTTTTTTTTTTTTTTTAATGGCCTGGCGGCAAAGTAGCTTACCATTTGGCCACGAAATTAACATTATTTTCGATCACTGTAGCAAAGCTATTCCAGCTTGTGCTTCTATTTGATAGATGTTGTTCCTTCTGTTTCATTAAAGGATAAATATCAAAAATGGCAACGACTGGTACATGGTCTGAAGATAAATATACAAAATGATTATAAAGTTAGGTGATACTGTGCAAAAAATACACGCGTTAATAAATTCTTTTCAAAAATCAATAGAAATAGTATTATTGGAGATGTCAATGAAAAATGAACGAATGGCAAATCAAAAAAGTCAACAAATTTAAAATCGCTTTTGTGTGCAGATCAGTTATTAAATTATGATGTAAAAAATAAACAGAAGTTTAACACCGAGACTTGTTATGGAATTACAAGATAGAAATGAAATGCTATTTTATAAACATTTTTTTTTTTTTTTTTAATAGGTTCGTCAACATGGACATTAGCCCAAGAACAATGGAACAACCCGAAAGAAAGACTCAGATCCTTAAACGATCAGAAATAGCCGACAGAAAGGAATGAAGGAAGGAAGAGAATGAATGAAGCACAATATGGAGCGGGAATACCGGTTTGTAAGAGGAAGGAATAAAAAGAAGCTTGTTCACTGATAATTACGAACAACTGAACATTATATGATCGGGATCACAAATAAATTAATTGCGGGGGGTGCAATGGAAAATAAAGAGATTGATCTTCACCGATGGCTCCAAGGGACCCAATGGTGTTGGTGCAACTTTCTTCTGTCCTTCTCCCAATTACTTCGAGTCCTTTAAACTTCCCTCCTTTTATTCAATCTGTTATACTGAGTCTTCTGCTATTCTGCGTGCCCTTCTTTTTATCAAAACTTCACCGGCTTCTCGCAATCTCCATATCCTATCGAATGATTAAAGCGTGCTGCAGACTAGCACATCTACTCTCCCTTCTCACTTAACCGACTACATCATTCTCCTTATTCGTTCCTTTATTCACGATCTTTTCCTTTCCCACTTAATCCAAACGGATTTCCTTTGGATTCCTGGCCATGCCGGAATCGAGGGAAATGAGTTGGTTGACTCATTCGCTCGATTATCTTCCTCTTCTGGTAAATTTCTTCCTGCTTTCTCAGCTTCTAATATTACCCTTCTGTCTGCAGCTGCTCATTCCATATTATGTTTTAACTCCCTACGTGTCTCCTCATTCTCCAACCCGAACTCCTTTTTCCTGTCCATTCAACGTTCCCTTCCACGCTTTCCATGGTTTATTAACTTCCCTTCTATGCGCTGTTCCAACCTCTCTGCGATTTGCAGCCTCCGTTTTGGGCATAGTTTGCTCCCTGCCTCGCTGTTCCGTTATTATTTTTTAAAAAATGTTATACAAGAATCCAAACCAAATATATGAGCTTAGTTGTTTGTTACTTTCTCCCAGTTTCTTTCAAAGTTTAACCTAGAAATTATAAATAGAAGCGTAAGCTAATAATTTATCATTTACAAACAATATCGTATTATTATTATTAGTTATTATCACCGCTCCTATGATTACTATCGTTAAAAAATTAATAAAAATGTAAATAACTACAGGTGAACTAACGTTTCGTATTTCATATACCTATGCACCGAGCTAATTTAGGATATACATTTGAGGATAATAACTAGGATTCCTAATTATTCTCCTTATTATGTGTATAGCTCTCAAAATACTTCAGCTTTAGTTATCCTTTTGTAAACATTATTAATTTTGCTCCTATTTTTCGGTTAATTTTGATTTAGGAACTCACAAAATTTTGTTTATTTTCATTTATGTATATCCATAATAGTTTTCGTTTTGCTTATTATCTTATTTGTTTGGTATACCCACAGACAATTTTGCTGATTACTATACTTTGCATTATATAATTTTTGTTTCTTAGTTCCACTACTCTCGCTATAGAATGTATTTGTGGATCTTTAATATCAGTAATAATAATGATGATAAATGATTTGATCTGATTATTATTATCATAGTTATTGTTATTATTATTTATTTATTTATTTGTTTGTTTGTTTGTTTGTTTCTTTATTTATTTCAAGCATGTTTGTTGTAGAAAAAAAATTGTAACGCGATTACGCCTAAACAAATGATGTTATTCATCCTCATTCGAGATAAGTATCGATACGGAATATTAGATTTTGAACAAATTCGGCCTAAGATTTTCTATTAATTTATGAAAGCGTAAAAATAAGAAATTAGTTACTTAACAGAATTCAATCACCATATAAAGTTAATGCAATGTTGATGCATCATGACGTAGAATGTAAATATAAGCTTAATGCTCAAAAAAAAAAAAAAAAAAAAAAAATGAAGTTACAGTAGGAGTGTAGTGTAGTTTTTTTGTAACACCGATATAAATAATTAGTAAATACGATGAATAAAATTTGTTGTATTTCTAATGGAAAGATAGGTTTTACTTAAAAATTAACAAAAAAACAACACAAACAACACCTTTAAAAAAACATTTATAAGTCTGTCTGCGTAAATTTTAATATATTTTCGAAACACGGAAAATTTTACGAGTTACTGGCGTACCCTTTGCTGGTCGCTTTGTACATTATCAATTTGTATTAATAAAATTCCAATACACTTTATTTCCCTCACTAATTATCTTGCAAAAAATTGTTCGTTCCCGCATAATCGTTCTTTCTTTTTTTTCCCTAGCCTAGGCGCGCCAGCGGCCTTGACCTAACAACATGATAAATTAAGAGATAGAACTAAATAGCCAGGCGGTCAAAAATGGAACTCACAAAGGACAGCAGGAGTGGAACAACTGAAGGCAGTGGGATGGAAAAGATACAGGTAGCGTTAAAGGGATAATCGTTCTTCTTTGTATTTCGTTAGCACTGTGATCTGTTGCAAATGTCTAGTCATTATTATGTATTGCGAATGGTGAAAATGTTCGCCATCCTAAAAAAAATCCAGCCATTTAATAGATTTTTTCCCACTATACTTTTACCTCCTTTTTAATTCTTTTATTCGTATGCCCGCCTAAACTTTCATGGTATTCCGCTCTTTACTGTTCTTAGAGACTGAAAATGTTTAATGGTAAATTTACCGTTTTTGTTTTTCGTTGGTTTCTTGTCTATATTGTTCTCTCCACTCAAGCAAAGAGCCGGTTTGCGATACTGATCATGTGTTCTTTGAGTGTTTGTCTTTCGAATTTGCTGCGACCTGGCCTTCCTACTCCACATCAGTAAAAGTGTTTTGAAAATTTCAATCATAACGCGAATAATCAACAACAATATATATATATATATATATATATATATATATATATATATATATATATATATATATGTATATTGTTGTCAATTATTCGCGTTAGGATTGAAATTAATCTTTTGTAGATAAATAGTTTGTAGAATTTGAAATCAGTTTAGTTCAAAAATGCAAGTTTTCTGAATATCATTATAGTTACGATGGATTATAAAGTGTTTTCTATGATAACAATTAAATTAATATATAAAAAAAATATTAATGCGGAAGTAGAACTGTACACAATATGTAATGTGTAATATATAACAGTGTTTCAGATTTTGCCGAGTTTGTAGGCAGCGGTGATATAAATTTAGTAAGTCCAATCTTTTCAATATCACTAATATATAGGGTTATAGGGTATAGTAATGGTCTCCATCACCAGCTACAACCAGATTCTCTTTCTAGACATCTGACACGGATATTCCTATAGCTGATATTATATTCCAAAAAAAAAAAAAAAAAAAAAAAAAAAAAAAACTACAATTGTTAGCAGGCACTATTTTTTAGATTATTAAAACTTGTTCCACGCAGTTTTCCAAATCGGCGGTTGGGCGTGCTTTTTCTTCTTAGGGTACGTTGGAAAGTCGATGTTTTTTTTTTTAAATACTTGTTTCCAAATCAATTAAAACACTTTAATAAATCGAACTGTTAACACAACTTTAAGCTTCTCCCTGGGATCAGTAATTAAAGATAAAAAATTGATCAGTTCAACAATTAAAAAGTCAGAAAAATATAAAGGGTTTGAAAAATCGAATAGCACAATGAATTAGTAGCAACAGGCCGATAGGAAAAGTAAAATTAACTTTGTAGGAAAACAGCTGCGTGCATTCGTTTGTTGGAAGTGTACAAATGGTCTCCTTGAAAGGTTAAAATAAAACAAATATAAAAACTGTAAGGCCCGGTAAAGTTGCAAGCAAATGAATAGCAGGGAAAATACGCCTGAAGCGTTTATCCAGCTCACACCTTCACACACTAGCACACACACTAGTACACACGCGCGCAAAAATAGCTACTTCACTTGCAGATTCTCCGCCACCCTTATATATCATCGAAATAAACTCGAACATTTTATTACTATTTTTTTCCTCCGTTAGCCAACACGGAAGACGACCCATTTCTAAATAGCTTTATCCGATTTCTGTTTCCTTCGGTGTACTGCTACCGAAGTAGCTTTGACGTTGTTATCACTGATTAAATTTCTTTTTGCCCTATTTCTAACGCCACTCACATTTTTCTATTCTTCTTTTCTATGCTGATTGTCCGACTAGACGGCGTGAATTCGCTCACAGTTACACAATCCTATCAACTATTACCGAATAACCAGTTTCAATTGCCTGAAAAGGTTAATATCGTTTCTTTTTCTATACCGCATACAATGAAATCTATAAATTTGCAACGCGACAAAGGTTTTAAAAAAAATTGAGAATACCTGCAATTTTACGGAACAGGAATATAAATAACAACCATTAAATGAGAACACATTCGGCCAGGTCTGTGTGCTGGGCTAGAAATTAGTAATTGGATCATGTTTTTAACAAGAACCAAAATTACCTGTTGAATAAACGTTCTTTTTCCTTGCTCGAAATACCTTGTGTTTTTTTTTTGTTTTTTTTTTTTTTATCGACGTGAACATTAGCCGAAAAACTGGGAAAGAGAAGGACAATAAAATCAAATCCTTACATGGTCATAGATAACAGGCAGAAAGGACCTCAAGGGCGCAGCAATAGAAGAAGAAAATAAAAGGATGAAAAGCAGGGGAAGTAGGAAGATGTATTGGTAAAAATGAGGAATAGAGACAGGAACGCTGCAATGAGCGTTACATATAAAATGAGAAGCAAAAAGATTAGGACAGAATGGAGAAGACACAAGGAAGAAACGGAAAAGAGAATAAAACTAAGAAAGACGAAGATCCGATTAAATACATAAATAGAAATCAGGATTTCAGAGCCAACAGAGTTATTCGAGTGTAAGTTCGTTATCGAAACGTTAATATGGAAGGACTCCAACTGGTAACTATTTCAAAAATATATACGAAAATATATCTCCGAGTAATCGGCCAATTGGTGAATCCAGGCCATAATACTGGCAACCAACAGTCGACCCCACCAAGATACCCAACAAATCTCATAAAAGTGAATAATTTCGACTCTAGTATGTTTCTCAACTTTTTCTCTATTCCATACCGGGGTCACCGACTAGGTAACGTAAACTCTTGTTTATTTTCTCCCGAGCCGATAAAAATTCCTTAATAAATACAAACCAGATATGGACAGTTCGAATTTCATTGAATTCGTATCAAAAAAAAAAACACGAATTATTGTTACGGTCATAGAAAAATATTAAATTATTAACCGCACTTTGTTGCTGTTTTATTTACATAATTTGGAGAATATACGTCAATTGTTTTTATAAGAGACCATTTGTAAATTTAATTTATCGATGAAAAATCAAAATTAATGAGAAATGAAAATGAAAATTAGGCAATTACATAATGATAAGATTAATTAAAAATTTACATTTGCATAATAATAAATTCAAAAAACATTTCCCCTTTGATCATCGTGATGATACATTTTTCCTGCGGCACTCGTCTAAATCTATATATGTACGAGTGCTTAAAAATGTTTGCGTCATCATCGCTCTTTTCTGAATTTTTTTTTTTAAGAAACTCAGCAAAGCTTCTACTCCTTATTAAAATTTAATATTTATCATGAAAATAAAAACTATTTAACTTTTTATTTTTTCAACATTTTAATGCGATTGTGAGGAATTTAGCATGTCCATAAAATGTTGCTAGCCAACAAATATAAGCATAAATATATGGCATTACATTATAAAATTACTTTTGTCATGTACGTTTTCTTGTTTTGGTTAATACTGGTCGGTAAGCAAGTTTGGTCGAGTTTTTCCATGGTCCGAGCATGATAAAAAAGAAACGTTGAAAAATATTGATCCGGAGATCATTAGGCCGTCGTCAGTGATGAGTCGACCTATGTGTCGTGTTTTCCTTAATTATCCTTGTTATTTAGTTAATCAGCAATATTATTATTATTACTGTTTGTCTAAAACAAAAAAAAAAAAAAAAAAAAAAAAAAAAATGGAAATGGAAAAAAATAACATTAAAAAAAATAAAAAAAACTTTTTAAAAATAGCCTTTAATTTATGCACTAAAAAGTACAAAATAACTTTATTAGTGTGCGACTACCAGATACGCATCTTAACATTAAAATCTGAAACCACAAAATATTCTGAAAAATAAAGGCGCGCCCAGGGTAGGAAAAAAAAAAAAAATAATATAATTTTAAAGTTGGAAACCCGGATGTTACATATTATTTTATTGTCATCTATAACAGGATATTTCTGCAAAAGAAAACTTTTTTAATTCATCGGGAAGTAGGTGAAAAATCGTTCGCAAGATTCGCGGCAGACAGACACACACACAGAACCACAGACTGACAAAGCGAGTTAAATAAACGACTACAAAAAGAGGAATATTTGACCAGAAAATTAATAAAAATTGCGGTAACACTCAAAAGGGTTTCTTTAGACATATACAAATAAAATAAAACAAAATAAAATAAATTGAATTGTAATTTCAATTTAAGCAGTTATCATTTATCTGAATCACAGCCTTGCTGATTTAATTTGGCTAAAATTGAGTACAACGCAAACTTAAGCAATTATACTTTTTGTCGGTAGACTAAAATTTATCGTTTCAATTATAATATTCTATAATCAATTTTTAAATAAAACTTGGAATAGAAAAAATCCGCGGGTTATTTTGATCAAAAAACGTACGCGATACACAAAATTATCATCCGGAACCAACTATCTAAACAGGAAGAACAAGCACTAGATAGTGAAATTGCCAACACATTTCATTCAACAATGCAATGAAGTAATGTAAAAAAAGTTTTATCTTTAACACACCCTACTTTTACTAATTTTATCTTATAATTATTAGTCTTTTGGAGTTAATTTTGAAAAATAATCGTTCATAGAAAAAAAAATACCTGAAAAAAAAGCTTAAAGAAAAGAAAAAAAAAAAACATCATCTTTTCCTGTTTTGTTCGAATAACAATATGAGGGCTTGATGAAAATAACATAAGTAAACAACGGTACAAAGAAACTGATCAAACGAAAACAGAATAACGAACGCTATGAGAATAAATGCTGTAACAAATTTTTGTCATTTAGCTGTTAAATCACTCGTCAGAACGGTTATTTTCATTTTAATTGAATTACGCCACCATAAATAGCCAAAAAAGTACAAATTTCTTCGCCGTTAATGGCCATCTGAAAATATAACTCGCATTCATATCGAAAATATCGACCATAAAAGATACCAGGAAACTAGCAACTGAAAAAGGTGAGTAAAATGCTAAAAGTGTGGAACTAAAATGGAAGAAAATCATTTGATGCCATTATTTGATAACATTATAAATTTTAGTCTTTTAATGTAAATTCAATAAATTTCCTTTTTTTCATCAAAATGAATGTTAAATGTTAAGAAATATTTAAAATATAACAAAAAAAATTATTTTTACAATGATTACTAAATATTTTATATTTACTAATTATATATATATATATATATATATATATATTAAACTCGGTAATTTTGGCCTCGAAAGGGGCTGCGCCCCTTGAAAACTCTTGCTTTTATTTATGTCTCTTTCTCTTCTATACTTTGTATAAAATGATCAAAATTTACAACGTAATCCTTATTGGCATCAACACAAAAAGAAAAACAAAACATAATCACAAAAATCCTATCCTAACATTTAACTTTCATTACATAAAATTAAGATATTGTTTCGTTACATTTTTCGTTACATATTTCGTTACATAAAATTGTGACATTTTTTAAATAATAACAACAAATATCCTATAAAATAGAACAAACGTTACATAAAATTGGGACATTTTGCGTTACATAAAATTGTGACATTTTTTAAATAATAACAACAAATATCCTATAAAATAGAACAAACGTTACATAAAATTGGGACATTTTGCGTTACATAAAATTAGGACATTTTTTCGAATGGGGGGTAGCCTAAGAATTACGTTGTAATTAATATATATATATATATATATATATATATAGTGCAGTTGAGCTCTGTTCATTGTGAACCTTAACTTCACAATCCTCGATGACATGTCAGGGGTATGGAACTCTTTTACTTTTATATGTACATTATTTATATGAACACACACACGCGCGCGCGCATATAAATATACATATATATATAGGTGTATATTAATTACAACGTAATTCTTAGGCTACCCCCATTACAAAAATTGTTCCAATTTTATGTAACGAAAAATATCCCAATTTTATGTAACGTTTGTTATATTTTATAGGATTTTTGTGATAATGTTATTATATTCATATGGACCGATTTAGAATTACGTTGTAAATTTTGATCATTTTATACAAAGTATAGAAGAGAAAGAGACATAAATAAAAACAAGAGGGGTCAAGGGATAAAATGGCTGAGTTATATATATATATATAATTAGTAAATAACATTTTTTTTGTTATATTTTAAATATTTCTGAATATTTAACATCAATTTTGATGAAAAAAAGCAAAACTACTTAATTTACATTAAAAGACGATAAAATTTTATGTTGTCAAATAATTTTCTTCTATTTTATCTCCACACTTCCAGCGTTTTAGACGATTGTGCAACCTAACGCGCACCGGATCACTACCAGCGACAATAGTGATTACTTACAGTTTCGTTTGTATTTTATTTAATTGTAACATTCGTATATAATATTTATTTATTATTACCTTTTTAGCGGTCGACCGCTTGCAGGGAATTTTATTGTATACTTAAAAAACATAATAAATTCACGACGATGTTGATTAATAAAATTAAAAATGATCTTTTTAAATTAGTAACGGCTGTAGTCGTACAGTCCGCGATGGCATTAAAAATCAAACTAACATTTATCGGTCCTGGTCGAAATCGAAACTTAACTTTAACATTTCTTCGTAATACATTGTGATATATAGTTTACAATAAATCGTATTTTTAGTACTAATTTGATATTATTTGTTCGTTTTTTTTCTTAATTGTTAAAATTATAGCGTGGTTCATATACTACTTTAGGTTACGTTGATTACCCCGGAGAGATGTATTTAACTATTTTCCGCCACTGTTCTTGATTCTCTACTCGATGATTGCGCAAATACCGGTTGCTCTACGGTCCAAAGTGCTGGTGGTCGTCGACTCCTTGGTCTGCTTGTTTTTCTCGTTTAATCTCTCTATTCGATTTTCTACACGTATAAAAGATGTCCGAAATGTTTTTCATTTTGCCACTAAATACCATATTCGCGGAGTAGCACCGATCTTTTACGCAATATAGGTATATAACTAATCTCTTCGTCGTCCAAGCTATTCTGAGACACCATCATCATATCTCGAAGTTTTCTATTCGATTTATGGGGTTGTCTTTTTCAATGTCCAGGTCTCGATCGAGAAAATGAATGTACTAACTAGCTTCACCTTTGCGTCCTTCGCTACCATCGCTCCCCATCTTTCCATGTCTTATTCAGGCTGAACATATCGCTTCGGGCGTGTACATTTACCTCGCTGTTTGAGCTACTTCTTATTAAAGATACCTGGTACACAGACTTATCTCTACAGATTCATGTCCGGATACAATTTTTTTATTTGACGGTGGTCTTCCTATCTCTCTAGCAACATAATTTTCGTTTGGTTGCGTGAATTACCGGTAGTTATTGATTTCTTCAGTAGTGCTTCCATTGCATTCTCATACCAGCAGCGATTATCATTGCACCATTTACGTGCCGCAGATTTGAGATTCCGTGTCTTCTTATTGATACCCCGTCCGTTCATCATATTCATTACGATCCACACGGTGTGTTCCCAGTATAAAACACAATATGGACGATAAAATGCTCCTTCGTCCAACTCCTTATAAAATTCTTTAGTTTTTTTATCCCGGTCTATCCTGACAATGTTAACCTTCATATTTAGATACCATATTTTGAGTTAAGCATGAGTTTAGGTGCACCCGTAACTCTTGCGCTTCATTTGACATTATCAAAAGTTTTCTTTCTTTCGTATGCAAGGTGGACTAATTGTTCGGCATTCATCGCCTTGATGTCGCACATCCATGAGCGCCTCCTTCGTCCGACCTTCCTCTTGCCCGATATTTTTCCTAATAATATTACTTGCAACAATGTTTTGTTTTTTTTTAGAATTAGCATATTCGGCTTTTCTATCATTAATTTGTAATTTTCATTATCTATCCGCGTGTGCCACGTCTTATCATGAAACTCGCTTGTTCGTTTACAATTCGCCTGCTCATTAGTCTACTCTTATTTTTGCGTGCAACATTATATCTTATTTGCAAGTGGAATGAAATTGTTCCGTAATTTTTGCACTGCTTCCCCCCTTTTTTCTAGCAGTCTCTTAATTCTCTTTAACGACTTTACTGCCAGAATAAGCGTGCTATATCTTCCTCTCTTTGAATCGTGTATTCCTAGAAGGGACATCGTGACACAGAAATGCTATTATCGTTGAATAAGAAATTTACGCCATCTTGCTCTATTGTACGCTTCATGGAACACATTCGCTAAAACTCGTATGTAATTATATATTAATACGAATAACGTCGATATATACATATATATTGAAAATCCGAATTGCTTAAATATTTATTTTATACGAATAATAGCGGTAAAAAGGAAACTTGATGACTCCCATTAACTTGTATAATGTACGTGATGGTGGCTGATTTATAATATTTGCAATTTAAACTAAAAAGGAAACCGTTTACGATAGACGGAGATGCGAGTACTTCAATCGAGAAGATTTCCCTGTTGCCGTCGCAGTAAGTGGGTTAGTTGCACGCAGAGTGGTACAGTGAACCTAAAAAACTGTGTCGTTCACCAACTATTCTATTAGAAATCACCTTTTTTGTACAATAAAAACATATTAATACAATCTGTTTATTCTCTATCTACTGAATCATTTTCAAAAGCCTTTCTTTTTCTAAAAGTTTTGTAAAAAAATTATTACATATAAAAATTTTTATAAAATTGTAAAAATACAAAAAGTAAAAGAATATCCCAGAATATTTCAATACGTGAAATTAAGGAACATTTAAAAAATAAAATTCGTGAAATTCGGATCAAAATACGCAATCGAACAGAGGGACTTAATTAGGGAACAACGCCCTTCTTCGGTAATATGATATTTCATCGTTAAGCGTAATGTGTAATGTTTAACACCATTATTAGAAAACATAACAGCCAGCGCTGAAAAAAGGTCCAAAATCGACTTTTTTAAAGGCAGTTTTGCAAAGTCTAGCGCCGCAGGTACCGGTGCCCGCCGTTCTGTGTCATATTTTTTTAGAACAAAAATTTTTTGACTTTTCTCGATTTTCATAAAACAGCCGCTCTAATAATACAGCACATAGGCACGCTATCGTCTTTTTTTTTAGCAATCCATCAAATGCCTTTTCAACCTCTCTACTACCTGTGAGTTTTGTTAAAAAATAAATTAAGCAAATAATAAACTTCGCAGAAACGAACCTGCATGTATGCTCGATTGCAGATTGTTTTTCGATATGTCTCTAGAGAAATAGAACGAAGCAACATGGCGATTTAGTCGAACGGGGTATGGAGTTAATGCCGTAATAATTTCAGATGGCTAAGTAAATACGCGTATTTCGAGACGCATATTTACCGAACGTACTAATAGCCCCTTCAAAAGAACTTCTCTCTACTCGCTCTTTAAGCTGCCTCTACTGACGTCTCATATTCTTCTCAGAATTTTCCTTATTATACTATCTCTACTCCACATTCATTTAACGCGAACCGGCGATCTTATATTTAGTAAATACATGTTCATCATCTCTTCGTTATTCCATTATAATTGGACATTTAAAAAACCCTTTCACAATGAACGTCATCTATTATTTTGGTTGCTTTCATTTTTCATTAATCCTTCGTACTCTTATCCATATTATTTTCTATACCTTTTTTAACCAGCTCTTTTTCTCCCACGCTGCCTTGCTGCTTCCATCTAGCTAGAGCTGTGTTGTTAGTAATAAATTTATTAACTTAATTTTTTCATCCATCCTATTTATATCTTGTCTGCTATTTTCCGGTTTTTGTCTATCAAATTTCACGGATAATTAAGAATGACGCATTGCTAACGGCGCCTAAGTCGGCCGTTCGTTTCACACCCACACACACACACACACATTGGTTGAAAAAATATATTAATCGATTGGTTCCTGTATTAATCGACGTGTACAGCAGATGTTTCTGTACTACTTCTTAATTTAAAAATCGTAAAAGTTGCAAAAAAAAGGGCATAACACTTACGTAAGCCGCGGTGACTACCTTTTACTTCGAAGAAATTATTACTCCCCTAGCATCGGAATACGCGACTTTCTCGAAAGGGCACGTCTACAGCCCCCTCTCTAGATCCTAGGAAATAACGAACGGAATCAGATTCAGATGAGTTTTTTGCTCCTTACTGGCTAACACCGCTTTCCGTCCTATTTTTCTAACACTTCTTGTCTTTGCAAACGCTTCTCTAGAAGGCGTAATGAACAATTTCGTCCGGTGGCTAAAATAATCCAATCCCTTCTAGACTTTTTGTTCGGACCCAATTGCTGTCAGATGTTCACAAATCCTTCTCAGAAATTCGCCGCCTCTTTCGTGTAATGATCACCTTCCTATTTCACGCATTAAACGTCTTCCCTTAACATTTTTCCGACTTACATCTTCCTTATTTTCGACTTTTCCAAAATGGAACTATCTCCCCTTTCTTCCTCCTCACCTTTCAGATGCGACTTTATCAGAGCTTTTGGCTTAGCGCTACACTTTTTAATATATTTTTTTCCTTGACATTACTTCGCTCCCCTTATGGATTTCTCCTCTCTCTTATGCTCTTACGATATTTCACTTCTACTCTAACGATCTGATCGTTGTCGCTAATCAGGTTTTCTCTCTTCACGATTTCATTTTTTCTCCTTCAAAGCTTCTATCGCATTCTGCTTTCGTCAGTTAATTGCGTTTATTACGCTAACACTGCATTTCGTAAATGCCTGCACACTAAGGGGTACTGGGAAAATTTTAACCTAGACGAAATCAACCCACATTACCTACTGCGTCCGATAGGCAATGTATCTTGTGGTGTCTACATCAACAGTACGTGACTATCTGAATCGGCAAAATATTTGGGTATGCATTTAGACTCAAGATTACCTCAGCAGTCATATATTAAAGCTAAACGTGGCCAGATTAATGCCAGAATTCATCAGCTGTGTACTGGTTATTACGTGGATTGTGCTGGAAATTCACACAGTGAATAAAGCACACTCATAGAAAGAAATCTGAAAAACTTTTTTGTCCCCCTTTCTTTTTAATATATATGCGGAGGCAATTTTCGAGGAGAAGCACTCGATGTAAATGATGGGGGAATTAAGTTAAACGGAATCATAATCAATAATATACATTATGCGTACGACAGTCTTATAATAGCCGGTAGCCAAGCAGAATTGCAGCAGATGATAGACAAGCTTGGTGAGCATAGTAGAGCATTTGGACTTCTGATGAACCCCTCGAAAAACAAAAGTTATGACCAACCAAATGCGCCCTGGAAATTAATGGCGTAGAAATAGAGCAAGTCTTCTTTCTTTCTATAAGGTGCCACATATCCTCATCGGACTTCAAGCTGTTGACATGGAAATAATTCTTTTTCATTTTTTCCGATTCCGCTTGGCTGTATGAATTATTTCTTCTGTTGAATGTTTTGTCCAATTTTTTATGTTTTCAAACCATGTCGTATTCAGCAGCATTTATAACCGCGAGAAATCTTTTCACGAGACGCGAATTGAACATTGGTCTAAGGCTGAGACTCGTGAACTGCTACGTGTTTTCGATCTTGCAGTATGGTTGCGAAAGCTGGACGTTGGATTCTACACGCTGGAAACACGCATACACAGGCCTTCGAAATGTACACCTATCGTCCTATGCTACGGATATCATGCATTCAAAGAATCACAAACGGGGAAGTACTAGATCGAATTGGAGCCCATGCTGTTAAGCTCGGTCAACGAACGTAAACTACGGTATCTGGGTTACGTAGTGAGAGGTCCTAAATACGAAATCCTGCGAGTCATTCTAGAAGGAAAAATAGCGGGCAAGAGATCTATTGGACGCCGGCAGAACTACTCCTGGATCAAAGATTTTCGCCGATGGCTTGGCTGCACATCAATTGAGTAGTTGTTCCGCTCCGTTGATTCAAAGGTTGTGCTGGCAACGTGGATCGCCAACCTCCGAGGCGGAGATGGCGCGTAAAGAAGAAGATAGAGAGAAATGGGTAAAACAATCGGTCGAAAATCGGCAGCACACCCTGTGCAGTTCAGTAACCTCTAGTTACACCGTGCTCAATTCCTAAAAACTGGTTACAACCACTTTCTCCTGGTTCCTAATGCCTAGTCTGAGTGTCATTTCTGTTCTCGCAGTGGTTTAGTTAACTCTGTTAGCAGTAATTTATCACAGTGTAATCTTAAGTGTCTTGTTCAAGTTTTGCGAGTTTTCGTGTTTTATGAATGTTTCAATGGATGTTTTAAGAACTAATATATATAAGGGTGAGCCTGCAGCGCATTATAATAGATACGCTTTTATAGGGAATTTAGGTAAATAAAGATGGGGTGATCGTGTTTGGTCACGTAAAAAGGAAAGATCAAGCGGGTGCCGGGGTATGTTAAAATCGAAAAACGGAGAAGTTTCAAAAGAAACTGGTATGCGGAGCACCCGACACAGCCCGATTAGAAGTTAAGAAGAGCGTCTGCGTAGCTGAGAAAAGAAAACCCGTGAAGTGGATATGCCCATTACAAAGATCTACAAAGAAGAATTGGGAGCTCTCCGCAATAAAGAGTACGATTTTGTTACAGAAAGCCACATCAACTGAGTACAAAGAGAACGCTGTATCTGCAGCGAAGTACAGCTCATGGAATCCAAAAAGAGCCTACGACAAGAGAAGAAGTTGTTTTAGACGAAGAATTTTATTCTAGCCGATATGAAGGCTTAGAGGAACGGATGATAACTTTTTTGTATTATATTGCCTTATGTACCCTTAATTCACTATGCGCTTTCATCGCGACACCATTACTTGGGGACGTCTTCATTGCTGAATCTACACCATAAGAGGCTCATTTATCTGACGATCATTAAGCCCATCTGGACATTTTACGATTGTGGTGGTGTTCCGCAATATCCAAGCGCGCCATCATTCAAATGAAGTCGCTGAATAAAATCATACGGTTGATTGCTGAAGCGAGATGGTTGAGACTTGGAAGAAGGTGGACGACGTTAATCATGAATTTTCAGCTATGCATGTACAGTGTCTTCTGGTCTACGAAAATACAAAGGCGCAATAGATGCTGGATACTGCACTACTAAAACATAGCCTTGACCATCTTAATTTTACAATTACGTAACTCGAGTAATTTAATAAAATGTACCCCAGTGGGCTATGTCTCTTCAGCGAGTAATCTATTTTAAAAAAGAAAAAAACTTGTATCTCCGTTACTTAAGATTATTCCTAAGATTGTAATATAATTTAATAAAAAAACAACCCAAGTTGTAGTCGTTCTGTCAGCTTAAATTTATTAATTCCGTAATACCCCCGCGGTGGTACTGAAACAATACGGTTCCGGGCAAAATAGCTGTTGTAGTTATAACGATTTTAATTTTTACCACAAATACGAGTACTTAGACCAACAATAATATTACAAAATTTTTAATTTTAATACCAAATGATACCTTTTTTCGATGCACTATTTTAAACACTTATGTAATACTCGTTTTTATTTTTTAGTAACTGAACTGAATCGACATTTATACTTTTTTACTATCTATCGTTTATGTTATATTCAGTCACTCCTTCTGTTCGTTCTTTCCCTTGGGTAATTTTTTTTTTTTTTTAAATTCTAAGTCACTGAAATCTTAATAAGTTTCTACTTAAATAATCAATACTTGAAAATTATTATTACATAACGTGTGTTGTGAAACCAGTAACAAGTTCTCACTAATATTTGACAAAAATATTACTATTTATTAAGCGGCAATACTTTACAAATAGAGTTATATAACCAAATCGAGAGGATATGTGCGCTTGAGGTGTCTAATGTGTCATTGTCGGTGTTAACTGAATCGCTTCTATATTTATGTGTAACTAAGCAGCCCGCCTTTTGTGTTGAACGACAAAGTCACTAATGGGGTCAACCAGCTTTGTAATCAAGGTAAGAGTTAAAGCAACAAGCATTTGTTGTCGTACAAAGAATAATATTTTGTCGACGTCGAATGATATCTCTATTCAATCGAGAAGTACATATAATAACTGGACATGCATTATGTTCAAATTGATCATAGGATCGCTTGGTACAGAAGACGTTACAGCCTCCTATGCTGAAGATACACTGTCATCATACGGCAACAAGTACAAGCTGAAGCGACAATCGTTCTCCAGCATCATCCAGATCGAGTTGTAATGCAGAAATGAAAGATAAAGCTCAACGAACAAAAGGCAGTCCACACATTACGTATACACTTCGCCGGTCGATTTTCAGCACCAGATTTATATTAACGGCATCCAAATACCTCAATCTAAGTCGTTAGCGAAGTATCTTGGATATTGAATATTAGCGACTCAAGTGGAAGACTGATATAAACTAAGTGATGACTTTCTGTCAATTAACCACAATGTACATCTGACTAAACTCTTTCGCTTCAGTTGTAGCTTTTTGTGCTCGAGATATCACAGTCTTCCACGCAGGAGTCGCTAATCAACATTCAATACCCAAGATATTTCTCTAACAACTTAGAGATTAAGGTATTTTTGGATGCCGTTAATATAGATCTGATACTGAAGATCGACTGGGGGCGAAATGTTAATGCGTTGACTGTCTTTTGCTCGTTGAGCTCTTTATCTTTCAATTCTGCATTACAACTCGATCTGGATGATGTTGGAGAACGATTGTCGCTTCAGCTTATACTGGTTGCCGTATGATGACAGTATCTTCTGCATAGGTGGCTGTAAAGATGTCGTCTGAAGGTGGAACTTCAAACTTTCGAGCGTATCGTCCAGCGTCCGTTTAAAAGCTATCGACTTCTGAACGGAACAATATCGTCCGCACTGCTGTGTGCAAAAACGGAAAGTTGAACTAATTATAAATCATCAACTACCCCTGGGGCTTAGAGTAACCGGGAGTAGTGGCACTGTTAACTAAAGTTGTTAATTTCACCCTTAAAAAACTGGCATTACAATTTGTGACTGCACGATCGCCGGATAAAGTTGGAAAACGTTAAGCTCGAATTATTCGTTCGTAATCGGATATATTACATAATTTCCGAATTAGTCCTGGTAGAGTCGCAGCACATGAATACAAACGAGAATGCACGAAGCAGAAACGTCGTCGAATAATTTTTACGTTGATTAAACCGAAAACAGCGTTTTGGCAAAATCCGTTCTTAGACGGGAAAAATGTACCGAGCGTAAAAGGCCATTTTATTCGTACGATCTAAAATTTCCTATAATACCATACCGCAAATCAGATGGAATACACAGCAAACTATAAAATCTTTCGCTTTTAATTTTGCTCGAGAAAGTTACACTGCTGGCATTATTAGTCAAGTCGTCAAAAAGTTAATCGACAATTGTGTCCATTGTTCTAGGACTAGAGCCATGCCATTAAACAACGGCCGCTACCTTTAGTGCCGGTTTACTATAATGTTAACGTCCATTTTGCTCCTCCACATTTTGCGGTAAAACGTATACTAGTCATTGCGATGTAAAATTTTTGCAAAGCTACACCCGACTCAAATGCATGTCGAGGCAGTCCCAGACACTCGCCAACCGATTCTCGTTTTTGTAACAGTTCCGGATCGTCGATTTTGCTCTCACAGGAGTTCACCGAGGATGCCATTGTCAAAATGGCACAAATCCGCTAGAAGCTAGCAAATTTCAAATAACACCATCATCGTCGAATAGGTCATGAATAAATCTGCAGAATGGAATTTTATTCCAGCCAAAAGTCCTCTCATTCCGGAGGATTACAGAATGCGGCAATAAAATCCGTAAAGAGTTACTTTAAAGAATGCCATTAGTGAACAGAGAGACCTTCAACTACGACGAATACACACTGCAGTCTCCGCCGGAAAGGTAGAATCTATATCGAACTCTGAACTCCTCTTTGAGCTTTCGCAACGGGGGCGAGGGCGATTACACACCATTAATGCCGTCTCCTTTTTTTTTAATTGGCGCAGCATTATACGACGTTCCGCTGAATGGGGATCGTAAAATGGGCTTAACTCGTCGTTACCAATTACTTCGTAGGATAATTCATTCTTTCTGCCAGAGCTTTGTTAATTCCTAGCTCGCTCGGCGGCTCCGCGCTCGTAATAAGTGGCCGTTTTCAAGGCAACACGTGAAACTGATGACGTCATTAGAATTACGATACGCTCAGCTGGCCGATAGCACGTTCGTGGCCGTTTATCCCCGGAGAAGAATAATTCCCTCCGCAGAGTCGTCGACATGTAGACTTCGTCTAGAATTTCCCATCGATCCATTACAGAGATGGTGCATTTACCTGAACGTAGTGGTAACTCCTGTGGGGCGGCAGTGTAAAGCTAATGAAGTGTACGGCGCTATCGATGGATGCTCCCGAACACTACTGATAATCCCCCTGCTTTGATGATCTTATTAACCTAAATCGGTGCTGGATTAAGTTGAAAAGGTGGATTGTCGGTATAAAAACAAAAGGGATTTGTTTTTTTTTATCGTTAAAACCTTACAAAGTATCCCCCTTAATTAAATTAATTGCGTTTATTATCAACTTAACAATCTTTTTCTGTCGATGCCCTTATCAAACAGTTCGAAACAGTTCATCCAATCAAACTATTTTTAATACTTTACCATTTAAATATCGACGGCTATTAGCGCATTCTCCAAAAAAACTTTTATAAAAGTTCTTCCTTTTTTGTCAACTGCATCTAGTGCGTATTCTCTACCATTCGTTCAAAACTAGACTACTATTTAGCTCCCCTTCGCTCGAATTTAACAATATTATACTTTCTTAGCTTCGTCTATCTGAATTCCTTGCAATTCACATCCACATTTTCGGTCCGATAATTCCCATCATTTTTATCATTTCCCCTGTTACCCGTTTTCCTGTTTGTTAACAGCTAAAATGCAACATCGTATTTTATATCTTCATTATAATAAATTAATTCGATGCAGCGTACAGCGATATGCGAACAACAGCGCGCGGCCGTTCCTTATCGCTGTTATCTGTGCCGGCTTTTGTTCAACATTCTATTCTATTCGATTCGATTTGTGTTACGTAGGTAATCGGTTTTTCGGTAATATCGTCGTGTTTTTCGTTTTATTACTATCCCTTTTTCGAGTCCATGAATATGTCAAGTAGACGAAACCGGTAGGACGAATTTTTATATATATTTTGTGAATTAATAATGTTTGTAAAACTTGTATTTTAATTTAAGTAATAATTTAATATAAATAAATGTTATATGTTTTAATAAATTGAAAGGTACTCTGCGTCCGTGTAATATATAAAACTATAACTTTTGTAACGTAAATTAAGGTTTTAAAATATATAACTTATCATATTATTGAGACAAACGATTACAGGAAGAAATAACACATAATAAATTTTCCTGGCTTTTCCCGGATTTCTTCAACCTTTTTTCCAACTTAGAAAGCAATAAAGAAAAACTCATACAATTCGAAAAATGTTTCTCAATACGTTTTTATCGATACATACTTATCGAAGAATAAAAATACAATTATTAATTTATAGAAGGACGAGTGTAATATAATTTTATTATTATGTACATGTACGCATGTTTTTTGTAATTCTCGCATTACCATATTTTAAAAGGGAAATAATAAATCTCAAATTACAAAATGCAGTTTTTAATCAACACAGTGTAAAATTCATTACTACTTTAATTTCACCGGTTTCATAATTTTGATTAGTAGAAAAATCGTATAAATTTACATATACCGTAGAATTTTTTGCAATCATTTTTAACACTATCAAGTTTTCTATACATTATACATCACGCAGCTATTTCTGTGTCTTCGTCAAATCAGCTGACTTCCAACATTTCTCTGATTAATGAAATTCGCTGACTTTTCCAGAAAGTGACGAGTCATGGTTCAACTTACGCCTTATTTTCAGTCATTTTCTTTCTACTGTCTTCTTCTAATTTCTTTCTTAACCTTTTTTGACCAAAAAACAAACAAAAAAAAAAAAAACAAAAACTACAGAGACAGTTTTCTGTTCTTTTCAGCTTAAAAGACACACAACGCTTAGACAAAATGTTCCCTTCACACAAACAGTTCTCTATTGTTTAAGTAAATATCTTTCAATTGATTATTTCAATTGATTATTTCATTTTTATGGGCAGCGAAGAATAAAATTTGTTGCGGGTTTCTGTTATTTTTATTGTTTTCCTTATATTTGTGGTAAAAATTAACTTTCTTATTTTTTTACTTAAAGAGAAGAAATTAAAATTTAATAAATGGTACGGTGCGCTATAAATTACCGCCTTCAATTTAATGAGAGCGTATAATAACACGCAAAAGCAGGTTGCTGAAAATTGACTACCTAATGCTCAGCCAGAGGTACAGTCGAGAGCGCAGTTAATTTTCTAAAAGACAATGAAAACGATTAGCCTATTCACAATTACATATATAACATATTTAAATTAAATTCTCTGTTCCCATCATATTTCACCGAATTAATTTTATTCGGGCCGGATGTTTCGGTAAACGAGAAGCAATATTCACAAGTGTAGAGACCATTCGCGCTAAATTTATAAAATAATCGCTAACAGAAATGTGTTGACTAATACAACAAAAAAAAAACATAAGATTCACCAAGTTCGGCGATCAGCTCTAATCATAGTGTAACGAATGGGGTTAAAAGTAAACTTCAATAATTGCCTTTTTTCCTTTTTTACATCATTTACATATATCACTCAATAAGCACGATACCGGTGGTAGTATATGGTTATTTTTGACGGAAGCAACGCCTTAAATAGCGCCGTACCGTGAAACGATATATTGTAATATAACGCAATTGAATTTTTCACCTTATTTAATTTTCAATGTAAATCGAGGACTAGATTATACGTATCAGATTAAACAACTCTAAATCAGCTATCAAGATAACTTTTCTAGAGTATTTCCAAAGATAGCGCATTAAGTACATTTCTTACACTTTATACTCATCGTGTTGATTCCTTTCAAAACACTGAAGTTATGTATGCCGATAATGTCGCCATTTAATGAAATTTATTAAAGAACTCACTGGTGTAATAAATAATCTTCAACCCTTATCTTATAATCATACCGTGTGTCGCATATATGGAGAGGTTGCAGAAAATAGAATTCAAAAACGAACGGAAAGCTAGAATATAGAATGGAAAAAATCATATTGATAACAAGGAGCGAAAGAAATGAAAAACGGTGACTTGTAACCTGCAAGCACCACAAAATCCGGGAATGATGCGTTTTTGCTATAATAAAAGGAAACCGCGGGTCGAATAAGAATGTGACCTGTGCGTACAACGTTGTTGCCCGTTACACTGATTTGAAGTTTATTAATGTTAGCTGTTTGTAATGCAGCAATGTCGCAAGCATTCACATCTGCACAGGTGAGCTTTACGGATGCGAAAGTAACAACTAAAACAATAAAAATAAGACACTCACTTGGAAGAAATGCAGAACAGCACAAGCATCAATTACTATAGCTAGTAGTGTGTTAACATGTGATCCAGATATCAAATGAAAATGGAAAGAAGAAGAACAAAAAACAGCTACACACTGAAAAAAGAACTTCAATCGCCTTGAAAAGAAAAAGACTAATTATATCAGATAATCCTCTCAGGTGGTGGAATGTTAATTATAATCACTGTCTCACTGTGTCCACTATTGCTTGTAGATCTTTGAAGGCTTCTTGCGTCAAGCGTTGTAAGGGAACAGCCCCCTTTGAATGAACGAGATTAATGCATGAACATTTGCGAAATCGCGCTGATCCTGAAGAGGTTCAATGTTACTATTCGTTAAGTTTAATTTACCAATTCCAGATTATCGAGCGATGCAAATAAATACTTTCTTAATAATCGATTACACAACTTCTTTTAATTAATTTTATGAAAATATAATATTTACTATAGTTAATAATTTATTATTCTTTATTCCTAACACATCCACATCTGCATCTGCAGAAGTAGTACGTTAGTCAGTTCGTGTGTTCCTCTTTACGTTTCCAATGTTCGTCGCTACAATAATTACGGCCATAGAGATCGTTCTTATCATTATCGTGAACGTGTACAACGTTGAGACATAGTGTACACACTTCACGTTTTTGCTGTTTCTATTATTTCGTTTGCTACCAGAAACGATTACACAAGATCATTTTCCACTAGAGTGTTCGAACGGGGACTAATAGACCACCGGATCCGGATACAACAGATATATCGAACCAAACGGAGGTAAGCTCGATTCAAATAAATACTGCTATATTTACGAAGTTCCCTTTCTCGCTTTCCCTGGTTCCTTGACTTTCCTTCTACGCGTCGCTCCAACTTCTCTGCTATATGCCGCCCGCGTTTCGGGCACAGTTTACTACCTTCCTTGCTTTTCCGAGTGTATTGTTCATTCTCTCCCTTCCTTCTCCTTCTGTTATCCAAGCTCTTGAATGTTTGTAAAGATGCGAGTTTCTTGCGACTTTTTTTCTTTGTTCTTGGGCCAATGTCCTTGTGGACGAACCCATAAGAGAGAGAGAAAAAAAAGAACGACAGTCCAAACGAAATAATAATTTAACTGATAAGCAAAATAGCATACACTCCTATATTATCGCACAGATATCCATCTTGATCCCTTTGTTGTAATAATTCAATCTGTTGAAAGTAATCTACATCCACTTATGATTTGTAAAATGCTTTCCAATGTTCCTGGTTTAATTTTTTTTCAACATAATGGATTGAATAAAATAAAAGCCACTTTTAACGCAACGTAAAAGACGCTAATAATTTCATTTTGCAAATAAATAGAAAAAATTTATTAAAGTGCTTGAAATACGAATATTATACAGTTACGAAATAATTCGACATGTACCGACTACACTAATATATCCGTTGAAGAAATTATGGCCGAAATTGAAAGTGGCATCAAAGTCGCCGGAATCAGACGGATTCATCGCCATATAAACAATGAGACCTTCTACAACTGTGGAAATAAAATTCATTGGTAAAACATGAGCAAATCACATCAGTATTTACAAATTACGCTTTCCGGTAAGCCGAAATTATGTCTAAACTGTTCTAGATATGGACATATGGCGCCTCAATATCGTTCCAAACCGAAATGTCATTTCTGTTATCAGGATCATTACTCTATCCATATTCGATGTCTTAACTGCAACGAAAATCATGTGATAACCGACAAATCATGTCCATATGATTTCCGCAAATTAAATATCGAAAAAATCAAGGTCACAGAAAATGTGTATCAACCTCGGAGGCTGTACAAATAATAAATTCAAAAACAGTCGACTGCGCTTTTACATACGCTGATGTTGCGAATTCAAAAATGCCGGCCACTCTATCACATCAAGACTCGAAAATCAAACATAAAAAAAAATTACTCTTTTCACGCTCCAATTATTCCAGAATACGATTCTCGCTTATCCTTTCCTAATGGCAGAACTCCTTCTATATCCGTAATAAATGATGTTCTTCATCATGACTCAGAGAATACTACGAAGCATCCTTCTAACTGGTTTGACGAAAACCATACATTAATTTCTTCCCAACCTAACAGTCTATTATCTTCGTCAAATTCCTAGCCATCTAATTCTAATAATAATACAAATTCACTGCCACCTAGAAGAAAGATATAACTAACTCTTTGTCAAAATCTTCCTCTTCTTCTGTTTCAGTTTCCTCTAGTTCTTCTTCCTCTATAATTTCAAATACAATTTTAAAAAACTATTAATTCAAACTGTAAGTTATATATCATCTTATTACACTAAATTTTATAGGTAATATTTCCTACTCGCTGTACTATCTTGTCACATTGTGCGTCTAAATGTGTAATTGAGAATTAGCGTATATATTTTTTATATGTAGTGTAATAATGCAAGCGCGACTCGTTGAAATAGTTAATTAATTACCTCACTCGTGTTAATCTAAGTTTCATCGTTACTGCATATTTAAATTCGATACTTGTTCCTTCCATCAATTTTCCTTTCTCACCCCTACCCGTTTCTACCCCTTTTTTCCTTTCTCCTTACCCCTTCCTATATGTCTAAACTTATTACTTATGATCCCTAATAACCTCAAAATACTTCAGTAGAGCTGTCGAAGTTTGAAAGCAAATAAGGCTTATATGGTGGTTATAAAATAAGGATCTACTGCCCAATTGTATGATTTCCGCCCCATCATCATTCCTTCACAGTTCATATCCACCATTTTCCATCTTTTAAAAAATCGCTTAATTCATCTATCTCCTCCTTCTTACGATACTATAAGAAGAGTTTACCGTGGGTTACCGCAGGGATCTTGTTTGAACCCCACTCTTTTTAATATTTTCCTTTCTACTAACTCCTCTTCCTCGTTCTTTGCTGATGATATTGTTTTGTACTCATCCTCACTTGATATTACTACAGCAAATGAAAGATTTAACAGTTCATTGCATCAACTAGAAAACTTTCTCTCCAATATTTATCTTTCAGTTTCTCCCGCTAAATCTGCTCGCTAATTTTTACTTACCGCCCCATATAACTTATCCACTCATTAACGTATCCTTGAATAACTGTTTAGTTCCTTTAGTTAGTTCATTCTGTTTTCTTGGACCTTTTCTTAACAGTTGACTTACATATTCGGAGCACAGTAATTATCTATATATATATACACTTAAAAGACAGAACTTATTTAAATCCCTTGCGCCTATGGAATGGAGTGGCGATCCAACCATTTTAATTATTTTTTATAAAAATATAATTCACTCTAAATTGGACTGCGATTCTTTTATTAATGAGAACGCCTCCAAAAGTCCGCTCATTAAATTGGGTCGCATTCAAAATTCACGCCTACGTCTTTGCTTAGGAGCCTTAAAGTCTATTCCCATTACAGCTATTCATACGGAGTTCCACATTCTTCCCCTATCTCTACGCAGATCCCTTCTTGGATATAGATTCCTAATCAAATGACTTCCCTTTTCCTCTTCCAATCTCCTCCATTCCTATAGATATATATATATATATATATATATATATATATATACATACTATATAAATGGAGCTTCTCCTCACATAAAATTCCATTATTGTTCTATATTTCTCGAAGGCTGCTCACCATCTCTCAACACATTATTTATTATAACAAACTTTCTTACTTCTCCCTTGATTTTTTCGACATTCTAACATTAGCGAGACTATTCTTATTACCTTTACATGCCAAATCCTTTTCGATTTATACTGTTAATAATGAATTCAAAAATGTGATACAACTCTTCTATTTCCTTCTCATTTGGCCATTTTTACAGACGGATCTAAAGGTGCCCATGTAGTAGGAGCATCTTTCTTAATGTCTTTACAAAATTATTATGAATCCTTCAGACTTTCTCCCCACTGTTCCATCTTTTATGACGAATTGTTTGCAATTTTCCGTGCTCTTCTTTTTATTTTCTCCACATTCGAAATCTGTAATCTTCTGATAATCTCTTGACTACAGGAGTGTCCTAAAATCTGTACACATCCTACTCCATCATTTGATTCAACCATTTTTCACATTCGCGCAGTTATTGCCAATCTATGTAGATCCAACTCCATAGAGGTTGATTTTTTGTGAATTCCTGGTCATTCCAGTATAGAGAGGGTAATATGTTGACTTACTTGCTCATAATGCTGCACAAAACGGTAATGCTATTAACAGTTTTCTCGCAGGTAACATAATTTCCTTCTCCAAACAGTTCCATTTCAAGCTTTGAGCAGATACCTATGCTTCTTCTTCCTCCAACCGTAGCTCCTTTTATTCAACTGTTCAACCAACCCTTCCCCAGAAAACTAGGTTTTCATTCTTCCCTTCGCTCCGCCGATCAATAACTGTCTCGTTGTGCAGGTTACGCTTTGGACATAGCTTGCTTCCCTCTTCCCGCTACCGTTTTTCTCTTTCATCTACCCCCCCCGTCCAAATGCCAACTATCATTTATTTTTTGAATGGCTAATCTCACGAACGATCCTTCTTATACTCAAATCTTCTCAGAGTTAATATTTGGCCTCCCTAGAGTGTTTCTTTTCTTTTTGCATTCCTTCGCCCTCCTACAAGTTATTATTTTGTAATGGGTCAACGCCCATATAAATGGCGCGCTTAAAGAAATTTATTATAAAAGAAAAAAAAAAAAAAAAAAGTCTGCAGAAGTAAAATCCGAACACTAGCACTAGAGCCACACATGAGCCTTTTAACCGTTAATCAGCTTTACTGTTTCGGCTAAAGTTATAATGACCTAGAAACTCAGACTATACGGACCTGTAATTCCACTTCTGAGCGAAAATTATTACTGACTCGGCTCCAATATAGTTCACTAAATTCTGGATGAATTCCAAGGAATTTGTGAACATGACGAAATTGTTGCCGATATTTCTGGAAGTTACAGAAAAGAAAGGTACATCGTTCATTAGTTGTCTTCAATTTTTAAGCCGTCGGTGTAAATTAATGTTGTAATCGATGTAACGCGAAAAAAAAAATTTTAACTATAGTTTGTAACATGGTATGAGTATTAAAGTTACGTTTTAGACAAGTAAAGTACCGAAAATAATTTTTAGATTCTGAATGAGAACAAAGGAAAAATTTTGGGAATATTATTTTAAAGCGTCTTGAGAATAAGGGATATTTGATTTAATTTTTGACTTAACAAACGCTAGTAAGCGTACTGAACAAAAAATCTTACTAGAATACGACTTCCATATAGATCTAGCGACATTTCAAAAGCTCTTTCATTGCTTAAATATTTCAAAAATACAAAACAAAAAAATTTTACAGATCGTTAAAAAACACCAACATGTTTAAATGAAAGAATCATGAAGTTCGTTTAACTAAAAAACATTCGTTGTGGTTTTTATCCCGCTCGTGCTATTCTGCCGGGCTTATCAGCAGCGGACGATTACTCATCAAAAAGGAAAAAATGCAGAACGAAAGGAACAGAAGGTCACTAGGGGAGTTATTCAGAGAAGAAAGAGAACTACCAAGAGAAAATATAGAAAGGGTCAAAAGAGGTCGATATCGGGGCCAATACAACTAATAGTCCGAGAGGAAATAAATGAAAAAGAGAAGTAGAGGAAAGTCCAAAAGGGAATAAAAGCTCCCATGTTTTGCTAGCCGTTTTATCTGTATACAGCAGAGACCATATCTATATAAAACTGTATGCGATGTAGCCGGTATAAAAAGAAAAACAGTCTCCATCCATGACTCGAACTGTTCAGCAGTTGTCCACCAAAAGTTTCCATCTAAGAATATGCCCGCGATTCTGAAGCAGTGTCCACCGTGCCCGATGGAACGAGTAAGAAGAAATCGCTGTTCCGCAATACAGCTGCGGCTGCAGAGCAATGCCTACAGTATCCACCCAAAAAAGCAAAATGATTGGTTACCTGGTATTCAAATAACAGCTTCATACGTTTTTACCATTTTTATAATATTTAAACAATAAAAGAGTAGTTAACAGAAATGTGTAATTTTATAATCATGAAATTTCAAAAGCTAACGAAAAATACACATAATAGTAAAGTAAAGTAAATCCCATACCCTTAGCAGGGCGTCGGGGATTGTTAAGCTTTTCATATTATACTAAGCCCAACAACAGTAATGAGAGTAGGAAGACCAGTTTTTTTTTTTTTTCGGCCGCCTTTACTTTCTCCGATTTCTCTGGTATAACCAATTCAATTTCAGATTAGGTATAAAACTGATACTGATTCAGATCTGGAATGTGACAAGTCGCAAACCCATGTCTTCTGATTTAGTAGCCAAGCGCCTTAACCACTGGACTTTCTATTAATAAATCCATACCTGTTTGTCAATATTTATAAATATAAAAAATAAATATCTCGGAAACAAACGAAGATTATCTTAATTTATTATCCAAGTATTTACTTTTTATATTTATAAATAGTAGATCTCCTAAGGTGAAGCGAAGTGTTTTATCATGTATTGCGTTTAGAAGATATAAGGATGTTTAATTGATGAGTAAGCGGAAAAATCTATGATCACCAATTGTGATTGTATTAGCGATATATATATATATATATATATATATCTTCATTAATTACGCTTTAACGGCTCCATATGTTGAATGAGGCAGCTTTCGTATTGCGTTTAGTCTTCTTGGACATAACAACTTTAAATAGTTTATGCGAGCTTTCCAAATAAGTTTATTATTGAAAATTAGCCGGAGATAGTATTCTAAACTAATTATATCCAAAACTGAAACTAGCTTTTTCAATCTTAGGCAACCTCCACTAACCGAAAGATTAATATTGAAGGGCCTAATTATCATATTAAGATCACGAATCGAAGAATACAGATATGCAAATTCATCGAGCCGATCTACTGTGGCGTAATTTTAAAGAGAAAACTACTCTAGCTGTACAGGAAACTCAACCGCAGAAAAAAGAAAGGAAACGTAAGCAGTGGATATCGTCCGAAACAATGCAATTAATAGCGGATAGAAGAAAATTGAGAAACAGCACTTGTGCAAATGATCAGGAAATCGCCCGTTTATCCTCGAAAATTCGTAAATACTGTCGCAAAGATAAAAATACTTACTACTCAACCATGTGCAAAGAGATTCAGAATCATTCGGAGAAAAACGAACCGAAGGATCTATATAAAAAGATATGGGTAATTACTAGGGAATTTAAGATGAGAAGTGTAACAGAAAAACTAGAGGTAGCAGAGGCATGGAAACAATATTGTCAAGAACTATATAGTAATAGATCTTTAGGAAAAACAATATCAAACTCACTATCGGGGAGCTCGAACAGAATATACTCAAATCTGAAGTAGAAGAAGCCATAAAGTACCTAAAACCAAACAAAGCAACGCGATGTGATAGAATACCGGCAGAAATAATTAAACAAATGTGGGTGATGTATAAGTTAAAAATGCATGAAATTTTCGAAAAAATTTGACGAACTGGAAATTGGCCGCAGGAATGGTGTGAGACTGTTTATATACCGATTTTTAAAAAAGGACAAGCTACAAAATGCGAAAATTTTAGAACCATCTCACTAATCCCGCACGCCAGCAAAATAATGCTTCGAGTTCTGAATAGAAGGCTAACAAGATTTACGTCCAGACAAATTCTAGAGGAACAAGCGGGCTTTGTCAAAGGAAGACTCGGGAACAAATATTAAGCATACGCCAGCTAATTGAAAAAACTAGAGAACATAATGTTCCGTTAGTGCTGTGCTTTATTGACTATTCAAAGGCGTTTTCGATAATGTACTCTGGAAAAAACTGTGGCCTGCGCTCATGGAAATGGAAATTCTGAAGCATCTGGTACATCTAATAAAGCAATTATACGAGTACAATATAAATACAGTGCGTATTGAAAGCGATATAATGTCAGGAAAATTTAAGACAGAAAAAGGAGTAAGACAAGGATGTATCCTGCCGCCTCTACTTTTTAACCTCTACGGTGAGTACATCATGAGGCAAGTACTGGACGGATTGGAAGCTGGTATATCTATTGGTGGAAGGATCATTAATAATTTACGATTTGCAGACGATCTAACGATTATAACTGACTCTATTGGCGATATGAGAATATTACTGGACCGACTAGATAAGATAAGCACAAAATATGGATTAAAGATAAATAAGAATAAATCAAAACTGATGGTAATAGATCGAGTTAAATTAATACCGGAATACGAAAAACAAATCCAAGGTTATGAAATAATTCCCAAAGAGCACTTCTCGACCGACCACTTACACTCCAAAATATTCTTTCCGACTCTCTCAAAGCTTCTCACAACCTAACAACCTTTCTTAAATTAATCCACCTATACTCTCTGATTTAAGCTCTCCCACATTCCGATCGTGCCTCTGGCCTAGATGCAGTACACGGCACGTAAATCAAAAAAGTAAAACAAAGTAAGTAAGTAAAAACGAACAATGAGTTGGTTAAATAGAATATGGCGCGACTATTCTATCACAATTACGGTAAAAAAGAAGATAATACGAAGTTTGGTGTTCTCTGTATTTATGTACGTGGCAGAGATATGGACGGTGAAAGCAAAAGATAAACAACGTATAGATAGCTTCGAAATGTGGGTATAGAGACGTATGTTACGGATACCCTGGACAGCAAAGCAAACGAATGCTTCCATTTTACACACACTCGACATTAAGCGTAGATTATCCGGCGATGTTTCATTAAATATATTGCGGTTCTTTGGCCATACTACACGTAACGAACACTCCATGCTACAATTAATAACTGATGGGAAAGTGCAGAGAACACGCCCAAGAGGAAGATTAAACATTAAATGGACGGATATAATTAGAAATTTATTAAAGGAAAAATTAATTATGGAATATAAACGGATGGCGGATGATCGAATACAATGGCGGAAAAAAATTGAAGATGCTGTAGTGTAATGGTCACGACATTCTTTCGGGGACTGCGATCAAAGAAGAAGAAGAATTATCATATTAAATGTATATTAGAATAATACTAAACACATAGGTCTCTAAAGGATAAAAGCAGCCAAGCGATCTCAGTGTGTACATAATATTTTGTAAAGTAATTGAATTTATCTTTATGTGTCATCAGTAATACATTAATTATTTGTGAGTCCTTAATCAGGCCTGTGTATTCATAATTTGTTATTTTAAATTCTGTGAATTTCAATATCATTGTAATAAATTGTGTAACATCTGTGGTTAAATTTCTTAATCCTTTTTTCATTATTTCTACATAATTTGTTTCTTATGTTGTTTTCAAAATTCTCACGCACGTTTATATATATATACTAGGGGGCCTTCCCCCTGGCCGCTTCGCGGCCCAACCCCCCATCCAGACCCGCCCCCAAACCCCCGTTTTGTGAGAGTTTCGTCGTGACCAAGGCTCAAAATGCATATATTTTTCGATGTTCTCACTCGACTCAAGGCAACATACAATTGCCCATGAGTGAAGACATTATCCCTCAAATCAACAGCGGCGAAATCCAATGTTTCACCCGGAGCTTTGTTAATGGTCATGGCATACGCTAACTTGATAGGAAACTGCCTTCTTAAAATCGAAATGCCAGTGTCGCCAGCTATAAATTTGAAACTGATCCTAGGAATTCGAATCGTCTTACATTCATTTTCCGGACGAAATACTTCAATTATGAAACCTTTAACAGATTTAATGACGACTTTTTTTCCATTCACCAGACCTTCTTCGAAATTCAAATTTCTGATGAGGATACAAATCGCTCCAATTTTTATAGTAATTTTGTGATTTGGAACTCCTGGGTCTGACATTTTGTTTAAAATTTCAGTACATAAATGTGTGGAATCTGCATTTGTTTCTTTTTCATCAATCAGAGTTGTATCAGCACTATATAAATTTATTTCATCTCCAGAAATTTTTTTCCCTATTATCAATCTGTTTATTTGATTTATATTTTTATTCGTTGGTGATAAAATACATCTTTTGGACATTTTAGAAAAATTTGATAGAACATCATCGAGATAAATGTGATCAATCATTTCATCAAGTGAAGTAAAAATTTTTAAATCGGGGAAATTTAATGGGATTCCATTTTCTTCGCCATACAAAGTTTCTGGCATTTTTCCTTCACCAATTTCTAATAAAAATTCTGAGTAACTCGGACCACTTTCGAAAAACACATACTCCTCGAACCCTTTTTATAAAACGATTGCGACCAGTCTCTATATTTCTCTTTCCACTATCACGATACTGTTCGTAGAATTGCAAATACGTTAGTTTGCTCATTTCTTCAGTCTCTGTGCCTATCACAACTTCAAAATTACAACGTCGTTTTTCAAATTTAAAAATACACCAATAATACACCATAGAGGAAACAAAAGAAGAATCGTTAACAAAAGATGTTTCGTCTTTGTCCACTATGAGTAATACACGATGAACGAAAAGCCAGTAACGGTTGTTGGGTGGGTGGAAGCGCGGTACTCTGTAGGTAAATGCAGTACCGGTTGGTGGTGGGTGGAAGCGTGGTACTGCGTAGGTAAATACAGTAGTACCGCGTTTTCATGCGATTGGTAATGATCTTATTAAATTAGCGCTGATCTATTCCCTTTTTGTTTTGAGCCCCGAGGTATGAACATTTTGGACATTCTATAATTTTCTTAAAAGCCACTGACCTGGGCTGTCGATTAAAAAAAAAATTAGCTTTCCAAGTGCCATAGAACGGTGTCAGGACTTTTTTTTGATTTTTCATCTAATAATACAAAAATTGAAATTATTTTGTTAAAAGTTTGAAATAAAATAGCTCCTCAAAAAGTTCAATCGCTAGAAGGATAGTGTAAGCGAGGGAAGTACTCTAAATTCAATTCTCTTTCAAGTGAGACCTAGAACAGTTCAGTAGAATAATTAGTTTTTGATAAACGATTAAAAAATTGAAAAAACGGTGAAAAAAATTGATTTTTTGCTTTGATTTATTGCTCGTTTTGAGCCCTAGGGTATGAAAATTTTGAGCGTTTTATATTTTTTCTACATGCTGCTGATGTAGAGCTGTCGATTTACAAAAAAAATATCTTTCCAAGTGCAATAGAACGGTCTCAGAACTTTTTTTTTTGTCTATTTTTTTGATTTATTGCTCGTTTTGAGCCCTAAGGTATTAAAATTTTGAGCATTTTATATTTTTCCTAAAAGCCACTGACCTGGAGCTGTCGATTAAAAAAAAAAATTAACTTTCTAAGTGCCATAGAACGGTCTCAGGACTTTTTTTTGATTTTTCGTTTATTTTTTCCCGATTTTTCGTCTATTTATTTCCTAAGCGCTTTATTATAGAGATATACATACATATATATATATATCTATATATATGTGAATTTTTCATATGTATCCACCCAAATAATTAAGCTAAATATATTTATATTAATGGTAATAAATATTTTCGATTTATTTTTTTTTCTTTAATATTTTTGTTACACCAGTATCAACTTATAATTTGTTTCTTTAGACTGTGTACTGGTTGAACAAAAGTAGTCTTCAAGCAAAGACGGCGGTTCCATATATGCTGAAAGAACCCACGAGTAGTGTTTTACCCCAAAATACGAAGAATCCGAAAGGTAAGAGTCAGTACCATCTGCCGGAAGGCCTTCAAACAAATATTATATTTGCCAGATCTTTTTCCATTGGTAAGTATTTGAAATGATTTCACTTACATTTAATATATCACATTTAAAGACAATAAATAAAAATAAAAAAATCAATTTTAATTTAAAATTTATTACTATGTAAATTTTTTTTCATTCACTATTTCGTAAACTTTTCATTTCATTTTCATCAAATTAGTAGCATATTTACAAATCGTTTTATTTTTGAATATCGATTTTAAACGATTATTTTACTTCTATACATTGCATCTTATATCTTGCAGACTCTGTGTGATTCATTAAATTTTTCTTTTTTCATTTACAGTATCCGATAATTTAACTTTATTTTTGTTTTTTCATTCGTGCATTTTCAAATAACTTTCATTACCATTCTCTGCAAATTATTTCAAACTTCAAGTATGGTATATTTTTTATTTACTTGTTTATTGTTGACTTGTATTTACTTTATGTGTACTTAAATAAACAAGAACTCTGTTGTGTACTTTTTCCTGTACTTATGTGTGTGCGTGTATATGTATATACTGAATTCTAAAAAAGAATTCTATTTACTTTTTTTTTCAAATTTTTACAACACACGATCAATCGTGTTGAATTTTAAAGGGAATTAAAAGCTTATATATTTCGATTATAATTTCGAATACTTCCTTTAACCAAAATTATTTATTCAAAAATCATATTTTTGAAAAAAAACTTTTCAGTGAAAATAATAAAAAAATGATGATTTCATTCGATTGCTTTTTTTTTCTTCAAATTTATGTTTTAGTCATAGCTAACACTGGTAATATTGTAAATTCGGATAATAAACTTATTTACCATTACCGCTATCTGCCGTAAGCGCTGGTTTTTAAATTTATTTATTTATTTATAAGGGGGGGGGGGAGAAAAATAAAATGAAGAAAAATGGCGCTTTCGGCATCAAGCCATGCGCAAATTGTTTGGTTTTTTTTCTAAATTAACGCAAATGGTGCATATATATTTCATATACATGTAAGCAATATTTTCAACCTAAAATTTTTATAACTTATTCAGAAAAAATCATATTTTCCGGAAAATCTTTTTGTACCCAAAATAAAATTTATCATTTGATCCGATAGATGTATATATATATATACATATATATATATATGTTTTTTTAAATTTTTTTTCTAATTAAATACATACGATAGATATATTTTTATGCAATATGCAAACGATATTTTCAACCAAATATATTTATTTATTCATGAAAGAATCATAAAAATTTTTCAGTCAAAATAAAATACGAGTATATTATTTTGTCCGATCGATATATGTTTCTATTTTAAATACTCGTAAATACAAATGACGGATACAAATATATTTTTTATACGCTTGCAGAGAACTTTTTTTCATTTTATTTACACTGCGCCGACGCATTATGATACGCGATGATAGTCACAGTAGAAATAGTGGAAAAAATGATAAAATAAAAAAAGGAACAAGTTCAATCTAGCAACTCCAGAGAGACGCGAGATTAGGATTAAGGATCAAATAAGGCAGCCGGTAGATACGATTATAAAAAATGAAATAAAATGTATAATTGCAAACAGTGAAGCATAATCTATGGAGTACAATGTAACTTAAGTAATAGGTAGGGCATCGCAGCACTATTTTCTACGCCTACGAGGTCTAGATGAATCTCTTGGAAGGTTTGGCGGATACATGCGACTGATGTTGGTGTTTGATTTAATTTTCGGAGTTGATTTTCTTCCTAGTATGATGAATAGGCCGCAACTATTAACGACGTTATTCTTCATTTGATCGTCTATGCGCACGCCAAGGTTGTGGAATTTCAAACGAAAATTTTTATTTATTCAAAATAATACGTCGGGAAACTTTTTTCATACTCTTCGCATTACCAGAAAGATATAGTGAAGAATACAAATGATGAAATTGAGAAGCAACTAGGATCGACCCATTTAATATAAGTGGAATAGGTCCATTTCGAATATAGACGGTAATGATCCTGAACCTACAGGTAAAATATATGGAATACGACATAATTCTATCGCAGACAAGTGTATAATGGAAACAACACCCACTTCATGAAACACCGAACGTGAATAAATATATTTAGGAAAAGAAATTAAGAGAACAGCATTCCACACATCTCAGTCTAATTCATTGACTATTAGAGACTGACGTTGATAGTATAATGCGTGCGATGATTTAGCGATGAATAAACAATTACTAGAATCTATACAGGAGCTCATTCGCGTGTCACTTGGTACGTTGAAAGGAATTCTAAAATTCTCAATATAAAAAAAATAACGAGACCGGTGTTTAGATTTGATATACATAGTGGAAAACGTTATTAACAAAAATCTTTTAAAGAAGAAGAAACATCTATACAATAATGGTCGTCGCGATAGACTAGTTGCTGGAGCACTTGACTTCTGTTACGAATGTGTTTAATTCAATCTCAGGCGTCGACAGAAATTATTACAGAAATTAATACAGAAATTAATACAGAAATTATTACAGAAATTATTACAGAAATTATTACAGAAATTAATACAGAAATTAATACAGAAATTATTATAGAAATTAATACAGAAATTAATACAGAAATTACTACAAAAATAATTAAATAATCGCTAATAGTCACATGGTGTAGGCAATGGCAAACATACATATCATGATATACACGCTAGATGATGTATAGTAGGCAGTAGGCATGGATAACTCCGGACACAATTATATGCTCGGAAATATATCCGCGTTCGGACACAGCCGGATATATCTCCGACGGTGTGATTTAATATACATATATATATATATCAATTCCGAAAAACATCACACGGCTAACAAATGTAATTCCGGACACAGTCGGATTTATCTCTGGCAGAGTGATTTAGTGTATCTCAACTCCGAAATGACATTGCGATTACACTAGTAATGGATTTTACAGTTCTTTTTGCGGATCAGTTCACTATAAAGAACTGATTCAAAGATCCGGTTCCCAAAGAACCGATTGTTTTCGAAAATCTTTTAGATCTACATGTAAACAAATCTTACTATACTAAGCGAAAACTCTCACAGCTGTGGAAATACATGATATACGTAGTATCGTATGTTACAGAAAAAGATGCGTTATTACGGGCAAAATGTAATTTTTGCATAAAGATTTTGACAGTAAAATTAGCGATAATGATAATACGAGAAAAACGATACTCTTTCGGATCAAATTAATTTAGCGAATGACATTAAAATTCAAGTAATGATGTGATATTTAAATTTACATCATTTGAAAATCGTATTAAAAAAAATACGCCAGCGTGAGATCTGCCATCATTATCTACGCGAGTTTGAAAACATGAAATTAACGTGAAACACGGAGTTGAAGTACTCACCCCCATTTAATAAATCAGTTAAATGAAAAAATAGTTGTATTGACAGGAAATAATCGATAAACAACGAAAAGAACAGAAAATCGTCTTAAAGAAGGATAATTTGTATGAAGAAATGTTAAATTTTTAATGATGCTGAGAACAAGACGGAAGAAATTAATAAAGAACAAGTTATTCGGCTATTTACAAAGAACAATCAAGATATTCCAGAAAAAAATTGTTTAAATCTAAACGAACAGTAACGTAAATTGATTTATCTATACAAAACGCACGAAGTGAGACTAATTAATACAAACCGGATGGGAACGAAAACATTATAAATTAATTTTATGTTAATTAAAACAACAGTTAAATATATTAACAAAAAGAGTCAGGAATGCACTAAATGAACTAAGAAACGAAACTTTTTATAAGTACGCGTTGCTAAGTGTTATCAACAACTCAGGAAACAGGCTACAGTCTGTGGAAGGCAGCGTAAGTAGACCAACCAGATCTCAGAAACCGCTAAAACAAGAAAACGGCCAATTGGCCACAAGTGGAAAACAGATTGCGGATGCTTCTGCTAAGTATTTGGCCAATATTTACAAAAGCGAATAATAATATAACGATTAACTGATCTCCGAAATAAACAAAAAAAAAATACTAAAATGAAAATGTTTTCCCTCGCAGAGGTGAAAAAATAATGTATAAAGCTACTAAGCAATAAAACATCTCCGGGATTTGACATAGTTACCGCAACAATGTTGAAAGAATTAATTTATATTTATAATGCTGTCTTGAGAGTCTCGCACTTCCCGGTACAATGGAGATTCTCCCAAATAATTATGATGGTAAAGTTTGGAATTATTTAATATCTACGCAGAAGAGATAATTAAACATCCGGTATTTGTCAAAAATGGATTCAAAGTGAATGGAGAACGGATAAGCAACATAAGATATGCTGACGACATGGTTCTGATCGGAGAAACGATGCAACAGATGCAGCGAATGGTATCGACACTGAATAAAGAAAGCTACAAACTTGGAATGCAAATTAACATCGAAAAGACCAAAATAATGAAAATTAGTAAAAGCCCAAAAGAAAACCTGATACCGCTGGGTGTAATTATTAATGGGAAAAATCTAGAATAAGTTAAAAAATATACATATTTGGGAGTAAGAATCACAGATGATGGTAGATATAATGAAGAAATTAAAACACGTATAGGACAGGCAAGGGGTGCGTTTAATAATGTAGAGCGTACACTTAAAAGCTCAGAATTACGAAAGATAACTCGAATTAATTTTTGAATACTTCGCTCGAAATTTTGAAGAAAACAAAAAAAAAAGACGGAAGGAAAGAAGTAGGAATGATTATAAACCGCAAAAGATCGTAGCAAACGACGAATTTTCTAAACTATTTCTTCTCCTCGCAAGTGTAACTTGTCGAAGTAATTTGTTGACTGACCCGTTCATTTGTACGTCTGTGCAAATTGATACATCCTACGGTCCGCTTGTGCTATCTTCCGTTTATTGTCCTCCAAGGCATAAAATGCAACAGTTACATTTCGATGAGTACTTTACGACCTTAGGAAACAAATTTATATCTGGTGGAGACTTTAACTCTAAACATACATCCTTCGGGTCACGACTCATAACATCAAGAGGGAAACAGTTAGACGCGTGCATACAGGAAAATAAGTACACCATCCTATCAGATGGGATTCCATCATACTGGCCAACAGACAAAAATAAAATTCCAGACCTCCTAGATTTCTTCATTAGTAATGGGATCGATGCAAATCATACGCTTACTGAATCTGTCATGGATGCTACATCGGACCATTCACCAAAAATACTAAACTTGAGTGCTGCGGTAATACAAATAGCGAAAAAGCCAGCACTAACAAATAGAAACACTAACTGGGACACATTCCAGCAGCTAGTCGAGCGAGGAATAGATTTGAAAGTGTCATTAAAAACGGAGGCGGATATCGAATTGGTTGTAGAAAACCTCAGCAAATGCATACAGACGTCTGCATATTTATCTACGCCTGCAGACAGTGATCGGCAAACTGTAATAAGACACCCTGTAATAGTAAAGAGCATGATCTCAGAGAAAAGGAAATTAAGGAGGATATGGCAGGCTGATAGAAATCCAATTAATAAGGCTAACCTTAATAGAGCAGCTAGGCAACTAAAAAAAACACTACTGGAACTGAAAAATGAGACGATGCGAGAGTTCATTGGAAATTTGACTTCAACTAAATCAACCGAGTACAATCTCTGGAAGACCGTAAACAGAGTAAAAAAAGATCACGTCGCTCAATGTCCTCCTCTCAGAGGGAGGAATGCAGAATGGGCACGAAGCAGCCAAGAAAAAGCAAATAGGTTCGCAGAATATCTTGCTGAAATCTTCCAATCGCATCACAATGGGAGCTCAGATCATGAAAAAAACATTAAAAAATATTTACAGATACCATTCCAGATGCTCCCACCTATTAAACCAACTTCGCCTATGGAAGTAAGTGCATATATAAAACAACTAAATGTAAGGAAGGCACCTGGACATGATCTGATATCAGCAAAAATTATCAAAAATTTGCCAAGGAAAGCGGTTATCCTAATAACATACATTTTTAATGCGATCTTTCGCACTGGCTATTTTCCAATTCAATGGAAATTTGCTTCAATTATAATGATTCCCAAACCAGGAAAACCGCAGAATGAAGTTTCTGCCTACAGGCCTATTAGCCTTTTGCCGGCCTTCTCAAAACTTTTTGAAAAACTCATCCTCAAAAGAATCAAACCAATCCTGGAAGAAGAAAAAGTAATACCAAACTATCAATTCGGCTTCAGAGATCGCCATAGTACAATTGAGCAAATACATAGGATAGTGGATGTGATCAACAAAGCCTTCGAGGATGGAAAATACTGTCCTGCAGTATTCCTGGATATCGAAAAAGCTTTCGATAGAGTTTGGCACACTGGCCTTCTATTTAAAATAAAACAGTTGCTGCCTCACCAGTATTACGAAATCATTAAATCATATTTAACAGAGAGGTACTTCCACGTTAATGTTAATGGAGAATATTCACAAATTCACCCAATACTATCGGGGGTACCTCAAGGTAGTGTACTCGGGCCGATATTATATCAGATATACGTAAACGATTTCCCAGTACACTCAGACACGATAACGGCTATGTTTGCTGATGACACGGCGATCTTATCAAGCCATCAGGACAACGTCGTAGCAACAGAATATATTCAAAAGCATCTACTTGATGTAGAAAGGTGGATGAAGCTTTGGAAAGTGAACGTCAATGGATCAAAATCTAGGCAAGTCATATTTACTTTAAATAAGGGAAGAAACCAACCAATCAGGCTGAACGGACAAGCGATTCCGGAATCGAATACCGTGAAATATCTCGGGCTGCACCTTGATAAAGGACTCACATGGAAAGATCATGTGGCTGCCAAACGTAAACAGCTTGATATAGTATACCGAGGCATGCAATGGTTAATGGGCAAACATTCGCCATTATCCCACGCGAATAAATTACTGCTCTATAATTCCATTCTGAAGCCTATATGGCTATATGGAATCCAAGTCTGGGGCACAGCGAGCAACTCAAACATAGCCATCATTCAAAGATTCCAGTCAAAAGTTCTGAGAAACATTGTGGCGGCCCCATGGTTCGTTCGAAACGATGATATACATACCGATCTACACGCTCCAACAATCAAAGAAGAAATCAGCAGCGCTGCCAGAAGACATCTGTATCGACTGGAAAATCACATCAATCCGCTAGTCAAAAACGTACTGCAGAATAACTTTCTCTTCAGAAGACTAAAAAGACTCAGTCAACTCCAGCTAGTAGAACGGCCGTAGGCGTATAGCTATTTTCTATAACATTCAATAAACTACTTCATCATCAGGAATAGCGACCACTGGGAAGCGTTCCGGAATAGCGTATCTATATAAATGATCAGTGCTACTTATTACTCAATTGAGTAGATTGTACGCAACTTAAAAAAAAAAAAAAAAAAAATTGTTAAAAAAAGACTAGGTCCTTTTTGTACACATATATTTGACTACCGAATTTTCTTTAATCTTCAATTAATTCCTCTTTGTTAACAACGTATTTATTTTTTCGAACCTAATTCATTAAAAAAAAAATAAATAAATAAATAAAAACTAGTATTTTCTAATGTGATAATATGATTTGTGACAATTTCTAAAATCAGTACGGTATTTATTTTCACTTTTTAAATAGAAATTTTATGATGTTCATATCTTACAACGTTTATATATACAGTAATTCGCAAAGTCATATTTCCCTCTATGAAATGAATCATAGTATTTTTCTCTCTTCTTTTAAATATTACGAGTACTAACCAAACGCAAATGACGATAATTCTCGATATTTTGAATAATATTCATATTCAAACAAAACCACAATATGTTCTTTTTTTTTTTCCAGCCATAACCTTTACCATTTAGCCAGAGCTTCCAACATATTCTTTTACTTAAATTTTACTGGAATAGTATTAATATCGATACCAACGATAAATCAAAAGGATAAAAACACTAATAGAGAAGTATCGATTCACTAGAGGTAAGACATGCAAAGCTGCTAACAAACGTTTTTCGGGAACATGCCATGTTGCAAGAAGCTTTTAAAAGAAATTTTAAAAATGGGGGGGGGGCAAAATGGGGATATCCTAAAAAATTAGTAGAATAGGTGTACTGGAGAGCTTGGAAGTGATGATTAAAATAAAAGATTTCTTTCTTTTCAGTGTAATTTATGTTGGACGCTTCGTATAATATTTGTATAATCATAAATCTGTATTTTTTTTTATTTTTCAATTTAAAATAAATTATTGGTTTTTTTCGACGTAAGATTTGACTTCGTGTGATTTTATTTATTTTTTTTTAAATTTCTAAATAGTACCTTAGTACAATAGAGTAACCTGCTACCACATTCACTAGTAATGTAAAAACAATTAACGTATTAAATAAATTACGAAAAAATAAATAAGATTTATAATTAGTATAATTTATGTAATATTTTACAAAGAATTAAATCAAATACTCGCTAATAATCACGTGGATGGCAACGGCAAACATGCATACCATCATAGATACGCTAGTTAGTACACAGCAGACACACACGGGACTGCACTTTTGTAAAACAATGTAAATCAAACGATCACTGATCAGTTCCGAATGAAGTCTTACGCATGTGTACACATTCGTAATGCATATAACATAGGTGTACTATGCCTACGTCTGTACAGCTGAAATGTACGAATAGGTAATCGCCGACGCTCAGGAATTAAGTGCTATAAAGAAGAAGATGTAAAATATTTAATATCATCTACATTAGTGTGTCTCTATTAAGCCATGCGCGCAAGGACAAATATACATAAATACCGTATTATAAAGCATATTCATGCGTTTTCATTATGTATCAGTAACATTATCGGTCACCCCCTGGTTATGCTCTACACACTAATACACAGTTCTTTCCCTGGGAAGAAGTCTTCACAACTTGACAGTAATAAATTCCCGAAGTAAAAGAAGCAAGGTGCAAAAAGTTAATTGTCTCTTTCGAATGGTGTCCATTATAAAGTTTTTTTTTTTTTTTTTTTTTTTTTCGATCATTTTATTATTAGGACATCATGTAGAACGTAAGTGTGTGATCGAAACTAGTTACAATGTTAAACGGGAGGGTGCAGAGTTTTATGAATCTTTCGTAGATTTTAATTTAAAAAAAATTAAATTGGGGTAATATCGATAGCCAAAAGTATGAAGAAGAAAGATATCGATTATTTCTGCTTTTAATAGGAGACTTCTTAAACAGTTCATAAGCTTTAAAAGTTTTATTAATGTTATTGTTCAAAAACCATGCAAACGCGATGGTAAATGCTCGATACTTTTATAAAAATTCACGAGAAAAAGTGACTAAAAGAACTTTTAATTTTTAATAAAGTTGCTAATATTTCTTCACAGCGGTAAAGCGGTGGTGAATTTTATTAATAGTGTGAAAATCGGTAATTCCACATTTATATACTATTACAGCTTTTTCTAGTCCATCGACAGAGCAAACTGAAGCACTACATCGCTAAAATGTAATTTTAAAAAATCGTTAGCTTCGCCTTGTATTGAAACTTTAAACAAGGTCAATATCATGCAATATAATAATTACGAACTGCATGAAGCAAACGTGCCCGGTATTCATTAAACGGTACTATTGCAAGCTTTTACTACCGTCTACGTTCATTTATTATTACAACTGAAATGTAGTTAACGCATAAAATGACAGATTAACTTTATACTCGGTAATTCGCCTAGCCCATTTTGAATTTTAACGTTGACCTCCAAAACCACAAATGTTCCGAATACTACACTTAGTTTACAATATTCGACGTAAACTGCACAGCGTGAAAAAACATCCAAATATTCAAATTCAATGGATAATGTAGTACAAAACGAGACTTATACAAAAAGCTATCTCTACCTACGTACATTTAAAAAACATCGAATCAGAAATATTGCCTTTATTGTCACCTCATTTAATGAGTTCTATGAACAAATATTTGAAAATGAAAAAAAAACTGTAGAGGACCGACAAGACTAAACTCTTAACATGGAGAAGAAAACGAGCCTAGAGCTGAATCATGATGATAATGCGAGTCATAACCACCTAAATGGTCCTCCGCAACTAAAAAACTGTCGGGACAGCGAAGCTTAATAGAAAATTTTACCAGAACATTTTTTTTTATTTTTTTTTTAATGACCTCAATTAACTCCGGATTTTTTTTTTTTCTTTAATAGAATGTTGGGTTCGTCATGAACGCGATGATAACTCTTATTCCTTAATCTTTCGATTGGTGGTCAATCATCTGCAAGGTACACATTACTTAGAATCGCTTTGCTTTAAACATCTCTAATTGTCGGACCTTCTCTTTCATTAGCTGGTATTTTTTCACCTTCGTATCTTCCATTACTTGTGAAATGACTTTTTTCCACCGCGGTCTGTTCTTTTACCATTTCCTGATCCTTCGATTATTGATGTTATCTGTTATTTATTATTACATGTCCTTTTACACATCTTCTTTCTTCATTTATGATCTTAACCTAGCTGGGCTATTTTTTATTTGGTGATAATCCATTCAGAAGAAGAATGACTACCGGAACACCGGAGGATGAAGCTGTGTTTTCATTTTCCAAATTCTCAACTAGAACCAAAATTTATCTTTCAAAATTAATCGGAAATAGAGGAGTACTATGGTTTCTTTTAGTAAAGTTAACAGAAATGCCCAGGTCGCTATCGACATTATTAATATTTCGAAGTAGATATAAATTGGACGAAGAGGGAGAGAAAGTAATTGATGGAACCGTTTTATCCGTTTACTATAGTCGTTTTAAATGTAGGTGAATACATCCTGTTTGTTAAAATGGTATAATAAAATAAACTTTAATATAACAAACAATATAGAACAATAAATTAGATAAATGTTTTAAGTTTCCTTTAAGTTAGTGTTAGCTGATGATGGGTTATGCCCGAAAACGTTTCTAAATAGGTATTTATCTAATTTATTGTTCTATATTGTTTGTTATTAAAGTTTATTTTATTATAGTCGTTTTAACCTGTGCAAGACGGGGTTAGTGATGTTTTTAATAAGATGCGAGAAATATTAGGGTAGAAGTCTGCCCCGTCGGAAGAATCCGACCGTTAAAGTTAATATTAGAATTTAAAAATTTGATAATGAGAAATTAAACCGATAAGAATAAACGAAATAAAATAAAACAAAAGAACTAGGAAAAAAAAAGAAAAGAAACAGATGGTAGCGATAAATAAATTAAACAATTTCACCGGTCTCTTCAAAATTGAGCGCGCAACGCGAGCAAACTTTATCGCACGAGAAAACGATGAGAATATGTTATTATAAATTCGTTATTTCATTTTACTATACTATCTCGCAAGTCTTAATGCCTAATTCTAATTTTCATAGGCAGCTATGGGGTTCTTTTAAACATAGTGGAAGAAATTAAATGAAAATCTGCTTTTTATTTTTAAAAAAATTTGAAAAAAAAAAAAACACGCAAATAATAAACATAAAATCATCGAGTCCACATTAGGTTTCCTTATTTGCTTACATAAATATAAAGGGAAAAGGAGCAGCATAATTCAAAATTTCGCTGAATTTGTTTCCGAAGTAAGTTACATGATTTCGTCTATGATGATATAGGAGACATTAGAAGAACAATGCAACAACACAGAAGACGGCTTCCCTAAAAGTAACTCTCTTAGAATAATAATAATACCTCCCGCAGATTGCGTGTTCCGTTAGTGCGTCGTTAACAAAAAAAAGGAAAATCAATAAAAAAATTCGCCGCCCAAAGATCGCATTTAGATAAATTTCATTGGTCCGCGCTATCGTATAAATGCGCTTTATTAGAAATTTTGTGTTCTATTCAGTTCAAGTCATAGAAAAAAGGGGGCATTCATTGTTTAGGAAGTCTGGTTAAGGGAACCACTAAAGTCTCGATTACCTGCTCGGTAAAAAGAGACACGCTTGCGATTCGTGATACAAAAATAAGTATCATCAGTGCGCGCAAATGGAGTTTGAAAAAACTATTTATTAACAAACTCGCTCTGTAAATTAGAAATTTATTACCTTGTTCAAGATATACCTAGTAAATTCGATGTCGACCTAAAACATCGCCTAGGAACAGACATCGATAGCTCTATATTCACCGTGCAATTGCAGCAATTATATATTAAATGATTTTTAGACAGATTCTCATAAATTACATGCTGCTTCAATGCAAACACGTAACTGTGAAAAACTTTATATCATTTGCAAAAATGCTTTTGCCAAAAGTCAAGTCATTCTTTTAAGCAAAAAGTTGAAAGAATTACTGCAAAAGTGTCAAATTAAACCTCTTTAGAAAATAGACCAACACATACGATAATCTCATCTCTCAAGGAGATTTTGTAAAAATCGGTAACGCTTTGGAAGAAATTTTTTTTGGCGCGAACATAGAAAAACTGCTTCCGACGCTGTATCGAACTCTATATGCTTCTGACTAGCTTGTAGTTACGGTTTCCCCCTCTTTGACGTTCTTGATAAGTAGATATCATCTATTATTTTTTTCAAGAATAAGCAACTTTTTTTGACGCACTAGCACTAAAATTTTATAACAGATTTCGTTTCTTCTTATTATTATCTTTTTATCTAAAAATGTTTAGATTATTTATAATATGTATACGTGTATTTATTATTTGTTTTTGAAGTATAATATTATTATTAGTCGGGTTATTAGTCTGCAGTAATTTAGACGAATTTCAAAATCAAACTGCGGACCACCTTTGAATTACTCAATATATTTGCAACTCTGAATTTTAAGCCGCCTTTTCGAAGTTTCCAAAAACGAATTGAAATATTTAAAAAAAAATTCTATACAAGTCTTTCTTTTTTTTTTGTATACATATATAAATTTTAATCGTGTGATTGGCATTAAATTACGTATCTAAATTTTGATTATAAGTTTGAAAAATTTATACCGAAATTTATCTTTATATTACTCTCGTGACTATTGTAAATGTCATGTATATTTCACAAGGACAACTGTGTTTATGTGAGCGGATTTTCTCAATCTTCGGTGATTGAATATTAAAGAAGACGACTAAATTGAAGTCTTAAAAAGCGAGAGATTAAATTCAACGTCCATTTTTATTTGCAGGACGCTAAAATTGCTTCAAAATTAAAACAACGCGTAAACATACCGCCGAAGAATGTTTTTCAAAAACCATTTACAATTAAATAACATTGTATCTCCGAAAGATCGCATTCTTTTTTTTTCAATTTGCCGCGAACTTCTCTTACACTAGTGATGATATCAAAATTGTAGAAAAAGTTGCTGAAAATTATAATGCGAGCACCGATATCACACATTCCCGTTGTTTTTTCGAATTAACTGCGGGGGGAATGCCAAGGGGAAGCAAGAATCTCAGACGATCCTCAAAAAAAAGGTACTCCCTTTAATGTTTACTGCGTATTGTAGAAAAATGCGATAATGATTTCCTTCAATTAGTACAGTTTGCCTCTTCGTCACTCTACCGGTGGTAAGCATCCCTCGAGTAAACGAAACTTTTCAACTACATATAAAATATGTTGGCTTCGAGCTTGCTGCTTCAATTATTCATACAAATATTGGCATAGATGTAAAAGAAGCTGTAATCGATTGATTTGCATAACATTCAAAGAGAAAATTAAAATTTTTTATTATAATATCTAAAATAAAACAGTTTTAAATGTTTTATTTTCGTTTTTGTTTTTGTTTTTTTCTGATTTATTTTTTATCAAATACAAAATAATATTATCAACCCCGCGTAAAAGCTTCTTTTTTTTTTCTTTTTACTTTTTTCGATTACCCATCAGGAAGGAAGAACGTAGGACAAAAGGAAGCTGAAGACACTAAGGAAGTTATTCGGGGAAGGTGCAAACGGCCAGAACTACTATGGAGAGAGATAGCTTGTTAGTAGAATACAAAGAACATTGTTAATACGTATAAACAACGGATCCGAAAATCTGAAAAGATTATCTTATATTTTAGGCGAGATAAATCAGAATAGCTGTTCAATAATTACAGAAAGTATTATTTATAAAAAGATATTAATAACCAACAAAAACAGAAATATAATTAAATTATAAAGCACATAAATAGCCATGATTATGGAGATTGTTACTATGTCGGTTAATTTACGAATTTATGTATTTTACAATTTAATTATATTTCTGTGTTTGTAAGTTATTAACAACATTTCCATGAATAATCCGTAGAAATGGTAAAAATTAGTAATTTAACCTCAAAAAAGTATTACGTACGGACGGATCTCTATTTATTATTATTATTATTATTTTTTTTTTTAATTTTAATAACTAGTTAGTTTTACTAAGTGACAATTTAAATATATAAAAATGCCTACATTATTGTACACTTTTTATACATTTTACTTTTTGTTCCTTAATACGCCTGGCGATTATTTCGTTCTTTTTATTACTTAAACATAAATCTAACATTTTTGTATAAATCTTCGTTCACTTGAAATCGCGTTGATTCATTTTTCTTTAGGTTAATTGCCCCCCTCCCTCCAAAAAAAAAAGCATAACTATATTTTTCATTTATTTGAAACAATCAGGCATATTCATTTCAAAATCTATAATTCAAAAGTAAACTAAAAGACCATCAACTCATATTTAATAAAAACAATCGGACTAAAAAACGCAAAAGAAAGTTCTAACATGAAATCGACATTTTTTGTTAGCGAAATTTAAAGGCCATTTCGAATAACAAATAAACACGCTTGAAAAATTTTTCAATCGCGAAAAGTAAGAACTAAAGGAATATTTCGATATTATCATTTTCTAACGGAGATTTGCTAGCCAACTTTATGTCGTCCTAAATATGCTAAAGTTGTGATCATAAAGTGTACATAATGATGCGAGAGATTAGCCACAATTAAAAAAAGTCAGACATTTCTTCTTTAATTCCATTTTTTTTGCTAACAATTACTGTTGCTTAATTCATATATATATATTTATACAACTCCTATTTAGTGGCGTATTCACAATTTTGCCCTTTCATCCGGAGAGGTCGTCGCACAATCTTTTATCAACGAAAGATTTTGTTTAAATATTTCACTCTGGCTATTTTAAGAAATATGTAAAATTCGGTAACATCGCTAACCCATTCAGTCTCCCCCGTGCCATATGCGAATATTAAAAAATCCGGAAATTTAATTATAAAAATTTTTATAGGTAAAATTATTAAGTCGATGTTAAAAATTTACTCTCTTTTTCGGTATAGTGACGTGGTACGTATCTTTTTTATAAAATTATTACTACCTAATGTGGTATCTAGAAAGTTTTATTGAAAATAACTAATTAAAAGCAAATTTATTCATTACTAGTCAATTTTTAAAACGTATACAACGTAAACGCAATACATAAATATAATCCGAAAAATTTGTTTTCATATACGTACTAATGAGCAGAGGTCAGCTTTGAGGGCTCGCCTTTTTTCTTTTTTCTTTTTATCTCCCCTTTGGGCGTGTCAGCAACGGATCATCGCTCTGAAATCACACGAGGGAAAATCAGTTAGATGTAGATTCGATGAGAGATATTGATAGAATAAAAAAACTAACGATCGGAACAACAGAGATCGACAGAAACGATAGGATATAAACAGATCGGGGAGTACGAAAAAGTACGTTCGTTCACGAGGGATGGACAATCAAAGAAGATATGGTTAGGATCGCAAACGGCTTCGTCGACAGAATGAAAAAGGTAACTAGGGGATAGGGCGAGATGAAAACGAAAACGTGAAGAAGGAAGAGTATGATTGAGATGTAGACGGGTAACAGGGAAAATAACAGAGCGGCGAGGCGAAGGAAAATCGTAAAACCAAGGCCGAGTAGCAAGATTAGGTTGGATGAAAAAATTTAAGAGAAAGGTTGATTAGAAAAAGAAGAAACGTAAAAATCTGACACCAAAATCTCTAACATGAAACTTTTTACACATTGGGAGTAAATTAGGAATTTTAGAGAAAATAAAGCGGGAGGATGCAACAATCTGGGCCAAGGAATATTTCGTTACGCTCTATCACCATATGACTGATGGATTACCCGGAGTATAGCAATATGGATAGCGTGAAGTGAGAAAAGAGTGTGAATGAGAAAGCGAATACGGAGGATAAAAAGAGGTCAGAAGAGTGAGAGGGGAAATGTGAGGAAATAGCTTTCGGGGCACACGTGGAGTCACGAGATAATTTTAAATATTTAGAAGAAGATCGATGAGAGGAAAGATAAATTAAGGAACGTAGAATATTAGCTCGGTCGTAAAGATAGTACGAAAGGAAGGGAGACGAAAAGATTCCGCCTTTGTTTATTCTCTCTAAGAATGATAACACATATTTTCTGTACCATAATCATGCTTTAGTAAACCTTTATTGCCCTCTTTTGCTCGTATTTGCAAGCCTTTCAACGTGAAATCCATGTTAAATTTAATTACAATTTTAATTAATTCTATCTTATATAGTTTATGTAAAAGTTCATCGAAAACGTTATTAGCCTCCCAGGAAGGAGCTGGTGAAAAAATTTTAAGTTACCTAAAAAAAATAAAATAAGGGCATAGTATATAACAGTTCCTACTATGAACCTATAATATAATTTTAATTCTTTATTTCGTTATTTAATAAAATTAAAATAACCAAATTATATTTTTTTACGATTTCTATTATTTTTTTGAAATTTACAAACTATATATTTCTATCTATTTTTTTTTTTTTTTTTTTTTTTTTTGCGTATAACCGTTTCGAATTCTGGCTTTTATTAGATGAAAAAGATCGAGCCTTTTGTCGAAATTTTTATAGCTTCTCACTGATTTCATTTTTTAAAAAAATGCAATATTTCGTACAACTTACCTTTGACAGGCCCGTGCCCAGAATTTTGAAAAAAAAAAAGGAGGGGGGGTTGAAAATTTTCTTTGCATATTTATTTTATAAATAACATACATTTTTCACTAATATCCGCGTACTATTAATAATTTTCCCATCATTTTGATTTATATCTATTAATATTTTACATAAATGAATAACCCCGTATATGAACATTAATAAAAATTACATACGTTATTGATTATACTCGTAATAAAAAGTTTTTCCTTAAGATATTAATGAATTACTTATAAATATGGAGCATATTTTTTCTTTTTTCTTTTAAAGGTAAGAACACTCTAAAAAATCATCAATATTTATTTGAAAAAATTTTGGATTTTTTTCAGATTTTTGTGTATTAATAATAACTATTTCAGTTCTCATGGGAAGAGGGTTAAGCCCCAAAAACCACGCCGTGGACACGGCCTTGACCTCTGCTATACCGTAAATGCGTCTTAATTCTTCGCAAAATAGAGATTTTTTCTAACCCCGGACACAGGAAGTCTATAAGTTTTGTGCAAGTTTAAATATATTTAGATATACGCCTCTATTAGACATTTTTAGCGCTTTGAAAATATTTTCCACTCTGTTCTCTAAACCGCATATTTCTTGTGGCATATTATGATATAACACATCCAACTTTGAAAAGAATTTTCCTCTAATAATTTCACTGATTTTCTAATATGTTCCCCGTTCGAAAATAAAGATAAATCTTCAAAGTAATTCGCAAGCGTTTCTTTAATTTGTTAGATGCAAGCATCCAAAAAAAGCGGATATCAAATACAATTACTTTAAAATAATTTTCCGCCGGTTATTAAATTTTTGCCGAGGGGATTTCAGTTCTACTCGTTTACCAATTACTTATACCTGGAAATTAACATCAGTACCAGATATACTCCTGCCGCTTCATCAAAAAGATTGTGAGAAGGCACACTTAGTAGCGTTAATTCGTTTACGATTATTTTTCCACGAGGCAAAATGGTAATAATCCGTTATCGAGTTTTGACTTATTGAGCTAACATATTTATTCTGCTTTCCCAGTCCTTTTAAAAATTACTTCAGAGATTGTGATCATCAACACTTCGATATCTCAAGATGTGATTCGGAAACTACGGTCATTACCTGAAATGTTATCGTTTAATAAAATAGAACGACTGTCGTTTTCCCTTTGCTCCCATAACGCAACTTTTCGACTACCACATAAAATGTCAATTGTAGGCTTAATATTTTCAAAGTTAAGTGTATGTTTTAAATGGATAAATAGGCTGGGATTTTTGAATACCTTAAGCAATTCACACTTCTACTGTTGATGGTATTTTGAATATTCGTGCGCGCTGTAAATTTCTGTAGCACCTTTCCAGTGTGAAAACTTTCACCAAAGAACCGAACTACCGTTGGTTGTTTTTCAATGCGTTTTCAAAACAAAAACGAAACAACATTCGCTCCTCCGTCTTCTTTTAGACAATATGCTAACCAAACGACTAGCCAGGTAACTAGGAACATTTACTCTAACTATGACATATATAACCGGAAATTTGTAAAATTCTAATGGGGTACTTCTTGAATTTCATGCTGTTTTTTGTTTTGTTTTTTTATGCTCTGAACCGCTATCCATGTAGCCATCATACTTAATAATTAAACCAATATGTTATTATTAATTATAAAGCGGACCATAGAAAAAATTTCAGTTTGGCCAAAAGGGGGAAAATAATGAATACTACTATATGAAGAGAAATATTCACGTGGAATTAGTTCTTTACAAAGGCTTTTTCTATTGTGCTCGTATTTGTCGCAGCTGAACAGCAAGTGATTAATGCCATTAATGAAGGTAGTCTCAATGTGGTTACTCCCATAGGAGTCCTCGAAGTTTAATGCGACACGAGAGTGCCCCATACACGATCTACAAATCACCGCAACACACCTACGAATAAGACGACCGGGAACAGACGGTGGAACAAGTCATGCCACTGCCTTGGAGGATTGGATTTCATGCTGATTAAGAGGCATACTTACGGAATAATTAATATTCGCGGAATTCATATATCCTTTTTTTTTTTTTTCTGATAGCAAAATTATATTCCCATTTCATCCATTTTTTCTTTAGAATTTTTTAAAATTTCAAGTGTACCCAGGTATGGTTTGGCAGGTGTAATTACTACAGAGGAATTTTCGGGTTTTTCAGAAAATCTGAAAGACTGCTCATTGCCTTTTTTATTTTTATTTTTTTTTTATTTTTTTTTTTTTTGCTAAAATAGATAAGAAAATATTTTACCTGGACAAAGCAAGCGAAATTACTAAAGACTAATTAAAAAAAAGGAAAAAATAGTTTATAAACGAACTGGGGTAAAAAGGTGATTTTTACGTATTCTGCAGTTCCCTTGCTACTTTTTATAACGAATACATTTAAAGGATGGATATTTGGAAAATAAAAAAAAAAAAAAAAAAAGCAAACTTGTTATAACTTTGTACAATAATTAGCTGGACCGCGAATGAAATGTCAAAGATTTTTAAAAAAGGAATACCTCATCCCATAACAGCTATTTCAAAACGAAAAAATGCAGGGTGCGGCAGCGTAACTTCCATTTTTAAAATGCGTCGCTTTTTTTCTACTAAATTTTGTTAAAGAGAAATAATAACAGAAAATCGAAATAAAACTGCAAGGCAAGAAGCATACATATTGCCAGAATGGGGGATCTAGAGTATGTTATTTCGATTTTCTGTTATTATTTCTCCTTAACAAAATTTAGTAGAAAAAAAGTAGCCCCTTTAAAAAAAGGAAGTTATGCTGCCGCACCCTGTACTTGGCGCCATTTAAACTATATTGTTCGAAATGAAAAGACAGAAAAAAAAAAAGAACAAAATTGTTTATGTTTTTACCTTTCGTTTGTGATACACATTTCTGCTCCATGTTTATGTTTTTAAAATTTTCATAATTTCGCTCGCGACATATGTGTTCAGTTCTCTATGTTTGTTTCGTTCGCGCTACATATATCCATGTTCGTGTTTGAAACTTTTTATAATTTTGTTCGCGGCTATATTTTCATGTTTGTGTTTTCCTTTTCTTTTCCAGCTGAAGGTAGGTTTTTCCGGAAAACGTTTCTGCGATAAGTATACTTTTATTTATCTTGTTGTTTGTTTTGCCATTTCACGATATGACGATTTCGCGATATATACCTTTATCTATCCTCTCCTGGACGAACGCCCCCCCCCAACATCTGCCATCCACTTGTGCTCTGCGCATTCCTCAACCAGTTCTCTTTTCGGCTACCTTTGCTACGTCATCGTGCTTGGCCTTTCCTGATTCCTTTTTTTCATCTATCTGCCACCGCTGCAAGAACCGTTTCGACCATCTGTTATCGTTTCTTCAGTCTACGTGACCAGTCCAACTCCATTTTATTCTAGCCATCCGCTTCACTGCATCGTCTAGCCTCATTTGTTCGCGTATCCACGTATTTCTCAATCCGATAATCTTATAACATTAACCCCTTTCGTGCGCAATTAAGGTCTTTCTTATACTTTTTATATGTGTTTCTGTATGTAGCCATGTTTCTGAAACGCATACAGTTGCTCACAATTTCCTTTTCAAGTGATTTTCCGGTATCAATACTATACGGTTAAATTTCCAAACGCAACTCACGCCAGTGATGTTCTCTTGGGTATTTCCACCTTTGTCACTGTGTCGTGATTTTTCGACCTACCTACACTTATTCTATCTGTTCCTAATTTCATTGCGTAACCCCTACTCAACATGTTTTTCCGTTTTATGTAGATTTATTTTTTGTCCTATTTCGTTCGAATGTAGATTCAGATCTGTTATCATCCGTTTGCAATTCTTCTGCGTCTATGCACAGTATTACAATGTCATCCGCAAATCTGAGGTTTTTTTAAACACAGTTTCCAATGTGCAAGTAAATAATTTTGGTGAGATGGCTTTGTCCCCAGTATACCTTCACTATTTAGCAACTATAGTATTTTAAAAAAGTGTTTTTAACGATTTAACGTCGTAAGAGAAAAAAGGTCCGAAACGAGGCAAATACTGACTTTATTTCATACCCAATTTAGCAGCTTCGAAAACAGCTCAAAGACGTCACGGAAAAAATCGTTGCTAACGACGATCTAGAAAAACGGTACGGTTATGTGCTAAAATTATCTTTCACATTTGTCGAATGCTCTCATTAACCGAAAGTTTACAAAAACTAATTTTTCTTCCATATATACATATATATATATATATATATATATATATATATATATATATATATATATATATATATATACATATAGTATATATATCGCTCATTAAATACAATAACGTCACAACTCAAAAAATAGTGAATTTGTGCTATGTGTATAGTTGGAATGCATTTTATGAGCACAGTTAGAGGTTGGAACATTTGTAAATAAGAAACTCGAAAAAAAATAATCATTGCTTTTGGAATACCGTTCAAAATATACTAAATGTAAATGTTAATTTGCGTTTTCTGCGAAATAACGTTTTTTGAGTTGTGACACGTTATTGTAATGAACGATACATTTAAACTCCCGCCAAAAGTAAGGTTTAGCTAATATGTACGGTGAGTCATGTTAATAAATAATCGGACACAGTATTTAGAAATTAATTTACAGCCCAATAGGAGGAGGTAAAACAAGCGTTTTTCGTCAATTTTGTCTATCATCATAGTAAAAAATAAATAATTTTTCTTTTTTTTTCTTATAGGTTTGTCAGCGATAACATTAGCCCCTTAAGTCAGCTACCATAGCACAGTTGATTAGGCTCAATGGTGTTTCGTTCTGATGGGAAATATAAATATTTCTTAGGCTGGGTTAATCTCCATATAGAGTAATTAAAGCCCTCAAAAGAAAAGAAAAAAGCTCTCTTAAATGGAAAATCAAAAAAAAAAAAAAAACAAATAAAACTGAACGCGTCAATATTAAAAAGAGACAAAAAGCATAACATTAGGAGCACAAACGAAACAGAGCAACCGCCAGGTTTTTCCCCAAAAACGCAATCAACACACCACAAATTGAGCTGTCCGAAGAAAATGCAAAAGTAACGTCGCCGAAATTAAAACTACAGGTGAAACGATATGAAAAAAAAAAAACTATAAAAAATTACAAGCTGCCACAGTTCGCCAACTCCAGGCGCGGAAACCGATAATTAGTTTAGTTAAAAACGGCTTGAATTGAGAAAAAAGTTTCAATTCACAAAATTCTGCAAAAATCTCACAAATCCGCGGTGGAAAATCAAAAAGAGTCTTTCGATCCCTACAAAATTGCTATCTTCGATGCCGCGAAGATTACAAGTTGTGTGTCATTCTGCGACATCATATTAAATGCTGATTCTAGAGGATTTTATATATCATATTAGAGAGTACTTACTACGGGGAAATTTTACACACAGAATCTGTCGGGGTATTAACGAATGGTGTGAAATTTTTTATTTCCGTGTTCTTTGTAAACGTGATTAATTTTTACACGCACACACGTTAATCCAAAAAAAACAAAAAAGGAAAAAAAGGAAAAAAAACGTTTATAAGTAAACTTTTCTTTTCCTAATATTATTATGAGTATATATATATATATATATTCATTTTTTAAAAAGGCAAATTGCAAGCAACCCCCTCGACTGATCTCTATAACTCGTAAAGATTAGTTGATCGCGCCATTTTTCTTAATTTTCCGTTTGCGCGCCAATTTCTATTTTTCATCGGCTGTGAGTTTTATCGTGCACATTTGGCGGATTTCACGAATAGCCTTCCTTATAATCGATACAAAAACATTACGTAATTACTGACGTACAATTAAAATCTGTAATATATTATAACGTGAATTTCAGGACAATATTAAACATTCTACTTACCGATGGAGCTGTGGCCTTCGCTGCTCCGACCAGAGAAACAGTTTCCCGCCTTTATGTTTTCAACGTCCTTTCGAATCCGATACGAATGCAACAAAAAGTAAACAGACAAAATATGTATATAAAAAAAAAAAAAAAACGGAAAAACCCCGGAAAAACTCCGAAAAAAAGGAAAAACCCGGTTCGGTTTAATCAAGTGCGATGTTTTTAACGAACGGACGAAATTTTAACGAGAAAAATTCGACAATCGTTTTTAAAAAAACACATTTTATCAACGCAACGGCCCACAATCGAATAACTAGGCAACGAACTATAAACACTAACCGCGATACGGCCGCATCTAATGCAAATAACGACTTACGTTCGAGAATTTTTCCACCGTCTGAATTACTACTCGGCGGCCGCGTTCCCACTTGCTCGTCCAGCACCCGCTCGAATGACATCGAGCTAAGGCTACACAATCGCGCCACAAACGTTCGCAATCGTTCGTTGCGCGCGCAAATATTCGCCACCACTCGAGTGCCGCGGTCTACCTACAGGCGTGCGCTATATGCTAATAAAATATTTTATCGTTACCGTGTTAAATGTGAGTACGCTATCAAAAACCGAAAAGCAAAATATGTAAACAAAAAAGCGTGTAATTTTTTTTTTTTAATCTAATTTTCAAATATATTCGATAAAAGTTGGTATATAGAGCAATGAAAGGGGGCCACTTTGAAAATATAGTATGTCGTGTGTTTTTGACGAGAGCTAGGTTTTTCGGCTACCGCTGTCATACCATGTGGAATGTATAAAATCTGTCTTGGAAAAAATGATCTTAAAAATTTTGGGCTGGAATACAGACGGAGATTTGCGATGTTTTTGTTTTTTTTTAAGTTTGTACGAATTATAAATAAAAAAACCGCAAATTCTCGAGCCAGTCGAAACTAACCGCGGAAAAAAAAAAAAAATTTTGCAAAAGCATTTATATCCTTTTTAGCTCTCTCTCTACAAGGTTTAGAAATATTTTTACATCAGTCTCAAAATGCAGCACATCTAGTGAATAATTTTCACTTAAAACGGTGTGTGTTGTTATAGGTAAATTCGATTAAAATGCTTTTTTTTCCGTTTTAAAGTAATTTTTATTCGATACAAAATTTATCTTTTAAAGTCAGTCATTTTCGCGTGGTAATTCGAAATTTTGTAATCTAACAATTTTACGAAAACGTTAAATACCCCCTATATAAAAAGGCGAGCTTCGGATCTGGCGGAGGACATATTTACCTCTTTTTTGATAATTAAATTACGAGTTATAGGGATTTTTACAGCGTTCTCTGTTAACCCACCCCCACCCCCACCCCCTTTATGCGCACACCTGGGTTTACCTACGTTATTACACACACCCCCGGAGGGGGGGGGGTAGCCATCTACAGATTTTATTGTATTTTTAATTTTTAAACAACGATAAAAGGTTTATTCACACATCTGTATTTTATATTAGATATTTATTAATTAGCACGTTTTTCAGCTATAAAAATGAGAGTAGTACTGGTAAAAAATTCGGCCAGCTACTATATACATACATGAGGTAGGGATTAACTGAAAAATCATCTTCTTTTTTTTTTCAAACACGCACGCATTGAAAACCGGAAGAAGACGGGGGGAGGGCTACGCTTCGGCTACAATTCCTATCCGGACTGGCAGTTGTTCCCGAAATGTAGAAGTTAGCGAAAAGAGTGAACTACGCTTATACACAATGTCCTACGGGAATGTATTATATGTGTAACAATGTTGTAGTATTTATCGAGGTGAGATGTACACGTCTTTTTAGTAGGTATTTTGATTTGCGCAAACAACACAAACACAGATCAGGTCTCGGAGATGTGGAAAATGTCATCTTGTCCACTGTACCGTGCAGCGATATGGAGATAAATCGTTTTCGATCTCGTTGCTTCGTTTCATACGTTTTGATGTTTGTCTAACGCGCTCATCATAATGTTGTTTGCGCGAGGACAAAGAGCAGCCCCTATTCGAGATATATGGAACATGCTCGATGTTAAATCCCTCGTCGATGTACGAACCCACATCGAAAATCTGAGCAACTTTTTAAGACCAAATTCACGCAGTATATTCCCCAAATATAGGATAAAAGCATGTGGAGGATAATGGATATGCGACGCGGAGAGAACGTGTCTACCTTATACTAGGCATTTTGTACATGGGGAAAATGGGCGGAATGTTCGCGAAGTAAATCAGGGTGAAAGAGTCCTAAAGGATCTTGCGATAATGAACAAGGATTCTGGGAGAAATATCTCGATGGGTAGCTGTTTTTTTTTTACTCTGCTTCCGCTTGCTAAATATCTAATCTCGTGGAATTTGACTATAGTTGGCACATTGGGAAGAAGAAAAAAACCGTACATTCCCTTTCGCGCCTTCAAAATCCAGAGAGAGGAATTTTCGTCGTTATATTCCACGAAAAAGGAACTTTATGTTCGCGTACCTGCGAATATAAGGTAAAGCTGTTATATTATTTTCTACGATGCACACAGATAAGGTAGTGGCTAACTCCGAGGGGGAAAAAAGGAACCAGTCAAGACTTTATTTCACAAGTATATACATATATAAGGCTGAGGTCAATACGATAGACCAGATGGTTAGTCGGTACATGTGTCACCGACGCACTAACCGCTGGCCACTGGCTTTTTTTTTCGGTATTGTTGATATAGCTTATCTAGCTTCGTGCGTAATTTATTACGAGAATAATAAAATGATACCAAAAGAAACTCACGAAAGAAGTGTGTCTATTTATAAGACAGACAATCGATTGAAGAGCTCAAAGATCGATCTCAAAATAGACACAAGTTATACGGAATCATTCGCCGAAGTTGGGCATAGAGAGTACCTTAGACGGATAAGTTTTACCTGCGACTGAGTTTTCGGCTGGGCGTCAACCTGCGCGAGACCGAACAGGCCGGATAAAAGTGACACAACATCGTGTGTCATCTGTGTTATCAATGAGAAAAACGCAGAAAGACCAGGAAAAAGTTGTGCTAATTGTGAAAAGGCAGTATGCAAATACGATAACAGTAACAAAATGTTAAGAATGTGCGCAATAAATAATAATCTATCATGTGAATAATTGACGGCAAACTGCGTTTAGAAAATTAAATGTATTTATTTCAAAATATACAGCGCTTATTGTTTCAGCCAGCTTACACTGGTCATCCATCAGAAGCAAGCTGAAGTAACGGAGCGATAATTGCGCTCGAACATTTATAAATAATAATCTGTTTTTTTTTTCAATACATTTATTTATTTACAACAATGTACAAACAACAACCTTTCGGCCAATTACAGTTTGCACTTATAGAGCTAATAAATAAATAAATTTTATAGCATAATAATTTGTTATTATTTGTATATTTATTATTTGTACAATGAATAATTTAATAGCATCTATGTAATAACAATGAAATTTTCATACGTGGGTATGTCCAGCGTGTTGTTTTCTTCAAAATTAAAATTTTCATTATTAAAAACTGAAACAAAATTTTTTGGAAAAGGGGGTAAAATCACGAAGAACCGGGAGGATTTGGAAAAATATTGAGGGGATTGGTCATAAAAAATTTTCACAAAATGTCCGCCGGTGGGCACATAAGGTTAACATTCTTTCATTTCTTATTAATCACTTAAAACATTTAACAAGGGGGCGTTTATTAAAAATCGTCGCGTTCATTTTATCCGGAAAATATGTATATACTAGTGGAAGAAGAACCGTATTATATAACGCGGTAAAATTAAAATATGAACGAAAAATGCAATGTAATTTTAAAGTGTATTAAGTCGATTTAATGCGTATCGGCAATTTTAAAAGTTAATCGAATACACAATTTTTTATTTAAGTTAACTAAATACAAATATTTAATAAGCTTTATATATACTGAAGTACATATTAATTTTTAATAGTTGTTCGATCCACTTATATTTAATGTTATATATATATTTTTTTCTTTGTATCGTAGGCTTCTGCAAACTTCTACGATAGTTGCAATTATTTTTAGAACCTGTAGATCTTGTTTTATTTATAATCTGTTACGTTTATTTTTGCTGGTCGTTCAATATATTCGTGGTCAAAAACGTACTTCCTATATCTTGTACGTTGAAATTCCTACGAGTCTGTCCAGTATATAAATCTCGTGTCACATGATACGAAAGATTGATTGTATTAATTTGTCACGCAGTTAACGTTCTACAATTTATTATATAAATTATTTTTAACCGTACAGGAAATTTCATGTATATTTAAGCATGATAAAAGCTTATGATTTTGTAAATATGTTTATTCGAGCGTGGGAACTTGGTTCATTTTTTAACCGACTTCAAAAAAGGAGGAGGTATTCAATTCGACTGTATTTTTTTTTTTTTTTTTATGTGTGTTACCACAGAAAATTCTTCTAGATGAACCGATTTTGATGATTCTTCTTTTATTTGAAAGGTGGCGTTTGTCATGTGGCCCCATTTAAATTTGATCAAGGTCCGACCGATAGTTTTTAAGTTATCCTTAATAATGCGGGAGATTGAAGCTTTTTGGATGCTTTTCATTCATGATTGTTTTCACCGTCGGATTAGATTTTTGACTTAAAATACTATAAATTTGCCAAATTACCATGGAAATGTAGCTTTTGGTGTTTTTACCGTGGAAATAAATGTTTTAATTTAATTGAATAAAAATGCACTAAAAAGTAAAAAATAAAATACTTTTTTACAAAAAATAAATACCGATACTTGAAGTATTATTATACAAATTTAAAAATGCACTAAAAAGTAAAAAATAATTACTCCCGATAAGAAAATATATATCAGAGTGATATAACACTTAAGGTGATATCGTAATTCTTATACAACATTAATTTTTTAGAGTTGGCATCAAATTCATATTAAAAGAATAATTAAAAACTGCATTAATTGTTGATTAAATTGTTCCTAACATGAATTTAATTCCAACTCCAAAAAATTAATGTTGTATAAGAATTACGATATCACCTTAAGTTATATCACTCTGATATATATATTTTATCGGGAGTAATTATTTTTACTTTTTAATGCATTTTTAAATTTGTATAATAATACTTCAAGTATCGGTATTTATTTTTTGTAAAAAATCATTTTTTATTGCTTTAGCTTTCCCTCAATTTTACTTTTAAATGTTTTTCGGTCAGATTATAAGTTGGATCGTAATTGTCATCTACTACAATCTTCATTATTCTACTTTTATTATTTAATTGTGAGTTACGGCTATGCTAGGAATATAGACTGTGTGTTGTGTTGGCTGGTTGAGTGCATTGCACTTATTTATTTTCTGTATACATTATACAATAGTTTTATATAACTAATGAAATTATAACGAAACAAATTTAAGAATAAAATGAAGGCTTACTTATAGAAAAACCTTTTAACGGGTATAACTCATCATCAGCTAAAAACAATAATCAATATATGTGATCAGAAACAAATTCTAAATCGTAATGAGGTCAAATAAAACGATCTTCGCCCAGAAACGAAAGGAAGGAGAAGGATCAGTTAAATCTAGAGTCGGTGTCAAAAATATTGATAGAATAAAAGAACTGAGGATAGGAACAACGGAGATCGACGGAAACGATAAGATATACGAGGCACAATAAGGAGTAGGGAGTTTGAGTGACAGCAGATTGTAATACAAAGAAGTGCGTTCGTTCACGAGCGATGGACATTCAAAGAGGATATGGTCAGGATCACAGACGGCTTCGTCGTCAGAATTAAGAGGATAATTAAGGGGATAAAGCGAGATGAAAACGAAAACGCGAGGAAGGAAGAAGAGTATGATTGAGACGTAAACGGATAATAGGGACAATAACGGAGCGGCGAAGCGAAGGAAAATCGTAAAACCAAAGCCGCAAGGAAAGATTAGGTTGAATGAAAAAATTTAAGAGGAAGATTGATTAGAAAAGGAAGAAACGTAAAAATGTGACACCAAAATCTAACATGAAACTTTTTACACAATGGGAGTAAATTAGGAATTTTAGGGGGGGAAAAGAGGGAGGATACAGCAATCTGAGTCAAGGAATATTTCGTTACCCTCTATCCCCATAGGACTGGGCATCCAGAGCATTTCAATGCGGATAGCGTGAAGTGAGAAGAGAGTGTGAATGAGAGAGCGAATACGGGGAGGATGAAAAGATCAAAGGAGTGAGAGTTTAAAGTCGATATATCATAATTGTTAGAATAAGATGATGTATACATAGACTACAATAAATAAATAATATAAATATTAAAAAAAATAGATATTAAAAGTTTTTTAAAGTTTTATATTCAAAAGTGGGTTATTATTATTTATTATTCGGTCGTTTAATATATTAATTTTGTGTTTATTTATACAATAATTTTCATTTACAATTAACAAACAGGATGTTGAAAGATTCTTTATTATAAAAATAGTTTGCCGTTAATTTCGTCGCTTTCATTTTACAGGCTAGACAATCTGTTTTTCACAAAGGTTCTTTGACTTTTTCGGTGTTACAGATTTTTAAAACTTTTCCCCTGGATCTTCACGGTGAAATGAAAGAAATAAAATAACGCAAAGAAATTAAGCTTTTACAGAAAACAGTGATCAATTCAAATTTATATTTTTAAATGGAATCCTCTCTTTTACCATGAACGATAAAATCTAAAAAAAGCCATTTTTAAAAATATTTGATAAATAATCGAAAAAAAAAAACACGCGCTTTTAAAAAAAAACAATTTTTAGTCGTTATTTTCTTATTTGAGAGAACATGTTTTCGCGATATTTAATAAATTTTTACAATTATTTAAATAATCCAGGTTATTTCAAACAGAAGTGTGTATACATATTCATCTTGAATTATTTTAAATAAGTAGGTTTTTGTTCTCCCATTTTCATAATCTCATTAACAGTTTACAACATCCGTAAACTATGATAAATATAATATAAATGTAACAAAAATTTTCGCTGATAAAATATGATTCACCCGATAACATTATATAAATAAGGTATGAAATATTATTTTTTCCATTTCCTACGGCAAACGGTAGAGCTTACATAACACGAAGAATGTGTTATAAGAGTTGTATTAGGAAAAGATTAGAAATTGAGGAAAAACAAAAGAGGTTAATGAAGGAACTGTAGCAAGAGAAGAGACAGCAACAACGGTGGCGTAAAGTTCAGAATATTGGAATAAAGGGTACAGTTTTATAGAACATTAAATACACGCATTAAACATAAAACGAAAGAACTATATTACTCGCCATCGCACGATTTTTTATAACAGAATATTTAAGAAACACACTAACGAACACATAAATATACGAATATTTCGATACTTACCTGCAGCAACATTTAATTTAACATAAACATAAAACTTTTAAATATAAAGTTCAGGTGAAAGCATAAAAGTTGAAAAATACCTTCCGGTAGACAAAGACGTTAAAAGTTTTTAATAATATATGTTAAATAGCAAGATATTATTGGGCAATATTCGTGAGAAGTTTTCATTTTTCTTTATTTTTTACAATTAAGAACGAATAAATAAGTGAATAATTCCTACAGCTTATCGAAAAATCGCATTGTTTTAAATTTGCGTATTTTGTTTAAAATATGATACGCATGTATCTCAATTTTTATAGAGTGCCTCATATTCTGTACGAGCACGTTAAAATAAAATCGAATAATCACGTAATAACATTATTTATAAAATAATATATTAGCGCGGTAGCCTAGTGGTTAAGGTGCTTGGCTACCGAATCAGAGGTGTCATAGGTTATCGAGACCTGTCTCATTCCGGATCCTTATCAATCCCAGGTGTATACCGAATCCAAAATTGAATTGGGTACCAGAGAAATCTGGGAAAGTACAGGCGGCCCAGAGAAAGAAATTGGCCCCAATATTCTCTTTAGTTCCATTAGAACCTTAAGTACATTATGAAAAGCTTAATTACACAATCCCCGACACCCTGTTAAAAGGTATCGGACTTACTTTAATTGTTATTTGTAAAGAGAAATTAATATGTTTAAAGGGAAGAGAGTATTTTTATTCATAGATTTTTGTATTATTTCAAAACTTACATTGTAGGAAGAAAAAAATTATAATCGATTTATTTCTTTTTGAATTACTTATCAGAGTGCTGTTTTAACTGATGAGGCTATTATAGAAACTGGCTATATAACTAATTTGGTAAGTGTATTCCGAGTTTTATAAGATAACCCCGGATAGCGTTTGGCAGTGGTGTGTTGCGTTCGAGTAGGACCCCGGACTTCCTGCTAGCACACATTAAAAATGCGGAAAATTTCACTCGGCTGAGTTAGTTTCCATTATTGACGAGCTTTATATCTGTAGACAAAATAATTTCAAAAGTAGCGTAATTTCATCAATTCGTGGGAAAAATATTTTCTCTCAAGACCGTCTCAATATATAATAATACATTCTAGATTACAAATAAAAATAGAAATAAAAAGACACTAAGACGTAAAACAGGCACGACAATGACGCATCCGGTGAATGATGATCACAAAAGCATAATAGATGAAGAAGAAAGCAGTTTGGACGATAACAACGAATACCAACGCTGTGGATTAACAACCAGGTCCATATTTAGACCAAAATTTCGTGAGGGGTTTCCAAAAATATTTTTATAAATATATACATGTATGTGTGTGTGTTATCATGAAATATATTTGTTTATAAATAGTACACTAAAGCCCTGCAATATTTGAACACTACAATAAAAACAAATAAAAATCAGTCGTTTTCATAGAATTCATAAAAATTTCAATTTTCTTTTCTTTTGTCAAGAATTAAAAAGAAATAAATTTGCTCCGAATTTCTTCGGTCCGTTTAATTCAAGCAGTTATTACTTCACAGACATTATTTCGGATGGAGGGGGACCCTGAACCCCCCCCCCCCCAGATACGGGAATCTGTTAACAACATCCGATTATTCAAACTACCTGTCTCTCTCACATGCGACATAAAAACGTCTGAAAAATTTAACTTCATATATTCTATAGAAGTTTAGATTTAAAAGACGTATTGCATAAAATAAAAAATAGAATATTTGACACGCACACGCTGTGTGTAATGATAGTTCTGTAAAACTGAAAGAAAATAGTCAAAAGGAGAGAAAGAAATTTTTCCCGCATTACCCAAAACAATTGCTCACGTTTTGGAAATTAAAAATTTGCCTCTAAATTTCACGTACTACACACCAGCGAGAGAGTCTATATTAAATCTCCAGTTTCGCGAACAAAAAAAAGGGTTGCAGATTCCCATTCCTACTTTAGATTAACCGCAACCCAACTCAACCTTGATCCTTCCGGCACTGAAATCTGACGGATATCCTTCAGACAATCACTTAGAATTTAGTGTAAAAGAAGATTTTCCTAATCCCATAATTCAATATCTCTAGCCTAAGCATAAAGATCCCCCTAACTCTACGCTACTAAATAAATAGTGCATGAAAAACCGAGAATATTATTTTTAACTCATTTAACTTTAGAAATATGAATTAATAAAAAAAAAAAAACCAGCTGAACTTTTGCTAAGCAGACGCGAAACAGTAAAACACGGCGCGAATGTTTAAAAAAAAAAAGGAAAATAACCGGAGGAATCATAATGTTTGCCAGCTGATGTTTTAAAGATTTTAAATGAAATTATTTCACATCGATTGCATCGTTTAATCAACGGAGGAGGACAACTAAAATTGCACAACAGAACAATATGCGATACGATATATTGCGACGCATCTGGACAACCAACCTAGCCCTTCAAGTTTGGTACCCCGTTCTTATTTTTCCATTCATACTATTCGTATTAGCGTGATTCATTATCCGCTTTTTTTTTCTATCCTTTTAATTTATACCTTCAATCTTTACAGTTTCGCACCCCATGCCGCAGCACTGCCCCAAAGTCGTTCCCTTCTTTGCCTACTGTTTTTAATCAGTTTTCCGTTTTTATTCACCATTTTCACAACGCCCGAGTTTTTATTTTTTCTCCGCCAGATATTCATATTTCAAAGGCTTCCGACCATTTATTTAGAAGCTTTTTGTCAGGCGATGTAAGGCTTCCAAGAGTAATAATACGCTTCTCTTTGTTCAATTATAGAAATTAACCGATTAATAAAAAATATTAAAAATATGTAGTAAAAAAGTATGTGTATACGCTTAGATTTTACTTTTTTTTTCAACATAAACTTTTTGCCATAAAATGTGGAGATATTTCTATGCTTTTTTTCAAGTTTAAAATAATCACCAAAACTGTATTATATATTTCGGGAAATACTGCGTTATTTTTATCTACGCCCTTTATCGCTGGTCATAGAGTATATCGCGGAACAGCTCATCGAACCGGAAAAAAGTGTGACCGGCTTCCATTTGGTGTTCTTAATATCAAATAGAGTACAAAGAGCTTTCATTGGTTGAAAAACTTCTAATAGTCGTAGCTGGACTTAAAGGTCGGTATCATCGAATCCTCGTTATTTTTCCCGCTCTATTTTTTCCCTGATAATAATCGAATTTGCCACTTCACTGGAAACCCCCGAAAAAAACTTTTCTTTTCGTCAATTTCATTTCATTCTCGTTTAAAGTGTTTCCTTCGTTACTCTTGTTGCAATTTCTACACTCTCTGTCCGTAAAGTAACTCTTTTTCCTATTTAAAGCTTCCGTTTTCTGATTTCAGGAATGTACTGTAGACACAAGTAATAAGATTTATGTAAAAAAAAAAAAAAGGCAAATAAAATTCGATGACACCGCTTAATTTTTTTAAGATTATACTACTGTATGAATATGATATTTAAAATGTTTTTCGAAAAATACATTAAAAGCTTATTCGAATAACTTTAATTGTAAGTCAAAAAAAAAAAAAAAAACAAAAAAAAAAACACCAAGAATACATAGAACATATAAATATTAAAAAGGCCTAAAAAGTCGGGATGCAGTCGTCAGATGTGCGTGAAATTTAAAACATTTAATGTAAATCGAATACAGTTTTTTTTTTTCTGTTATAAAAAAAAAAAAAAGCATTGCCGACAATCTTAATTTCCCCTCTTGCTAAGAAAACAGTACAAAAAGGGGAAAAAAGTGTTTTCATAAGTGACGTAGAACTAAAACACATCTTAAATTTAAGAGAACTTTTGTTTTTTTTTTTTATCTTTGGACATGCCAGGACCTACTCAAAAGACAAGAATATAAAATACAACGTTCGACAGAAAGGAATGGATATTCAAAAAAAAAAAAACAAAAAAAAAAAAAACAGCGCTTCGTTGAGGTGTAGAGGACAATTCGGAGAGGAAACAGTAGCAAAAACGAAAAGCGAATCATAAAATTGACAACAGAACGGGGAAGTGAAGGAAACTCAAAGAACATCAGATATTAAAAGGAAGATTAGGTGGTACAGATAGATAAAAGGATTGATCGTTACGACAGGAGGAGGGGTAAATATCTGACCAAATTTTGCATAGAGAATTCAGGTTAGAGGATAGAATATTTTTGAAAAAGGAACGGAAGGAAGCAGCGACCCGAACCAAATTTTAGGAGAACTTAAATTTAGCACCCCATAACTTCAAATTTGGACGCTCGGATTGTTTCGGAAAACATGATTCCCTGTCGTCGACGGGGAATAGATTGTATTTTAGGAGCTTGTTGATAACTTACTTGAAGTCCGAGAAAAATTCCATAAGAACACAATATAGTGTCAACATGGTCCCTAAAACAAAGTCTTTTCATGATACGGATGGTAGCATTTTTTTTTTTTTTTTTTTTTTTTAATACTATTTATGATTCATGTGCTATGTATAACAATGCAGATTTAAAGGTACCAGATCAATTTAGCTGCTTTCATATATATATTTATATATAGCTTGAGATATCTTGGACTTTTTTTTTTTTTTAGGCCGTTTGACAACACAAGAAACGGTAAATTAGAGGACGCCAAGGTGCGATATTAATGGACATAATTAAAAAACGTAAAGCTAATTTCTTTGGACATTTCATGAAAGGATCAACATATCACTTTCTGCACACAATGATGATGGGAGCGACAGAAGGGAAAAGGGGACGAGGAAGAATAAGGATTTCTTGGCTCCAAAATATTAAGCAATGGACTGGAGTTACAAAAGTAGAAGAATTGTTCCACATTGCAAGAAATTGAGACGCATTTCGTGTCATATGGTTAAATCCGTGAAAAGTGGTTAAGCTATACCCGAATCGGGTTGCACGAAGAAGAAGAAGAAGAAGAAGAAGAAGAAGAAGGTGCATACATGTAGACAATGTCCCAGGATGTGTTCCGCAGTTAGTGAAACCGGCGAATAAGATAAGAAACAAGAGGAGGTGTTCCCCTTTTAACAAATAATTATAGGACAGGGATGCGTGTCCAATACCGAAAATTCGCTGCGAACGTAGGTATCGTAGGCTCCCGCTGCTCGATACATATTTTGATCGATCTCACAGCCGACCATTCTTGGAAAAATGATGGTATTAATTGTGGAAAAGGGTGTCTTCGGGAATCGGGCGATAACTGCCTTAGCAGCCAAATTCACGAGCTTGTTCCCAGGCACAACCCAGGGGACCCAAAGAAACGCTACTTGTGAGCTAGCTCGGAAAAACAAGTTAATAATAAGCTTTATTTCTCGTGATAGCGGATTTGAGATTTTCGATGTCCGGAACAGCCTATAGATTGTACAGAATCTGTAATTAGGAATTTATTTTTGGACTAAAGTTGAAACTGCAGATATTCCTTCAAGCAGAATAAAACTCCATACAATTCTTCCTCTAAAACCGAACAAAAGTCGAGGAGCCAAATGAACCTCCCCCACTTTAAATTTTGTAGGCGCAAGCAGTCGGCGAAGACCACTTAATAGGACCATCCGTTGTACAGATGACTCTATTGCTGCGTAAAATTTGCATCTTTCCTACCATTACTGAAGCGCGTCAGTATGATGTTCATCAGAATATTGCACACTGAAATACACCCGGATCAAAAATTGTAACAGTAACAGAAATATTAATTGAAACATTTTCCCTTATGTTGTACAGTAGTTAATTTTAAACACTAATTTAAAACAATTATTTAATTTATTAAACACCCAGACGCGTTTCGAAGACAAAAAAGCTTCATGATCATGGGAGTTAGAAAACAACGAGTGAAATAAACAGATATAGTGATGACGACATTTTCTCTTATTAAATAAATTTATATTAAAAATATATTATAAATCTTAAACATTTTACATTTAACAGTGTGAGATTTTTTTTCACATGTTCGTTACGAAAATTATGTCTCGTGCCTGTTAAAGTCAGTTTTAACATAAAAAACAAACCTGTCTATATTGCACGACACAACTGACGGACATTTCAAATGGAATATAAAAGATTTTTGTGCCAGTGTGATATCCCGGTCAAGCGATCGTTCATCAGAGATAAGTCAGCAACAATTATCTTCTCCAGGAATTTTATTGTAATAATGTGTACGGTCAGAATAGTAGTTAATTCTTTTTTCCTTGAGGGGGTAATAGGAAGAGGATCATTTGGAAATAGCGGTAATGAAATTTTAAATTATCGCTACGATGTAGATTCTAGATCGAAATGCCGCGTTGGGCTTGATGCATTGTGAATCTTAACTTCACATTCCCCGACGCCTTGTCAAGGGTATGGGACTTACTTCAACTTTTATATATTGATGCGAATCAGGGTTGGTGGCGCGATCTTTCATCGACGGTGATCTATTTTACTTAATAAGTTGTTTTGTTATTTATATTAATTTGGATTCGCGTTCATTCATCGGCGATAATCTCTGGTCGGTGTCGCTGTGTACAGGCTGGTGACATTGCGTGTGCGCGCTGTCGGCGACACGTGCTGTTGTGCTGTACCATTTCGTATGATGAAGAGATAAAGCCGGTTCAGGTAAATCTAAACTGATAAGGCTTCGGCTTTGTTATCTTCATCGACGGACGGCTTTTGTCTATGGGCGAGTTTGGTACAACGGTCGGTAATATGCAAGCTAGTAATCGCGTTTCTTAATAACAATGTTTTTCTAATCGTTTGGTTTCGTATATTTATCTCCATATAAAATTATAAAAAGCCTAATGCCACCGATGTTTTAAAGAACCCTATCCGCGGTACAGTTCCAATTGTAGTTCTTTTTGTATTTATTTATTTATTTGTTTCCCCTTTCGGTCGTTTTCCGTATTCTTCTGCTGGTCGTCTCTCCCTTACGTACATACGAGAAATCGGCGAGAAATTAGGTAGAGAATTCGTAACAATATAGTTCTCTGAATGCGTAGGAATCTCATAAAATTGTACCCGCCAGTGAACAAATGCCAACAATGATACGTCCTATATGCCTCCGGGATAACGAGTATGATACTAGTAGATTGTATTAAATGATTTAACAAGTGTTTTGTTTGCTGAGGAATAAACTTAGCATCTATAGAGTGAATTTACTTAAGGTAAGGGATTTATGCACAGTTAGCAAGAGCTTGGGATCGTATTTCGGATTTCAAAGTTAATTTAGTATATTTATGGATTTCATGCACTTATTCGTGAAATTGTGAATATGCTGTGAACAGGATAGTTTATCATGAAACATGAGACGCAAGAATTTTACTTTATCCTTTTATGGTTATCTTAGGTTCATGATGACACAGGTTGTGATCTGTGGGAGAGAATTCCGGTCCATTTTTGTAGTTTATTGATAGTTAATTGAAGGATTGATTTTGCAATGCGCGTAAGGTTAGAAGGAACCGGTATATTAGGGTTAATAAATAAGCAAGCTGTATCTCGTGGTCGTATACAATTTGCCATGTCGTTTATTTATGTAATATAAATTGAGCTTTGCGGTAGATTATTTTCAATTAGAAAAGAGGAAGATATACTAGAGCCAATCCTTATTATTTTGATAGTTCTATTGTGGAAGAACGTTTAGGATATAAATGCCCGGGTTTCTGATGATTACAGTGTTCTCCAGACACACGCCATATCGCCATACGCGGTCAAAAACTTGTCTATAGGACAAGAAAGACCGAGTACACAGGTGCTAATTTCTATTTTAGGCTGTTGTCTGTCTCTGTAGGTTTAGGAGGTGCATAATTGCAGATCTTGATATGCAGACCACCGACCTAAATTGTGGAAATAGAATCCTTTCAGATTCCTTGGGACAGAATAAAAACGCCTGTTCACCATTATTTTCTCCGGTTGGAAAGAGCTGGAATTAAATAAATTGGTTTATAATACTCAGAGAGGAAAGTGTCTTTCTATAAGATTTAAATGCATTATAGCAGTATTGCGGGAGTTAGGAATGGACGAAGATCAGATTAGACCATAAATATACTGTAGGAAACTCTCTCGGCGGAAGATATTTCAACATAAGCATCGAATCTGTTCCCGGAGCAGTATTTCTAGTCGAAATCCGATTCAGATATTGAAAACAGAAGAATTAAATGTTTCCTCTTAATCGACAATGAAAGACGTTAGTTTTTTTGTCTACAGATACTCTTTATGCAAAGAAATTAAGAGCATAACAGGCAGGTCCCCCTTTATAAAATGAAACGCAAAACCATTCGCCAACTCGAATTTTTACTAGCGTTTCATTTACATGTAAGGCAGAAGTCAGGGAATACCGGTCAGTGTCTTTATCTTCCTCCGCATTGCAACACTTGACGTGTCCTTCGAGATGGAGGAAATAAAAGCTGGCCACGATTCGCGTTTTTTACACGTACCTGAGCAAAAACAAGCTTTCGCTCTTTACTTTTTTTTTAATGAGTTAAATCTTCTTCTGACCTCGTTGTCCTGAACTTTTTAACGGCTATTTTCCGTCGGTCTATTGCAAACTTAATTCCATGGAACAACGCGTTGGTCTCGTTAATTAAATGCCGTTGAAATAATTGCTCGGTCTGCATTATTGATCGTACGGATGAAAACAGTCAAGTTTTCATTTATACTCGGTATAGAGTGGCAAGATATCACACTATTTTACTTTAGTGAGCGACAGCCGGTTTTCTAGAAATCTAAACGTGTCTACACTTGTGTATCTACATTTGTGTATAGATCGCCGCACTGATGACCGAGTAGGGCAGTGAATAAAATCGGTGCAATGGTCACCAGAACATAAGTCCTGGTGTGGCATTATGTTCACATAAACGATCAGAACTGCTGCGATGAATGCAAGGTTTTTTATACGTGTGATGAACAGCATTGAGATAAGAATGCGTGTGCGTGTTTGTGCGAGGGGGAGAGGCTAAGCAGTTAGTGTTGAAGCATCCTCTTTATGATCTTAATCTCTTTCAGAATCGTTTCATCTTCTTTCGTTCTGTTCTAATTTCACAGATGAAATAAGGATTACACCCTAAGGTGACTTCTATTTCCACTGATTAGCTTTCTTCCGATTATTCGCTTTTTTGTGACTCATCAAGGGATCGTTACCAAATGCGACTTCATTATTTTCCGTATACTTTTATTCACGTTTTTTCTTCTCTCCTTGGTTTTTCCAACGTTTAATTTTCTCAAGTTGCTGTTCATCCCCATTTTTCAAAAAAAAATCCCCCTTTATCTTTCCCTCATTTTCACCTAGCTTCTTCTCTTTATCTCATCAACTCCCCGATAGAATGATACAGTCGCTTGCGGTGTTGATGATTATCTTTACAGCGTTCTACTCTATATTCTCGTTTAGTAAAACACGGATTTATTTCTACATTAAGTCTCTTATAATATCCCCCGTTTTTTTCTTCTGCTTACATTTCACGTTAATAATATCCGCTCCGATTAAAATTTAATCAGAGCTCTTTCTTCTAATTGTTCTTAGGCGCCCTCCGAGAAACATGTGGACAACTCTCCCAACGTCACTTTGATTAAGGGTATTTTAAATTACACGATTACTTAAATTACTTTTTTAACTAATTAAATTGCGATATCGTTAAAAATTAATAATTTACCATCTTATCTTAATTTTCGCGATCTAACCGGCTTTTAAACGACTACACGTGGACTACCTTTCGCAGCTATTGCTTAAGAAACTATTTTTAACGTAAGATGGTTTAAATGTACTCGTTGTAGTTGGTTATGTAATAGTATTTCGTTCGAGTCCGAGTTGAATCCCGATTTTGTAAATTAAGAATACAGAAAAATTTCACTCGCATTGAGTTAATTCCATAGCTGACAATTTCAAAAAAAAAAACATATACATATATATATATATTTTTTTTTTTATAGAATTTATTTAGTTTGCGATATGGATTGCCAATAATTTATGCATGGATGAGAGATGTTAGTTCCGCAAATTTTCCGATATTTTTGATGTTGTTATAATCCTTAATAGCCACTTATTATCTCGCCGGAAATTGATTTATCTACCGGAGCGATTATACAACTTTAAATCCTAAAAAGAATCTATCCATTGATTTAAAAATTACTTTTCGTATATTACAGAGTATTTTTGAACACTAAATAATGATCGCCCCCCGCTTCGAGAATTTTTAAATTGACCTTTTCAGAGCCAGAAAAATTTAGTTAACGGTTTAAAAATGAAAATATATCCCATACCTTTTTGACAGAGCGTCGGGGATTTTGAAGTTAAGGTTCACAATGTATTAAGCACAATTTCGGCTAATTACAATCAAAAATATAAGTGGCTGAATAATAAATATTAAGGAAAGTTTACTAACGTAAATTCAAAAAGAAAAAAGTTTTACTAATTCGCTCCCAAATAATTTTGTGGATAACAGCAGCTAACAATGAACTGTCTCCCTAGCCCGTTCACATAATGTGAATAGTGGATGAGAAATGCTGTTAATTGTTTTCGTTCAACTACGATAATAATATAAAATCCTGTTTAATCACTCTTGCCTTGCGATTGCCTTATTTCTTTTTCCAAACACTTTCTTTCGAGTGTTCTCTACGCTTAATGGTTTTTTCCTCCTCTTTTTCGTTTATCGCTTTTCCCCTTTTTTTCTTAAAGTTCTCCGGGTCTATAAAAAAAAGATGCTCCATAGATATACATTTTCGAGCATTTTAAAATAACTCTTAAAACAGGCAACACACTAACTGCCCCGATTTTTTGACAACTTTGTTGAAATTACTGCTATAACATTAACTTACAAATAAAATTTAACGTAACAAAGAAAAATTTCGTAATTTTTACCGACAAATCACGATCCTCTATCTACTACTATACGAATTTATAGTTGCGTGCTTTACTTACAAAGGCAATGCCCGCGGAATATTCCTGTTACAAGAGAACCGGATATATTTTATTTATATACTTTTAAGAATGGTTGGGGGAGAAGTTTTCATTTTTTCGGCTGAACTCTCGTTCATTTAGCCCACAACTCTGCACACCTATACCAAAAATTAAATGGAAATATTGTTATCAACTACAAAACGAAACACGGTAAAAAGAGCGCGGCCATAAGCAGAGCAAAGGAAATAATATACAAAAGGAAAATTGCGGGACACTAATTAAAACGTTTTTCAGTTAAGTTCGAATTTATCACAATTGAACAGGTAATCGTGCCAACAAACAACTATTTAGTGTGGCTATTGTTACATCCGGAAGGATCCGCAAAATTTAGTGACAAATCTGCGACTAAATCGACCGGGAATAAATGGAAGAATGTGAAAATAAGCCAAAAAGAAACGATGGGAAAACAGGTTGAACAATATAATAGTATTTCCCAGTTCTGAAAGCTTAAAATGAATTTTTTGATGCAAGTCCGAAGAAAGAATAGACAGGGAAGTGCAGGTACAACGAAGTGGGGCTAACAAAGCGCATCGTTTAATTCAACTCCGCGATGATTCGGCATCCAACAAGAATTCAAATTACCCGTCTTGTCAGTAATTTTAAAGACATTTAGCTTTAATCTCGTACCCATAGATGTCATTTAAAATTAAACGAGCTATGTTCAAGTGTAATTAAGGTACTATCAGAGAAAATTGCATATTTATTTTTAGCATTAAAGACATTTAAAACCAAATCAAGAGGTCTTAATGACTCCGATAGAAGCTTGAACTCTTTAGCTATGTAAACAATGAAAGCAGAGCCGAAACACGTTTATCAAGACCTGGAAATACCATCTGTAAATATTTTAATGCATCCGGAAAAAGAAAAAATATTTAAACGAAATTATTGTAGCACGATTCAGACATATTGAAATATATATCTCTAATTTTTCGTATCAGTGAAGTGTTAATACCCCCCCATCTTGGACGTGTACTAATAGAAAATGACTACGCGAAATAAATAGATGTGGAAGTATTTCTGATAGAACGAAACTCTTTTTGCCAATGAAGACATTTTAAAAGAAACAAATCTCCAAGAGGAGCCTACTACTCTGCAGAGTCTTTGTGATATAAAAGGAAACTGATAATTACAATATCGAAGCAAATATCTGCCAACCAGAGCGTTTCTTTATGAACAAGGGAAAAATTCTATTCTCCGTCCGGAGGCAAGGTATCGAGGAACACCTTACATCACCGGCGATGATACGGAGACAGTTAGTTTGTAAAATATTAAGTTTGTAAAGAGAGGATTTAGAGGCCGTATAAACATGAAGTCTTGATACGGACGTAACAAAATTAAACATTTAAAAATTCTAAAATAACACGATCTACGCCCCAAAAATTGCTACCAATAGTTTTCAGAGCATCAGTAATTTCTAGCGTTTGTTTAAGAGTATGGCCAAGTAAGCTTCATATCCCGATACATTCCTAAATATTTACGGCGGGTGGACAACAGTGCTCAAAAGCCGTATACATATATATGTATATGTATGAATTCGGCCATTTTGGCCTCGCAAGCGGCTGTGCCCCTTGACCCATCTTGCTTTCATTCCTGTCTCTTTCTCTTCTATACTTTGTATAAAATGATCAAAATTTACAACGTAATTCTTACTGGCATCAACACACAAAAACAAATAACATAACCACAAAAATCCTATTCTAACATTTAACTTTCATTATATAAAATTAAGACATTTTTTCGTCACATATTTCATTGCATAAAATTGTGACATTTTTTAAATAACAATAACAAAAATCCTATAAAATATAACAAACGTTACATAAAATTGGGACATTTTTTCGAATGGGGGGTAGCCTAAGAATTACGTTGTAATTAATATATACATATATACATATAGGTTATAAATTACAGAGATGTACCCAGTACAAAATTTTAGTAAAAAGACAATGAAAAAAAAACGCTCCTCTGATAAGAGAAGGTTCAATGTAATATTCGTGTTAACTTCAGATCGATTAATTCGAATTAACTTCTGATCGATTAATTCGAATTAACTTCTGATCGATTAATTCGAATTAACTTCTGATCGATTAATTCGAATTAACTTCTGATCGATTAATTCGAATTAACTTCAGATCGATTAATTCGAATTAACTTCAGATCGATTAATTCGAATTAACTTCAGATCGATTAATTCGAATCAACTGCACCCTCAACTTTCAAATATCATTCTCCTCTTTCCTACGATACTTACATTCTTTGAGACCTTTTTTATTCTTCCACTTTTGTGTACATTAGAATTAATCACCGGTTGCTTGAATATAACACTAAAAATATTCCATTATTTTCCATGAAAAGAGGTAGAGAATAACTAGGGGAATCATGGGGAGGTGTACTACACTCGACCGAAAGGTATAAATCGCAAGACAGACAACACTGATGATGCGATTTTTATTAAATTGCAGGTACGAATTCCAGAGGATGTAACGAACACGGAGAGATAGGACTTTGGAAACTAATAATTTAGCAGTGACTGGTTGAGAACATATAAATAAGGGACAGTAAGTTAGGTTTTAATTGTATGTATGGGAGCAAATGGTGGAGAATCGATCATATGTATATAATTAAGACGGATGTCCGTCAAGGGTACTAGTATGATATGTGTCCTGTTCATAATGTAAATTAAGTATTAAAAAGTAATATAACTTAATTTATGAATAAACGATAATAAGAATTTTGGGCACTCACAGCTTGTCGGACCCGCAACTTATTTAAAAAAAAAAAAAGAAAAAAAAACTTCCAATTTATTATTGATACTCTTACTAGATCACATTACAGCTTTTATTAGTTTAGTATTCTCGCGAGGAAAATGTGTTTAAAAAGAAATACGCTCAGCGCTTAGATACTGTAGAGACGAATAATAAATAGCAACTTTTAACCATTCACGTCGACGTGAAAGCTACGAAAGATTGAAATACGAGGGGCTAGTTTAGCAGAAAGTCCGTTCGCGAAAATGGTTAATTTAAAATAGCAGATGCGACCGCGGTTTAATTGGCCGAACTGCTTAAAACATCGTTGCAACTATCAGGAGGTCTCTTAGTGTGGCGTTTCTGGCAAACTAATCGACCATGAATATTTCTGATGCACGCAACACACAAACGTCGACGATTTATACTATACTGGACGCGAATGATCGCCAACGCTCAACTTCTATGCACCTTCATTTTTCTCAATCTATTCGGCAACATATAATACGCTAGGCAGCATCCTAAAACTGAAAAAATACACCGTTCGTTATCGCTTTGTACATTCTGGAAGCATTAGCGAACTGCAACGGAGATGCCTATGAATGTGAAAATTGAACGAGTATAAAATCGGATGCAGGTAAAATAAGTAACGAGTAGGCACAGTGATCAGAGAGTAATCAGCTACAGTGAAAAAAGATAAACAAAAAAAGGTACCCCTGTACTTTTTACGCAGAAGTGTACATCGTAGCATGAATATGTCATTCAGATGGTACGCAATGATAAAGCAATCACGTGTTTCGATTTTGTAAAAACATTAACAACGATTAATTACGAACTAAATAAAATGTTTACATAGTGCGAATATAAACAAGAAGAACCTTTTTTGCGAAACGCGCAAATTTTAGGAAACAACCTTTGGTCATAAGACGTATCCATAACAAAAATCGGGACAACTGACTTCTCTTGAATATTCACGATAACTCGACGGAATATTGCGCATCAGGTATAAATACATGTCGACCAGCGAGAAAAGGTGAAAACAAATACTGAACTTTTGAGCCTCAGCGAGGCAGAATGATGACACTACGGAACATACTATTTCAACACGAAATTGGTCTATAATCACACTATTTTTGTTTTAGTAAAACCCAGGTCGAATATATTTCACGTTTTCCGAACAAACAAATACTGTCCATTTTCAAAACAAAAAATATTCCTAATGTAGTTTTATCCACAAAAAAAAATAAGACGGTAATTTTCCATTTATTTTTACTTATATCCTGTTTACTTTTAATTGTTCTTACTACTAGTCTGATGAGCCTAACAACCCCCCAAATTGCTTTAGAAATGTGGTAACAAACTAGACGGAATATTCATACCGTCTCATTAAACAGTCGTATGTGAAAATCTCTAATGTACTATTACTGTGTTAACAATATGCTCGGCAATGTGGCATTTTCAGGCTGTTGTATGGTATGTGCAAACGTCTCAAATTCAAATTCAATATTTATTTAAAGACGCTCTCGACTCCTAGGTGTCATTTGCGTCTACTATAACAATTCTCAAATGGTTACAGATAATTTTTGTAGTATTTAAACGGAAAGTTATGTGTGTATCTTGTACAGGTTTATACAGATATTTAAGAAATCAAAAAACAGCAATTACAAATAACTCTTCAATACGTAAACCAAAAAATCACATCTTCTGGAATAATAGCTTTTAAGAATCTAAAACTAGTATTTTGGACTGCAGCTTCATCATTACCAAGCGCCTCTTCCATAGTAATTCTTCTCGTGTGTGTGTGCGGATGAGAAAACTTCCTCACGCTCCTGGTTGAGTTTTTGACATACGGAGATGACATAGTCAACAGACAGACTTTGAGTACCACAAAACACACATGATGGATGGTGGAGGTTCACTTTGCAGTAAAGGTCCTCCGTGTGTTAGTTTTGTGTAGCCGATGCGGATTCTGCTTAATACACAATCTCTGCTCGCCTGTTTGTGATGTTTCCCAATGTTTGAATTTAATTTGCCATAACTTGTTATTCGATTGATTTCTACCATATGTTTTGAGTGGCGTCCTTGACTGCGATCATTTTTTACATTTAATAAGTCTTTTTCATGTGCGGTATCAACCAAAAGGCGGATGTGTAGGTTCGGATGGAATGGCAGTAAGTCGATTTATATGTAGGTAATTAAAGTAGTCAATACACCTAACTGCGATAAGCATTTGTTTCTATCGCGATAGATCTTATGTGGATTAGAATGGAACGTTTTGTAGTGATTTATGTGATGCCTGTTGCCGCTGAGTTTCACATAATATTTCAGTGTGCTAATAGGATTATTCACTGGTATTGAAGTGACATCATGTTTAATTCCACTTGCAAACTACTAACTGGACTGGTACAGAACTCCCCACTGCTTATTCTGAGTGCGTTATTCTGAATAGCATTCAGCTTCTTTTTAAGCGTACTTTCCGCCGCTGTGGCATAAACACGCCGTCGTCCATTATTGACCTGATATGAGTTCCGTACAGTCCTCAAAAGTATGCTTCTGTCAGATCCCCACGATTTACCATGCAGCATTTTTAGCAGATTAAGAGCTTTTGTGCATGCCGATGTCATATCTCCTATGTGCGGCTTCCGCTTAATTTTTTATCGAATATGAGTAGTCCCAAAAAAGTCGTTTTGTTTTTGTTAGTTAAAAATGTATCTTTCAGTTTCAGCTTCATTATACTGAAGTCCTCTTGATAAAATCTATTCTCTCCAGAAACATACAATGACATTACTCGAATTCTAGAAATTTAGTTACTTTCAACCAGAACACATCCTCTAAATAAGAGTTATTTACAAAAAGCATACGTTGCCCCCATGTAATATGTGTATTTGTCAGTACTAGTGGCCGACTACATGTTCGACTACAGAAAATATTGCACATGGTCGCTCTTCTTCTCTAAATGACTTACAAATTTTTAGTCGATTTTCATTCTTTCTTACGGTAGTTATAAATTATATCTAACAAGGAGAGGTCACGATCTGCGGGTCACCGATTTTGATGAAATTTTGCAGATCGATAGAAGACCATGAGTATATAAACTTTGTAAAATATTAGAGTGCAACGTTTTGATTTACGCGAGAAATTTAAGTTTTTAGAAGCCGAATTTAACGGATGATATACATAGCCGCTTTTTAGACAAAAATATGCAATAAATTCCAGATTATGTTTATATTTATTTTATGCAAATAATTCGGAAGACTGATTATATTCTAAAATGAAGTATATTAAACAAAGGAAAATTATTAAAAAACAATAAAATAATTTAAAAAATTCAATTTTTAATTTCATATAAATTTAAACATGTCATTTATTACATTTATATACTATAAAAACACAAATTGCATTGTATATGTTTTGTGGTGTAGTGGTAAAAGTGACGTCTATTTATACATACTTGGAAGTAAGGTATTCAGGTTCGAATCCCCTCGTGATGTTTCATAAAATTTTTGATTCTTATATTTTAAATTATTAATTGTTATTGTCTAATTATTTCAATTCTTTATACATAATATAAATATAATAACAATTTTTAAACATTTAAATTATTTAACGTCTGTTTTTGTGCATGGCTTCCCTCTAAACATTCAGATAAACGTGAAATATTTTTAAATGTAAATGAAATTTGTTTTTATGATCTATGTCACCCCAAATTATGTAAATAAAAATTAAGTTTGTAGAATTTTAATTACAACTGACATTCATCAACTCTTTTATTTTATATGTAGATAAGTATATTTTTTTATTTATATTTATATACATATGTATATAATGAATTCGTTGTGTATAAAACATATTTATCTTACACTTCATTATATTTATGTAGTTATGTAATTGAAATAATTAGATAATAACAATTAATAATTTAAAATATAAGAATCAAAAATTTTATGGAACACCACTACGAGGGGGGATTTGAACCTGGACACCTTACTTCCAAGTATGTATAAATAGACGTCACTTTTACCACTACACCACAAAACATATACAATGCAATTTGTGTTTTTATAGTATATAAATGTAATAAATGACATGTTTAAATTTATATGAAATTAAAAATTGAATTTTTTAAATTATTTTATTGTTTTTTAATAATTTTCCTTTGTTTAATATACTTCATTTTAGAATATAATCAGTCTTCCGAATTATTTGCATAAAATAAATATAAACATAATCTGGAATTTATTGCATATTTTTGTCTAAAAAGCGGCTATGTATATCATCCGTTAAATTCGGCTTCTAAAAATTTAAATTTCTCGCGTAAATCAAAACGTTGCACTCTAATATTTTACACAGTTTATATACTCATGGTCTTCTATCGATCTGCAAAGCTTTCATCAAAATCGGTGACCCCACAGATCGTGACCTCTCCTTGTAAGCTTTATTCCTATTTTGGTGGAGGGGTACAAAAAGAATGCCCTCGCGTAGCGTGTTTTAACTATATTTTTAGAGAGAATGCGCTTTTATTCAAAAAAGTATTCCACAAGTAAGTTGTTAATGGATTTTTTTGTTTACAAAATTTTTACTCTATAGGAATCACATATTGAAAAATTTTAACGACAATTCAGAAATAAATTCTAATCGCAATAAAAAAACCAAAAATAGACTTGATTTTGCAAGTGGAAGATGTTTATCACGTATGTTAACTTAAAGATATCTATAATTTACATTTACCTGATACTAAATTCAAAACAAAAAAAAAAGTTTAATTAAAAGACTCATGTCACGTGAACTTTTATTTCGATAGTTTCGTTAAGGAAATGTGAAATAAGGTTTTGTTCGCCCAACAAATAGCAATCTTTCCACCGATATATCACACGCCCCTCCCCGGGAAGAAAAAATATTTTTTTCAAAAATGTTGAGCTTTCTCGACGAGGGTCTAATTTTAAAGTTGGAAACCCAGATGCTAAAAACTAAAGAAATTTCATAGGGATGTGTGCATATTTTTAATCTAGTTCAAAATTGTTAGTACTCGTGACACAAATGAGAGGGGCCACACGTCATTTTTTTGAGGATTTTTTGAACTTTTCGTCCACTTCAAAAGTTTAGCGGTCCTTTTTATGCATATGTCTGGGATACGTTTTGGTTCTCTCAATTCTTTTTTTGCTTGGGCCGTTGCTTACGTAAACATTCTTTTATTTACTGAAAGACGGGGGATTAAATACTTTTTTAAGGGGTAATTTTTTGACACTTTATGAAAAAACTTCTGCGTTTTGTTTTATATTTTGAATTTCATTTATAAATGGTTATTTGGTGATGAGATGAATTTTTTTGAGATCGTTTTAATAATTCCATATTATCCACTCTGGACGGTTGTTTGGCGCCCAGGGTAATCGGTTAGCTTGAAGTTATAGATGTGGTTTTGAAGAGAATTTTAACTGTAATCTATGATCCAATTTTGAAGTTTATAAACCAAGTCATTCGTGAGTTATTGACTGTTATTTGATATTTTTTTTTTTCGTGTCTGAACCATCTTATTAGGATTCCGTACATTATCTGTGTATGAGGGGAATCCTAATAAATAAATACACACACTGATGGTATACATTTTAAATTCTTCTATAGAACACGGTACATTATTAATGCCATATTGTCTACAAAAAATTTTGAATATAACTTTTAATTTTTCATTTTCTTTCGCTTCGACGAGTTACGTGTTTACATGTGTTTTTAGTGTCCTGCAGTTACAGCAATTTGCAAGCGTTTTAGCGAAACTATTATACTAGACTTATGTTAAACTGCCTTAAATAGGTACGTTATTTGTACTTTAATTATAGTTCGCAGTCATATTCATTTAAATATTAAATTAAAAACACCTCGAATCGAGTCACTAATTTCTTATTTTGGGAGTGTATTTCTACATCTGTAAATTTATTGGCATTACGCGAAATGGATGGAAATTGTAGCAAATGTTGCCAACCTTTACCCACAGACGGTGAATTCCTGATTTTCTCTGTGTATAGGGGGGAGTTACATTGCTCTTGCGGTGGTGTTACTCCTCAGACATGGGGGCGCATAGGTAAATCGGCAAAAGACGCTTCTTGGTGCTGCTCATCTTGCAGATGAACCACAAGAGATCAGATCAAAGCGGTCCTGAAAGAAGAAATGGAGCCGTTATATCAAAGAACTGACATCCTGGTAAAATAACTGAAAAACATAGAAACGTTATATCAGGATTCGCAAAATAAATTATCAGAAACAGTATAGTAATGCTACACAGGATGTAAGGAAGGAGAATGCTGAATTAACTAAATATAATAATGATATGCAATGGCGAATAGATCAGCTGGAGCAGAAAACCAGAAAGAATAACCTAATCGTCTCAAATATACCGGTTACGCAACAAGAAAATCTAAACAACGTAATTATCAAAATAGGGGAAGTTACCGGAACAAAAATAACAGAATCCGATATTGATACTTGCCACCGACTCCAAACCTAAACAGCAATTTGCGACTATTGATGTGGTCCGTTTGTGCCGCCGAGATAAAGAGTTCAAATTGATGCGAAATTGCCGTGTTAAGCGACCTACACTAAAAGATATGGGCTTCTCAGATGTTGCAACGAGGAACTAGTTCTTCGTTTCCGAGCACCTTACCCCAACGAATTCTAAACTCTTGCAAGAGGCGAGAACACTTAAAGTAAACAGTAAGTGGAAATTTGTTCGGGTAAAGGACGGGAAAATTTTTGCCCGACGAGACGGAAAGGCTCCGGTCATAAAAATTACATCCCTCGAGCAGGTTTCGGGATTAAGAGAGATGGTTCGGACTGACTAATCGAAGATTTTGGAATAATTCCGGCCATCTATACCTGTAAATTGCATTTTTTAGGGCTCCTTTAGACCATCTATTTACCAGTTTCCTTTTCTTTTTTCTTTCCTCTACATTAATGTATGCAATGTCCAATATATAAGCGGCTCCTATCTATGGGTGTATTATTGTGTAATTCATATATATATATTTGCGTCGATTGATATATTTTATTTTTATTTTTTTGGTTTAATACGTTCGATCTAAGTAGTCAGAATGATTAATTGTAATTTTGTTTACTAGAATAAACGATAATAAGAGTGTTGGGCACTCACGCAACGGGCAAAATTAACCATATGAGACCCACAAAAAAAAAAAAATATATAATTGTAAGTTTGTTTTCACTATACCTTTATTAATGATAATTTGGTAATTACTTCTCATTTTATTTTAGCAAGGATCGTGGGAACTCTGAGGATAAACCATGTACTTCAATATAACGTTAATATTACTCGCTCGTTTACCGTTATCTGGTATTATTTTAATTATTTCAATTCTGTAATCCTTAAATTTCCGAATTAACTCATAAGTTTTCACATTACATTATCTAATTTCTCCACTATTCGAAAGATATTTATCCTCTTATTTCATTTTAATCCCCCCCCCCCATTAATGAATATGCCTTTTTTTGTTTTATGTGATTAAAATTAGAAGGATAATTTTTGTTTAGAGTTCAACCGTGAAGAATACGACCACACACACTGTTTAGATAGCAGGCTAAAAAAAAGATAAATAAATAAGTAAATAAATAAAAAATGATATATCACATTAATATCAGTAAACTGTTATGTACAAGAAAAGAAAAAACGGACGCTATTCTATTACGAAGAGAAATTTTAAAATATCACCTGAAGCGCTGATTTCGCCGCGTTTCGAAATTGGAAAAAGCGATGCTTTCGAAATAGGTCAGCCAGCAGATTACGCGCTATTTACACATATTTCCATTTAGAAATTCAAAAAATTTTCCTTTCTTGAAAATGGAATAATGCAAATAATATGCCATCGAAAAGAGAAGCGGTCAAGAAAGGCTCGCGGCTTTACCCAATTATTTTTACTGTTTGTTTACTCGAAGAATATCGATCAGTATCTATAATTCGATTTCTGGCTGCTGCCAATTAAAAGCCAACATTTCGCCATATGGATAGTACCACCCCATTTTATTAGATACACAATGATTCATTTTTATATGGCAAAATTCAGTACCAACCAATAACTTTCGATGATACAGGTTATTAAGCACTACCCGCCGACGCTGTAATCATAAGAATAACTTTGCTCAAATTGAATTACGTAGGGTTCTGATACAGTTTTCTTCGTCGATTAACAATAAATGCCGATTAATTTCTCTAACGAACTAATAAAGATAAACAACATGGTGACCACGTTCGGTCATTATGACTATATCGCTTTCCCACTATCAATTTGTTTTTGTTCATCAGTCTATAGTAATCAATCTATTCTGTACTTTTCATACATATGTATATATATATATATATATATTGTTTATTTATCCGGCTCTCTCCCTCACCGTTTCCTCTTTCCCTTCACATAAGAGTACCATCATGCATACGCATTTAAGGGAAAATAAAAATACCTTTTAATTCTCTAACAGTGTACCTTTGCGGAAAAACCGTTCTCTGTTGGTTGAACGTTTCTGAATTAATTAATAAATTAATAAATTGGCAATGTGTTGCGTGTTCGAAAAATAGTTCACGTTCTCAATCGGTGAAATATTCAGCCATTTCGAATTTTACCAGTTAATTCGATGTTAAAAAATTTCGTTAGGTAACTTTTTTCAAAAAAGCTGATCGTGATGATAGATTATTTTGTTTACAGGAAAATATAAAAGTGCGCGCTATGGAGGACGAGTTGCACCGGAGGAAGCTATTAAGCGAATGTAAAATAGATGGTTAATTTTAAATGTGCAAAGCGTTTTATTACGTACTCGAGGAAGCTTAAGAATTTGGAGCAAAAGTTTAACAAGTTATTTTGAAAATCTTAGAAAAAAAATAACTTGCAAACTAATTAAAAACTTCGATATGAACCGCGAGAATTATTACAAGCTTTCTCTCCGGAAGAATGAGAATTAATTAAAAACAAAAAGAGAAAAAAAAAATCTAATCGAATAAGTACAATTATTTAGTTTGCTACTGTATTTATTATTTCGCTAATTCGGAAATAAAAAATTTAATAAATCCTTTTAAAACACGAATAAGGCGGCTGGTAGAAACAAGCTTTTTGTTTTTTGCAGATCGCGAGATTTGCGATAATACAAGTTTCCAATTCTGATATTACTTTTAATCAGTTCGACCGAATCCTTGATTAAAGAGTTTCAGGAGCGACCACAGCGTAGCTCTCATTCACCCGATTTGGGTTTTTCTTTAAGGTTTCCACATCTGTCTTTTATATTCACGCCTAATTTCCCATAGCTTGACATTTGTAAAAGTTATACGATATTAAGTACGAGTGTTTTCGACATTTTTTACAATTTTAAAAATGGAATTAACTTTGCATCAATGAGTTTAAACCTAGATTCAACGGAGCGAATACCTTGGAAATGTTAGAGAAGTGTTTCGACAACGATACTCTATCGAAAACAAAGTTTATGTATGGTACGAACGCGTCAGAAGTAATGGCGAGTCCGTCAAAGATGACGAAAGCAGTGGCCGACCAGCAAAAAGGTCGATAAAATCAAAAAGAAACGTTGGCTGAAAACCGGAAATTGATCATCAAAAAGAGTTGGCAGAGGACTTGAACATCGTTTATGGGTTCGTCCGAGACATTTCGGTTAATAATTTGGGCTCGATACGTGTCCCCGCAAAGCTGGTGCCGAAAGATCTGAATCTCATCAAAAAAGGGACATCGTTATCTGTGATTTTTTGATTAAAAACAGAACGAATACCATTTAACAATTACTAAATTTGCCTAATTCGACTCCCTACGACTTCTTCCTGTTCGTTCAAATCAAGAAATCGCTCCGAGGAATGCATTTCAACCGCCGAGAAGAAATAACAGAAAAATCGAAGACGACTCCGATGGCCGTACAAAAAATCGAATATAATAAACGTTTCAAGAATTGAATCAACCGTTGCCCCATATACGTGCGTTGCAGAGTCAATGGAGAGTACCTTGAAAGGAACCAAATCAAATTTGCTAAATAAATTTGTATTTTTAATTTTCTAAACAAATTCCGGAAACTTTTTTTGATCAAGGTAGAGATAAACGAGAAAATAAGAAATCAAGTAGTTCACCTATCACCACAACGGAGGAGAACGAAAACGTGAAATGGCTGATAACCAAACAAAAGAGATTTGCAATCAAACAATACTAACAACATTCGCTGATGAGATAGCCATTATTGCATGAAAATAGGGATACCAATTCCGTTCAGAACCATTTAAACCGAATAGTGAGCTGGGCACAACAATAGAGAATAGTTCTTTATTCAGATAAGTGTCGGCACATTACATTCACAAACCGAACAACTGAATGTCCAACGATAAACATTAAAGAATTCCACAAGTTCGTCTCATAAGGTACCTCGCAATGTACCTGGACTGAAGGATTACATGACGTCCTCATGTGGTACACATCAGACAGGCCGCCGTTACTGCTCGCGCTAAGCTGTTGCATCCATTATTGGGACGCAGGTCGGTATTGAACTTAAAAGACGTATTTATTTAACCATGATTGCTCTGATTTGGCGATATAAAAATTGTTCGATAAATTTCAACGTAGCAGTAATCGCAACATCAACAGAATGTATTCTTCTGGACTTAATCCGCCTAGACGATTGAGAAGGAAGTGGTGCCGGGACGCTATTACCTAACAGCTGAAAAAGCTCACACACGATGTATCTCGTTTCCAACATCTATCAGTTGTTTGTTTTCAGTTATTATATGCATATAGTTAGTTATTATCGTATTTACAGAGTTATCATAATTTAGTGTCTCATCGGAGAGACACTAATTTAATATTAAACTTAGGTTAAGATCACTCTGTTGTTTATGGTATAATATTACCGATACAATAAAATGAAAAAAAAGGTAAATAAAATTGATATTATAAACGACGTCACGGAAAATTTAATATTTCATAAAGATCATTTTAACTTGAAATATTAACTGTAATTTAATCGTAACTAACATTAAAAAAGTCAACTAAAAATTAAATTTTGTTATAGATATTTTAAACATAAACTTAAAAGACGGTATGTGAAGTTCACGGTTTTCTAGAACAACCAGACGTTTAATGTGAGATATAAAAAGTGATATACTGATAATATTACACCAGTATTGTTCGTGTCTCACGCGTTCTGCGCGTATTTTTCAGTTTCGCGATACGATATATTAGGTCGATAAGCTTTTATCTTTTTATCGCGGACGCAAGCTAATTTCTATAAACACTCGGTGAGATTGTTTCAATTTTATATTCATCTTTCGTTTTTGGGGTAGTTCATTTATATTCCGATTTTCTTTTCTATTTTTGTTTGTTCAATTATTTAATGTTATTTTCTTAATAATTCTTCTTTTTTTTTCTCTTCGTTTCTCTTCTTCTTTAGTTTTTTTTTTTTTTTTTTTTTGGTTAAGTGAATGGCCTCTCCAACTAAAATTAACAAACCGCCCAATTTCCCGTAAATATGGACCCGAATGTTAATTCTAAACGAAAATCGGTGAGTCTCCCTTCACCCATTCTCGCCATACAGTCGAAAGAAATCAAGTTGTCTCTCTCAGGCTAATCTTACTGCTAATCTTAGTATTAATATTAATAGGAATATAATAAAAATAAAAATAAAAATAATAATAATAATAATAATAACTACAAATAATAATAATAGTATTAATAATAGTATTAATGATAGTAAGAACAATAATCAAATCAAACCATTTATTTATTAACAGCAAAGTAAATGAAAACAAATGATACAACATAAATATATAAAAAATAATAATAATACTAACAAACAAGCACATAGTAAATAAGACAATCGTGCTTATATTTGCACGTGAAGCAAAGTTAAAAAAGGAAAGATACACAACAGACCAACTGAAACAGAAACAAGCAAAGAAAATTTATAATTTTAATTTATTCTATACGAAAGAGAAATAGATTTTAATGTGCTAAATCAGCCTATGCTTACAATAGATTACGATTATACAATTGTAATAAAGTAAATAAAGAAATCTTATATACTTAAATAATAATAATAATAATAATAATAATAATAATAATAATAATAATAATTAATATTAACCAGAAATAATAATAATAAACAAGTAAATACAGCATCTTAGCCACTGAAATAAAAAAGATACAGGAAACAAAAGAAGGTCACAGTAATACCACTTATAATGTCGGTAACCGGAATTACACCAAACACAAATTAAAAAATTTTCTCATTGCTTCCAACCTGCCTTGTTAAAAGACGCGTTCATTTTGTACCTTACATGAAAAAAATTTTTAACTCCATATCCATTAACGACCTCCCCAAATTGCGTGATAAAACACCTCTCTAATCCTCCCACCAAAGTAAAACTACTTAATCCATATCGATCTGTCACTCCAGGAAGCTGGTAAATATGTCTCATCTGCTGTAATCCAACTTTCAAGATCTAATTAATCAAAACTACTTCGATCGAATAAAAATATTCACAGACGATTTTAAATCGGATTCAGTTGGTTATACAGTCGTCATGGAGTAGACGATTATCCATAAGTAATTACCAGATATGAGTTTTCAGTTCTGTTATCCGAACTGTTCGCTGTCAAACTTGCCCTTGACTTTCCACTCCAACCTAACTTTTTATCTGCACAAAACTCTTTAACCTCACTTTCCTGCCAACGATAATTCCATTTAAAATCGCAACACCCCATCGCGAAAGACATTATCTTCGAATCGAGTCGTATTATCTTCGCGTGGATACATAGGAGCATCGTTGAAAATTAATTAGCCGATCTCGCTGCAAAAAAATCTGCCACCTGGTTTTTCATTTCAGACATCGCGATTCATTTATCAAATTTTACGTGGTTGGTTAAAACATCGCTGAATAACAAAGGACCCGCAATCTGCCGCGAACTTCCTGTATCAAAGAAATTTTGTTCAATTCGGCCGACTACACAACATTGCAGTACACATCTTTGCCGTCTACGAGATTAAAATATGGAGACCGTATACAGGGGAAAACACGGACAAGGAAGACTACTCAGAAGGTGGACGGATGATATTGTGGCAACAGCAGGTAATAAACAGTGGCTTCATGAAGTACAAGTATCGATGGAGTAAATTAAGGGAGGCCTACATCGAATCAATGATGTAACACATTGGTAAAAGATGTGAAGAAGAAGATTAAAACAAGTAGTACACTGTGTAGACTGCGCATTGATCAGGCTCTAAAATCTTCCACACCTAGCGTTCTACTTGCGATATATGTGTTCTATACCATTTTCAATCCGCCACATCCTTCTGGAATGCTGGAAACTTTCCCATATCCGATCTCAATTACGGCTTCCCACCGCACTATCGGATCTACTATATGTGATAATAAACAGACGCTGAGACATCTGTTCTTTTTCCTTAATAAATGCAATCTCCACAGAAACATCTAAATTTGCGCCTCCATTCGTGCCTTTTTGGCCAATGATGCAACACATGGCGCGTTAATGGACTGAAATTTTTCTTTGAAAGGAAGTTTAATATTACCCAAAAATCCAAGAAAAAAAAAAGGTAAATATGTTACCTAACCAACGAAATGAAAATGGTCTGAAAATAAGAAAAGATTATAGTGTATCCTATAATCATTCGAGCGGACAGAAAGTTTTGAAACATTACCGATTTCAACATATGTGCGTGATAACATAAAAAACGATCATATTAAGTACTTGTAATACAATGCAAAAAAAAATCTTTAAACGAATAAAACATAAAACAATTGTAATTTGATGTGATCTATTACAAATTACAGCAACAAAATACATTAAACCCCAAAAAAAAAAAAAAAAAAAAAAATATATATATATATATATATATATAGTAATAATAATAATTTTATTATCATTATTATTATAATGAAGTACCCGGTCAAGCGTTTCATACGCTGAGGCTGATATCTTAAGTTAAAAATAACCACAATTTACACTTACATAGTACTAAATCCAAAACAAAGAAATCTGATTTGAGAGAGACGCCGCCATTTATCGCGCTTTTTTGAACTTTTCGTCAACTTCGAAAGTTTCATTAAGAAAATTAAATACGGGTTCGTTCTCCCGAAAACAGCGATCTTTCCATCGACACACCATATGCCCGGGAAAAAAAAATATTTTTTTCAAAAATTTCGGGCTTCCGGCGGCCCGAGGTTCCAACTGTATAGTTGGAAAGCTCGGCTATAGTTGTTTTCCAACACAAAGCGGTCCTTTATGCATATGTTTGAGATACGTTTTGGTTTCCTCAATTTTTTTACTCGGGCCGTTGCTTACGTAAACATTCTATTTTTGGCAGTTTTTGATCTAATAATTTTTTAACGGTAATTTTTTGACACTTTATGAAATCTGCGTTTTGTTTTATTTTTTGAATTTCACCTTTAATGGTATTTAGTGATGAGTTATGATTTTTTAAGGGTAATTTTTGAAAACGTTTTAAATTCTACATTACATATATTCTAGACAGTTTTTGTCGCCAAGGGGATAATAGATATGGTTTCAAAGAAAATTTTAATTGTATGATCCAATTTACGAATCAAATCGTTCGTGAGTTATCGACGTTTATTTGATATGTTTGTCCTGTCTAAACCATCTTATTAGGATTCCGTACAATACACGCATATACGGAATCTCAAAAAAGAACAACCACAAGTGCTTGTGTGAAAAACACAAATACTACGTAAATTCATAAGGTAGTAAAAAAATATTAACTGACAAGTACGGTCAAAGTTACGCTGTAAATAATGCAGTGAGAAAAAAAATAAATGAATTATACTAACTCTTCTATAAATACAACAAAATCCTCATTATACACGTAAGAAACCAAATAATTTAATAACTACAAAAAGCGAAGAAAACAAAAAATATGAAAATATGTTAACACGCAATTGTAATCCTGCTCTGTTCTGAATTCACAATAATCTGAGAATCATTTAAATGTAAATATTTAAATTTAGATTATATGCCACGTCCTAAGTTACAAAATTACTGTTTCGAAAAGCGATTAAAAAAATAATAATGTGCACGATGGTGATATTGATTACATGAAAATCTTTCATGAGAAGTCGTTGTTCTACGGTAAAATGAAACACATATAAATACTTTATGAAATAATAATTCTATATTTAAAAAAAAATAGTATGCTAAATAATTCGCCCCAACCGCTTTCTGCGTCGTTTAAAAGTTTTGTAGTGAACATTTCATCTGGTCCAGCATGCTATAATTTAGCTTCCGCAAATCCCACTTGATTCTCAAATGTGATTTAGAAAAAGATGAAATTGAAGCATAGTGATTACTTAACCTAATTCAACCTTTCCCCTATATGATATTTTGAATTTTTTTCCTTTATTTTTGTTGACAAATAATGGTATGTTACATTAAGAATCGTGTGTAATAAACTTAATTTCATGTTATGTGTCTCGATGATTCGTTCTTTTTCCTGAATTAATAATACTGAGCAAGGCGGTTTTAAGTGAAATTTGGCTACTCCGCCTTAAAAAAAAATACCGACTGGCAGCATTGGTTGATATGACATAAAGTAAAGTCTACTATGCCAATGTACGCGAGAGAAATATTGTGTTACATATACTAGAAACGTACATTATGTGTGATAATTGTAGCATAATTATGATAATCATAATAACAATAGAAAGAAGAAAGAAAAAAAAATCATAATGATATATCTTTTTTAGAATCAAGAAGTTATCGTTAATTTAAAAAAAACAACAAAGTCGTATAAACAAGAAACCTGAAAATTAAAAAAAAAAAGGATATTTTACACATCACATGTGTGTTTAACATTCATTAAAACATTGTCCTTCTCATTACAATAACCTTTAATTATTGCGCGGGAAATTGTAGTTTTAAGCCAGACCAAAGAATAAGAAAGAGATTATATGATTAAGCATGTCTTTTAGAAACATATACAGAAAATTTCTAGTTAGTCTATCGGTGACTCTAGTATTTTCTCAGACTTAAAATCAAAAAAAAAAAAAAAAATGCTCCGAAAGTACTTTTCGTTAAAGTAGCGCGATAGCCTAGTGGTTAAGGTGTTTGACTAGTAAATCAGAGGTTTCATAGGTTAAGCGAAATTTGTCTTGTTCCGAACACGAATCGCACCCAGATTTATACCTAATCTGAAATAGAACTGGATACCACCAGAGAAATCTGGGGGAAAGTAAAGAGGCGGATCCCAAATGGAGACCGCTCTTTCGGGCGCGATCTTTCGGGCGCGATCGATCGGGCGCGATTTATCGGGCGCAGCTCTATCGGGCGCGACTCTATCGGGCGCAGCCTCTTTCGGGCGCAGGCGAGCTCAGACCTTTTTACAGACCACCTACGGTGATTTCCAGGTATCATCCGTTAAACGTTGTCACCTGTGTTAGTGAGAAATACGAGTTACCAAATACTGCTATCAGAAATTCCGTCCAAAAAATACCGTTCTTCGTTAACGATTTAGTTTTCCCGCGCGTATGGCATGTTATATACGCATAAATATATATATATAATCACAAAACACATATTTTACATGATTTTATTTGGTTATTCACTTTTTTAAAATATTTTCTATTTTTTTTGGAATAACGACTTCAGTGTGAAATACTCATAAACAGACTTTCGCGATGTAAATTTAAGAGTTCTGTTGGCAATAGTGATACGAAACGGACGAAAATTATTAATATTAATAATCGGTCAAATGCATTGTCGGGTTTCTTCATTTTTTTTTTTGCTAATGTATAGTCAACCGTATTTAAAAAATTACAAACTATCAACTCTACGTCATTTAAAGTGTAACATAACTGGATTGAATTTGCTTCTGATACATATTCCTTATATTATCTTCCTATTTTTATTCGTATCTAGCAAATTTATTTGAGGACCGTTTATTGAAGTTTTTTCTGTTATCTATAATTTTAATTATATATTTAATTCCTTGACGAATCAACCCTGGTTTCAAAAATATATCGAAAAAGACAAACAAAGGCGCGAAAGTTTTTAAACATAAACACATTTACATTAATACTGGACGAGAAATATATACGATATTACAAATTAAAAATTAAATATCTTTGCTTTTAATTTAATATTATGTAAATGTAAATTACGGTAATCTTTAAATTAACTCACAGAATGTTCAGTACATGAAACCTCCTGCCCGGCTAACCTTTTTTTTTTCTTTTAGTTTCTTTAGAAAAATTTCCTATCTTCAAAACACTGGACTAATATTATTTTCGTAAAAATTTTAATAAAGCCAATAAGCAAGAAACTTTTCTTGTTTTGTCTAATAATAAAGCGAGCGGCTCATAAAAAAGTAATAATAATTAGAAAAATCGACTCGGTAATACTCGATGCATGTTTTGTAAGGAAAAAGAAAAAAGTAAAGAAGTAAGTTGAGAACAAAAGCGATTACATAATTTTGCACTGTGAAATAGTGTTTAATAAAAAAAGGAAGAGAACCGTCAATGGCTACAACCACTTTGTAATTTACATGTTTGTTAGTTACAAAACGCGTTTTAACCGATTTTTTTCTTCTAAAATTTCGTTTTTTTACTAACTTATCACACTAAATTGCAATAATACTTTCTAAATATTGTCAGTTCAGGTGGGTTGGATTTGAGTAACACAAAGCTTTAAAAGGAATAATTCGCAGGTATTCGTTATTCGAATCATCGTTCTTTTAATTTACATTAAATATTTATAATAATAACCTTTTTGTCTTCTGTTTCTCATCACGACGGCTTTCTTTACTAAAGGTTTTTTGGTTTTATTTCGAAAAAAAAAATTCTTTAGTGACGGTAGTGAATAATATGAAAGAAGCTGCTTATTGGTAATGACTGCAAAACCTAAATGAGAATTACCTTTTTCGACCTCAGTCTTTTTTATTTATTTAGTCAGGTCAATCAAGGACCTCCATCGTAGACGATGGCACCATAGTTATCCTCTTTTATTCTATATTCCTTATATTATCTTTCTTTTTTATTCGTATCTAGCAAGTTTTTTTTGAGGATACGTTTATTGAAGTTTTTTCTGTTATCTATAATTTTAATTATATATTTAATTCCTTGACGAATCAACCCTGGTTTCAAAAATATATCGAAAAAGACAAGCAAAGGCGCAAAAGTTTTTAAACATAAACACATTCATGTTAATACTGGGCGAGAAATATATACGATATTACAAATTAAAAATTAAATATCTTTGTTTTGAATTTAATATTATGTAAATGTAAATTATGGTAATCTTTAAATTAACTCACAGAATGTTCAGCACATGAAACATCCTGCCTGACTAACCTTTTTTTTTTTCTTTAAGTTCGTTTTGAAAAATTTTAAATCTTCAAAACACTGAACTAGTATTATTTTTGTAAAAATTTTAAAATAGCTAATAACGAAGAAGCTTTCAAACCTTGAATTTGTTTCAATATTCCCGATAAATGCACTGCGGGAAATTCTTTTTAAAAATAATGGATAATCTTCTTCTGTATATAAATAGGCAAAGACAAAACAGTTCAGTACCTTCTTCTCCGCAGTTTATTAACCGATTTTCTTGCTTCTTTTTTCTGTTTAGTAACTATTTATGATCTTTAGAGCTATCAGTACACAAAATTTTGGAAACAGTTATACTTTTTTTTTCGTATTTAAATAAAAATGTAATACAAAAAGTGAAAAAGGAAATCGCTGTAGCCAGTAAATCTGTTCTTATCGAAATGTTTTAATTTTTCTTAATAATCATCATTATTGGCTTTTTTACAATGTACTAAATCTTAAGGTATCATTTAATTTTTGTATTGAAAGTACATATAAAAGTATATGTTCTCAGATATATAATGAACGAATGTATAAGAGTGGGAGAAAAATTTTGGAAATATACAAATTCGTATATATTTTTCTAAAATTTTTAATGATAATTAAGGTCGAATTTGGACCATTGGGGGAACGCTAGTATTTATATACACGTGACTGAAGTGGCAAACTGTAAATATATTAGATACATCTACATTGCAAAATGATTTAATCAACCATTATGCTCAACCACTTTGCTGTATTTGCGATAAAATTATATTTTATTTATTTTTTATTCATTTATTTATTTTTTCTAAAATCTAGTTACCTCAAAAATAAATACTTTAGAGCTAGATAGTTAATCATGCACGTTATGTAACACGGATTAATTACTTAGAATCTGTTTTTCTTATTACTGTGAAATATGACCTACATAAACCAAAATTCATTTTTAAAACATGCAAAAACATTAGTAATAAAATTAACATAACTAAGTAACAAAAATTTTCCGATTTTTAAACAAATATTTGACATTCTTAAAAGTATATATTTGTTTTATAACCGTTATATGTAATTATTTTAGAAAACAGGTAAATAGTGATCGCTAGTGAGTATTCCGAAAAAATACAACAGCACTAAAAACATATATGCGGAAAATAATTTTATGGATATATTGTAAACTGCTTATATTTCTCAAACGGGCGTCAATTTTTTTTGTTGGTTCGGTTCTCACCATGGGAGATTTTCTGCGAGTAACTGAAAAGAGGTAATGAATAGGACCTCGAATATTTTACAAATATGCGAATCTGTAGGAATAAAAGAAGAAGCAAAAGTGATAAAATCGTCATGGAAAAAATCGTATATTTTTCTTGGAATTGACCATAATTTTATTGTAAATCAGTTGTTATTATTTCGGCGGAAGAAGAATTACTAGAATATTTTTTGAATAGGCTATTCTTAATGATGACCGTAGTACGGAGAATTAACGAATGAAACTGTTTTCTGTAAATAAGTGTACTGCTTTAGTTTGTTTATTTTACCAAATCCTGGATAGTTTCATAAGAGGTGAAATTTATTTACCTGCTTGTTCATAACCTGTACGATTGGCTATTCGGTTTTTAATTTCTAAGAAAATGGTTAATTTTCCTAACAGAAGAACATAACAAAATGTGCAATGAATGCGTGTAAAACATGCCATTATTGTTATTTTTACCTTTCTGTTCCGAAAAAAAAAAAGAATGCCGCAAAGGATGTTGACATATAATGGTTTCTGTCATTCGTCTATGAACGTGATATAATATCAACAAAATAAAGAAAACATAATCTTATTGATAAAAGTAACTGAGTAAAAAAAAAGAAATATGTCGATTGTGACAAACGTTTGTTGAAAGTCGCAACAAATTATAATCAGCTTCAGCTTGAAGATTATCTTCGTGGTGTAGCACATAATGTAATTAGTTAACTTTAGTGTTTGCATGTATTATAGGTATTATTATTATTACTTAGGTGTATATGTAAGATTTCGAAATCGTTTATTTCTATATTTGTAATTAATGCTATTATTATTATATTATAATTGCAAACTCTTATTTTGTTGGGAAAACGTGAAAGAGGAAAAACATAATTTCTAATTCGACCAGCTGTATGAACACTGGTTGTACCTTGTATATAGGGTTTGAGAAATTATCATTCCTGTGGAAAGAGGGGATAATTTTTTTGCGACAGTTTTATCGCAATACATACTATAGGTTTCAAATTGTTGGTAACTTAAATATTGTTTATGCGTGTTACAGAAAATACCTATTTATTAAATAAAACTGTATCCATTTCATATAAGAAAGATTGATTCCTTATCGAAGAATAATGAGGATATTGTTCCAATTTTTGTGGTTTTTGAAAATTTCAGTTATTACTAAACGACCAAACATTGTAATTTGTGTAGTATGCTGTAAGCTAATTTAACAGGCTCAGCTTGATATCGGCACAGTTGTGTTTAAGCCGTATGTGAAAAAAAGAAACAAAAAAAAACGACGGACTAGAATATTATTTTTCTTATAAATATGTTCAAAATTTATCCTCTTCTCTTCTCCATGCCTACTTCATGCGACATTTTATGTTTTCGTTTACTACAAAATATGCACGCAGGAGCAAGTTCATTTTTTCATAAATATTAAATATTTTTTTCTTTCTGTGCGTTTTACTTTTAGGCCAACTGAGGTTAAATCTGAAAAAGCAACCTAAAGGATTCGAACAAAAATAAAAGCAAATATACTAAGGCTAACTGACAAATCATTCTGAATAAATTAATGAAATAACTATATAAAAACAAATAGGCGATCGTGCTCATTTTAACAATTACTCATTTATTGTTTGATCACAGTTTGCCTCAACGCGACTTTTCTGTTCGGCAAATACAAAAAGAAAACAAGCAAGCGTACGGATAATTTAGTATTTGCAACAACATATCATAAGTATCGAAATGCAAACCGGGTAAAGGGGCTTGATTGATGTGTCCAAATAAATAAACAAGACTGAGGTCGAAAAAGGTAATTCTCAGTTATGTTTTTCGGTCATTACCCATAAGCAGATATAGAGTACTAAATACAGCTTCTTCCATATTATTCACTACCGTCACTAAAGAATTTTTTTTTTTTTTCAAAATAAAACCAAAAAACCTTTAGTAAAGAAAGCCGATATGATGAGAAACAGAAGTCAAAAAAGTTACTATTATAAATATTTAATGTAAATTAATAGAACGATGATTCGAATAATGAATACCTGCAAATTATTCCTTTTAAAGCTTTGTGTTACTCAAATCCAACCCACCTGAACTGACAATATTTAGAAAGTATTATTGCAATTTAGTGTGATAAGTTAGTAAAAAAACGAAATTCTAGAGAAAAAAATTCGGTTAAAACGCGTTTTGTAACTAACAAACGTGTTAATTACAAAGTGGTTGCAGCCATTGACGGTTCTTTTCCTTTTTTTATTAAAAACTATTTCACAGTAGAAAATTAATTAATCGCTTCTGTTTCTCAACTTACTTCTTTACTTTTTCTTTTTCCCTACAAAACACGCATCAAGTATTGTCGAGTCGATTTTTCTAATTATTATTATTTTTTTATGAGCCGCTCGCTTCATTATTAAACAAAACAAGAAAAGCTTCTTCCTTATTGGCTTTATTAAAATTTTTATGAAAATAATATTAGTCCAGTGTTTTGAAGATTGAAAATTTTTCTAAACGAACTAAAAGAAAAAAAAAAGAGGTTAGCGGGGCAGGATGTTTCATGTACTGAACATTCTGTGAGTTAATTTAAAGATTACCGTAATTTACATTTACATAATATTAAATTCAAAACAAAGATATTTAATTTTTAATTTGTAATATCGTATTCATTTCTCGCCCAGTATTAACATAAATGTGTTTATGTTTAAAAATTTTTGCGCCTTTGTTTTTTTCGATATATTTTTGAAACCAGGGTTGATTCGTCAAGGAATTAAATATATAATTAAAATTGTAAATAACAGAAAAAACTTCAATAAACGTATCCCCAAATAAACTTGTTAGATACGAATAAAAAAGAAAGATAATATAAGGAATATGTATCAGAAGCAAATTCAATCCAGTTATGTTACCCTTTAAATGGCGTAGAGTTGATAGTTTTTAATTTTTTAAATACGGTTGACTATACATAAGCAAAAAAAAAACAAAAAACGAAGAAAACCGAGAATGCATTTGACCGATTATCAATAATAATAATTTTCGTCCGTTTCGTGTCACCATTGCTAACAGAACTCTTAAATTTACATCGCGAAAATCTGTTTATGAGTATTTCACGCTGAAGTCGTAATTTCAAAAAAAAAGTAGAAAATATTTTAAAAAAGCGAATAACCAAATAAAATCATATAAAATATGTGTTTTGTGATTATATATGCATATATAACATGCTATACGCGCGGAAAAACCAAATCGCTAACGAAGAACGGTATTTTTTGGACGGAATTTCTGATAGCTGTATTTGGTAACTCGTGTTTCTCACTAACACAGATGACAACGTTTAACGGATGATACCTGAAAATCACCGTAGGTGGTCTGTAAAAGGTCTGAGTTCGCCTGCGCCCGAAAGAGGCTGCGCCCGATAGAGTCTGCGCCCGATAGAGTCGCGCCCGCTTTTTCGCGCCCGAAAGAGCGGTCCCCTAAAAATGTATATCGTTACATCTTAAGCTTTAATAATAGGTGTTCGTAGAACTTGTGTAGCAAGTAAATTTATAAACAAATGGGGCCTGTTAGCTTCGGCACTTTACATCGAAGTTTTTTTAATTGATGAAAAATAATTTGTAACAAATGCGACAACTGAAATCGATTAACGACATCTATTTATTGAAATATATAATTTGAGCATCGGGTTTTAGAGCCTTTTTTAGCAGCTTTCGCAAATAAATAATTTTTTTCCGCTTTCCACGCGTGAAAAAGCATAAGTAAAAATTGGATTATAAGTTTAATATCGGACGAACTGTTCAAGGTGAAAAATGTCACACAAAAAAATGTTACTCGTGATTTTTAATTATAAAAACTCATTGTGAAACATATAAAACGAACATAATAAAGAAAAATCTTAATACGCTTTCGATTACAATGCTTCAATTCGATAGTAGTTGTTACGGGTGCAAAGACTAAAAAAAAAAATGTAGTCTCACTTGCGTGTTCCGATCTGCCGGTGTTTTTTTTATTTTTTTTTTCGGTAACTAAATGAAGTAAAAATGTGAATTTTTTTATATACGTAGCGAATACATTTATACCATAATAACCAACAATGAGATGATAAAAAATTGACTTGTTTAGCCCGTTTCCCTCCGATGGGAGTATTGGAGCGCGTTTATTAATGAGAACACTTACATACACACGAATAATATTAATACTAAAACGGCGCTTACAGTATATCTCGACACCATCTTCGTCTTCTAGCAGCAGAGATTCCAGGCAGATTAACCGGTGTTAGCGATATTAGTTGATTAAAAAAACATCCGAGATATTGTGCCGTGTAATTTTTAAGCGAGGTTACCTTTATCGAATTTGAAAATCTCAAACGGAACAACGAATATGTACGGGGAATTTAGTGAGGTATAAGGCGAACGGCAATCTGAATTAAAGAAATTGTAGCGTCATTATCGCGCCATGGAAAAGTGTAGCCCCCATTACTCGGCTACTGTATTAGCACTCTGCATGAATGCAAATTGAATATCATTCATTCGCTCCGAAGAGCGCGACAGCGACCCACTCGGAACAATATTTGGATTAGTCGGCAGCGACAGCGACGCTTAATAGCGATTCTCGGTATTGTGGCCGACTAGCCGTTGGCGAATCGAGCTCGCCTTTGGAGTAGTTTTAAATTTCACACAATTCGGCCAGGCAACCAGCAGCAGAAGCAGCAGCACCTAGCCTCGCTTCTTGCTAAGCCCTACTATTTCCTTACGCAACTGGCAACGCACGTAAAGCACCGGCTAGTTGTGGCGTGTCTCGCAAAGGAAAATAAGGACGCGCAGAAAAAATCTCCGTCCTAGTGAGGTGATGAGAAAAGAAAGGAACAGGCGGAGCGGCTATGGGCGGAAGAAGGATACCGAAAGCGGGACAAGTTAACGCGAAACGCGTCAAGCCCTATTATACGGTTAACAAAACAGCGCCTCTGGAAGAGTACGGCGTAGCCAGAAAAAGGGGGTTCGTGAACTGCGGGAACGGAGGGGCGGTCGGTTCTCGGAACAGTTAAAACGGAGAATAGACTAACATGGTTACTTAGCGTGCTGCCAGCTCGAAACGGAAAACCAAAAAGAACAACTTTTTTGCAATAACCTGTCCATATTCGCCATATCTGCGGCAAGCATCACACATCCCATATCAAGCACACATTCAATTCCGCAAAGAGACCGTTTGCGTAATTATTTCTGTCGTTTCTAACGTTAGCGCGAAAACTGTTCTCCTAATTAGTACTCCTGCATTGTCTCCTCTCTACGCAATAATAAATCGACGCTTAATTTTGACAAAAGCAATATTCGAAAAAGCAATATTCGAAACGTGCTAATCGATCGAAAATAACTGCGCCAGAAAGAAATTCAGATATAACATTAATTTCTCTCGAATGTCATAATAATTACTTTAAAAAGATGAAAAAAGGAAAAAAAGCGGTTAAGTAGCATGTTCTCTGGCATAATATTAGTTAAGGATCAGTAAAATCAAATCTATACACACATTCATCAGTCCTACTACGTTGGATATAATTTCTTTCGATAATGCCTCTCGGTGTATAAACCTGATCATCCTTAGCTCTGCCTTGTTGTTCTGTCAGTTTTCTCCCAACATAATTCCTCTACAGTCCAATATTCTTTTTTCTTATAACTTCTTCTTTAAGGTGCCATAATCGGACTACTTCGGACTGTTGACAATGAAGATAATTGTTTTTCCATTTTTCCCGATGCCTCCTGGCTGTAGTTGAATTATTTCCTCTGTTGAATGGTTTGTCCAATTTTTTGTATGTTCTCAAACCATGTCTCGTATTCTTCCTGCCAATCCACCTTTTTTCTTCCATCTGTCCAAGTAAAAATAGGTCCTCCTCAGTAGCTGATATCTTAAGGGGGCACGTATTATTATGTGTCCCATGTATTCTAGTTTCCTCTTTTTTATTATATTCACCAGTGGTTCCTGATGATTATCCATACGCAGTTGTACTTTTGATTTTTTTTTTGGTCTTCTCCGTTCACGAGATCTTAAGCATTCTTCGGTAGCACTACATTTCGAAGGCTCCTAGTTTTTCTTTGTTATTGCCGTTTTACATGTCTCGCATCCGTATAATAGCTAAGACCATATGTGTAGCATTTCAGAACTCTCAATTTCAGCGATACCTTGAGGTTCTTAGTACTTTCTTCCAATTACTAAAAGCATGTCTTGCTGTCGCTGAGCGTATCTTTATTTCTTTGTCCGGGGAGTCTGCCTTCTCATTTATCCAGCATCCCAGATATTTGTACCGGGCCACCTTTTCAATGTTTCTTCCTGATAATTTGAGCTGTATATTGTCCAATCTTTCTTCGCTACTTATCGCCATCTTTGTCTCTTTTCTGGTGTTAGTTGAAAACCCGTATCTTTTACTTTTTTCATTGACGCTATTTAATAATAATTCCTGGAGGTCAGGCAATGATTCTGCTACCAGCACTTTGTGGCATCTGCGTATCTAATATTGTTTAAGATTTCATCTCCAATTCTTACTCCTATTTTCTTATAACATCCACTATAACAGATAACCTCTGCGCTCCGTTATCCTAACATTTCCTAATTATTTTTCATACCTTTTTTATTACTTTTACTTCTTACCACTTTCCCTCTTCGTACACGTTTCATTTTATACGCGTAATTTCATACCCTTTTTTCGTTCAAACTTATTCTTCCGATAATAGTGCATATTAATTATACGCAGCTGGGACAAAGCTGATGAAGCCCCTTATTTTCCGCGTATTCATTATTTTATTAAAAAATCCCGTATTTTCACACTAATAATAAACTCATATTTACAAGCTCCTCATGTAGTCCAGCATGATCAACTATTAAAAAACTTCAAGACTCCGGAAAAAATGCAGTTTAATTATTTTAAATGCGTCCATCTATACTAGTATTCCATGCATAAACTTCTTAAATTAATTGATTTAATGGGCTACTAAATTCTTTCACGACCGTGAAATGTCAATAAAACTGACCAATACACGGAACACCTCTCTATGATATAAATATACGAGAAATATCAAGCACTCCCTTATTTCTGTATTTCTCATAATAATTTAGCCTGTATACTTAAATAATTAATTTAACCGCGCTTTTTAATTGAATCGTCACTGGTTTTTTTTTGTTGTTTTTTTTGTTGTTTTTTTTGTTGTTTTTTTTTGTTGTTTTTTTTTGTTTTCAATTTCCCCCCGTCTTCCATATATTACATTTATTTTGATTAACTTTTCCATTAAATTTGACCTCTCGAGATGGTAAGAGCATATCTATTTCATTTTATTCACTTTGTACCGTATACTTCCTTAACATAAAACGTCTAATTCATTTATCTATAACAGTTAAGCGGACATTATTGCTACTTTTTCAGTTGTATTTTTTTTCTTTTCTAATAGGATTTTGTACATTATATGTACGGAATCCTAAAAATCTGTTTGGTTTAGACACTGGCTGTATCTTTTCTTATTTGAATCCGTTAGAACTAGAGAAAACTTCCTAAAACACTTCCCCGAATACCATTTTTTTTTTCACCTATCCTCCATTTTTTTTCCCCTTCGTAAATGTTCGCAATCGAACTAAATTATTTTGAAGGCGTTAGTTATATCTCGGACTATGTTACTTTCAAAACTGATTAAATTCATTAAAAAAAAAAAAAGAAAAAAAAGTCAAATAAAATACGAAAACTCCGAAATAGCTTAATTTATAAACTCAAAATGAAATACATAAATCACACGCAAAGCACACTTTAAGAAAATCTCTGTAACCTTGGGAGAACGCCGTTAACTCCAGAGTATTAAGAAATCCGCAGAGCCATGGTGACCCCTACAGGGGGGACCTTACGAGTTTATTATCGTGCGCTCAACCGCTTACGCCTAGGCCACACGCGACTATCCCACGACTATTTGTTGGAGGGCGCACACCCTCCCAGCACTTGTCCTTTCTGTCGCGCACAAGAGCCACCGACGGTTGATCACATTCTCATAAACTGCCCTGTATTCCAACCCTCCAGAACGAGACACCGATTTGATAATCTCAGCCATGCCCTCTCAAATTCAGGGAGCGAACCAGAGCGCAGTTTTTCGGTTCGTCAGGGAGACTCTTGGGCAGTAATAGTCTAGATATTATACACGGCCCGGAATCTAATCAAGGTTGAGAAGTAAATAAAAAAAAAGTATAAGATGGAATTAAAAATAAATTAAAACAGCGCGCATAAAATGATTCATTAACAAACATTAAACACTGCATACTTAAAAGAGAAATATTTAACCGATTAATTTAACTCCCAAATTTTTGACAAAAAGCCCAAAAAAATACGTTATCGTAAATAGAAGCGTGAAAGTTAAAAAAAAAACAAAAAACAGAACTCACTGCTTTGTAAAGAAAATATAGCCAATATTTCGAATTTAACTCTCTCAGAAATACTTCATTTCGTAAAGTGTTCGGGGAAACTTTTTCTTTTTTCCGCAGATGCAAAAAAGCTCATTATTTTGTTGATTTAGCAATACTCAATTTCGATTATCTAACGAAACCTACAAAGTTCCAGAAGAAAAGAAAGCGCGATAATCAATGTATCCTTAAATTTTTAAGCGTTCTACAATATTTCCGGAAATATTGCGCGAAAAACGATATTATAACTACAGAACAGGTGGAATATCTGTTTCCAATTTAGTACTAGGTAAATTTAAATTATACTAAGCCTCGCCCAACAGTATCCTGCCAATCCGCTAAAAGACCGCTCGTTTGAACAGGTAAAAAATTGTACCAACCCCTATTGGACTACACAGTCCATTTCAGGTAACTGTACTAGATGGACACATATATATATATATATAACATATATATATATATATATATAGTATTTATTGAACGGAGCCGATATCTTATAGTTTTTTCTGAATGATTTAGATGTTGCTATTTTTCATTTATTTCTCCCTTCACAAAATTACCACCCCCGGATTTTGTCAAACCTTTGAATTGCTGATCTGGTAAGTTTACATTCATGCGTTACTGTGATCAGCATGCTAAACCAATATTGCGTCCTTGCAATACATATATTTCAATTCACTAAAGAAAAAAGTTTTTAATGAAAAATTATTCATAATATTACACATATCGTAGCGAATGTTATTATTATTAATATTATTATTATTATTATTATTATTATTATTAAATTAGATTTACGTGCCATGCACAGGAACTATGGCTAGAGGCACGAGAGGAGAAGGAGGTTTAGATTAGCGAGTAGAGGCCGGACTTATGAAGAAAAAGAATTAAATTGAACAGTGAAGAAAAGTTGTCTTTAAGAATGATGAGAAGAGAGTGCGAAGGGCATTCGGTGAGGATATGATGAATGGTAAGGATTGCACCGCACACGGCACATTAAGGAGTTTCAGTTCCATTTAGTAAATGTCCGTGGGTGAACCGTGTGTGACTTAATCGGAGTCCGGTGATGACTACATGATCTCTTCGATAAAGTTACATATTCTAAAAAAAAACTTATATTATTATCGGCTGTGAGTAGAAAAATAATTTATCTACTCGTCTATGTTAATCTTTTTAATAACATAATAAAATAAACATTCGACAAATCGATTAATAACAATTGTCTGTTCAAATATTGGATACCCCCCTTGCAATCGTTGTAAATTTTTCTACGCAAAAGCGTTTTACGATCTGAAATATTCCTAATTTTAATAATATTTTTAAGGAAAATTAATTACGGGATCTTAATGGGTTTTCTCTTTTTGGAAATGGAGCAGGAATAAATGGAGCGTATGAAATCAAATACTGAGGCCTAATAATTGATAGTAAATTAATCTACAATAAACAAACATTACTGGAAGAACAGTAATTAAGTTAAACTACATTTTCTATTATCTAAATAACCTCTTTTTCCCTACCCAATCACGACAATTGTAACTAGCTTTACATCAACCTGCTATGGGATATTACTAATGAAGATTTACTGAGAATACCAGAATTATATAAATTACTTCTAAACTCACCCAATAGAGGAATTTACGAAATCTTTGACTTTAGAACTAGTAAATATTCCGCATTTTAATAAATATCATAAGCGCATACAATTGTAAAGAAGAGATGCATAAATATAATGCATTGTCGAACACTTTAAAAACACACAATTAAGAAACTATAAAAAAAGGCAAAAATTCTTAATCATTTTCTATTTTTGAAAACTTAAATCTGGATGTCTAGGTTTAAAACTAAATTATTATTATTATTACTACTATTAGTAACATTATTTTTAAAAATAGTCCTATTTCAATGCTAACGCTGTTATTAATCAATTTTTTAATATTCTCTAATCTACATATTTCTAAATCACACTGATTTCCCTGTATTTATTATTTAAACTCATTGTTAAATATATTTAAGACAAAAATAAATTTTTAACACTTAATTAAACAATTATATATATAATATAATTGTTTAATTAAGTGTTAAAAATTTATTTTTATCACACTGATTTCTTTTACATACGTATAAATATCAGCAGTAGTGTTAAATCGTTTATTTTATTAAAGTTAATTATAAGACTCCATTTATATTACGTTTCATTTCGTACTATATCACAAGTACTACATTGATGTCACGCGCATACTATTTTTTTCACTTTTATTTTATTCTTATTTTATTGATTTATTTTTGTTTCTTGTTCATCTTATTTTAATTATATATATATATATATATATATATATATAACTCGGCCATTTTGGCCTCGCAAGGGGCTGTGCCCCTTGACCCCTCCTGCTTTCATTCATGTCTCTTTCTCTTCTATACTTTGTATAAAATGATCAAAATTTACAACGTAATTCTTACTGGCATCAACACGCACAAAAAATAACATAACCACAAAAATCCTATTCTAACATTTACCTTCCGTTATATAAAATTAAGACTTTTTTTCGTTACATTTTTCGTTACATTTTTCGTTACATATTTCATTACATAAAATTGTGACATTTTTTAAATAACAATAACAAAAATCCTACAAAATATAACAAACGTTACATAAAATTGGGACATTTAGCGTTACATAAAATTGGGACATTTTTTTGGGACATTTTTTTGGGACATTTTTCTGGGACATTTTTTGGGACATTTTTTCGAATGGAGGATAGCCTAAGAATTACGTTGTAATTAATATATATATATATATATATATATATATATATATATATATATATAAATTGTATTGTATAACGCAAAATAATAATAATAATAAAGTTTGATTTGGTTTAATTTCATAATTATTACCGGTATGAGTGGGTGTTAGCATATGATACATACTCGTATTTTTATATAATCTTTATTAATAGTAGTAAAATAAAATCATTCTTATAAATATTTTTACATATATTATTAATTTATATTATTTTGTATACATGGTAGAAAAACGAGGAGACCAAAACGTCTAAGGAAACCTCACAGTGGCCAGTAGTAATATCGAAATAGTTGACAATTTCAAATACCTCGAAAAATTATACTGCGACGAGGAAATATGAATCACGCGTGGAATGGCCAAAGAAACTTTCAAATGAATAAAAACTCTAATGCTCGCTAATGAACTACCGCTTCGAATAAGACTTCGAGTGGTTGATGCTTATATTATCCCTGTACTCCTTTATGGTGTTGAAACTTGAACGCTTAAAGCCAGTTCTATCAGACGACTAGAGGCTACAGAGATATGGTTCTTACGAAGATTATTAAAGATTTCCTGGACAGATAAAGTATCAGATGCAGAAATAATAAGAAGAACAAACGTAGATAGAAGGCTCTTGGCAACCATCAAAAAACCAAAAAACGAAAGATAACATACCTTGGCCATATCTTGAGAGACCCAAAATACGAGCTACTTAGAGGCTGATCTTACAGGGAAGAATTGAAGGAAAAAGACCACTAGAAAGAAGACAATATCTATGGCTAAGAAATATCAAAGAATGGACCAACATCTGGGATACAGAAAGACTCTTCAAGACAGCATGGGAAAGAAGACAGGTATAGCCGACGCACTGCCTAGTGTATGGCAACCTAAGAAGAAGAAGAAGAAGAAGAAGATATTATTTTGTTATTATCGGAAACGTTGATATTAGAATTGGATAAGTCGGCGTGGGCTAGTCGTAACTGTTTAGACGACAAGAATAAAACGGGACAAATTGGAGTAGAGGATTTTTATTTCAAGTTTCAGCGCCAAATTATTACGAGACGACTTAACTTTAGCGGAGGAAGCCGCCTGGCTCCTCCTTTAGACGTGTTCGTCGATTAGATTAATGAAGAACATAAAGTGTTTATGACGAACTTAAAAGATGTCTAATGTTTCCATTGTTACTTTTTCGTCCAACTGATGGCCGATAAGTGCGCAGGGAAAAAATATTACGCTAACAAAAGAAGAAAGGTCATTTTCTGTAACGTTAATTGCATCATATACGCAGGTATCTCTATAAAGAGCTGTCAAAAGTCAGTTATCGTTGTTTAAAAATAGGGATAGCATCGCGGAAGTGTCTTTTTGGTTTTTTTTTTTTGAAAATATATCGATATTTATTAATATTTGCACATTTTCTCGTCAAGCTATATTATCGACGAGTTGTCTTACATCTAAATATGCCTACATTATACTACTTATATACTATACGATTTTATCGCCGCGCAAATAATTTTATTACGTAAATTAATCCTATTTTTCCCATTATTTCTTAAACTATAACTAATATCTATTCTTCGTTTTATTTTTATTTTTTATTATTTTATTTATTTATTTTGTTTCGTCCCTTTCCCTTTCCCGTTTTTCACGTTTGTTTATCACTATTTTCGTACCCTCTTTTCCTATTTAATGCTTATTATTGTTCCTATATTTCCCTCTTTCTGTAACCATTCCTTTATTTTCTTTTTTTTCTTTTATAGTGCCATACTTAATTCCTGAGCGTCGGCGACTACCTATTTGTACATCTTAGCAGTACAGACATAAGTAGTGCACTAGGCAATTGTTATATCCAACGCAGGTGTACACACGCGAGACTACATTCGGAACTGATTAGTAATCGTTTGATTTATCGCGCTACCAGTGAAGTCCCGTGTGGGTCTGCTGTGTACTGATCTAGCGCGCATATGATGTTGAACGTGGTGGTTTTCACCCCAATTTTTTGTTCCTCTATTATTTCTTTAGGTATTCTATTTAACAACTGAGTTATTATAATGTATGTGTCTGTTTGCTTCCCCATCTTTGTTTTAGCTAACGGCAGTTTGTACAAATAGTTTTCCCTCAGCATTCTGTTCTTCTTCTTTCCTCCAGTTCTATTTCCTTATTTGTCACATTATGTATTCCCATATCTCTTTATGAGTAAATACATTCCTTTATGCCTCAGTACGTCTTCTTTTTGTATTATTTCACTTTCGGTCTCGTATTTATGATCTGATATTAATTTCAAGAATTTTATTTGCAGTTTACTTATTTTCCCCACGTATGTTTTCCTGGCCATTCCCCATGCTTGAATTCCATATCTGATTCTCGATTCCACTAACGCATGATACACCACATTTTTAATGTTTTATTTGTTGCATATTTCTTTAAAGTGTATAATGCTGGTAATGTTGCCCTAATTTTCTTTGTAATGTATTATACGTACGTCCCACCTTAAGTATTGGTCCACCATCACCCCCAAATATTTATATTGGGTCACTACTTCTATCTTCCGGCAATTTATCTCCTCACATTCATTTCTTTCTTCCCACTCATGTACACATTCGTTTGAGTGCATTATTAAATTTAGGCAATATATGTCTTGCCTATTCCTTTTCATTCGTAGTACCATTGCTTTAGTTTTTGATACATTAATTCTTAGATTTTTATCATGTGCCCATCTGCTTATTGTGATCAGATCTTTTTGCATTTTCATTTCTGCCTCCTTGATATCTTTATGTGCTGTAACTGTAGCTATATCATCCGCGAACGAGTATATATCGCTGTATTTTAATTCCTTATTGTATCCTGGACGCAAATGACACCACAGTGTAGTCGAGCGTCACTAAATAAAATATACATAATAATAATAATAATAATAATAATAATAATAATAATAAGATTCGGAGATAGATGACGTGTAACGTACAAGGCTAACATTTTGCTGGAAAGTGATTACAACAAAATGAGGTCTATGCCCGAGTTGAAATGATACAATGCTCTTAAACAAGAATTTTTCATTATAGAACCAAAAATAGGCTTATTTTGGGCAACAGCGAGGTTATCTTAGGAACCGAAATACGGCCACCTGTCGATTTAGTTCCATACACAGCTGCCGAATTATAATTTAAAAGTGCGGACTAAACAGGTGTTCAGGGACTTTTTCCCCCGGTCAACTGAGTAACATCCCCCTTCGCATCTGAATACAGCCGCAAGCTGGAATTACGAATGATATTTGAAAGATAAAACTTTTTTAGGCCTATAAATCTCTCCTCCCAATTAATAATCGTTCTTCGTACTTCGGTTTCTGCGTGCCGCACGTAATTGTGGGAATCATTCCCCGGTTAAAAGTATACCGTTTGTCTCTCTTTCTCTCGGTGGTATACATAGTGCGACCTTTGAGAATGTATATGTTAGCTCTGCGCATGCAGCGATAAACGAGGTGATGGCCTAAATTTGAGACACAGATATACGGGCGGAATTTAAACGAGATGGAGCACAATTTACGAAACCGGAACGATACATGGTCGGTGGAATATATATATATATATATATATAAATATTTATCAAAAGCTAGAAGCTATAACTTTAAATGTTTAAAATGCGGAAATATGCCTACTAAAAATGGTAAGGTTGACAGTTTCATGTAGTCCACAATAAAAATTAAAATTCTCGCGAAAATGCAGAAGAAATTCATATGCCGCATAAAATTTACCATTTCACTTGCCAATAGTATTTGCAAAAAGTACGCACATTATAATTTATCGGTGTACCGATATGAGCGGGATTACGAAATCTTAGAACAGGGCATTGCGATTCCTAAAAAATGGACGTTATTACAAAAACGGCAATACTATCATTAATATTTTTTTTATTATATTTCAATATAAACTTTATTATGAATATAAAATTCATTAATAACAGACAAAAATAAGTAGAAAATTTATTAAAGCAAAATTAATTCATACTAATATTCGTTATCAATGAATTCAGTTAATTTTATTTTAACAAAAACAGATTATCAATTTATCTACGCATAACATTTATTATGATTGTATACATTAATTGTACCGTAAACTGAATATACACGTTGTGTAAATATCACACACACACACACACACAAACATTTACACGCGTAAACATTTTTACGTTTTATTTTATTGTGAAAAAAACCTCCCAGGAGGAATCGGTTAATTCTGGGGATATATTACTGACATAAAATTATCCGCGCATTAACTAAAATGGGCGAGTTATTAAATAGAGTGGAAATCGATTATAAGGACACTTTGAGGGGGATGAATAATTTGGTCGATATAACAACAACAATCGGTTTATATCCGGGGTATCGGAAAAAGTACTTTGATTTTTTTAATTAATGCCTAAGATTTACCGTTGCGGAACAGTTACTTCATTAATAACTTTTTTCACTTATTAAACACAATCATTTATTTATAATCGTAGCTACGCATAATTTTTTTAATAAATTCTAAAGCGCAAACACCAAATTTTTTCCTTCTACATGAAAGTAGCCAATCGTGAAAAAAAAACAAAACAAAACCTAAATCAATATAAGGGAAACGAAGAAAAAAGAAATCACTAAGCGTCGTCACTAGTTTAATTTTTCCTTATTTCTCGAAAAACTTGTTATTTTCTCGATGGTTCATTTTTTTTTTTGTTTTTTTTTTTACTTTTTTATTGGGCTTGTCAGCTGCGGACGATTACCCATCAAGAAGGAAGAACGTAGAACAAAAGGAAACAGAAAGTTATTCGGGGAAGGTGGGGAGACGGCCAGAACTACTATGGAGAAACAGCAAGGGAGTCAAAAATGACCGGTACTAGAACTCGTGCAATTAGCAGTCCGAAGGGAAATAAATGTCTAGACGAAAAAATATAAAGGATCATACCTTAAAGGAAAGGAAAGCTCTCATGTCTTGTTAGCCGTTATACCTGATTATAATATATTATACATATATTTGAACTAAATGCGCGCGATGTGACCAGCATAAAAAGAACAGTATTTTTATCCATGTCTGCAATTGTTAGACAGCGCGCACAAAAAGATCCTCATTATAACGAGATGAGTAGAGAATATAGATTTTTTCCAATACTTTTTTTGTAAAATGACCTGTACCAGTAGTGTGCTCTTCATCGGTTTCGTTAAATTTTTTGTTGTTATAAACATTTATTACACGGGGTTACACTTAGCAAAACGTAAATAGAACAAAAAAAATATATCTCTGCTCCATTCCGTACAACTTTTATTATTAATTTTTCTTCGTCAAAATTTTTATCTGTAAAAACCTTTTCAAGTTGAATTTGATGTTGACACAGATAAGCGATAATTATTTATTTATCTGCAAAACAACGTTTCGGTTGTGATAAACGATATTTCATTATAATAATCCTTGTAACCCCTTCGATAGAGGTGTTTATAGTTTTATGTTAATCTCTACCGGTTCCAGAAATTCGACTAGATAATAGCAATAGGGAGTAATCGAATAAACGTCATATAAAGAGTAATCGAAAAAAATATTTAATTCCATTTAAATATACTTTATCGTACTTTTTGATTATTATAATTATAATAATTATTTTTATTCATTATATAATAGTTATTATTTAAAATTGGGAAAATCAAATTTTAATAGATTACAAAAAATTGCCGGAGGGAAGAATGGATTAATAATGTTCTTCGATATTTTATATTAAACGTTGGGAACTGGGGAACACTGATGAAACAGGTACACAACGATTAAAAATAAACGATATCTTACAAACAACATCGTCATGAATTTGTGAAAATGTAAAGTCCTGCTACTAACGGCGTCGAAAATCCTTTAAATGATTTATCGGTCCGTTGTTACAAACACACACACACTGACCTCAATTCAGAATGTTACCCATATCCATAACATCCGAAAAAGAAATATCACATCGTTTGAAAGTAACATTTCACCCCTCCCAACTAGAATTGAAATAGTTATTATAATAAATACGCAAAAATTTGAAAAAAATCAGAAATTCAAAATAAATATTTATGACTTTTTAGGGTGTTCTTCCCTTTAAAATAAAAAAGAAAAAATACGCTTCATATTTTTAGGTATACTTCGTTAATATCTTAAGGGGAAAAAATTTTATTACGAGCATAATCAATGACATGTAATTTTTATTATTGTCCATATACGGGGGGTAATTCTTATTTATTTACTTATTTATTTATTTATATTTATTTATTTATTGTATTTATTGTATTTACAGGTCGCTTTTGGACTACAAGGTCATTAGCGACTACGGTTTTACGGAGAATTATAACATTTTATGTTGAATATTGAAAAATGCGCGAAACAACAAAATAATCAAAAAAGACAGCTAAAGGCTGAGGAAGTTAGATAAGTTGGAATACTGAGATGTCTTTGAAAAAGGCTACGATTTTTTACACTTCTCGGCGTCCGAAAACATCTCTGGAAGGCCGTTGGTAATACCCGCTTCTTGTCTGGCCTACTGGTAGTGATTACACTCGGTCAAAAGATGCCTCACCGATATAGGCATGTTGCAGCGTTGACACAGGTTGGGCGGTTTTTTTGGATATGAAGAACGAATGAGTCCTTACCTTCGTCATTCCTTTTCTTTTCAGGATGCATACGTTTGGCATTTTTCGACGTTGATTGTTATTGTTTCTCCATCTTTGGTATAGCATTCTTTGTCAGATTCCATTCCTTGTTACTCCTAATTGCTGCTATGTACACATGTTGATGGGTAATCGTCCGTTGCTGACAAGCCCAGGGAAAAACCCAAACAAGAAAAAGAAAAAAAAAAAAAAAAAAAAAAAAGAGTCAAGTTTGTGTGTCCAATGCAGATACGAGTTAGGACATACCGCTCGTGCCTACTGAGAGTTGGCATGATTTCGTAAGTATCTTTTCTAAACTCGTGGAGTTTTCTCGGCGTTTGGAGCCAAAGGGTGTTCCAGAAGTTTTTGACTGTGTTGCTTATCACCATTTTAGCTTCATGAGGTGTCATAAGTACTTCAGGCGCGGGTAATTCATTTATGTAAATTATTAATACATATAAATCAAAGTGATGGTAATTATTAATAGCACGAATATTAGTGAAAAATGTATCGTTATTTATAAAACGAATATGAGAAAAGAAAATTTTCAAGACCCCCCCCCCCCTTTATAACTTCTGGACGGATTCAAACAAAAAATATTGTAAAGTTATCGTGTTTCTCGCGTTCATTTTGTCTTGATAAGAGATATTACGTTGTGGGGTTAGTAGATAGGAAATCTATGACCTGTGATAAGAACCAATCAGGAGCCAGTATTTTGTTACGTGACCACGCCCCTTTCTACTGAACTAATCAAGAGTGAATACTCAATCAAATGACACACCGTTTTTCAATCAAACCATCCACTAAGAGTTCAACGCTGCACCGCCATGTTCTACCCCAATTGCATCCTTCTGCTTGCTACATGTTCACTGTTACAAACAAATAACTATATATGTATCTCAACATCTACCATATACAAATCAACCAACTGCTTTCTATGTAGACATCTATTCATGAAGAATCTCACTCAGCACAGCACTTGATCGGTATAGAGATTAAGAGGAGGCTTTAACCATCCACTTATAATTTTGCTAACCCATACTGAGTCGCTTAGTGTATTTAGATGTTTGCATATACGTTGATGATACATTTATCATTGTCTGATCAATATAATAATTTATTAACCAGCACTAATTATTTCTGGTTGTGTATGCTTTGAGAATGTTTTAGTGTTAACCAGCCACTTTTAATTTTTCTAACTTGTACTGAGTTGCATAGAATATTTAGACGTTTGCATGTGTGTTGATGATACATCTATCATTGTCTGACCAATGTAATAATTTATTAACTGATACTAGTTGTTCCTGCTTGTGTATGCTTTGAGAATGTGCTAGTGTTGACCAACCATTTATAATTTTTTCTGACCTATACTGAGTTGCTTAGTGTATTTAGATGTTTGCATGTACGTTGATGATACATTTAATCATTGTCTGATCAATATAATAATTTATTAACCGACACTAATTGTTTCTGGTTGTGTATGCTTTGAGAATGTTCTAGCATTGATCAGCCACTTATAAATTTTCTAACCTGTACTGAGTTGCTTAGTATATTTAGATGTTTGTATGTACATTGATGATGCATTTATCATTGTCTGTCCAATATAATAATTTTTCTAACCTGTACTGAGTTGCTTGCTGTATTTAGATGTTTGCATGTGTGTTGATGATATATTTATCATTGTCTGGCCAATGTAATAATTTATTAACCAGCACTAATTGTTTCTGTTTGTGTATGCTTTGAGAATACGTTCTAGTGTTGCCCAACCACTTATAATTTTTCTAACCTGTACTGGGTTGCTTAGTGTATTTAGATGTTTGCATGCACGTTGATTATACATTTATCAATGCCTGACCAATGTAATAGTCTGCTAACTGATACTAGCTGTTCATGTTTCTATTTATATTGAGATTATATTTTACTGTTAGCCAGCCATCTTTAAGCTTTTCTAACCCCTACCAAATCTGCAGTGTTTGTATAATTTAAAAGATCTATTAATGTATGTCTAACCAAAAAATAAAAATAAACACTAAACTAATGTTTTATAAGGGGGACTGTTTCAGCCTCTAGAATTTGGAGGTAGTTCACATATATCCCGCCAAACAACCGCAGTACTAACCCCTTTCTTGGTGGTTTATTCTTGTTCTGACCTATTTGTTTCCAGTGAGATGCTTTGCATATGAGTAATCAAAGTAGATGATTGAAAGAAAAAAAACTGAATAGATCACTAACTTGTGAATTATTATTCATACATCTTAATTGCTGCAAAGGCTGTGTTTGATATTTAGCAGAGTTGCTTTTGACGTTTGTGTTGAGTGTACTATTTAATTACATATATAGCTCTATATATTATTTTCAATAGTTGAAGAGTTAGAACTTACCATCACAATAACATGTGTGTGGAGCTTAGATGCTTACATATGTGCGATGTACTATAAATGTGTGCACATGCACATGTGTGTGAATGTGTGTGCAGTGTAATTGCGTGCGTGTGATGTAACAATGATGATGATGATGTTGATGTGTTTACATATGTGACCATGTACATGCATGCATACACTTTCTAATGTAATGAAACAATATTTAACTCCCAAAAATTACCAATCATAACAGATTTGATGCATCCCTGGTAATATACAACTGTTTATTTTAAATTAGAAAAATCAAATTAATTGTAAGCATTCGGATGTTGAAGAGTTACTCATGTCTGTTGAAGTAAACGTTTAATGTATAACAACAATATAACAGAACTAATTTTATTTGATCACATTATAACTAATTAGTAAGTATTATTCATAAGCTTGATGGGACACACCTTCTTCTCCGTCACACAGAAATTCTATTATTTTGATAAACATAATCACAACTCAGAAATTCTATTAATCTCATTTTCTCAACCTAATAGACCCATGACTTGAATAACCCATCTCCTTTATTGCACTAATAAAACCATTAGGATATAAGAACTGTAAATTTCTGCAGCACACCTCTGAATGTTACAAATAGGGATTAAAATAAATTTAGTATCATAGAAAGAAGCACTCAAAATTAAACTAAAATCATTCTTTTCATACAAATTACGCCATTTAAGGCTAAAATACTCACATTTTAGTACAAACCATCAATTTTAAAGGAAACAATCCATTTTACATAAAAATATCCCACATTTTAGGTGCAAACCATCAATTTATGGTAAAATATCACAATTTAGTACAAATGTCATCATTTTAGATAGAAAAACATCAAATTTTAATGGAAAATAATCCACCCTAGGGAGAGCACCAAATTTTTACTACATACACACTCTTTAATTAAAAATAATATAATCTCTATACACTATAATTAAGTTTATAGAAACTATTTTAAGTCCACATACATTCTCAAATCTAACAAATTAAAGGAATAAAAACAATTGTTAATAGAAAATTTTATTACATAGTAAAATTAAAAATATACAATGTTTAAATTATACTTAATAATAATACACAGCTCCATGTAATCATGCAATATACATATTTCTATTTATCAAATGGACATTGCAAATTACCTATCTAATATTACTCCTGCAGTGCTCAGGATAATTAAGCGAAGAATCGGTGTTGGAATAAAAGTAAATCTAACTTTACGATGTTCATTCAGCAGAGGAGTTGGGCTCACAGATTGGAGTGTTATGCCGTTTCACTTCCCAACCAATGCACAGTTACTCACTCGTGGTGATGATATTTCTGCATGGTACAAAGAGGATTGTAGAAAAATTATTAGTCTTGCTGATAAACTTGAACATGCAACGGGGTCCGGCTGGTCATTAATGAAAATTGAATATCTCGAAATTCGTCTCAATCATCGGAACGTTCTAAGCCGTGCATCATCATATATTCCACTACCATCCTGTATTGCATCGAAAAAGGCTGTTATTAATGTGAAAAACGTTGACCAGATGTGTTTTAAATATTCTATGTTGACAAAATATATTAAGGTGAATCATCCAGAATATGCAAGCAATTATGTGCGGAATACATCATTGTTAAAGAAATACAATTGGAATGGTATATCTTTTCCTACATCATTGGACGATGTGTCCATATTTGAAAAGAATAATCCTCGATCATCTGTTAATGTATATGGTTTGGATGAGAAAAATACTGTATACCCCCTTCGAATCACAAAGATTGAACAAAAAGATCATACAGACTTACTCCTAATAACTGAAGGTGATAAATCACATTACTGCTGGATAAAAAATTTGGGGAGGCTTGTGAGAAGTCAAATCACTAAGGATTGTCATCGTATGTTTATATGCCGTCGTTGCTTATGGTATGTTCAAGACCATGCTAATTATCTGGCTCATACACAATGTTGCTCCAATAATACTCCTACTACAGTTGTTATGCCAACGGAGAAAAATAAAATATTGAAATTCCAACAATATAAACAGCAATCATTTATACAATTTGTTATATTTGCTGATTTCGAGTGTATCTTGAAGCCTTTAAACGATGAATCATGTGATAATGATGTCAATGATGAAGAAATTATTAGTGATAATATTGATGATGATAATGTGGAAATGTTTGGAATGCGTCGAAAAAGTCCACAACAGGAAGGATATATGCAGAAATGTAAGCGGCAACGCATGGAAGATGGTTCATATAGTGATATTCAAAACAAACCAGAAAAAACATCTAGTACCACCCCCATACAGCAACATGAAGCGTTTAGTTTTTGTTACTATATTGTGTCGAGATGTGAAGAAGGTGCTAAGTTTAATGTTACATCGGAGCCTAAAATGTATCGTGGTCGCAATGCAACTAAAAAATTCTGTGATTGGTTAGTGGAAGATGTGCGAAAAATAGAAAAGATTTATCAGAAAAACATTCCATTGCAGTGGACGTCTGAGGATTTGGAAGAATATGATGCTTCATCGGTATGTCACATTTGTGAAGAACCTCTAAATAATGATAAAGTCGCAGATCATGATCATCTAACTGGGAAATTTCGAGGTGCAGCTCATTCAAAATGTAATTTAGAATATCAGCTTCCCAACTTTGTTCCTGTATTTATTCATAATCTGAGTGGATATGACGCTCATTTATTCATTAGGGATTTGGCGTATGATGATCAGGACATCGAGGTGATACCAAATAGTGAAGAACGCTACATATCATTTTCAAAGCGCATTTCAGAAAAAATGAAAATACGATTCATAGATACATTCCGTTTCATGGCGTCAAGCCTTGAGAAGCTAGCTAGTTATTTACCGGATAGTTCACTTCATCATACAATCAGAAACATTGCATCGCCTGATTTACTTCCTTTATTCCATAGAAAAGGTGTTTTCCCTTATTCATATGTGTCATCATGGGAAAAATTGGATGAAACATGTTTGCCTGAGAAGGAGCATTTCTATAATTCCCTGACAAAATCAAATATTAGTGAAGAAGATTACTCACATGCATTAAATGTGTGGAATACATTAAATGTTCAAACGCTCGGGGAGTATAGTGACATATATCTAAAGACAGATGTGCTTCTACTTGCAGATGTTTTTGAAAACTTTAGGAGTGTTTGTTATAAAATTTACAAATTGGATCCTGCATGGAGTTTTACTGCTCCTGGATTAGCCTTCCAGGCAATGTTAAAGTTGACAAAAGTGGAGTTGGAGCTCTTAACCGATTATGATATGATTTTATTCTTTGAATCAGGAATACACGGCGGTATGTGTCAGTGTGTGAAACGTTATGCTAAGGTGGAAAATTCATACATCAACAGCTGTAATAATAGTTCCAGTGATGGTGTAGATAACACTTTCATAGCATATTTGGATGCGAATAACCTTTATGGTTGGGCCATGAGTGAGCCTCTTCCTATGAATGGGTTCAGATGGCTTAGCCAGAAAGAAATATTGGAATTAGATATTATGGCTACACCTGACAATGGACCCATTGGTTATGTGCTCAATGTGAATTTGGAGTATCCAACAGATTTACATTTAGCGCACAATGATTTACCTCTATGCCCTGAGGCTAAATCAATTAGAAAATGTGTGAAATTAGTTGATACAGTAGAAAATAAGTACAATTATATTATTCACTACAGAAATCTTAAACAAGCAATTGAATTAGGACTAAAACTACAACATGTGCATCGAGTCATTTGTTTCAATCAGTCAGCATGGTTGAAGCCTTACATTGATTTAAACACTCTGCAGCGGAGACAGGCTACCAATGAGTTTGAGAAGAACCATTGGAAGCTTATGAATAACAGTGTTTTTGGTAAAATGATGGAAAATGTTAGACATAGAATTAATATGCAACTTATTATAAATGAAGTAAAGTTTACAAAACTGGTCGGAAAAAGTAATTTTAAGGATCGAACAATATTTAGTGAGCAACCATTATTGGCTGCGGTACATTTAAATCCTTCAACAATTAAATTTAATAAGCCAATTTATATTGGTATGTCTATTTTAGATATTAGCAAATTAAAAATGTTTGATTTTCATTACAACATAATGAGTAAAATGTATAAGAATATTAATCTTTTATATTATGATACTGATTCACTTATTTATGAACTTAAAACACTTGATTTTTATAAAGATATTAAAGATAATGCTCAGTATTTTGATACAAGTGATTATCCAAAAAGTCACCCATGTTATTCACTAGAAAATAAAAAGAAGCTTGGTGTATTTAAGGATGAATTAAATGGTACTCCAATTAGTGAATTTGTTGGATTGTGTCCAAAAATGTATTCTATAAGTTTTATTGATAATAGAGAAATTAAAAAGTGTAAAGGTGTACAGTCTTCTATAATTAAGAAAGAACTTAATTTCATAGATTATTATAATTGTGTGAATGGTGTGTGTAGGAAATTATGTGATAATTATAAGACATATTACAATATTCAAAGTCATAAACATATACTGTATACCCTAGAATAGAATAAAGTAGTATTAAGTGGTAATGACGATAAAAGAATAATATGTAGTAATAACATAGATACAATAGCTTATGGAAATTCTATGTATAATAAATTCCATAAAAAGTTTAATGATGTTTTAGCTGAACTAAGAGCGTGTATATTAAATAGAAATATGTATATTGCATGATTACATGGAGCTGTGTATTATTATTAAGTATAATTTAAACATTGTATATTTTTAATTTTACTATGTAATAAAATTTTCTATTAACAATTGTTTTTATTCCTTTAATTTGTTAGATTTGAGAATGTATGTGGACTTAAAATAGTTTCTATAAACTTAATTATAGTGTATAGAGATTATATTATTTTTAATTAAAGAGTGTGTATGTAGTAAAAATTTGGTGCTCTCCCTAGGGTGGATTATTTTCCATTAAAATTTGATGTTTTTCTATCTAAAATGATGACATTTGTACTAAATTGTGATATTTTACCATAAATTGATGGTTTGCACCTAAAATGTGGGATATTTTTATGTAAAATGGATTGTTTCCTTTAAAATTGATGGTTTGTACTAAAATGTGAGTATTTTAGCCTTAAATGGCGTAATTTGTATGAAAAGAATGATTTTAGTTTAATTTTGAGTGCTTCTTTCTATGATACTAAATTTATTTTAATCCCTATTTGTAACATTCAGAGGTGTGCTGCAGAAATTTACAGTTCTTATATCCTAATGGTTTTATTAGTGCAATAAAGGAGATGGGTTATTCAAGTCATGGGTCTATTAGGTTGAGAAAATGAGATTAATAGAATTTCTGAGTTGTGATTATGTTTATCAAAATAATAGAATTTCTGTGTGACGGAGAAGAAGGTGTGTCCCATCAAGCTTATGAATAATACTTACTAATTAGTTATAATGTGATCAAATAAAATTAGTTCTGTTATATTGTTGTTATACATTAAACGTTTACTTCAACAGACATGAGTAACTCTTCAACATCCGAATGCTTACAATTAATTTGATTTTTCTAATTTAAAATAAACAGTTGTATATTACCAGGGATGCATCAAATCTGTTATGATTGGTAATTTTTGGGAGTTAAATATTGTTTCATTACATTAGAAAGTGTATGCATGCATGTACATGGTCACATATGTAAACACATCAACATCATCATCATCATTGTTACATCACACGCACGCAATTACACTGCACACACATTCACACACATGTGCATGTGCACACATTTATAGTACATCGCACATATGTAAGCATCTAAGCTCCACACACATGTTATTGTGATGGTAAGTTCTAACTCTTCAACTATTGAAAATAATATATAGAGCTATATATGTAATTAAATAGTACACTCAACACAAACGTCAAAAGCAACTCTGCTAAATATCAAACACAGCCTTTGCAGCAATTAAGATGTATGAATAATAATTCACAAGTTAGTGATCTATTCAGTTTTTTTTCTTTCAATCATCTACTTTGATTACTCATATGCAAAGCATCTCACTGGAAACAAATAGGTCAGAACAAGAATAAATCACCAAGAAAGGGGTTAGTACTGCGGTTGTTTGGCGGGATATATGTGAACTACCTCCAAATTCTAGAGGCTGAAACAGTCCCCCTTATAAAACATTAGTTTAGTGTTTATTTTTATTTTTTGGTTAGACATACATTAATAGATCTTTTAAATTATACAAACACTGCAGATTTGGTAGGGGTTAGAAAAGCTTAAAGATGGCTGGCTAACAGTAAAATATAATCTCAATATAAATAGAAACATGAACAGCTAGTATCAGTTAGCAGACTATTACATTGGTCAGGCATTGATAAATGTATAATCAACGTGCATGCAAACATCTAAATACACTAAGCAACCCAGTACAGGTTAGAAAAATTATAAGTGGTTGGGCAACACTAGAACGTATTCTCAAAGCATACACAAACAGAAACAATTAGTGCTGGTTAATAAATTATTACATTGGCCAGACAATGATAAATATATCATCAACACACATGCAAACATCTAAATACAGCAAGCAACTCAGTACAGGTTAGAAAAATTATTATATTGGACAGACAATGATAAATGTATCATCAACATATATGCAAACATCTAAATACACTAAGCGACTCAGTATGGGTTAACAAAATTATAAGTGGATGGTTAACATTTAAACATATTCTCAAAGCATATACAACCAGAAACAACTAGTATTAGTTAATAAATTATTACATTGGTCAGACAATGATAAATGCGTCATCAACACACATGCAACCATCTAAATACACTAAGCGACTCAGTATAGGTTAGCAAAATTATAAGTGGATGGTTAAAGCCTCCTCTTAATCTCTATACCGATCAAGTGCTGTGCTGAGTGAGATTCTTCATGAATAGATGTCTACATAGAAAGCAGTTGGTTGATTTGTATATGGTAGATGTTGAGATACATATATAGTTATTTGTTTGTAACAGTGAACATGTAGCAAGCAGAAGGATGCAATTGGAGTAGAACATGGCGGTGCAGCGTTGAACTCTTAGTGGATGGTTTGATGTAAAAACGGTGTGTCATTTGATTGAGTATTCACTCTTGATTAGTTCAGTAGAAAGGGGCGTGGTCATGTAACAAAATACTGGCTCCTGATTGGTTCTTATCACAGAACATAGATTTCCTATCTACTGGGGTTGTCTTATAAGATGCCCCGCTCACTGCCACCGTCCGGTGTGCTGGGCGGTACATCGAAGCCGGAGGGAAGCAAATCAACCACCAGTAGTAAGTACACACCACACAAACAAGGTAAGACCCACACTAACACACACAACACACCGTCACATCAGCCGGCAATCGCCGCGACTGCTGATAAGCATCAGTCGACCGCAGTTAATCCCCTTCCGTCTGTTCTAAATCAGAATAACGTGAATAACTCCGATAAAGACACAACCGTCCCGTCTACTTCAAATGTTACAGCAACTGATAACCGCGCCGACAACAGACCGCCATTGAATATATCATTCTCTGAATCAGTTAGATCGGCTAAAACGGCTAGAACTACACACACGAAAAAAATATCGCCACTGACCACTTTCGACCACCCCAAAGACGAGCAGCAAGGTCTCGTATTTCCCTATGTAGCCCCATATTCCACTCGCGACTATTTTATCGCACTAAAAGATAAAGTAGGCGGCTCAGTGAATATCATAGCAGGTTCGAAAATCAGTAACGATAGAGTCGCAATTTTCCTTAAATCTGTCCAGGTCTCCGATACATTTTTTGTAAACGGAGGGTCGATCTCTTTAGGTGACCGAACATTAATAGCCCGGAGAATAAAAAATCCCTCTAACAAACTTGTGCTATCCAACGTTTCCCCAACTATTCCCAACGATAAACTAAATCACTACCTTTCTTCCATACTAACACTAAAACTTCTAACACCTATCGCAATATTACGAGTAAACCCTTCCGACGACGAATTCGGCCATGTAGTGAGCTGGAGGAGACAGGTTTATATCGAACACACCTGCTGCACAGATATACCAGACTCGTTTCTTCTGAGTTTCAACGACCGAAATCATCGCATATTTCTTAATCTTGAAGATCATGCTTGCACCGGCTGTAAAACCAGCCACAAGGTACCTGCAGAACAGCCCGTCGAGAGGGAACTATCAACAACATCCCACCCTCAAGCAAACAGTCACGCTTCAAGTGATTTACCGCAAGATACGAACGATCCTCTTCCAAAAAGTACCGAACCGCGCGAAGGAATGGACTTAGTTTTGGAGCCGTTCAATTTAACCGTTAAGCGATCTCACCCCCTTTCTCCGATAGACCCACCTGAAAATATCAGTGCAGACCTCACACCCCAGCCAGCGAATAAAAAACTTAATCTGGCCCTTCCAGATCATGAAGACGATGAAATCAATCCTGTACCTGACCAGTCGCAAAAATTTATTTTTCCCCCCATCCAACTTTTCAACGAAACAAATGCCTAAATCCAACATACAGAAAATCGAGCAAGTAACAGCCCGAGTCAAGCATCTGTTCGATGAACATCAATCATCTTTTATAACCGATTTCAATGGATTCAAAGAGTTTATCAGTAACATCTTGACCACCAAGGATTATATCAACTTTGCTAGGGACTTCACCAAAGACAGAGATGGTCTGTTATACATGCTAGCCACCACAAAACCCCTGCTGAAGGAACAGAGATTGAAATACAGGTTCACCCGTATCATACGAATACTAAGCGAATTGGAGGAGGACCCATTAGGACACCACAGTGGCTCCTTCACGGACTAACATCATTTATACACCACTTTTGAGGCGAGGAAGATAGTTTCAGTCATGACGCTTTCAAAGGACATTATGCAGCGGAACTGTAGAGGCCTCTACAAATATATAGAAGAACTGAAGCTACTACTGTGCAATCATGATCCAACCATAGTTTGCTTGCAAGAAACACATCTAAAATCAGCACATTCTCCCTTATTTGAAGATTACACTGTCTATCGATCTGACTACACGCAGGGTTCAGTAGCCAGCGGAGGAGTCGCCATATTGGTAAAGGACAGTTTCCTTTCTCAACAATTAATATTAAATACCACATTACAAGTGATGGCGGTCCAAGTTACAATTCCATCACTCCCCTTTTCCTGTATAAATATCTGTAACTGCTACTTTCCTCCTTCCAAAAGGATTACTCAAATGCAGTTTGATACCCTGCTAGCTCAGATAGGATACCCAACTCTTTTGTTGGGTGATTTTAATGCTCATTCCCCATTGTGGGGATCCACACGTTACAACGCTCATGGAACGATAATCTCCGACTACCTCTTGAACAGTAACCTCCTGCTACTTCCTCCCCCTTCACACACGCATTTCAATTTTTCTTATAATTCTTTCTCTACTTTAGACCTTGCTTTTGCATCGGCTGCACTATTCCCATTCTTATCAAGCACCGTACACCAAGACCTTTGCTCTAGTGACCATTTCCCAATTTTCATCAATATTCCTCCCATGGTGCCGAAGGCGAGAGCAAAGCGGTCGGTTAGACGTTTCGCTTTTCACAGAGCAGATTGGGGCAAATATAAGTCAGGATTTATTGTCCCACACCACTTCTCACTATCGGTAGAGGAGAACTTATAGAAGCTCACGGAAGCAATTAACACTGCCGCTGTAGCATCCATTCCACTAACATCATACACACAGCATAAGCGGGTACCTTGGTGGTGCCCAGAGATTAGCGCAGCCATTTCTGAGAGAAAAAGAGCTCTCCGTAAGTACAAGACCACCAAATTACTCAGTGATCTAGTGGAATTCAAAAAGCGCAGGGCCATAGCGAGGTTACTTATCCGGACAAAGAAACGCCAGTCTTGGATATCTTTTGTCTCTTCTATTACGAAAGATACACAGAGTACCATTATGTGGAAAAGAATCAAGTCTCTCAATGGAGCCTCGAATCATTCTTTGACTCCTTCGTTACTCATGAATGGCTCACTGATTAAAGAAGAGTCTGACGTTGTGAGAATCTTTGCGCTCCATTTTAAGAATTCCTCGTCGTCCTCCTTATATGATCCTTCCTTTGCAGCCATGAAACTAACCGTGGAACAACAAACAATATCTTTTAATTCCGACGAAAATGATCCTTTAAATCGTCCTTTTACAATCCACGAGTTAAATTATCAACTAATCTGCAACATAAGGAATAGCGCACCTGGAGTGGATTCTATACATTCCTTTATGCTCAAACATCTTCCTGCATCTGCTAGATTATTCCTGCTCGGCATCTACAACCAAATTTGGTCTTCTGGTTTTATCCCACAATCCTTAAAAACAACTCTCCTTATTCCGATTGTCAAGTCGAGCAAAGATCCCTTCCTTCCGCAAAGCTATAGACCCATCTCGTTGATCTCAGTCCTTTCTAAGGTAATGGAGAAAATGGTGAACCGACGCCTCTATTTCTATCTTGAATCCAAGAAAATCCTTTCTCCAATCCAAGCAGGCGGCCGAAAATATAAATCTGCACTCGTTCATCTTCTTAGCCTACAAAGGCAAATCCTAACAGCCCACAGTAGATCACAGTATCTCTACTCAGTCTTTTTTGACATAGAGAAAGCTTACGACCGCATATGGCGATATGGAGTGCTTAAAAAGCTGAAGAACGCCGGAATTAGCGGTAATATGGACAATTTTATCCAGAGCTTCCTCACTGATAGAACTATTCAAGTAAGGAATAGGCTCTTCAGTATCTTCATCCTTCACGACTGAAAATGGAATTCCACAGGGTTCGCCTTTAAGCATAACCTTGTTTATCCTTTATATAAACGATATAGCAGAGTGCATAAGGCCGCCGGTAACAGCCCGTTTGTTCATTGATGACCTTAACATATCTCTTCCTTCAAACTTCCCCGCTAATGCGATGTCTATCCTACAGTCAACGATCAATAGATTACAAAACTGGGCGGAAAAGAATGGCTTGGATTTCTCATCCTCAAAAACTGCATGTGTCGAATTTCTAAAGAAGCGTCGTCCTATTTCCAATCCTGATATCATCCTCTACCTAAAACATGTACCTATCCCATTCCTTCCTTCCATAAAGTTTCTGGGTCTAACGTTCGATGAGAGATTATCGTGGGCTCCACACATGTCTATCCTTAAGCGTAGTTGCATGAAATCCTTGTCCATCTTGAAATGTTTATCCAACCACAAGTACAATATAGATCCAAAATTGCTGTTATCAGTATACAAAGCCCTTATCCTGAGTAAACTGTCATACGGTTGTCAGGTGTATTCTTCGGCTAATAAAACTCTTCTAAAATCTATCGATCCTATCCATAATATTTCTTTACGTATCATACTTGGGACGCACCGAACTTCTCCTTCGTTGGGCGTTTGTGCTTTGGTGGGCCTTCCTCCTTTATCTATTATTCGCGATTATCTCACCTTTCGAGATTCTTTTCGTTATTCCTTACCAGATCATTTTTCCACCAGTAACTTCCAAATCCCATTCCCATCCTTTCCTGGCGATCCATTGGTCAAGGCTTTAACTTTTCTTTCTAAGGTAGGCATAAATTGGAGCGATCACCATGTTAATCCGACCGCTTTAGCGCCCTGGATTCATGTCTCAACATCTATGAACATATCTTTAGCAGATCCCTTAGGAGCATCTAACCTTTCTATACCCATGTCTCAAGTAGTATCAAATAAACTCGCCTCCTTCCCTAACTACATTCACATGTACACAAATGCAGCTAAAGCAAGTCCTACTAATTCTCCTTCACCAACCGCATGCGCTTATGAAATCGGAGGTGTAATGTACACCGAGCGCCTGAACGACTACTGCTCTACTTTAGAGGCAGAAATGTTTGGGATCCTTCTTTGCCTTGAGACATATTCTTCCAACCCAGCGTCTCAAAATGCCCTTCTGATTACAGACTCACTTCAATCTATAAAAGCCATCCAGAGTCCAGACAGTTGCAACTCTCTAATCATTAAAATAAAAAACCTCCTATTCCAACTTTCACGATCTGAGGTATATGTCACATTCTTATGGGTCCCTGGTCATGTTGGGGTTCCCGGCAATGAGCGGGTTGACTTGGTTGCTAAGGCAACTCTATCTAGCCCGATGCCGTTTAACGCTTTACTGCCTCGTTTTGGCGCATCAGTCTTTCTGATGCACTTTGCTGAGGAGTGGAGCAAACTATGGTCAGAACAAACAACCTGGCTCAGGTCCATAAAGTCGGACACCGACCCATGGTGGCCGCCGTTCCCCGTCACACGTAAGGATTTCTCGATCCTATCGAGACTGCGTCTGGGGCACACTGCACTATCACACAATCACGTCTTTGAAAGAGCTCCCCCTCCGGTCACTTGCCCTCTGTGCGGGTTCATGGCCTCACCAACTGTAGAGCATCTGCTGAAATGGTGTCGGCATACTTCCCGTACTTCTAGTCATACCTCACCCCACCGTCTGTTGTCGAACTACACGGATTGTGTTCGGGCAGTGTTAAATTTTGCAGCATTGAACAGACTGCACCGCCTTCTGTAATTTCAAGTGAGTCTAGGTGCCGTAAAAGCCCAGGTAGTTACACACGGCGCCTAGATTTATATTTGTAAATTTAGCATTTAAAAAAAAAAAAAAAAAAAAAAAAAAACTTCTGGACACGGACCTGAAATAATAATCTATATGTATAACTAAAAGCAATTAAATGAGAACAGATTTTAACGATCTGCGCTTAATATGTATATATATATATATAAATCATAATATTTCTTAATTATATCATTCACAGTTATTCAATGAAAAAATACATATATGCGGTGGTCAAAAAAAGTATTTGAACACTGTTGAACTTAACGGGTAAAATAAGGGAAAAAATCTATTTTTAATTACACTTTCTTTTTTTTTACGACGTGTAGAAATATTTTTGAATTCATTGCGTAAAAACCGGAATGAAAAATAAAAAAAAAATGAACGCAACCAGGTTAAAACGAAAAAAAGAAAAATCCAAATTCGCATATTCCAAATAATACCATGAATATATGGGGGTTCCCGAAACGTAGCGCGGTAGTTTAGTATTAAATTTATAAAATGTTTTCCGAATAAAAAGTTGTATTTATAATTAAAATAGAATCAAGTTATCGGAAAAGGGGAAGACATTTGATCAAGTACCCAAAGTAACGAAAATGTTCGCAAAATGCGCTGCTAATTGGGCTTCTCCGACCACGAGCAACGTCCGAAAGCGGGTGGGCGCTTTTTCATTCGCGTTCGCATTCTGATTCACGTTGGCGTATTTTTTTTTTTTTTTTTTTTTTATTAATTGGGCTCGTCAACCGAGGACCTTCACCCAGAAACAATTAAGGGAAAACGAAAGTTATACAGCGAGGCGATCAGCTATCGCTAATAAGAAGGAAACACAATGGAGGGGATAATAAGTGTAGAAGGAAAGAACAGGATATAACGAGCACAAAAAGAAAGGAGCAGGAAGCCCCGGCCCAAGCAAGTGGGAATACAGAGCCGAACGCTCCACCGAAAGATATGAACACTTAATAAATACGTGATCGACGTCACAAACAACCGCATCATTTGAATGGAGAGGACAACACGGGGTAGAGGCTAATGATTAGCGAAAGCGGGAGGAAGGCAGCAAGGAATGGTTAAAGCGCAAACGCACAATGGAGACAACAACAGAGCGAGGAAGTGAAGGAAACAGAAGGAACCAAGGATTTTGAGGAAGATTAGGCTGAACGGACAGATAAAAAGAGCGACAATTAGAAAAGGAGGAAGGGTACATATTCGACCAAAATCTGAGATGGAAATATTTACACAAAGGCAAGAGATTAGAGGATGGGATTTTTTTGAAGAAGAATGTAGAAGAAGCAACAACCCGAGCCAAAGAATCAGCCATCTCATTACCTGAGATGCTAGAATGGCCAGGAGCCCACAGCAAATCAATATGGATCCCATGGAAAGAAGAGAGAGTCCGAACGAGAGAACATATGCGAAGAATAGAAAAATTACAGGAATGATTAGGAAGAGGAGAAGAGATGGCTTGAAGAGCACTCATGGAGTCGGATATGATCAGAAACTGGGAAGAAAGACGATTGGAGGAGATAAAAATAATGGAACGTAAAATAGCCATTAGCTCGGCTGTAAATACGGAACAGAAAGAAGGAAGACAGGAGGATTCAGAGAAGTTATAGTCTGGAGGAATAAAAGAAGCACCAATCCCATCAGGCCCCTTAGAACCATCAGTGAAAATGGTAACATGAGAAGGGAAGAGAGAATTGACAATACTGCGGAATTCCTGTTTAACAATTACAGCTGGAGGGAGAGATTTTGCAAGTGTAGGCGAAATAAATACTCTGGGAGGATGGCAGAGATCGCTGAAGTTAAACTAGAAATAAGGCAGACTATTAAAGGAAATTGTATACGGCCAAAATGAACTAAGACGGAGAGAAATAAGGGACAGGATAGGAATTTTCCTAGGCACAAAGCGCCAATTCCGAGAAATTGAAAGGTAGGAAAAAATGAGAGAAGAAGATGAGAGAGAAAGTCGTTTAGCAAGGAAGCGATAGCCCAAATAAGATCTGCGAATAGACAGGGGAGGAACATTCGATTCAGCAGGCAGTGCTGGAATAGGACGTTGGCGTATTACATGTAGTACAACGTTTAATAATTGAAATTCCGGTCGTTCGTGGAAATAATAAAAATTGTAAGCGCAACTGAAAATGGGTGATAAATCTCGGAAGAAACTTTTTTCCGGACGCGCTAGTTGGTGATTTTTTTTGTCACTGAAAAAGAAAATGTCGGCTAATAAATTATTAAATATCAAAAAAAGTACCCCGTTTACAACATAATCCGGCGCTTTACAGGATCTGAAGGATACTTGGCGTGCGACAAATTCAGCGCAATGCAAAAATAAAGCAGAGTGGTTCCTAAAATGGCGTCAGAAGGAGGAAATTACGGCTGAAACGATTCGGGATTTAATTAGACGTACCGGTTTCATTTCGCGCGTCGCTCGCAATAAACCTTACATTAGTGTCCGGTCAATAAGAAAAAACGTTTAGATTTTGCAAAAAAAAAAAGTACATACATACATTCTAACGGACGAAACGTTTTGAGAAACTGGAATATTCAGTGACAAATCGAAATTTGGAACCTGCATATTTGACAGTGACAGGAAGCAAAGAGTCCGGGGCGGAAGTTTAATATACTGAATTGAAAGTGAAAAAAATATAAATATGAAAAACATCACGCTGTTTCGCAGGCTAACTGGAGTTTATGGATGGAACTATGACTGCAGATGACTACACCAACATTTCGAAAAAAAAATCTCCAACCAAGTACTGTAAACTTAGAAAGTCGTATCATTTTTATCAAGACAACGACGCCGAGTACAAAGAAAACTCGCGAACGGATGCTTTTTAAAATTGCCAAAAAGTGTTAAACACCCGCCCTCCCAATCATAAATCCAATTGAGAATCTCTGGGACCAGTTGGACAGAAAAGTTCATTAGCGCGCCCCGTTTTTAATAGACTGGAAATGAAAGGACGGCTCCTAGAGAATGGAGTAATTTTCCCACGAATTACAAACTTTAATCGCATCAATGCCCCCCTTAGGTTGGAAGCAATAATTAAACCAAAAGGTGCGCGCATGCAATGTACTAAAGATGGTATAATTTTAATTTTTTTTTTTTTTTTTGAACGTGATTGTTTTATTTTGTTTTTAATGTCTAAATACTGATATTTTTGTTTCACTTGAACATGGTTGCGTTCAGTCCGTTTTTGTTTTTTTTTTTTTTTTTTTTTAAATTTCGTTTATATTTATTATTTATTATTTGTTTAAATTTACGTGCTATGCACAGAAACTATCGGCCAGAGGCACGGACAAATATAATAGATGTATACGTAAAATAAATGAATTATGGAATTTATATATTTCATAGTATAACTTTGAATGGTACAGGAAACTGATTAGGTTCGAAAGGATAGTAGGGTCGTCATCAGAGAGGATATTAGACACAAGAAGGAGGGAAGGTTATGTGTTAATCTGAAGGAATTGAACTGAGGACATTCTGTGAGGATATGAAGAACAGAAAGATCAGAATTACATATGCTGGAGCCACTGGTCTTTTTTAGTAGATAACCATGTGTGAGTTGCGTATGTCCTAGCCGGAGTCTGGTAACGATTACATCACCTTTTCTTCGACTCAGGTGAAGCATGGTCGGACATTCTGCTTAATTCGGCCAAGTTTACTTGAAAACGGGATGATGGCCAGCCATCGTTGGTTCCATAGCGTGCCCAGAGCCAATTTTATGTTGCGAAAGAAGTAGCGAAAATCGCTGCGGCTTCTTCGGCTGCTCTGTCGGCCAACTCATTTCCAGGAATTCCCGAGTGACTTGGAATCCAGAGGAATGATATCGTGCGAGACGAGGCAGATACCTGTAGTTTGACTATTTCTTTATCACTGAAAACATCGGATATGAAATTTAAAGCCGCAACAGAGTCAGAACACAGATTACTACTGAATTGCCTGTTTCCTGGTTCAAGAAGAACTGAAGTGCTAGGAATATTGCGTAAAGCTCGGCCGAAAGGACGGAAAAGAATTCAGGAAGTGAGTATAGCGCGGCATTTCCTCTTTTATCACCGAACACCCTACGAAAGTGTCGAAGATAGATGTGTCCGCAAAGAAGACTGATGCGTTGCGAGCATATGAAGATATCGTTAGTTTAGCCTCCTCGGAGATGGAATTTGCGCTTCGGCAACAATTTAATAAATCAAGATCCAATTTAACTGGATTATGGTTCCATGGCGGAATGACTGCGACCGAGTAAGAGATTATCTGTGGTTGCCTCATGTTGGTAATTAATAAAATCCGCTGATAATGTGATGCGATTGTCTCGACTGCTTCCATTCCAGTTCGAAAAGTAGTTGATATTATACGCGGAGGTCTGAAGTTTCAAGTTATGAATTAGGTATAGAAATTAGACAAGCGAACCATTTGTTAAATATCTGGGGGGGGGGCATTCGGCCGTCTCTGCATGTAGACTATCGATGGGAGTAGTGCGGAATGCTCCTGTAGAGAGCCGAAGAGCTGAAATACAGATGGTGTTTAATGATTGCAAGTAGTTCTGGTTGCCTCTTGAATATATCTCCGAAGCATAGTAGAATATTAAAACCTTATTATTGTGCGATAACTCCAGAGTAATGAGACGCGGTCTAATCCGTAAGTGGTATGCGCGAGTTTCCTTAATAGGTTTATTTTTCGGAAGTAGGATTGTGTTTCGATTGGTTTAAATGAGATTTCCACGATAGAGTTTGATCAAAGAATGGGCCAAGGTAACGAACGGAGGAAGTTTCGATCAGTTCATTGCTATCTAGGTTAATGGATATACTTCGTACTTGCATTTCCGAATCGGCCAAAAATGAATAGTCGCGGTTTTTGCTAAGGAAATTTGAAGGCCGTTTTGAAAAAACCTCTCGGAGAGATTCTTGATGTACTTCTCTGTAATACTTTCTCTCCAATTTTTATTGCAATTAACGAAAATGGCGAGATCGTCAGCAAACAATGAACAGTGCGCCGACGGTTGAACAGCGGAAGGAAGATCATTCGTAGAAATATTACATAGAGCCGGGCTGAGACTTGTGGAACTCCATTTTGTAATGAGCGTAAAGAGGAAGAATGCTTCCCTGCCCGAACGAAAAATTTCCGCTCGGACAAGAAATTATTTATAAACGGTACTAAGTTGCTTCCGAGGTTTCATTTGCGGAGATGAGCTATAATTTTATGAATTCTATCAAACATCTGAAGAGTAAGGTCGATGAAGACTGCTAGCAAATGAGTTTTTTGAACTGACGACTTTATTATAGCGTTTTGAAGAGTATACAATGGGTGTAACGTAGAACGCCCACTCCGGAAATGAGATTTGTGAAGTAGATTTTTTGAATCTAATATTCTGTTCAGACGACAGAGAACTATTCGAACATTTTGCACAACACCGAGGTTAATGATATTGGCCGATAGCTTTCTGCAAGTGCAGGATTCCTGTTGGATTTTAAAATGGGACTGTCTTCAAAGCTGAAGGAAATACGTTTTCAGTCCACATCTTGTTAAATATTTGAAGTAATACTTGATGAGTCTCGATGGGAGCGTTTTTGAGCATGAAAATATGTATATTATCATAACCAGGGACAGCTTCTTTTGTACGCTTAATAGCCGATGATAGTTCTTGGAGACCGATAGTCTGGTTGTATGGTTCGTCATCGCAATTAGAATTGAAAATATCAGCCTGTCCACAAAATAAGAGTTGTCTATGCAAGTGGAAGAATGCTGGTCAGCGAGAGCAGAGACTATTTCGTTTGGATTACTTGTTTGAGAGTTGCCAACATTAATAGCTGCGGGAAATAAGTTAGATGATGGGTAATCTAAAAAGCAGATTTTTGACCTTTTTACGTTTGCATTCAAGGATGCTTTTTCATTGCGTTTTCAAATAAATTGAAATAAAAATCGTATTTTTTCTCCTATTTCATCGCTTGAGGTTATTTTTCTCAGCGATGTCCAAATACTTTTTTCGATCACTGAATCTTCCAAATTCATTTAACTTCGCATGCCGTACGGAATAATAAACGTCCGATTTAAAATAAATATGAACATTAAGATTGACAATTATACGCAGCGTTGCCAAACATCATTCGCAAACCGCAAAGTTTAAAATTGACATATATATAAATGTGAAGAATTTTTAATTAGTGTAAATTTAACAAAGCATATTCAATTTTTTTTTATTTCATTTTTTTGTAATGTTTAATATATGACAGGGGATTAATACTAATGAGCCTTCCTAAATGATTAATACTGTCATTACAAGTTCAGTCTGAAGACTTTTTCATAGCTACATATGAGAATGAATAGAGAGGTCTTAAAAATGTATTATTGCCAGTTCTCGTACAGTTTTACTATTCTTTAATTCTTCATATTATCAACATTTCTGTTCTGATTTATTCTCTTTAATTACTTTTTATTTTCAATTATAAATACCAGTGGCTGATCCACGGCGGAGAGGGCATTTTTCCCCTCAAAAGAACTAAAACCTCGATGAAAACATTTGTTACAACAGAGAAATTTAATGTACATATACTGTAAAAGATTTTTGTATAAATGTTATACCTGTAGATTTTAATAATTAATATTTAATACTATGTTCTAGTACAATTATTAACGTTACGCGTTTTTATTCTATTTTAAACGCAACTGTCATCGATCTTTTGTTTTTTTTTTTTATTTTTAATTTTGTAATTTTAATTAAAAATAGTAGTCACAATGAGAAATATATATATATATTTAAACTTGCTTACAGATAATTTGCTGATCATGTGTTTATTAAGTGTTGATTTCTTTCTGCTGAATGCTCGGCTTTCTACTTCAGTTTGCTGAGGCTTGGTCTTTCTACTCCATACTGCGCCTCTTATGTTCTATCTCTTCCTTCTAATCACATTATTCCTATTATTTGTTCCTTTCTCCTAACAATATCTGACCGTATCAAGATATAAGTGATTCCTTCCTATTTTAATTGTTTCTAGGTAAAGGTCCCCGGTTGACAAGCCCAAAAAAAAAAAAAAAGAAAAAAAAAAGAAAAAAAAAAGATATTACGTAATTATATAATTTTCCTCCCCAAAATGTCTCTCTGGATTTGCTCCGGAAAATACACTAGTACTTACTCAGTAGCGGTACACATAGCGGAAAGTTTATGGGTCTTTGCCCCACCAAGTTTTCCTGCAAGTTTGTAAATATGTAATTTTGCATGAACTGTTCTACTGAGAGCTATTATTAGGCTCACAAAGTATTAAAGTTCAGACAATTCTTGTAGGGAAATGATAGTAAAACATAATGAACATATGCGCCACTAAAAAGGGGTATATCTTTAAAAAAATAATTAACTGTGGAAAATTGGAATTACCATCACAGAGACATAATGAAAAAGATAATTCTCAAAATTGCGGTGTTTTTCGTGAACTACTCGACTTCTCGTTCGAATTGGATATATGGTATATTTTTGAAACAATATTTAGATTCTGCGACCGTTTTTGAAGGAACATCAAATACAGTTCAAAATGAGATTTTCCGAAGTAAATTTTCTGTATGCCAAGAACAGAAGTTAAAACACTAATGACGGTCAATTTTTAACAATAATTCAACGTGACGAAATAACCGATGTTTGAAATCACCGTCAAATGGTTCTCCTACTTATACATATGCGAAAGATTTTAGCATTTCTTAAGGGTTAGATAACAATCAGCTAATGGCTTAATGGAACTAATCGAGAATGGAATAGAAATGCTTAATTTCAGGTACATTTTTTGAGCTCACTAATGCTATGAAGGCGCTAGTGTAATTTCCGGCAGTACGAATGGTATAATATAAGTAAAACTCAGACAAACATACAAATATGCTCACTTCATCCATTGTTACGATAATACAGAAAACTATAAGTCAAAATTCTAGAGTGAACATTATCTTTTCGAACTTACGTGTAATCTATAATTTTTTTTTTCGAATTTAACCCACGGATGAGATATACCAAAAAGAAATTGCACAACGGAAGAAACTGCCAAAGTTTACCAAACACGCTGGAACTACAATGTCCGGACTGTAAATGTGCGATTCGTGAGAACTGTAAAAAGTTAACGGAATGTTTTGAACTGCTGGAGGAAAAATTCGATAGCTATTTGTAGAGAGGCTTTCAGTTTACGAAATACATTATAGAATTCTGATTTTTCATTTTATCCTTATTTATATCACAAAATTTTCCGCATGTAGACATACTGTTCAATCAGTTTTAATTTTTGAAGACAGTGTATAGTCCTTCTAAAAGATATAGAAACTTTGAGAAAATCGTGTAAAAAATTCAAAATTCGACTTTTAAACTTGATTTAAATGAAGCGGAACGTTGTCTAAATTACAGTAAATGAAGAAAGATAATTGCAGGGCGGAATACAAATTTTGTATTTTGTTAAACAAGTACACGACGCAATCATTTTTCAATTTAAAAAAAAAAAGACTTTTATATACAGGTCATTTAGAGGCGGCTAATTTTGTAAACGTTACAAATTCCGCCATTTAAAAGAATCATTTCCCTATATCAGTGTTCGAATCGGTCGTTGAATTCTATCCAATACTCTAGATAATATGTAAGTCCAAATTAAAAACAGAGTTAAGAATCATTTACTCCGAAGAAGATTTTCATTGTTCGAATGTACTTTCTTGGTCGTCTGAAAATGGATTAAATGATACTATTAGTGAAACGATCAAATTAATTCACATTATCTCGTAATCGTGTCAACTGCTGAATCCGAGCGATATTTTTCAACTCTTAAAAGGATAAAAACATTTTAAAGAAATACGATGATTGAAGAAAGACTTAATGCTTTGATTTCGGTGAATAATAATTTAATCCATAACCGACATTTGTGACTTTGATGAATAAGTAATCGAACATTTTATTTCGATGAAAGAACGGAAAATTGAGTTCAAATACAAAGGAATTTTACAATCATTTTTTTTCTCTTTTTTTTCTTTATTATTTTAAATTAATTTAAATATTAAATGTATACTTATATGTAGCTTTTTCCTACCATAATTTTTAAAATTAAATTTACCTTGAAGTATTCTTCTTTGTGGATTCATCAGTAAAGATACATAAGTTTTACATGTTTTATTAAAAATTTAACGTTGTTAGTACATTCAATTACTGTTGATATTTCGTAATATCTGAAAAATATTTTCTTTATTTATTATTATCGTTGGATTGATAAAACAATAAATTAAAATTAAAAAGATTTTTAGACCGTATAATGAACTTACTTTTATCACTAGCTTGTTAACTTTTTGAATAACCGGGATCTACGGTTGCTTTTAAAATCCCCCCTACCCAGATCTATTAATCACGCAACGGCACTTACCGTGAATAATATGGCTTCTTAAAGTTACACGTATATGTTAAATAAATATATTTCTTGTTGAAAAAAAAAAAAAAAAAATATATATATATATATATTTCTTGTTTGTTTCATCAGTGTTATGTATGACTAACTACAAAAATCGATTATCTCACATTAATTATCATAGTCATAATATATTGTTTAACAATCAAGTAAAATATCAAAAAAAAATTTTGAACTAAAAACGTGTATCACTGATTGAAGTTATATCGATTGTAAAAGATGTAATAAGTGGTGTATAAAAAAAAAACTTTAGTTGCCATTAAGATGGTCTCGGCTTCAGCGCTTCTCTTCTTAAGAGACTAGGGACCCTTCAGACCGTTGATTGAGGCTTATATCAGGTAACGTTCTGTAGTTTACCTTCAGATGGAGACGATTACATATTAAAAGAATAGCTTTAGCCGACGAATTTTTTAAAATAAACACCGTCATTTTTCTAATCACCCGCTAATAGTTAATGTTATGGGTTTGCATAAAAAATGGAGATCTGTTAATAAAAAAATGCTTATTTTTATTAAAAGAATTGACAAATATATTAAATATAACGATGCCTTGATTCCCGTTTTTCCTTCCATGTACTCTAATCTTCCGTATTGATATTAACTTAATCAATATTGATATTAATATTCACTTTTTTCAAGAATTAAGTAGGCTTAATTTACCTACCGATGCAATTAACTATCATTTCTTAGGTATTATGGAATCTCAGTATTCCCCCATTATATGCAGATCACTAAAAGACTTTTCTGTTGAACGGCGTAGCCAATGAAATAGTTTACTCTTCTATAAGAATTATATAAGAACTAGATCTGGTGGTGAAGGGGGCTTGCCCCATTCCGAAGTCCGAAGGAACGAGTTATATATATATATATATATATATATATGTGTATGTATGTATGTATGTATGTATATATAAATGATTTGTGTAAATTAAGTATGCATGGAAAAATTTTTTGTTACCCTGACAATACTGTTCTACCAGTAAATTCAAGTTATCGAGATATTATACAGAGAGATTAATAAATAAGGACCTAATTAATACAGACGGCTGGTTAGTTAAAAATGAGCTAACATTGAATGTAAAAAAATCTAAATTTTCGATAAAAAAAAAATTTAACGATTCTCGGATGATTTATTAATAGTTGGCGACAACAATATTCCTGTTGAGAGAGCCTATGACATGAAGTATGCAGGATAACAATTAGATTACAAATTGAAACAACCCATTTTCATTTAGCCCCAAAAAACTTTGTAAATTAAACTACTTTAGACAATTCCTTAATAATAGTCAGCTGCGACGTATATCCCCATATCCTCAGCCAGTCAATTTTATTTATTTATTTATTTTTTTAAATGGGCTCGGTGTTAACACTGACCCAACTACATGGACTTAGATCACCTACTTAGATTCTAAGCCGATCGGAGATAGAAAGTATAAAGGAAAGAAGGAGAACGGCTGGAGATGGGAAGGAAAGGATAAAGGAATCATTGAAAGGGGTAGGAAGATCAAACGCCAAAAGTTAGGCGTATAATTGAGAGCACTCAGGAAAAGGGCATTCAAAAAGGGGATATGGTTGGGGTCGCATATAAAGGGAGGATCAGTAGAGTGGAGAGGGCAAAAGGGAGAAGGTTAAAGAGGAAAAGAAAAACGAGAAAAGGGAAGGAGGGAATGACCAAGTCTCAGTCTGATTAAAGAAACAATAGCCGAGCGCCGAGAAAAGGGAAGAAATTGGTACCAAATCTGTGAATTGGGAGTAGGCTGTAGGAGGAGGTAGAAGGAGGAGCGATTGGCAAAAAAGGAAGGGTAGATGTCAACCCATAGTCTGGTATAGTCTTATCCTATATGAAATAATTCGCTGGGGAGATGCTACAAAGTACCACATTAAACCGTTAAAATACTTAGAGAAAGAAGTAATTGGAATTATTTTTAATAACCGATTCAACAATATATATTTAAAAAAAAATCTATTGAATATTGATGTGAACTCACTTCCCTCCGTCTGGTCCTTATTCTGTTAAGATTTCAAACTTCACGAAATAAACTTGAATAAAAAAAAATATGGGCACCAGTAATACACGTAGTGTTACAATTTCGAATGCTCTCTCCGGTGGAGCTTAAGCTTTGCGACGGAAACAAAAAAAACCTCGTGCTGCGGCACCTCTCCACGTAGGAGATCCCACGGTGGGTTTCTATACCACGTGTCCGTAACGGAAAAAGACGGTTGAATTAATAAAAACACGTATATTTCACGGAAGTGGATCCAAACTAGTGTCTGAGTACAAAAAAAAACAAAAAAAAAACAGTCCGCGACTAGAAAAAAGAAACAAATGATCGAGTGTTACAACAAATACATACATATGTACATACAATATAAAAGGTTTGCTAAACGGTAGCGTTTTCACAAAATTCATTGTACACGACGGTACAGACACGGACCAGTCATACGTTACAATGGCGACTAGACATAACGAACACCGAATGATCGAAAACTGCTCTGTGTCACGGCAACAAAAGGCTGCGCAGAAGTGTGTTCTTATAGAAACTTCTGCGTAGATCAGCGCACATACTCCCCTGCCTGACTTTTGGCGGGATTTTTACTGTCTGCCTGCAGCTCAACGTTACTCGACACACACAGTACCCCGCGCTTTCGCCGCAAGCACAAGTCACTGTCTAAACTCTCGACCACTAACGGCCGGACTTACAATCGAATATGGAGATTTCTAGTTTTAGCGGATTAAGCATTCTTGTGACGCGACAAAGCTGCGATGCAACCTAGAACGACGTTTGAGAGATCGTAAATAAATAGACGAACAACCAGAGACTAATTTCTAACTCAAACGTCGTCAAGAGATAGCACTACGCGTATCGAATCCGTATCGCAATATAAAGCAAATATATAAACTGGAAGCATTAATGTTTGTGATGAAAAATAGACATAAATTCAACATATCCGTTAAAACAGAAAAATTATAACTGAAATATAATGGTTGCTAAGATCCCTTCTTTCAATAAGTATCATTCCAGACGACATCAGCTGCAGTATAACCTGTCATTAGATACGCATAATAATATGTATGTGGGTCTTATTGTACCCGTTATTTGTCCAGTCAATGGTTGTGTTTAGCCATTGCGTTGTAATCGTGTTTTCTGTTTTCTCGCTTTATTGTCCAGCATTGTTTTCATTATATTTATTTTATTATCGGTTTTTTAATTGTACCCCAGGGTTTACTATGAATGTATTATCAGTTTCTTTTTTTATAATAATAATAATAATAACAATAATAATAATAATAATAATAATAATAATAATAATAATAATAATAATAATAATAATCCCACTACTCGCGAAGCTACGCGCATTTGTACAATATACCCTTGCTTTTTCCTTGTATTCTCATACTAATTTGTTAAAACAATAAATTTAAAAATTTGTTTATTATTATTATTATTATTATTATTATTACTTTCTTTTTTTGAATCTCTAAAGAGGTACACATCTTTTTCATTTGTAAATTATTCGTTATTTTTTTCATCCATCATCTGTAAAGCGTTGGCTGCCTTCTCATTTTTCATTTGAAAATTATTCGCTATCTAAAAAATAGGAGATATAATCAGTCAAAACGTCGAACAGCAATAACAATGGATTTAACCTTTTCAATCTTTGCTCGATAACAAAAAATTAACCGTCTGCTCCACAAATCGCTACTTAAATATATTTTACAGAGAATTAATAGCCCCATCTGAATTCTGGAGCAATTCGACTAAAGTTCCTAAATTCACGGTTCTTTTTCTTTTAAAAACGCAATATGCAACTCTCGCCTAGTACACGATCTCTTTCATTGTAAGGTGACTGTGCGAAAGCATCCACTTCAAACGTGCTCGCTATTTTTTAATTTCCTCATCATTTTCTGAACGTAAAGATAGCCCAGTTTCATTTTGAAATATTACTTTCTTCCACTGTTACCCATCCATCATTTTAAAATAAAACAAATAACACTATAAACGATACTATTATTTTTCTCCACCATCATCATCATCATCATCACCATCATCATCATTACTGCTATAACGCAAACGAAGGAAACAGGCAAAAATGTGAACAACGAGAAATACTCTATGGAAGAAGAAAAAAAAGTAAATCAGTGTCCCGCCAATACTGTAGCTCTGTCTGACAAAACTTAAAAATTTACTGAAAGTAGTAATTAACCTCGTTCGTTATTATAAATATTTTACCGAGAAAAAGCTATCACCCCCAACGATAAGGGTTAGAAATTCTTAAAATATTTCAAAATTAAGACTCCGAAGAATTTCACTCTTCCTTTTTAATTTTTAATTTCTTTTTCGAATTACTTTCGGAAAAAGTAGTGGAAACGGTACAAAAATAATATTCAAAGGCCGTATTAAGAGGAGGAAATCCTTTCCCAAGCTATCTTCACAATAATTTGAATGAAACAGCTGGAAAATAATTAAAACGCTGTAGAATGATTTAAATAAAATTAACGCGAAATGAGAATATTATCGGTAAATTAAAGGAAATGGAACTTAAGGGCAAAGAAGCAATTTTGATAAAGTTAAACTAAATTGGGACTAAGATAATCCCCGAAAGATTAATCCACTGGTAGTGTTAAAATAGAAGAAGAAAAAATGACTTCCCGCACTGAAAACAATTATTGACAAGAAAAATGGGCCGGAATTTTAAAAGAAAGTATTACATCGCAGATAGAGGGCAGGTGTTCACATTTTCAAAGGACGCAGAGACATCAAGAAAGAAAGTAAGGGGAATTTCCTGTCGATAAAATGGAATTTGTCACGATTCGTTAAAGCTGCTGTGGGGCCAACTATTGGCGGCCTTCTTTTTTGATTTATCTAAAGCGTTCGATACTATATTACATCAAAAAATACTGACCACCATCTCTACGCACGGGGGGGGGGCTTTCGAGGACGACTATTAATTTTCATAGCAAACTTCTTATCGGATCGTTTTTTTTTAAGGTCAAAGTGGAAGACAGATTATCAGAAGCAAATCACCTGCAAAATTGAGTCCCGCAAGGCTGGGTCCTCAGTGTCCGACTCTTTTCGATATAGCTATTAATGACATTATCGAAGACGTTCAATCTCCGGTAAAAGCCGATCTTTTCGCGGATGACTTGATAGTATTTCTTGCATGTTCCAATGTAGAACAAGGAGATCACATTATGCAAATCAACAAAATCATCAACGAGAGCTCAAAACAACGTCTGGAAGTTTTCTTCGGAAAAAACAAAAGCAGCGCATTTCTGCCGAACAAGATCATTATTCAACCCTAATCTTGTGTCCGTTATTTGAGACTTCATTTCGACAAGAAATTAATTTGGAGAAAGCATATAACTCAACTAACTAAATCGTGTACAACAAACCTAAATCTGCTAAAAAAACTTACAGAGCTCATCGTTCTTCATTAATGATGATCTACCGCTCGCAGATCCGCTCGAAATGCGACTATGGAGCCCCCCTGTTTTCCATAGCAGCCGAGACAGACCTTTCCAAACTGGATGCCATCCATAACGCCTCTCTTCGCTTAATTACAGACGCGCTCAGAACATCCCCAATACCTAGCTTCTATTGCGAAGCCTCAGAGTGGCCTCCATCTCTTCGACGTGATTATCTTACAATGAACCTGCTGCTACACACCGTTGCAAATTCGGCTCTTCCAGCAGCAAACAATGTTATACGATCAATTCAGAGACCTTCAGAAACCAGACTCTTAGGATCTCAAGTAAAAAAGATCTTACCCTGCGCATCAGAATCTCTTCCCACCGAATTATCAACGATTCAAGACTTCCTCAATGTAGACAATAAACCTGCAAAAACCTTTCCACTATGGATAGGCTCGCCTCATTTGACTATTCGCTGCTGCCAAACAAGCATTCTCACTTCTTCATAGTCCATAAACTACTTTCTCTGCAAAGAAATAGATTATATTAGGTGGCACAAGGGCAGCAGAATTTGCTGGCCACGCAGTCGTAGTTAGTCAAAACGTTATTCTCAAATTTCCGCTTCCGCCGCTATTCTCCGCTCTGTGGTCCGCAGAATTGTATGGCATCCTGCTAGCTTTTGGAACACGCAGTTAAATCAAGCCAACATACAATAACAATAGCCACGGGGACTCACTAGTAGTCTTACAGAAACAAAAATCAAACCATCCGATAGCTGACTCCATAAATATAATTCTTTATAATTCACCACCGAGGGGGTTCCTGTGCATTTCTGGTCACGCAAAGATACCAGGAAACCGATCATGCCGCCAAAGAGGCATCAAAAATGCTTCCGGTTACACGAATTCAGATTCCACACGGTAACATCAAGGAAGCAAGTAAAAACTTTTTTTGGAAATTATGACAGAAAAAATTGGCGGAGCAACAAAGTGCATCACACCTACATACGTTCGCGATTTGGAAATTTCAACCGGAAAATCGAAAGAATCAAGTGCGGCCATTCCATCCTCACACATTATGTGACAGATGTGAAGTTCCTATCACCATCACCTTCTAACCCCGAACGTCCAAAGATCCTTAAGCTTTAGCTTCCCACCGAAATATTTCCATTTGTCACTGCTATCCCAGAATTCGGTATCCATCGCATCCCTTCTCGATCTTTTCAAATCAGTAAACCTATTTTATAAAATATAATAAGTTCCTAGCCTAGCTGCTGTACACAGAGCGGAAGAAAAAAAAAAGAAAAAAAAAAGAGATTAATTTATCAGGAGGGTAACTATAGATAAAAGGATGCTGCGATAGGAAGAATTTAAAAGGCTGGGTCGTCGTCTTCCAAATGTGAAAAATAGGAGCCAAACGTGAAAAAAGGAACAGAGGCTTTTCCATGCATTTTTTGTTTTTAGCTGTTTCCAGAATAAATCTAACTCTAGAATTGACCCTTTTATTTAAAAAAAAACAAATTCTGAGATTCTGAGAGTTTAACAAGTGTAAAAAAATCTGAAAATGATTAAATCAAATCAAAAGAAGCCTTACAGTCTTAACTGCATCATGAAGAATTCGAAATATTTACCGATTAAAAAGGGTGAGAAATCAACGGGAAACAAAATTTAGGCCAATCAACTTTAGAAAAGACCGATTTATTCTGAACGGTAAATCTTTCGCAGAGATAAAAAAGGAACTAGGTATTATTTAATGCTGCGTTCTTGGCAGCCATGTCAGCGTCATTATTCGCAGCAATTTCACAGTGACCACACATTCAAAGGAATCCCTTATGAGAGTTGTTTTCTATTCGTTATCGTTCTTAAATTTCAATGTAGTAATCTCTGTCAAAAGTGAAACATTATAAAAATACGGAAAATCGATAAACATTGGAGGTGATATAAACGATGATAATAATAAATATCATTTTTTAACCGACTTCAAAAAAGGAGGAGGTATTCAATTCGACTGTATTTTTTTTTTTTTTTTTTATGTGTGTTACCACAGAACTTTCTTCTAGATGAACCGATTTTGATGATTCTTCTTTTATTTGAAAGGTGGCGTTTGTCATGTGGTCCCATTTAAATTTGATCAAGGTCCGACCGATAGTTTTTGAGTTATCCTTAATAATGCGGGAGATTGAAGCTTTTTGGATGCTTTTCATTCACGATTTTTTTCACCGTCGGATTAGATTTTTGACTTAAAATACTATAAATTTGCCAAATTACCATGGAAATGTAGCTTTTGGTGTTTTTACCGTGGAAATAAATGTTTTAATTTAATTGAATAAAAATGCACTAAAAAGTAAAAAATAAAATGCTTTTTTACAAAAAATAAATACCGACTTCAAGGTTTATTATAAAAATTTAAAAATGCACTAAAAAGTAAAAAATAATTACTCCCGATAAAATATATATATCAGAGTGATATAACTTAAGGTGATATCGTAATTCTTATACAACATTAATTTTTTGGAGTTGGCATCAAATTCATATTAAAAGAATAATTAAAAACTGCATTAAATGTTGATTCAATTGTTCCTAACATGAATTTAATTCCAACTCCAAAAAGTTAATGTTGTATAAGAATTACGATATCACCTTAAGTTATATCACTCTGATATATATATTTTATCGGGAGTAATTATTTTTTACTTTTTAGTGCATTTTTAAATTTTTATAATAAACCTTGAAGTCGGTATTTATTTTTTGTAAAAAAGCATTTTATAAAGATTTTAAAAAAAAACTTCTTTTAAAAACTAAACAAAAATTGCATCAGTCAGCGCTGTAAATGGAATTATGGAACGTTCATATACGACGTAATTGTACCGTGCATATCGTACAATAGATCGCGTGTGGGAGCGTAATTTAAATTATAAGCCTGTGTCGGTGCACATATTGATAAATGGAATATAGTGGTTGGAAGTATTTCACTGCCGAAAAGACAGAAGGAGAAATATTTTAAAATAACGTTTTGTATATTGAGACTAGGCAATATCGGATAAGTGTAAAGTTCTATAAATGACAAACTGTAGTAAAGGTTAACATGTGACCGGTAAATTTTGCTGCGTTGAAATGAGAAAATTACACTTGGAAAATTGTAAAAACTTAAAATCGCACTGTACCCTTACCTCATTTGATTTCGTTGAATTAAAGTGAATCGTTGTCTTCTCGTGTTCGCGTTATTTCAAATCAGGTAGTATTAACATAGTGATAAGAACATCGCATTACGATGAACCGCCCGCCGCCCGCAAACGGGAAGCCGGCCGGCAAGCCGAAAGCGCCGTCTAAATCCGACGTAAACAACAGCGCAACCGGTAGTAAGTCCTCACCACACACAACAGGTAAGTCGCACACACACACACACACACAGAATACACCAACACACGACACCAGCCTTATCAGCAACTCCGATAAGAACCAGCCTAACGTACAGACAAATCCACAGCGTACAGATGATTTATCTTCCGCGATCAACTCGCGCTGCCAGCCGTCCACTGCTCTTAATGTAGACAGCCCAGCGGCGACCGCGTTAAACGACAAAACCCAAAACAACGTCTCCGATACAACTCTTCCGACTGCGCCAAGTGTACCAGTATCTTTCTCTGAAAAATTAAAAACCGCAAAGAAAATAACCCCGCTAACCGATTTCAATTACCCAACAGAGGAACAGGGTATAATATTCCTATACATTCCGACGAGCACCAATCGTGATTACTTCTTAGCATTAAAAGATCTAGTTGGCGGAACAGCTAACATAATAGCAGGCTCGAGAATTAGTAGAGACCGAGTTGCAATATTTTTAAAATCGAAATCCAACGTTGAAATGCTATTTGAACATGGAGGCAGAATTAAAATAAGCTCACAAGTAATCACTGCACGACGTTTAAAAAACCCATCTAACAAACTAATTATGTCAAACGTCTCTCCCACTATCCCGAACCAGCTTATACTTTCACATCTTGCCTCAGTTTTTTCACTGAAATTAATCACTCCTATAGCCATCCTTCGAGTCAACCCAAACGACGCTGAATTCGGACATATTGTCAGCTGGCGCAGACAAGTCTACATCGAGCAGGTTAATTGTTCAAACATCCCTGACTCCTTTATACTAACCCACAATGAACACGAACACCGAATATTCCTCCACTTAGACGAACACTCATGCCGCAGCTGCATAAATAAAAAAGGGAAAACTAATCAACCAATTACATCGCCTACCCCCCCCCCAACATCTAGACATTGACAGAGCAATGGAAGCCGACCAAGTAATTCCAAATGCGAAACGCCCCCATCCAACAACACCAGATTCTCTGCCCGGCGAGCCTATATTATCTGCAACATCACAACCTGCAATAAAGAAAATTAATATCCCGGTACCGGAAGATGACAACAACCAAACAGTACAACTAGAACAAATAAATAGCCCACCAATCCAATCAGAGTTCAAAAATACTTCGAAACCACAGCCAGAAGGGAAGAACGTTTTACAGCAACAGGCCCAACAGAAAACCGAATTCAAAATACCACCAGACATGCAGCACATCACTGAGCCGGTTAAGCAGAAGTCAAAACAGAAAAAAGTCACTAACATCGACGAAGCAGTTGAGAAAATCAAACCGATGTTTGACAATGACCAATCTAACTTCATCATCAACCTTGACGATTTCAAAATATTCTTGAGTAACATTGCTTCCAAACCTGACTACATAACCTATGCACACAATTTCACACAGGATAAAGATGGACTGTTTCACCTAATTGCAGCCGCCAAACCATCTCTGAAGAACACAAGTTTAAAAAATAGATGTACTCGCATACTGAAAAGTCTGAGCAGCCTATCCACCGATGGTAATACGTCAGAGGAAAGCTCTACCCACTAACACACGAATACTATGACAAACTTGACATCAAACATCGACTAGCAACACTCACAGACTTCACAAGACAACACAGAAACACGCAACATGGCGAGTAATAATATAATTATGCAGTGGAACTGCAGAGGTTTTATTAATCATCAAGCCGAACTAGAACACCTATTAGCCACGTATTCTCCATTAGTAGCCTGCTTGGAGGAGACGCATTTACAGCCTAGAGACAAGCCAAGAATAAAACACTATAGTCTATTCCGATGCGATAGTATCGGAGGCAACCGAGTAAACGGAGGAGTAGCAACTCTAGTGCACACGTCGATCACGGCTGTATCGGTCAGAATGAATACACCCCTTCAGATGGTAGCGATATCTGTTCTCTTACACAATCTATCGAGGTCCACACTAACGATCTGCAACTGCTACTTTCCCCCCAACCATATGGTACACTCGGCAGACCTTCAAAATGCCATATCTCAACTAGTAAGCCCAATGGTCATACTTGGAGACTTTAACGCTCACTCCCCACTATGGGGAGCGACGTCCACCAACAGACATGGATCAATTATTACAAACATACTAACGGAGCACGATTTGTGCATTCTCCCCCCACCTAACCATACACATTTTAACCTCTCCCATAACACTTTCTCAACAATTGACTCGGCATTAGTATCCCCATTACTGCTCCCGAAACTTAAATCATCTGTCCATGACGACCTTTGCTCCAGCGATCATTTCCCTGTATTTCTGCATTTCACAGGATATCATTCATCACCACCAATCCCAAGACCCCCAAGATTCTCATTTCACAAGGCAGACTGGACGGCATACACAGCCGGAATTAAAATCCCAGCTCCTAGCGAGTCCCTATCAGACAATTTAAAGATATTTCTTAATACTATACTAGATGCTGCCTACTTATCGATACCCACCTCCCACAATTTTCGAGCTAAGAAAGTACCATGGTGGAGCAAAGAGATCCACATTGCAATCCAACAGTGTAAACGAGCACTCAGAAAGTATAAATCGTCTCGGTCGCTATCTGACTTAGTAGCCTTCAAGAAGTGCCGAGCCCTTGCCAGAGCTCTCATTCGCGACAAAAAAGCAAGAGTGCTGGTCACAGTTTATTTCATCCATCTCCTCATCAACGTCAAACAGGACCATATGGAATAAAATAAAATCCATCAATGGAATTAGCACTGTCCCAAAACGCGTCCTTCTCAACATCAATGGCAGTCTAATAACGGATGAAGCTAACGTTGTCAAAGCGTTTGCCAATCACTTCACCGCAGCATCGTCATCAGAAAAGTATCCCCCCGCTTTCCGTAGCATGAAATACCATGCAGAGCAACAGCCAGTTCACTTTCCACCCGAATCCAATGAATCATACAATAGTAATTTTACCATCTCAGAACTAAATTTCCAACTCAACCACCATACATCCAACACTGCTCCTGGCCCCGACGGCATCCACCCATACATGCTTAAGTACCTCCCAATTTCCGGAAAACATTTTCTCCTACACATATACGATCAAATCTGGAATTCTGGAAACATCCCCGCGCAATGGAAGTCGGCAAATATAATCCCAATACTAAAGGAAAACAAAGACCCTTCCCTTCCCGAAAGTTACCGTCCTATCTCGTTATTGAGTGTCATTTCCAAAACGCTGGAGAAGATGGTTAATAGGCGTCTCCTGTTTTTTCTCGAACAGAAAAGTCTTCTTTCTCCTAACCAAGCCGGCGGGCGAGAGGCAAGATCAACAGTCAGCCAACTACTTAGCCTGCAAAGGCAGATACTCTCGGCGTTTCAGCGTCAACAGCACCTCTATGCAGTATTTTTCGATTTAGAGAAAGCTTTTGATCGCCTGTGGCGTCATGGCCTACTGCTAAAACTGCGAACGGCGGGAATCGCCGGAAAAATGGGTAAATACCTACACAGCTTCTTAGACAATAGAACGATCCAAGTTACGACTGGTTCGTCAACGTCTGAACTGATGCTGTTGGAAAATGTGTGTACCACAAGGCTCTGCTTTAAGTGCAACCTTGTTCATATACTACATTAACGACTTAACTGACTGTCTTGCCGCCCCTGTAACGTCCCGGCTCTATGTGGACGACCTAAACATCTCCCTATCATCCAACCATCCTATAAACGCTCAAAATATCCTACAAAAATCCATAAAAAAGCTCCAAAAGTGGTCCAATGACAACGGTTTGACCTTCTCCTCAACAAAAACAATATGTGTTGATTTCCACAGGGGACGCCAAAAAGGCACTTTCCAGCATATTCCTGAGTCTAAATGGTGTTCCTATCCCAAACCGTCCATCAGTTAAGTTTCTAGGCTTAATATTTGACAAAAAACTCTCCTGGCGCGATCACATACGTGAGCTCAAAGCTAAATGTCTAAAATCCTTGTCCATCCTAAAATATCTGTCGAATTACAAATACAACATAAATCCAAAACTACTCCTTACAATATATAGATCAATCATCCTTTCGCGAATCAATTACGGGTGCCAGGTGTACTCCTCAGCCGCCAATAGTGTGCTAAGATCCTTAGATCCTGTACATTTTGCGGCCCTCCGGTCTATTCTTTCCGCTCATCCCTCTACTCCTGTTGTAAGTTTGTGTGCACTGGCAGGTTGTCCCCCACTATCCTATTATAGGAAATATTACAACTTTAAAGAACTGAGCTCCCTCCTTAGTAATACTAAGACCCCGTCACTCGAGCCGGCCACCGTATCCCCTAATGGGAGTTTTGGGAACGATCCAGTGCCTGAACTTTTTTCAGTTATGGGTAATTTCCAAATCCCCTCAATCCCAAGAGCTTTACCAGATTTCGCAATAACTGTACCCCCCTGGAGTCAGCCGATCACAAATATAAACATATCTCTCACAAAATTCAATAAAGCACAATATCCGCCAAACGTAGTACAAATAGTAAAAAACACCATAGCGAGCTACACCGATCATGTATGCCTCTACACAGATGGAGCGAAGGCAAAAGGTTACCAGTCACCGGCGGCATGCTCCTTCGAAGTATCAAAAACAGCCGAGTCAGTCAGACTGCATGATTGCTGCACAGCACTGGACGCTGAAATATATGCGATTGTTTTCCGCATTCAACACTATACTGATACTAACCCCCAGTCCCAAAAGGCCCTACTTATAACTGACTCCTTAAATTCCCTTCAACTTATTTCAGAAATAAAACCCAAAAACCCCCTGATAAGAAAAGTCCACTACCTACTATACAGACTATCACACCTAAACTCTGAAATATCCTTCTTATGGGTGCCGGCCCATGTAGGAGTCCCAGGTAATGAGCGCGTCAATCGAGCAGCTCAGGCGACACTATTCTCTCTAATGCCATGTAATCCCCCTCTCCCCCCCCCACCCACAATGGCCCATTTATTTATGCACCAAACTGGAGAAGAATGGCAGCAGGAATGGAAATCCGCAAGAACATTCCTCCGAAGCATAAAATCAACCACAGAACCCTAGTGGCCCATAGACGGAATTTCTCGCAGAGATTTTTCTGTCTTGAATCGCCTCCGAACAGGTCACACAACCCTTTCGCACGGGTATATCTTCACGGGACAAGCACCCCCAAATGTCTGCTTCTTCTGTGGTCAACCAAGCGCCCCGTCTACATCTCACCTCCTTCTCGAATGTTTATCTTTTGCGGCACCAAGATCCACCTATTTCACTACCACCTCTATCTCTAAGATCTTATCGAACGTTCCGTCTGCGGTCGCAGCTATGTTGGCTTTCGTGCGTAGCAGCGGCCTATACCATGGAGTTTAACCTTCCTAAGTAGGCTCCATGTGCTGTAATAGCCTCAGTAGTTAAACACAGCGCATGGAAATCCTCACTATTATTTTTATTTAAAAAAAGAAAAAAAACAAAACATATTAGAAACCTAATGGTATTTTCACGGGAGCATATTTACAGGTGAAACTAACTCAAATCCTGCATCATAATAAACTGGAAACAAGCGTTACATATTAACTACTTTAGCACTTCAATCTGACAGTTTTTTTAATTCGTTCCTATTTCTTACGATAAAGTTAAGTGAGTCCCATACCCTTAGCAGGATGTCGGGGATTGTAAAGTTAAGGTTCGTATTTCTTACCATGCCCATCCTAAACGTAAATAAATTGAATCTCTGCCCCACTATTCTCAGTTCATTCTCATTAATAGAATATTATGTTTAGGCGGTGGAAAAATATTTTGAAGAACTTTTTCTAGCTCTGTTTACCCGGTTTTTCTTGTCAAGCTTAAATGAGCCGCCAAGAAATTATTAGTTGTCTTTCCTCTTTAATGATCGTTCTGGGGTCGGAAGTTTTTTTTGTTATTTTTCGGTTCAGTCACGTGAATTTGTCGAAATCGAGACTTTTGGGCTTATTCAAATTCAAAATTATTCTATTAAATCGTTAAATTTTAACTTTTTCCCATTTCCATTCTAGATTTTTGCTTTTAATATTCGACATGCATCATTAAGGTACTTTTTTTTTTCTTTTTTTATTCGTCAGTTCGCGCTTAATGTTATTTGCCGAACTTCTTCGAGCTTAATAGTTTGCTTAATTTAAATGTGTTTAACCGAATTTCCAGCAAAAGTTTTTACATAATTTATACTTCCAGTTATGTCTTTTTTTGAAAAACTTTATTGCGGTATATCAATAATTCGAAAATACATCGATTATTTAACCTGTTTTATTTTAAGACTACATCACACTTTTATCGAAAACAATCGTCTTGTTGCGAATGTAAATTTCGTTAACAATTTTTTATTTCCTATTTTACATTTGTTATTATTTTCGTCACGGATACGTCCCAAAATAAAATTTTGTTCGTCGCGAAGAAACGTCACGAAATTTTAAAATAATCTTCACTGGGAACCAATCGGTGAAGCCACGGAAGTGTAACTCCGTCATTTTTCAGCCCATGGAAATCGTTCACCACACACACTAGTTGGAAAGCTCTCAACCTGACCGAGTATTGCGTAGAATTTATTCTTTTTTTTTTTTTTTTGACGCGCGTTTCGGCTGCAGTTCATTTTGCAAGATGCGTACGTCACGCGAAAATGTATACCTAAGGGAAAAGTGTGTTACCCCAGTGATATCATTGAATTCATTATTTCGGCTGTAGGAAATATTATTTATAATAAAATAAACTTTAATAACAAACAATATAGTTCAATAAATTAGATAAATACCTATTTAGAAACGTTTTCGGGCATAACCCATCATCAGCTAACACTAACTTAAAGGAAACTTAAAACATACTGAAGTGAATATAGGGAATACATGTGTATATATAGTAGATGTAAAGAGGAATAAACATGGCAGGTATAAAAATCTATATGTTGAAAATGCTAATAATTAATATAAAATATAAAATAAAACAAGAAGACAAAAAGTTAAATTTTTATATTAAACAGTGGATTATTATTATTAGGTGTTTGGTCATTTAAAATACTATTTTTATATTTATTTATATAATAATTTTCTGCAATGTTCATATTATTACCTTTGTGATAAGTGGCCAGGATGGTTACAGTATTTTCTATTGAATTAGGTTTATGTTTATTTTTAATTAGATGTTCTGCATAGGTTGATTTTTCTATTTCATTATTATTAAATGCTTTTATATGTTCTTTATATCTGCAATTGATTTTTCGCCCTGTTTGACCAATGTATGATTTCTCACAATCAGTACAATTTATTTTATATATACCACTATTTTCGTAAATATTATTATTTTTTAAATTTAAGGTGTTTATTTTATATTTTAAATTATTTTTAGTTTTGAATGCTACATTTAAACCTTGTTTTTTGAATAAATTGGTTAATTTGTATATGTTATTGTTTATAAATGTGAATGTTATCCATCCTTTATTGTTAGTAGCATTATTGACTCTTAATTTTTGTTTATATTTTGATTTTGATTTTATTTTGTGAATTAGTTTATCTATTATTTGTTCGTCATAACCATTATTTCTTGCCAAAGTCTTTAATATATTAATTTCTATTTGTTTTTTATTTATTATTAACTACACCCATGAATATAAATAAAAAACAAATAGAAATTAATATATTAAAGACTTTGGCAAGAAATAATGGTTATGACGAACAAATAATAGATAAACTAATTCACAAAATAAAATCAAAATCAAAATATAAACAAAAATTAAGAGTCAATAATGCTACTAACAATAAAGGATGGATAACATTCACATTTATAAACAATAACATATACAAATTAACCAATTTATTCAAAAAACAAGGTTTAAATGTAGCATTCAAAACTAAAAATAATTTAAAATATAAAATAAACACCTTAAATTTAAAAAATAATAATATTTACGAAAATAGTGGTATATATAAAATAAATTGTACTGATTGTGAGAAATCATACATTGGTCAAACAGGGCGAAAAATCAATTGCAGATATAAAGAACATATAAAAGCATTTAATAATAATGAAATAGAAAAATCAACCTATGCAGAACATCTAATTAAAAATAAACATAAACCTAATTCAATAGAAAATACTGTAACCATCCTGGCCACTTATCACAAAGGTAATAATATGAACATTGCAGAAAATTATTATATAAATAAATATAAAAATAGTATTTTAAATGACCAAACACCTAATAATAATAATCCACTGTTTAATATAAAAATTTAACTTTTTGTCTTCTTGTTTTATTTTATATTTTATATTAATTATTAGCATTTTCAACATATAGATTTTTATACCTGCCATGTTTATTCCTCTTTACATCTACTATATATACACATGTATTCCCTATATTCACTTCAGTATGTTTTAAGTTTCCTTTAAGTTAGTGTTAGCTGATGATGGGTTATGCCCGAAAACGTTTCTAAATAGGTATTTATCTAATTTATTGAACTATATTGTTTGTTATTAAAGTTTATTTTATTATACCATTTTAACAAACAGGATGTATTCACCTACATTTAAATATTATTTAAATTTTTACATACTTAACAAAGTAAACATCCGGTGTCTTTTGCAGTAAATAACCATGTCTGAGTTGCGTATGTCCCAGCTGGAGTCTAGTAACGATTACATCATCTTTTCCTCAGCTCAGGTGAAGCATGGTCGGGCATTTTGCTTAATTTGGCAAAGTTTATTTGAAAACGGGATGATGGCCAGCCACATCGTTGGTTCCATAATGTGCCCAGAGCCAATTTTAGGTAGCGAACGAAGTCTGAAGCTGATACCGGAGTATCTTGTTTAGATTTCCTAATATTATTAATTTTTCAAATTCATTATTGGTAAGTATTTGATGTATTACATTAAAATATTCATTCGCTATATAATGAAAATATATCTATGCCTTAAACATTAACTATCATTATATTATAAATATTATGTACAAATTCAATTTTTAATTTAATTGCGCATCTGTATATGATAGCTAATTTTTGACGTGTGTATATCTTACAACCTTGTGGTACTACTTTAATATTACTTCTGTCCGATATAAAGGTTATATCTGTATTACCATTTATAATTTTTAAACACAGACTGTCGTGTTCTATTCTACAATGGTTTAAATTTATTTGCAATATCTTAATCATATTTTGTTCTTCTCACTATGAGTGTTTAGTATTTAAGTAATATTGGACATTCTTTATCAAAAGTAGAGTGTGATTACTTTCTAACTTTTGTTGTATACAATTCACACATTTATTATTTATATTTTCCTTGGGTATACCACTTCTACAGTTTTGTATCTTATGTCTAAAACCGTAGCATTTCTTACATCTAGTGATTGAAATATAAAATTATAAACTTGATTATCGATACCATCCAAAATTAATTATTTGTTTATAAATAATTAGATGTATACTTAGTATGAAACTTATATTCCTCGCTATCCTTATAGTTATACTTTTTTATATATTCTAGTTCATAATTATATTTGATTTTAAAATAATTTTTGAAATCCTGTTCATTATGACGTGCAATGTTCGGTGTAAGAATTTGCGGTAATAATGTTTTAGTGTTAAAAATGTTGACCTCTTTACAACACTTACGCACTTCTACTTTTAATTATTTTTTAGCGTCTTCTTGTAACCTATCATAAAATTTTCATTTCTTGTAACTTTTGTGAATTTTATATTTATACCTCTATCTAAAGGATTTATATATTTTTTTAAAAGTTCGTCAACTCTCTGTTTGCTATCCTTTTTTTTTTTTTTTTTTTTTTTTTAAAGTTTGTCTACAAGAACATTGGCCCAAGAATAAAGGAAAACAGACGCAACCAGATCTTTACACGATCAGAGATAGCTGACAAAAAGGGATTAAGAGCCTGGACAACAGAAGAAGAATGAAGGGAGAGAATGAACGAAGCACTGTATGGATTGGGAATAGAAAGCAGCTTGATCGGTTACAAGAGATGAACACCCGTACATTATATAATCGGGATCACACATAAATTGGATATTGGAGGGGTGCAATGGACAAAAAGGAGACGGCACAAAAAAGTAACGGAAAACCCGAGAAAGGAAGCAAACTGTGCCCAAAGTGTAGGCGGCAAATCGCAGAGATGTTGGAGCGACGCATAGAAGGAAAGTCAAGAAACCAGGGGAAACGAGGAAGGGAAAGCTGAATAGATAACAAAAAGGAATCCGGGTTGGAGAAAGAGGAAACATTCGAGTCAAACCATAGATTGGAATGAGCAGTTGCAGACAGAAGGGTAATATTGGAAGAAGAGAAAACAGGAAGAAATCTACCGGAAGAGGAAGATAACCGAGCGAATGAATCAACTAACTCATTACCCTCAATCCATTTAGATAATGTGAGAAAGGAAAATATCATGAATCAAGGAGCGAATAAGAAGGATAACGTAGTCGATTAAATGAGGAGGGAGAGGAGATGCGATAGTCTGCAGCACGTTTTGAGCATCCGACAGAATAAGGATATTGCGAGAGACAGGAGAGGACCTGATAAAAAGAAGGGCACGCAGAATAGTAGCGACTCCGCATAAAAGATAGAGCAAAAGGAGGGAAGTTTAAAGGACGCAACATAATTTAGGAAAGGACAGAGAAAAGCAGCACCAAAACCATTGCTTGGAGCCATCGTTGAAAATCAAAAAATGATTAGGGAAAGAAGTGTTTAAATTCGGTAAAAATTCTGATCTAACAACATTATGAATAACAAGTTTAGGAGGAATCGGGGAATAAAAGCAGTTAATAGGACGAAGAAAAGAGGAAAAATTGAAGGAGAAATATGGGAGTTTATCATAAATGTAGATATATACGGAGAAAACTGAACAAGACGGGCAGCGATAAGAGATAGAATGCGGGTTATGTTGACACAAAAACGCCAGCTACGAAAGATGGAGGAATAAGAAGAAATAAGAGGAGAAGAGGAAATCGGCAACCGTTTGATGCGGAAACGATAACCTAAGAAGGAACGTAGAAGAACGTGAAATCTTGTGTTTTATGGGAATTTCCCTATTTAGTAAGAAGGGGGGGGGGGAGAAACTGCCATTAATACACGATTATAATATTTAATTATCGGAAGAAATTAAAAATGAAATAATGGAAAATTCGAGGCTTTCGAAAACTGCATCAACAAAACATTATAAACAAAAGGAAGTTTCAGTTCATAATCATAAACTAAAAAATGGCACTGTGACACATCAGGGGCTGATTAATTCATTTCAAAGGAAAATGGATCGACAGCTTAGTAGTGAAAAATTGTCAAAACTTATTCACGATGAAATTGTTTCCAGCGGCAGTGTTGAATGATTAAAGTTGAACGATTTGAATAGAGTACGGCAAAATTTAAATACTACTGCAAAGACAACCGCCCCTCGATTACCAGAAAGTTTAACCGAACTTCACGATTCTGTCAACAAATATGAATTAAAAACAAATACCGGAGAAAATTTAGTTTTCCATAATGACTTCGTAAATAATATTACAATATTTGCAGTACGTCTGTACAGCCCGTTTGTTAATTAGCTAATGAGATAAAATAACAGATAATTACAAACATAAATAACAAACTTTAACTATATGCATATATTTGTATATAACAGTGGCGAATCCTCATTTTTTCCTCAGCTGAAACAAAATGAAATGGAATTACAGGCTCACGCGCTACTTTTTCTTCTTCTTCCAAGAGATGCACGCGATTTTCACACACGTAGCGATCACATGAACAAAATGAAAATGTCACAATTTGTAGCAGCATGAATTAAGAAGCTATTCCAGTCCATTCGTGGATGTTTTGCGTCCATGAGAGCCTTCTACGACCCCCCCCCCTGCTTTCTTTAATTTTCCCTTGAAAAAGAAGCTCGCATCATCATCGTTGCATCTTTCTCCTTTAACAACGTGTCCAATGTGTCTAATTTTTCTGTCCTTAATTATTCGGCGAATCGTTCTTTTTTCTTCAATAAATTCTTAGTACCATCTCGTTTCTAATACGCGCTGTCCAAGGAATCTTGAGAATACGTCGATAAAACCTCATTTTACATGGATAATTTTGAGTGCTATGGCAGAATATGTTGTGACTTCAACAGCATATTAGGTCAAATGCAACATTTCTGCAGTTTTTTCCGAATCTTTAGATTTAATAATTTATTATCTGGTAGAAGCTTTTTCATACATAAACAGAAATAAATAAAGAAGCCACTCTTTTTTAATAATTTCAAAAAATAGAACATTAAATTTATTTTATTTAAATTGATATTTAAATTTAAATAAAGGAAATTAACGAATCTGCTACAAATAATAATTTGCGTGACTGAAGAAATAATGCAAAATGAATTTTAAAAAAATAAATAAGCAAAGAATTATTGAATAACATATAACTTTGAAACTATAAATTGATTTTTTCTTTTGCGGAACTTTTATCTGGAAATAATTAAAAATGAAAAGAAACAGTTACATAATGAGTATCTTCTTTAATAGGAAAGAATGAATAGCAGAAATATTACGAGGTAAAGAAAAAAGTACACGGTACAATAGGCGCAATAAATCGCAGAAAGCCCAAGCCTAAACAAGTGGGAATACAGAGCCCCCAAAAGCTCAAAAGAGATGAACACTTAATAACGATACGGATTCGAGGTATTCGGCGCTATCCTGTTGACGACGTTCGAGCTAGAAAATATTATTCGATTAAAATTAATATAACATTCACGATTTCTCAACTATCGTTCAACAGTGCTTCATCACCACTGGCTTCAATATTTGAAGCTTGCTTACTCGGCCAAAAACTGTAATTCCCGTATATGATCGAACGTTCCGGCTGACACTATCAAGCGTGTTGATGGTAGTGGTCGAGCACAGCGACAGCGGCTTTTGTCAGTGGTAAATGCTGTCTATATAGTGTACCACCGAGTGTATTAACGAACAGAGGGGGCAGATTTTGTAATTACCTGAAATACCTAGACATGGTAGAGCGCACGGTGTAAGAGAAGGTAAAGTTGATTGTAGGTAGCCGCTCGTTCCGTCTTGCGTTCACATCTCTGTACCGAAGAATCAGGCGACGATTCGCGTAATTGATCTAGTCGAAGCCACGTTTTCCTTTTCTTTTTTCTTTTTTTTTTTTTTTGTGTCATTAAATGAAATGTGAATTTGCCGTTCTTTTTTTTGTATTTAAAAAATAAATTATTTAATTAATTAATTAAAAAACAATAAACAAAAAGCCTAATAATGCTCGAAAAAGAAACTAAAAATGGAATTAAGACGAATTGTTTTGCTGGCACCGCGAAACCGGGACCTCGAACGAAAATCGTTTCAACAAACACATAATAATTGTTTCCAACAACTGCATCATTCGAATGGGGAGAATGCAGGGAAGAAGCTAATAAAAAGCGAAAACAAAAGAAAGTTGAAAAATATGCAAATAATACGAGACAAAAACAAAGCATCGAAGTGAAAGAATCATGGATTGAAAGGAAGAGACTAGGGGTTGAGAGCTAATTAAAGGAGTAATTGTTAAAAAACAAGGAAGCATCTACATCGGATCAAAGTCTAAAATGGAAATTCTTACAGAGCGGTAAAGGGTTGGAAGATGAGACTTTTTTAAGGAGAAAGAAGAATAAGCAGTCAAATCGTTATAAAGATGCCAGAATGGCCAAGAACCCACAACAAATGAATATGACATGAAGGGAAGAACGAATATGAATGAGCGAGCATATATACGAAAAATAATAAAGTAACAGAAATAATCAGAAAGGGAAGAATAGATGGTCCGAAGGGTCCTTATACGTAGTCAGAATTAATCAAAAAATTGAAAGAAGTAGAAAAAAAATATAAGATAATGTGGCTATATGTATGAATATATATATGTGTGTGTGTGTACGAATATTACAAGATTGTGAACATAAGCGGTGGAACAGGTGAAGCTGGTTTGAATTGGTCTACATAGGGGACTGTGTGTTTGTTGTTTTCGGTTAAGATCGTATGGAGATCTTTGGACAAGGCTGATTGTGAATAACTGTTTATGCCTATAAGAATATATGTTATCATACATGATTAGTTCAATATATCTAGGTATGGCGAGTACTCGTAAATGTGTGAAGAACATTAGGCCATATTCTACTTAGTTCAGATTATAAACTTCAGTACTAGATTATCACATTTTATTATAATTATAAATTTAACTCTGAAAGCGATCATTCTCTTTTTTAATTTTGTTAAGTTAATGTAATTAATGTTTTATTTTTTCTCATTCGCTTTTCCTTTGTATTCCGCTATCACCGTTAATTGCAATTTTCATGTAATTGTTTAAATCGATAATCATGTTTATGTTTATTAGTCTTGGTTTCTTTCCATTCCGTTTAGTCGTCGTTCTACTCTATTGTCTCCTTAATCAGATTAAGAATTAATCATTCTCTTCTGCCCGCTTTCGCTTTTTCTTTACCTCGTTTTTTTCTCTGTTCGCTCCACAACTCCGATTCTAATTTTAAATGCGATGAAAACCATGTTTTCTTGGAATGTTCGGCTCTTATTAGTGAACGTTCCCCTTTGTATTCGAAAATCTTAACTCTTGACCTTCCGCCTCCTTACAGTGCTTCTTTTATCCTTTCCTTCTCATCTCCGTCAATAATTTCGTCACTTCTTTCCTTTATTCCTCCCATCTCCTATCGCCTCAGAATATCTAATTTATTAGCATAAAACATTCAAGTAGGGTCGGATCGAATTCAAAGGCCAGACCAAAAAGAGAAAGGAAAAGGAAAAAAAACTTCCGCCTTTTCGTTCTACACGACATTACTGTTACGATATTTTCGAATAGTTTGGTTGATTTTGTTATAATTTTAATGCATGTGTAGCGCCCGATTTTCGAACCGCCATTTTTTTGTGACCGCCCGTTGATCGGCTAAGACAGCCGAGGTCGATATCCTTTGCCTATTCGTTCCGTGCCGTCTCCAGGCATTTGGAAACACGTGTTGTCTGTTTTGCCGACCATATTTTTTATTGTTCTACTCTCGCCTTTCGTTATATTCGTTCTCCGCTCGTAGTCGTCGTTCGGCCTTTGCTCGTCGCTGGCCTTTGTGGCAATAATTCGTTCGTTTCGTTAATGTTCGTTCACTATCGGGCTATGAATTAAACGTTTCAAACATTAACTTATTAATTTTTAAATAATTCGTATTTAATTCCTCAACAATTACACTTACCCATTTGGTTATCGAAATGATTTGCTTGTTAATAGGGTATTTCTTTTTCTTTTTAACGTACAGATTAATTTCACAAAATACACGAGTCGTCAACAACGGGTATTATTTAACACAATCTTCTTTTATTATTCGGCATTTGATGATATGCATTTATTCCTAAAATCGATTGAAATATTAAAGTTAATATAAAATGTTAATACGAATTTGCATTTAAGTGTATAAGTGTAATTTTGTTGCTAATTTCATATTTCTATTGTAAAATAATAATAATATAATTAAGCTGTTGAAGCGACCGAAATTTAATATAAATAAATAAATGAAATAAATTTATAATCGGATTTGAATCGCCGAGAAACGCTAATCGGACATGAAAATAGAACCCACTCCAAAAGTGTGGTCTACCTATCATCGGTCGATTCGGAGAAAATAATTATACTTCGAACGTTTATTTACCAGTTGAAGAAAACCGGGAAAACGAGGCCAACAGATAAGTTTTAAATCGCATCTATATAATTAACGTAGTAATTTTTTTTGTTTTTTTGTTTTTTTTTTGTTTTTTTGATAATTTTTATTGTATATTTTATTCTATAAATATACGATTGCGTGTTAATTTGTTGATAGTATTGCTAAATAATTCGTCGAGGCGACAATATTATTGCGAATTTATCAATTGCGTTATTTAAAAAATTAATTTTGTAATTAACGTGAAAATTGTTTTATAGAACAAAATTTAATTCGACGGAATTACAGAATTAGAATAAACAAAATGAAAAAAAAAAAGAAATACAGCAATTAAATAAAAATTTTTGTTGTAGGTGTACACTCGGAAAGAAAGAGTTAAAAATAGATAAATCTTTTCAATATACAATATTTTTTTTTTTTTTTTTAATGTTTAAAAAAAAAAATCAAGTCTCTACTTTTTTTCTTTAAAAAACGTTTTATTTTACAATTTTCAGTGTAAGAGTTTTTTTTTTTTTCGAGTGATACATAATAATATGGGGATAAACCAACCGAAAATGCCGCCACGTACTGTATTCTGTAAGGCTGCGTATTTGTTCCACAGTATTGTTCAAACGTAATATCTCCTCCTCTGTAATAACCTCGCCATAGCGCTCTTTGGGGATTTTCCTTATCCTTATCCTACACATTACCACGGTAAACTAACGTTAATAATCATTGAAGTTAAACTAACGCGTTAATAATTATCAAAGTCAAACTAACGCGTTAATAATCCAACCAAACGTTAATAATTATTTAAGTCTCGGAAACATCACCACCGCGGGTTTTAATTTTAAAATTTTAGCGGGTTCATATTTTCCATAAAATACAAAATATTTCGGCTAATTTTTGTCTGACAAAGAAACTCGGTTATTTATAACTTTTAACTTCAAAACCGGAATTATTTTTCAAAAATAGTAAAACAAACAAACGATAACTAAATGTATACTTATCGCGGAAAAGCTAAAGCTCGCATCTTCAACTGGAAAAGAAATAAACATAGAACCGAACACACGTGTTGTGAACAAAATTATAAAAAAATTTTAAAATCCGAACATAAAACGGAAAATTATGTATGGCGAACGAAACAAACAGAACCGGAACAACATATGCTGCGACTGAAATTAGGGGAATTTTTAAGCACAAATATATTCGCCTATTAAAATATAATTTTGTTCGAGACGTATGTTCTAAGAACATTTCTTTCAAGTGCCCTTTAATTATTAACCTATTGTTTGTTTGTTTTTTTTTCCTATTTAGGAAATATATTATTTGAAAAAAAAAAAGAAACAAAAAAAATTATTTCTAGCAAACTACCTTTTTCTATTCGTTATTTAACGACTACTTAGTCAGTACTCATTAATACTCATCGGTGGTACCCGTGTAGAATCACCACTGACCCCGCTGAAACAAAAGCTGGTGATCCGCAGTGATTGTAAGGCGTAATATTTCCATCAATGATGAGCTTTTAAACGGGATAGTGTGGGTCTCAAATTCATTTTGTTTTTTTTTTGCAAATCTACATTTCGGTAGTTGATAATATCTGAAATCACTCAGGTTCATCGCCTGCTTAATTTCTAAGTGTGTTATTCCTTAAATTTTTTAAATTTTAATGGATCGTACTTTTCCTGTATTCTAATGGTGATAAGACGTCAATTAAAAAAAAATTAAATGAATAGCTGCTATAGAATGAACTGCGAACTTTTTTAAAATTTCTCAAAAATAATTGTTGTCTGGCTATATTAGAAATTTATTTATTTTTGGAATTTACGCATGCGGTAATAACATTTCAAGAGCGTCGTAGCACTCGTTATATTAATTTTAAAGAAACATCTTTTTTTTTTTCACGTTATCGTTAAAAAATTTTCTATCAAACTATGTCCACCGTTTAATTTACAGACCGTGATCAGATTAGGGGCTAGCTGTACTCTTAAATGAATCCGACACAATAATACACTGCCAAACAATTTTTTCAATATTATTGCCGGAATTATTGTACTCTGTAAAATTTCCTGCTATTTTACAATTCAGTCCAGTAAATAACTTCTCCTCTGCATAAAAATTCCCTTTCATTTATCTACAAAACATCCTATCGCTAAAGAAAAATACAATTTAAATTATATCACATCCTCTGTTTGTTTTGCCTTCGTATGGATCTCAGAACACAAAGGCACAAAATGGATCAGTCGATTTCGCTGCGATGGAAACCGCCTTTTGCTTCCTAGTTCCTATCGTATTCGGTAGACCTTTCGAGCTGGTCGAAAAATCGGCATAAACTCGAACGAACGGCTTTCAGTACAGTCAAACATTGAGCCCTAAAGTATATCAGCCGGATCCAGCCGACACAAAAAAAAAAAAAAAAAAAGGGCCATATTATGCCGCGAGCGTGAATTCTTATATCATAGGTTGGTCCATAAATTTTGTCTAACCAAAGAAGTCAGCGAAAATTAAATTACATACACCTATAGCGTGAAATGTTTTACATTAATTGTGAAAATATCAGCTTACTAGCTTCGAATAGGGACGCCCTTGCAAGCCATCCGTACGAAATTTCGGGTTAAAAAAAAAAAGATGCAATTTTGTTACAAAATTTTAATATACTTTATGTTTCGTACATTTGTTTTCTACCCATTTCACCTTTAAAGTTTTCTCAAGCCCAAGAAACACGTTTAAGGAAGTCCTCAAAAGCGCAGTCCTGCTTACTGCTCACGTAGGCCTATTTGAGTATCGGAAAGAGATAAAAATCACACAGGGTGCGACGTCAGGACGTACTGAGGGTGGTGTGTCAACGCCTCAATATTATCGTGATAATTCGGTTTTAAGTTCCGACGTATTTGGCGGCATTGTCGTAGTGCCCATTCTCATTTAAGAAACACACCGGCATCAAAAATCTCACGCAAAAGTCGCTTCGTCAACACAACAAATGTATGTACATACGCAGAAAACCTTTAAGCGGTGTACTGTTTTTTGTTGTTTTTTTTCTATCCATATGCTCATAGTGTCTGCTGTTCAACCACGTTGTTCATTTATCCGTAACCGTGTTTTGCGAGTCCCCGCGAATTTCCTGCCCCACTCGTAGGCAGATCTGGATACAATTTTGCACGGATGGCCCGCGTGAAGGTCTATTTGAAACTATCGAGCTGAAATTTTTCTAGAATTAATGCAAAACATTCTACGCTAGAAGCAGCGTATGTAATTTAATTTTCGCTGACTTTTTTTTCCCGCGTGATGCGAGGGGTATGGCCAAAATTTATGGATTATGTATGTTACATAAAACAGGCTCTTCTACCTATCTGTGACAAATGTTATTATACCCTTGTATCAGCTTCTGGTAGATTAAACAAAATTCAGTTTGTTCCATGCCTGTCTAGAGTTGCCTTTTCAAAGAAAATGGACTTTTTGTTCAACCACTCTTCAGATTCCGAAAACTGCCGAACATCTTTAATATCATCTAAATTCTTTTCATCTGTGCCTCTGGGCAGTATTGACATGGATAAAAGTAAATTTTCACGTTGTTCGATGACTGCTAAGCTTTATCGATATGCATCGATACTGATATAAGGCCACCACCGCGACCAGTACCACTTTCAAGTAGACAAGAAATCATTAAAATCGCGCGAAAAAAAATCTAAACAAAGCATACCAGAAGCGAAAATAGTATAACCGCTACATTTTGAAGTCGGTAGAAATGAGAAAATAATTAATTTTTTTTTGAAATTCACAGAATCCGAAGCTTTCTTTTAAATCATTTTCGGAGTATTTTTTTTTTTTTCATACCGTACATATATTTACACACATCAATCAACAGTGTAGAATAAAACGCAATCTCTCCATTACAAAATCTGTATAATATGCGGTGATTATTGAAGAATATATATATATATATATATATATATATATACGTATGTGTATATACATGTTACAGAATGTTTAAAATCCATTCATTATTTTTGAAAATGTCGCAATTAGTATAAAAAAGTTTAGCGTCGTAAAATAAAGTAATTAACTAGAAAATTTATTTATTCAAATTTTACTTTTTTTCACTTTATCCCCTTTTTCGATCGAAAATTAGATAAAAGTTATCATTACAACAATTTCGAATGCGTTCGTTGTCACTGTTCTTTTTTCTTCTATGATTTCAGCCGTGTTATACTATTTCGAAAAGGGGTGTGATTTTTAAAGAAATAGCGATGCAAATGCAGGTTGTTCTTGAGGCATGGTTACCACGAACTCTCGGATCTTCAGACGATAAAACTGCTACCCCATTTTTAGCGGAGTCCTCTTATAGACAGGCAGGTCTTTCTTCTTTTTTTTTTTTGCTCTCGTTGTTTCTCTTGTTTTGAATACATTTGAAGAAGTTTATACTTCTTCAATGACTAAATTTCGCCAGCATACACATCGACATCGATTTTCACATTTAGTTTAGCCGCTTCTTCTTTGACTCTCCCTATTTTTGGACTTACCTATCTTAAGAGAGAAGAATTTAAAATTATATTTCTGCCTATCGAGCTACATATAACAAAGACTCACGAACATTTTTAATTATAATTAAAAACGAAATAATTGAAATATATTAAACTTCCGGATTCTGTATTAAATTTACGTACATTCTATATTAGTAGAGGGAACAATTTAAATTTTGACTTTTAATGCAATTCCGACAATTGAACATGAAAAGTAATCGTGTACATTCTTAAATTTTAAAATCAATGAAGCGCGATTACCTAATTTTCGATATTTCTTTCACACGTCGAGCTTGAAGAATTGAAAAAAGGGGGGAAAAATCCAAAGTTTTTAAATTATGCACGGCAGCTTGCTCTAATTTAAATTTTAAATAGTGCCCACTCCCTCGAGGGAGTGCGATGTAAGACTATCGCTGCTCGCTTTGGAAATGAAATCTCTCCTCCTTATAGCAGTTAAACAAGGTGAAGAAAAGTTTTCTACTTTTTTTGATATTTTGGATTCAGTTTTAATCTTTTCTTGTTTTTTTCCTAACCTCGAATAAGTATAAAAATAAAAAATACGCGTCAATAAAGGCGTAAAATAACATAAAGTGACGTTTAAGCCACTGTAGATACTAAAAATTTTAACTTTCAGAAGAGAAAAAATTTTTTTAATTATTTCACTTTAGAAACTTAATTGATTTTCCATTTTCGCTATAAATTCAATTTTTTTAAAACTTTACGCCGGGAATCATGTAGAAATATGCCAGGAAAAAACTTGGCACATAATTTAAGTCGATAAATGTATGAAGCAATAATTCCTTTGCTTTTAGTTACCGTTGCGTGTGTTTATTAATCAATAAAGAAATGAAAGCTAGAATTACGAAAACTTTTCCTTCGTTTTTTCGTTTTTTTTTGTAATTTAGTAAAATAATTCCAGCTCTGCGTCTTAATTAATCGTGTTTAAACAATTTTTTTTTTTTTATATAATACTTCCTCAAGTTTTGAATTATTAATTTATGTCAATATTTAAGATGAACCTGGGGCGTGCCCAAAAAAATCATTATATAAAAAAAAAAAATAATAATTTCAAATATCATCGGTATTTTTCAGAGCACTTAGCTTGCGCTATGGAAGTCTTGATTTCGATCCCAGGCGATGGTAGAAATTATTACAAAAATAATTAAATAATCGCTATTAGTTACGTGGGGAAGGCAATGACAGACCATCACGTATACCATCGTATGCGCGCCAGCTAATGTACAGTGTGCAGAGACACACACATAGGACTGCCGATAAATCAAACATTTACGATCAGTTCCAAGTGTAGTCTCGAGTGTCTACAATTTTAGCTGAGAAAGCGTGCTCGATCGTTTTCTATGACAATAGTGGCCGAAAGATCGAAAATTAAATGATTTTAGCCGAAAAATAATTTTTAACTCGATGATGGCATCACAACACAGCGCCAATGATGCTTTTTAAATCATTGAACCACATGTTGTTGTTATTACTTTAATTATTATATACTTATTACACTTTTTCCTATATATATATATATATATATATATATATACAAACATCATCACATTACAGCAGCTTGACATTGATACACATATCTTCAACAAATCCCCGAAGTAAGTAGAAATGTTATCTCCGTAAGAGGAAAAATCTCGGAACAATGCATTTCCGATTATTTACCTGGATCAATTTCGAAATTGAATACGTAACCTAAACATTTTTTTTTTTTTTGTTTACCCCATACACGAAAAGAGCGCACACTCGTGGTAACCACGTAAATATAATACATGTATGTATACAAGTCTCTGGTATTAATGAAATAATTTAATATTAGAAGTTGTTTAATATAATTTCTTTTCGTTTGCATATCGGGAGTAAACTAGCCGTCTCTGCTTAATAGTATAATATGATAAACAGTAAATGAGTAAGATTAAGAGAAATAGTGTAGTTTTTGAAAAGTAACCGGACAATGTATATGAAACAACACTATTTTCGTTGAAAGGATTAAGTTTACAAATTCGATGGATCAAGTAGTAGAAATAGTAAATAATCAAGTCTCCTCGTTAGATAAATAGAATGCATTCAAAAATATTCTGATCTCGACGCTAAATAGTTCTGTGCCGTCGTATTCTTATCATAGAGGAAAAAAGTCTTCTAACCCTTGGTGGAATAGCGATTCTAAAAGAAAGATTGATGAAAGAAATGGGGCTTTAAAATCTTTCCGGAGAACAGAACAACGGAATCATACATAGAAGAATATCCGTAGAAACCTGCAGATTTTTAAAGAAACCAAAAATGGCCTCGTGGAGAGATTTTCGTGGAAATTTTAACAGAAATACTCCTCTTAAACAAATTTGGAATTTATCGAAACGATTTTTAAACACACCCAGTCCAGGGGTTATGAGAGATGACAGCTGGTTTGAAGGTTTTACTCGCATTATTACGCCTGCTTACGTTCCTTTGTTAGAAGAAGCACGATTAGCAGCCCAAAAATATCTCTAACACTACGGAAGCATTTCCGTTTTATTAATCGCCCTGTTATTAGTAAGGTTAATTGTTTTGCCGGTTAATTAATAAGAAAGATTCTCCCCCTGGGCTAGATGGAATTACGTACTCCGTCTTAAATAAATTAGGAGATCGTTCTAAAAATGTATCGGTCGATATATATATATATATAATGAACTAGTTCGGGACGGGAAGGTTCCGGAGGATTGGCTACAGTTTTTGGTTATTCCCATATGCCGAAATCGAATAAAGCCCAGTTAGAACTATCGTCATATAGACCTATTGCTTTTAGCATCGTCCCTGTTTTTCAGACGGTTGCTTTGAAAACAACGGTGTATTTCCCAGCGAAATTTTCGGTTTTAGACCTGTCCTCGGCACAGAAGCTTGCATTTCTTATTTAATAAATGATGTCTATCTATCATTTATTAATAAGGAATATTTACTGGCTACGTTCCTGGACACGTTAGGGGGCTTTCGACAATGTGCCGATTTCTATACTATTCGATCGGTTAATGTCAACAGGAGTTCCAGCACAGCTAGCCAAATATATTGCTAAACTTTTTTTTGTAACCGAATTTTATTCTTTTTAAATTCGATGACACGGAATATTTATATTAGACATACCTATAGAGGCTTCGGGCAAGGGTTCGGTCTTGAGCCCAATTCTATTCAATATTTACATACTTCCGTTCTTTAACGTTCAATTTCCTTGCAGCTCATTTATCCTTTCATATGCCGATGACTTTATAGTTTATAGCAAATCCGGTAGTATTACAAATTGTATAAACCAGAATCAACAAGCAGTGGAAATGTTTAATGAACTACTTGAGAAGGTTGGGCTAGACGTATATCATCTACCTTTAAATCGACATCCATAATAATTTTTACCATGAGAAGGATCAACGCTCGCGAGAACATTTTATCCAAATCCACAACGAAGCTATTGTGTATCAAAACCTTATGTTAAATATTTAGGATTCCACTCGGATTCAAAACTTACTTAGGCTAAGCGCATTTAAACTTTATATAAATAATTGTGCCATGATCATAAATTCCTTCAAGTCTGTATGTAATACAACTTGGAGACCTAATAATTTTCAGTTTACTGTGTATAAATCCTTATTTCGCTCAAAGCTGGATTATAGATCCATTTTATATGGCCCGGTTTTTAGAACAGATTTAAATAAACTGGAGAAACTTCAAAACTTGATTATGAGGCTTATTCGAACGGCTCCGATACCATGTCTACCATGCGGGGAGACCCATCTCTTTGCTTTATTTATTATATTAGGAGGGATGTTTTAGCGGACAAATTTCTAGTGAAATTAGGCAATTGCCAATTCTTCTATTTACCGTCAGTTATTTTTAGAGATAACACCGAGTAGATTTGTTGATTCCAAAAAGCCTTTACGGTCAAGTAAAACAGCTTTATACTATAAGTATAATCCAGCGCTTGTATATCCATCTGATTTTTTTTTTTTTAAATGGACTCGGTGTTAACCCTGACCTAACTACATTGACTTAGATCACCTACTCAGATTCTGAGGCGATCGGAGATAGAAAGTATAAATGAAAGAAGGAGAACGGCTGGAGATGGGAAGGAAAGGATAAAGGAAGCATTGAAAGGGATAGGAAGATCAAACGCCAAAAGTTCGGCATATAGATGAGAGCACTCAGAAAAAGGGCATTCAAAAAGGGGATATGGTTGGGGTCGCATATAAAGGGAGGATCAGTAGAGTGGAGAGAGCATGCTTACTTTACATTTCACTATGATATAAATTTTTTACAGATAGATATTGACACGAGCTTGTTTAAAAAACTGAATAACCAAAACCTTTCCGTCTCATATTGTTAATCTGCGATTTATTTAATTAATAACCATTATCACGATATTCTTTTATAATTTTTACTCTGACGGTTCTAAAATCGATGAACGTGGTAACGCTACTGCAGCTTTTTTTTTTTATCAAAGCAGTTTAAGCTGCCGCCTGAGACAACGGTCTATACTGCTGAATTATTGGCTGTAGATAAGGCTATGAAACTTGATGTCGACAAAAGATACACCTAATTATCAATGACAGTTTAAATTCACTGTCAGCGATAAAAGGTGATACACTTAACTGTAAACTACTCGCATTGCAACTTGATATGTTAAAGTCGGTTTTTCGTGCGTTGATTGCTGTCTTCGATTCTCTCGCGTTATCAGTTTAATCACAACGCGACTCCGTCGTTCATCACACCAGATAACTCGGTGAGATCGTTCATTGTTCTTTTTCTCTTATTTCTCTACCGTTTATATTTCGATTTATTTCTTCTCCGCGTACTTTTATTCGACCAGTGGTCATTATTATTTTATGTTACTATTATTTATTTAGTTAGTAGTATATTTCATTTCTAGATATTATTTTTTTTTTTTTTTTTTTTTTTTTTCTCTCTCCCTTTTCTTTTGTTTTGTGTCTCCAATTCTTCTATATTACTGTAGATGAGCGTGTCCAAGGGGGGCCGCACGGCGGCCTCCTCTACTGGGCTCAAGCCCTCTAAAACGGATCTGTCGTTGAATTTAATGGAGGTTGCTGATGCTCCTCCAAAACGTAAACCGTCGAGCCCACTATCCCCTGTGGCGACACTGCCCTCAAAAGACTTGCGATTGTCGCAGTCTAACCCTTCCGAGTCTAATAACAGTTCTTCTAGCAGCGATGAACATAATGGAAATAGGGTTAATAATAATAATGTCAACATTACTCAGAATACACTTCTAAATAATAACATTGTCACTAAGAGTAGCGATCTCGTTAATGAAATTTTCGAATCTAATAACAATATCGCCAATAATAATAATAATAATATTTCAACAAACGTCATCAATAAGAATGGAGATAATCCCAATATTAGCGAAAGCAATAGGAGTCCTAATCCTGAGACTTATCCTCAGAACCACCCGGGTCCTTATTCAGTTATAGTCGAGCACACCTCGGCTGACGCTAATATAGGTAATTACCACCCCCTGGCTTTGGCCAAACTTCTTAGTTCCGTTTCTTCTTCTTTTACAGATATTACTCCGCGAGGAAAAAATCGCGTTGCTGTCGTTTTCTCTTCTTCTTCCGCAGCCAACTCTTTTCTTCAAAATCTTAATTTTCTTACTAAGCATAATCTTAAAGCATTTATCCCTGTTACCTCATTATATAGGTTAGGCGTGATCTCAGGTATTCATCCTTCCTTCTCTGAAAATGACATTTTAGAGGGCCTAGATTCACCTGATGTCCCGGTAATCTCAGTCAGAAGAATCCTGCGCACAGCCGAAGGCAAGAAGGTTCAAACGAATTCGGTTGAACTTAAGTTCTCCAAAACCGTCCTTCCTAACTTCATTTCCATCTTTAAACTTCGTTTTCCTGTCTCTCCGAGTGTTAAACCTCCAATGCAGTGTGCTAAGTGTTTCCTGTTCGGACATATTGCTAGACACTGCCGGAGTTCTTCAGTTGTTTGTTCCCATTGTTCCCAAAAACATTCCGTCTCAGAATGTATTGATCTTCATAACCCCCCGTTATGCCGAAACTGCAAGGGTGCACATTGTTCCAACGACCGTAGTTGTCCGGAATGGACTAAACAAAGGGACATCAAAAAAATAATGTCCTTTGAAAACGTTTCCTTTCAGGAGGCTTCAGTCATTAGAAGCAATTCTTATTCTACACAAGCTTTCTCATATGCCAACCGAGCCGCTATCCCTCCTTCTAAAGCTAGTGTTCCTCTCAATATTTCTATCCCTAATCCACAACTTCCCCTCAAGTCCCCCACTTTTCGTAAACAGAGCAAATCGAAAGCGCCTCATAAATCTATTCCTCAATTTCCTCCTCTCCCTTCCAATCAAATTCCGTACCCGTCCAGGGGCTGGGCTCTCACTCAACATAACTCAAGCGACAATTCCTCCTACGCTGACTTAAATATATCCTTACCTTCCTCATCCTCGGACGGGATACCGACCAATGCGTCGGGTTCATCCCCATCCGCCATCAGTAACCTATCCGCAGCAATTTTAGAACTGCTTTCTTCCCACAATATAGCTTCCTCTCCTAACTTTGTCACATCTCTTTCTGCATTTCTCTCTAGCAACTTACATTTCTGCTAATTCTTATTTTACTTTCTTCCTTGTTGTATCCCTCTGGATTATTGTTATGTTTTGTTATCGAGCAACCCACAGTATTATAGGTATTTCTTCCGCGCTGTTTCTCCGCTATGGCACTTTGGTCGGGAGAACCGCTGTGGGATGGCCTAACCCCATCTTCGCACAGTGGAGCCTCTCGAGGATAGCCATTGTAAAGCTAATCGCATTCGATTATGCTTATAGGACAAGTTACCAGAAATATAGGCTCATCAAGAATAGCACTCGTTTGGAGAATTTCTCCATGGTAGCTATTAATCGCATTTATGACGATTTGCCTTTCTGGGCGGCGATTCTATTAACCAACCGCGTATGCGTTCCGCTACGTCTTCGACTGGCAACCGAAAATAAGGATCGTTATGCCGTACTGTGGATTGTCTTGTGGTGCAAACTGACAGTAACTTCCAAGATAGAGGTTAAGGCCTCTAACCTTTGGTATGTCTCTCCTGAATATACTCTTTGCTGAATTGCTGCGGATTCATTTTTCCATTATCTGTATTGTTTCTGCCCTAGTCCTGTTGGCTGCATGGTTCGCCTTTACCAATTGGCTTCTGCTTCTTGCGTTGGCGTTCTGGTCCAGCCATTCGTCTCATCCTACGAATTCTTTTCATGTCTCATAAGTTGAATATTCTCCAATGGAATTGTCGGAGCCTGAGAGCCAACAAACAGGCCTTGGAAGGGATTCTTGACTCTTACTTCATCCATATTGCTCTGTTGTCCGAAACTTGGCTTACTGAGTCCATGAGTATATCCATTCGTGGATTTAAGTTAATCCGTTCTGATCGGGCGGATGGATATGGCGGCGCCGCCATATTGATAAGGAATGATATTTATTTTCACGTTCACGATCACTCCGCTTATTTTCCTTCTGACGTTCGGTCACCAAACCTGGTGCATATCTCTGTTCCTAATATTCATCCTCAACCAGTCCATATTATCTCAACATACGTCCCTCCGCATTTTGATCTCCACAATTTTCCTTTTACATTATTGTCCAATTTTCTTTCTTTTCCCTTTATTTTTGGTGGTGACTGGAACGCTCACTCTCCTCTATGGGGCTCGGTTGGCTACAACTGTAATGGTCGTGTTCTTGAAAATTTCATCTCTAATAATAGCTTCGTTATTCTTAACGATCATTCTCCGACGTTCTTTAGAGGCGCGCAGACTTGCAGTTCGGTTGACATTTCCTTCACTTCTCCCAACTTCGGTCTCAGCTGTCATTGGAGAACCTTGCAGGGTACCTTCGGTAGTGACCATGTTCCAATTATTCTTTCCTTTCACGATCTTCGTCCTCCTCCTGATCCCAGTTGTTCCAGAGTTCCTCATGCTTCCAAATGGTACCTAACCAAAGTTGATTGGGATAAATTTCGGGCTGGAGTCGATTCCGCCCTCCCCAACATACATTCCCAAACAGATCCTGTTCTTCAATACAACAGGTTCATCGACTCGATTACCTCGGCGTTGTCGGCCTTTTCTCCTCCTATCCGCTTCTCTAAAAAGAACCCTAATCTTCTTGCTTCTTCCCTATGGTGGAACAACGATTGTTCGGTCGCTTTTAGAGACAGTTCTTTGAAGTTCAGAGCCTTCCGTTCCTGCTCTTCCTTCGATAATTTCATAGCTTATAGGGAGGCCAATGCTAAGGCCAGATTTATTCTCAAAAAGAGCAAAAAAGATGCGTGGAAGAAATTCTGTTCATCATTCTCTAGATCCACCTCCCTCTCTCATCTTTGGAAAATGGCGAAAGCCTTTCAGTCCCCACGGTCCGAACGTCCCTCCTATTACAACCTTCCTTCGGAGAAGCTCATCTCTTTTCTGGACTCAATTGCTCCCTTATACGTTCCATCCTTGGAGGAAATATGTCCTCCGGCGTTCCCACCTACATCCTCTATGCACGTTCTGTCTTCCGATTTTAACATCAATGAACTCCATTCTTCCTTAAAGAATTCCTCCTCCTCCTCTAGTCCGGGAGTAGACGGCATTCCTTTCCTGGTTATTAAGAGCTTATCAATCTCCGCACTGAATACCTTGCTTTCTATCTACAACTCCTTCTTGCATACCTGTACTACGCCACCAATTTGGAACTCCTTTATTGTTATTCCTATTCCAAAAAAGAATGCTAATTCTTTCCGTCCTATTTCCTTGGCTTCGTGTTTTAGAAAATTGTTTGAACAAATGATTAATAAACGCCTAGTCTGGTGGCTGGAATTCAACAATATTCTTCCCAGTAACATGTTCGGTTTCCGTACGGGACTGGGAACGGCGGACTGTTTATCGTTGTTTTTATCTGACGTGTACAAATCCCTTATTCGCAAAGAATACACTGTCTCTGCTTTCCTTGATGTTACCTCCGCATTCGATCATGTTCACTTACCTTCTCTTCTACATAAAATGTGTTCCATTAATGTTCCTTTACAGGTCGCTTCCTTAATTCTCAAGCTTTTCTACAATAGATCAATTCAGCTCTCCACTCCCTTCTTCTCGGAGTCTAGAGTGGTCTTTCGGGGTCTTCCGCAAGGATCATGTCTTAGCCCTACTCTCTTTAACATCTATTTCCATAGCCTAGCTACTCTTCGGATATCATCTACTTCCTTATTCTTTGCCGATGATATACTCATCTACTCTTCCTCAGTTAATCTTTCTTCCGCCGTCATGGAGCTTAACAACTCTCTTTTCTCTCTGGATAATGTGTTATCCGATCTTCACCTTTTTACTTCTCCTGAGAAATCAGCAGCTATGGTTTTCACTTATCGTCCTTATAGTCGTTCCTCAGTCAATCTATCCGTGTGCCATCTTCCTATTCCTTTAGTTAGTTTTGTCTCCTACCTTGGCATTGTTCTTAGCAGTAACTTGTCCTTTCATCATCACATAAATTATCTCTATACGTCGGCTCTCAAGAGGATTAATTGGTTGAAGGCTCTCTTCTCCCGTAATTGGGGTGGGGATCCTTATATCCTTCTGATGCTATACAGGGCCACTATCCTTTCTAAATTCGATTATTGCTCGTTCCTTTACGCCAGTGCTCCTAAATATCTTCTCCTTAAACTTGATAAAATCCATAATATGTGTCTTCGTCTTTGTATCGGTGCCTTGAACTCCTCTCCTATTGCAGCCATTTTGGCAGAAACTGGTTCCTGTCCTTTATTCATCCGAAGACTTTATCTAGGTGAACGATTTCTGATTAAACGTCTTCATATTTCCAATTCCTACTTACTTAATTCCTACTGGTTTATATTCAACAACTGGCGTTTCTCTCCTCGTAAAACCCCAATCCTTTCCTTGATTTCTTCACGACTCAGGGCCTTCTCTCCTTTTGTTCTATCCTACAACAAATGCCCTTATTTTACCTATAATTTCCTAGATTTTATTTACTCACCCAGTTTACTTTTTCTTCCTTCGTATGTCAAGTCTCTTCCCTCTCCCGCTGCTCATAACGAATTTAATTATGTTTTATCCTCGCTCTTTCCTTCGTATACCTTAATTTTTACAGATGGCTCAAAGTCAGCTTTGGGGGTTGGAGCGGCTTTTACTTTGCCGGATTTCGGCTATTCTGAGTCGTTCAAACTCCCCTCGTTCTCCTCCATATTCCTAGCCGAATCTATTGCGATCTTACAGGCAATCCTTTTTATAGCCTCCTCTAACAACATATCCAAGGTTCTCTTATCTTCTGATTCAAAAGGCGTTTTACAAGCCATTGCTACTCCCTTTCCTAAACCATCCGCTGATCCTATCGTGCTTCACATACGTTCCTTAATTTCACATCTATTTCATTCCCGTTCTGTCCGTATTGATCTATTGTGGATTCCTAGTCATTGTGGAATTTCGGGCAACGAGTTAGTCGACTCGTTGGCACGTTCGGCTGCTTTAAACGGTCGCTTTATTAGGCATTTCCCAGCTCAAAGTCTTCTTACTCTTTCCTCGCGTTGCCATCGTGACTGTTGGTCTGATCTCTATCCTTCTTCTTTTTCCAATCCTGCTTCCTTTTACTTATCCATACAACCCACTCCTCCTCTTTTTCCGTGGTTTGTTGATTTCCCCAACATGAGGCGGTCAACTATTTCATCCATAATTAGACTTCGGTTAAACCACAGCTTGCTTCCTGCTTCGCTCTTTCGTTTCTCCATTACTCAGTCTCCTCTTTGTCCATTTGATCCGTTAGAAGCAAACTTCGTTTGTGATGCGAACCACATTTTCCTTGAATGTCCTTCCATTTCTTCAGAACGCGCGATACTGTATTCCGGTCTTTTGCGTCTTGGCCTCCCTACGCCCTACAGCGCTCACAGCATCCTTTCTTTTCCGTCTCCTTTGGTTATTCCTTTGTTAGCTTCTTTCGTATGTTCCATTTGTAATATTTTTCCTTTATAATTATTAATACCATCATACCGTTGAAGTGAGTAACGTCCTTAGCCGACATGCTCAAAAAAAAAAAAAAAAAAAAAAAAAATACTCCGCTGGTATATGAAATAAGAAATAAATGCCTTGAGGCAATTAATAAAGGAATAAATTTGAAATTTCGTTGGATTCCGAGTCACTGTGGAATAGAGGATAATGTATCTATTTACCAAGGAAGCTGCTTCTGAAGGCGTCCCATATGTTTTCATCCCTTCTATTGATTTATTCCGGAAAATTAAAAGAATCCATCGACAAAATTGAATGAATATAAAAAATTACTCAAACATAGGTGGATTCTATAATACGGTCTAAGCAACTACCCAGTCAAAATCATAGTATTATCATGTGCCGCTAACTATCCCTAAAAGGCTTATTAGGAAATTTGTTACCTTGATCTGTTGTTTTCGTATGAGACATATACGAGGTTCACAAAAATTTCAAAGTCAAACGTCAAATTTGATTTGCAGCGATCACGATACGATTAGTTATACTAATCATTTGTTATTTTCTTGCAAATTATTCGACAGCCCAGAGATATATTTTTCAAGGACCTAATTTTTTCTCCTTATAATATTCACTATTTGCTTTGTTATGAGGATGGGGCTTTCGGATTGCCTTCATCGTCGATTGTAACATTGTGATTTAGATGGCACTTGTTTAGTGTTATTATTTTTTATTTCATTTTACTATAATCTTTCTCAGTTCTATCACACAATACAATTTTTCTATACGATACTCGTTCATTGCTCTATTTACACGGTTCCCCTATACTTTTCTATCATTTTAACCATTCTATTAATCATCAATCGCACCTAACTCAGCATCATATCGATTACTAAATATTCTGATGTAAACACATCAGAATATGCCGATTTCATCCCACTCAACATTAATATTAAACTTATAAACATCATCCCTCTCTCTTATTATTTTACCATGGTTTTATGTTACAACTTATTATTATTATTATTATTCATGATTTTCTCGGGTTTACTATGATATCCCGGTTACTATAACTTGGCACGGATTAAGTCGCAATTATTTTATTATATTTAAATGGTTTAAAAATCGTTATGTTTTTCTCCCCTACCCTGAACGCGCCAGCGGCCTTGACCCAACAACATGAAAAATTAAGAGATAGAACTCTAAATAGCCAGGCAGTCAGAAGTCGAAAAAACAAAGGACAACAGCAACAGAATATCTGAAGGCAATGGGAAAGAAAGCATATAGGTAGCGTTAAAGGAAGTAGGAAGACCCGGAGCTAAAAACTGGGCGCAAAGAAAAAGGAGCGTTCGTTGGAGTGTGCAGAACATTTAAAAAGAGGATATGATTTGGATCACAAATACACAAGAAGGCTCAGAAGCGTGAAGAGAGCAGAAAGGAGAAAGAGCTAAAGAAAAACGAAAGCGAGAAAAAGGGAGTAGAGAATGATTGATTCCGAGTCTAATTAAGGAAACACTCCTCGCTATGTTACAGGTACTTAATATGACTGCTTTTTGTGTGTTACTATATATATATATAAATATTAATTACAACGTAATTCTTAGGCTACCCCCCATTCGAAAAAATGTCCCAATTTTATGTAACGCTTGTTATATATTGTAGGATTTTTGTTATTGTTATTTAAAAAATGTCACAATTTTGTGTAATGAAATATGTAACGAAAAATGTAACGAAAAAATATCTTAATTTTATATAACGGAAGTTAAATGTTAGAATAGGACTTTTGTGGTTATGTTATTTTTTGTGTGTGTTGATGCCAGTAAGAATTACGTTGTAAATTTTGATCATTTTATACAAAGTATAGAAGAGAAAGAGACAGAAATGAAAGCAAGAGGCGTCAAGGGGCACAGCCCCTTGCGAGGCCAAGGTGGCCGAGTTATATATATATATATATATCCTGGAATCTGTAATGTTTTTAAACCGTTCATTAATGTGTTTTTCGTGTAATTCCTGAGATTATAAGTGGTGTATTACTGTGACCTTCTTTTGTTTCCATATCTTTTTTTATTTCACTGGCTAAGCTAGTGTATTTACTTATTTTTTATTCATATTTCTGGCTAATATTACTGTGTCATTAAGGACTGATATGTCTATTAAAAGTGTATTCTTCGATGGTTTGTGAATTAGGGTAATATCAGGTCTATTAACATCTATTTTATGATCTGTAAGAATATTTCAATCCCAGTATATTTCATTTTCTAGCACTGATTCTAGTTTATAAACCAGTATGTAATATGGTGCTCTCTTATTTTTTATTATTCCATATTTGTTTTCTTGATGTATTATTTTTGCCATTATGCCTTTCTATGTATTCTGTTCCTGCAAATAATTGACATCCTCATGTAATCGATAACATTTACGGCACAAATCATTCGTTGTATGTTGATCTTTTATTATTATATTTTTTTTTGTAATTTTTCGTTGATATCACTTAATCTTGGATACCTAATAAGAAACCTTCAGTTTCGGGAAATAATTCGCTTTTTTTTAACCAGTGTTATATGTCAACTCTTTATTGATATTTTTGCTGTTCAATATATCGATATGTCTCCCATGTAGCATTTTACTAGGCCATTTTTCTTTTTTCTCATATTAAGAATATTTCGATTGTGTTAATGTGAAATAAGTTGATTGTTCGCGTTCGCGTTAATGTCGGTTCCGTTATCAGTCTACTGATAAGAAGAAGCTTACGGTGAGGCCGATTTATTTTATTTCATTGTATACTATAATCTAACTCGTTTGCACATATTTCCACTAGCGCGGTTTTATCTAAACCGCCGCGCGTCATCTCCTCGTGCCTAGACGCACGATGTCGACTAAATCAAAGAAAGACACTAAACTTGATGTTAGCAAACCGATAAGCCAAAAAATAGCCAACAAGTCTACGACAAGCAGACCAGGCCCCGTTAATACGCCTAAACAATCTAACAACGAGCCAAGAGCAAACGTATCTGTTCATTCCACACCTGTACCGCCCGATACTGATACGATGCTCAACCCAATTAGTCAACAACTGCATCCCATCTCCTACGCAACAGTCGCGAACAAAGAACCAGTGCTGGACAAAACACACGCAATAGTAATCCCTACCATCGACGGTGTTAAACAAATCGAGTATGTAGAAAAAGTCACCGAATTTGTCAACCCTCATCACATCAAAGCAGCCTACCGTATGCCGAATCAAAGATTTTGCATCTTCTTTACGTCTAAGCAAATAGTTGATGACATCATCGAGCAGAACAGAGTTATAACAATCAATAACCAGTCAACTAGTATCCGACGCTTGATCAACCCAGCTAAGCGCATCATAATTTCTCATGTCTGCCCCAGTATCCCTACCGCCGTGATTGAAGAGGAGCTAAGGAGACACAACATAGCGCCGTTATCGCCTATCACCACTATCCGAGCAGGCTTTGCATCACCCGCGCTAGCATATATCCTAACCAACAAAAAACAATTCTACATTGCTCCCAATGCAGCCACGCTTATACCAGACCGTTTAGTTATCACTCATGACAATACCAAATATCGGATATTTCTAGCCGAAGAAGGCTCCGTGTGCTATCGATGTAAGCAGAAGGGCCACCGATCAAAGCAGCAAAAGAGGAAATGGAGAAAAATGCGGGCCGCTACGAAATCACACCTGACCAGTTCGAAGATATAATGTTTGCGATCCTCACGGAAACTAATTACATTGAGGCAGTCTCACAAATGAACTTTGATCCAATACAGCTCTCCAATTCGTTGCCTGTCCTAAAAAAATTTATCGTAGGGCAAGGGATCAAGAACAAATTGTCCAGGTTGATTAAGGCGATACGTGGTGGTGCTACCGACTCGGAAACTGAGTCAGTGAACCATGAATAAAATTTTGCAATGGAATATAAACGGTGCTCTCTTGCACCTAGCTGAGCTTAAAACGCTAATAGCACAGCACCAGCCACCAGTAATCTGTATTCAAGAAACTCATCTGAAGGCTAACCAAGGGCTTACTATACGCAACTACAAATCATTCAGATTTGACGATACCTCGCACCTGATCGCAGCTGGTGGGGTACTAACTCTAGTCCACAATTTTATTCCTCAGGCAGTCCAGTTTCCAATCAGCGCTGAAATCCAAGCAGTCGTGGTCTCAATAACAATTCCTACAATCCACTGCAAACCCATCGCAGTATGTAACGTTTACATCCCACCCAACCAACAAACCTCGAAACAGGAGTTCGAGAATATTATAAAACAACTACCAAAGCCATTCATCCTGCTCGGCGACTTCAACGCTCATAGCCATAGGTGGGGCTCCAGACGTCAAGATTCCAGAGGTAACCAAATTGAGCATCTGCTCATCAACCATGATATAGCTCTACTAAACAATCAAAACCAACCAACGCACTTTGACTCAAAAACAGGACTTTTTTCCGCGATCGACCTCACGCTGATCTCAACCGACCTTATAAATGAGGTGGATTGGCAGTGCCACAATGATCTGTGCGATAGCGATCACCACCCCATCTTCCTCTCATATAAAGCATCCAGCTACCAGCCTTCTCGATATCAGAGATGGAAAATAAGTGAAGCCAACTGGACAATGTTCACGAACAGCACCATGATTCACGCCGGTCATAGGGACAATGTAGAGGAGGATATCGAGTTCCTAACTACTGTCATAATCCAAGCTGGACGTAAGGCTATACCTGTCTCTTCAGGTAATCCTTGCACAAGAAAACGTGTGCCCTGGTGGAACAGTAATATCTCAAAGGCAATCGACCGCCGAAAAAAAGCGCTAAGAACACTCAAAAGACGAAACTCATTAGCTAACCTGATTGAGTATCGTAAACGTCGAGCATACGCACGCACCCTCATAAGAGCAGCCAAAAAGAAGTGCTGGCAAGTTCTTACTTCCTCCATCAACCAATTTTCGTCGATCCCAGCAGTGTGGAGGAAGATCCGGCTGATTGAGGGGAAGAACCACCAAACAGCTGTTTCCACTTTATCCAAGGAAGATTCCCTCATTACCAATACCACCGAGATGGCCGACCTGTTGGCCTTCCATTTCTCGGCTGTGTCATCCAACTCCAGCTATGACACAGAATTCCTACAACTCAAGCAAAAGATGCAAGCCGTCCCAATTCCATTCGACTCCTGCGATGAGGAAAGCTACAACTGCCCAATTCAGCTAGGCGAGCTGGAACACTGCATCCAGTATAATATCCGGGACTCTTCACCAGGACCAGACGATATCCATCCAATCATGTTGAAACACCTCCACGAATCGGCTAAATTATACCTGCTCCATATCCTGAACAAGCTATGGAACATGGGAATTTTCCCTACAAATTGGAAAATAGCCACTATAATCCCTATACTGAAGAAGGGGAAAAGTAAAACGGAAGCGAATAGCTACCGACCCATTGCGTTAACTAGCATTCTGGGGAAATTATTGGAAAAAGTTATCCAAAAGAGACTAACCTGGACCTTGGAAATGAACAACATATTCCTTCCAAATCAATATGGTTTCCGCAAACATCGCTCAGCAATGCAGGCTATCCTAGATCTACAACTGAAGGCCCAAAAAGCACTCAGCAACTGCACACATTTGCATGCGGTTTTCTTTGACCTACAAAAGGCGTACGACACAGTATGGAGGTATCAGGCACTTTCCAACTTATATAAAGCAGGAATCCGAGGCCGCATGGCCAGATTGATCCAGAACTTCCTAACCAACAGGCAAATTAAAGTCCGATTAGGCAACACCTTTTCGCGGTTGTTCCAGGTGGAGAATGGCGTACCCCAAGGATGCATCCTTAGTGTAACACTTTTCTTGTTGGCCATCAACGACATCAGACGAGCCATCCGACCGCCGATACATTTCAGCCTGATAGGAGATGATCTGACAATAACCCTTCAATCGTCGTCGCCAATCAGAGCAAGCGTAATCTTGCAACAGTGCATCAACGAAATAGCTGAATGGGCATCAACGCGAGGATTCAAATTTTCTGCGGAAAAAAGGATTTGTATGGACTTCCACCGAACCACCAAGTGCAGTCAGCACCCTGAAATTTCCCTCTACAACTCTGACCTTCAGTTCCAGGACACAGTGCGCTACCTTGGAGTAACGTTCGATAGCAAACTGATGTGGAATGCACACATCAAGAACCTTAAGAAGTCTACCATAAAGGCCCTGGACGTGCTAAAGAAAGTTAACAATAGACGCAGTGGAGGCGATCGAACAATGCTATTATTGCTATACAAAGCGCTTATTCGCTCTAAATTAGATTACGGCTGCCTGGCGTTTGGCTCCGCGGCCCAGGGTCTACTGTCGTCTCTGGATGTCATCCAACACTCAGCCATCCGAATAGCCACCGGTTCGTTCTACACCAGCCCCACAGCTAGTCTCAACAGCGAGTCCAGCTTACTTCCTTTGTGCTTCCGAAGGCAAATCCTGGCAGCCAATTTCCTTACTTCTACCCTTACAACCCCAAACCTCCCATTTAATGAACTTCTGTATGACTCTCCAAGCCATAGCCAAATTTCGTCAAGCAGTCCCAGCTACTCTACTAACCTCAAAAACCGTTTTGAATCTGCAGTCCCTCAATTTTGTAAATTCATTCGAAACCCTCCGCTTTGCCCAATATATACTGACCCTCCTCCTTGGGTTCTCCAACCCCTTCACATGAATCTGAACCTGACACGGCTAACGAAATCTACCAATCCCCCCCATGTACTGGTCCAGTATATCAAACTGGAAATTTCCAAATATAGTGGCGCGGTGTGCTGTTTTACGGATGGCTCAAAATCTGGAGGCCGTGTGGGGTCTGCCTTCTCAGTTCCCCCCGCCACCCATCGCTTCCATCTTTCCAAGGTGTGTTCCATATTCTCAGCCGAATCATTTGCCATTTTCAAGTGCTTGGAATTCCTAACAGCTGCTCCACCTCACTCCAAATACCTTATCCTCTCCGACTCGCTCTCTGTCCTAAAGGCACTTTGTAACTGTCACACCGACAATGCGCTGTTACAACACATATTACTTCTCCATGACCTCCTTAGCAAATCCCATGTCTTGATAACTTTTATGTGGATCCCCAGCCATGTTGGCTTGCCGGGCAATGAGGCCATTGACCGAGCTGCTAAAGAGGCCTCCACACTCCCTCTCCTCACCTCCCGGTTTGTTTCCTCTAACGATACCAAGCAATTCCTGAGATCATGCATAACCAAATCTTGGGTCAGTGCATGGAAGTCCAACCATCAAAATCAACTCCTCCCCGTAAAACCTAATCCTCTATCACACATATCCTCTCCGTTCCGATCAAGAAAGAATAATATTATTCTTACCAGACTCCGCATATCCCACACAAATCTTACCCACTCTTACCTTCTACAACGCATGGACCCTCTTCTCTGTCCCTTTTGCCTAACAGCTCAACTCCTTATCCCTCATATTCTAAAATCCTGCTAGGCACTTACAGCACTCAGAACCCAGCACAGCCTCCCCGCCTCCCTACCTCAGCTCCTATCTCAATCTTCCTCACATATCCATAGTGTTTTCCAGTTCCTGCAGTCGCTTAAGCTATTAAATCTCATCTAGACTCTAGCCAGCCCCTGGGTGCATATGGCCCGTTAGTGCAGCCTGCGCCCGATCAATCGTATAAAAATAATAATAATACCCTGTAGCTCCTCCTTTTTTTTTTTTTTTTGATAGGTTGAGCGGTGTGTGGTCTTGATCTTCTTTTATTATCGCTCTATGTTGATACGAATTCGGTATTTATGGCGCTATCTAGCAATGATGTAGTAGCTAATAAATGGGGCAACTGGCAGGTCCCGCTAATCCGAACCGCAATTTGTGTCCAGGTGTCCAAAATTCACCCCAGACCACTAATCCGAACTCAATATTTACCCCAATTTGTATCCATGCGATCAAATTTAACCTAAATTCCCGTTTAGATAGTCAAAATTCACCCCAATTTGTGTCCAGGTGTCCAAAATTCACCCAAGTTTCCCCACAGTTCCTCCGACTTCCCCCCAATTTTCCTGGACAGTTTCGCTTATCTGAACCCCAATTTGTGTCCAGGTGCTCAAAATTCACCCCAGACCGCTAATCCGAACTCAAAATTCACCCCAATTTGTATCCATGTGATCAAATTTAACCTAAATTCCCGTCCAGGTACTCGAAATTCACCCCAATTTGTGTCCATGCGATCAAATTTAACCTAAATTTATGTCCAGGTGCTCGAAATTCACCGAAGTTTCCCCCGATTCCTCCGAGTTTCCTCTGGACGGTTCCCGCACATTTCCAGTAAACCGAACGTCCAAACAGTGTCCAGAGGTCAATAAACTACCCAAAGTGTTATTCGGGGGCGCAAGTAACCCCAATTAGTGTCCAGGTGCTGAAAGTTCCCCCAAGTTCCCTAAATTTCTTTGAAATTCCCCCGTACGCGTCCCGCTCGTTTCTGATAAACCGAACAGATTATTAATTAACATAAGTACATTAATTAACGTCCGAAAGTAAACCAAGTCTCCACTAGCCCCGCCCACCCGCTGCTTTATCACGATTTTTTTAAAAATTCCGAGGCCTAAGTATGAAAATTCCAAAATTTAACTCCAATATATTATTTAAAGCGTAAATCTAACCTATAACTCCAGTTCACACCTCTCACGCGTATATTTCGATCCCGCGCACGCTCCGGTCGCCGACGCGAAATCACACCCACACATACGTGCTCCGTTCCCGATACCACGATTATTTCTTAAATATTTCAAAGTCTAAATATACATAATATAAAATTAGCCGAAGCATATTTTTTTTATTTTCATGATTCCCCGATCTTACTGCCATATGCCAAGACGCACGTCCCGATCGCGCGCATATATCTAACATAACGTTCTACGCCGCGATAGCGCACACGCCGATCCCCCGCACGTGTCGTCCGTTTACGCTGCTTCAATTATTTTTTTAATTATTATTTTTTTTCACATAATAACCCAATCCATGCTCTGTTGTCTAAACCTAACCGGTTATCCAAAACATTTACAAATTAACAAATCAATTATTTTTATAGTCTAAATTAGCCTTAGTCTCCTTTACCCCTTCCACCCTCTTTTCCGATCAATTTCGTTGTTTTAATATCGAATATATCGCATTCAATTTACTTTTACTACGACTATTAAACCCCCGATCGACGCTCCCGACGCCTTCGTCATCTCATATTGAGAGGTAATTATGTTTTTATGTGACCGCTATGAATGCACACCGTCCATTCCCGCACACCCATCTGCTATCGTTAGTTCCCATACCGTTCATAATAACTTTTATTCAACTCCAAGTATTATGGAATTATTCCAATTATATATTTTCTTCACTCCCGATCATTTCTTCTGACCCTTCATAATATTTTTATTTTCCTCCGGTTCTAAAAATAAATCCTACAATGTCTTCAACGCGATGAATGCGCACACATATTCTGCAGTTAGTTTCCATACCGATCTCAATAATTTTTCGAGCCTAAATATTATAGAAATAGCCGAAGTACATTTTTTTCGTTTCTGATCATTTCTTCCGACCGTTCATAATATTTTTATTTTTCTCTGGTTCTAAAAATAAATCCTACAATGTCTTCAACACGATGAATGCACACACATCTGCCGTGGTTAGTTCCCATACCGTTCATAATAACTTTTTTCAACTCCAAGTATTATGGAATTATTCTAACTATATTTTTTTCGCTTCCGATAATTTCTTCAGTGTTTATCATTTTTTATATTTTTTAGCGTTTCCAAAAATTCCTTTATCGTTCCCAGTCCCTCCAAGCCAAATCTTTCATAATATATTTTCCAGAGCCCCCCCCCCCCATACCATCAAACCTCTAAAGAAACATAGACGCTGTCTCCAACACCCATTTTACCATCAGTTATTGTATATTATTGTCAAATTATTTTTCCAAAAGCCTTTTTAAAATTTTTTCACGTTCGTACATATTTTTTATTTGCACGACATTCGTTTCCATGCACACACGTTTCCATACCGATTGTAATATTTATTTATTTTTCATCCCCTCCCAGACTTCATACACATCCCACTGGCACGTTCAACGATAGTTTCTTTATTGATCCTGTACATTTTTTCTGCATTAGTCGCGGGAGCGTAGCACATCAATCCATCCCACACACTATGCGTCCTCATATATTTAATTTTTAATTAACGATCTATAATTATTTTTACTGGTATTATTTTTCCTACACAATCACTCCATCATACATACTTTACACTGTGAAAATAATTTTAGCCTTTCGATGGAGGAAATCTCCGATCACTAAATAATTGTTATAGGCGTCCTATTTTTAATATTATACACATCTCAGTATAATTATTAAACGAAGGAACTCACAGCATCGTTGCTGCAATCGCACCAGTCTTTCTTTTTAGGAATCGTCAACCTCTGCAGGTATACGCCTCATCGCTACACCAGCCTTTGTCTGCACGGGTTGCTTATCTTTAAGGCCCCTCGTGTGTCGCACACTATTTACCGTTATTCGAAAGAAGTATATTTTTTACGCTCGTGCACGCACCTATACGCACACATTTAACATTAGGGTCATTGGTCAGGCGACATTTCCAAGAACAATCACTGCTCCGCTGTCTAAGCTGCATCACCGATCGTTCGCAACATTATTGATGAAGCGCCCTTTTTTACAATAGGATAATTTATGACGTCTATACACCTTCTCTAGGAATCAAGGTAAAAGCGACCAATCTTTCCCACTGAAACCGGTTTTTAGACACGCCCCCAGTCTTTCTTTTTAGGAATTGACAACTTCTACAGGTATAAATCTCATTAACATGACAGCCTTTGTGTGCGAGGGTTCTTTATCTTCAAGGTCATTTATGTGTCGCACGCTATTTACCATTATTCAGCAGAAGAATATTTTTTTTTTTTGCATTCGTATACACCTGTACGCACACATTTAACATCAGGCTCGTTTTCAAGAACAACAATCGCTGCTCCACAACCTAAACCGCCTCGTCTCGCCATTCACCCGCAACATTATTGAAGCCTCTATCATGTACATGCATTTACGACCTTTTACAACAGGATAATTTATGACATCTATACACCTTTTCTAGGAATCAAGGTGAAAGCGGTCAATCTCTCCCGCTGAAACCGGTTTTTCACACACGTTACACAATGGTATAATGTGTAGTTCAGGGCTTCGTCTTCCACCGCTCGTTTCTGGAGGTACCGTTTGCTAGCATTAACATGAATATGATACTGCCGTGTGGTAAGAGCATCATACAGAACGATCACGTCCGAGACATTTACTAGACGCATAACCCGCATGCTTATGTAACTGATCTATACACTAAAGAAATCCTCCTTAACCGATCCTGTTAGACTGGTGGAGAGTAATGGCCTCGCACTACTATTTACCGATAACGCCTCAGCTTCAATCACCTCTGCACAGCCATGTAGTAAACGTTATCTTCCTTATTACAATCTTATGTTTTAACATTGTTACACTATTTTTCTCATTTTTAACTAATTATACCCCGTTTTCCACTATTTCACCCCATTTTCATACATTTTAGCACTTTTACACTGTTTTCGTCAATTTCTGCTATTTCTCACCGTTTTTTCAGCGCTTTTAGTCCTTTCACACAATTTTCCTCAATTTTTCGCGATCTTTCTTACTTTTTTCTTCCAACTCTTTACTATGTCTATATTCAACCGCGATAACCTTCTCTAGGCTTTCTTTCAACCCCTCAGTCTCTACTAGGCACCTCACCCACTTAGCGACCATCGCCGCAGAAGAATGTTTTAGGTATTCCATGGGGGTCCTCACTTGCATATGGAGATGTACCAGTTGAATCAATCAAATCTTTGAGAGGGTGGTATGATGCATCAAATCGGGAGTTGTCTTCGGTTATTCCGCTGCTAGAGCTCCTCCCAACATCTTCAATGTGACTATTACACTGATGTGCGATAAGAGCGTCCATCAGTTCAAACGTGTCCTAGATATTGACTAGACATCTGCCCAACACGCTTATGTAACTGACCAATTTTTGATGTTTCTCACCATTTTCCTTTGTTTTAGCTCCTTTCACACAACTTTCTTCAGTTTCTCACTGTCTTTGTAAGGTTTATTTATTTCTTACAATTCTTAACTACATTATTTTTCGTATGCATATGCTTCAGGAATATGTTCTACTATATCTACAACAAATCAATGCTAATATAACTTGCTAACCTATGATATGATGCGGTTTGTAGGTGTCTGTTTATATGTATAGGTGAGTGAGGACGGGTGATTGTATATGTTTGTATGCTTTTGCGAGTGAATGTGGGAGTCTATGCAAGTGTGTGAGGGTGCGACATGCACGTGATTATTACATTGTTGTAGTCCTCGTCATCGACGCATCATCATAATTATTATAAAAATTGTGAAAACATATTTGTCATCGTAATAACTGAAATTAACATTAGTACATTCCATCAGGCACCCAATATACTTTAGAGGCAGAGTTAAAATGGGATGCGGCCAGTGGAGAAATAGCCGTGACTGAAATCTCAACTAGATATATGGTTTTCATCACCAAATTTTAAGAAGATGTATATTTTTTCTACAAGTTGGGAATAGTAGTCTCTTGAATAGCATGCAAAATGTCAGAGCGACGGTTACAATGTGCAGGTCTATAAGCATGCTCCTTTTAAGCCAGTGAGAGCAAGGGACTCATGCAACTGCTTCCCAATCACTTCCAGCACATAAGCCTCAGTCGCATGCACTGTCATGCAGGAATTGTATCCATCATTATCATATTTTTATGCTTTAAACACCGCTTTTTCCTCAATTTAAATAATTATAGCCAATTTTCAACCACTTCTCCTCATTTTCTTACATTTTAGTACTTTTACACTGTTTTAGTCAATTTCTGCTATTTCTCACCATTTTCAAATGTTTTTACCACCTTTCACACAATTTTTCCTCAATTTTCACAATCTTTGTAAGGGTTTTTTTCCTAAATGTGGGTACTTTAGTCATAAATGGAGTAATTTTCTGCGTGAGGAGTACTTTTCAGCTCGACGTGTATACTTCGTGATATGTCATTCAATTCATTATTAATCTATGTTTCAACAGGTTTATGGTCGGTTGTTGGAGGTTTACAGAACTTTCTGTTGCATTGCTTATAGTATAATGGTTCTTGTGTGCTAGTGAGATGATGGTGTTTGGTTGGGAATAATAAACATGGGTAAGAGAAGGAGTGCGTCCCATCAAGCAGGGGGAGTGTTGCTTCGTAATTAACTTGGGTATTGCGCGCATTGCATGGCAGTTATAATATGCTCGTGCGAAAATTAGTCGCTGTACTCGCATGGCGTTCATGTTATTCATTAAATGTTCACACTGAGAGATGCAATGGGCTCATCAACTTATGGATCCATGCGATCACTTCGATTTTTATAATTGTAATATGCACTGAGCATGTATGTATTCCAACAAACCCATCAACTCTGTTACAGATAGTAATGTTTGAGGATAGATAGTGAAACGTTCATTAGAACATGAATGTGTATACAAAGTGTTGTTACATCACATGTATGTCATCAAATTAACTAGAATGTTGCGTCTATAGTAAAAAAAAAAGAAATGAGGGGTTTTCCCTAAGAGGGCGACTATAATAAAATTGATGCGATTTTAGATGGAAATGGGGTATTTTACAGTAAAAACGCTGTTTTGCACCTAAATGGTGAATATTCTGGAGGTTAAACGGTATTTTTCACACAAAATTTGATGTTTTTTTATAAATGTGTCTATTTTACTCCTACATGGAGTAATTCCTGCATGAGGAGTACTTTTTGGACTGACATATATACTTCTTGATGTGGTATTCAATTCATTCTGAAGCTATGTTTGAACAGCTTGGTAAATGGTTGGGGGGAAGTTTACAGAACTTTTCTGTTGCATCAGTTATAGTATAATAGTTTTTTTGTGCTAGTGAGATGAAGGTATTTGGTTAGGAATAATAAATATGGGTAAGAGGTGGAGTGCATCCCCATCAAGCATGGGAGAGTATTGTTTGGGAATTAACTCCATTATTTGCACACATTGCAATACAATTATAATCAGTTTTGGTCAAAATTACTTGTTGTATATCGTTCATGTTATACATTAAACATTCACACTGAGAAACGGACTGGACTCTTCAACATCAAGATCCATGCGATCATTACACTCTTTTTCAACAATTTGTGACGTTTCATACTATTTTTTAATGTTTTGAACGGCTCTTATGATGTATTTCAGCACATTTTCAAAGGTACAAAGTTCGTAATGCGAAATAATTTTAATTATTTCGACAGTCTTTACACACAAATAAAATACTTAACACACTCAACATGAAACAAATCATTACAAATAGAAATAAACAACGAAATTGCTCAGAAATTTTAATGAAATTTAAGAAGCATAGTGTATATGAAAATGAATATATTCTTTAAATCAACACTCCAAACTTGCAGTCTCGGAATTATATCAGACCCTGACTAAGAACCCCTTTCATACTTTTTGCTGTCTATATATGTATATATGTAGATATATATACATATATATCTACATATATACATATATATCTACATTAATATACATATTTATCTACATATATATACATATATATCTACATATATACATATATATACCTGGTTGCTTATGACCAGTTGTTGACAGTGCTTTTCGTTTGGTGTTTATTTCCTTAATTTTTCTATTTCGTTTTCCAATTTTATTTTTCTTAGTAATTTTCTTCATTTTCCTCATGAGTGTGCGTGTTCAGCCATATCTTCGTTTTGTTGTGGTGCCCGTTTTGTTGGTTTTGGGTGTCGAGGTCACGCGTGCTAGGGCCCATGTGTGTTATTGCTTTTTTTTGGTAATTTAGATTTGTTGTTGATGGGGCCTAGGCGTGTTGGCGGTCGAATTTTTTGTTGTTGTTTGGTGCCTGAGGCACAAATTTTGAGGCGGGACCACAATGTAGTTTAGTGTGTTGATGTGGAGAGCACGTGCACTTCCTTCTATTCTCCTTCTTTTCACAATTTTCCAATTTGCGCCGTCGAAGATTGCTGTCAGCAGGTGTCTGTTGGCTTTTTCGATTGTGGTGGAGAGATGATACATCTAGGAGGAGGCCTCTTCCTCCTTGTGTATTCTTAGCAGACTTATTCTTTCGATACATGAATTAAGGTGTAGCTGTGTTTGGCGAGTTCTAATTGGATTGACCTATTAATTTATTCGAGCTCTGTCTGTGACCATTTGATTATTCCAAATGAGTATGACAATATATGTGTTTATAGCCTTGAATATATTTTTTGAATTAAGGAATGATCTAAGAATAGCTCTTTTAATCTCATTTTGAATTTGTTTTTCAGCTGATATTTTATATTTGTCTATTTGTATATTATTATTATTATTATTATTATTATTATTATTAGCGATGATGATGACTAAATCTTAAGATATATGAAAACCTATTCGGTGTATTTTTCACGTAATATCGGCAACGTTACGCTTAATGAAAACGCAAAATTTGTTGTGGCTTTATGTTAAAAATTCAATAATGCTGTTCGGCAGGGGAGACGGCATAAAAAATTATGGAAACAAAAACAAAAAAAAACACCACCATTAGCTTCTTCAGGGTTTTCCTTTTACAAATGTCTCTCCAGTTGGCACATATGTGCAGTGTAATAAAGAGCGCACGAGCTTTACTATAAAAGGCCAGTTACAGAAAGGTTGAAACCCGGCGTGTCGTACACCGCACTACACGCATTAGCAACGGTTGAAGAAAGAGGTCGGGTGATTTTTCTCCGGCGAATGTTAAATTCGCAGATAATATTTGTAAATGCTGACGAGGCAACCAATGTGATATGTTAAAGGTTAGAATTTTCGTTGTTAGCAAATAATTTCATCCACGTGGAAATACACGCGCAAAATTGTGCCTATTGTCAAAGACGTAATAGTTTTTTGTTATATAATTCTTTCATTGATTATTTAACCCTCGCGAATAAATATTTATCCGTTTACATTACATTCTTCGTAACCTACATAATTAATGTATATACAAAAATTTTAAGTATACTCGGCAACATTTCCTCGACCAGCTTAGATTGCGACGCATAAGGACTATCTAATTCAGTAACTACTTCGCTAATCGTTGTACTTATTTAATTTCATTCGCAATAAATAAAATTAGGTCTTCCACTTTTTTGGGGGGGGGGGACTATACATCGCCAGGCTGGCGCTTAGCCGGTGCTAACATACAGTCTCAAGTACTTGCAGCAACACGATTAAAAAAATGTAGGTCTCACTCGCTAGGCGAAATCACTATTATTTGGTAATACATTGAGAAAATTTCCTACAAAATATTGCATACTAAATTATATGAAATGTTCAAATGCCGTTTAATTAATTGTAGATTACGAATCGTTTCCAGTTAATAACATAAACGCAATACACGTACCTGTTTAAGTAATAAAAAAAAAACACACAAATTTTACATTTCATACCAAGTGCAACACTACACATAAACCTTCCAACAAATATGAACACACTGGAAATTCTTTCAAAATAATTACTAATCGATATTTGCCGGATTAAGATTTATTAACACCTAGTATACCGAAATGCCCCGTTTTTTATTAACCTTTAATTTGTTACACCATTGTAATGTATTTTATATTTAATTTATATTTAGGAGGTTAAAATTATTTTCATCCATTTCTGTATTAACACTTTATTAAACACAATATAAAACCTTTATTTAACAGAAATTATTTATGAATATGGAGTAAAAGTGACTACTTCGAAACATGTCGGCACATTTTAATTTAAAAATAATTTCTGTTAAATAAAGGTGTTTTATATTGTGTTTAATAAAGTATTTAATTCATATAAAACGTCGCGTTTACTCGGTATTTATGGCGCGATCTTTTTACAACGTCCTGGTAGAAATTAATTATTCGATTTCGTTATTGTATGTATTTTCTGTTTCTCGGATGTCGCGAATTATCAGTACCACCGGTCGAAGTATGTTTGTGTAAAACTGGTGATGCACAGCTGTGGTCCACGGCTGCTCAACGAACCGCACCACGTCCCGGAACAATGAGCGGTATCGAACAGTATAGAAAGATCTAAAAAAAGCCGGCAAAGGTAGAATAAATGTTGTGTGCTGGTTGCAATGAATTGTTATCTCGATTCTGTGGCGATCTTACAATTAGTTATGCGACAGGGCCGGCCATCACATAGTTGTCGATAAGGTAGCGTGTGTTTTGTGCTTTCGCGTCGGCTAGGTACGAGTACAAATATCGATTTATCGAAAGTCGAACGCTCTCCGGGAGCTAACTACGAAATTTCATTCAGAATTATTTTTCATCGTCCTTGATCGTCATATAATATTGTTTTCCTTCCGAATTATTTTGTTGTTTGTTTTTTTTTCGCGTTTTCTACCTTTTTCCGTGCCTTACTGGGAAATCGGCGCAATTAAACGTTAATTTACCAGCAGAGGGTTATGTAGATGCATATTAATGTACATTTCAACGGCCTGAATTATGTAAATATTTATGTTCTGTTTCGTTAGTTATTTAATTTTCAAACTATTAATGTCCCTGTATTTGTTGTTTATACACATTGTTAACATTATAATTACGATAAAAATGTTGAAATTCATTTTTATCATAACTCTTAATGTCCATCATACTTGTCCGGTTCGTTAAAAATATTACAAAGGAATTAAATGCCTGTATTAAGAGACCAAATCACTATCGCCTTCTTTTCCGAAACGTAACTTAACAATACGATGAATAGAAACGTTAGATGTTTTAAAGTAATTGAATATGATCATGAAGATGGGTATCGGAGGTACAGAAATTATTCGTGTATCACGTGCGCTATCTTGGAGTTATACTAGACAAAAGGTTGAACTACTCGGAGCATATAAATCAAGTGTGTTCATAAAAGCTAATAAAATAATTTGTACCATATATCCATTATTCAATCGAAAGTCTCGTTTCTTAGCATTAATAACAAACTAATTCTATACAAAACATTAATTCGTGTCCTATAATAGTTTGCTATTCATGTCCAGTGTGGAGTTCAGTTTCTAATGCTAGTTTTAGTATGAGCTGCAGTTATTGCAAAACATCTGGTTTAAGATGTGTATTAAATGTCCCTAGAAGATACTCTAAAATTGTAAATGTGCATCTGACCTTAGGACTACTACCTTTTATTAGAGATTACGTCATTAGATTTAACAGGTAAATTCTGGGAGAAGTGTTTACAGCATGAAAATGAGTTGTTAATCTCTGCAATTGGTAATTATGATTCTACGCAACTCGAGTAGTTCATCTACACCAGATACACAAGCACAGAAGGCTTAAACACAATATACTCTAGTATTAGTTCTATTGTTATAGCGTTTAAGTTTCTTTACTTATCACAATTGTAAATATTATTTTGACATGTATTATTTTTATTTATTTATTTATTCATTTATTTTTTTTCTTCTTTTCTTTTCTCATCCGTGATGCACAGGTTTTTTTAATTGCTTTTTTACCTGTTGTTGCAATTTAAGCTGTAATATATCAGGTCTATGTATTGCTTTTTCATTTCAACTTCAAGTCGTGCGGTAAGCTATAGTTGGCGGTACGCAATTATAAGTTCGAATATTTTTTTTTTTCATGTTGTTCCTCGATTGCTTTTTTGCAATAAAACTTCTTTCTTCTTCTTCTCTAATTCGTATGACGACATGCTATTTATACAATTGTTTCTCTTTTATTTTTACATCCACCTATCGTGAAACTTTGTTCATATTTCAAGCCTTATCAACCGTCCTCGAACATTTCACCTGATTTCCGTTTATATTTTCCCTAATTTTAATCTCATTTAATATTTCTTTACCCTCCTTTATGGATTTTCTTTCTCATCCTTAAATAAATTACTATGACGGGAACCCCGTTTAGTCTGTGTCCCCCAAAATACCTGAAAAATTTAATGCATAATACTAACGTCGTCTTTCTTAACGATCATTCGGCTACATACTTTAAAAATACTTCAAGTATCACTAATTCTTCCTTTTCCTCCCCTAGTATTAGTGTCTTAAATGTTTTCTGGAGAATTTTAATAGTGCCTTTGGTAATAATGAACATAATCCTGTTACTCTTTAAATCCCTAACTGTGACTCCTCCTTTGCTTCATACTTCAAACCTCTTCAAACGTTAGAATGGAACTTGAAAAATCAAAAAAAACGAATTAGGATAAACTCCGTTCCCGTTTTATTTACTCTCTATACTTCCTAATGTGTATCCTGTTCAACAACATAAAATTCTCTTATCAAAACTATATACTCTAGTCTGCTCCCCTCTCTTTAGCACTGTTACTTATTAATGAATTAAGAGCTGCTGTTAACGCACATCGAACTGCATTTAAAAATCTTTAATTCTTTTCTTCGATTTCGAACTATCTGGCGTGCAAAAAAGTACAACTTCCAATCTTACCCGATCATCCTTCGGCCGTATCTTCTTCGAATGCTTTTCCTCCGTATTGGAACTATCCCAATTTCTTTTAAAAAAAACAACACCTTCTTCCTTTCGTACTATATCACCCGCATCATGTTTTCGAAACCTTTAAAAACAAAAAAATCATTCGACAAACGACTTGTCTAGTGGATAGAGAGTATAAAACGTAACTTATGACAACGTGTTTAGTTTTCAACCATTGTGGTCCTTCTGACAGCATTAGTTCTTTCGCATCTGAATTATATAAAAACTTCTTACAATTAGGGTTTTCATTATAGCTGCATTTATCGATGCAACAAATGCCTTTAACTACAACAAAATGCTATCGATACCCATTTCACAGACGGCTTCGTCGTCAGAATGAAAAGGGCAACAAAAGGATCTTCTTTGAATGTCCATCCTTCGTTAATGTAATATACTTCTTTGTACTCCAATCTGTTATCACTCAAACCCCCGACTCCTTATTCTGCCTCGTATATCTTATAAACGTCGATCTCCCCGTTGTTCCTATCCCCAGTTCTTTTATCTTATCAATATTTGACATCGACTCTACATCTAACTGATCCTTCTCTCTCGTGGCGAAGATCCTTTGTTGACTGCCCGAAAGGGAGGGGGGTTAAAAAATAAATAAAAAAGATACCCATTTCACTTTGTTTCTATAATTCTTCGGCTTTTTTCTAAAATCGTTCAATCTTTCTTTCTACTTCTTCTTCTTCTTCTTCTTCTTCTTCTTCTTCATTTACGTGCCCTGAACTGCAACAAAGACCAGAGGCACGGAAAGTTATAGTTGTGATAGAAGGTTAGTGGAGTTGAGATAAGCGAATAATTTCTTTATATTTACTTCATTGTTACTCTTAGGGAGTTCTTTCAAGGTAGACGGAAGGAAAAACGTGGTGCGAGTGTGATTATATTTGTTGCAGTCTAATAGAATGTGTTGGACGGAGGGAACTGAGGAACAGGTTTCACATAGACAGGTGGTAAGGATTTGTTCAAGAGGAATTGGCGTGTATGGCCAATGCGCAGTCGACACAGTGCTATTTCCTCCCTACTTCTTCCCACTTTACTTACAGGAAATTTTTGGAAGCCTGCTTCAAAAATCTTGTCGGAGTCTTACATTATTCAATACACACTCTCAGTACAACTAACTGTCCGTCAATTCTTCCTCGATGATCATTGCCGACGTATTTTTATATTCTTCTCCGAATAACATTTTAATCGCTAACGAAAAGCTTAATAATTCTGTGAACATCCTTAAATGAATCGCATTCCAATATTCATTTTTTTTTACTTCTTCATCCAAGTCTTTCTCTACTACCGTCTCCTATCGTCTGTGCAACCCATCTTTAATCACTTTATCCGTAACACAGTGATCACAGTCTATTAATCGGTAATTTCTACTACCTCCGGGTCTTTCTTAACTGCCGACTATCACATTCGGAACATATTAACTATTTGTCCACCTTCACCTGTAAAAATTGACTTGAATCTTTTTCGCCAATCAACTCTCGGGAGATGATCCGATCATTCTTATTATACTATATAAATCCATTATACGCTCAAGACTTGATTACTGTTCATTTTTATGTTACAATGCATCCAGATTTCATTAAACTCGATTGTCTTCAAAATTCTCGTTTTTTGCCTCGGAGCACTAAGATCGACTATTCCTGCAGTATATGCTGAGTCTAATGTCCCTTTGAAAGTTCGCATATTATCGGTTTATTATAAAATGACTCCTTTTCTTTCATCAAAACAACACTTATGCTTTCGTATTTCATAATTGGAATTTTTCGTGCAAGAAAATTCCGGTTCCTGTCATACATTTCTAGTAGAATGAAAAAACTTACACTCCCCCCACATTACATCGTACAATAAACTGTCTTATTTTTTACTTGATTTCTCCCTTCGAATGTTAAATTTCTGTCCCAACCTCTTATTAGTTGTGGGATTTATTAATGTTGTTAACTTCCTATTTCCTTATCACACCGATGGTTTCAACGGATCTCCAGGAGAGTTGGAGCTTCCTTCCTGTTTCCTACTTGCTAATATTCAGAATTCTACAAATTACAAAATCCATCTATACTATGCAAAAAAATCAATTGCAGTACTTTATGCTCTGTATATTTTCCATCCATGATATTAACGAATTCCTAATAATCTCTGATTCTTTGAATATATTATTATCCATTTCCTCCCCAAATTGTCTCACGTCCTCCTTCGTTTATATTATCCTTCGCCATTGTTTCCGTATTAACTACATCTGCATATACATATATAGATATTCACAATGTGTACACAAGTATGAAATGCGGATTTGAAAAATCAGATGTTCACCAACACAATGCAATGTGTATTATAAAAATTTGACGCATATGCAATTTTGTTGCGCCATCAACATGTGTCAAATGTACATCAGTGATAAATTGAAAAACTGTTTGCATAGTATTGTTTTGCCATGTTCAGTATGACGACATTTGTGCCAAATAAAGAGCATTCGCGGACGGCATTAATTTTTTGTTTTCATTTTTGAAGAAAACTGCTGCCGAATCATACCGATTGCTTCGAGAAGCTTATGGTGAACATGCTCCATCGCAAGATACGTGTGAACGATGGTTTCGGCGTTTCAAAAGTGGTGATTTCGATGTTGCAGACAAGGAACATGGAAAACTGCCAAAAAGATACAATAATGCAGAATTGCAAGCGTTTTGCTGGATGAAAACGATGCACAAACACAAAAACAACTCGCAGAGAAATTAAGCGTTAGTCGACAAGCTGTTTCCAATCGCCTACGAGAAATGGGAAAGATTCAGAAGGTCGGCAGATGAGTACCACATGAGTTGAACTTGAGGCCAATGGAGATGCGCAAAAACACATGTGAAATTTTGCTCGAACGATACAAAAGAAGGTCGTTTTTGCATCGTATCGTTACTGGGGATGAAAAGTGGTTGTATTTTGAGAATCCCAAGCGCAAAAGATCATCATGGGTAGATCCAGACGCACGATACACATCGACCGCAAGACCGAACCGATTTGGCAGGAAGACGATGCTCTGTGTTTGGTGGGATCAGAAGGGTGTGGTCTATTATGAGCTGTTTAAGCCTGGTGAAACGGTTAATATCAAACGCTACCAACAACAATTGATCGATTTGAACCGGAACTCCTTGTTAGCCGGCACTGCGGGCGCTGCTGTTGCAGTGTGGCCATAGTGTTCAGTGAAAATTCTGCTCATTTCCTTTTAACAGAATGGTAGGCGCTGTTTCTGCAGTCGTCGCCATAAATATGATTAATGTTTCATAATTAAAAACTATAAACTTTGCTTTATAGTGATGGAGAAAGTCATTGAACTTTCGGATAATTGTTTACGGACGCTAAGCGCTGTGTTCTATATAGGTTTCGTGCTAGATGGATCTAACTGCTTTTTAAACATCCCGTGTTTCTTCTTCCTTAATTATTTATAGCCAGATTCCTTTGTCCGTTTGTACTGTGGGCTCTGTAATTGCAGATGTGACCATGGTATGGGACAGCTAACTCCTTTTGCTCTTACCTTCGTCATTTCTTTTCTTTTCAGGATACATACGTTTGGCATTTTTCGACGTTGATTGTTATTGTTTCTCCATCTTTGGTATAGCATTCTTTATCAGATTCCATTCCTTGTTACTCCTAATTGCTGCTATGTACACATGTTGATGGGTAATCGTCCGTTGCTGACAAGCCCAGGGAAAAACCCAAACAAGAAAAAAAAAAAAAAAAAAAAAAAAAAGAACCGTTCGCTGCTCAAAAAACGACCAGAATATCAAAAAGGGCAACAAAAGGAAATTTTTCTCCATGACAATGCTCCATCACATACGATAAAACCGGTTCGCGACACATTTATCCCATGCGGCTTACTCACCAGACTTGGCTCCTTCCGGTTACCACTTGTTTGCATCGATGGGTCACGCACTTGCTGAGCAGCGCTTTGGTTCGTACGAAAATGTGAAAAAATGGCTGTTTTTTTTTCGAAAAAAAATCCGCATTTCATACTTGTACACCTGATATATATATATATATATATATATATATATATATATGTATGGACTAGAAGACTGTAGCCATATTGCAATTGAGAGAAATGAAAAAAATAACCATTCAGCATGTCTGGCAGCTTCGAATGACAATCCCATCAGTAAATTTCCAGCTTATAATCTCTTCGCCTTTTCCAGAAAACTGCCTTTAAAATTTTGGTCTGATAAGTATATCATTTCCTTTACCACTTTAGACCCCTACTGGTCTTCTATTCAATCTACTCCTCATTCTCGTCTGCGGTTCGAAGACTCTGCTAACTTCGTCATTGCACCGCAACATCATTATGCAGTCTTCGATTTAATATTCTTGATATCATTTCTCTCTGTCTCCATTCCATCCTCTCCATTCGTCGGATCATTCTATGCAACCGCTAATCACGTATTTTTTTAATACTCTTCCTTGCACTACAAACAATTATTAATAATAATGTAATAATAGTATTTAAATCTAAAAACTATAGTCTCTTTCAATTTTCATTAAACTAATTTAGGAATTTAATGTGAGAAAAGTTAACTAAATAAAACCGGCCATTTTGAACCTAATAATAATAATAACGTAAATTGACTGAGTTTCGAAAATTAAACTAATCTCGTTGCTTTACATTCAGCCGATGAAATGATTATTTTTTGAACTTCGAAAGTGAGGCGATGGAATTCGAACCTCATTTTCGAATAAAAAACAGCATTAACTAATCTGAACAACATCTCTATTTTGGTAAATATTGCAATGAATACGATAAAAACCCAGCTTTCGCAACTTGTTCTGTGGAAAATTTATTGATGATTTTCGTTATTTGCAATAGTGCGATTCAAACTAGAACAAAATATATAAAACTCTTAATTTCCTAATGTTTTAGTTGACATTTACGACGCAGCGATGAAATAAACTCGCCGACTTTTGTACTCTTTCACTCGGTAGAGTCCGCCTCTGAGAAAATAAGAGGGGAAGCCAGAGTCTGGAAAGTTCTGTTTTGCAGTATGAAAATGAAAATGAAAAAACAGCCCGAGTACTGACAGAAGCATTATTGAAGTAATGGTACTGGAAGAGAGAGAGAGAGAGAGAGAGACAGACTGGCCCCAGAGAATGGTTAGTCGGTCGCATTCGATAATGTTACTCGATGGTAATCTGTTAGGAAGATAACCGAAAAAGAACGACCTGAACATACGCGAAGCTAAATGAATCATTTCAAGGAACTGTGTTGTTCCTTTTAAAGTACCTAGCTCGACATTAAAGAACAAATTAGTCGGATTACGTTCAAACAACATATCTCCGTTTTAGAAATATTTTAATCTTCAGGCCTTCTATTAAGTTCTTAGAATTTGCGAGCTTAGCCTAAAGAAAATTCGGGCCTTACAAAACGATTACATTTTCAGAATTTCATAACTTTCCTTCTCAACTGAAACATTCAGAAAATTATTTCGCACATTAATTTCTTTATCATGGTACGGTTAAAAATTAATTCGGCTCCAGTTGAGAATAAATGAAACATTGACGAGAGGAAATGTAACTACTTCCCTTTGCACATATACATATTCATATATATTGCACACGTGTATCGATAATAAATCCTATCGGTGACTAGTATAATATCGCACGAAAGTTTATTTGTTGAAATAAACCAATTTCGATCATTCATCGGATTTCCATACTACCCCCTCCCCCTTTGTGATTTCAGTCTTGCAGTAACCAGATATGCAGATGGTATAGAGTTTAAAAGAAACATTTAAATTTTAAAAAACCGCAAATATCTTACAGAATCTCCCAAACATGTTCGCTACCGTTATGCGTAAAATTTCTATATTTAATAAATTCTTTTTCATTTTTTTAAATTGCTTTTACTCAGGTACTATCTTTATTTTTGATTTCGATTTTTTTTTTTTTTTTTTTTTTTTGAATTTATTTACAGGGTATATTCGAAAAATATTTTAATAATAATAGTAGAAGGTACCTTTCTTTTTACTTTTTTTCTTCTTTTTTTTTTTTTTTTTGGTTTTTCTTAAACTGATTAGTTAGTTGCACTACGAGAGCTACAAGCGAGTTACGTCTTTGAATTTCAATCTGATTATGTGCCTTCAATGAGACTTCCGCGAAATCAAAAATATTCTCGAGGGAATTTTCGGATTTTATTTTTTGGTTTCATAGCATCCCCCCTCTGTCTTACTAAGCTTCTTCTTCTTTTCTCTATTTAGCAGGCCACACGTGGACGATAAACTTTCGATCTGATTTCCATATCGCTTTTGTTACCGCTACTTTTTTTTCACTTTTACATTCCCGAAATAAGAAGCGATCCTGAAATTGCATCGAATTCCAAAAAAAAAAAAAATTTTTCGAATCATCTTGTAATTGTAAATTCAGCTGCTATTTCAGCGCTGCCGTCGGTCTCTATTAAACCTAATTTTCCAGTTTCCGGTTTTTCGAATTTCCTTCATTTCGCCTCCCATCATTTACATTGTTCTTCTCCTCCATCGCACATTTGGGTCCTACTCTGCTATCTTCCTCTCCCCTTTCCCTTTTCGCCTATAGCATTGTCTAATTTTCATTTTGCTTTTTTCCGCAAATGGGGGTGTATTTGCTTGCGAGTAGCGGTCCAGCGATGTTCCCCTCTTTTTTTTTTATCCGTAGATGAAATTCTTATCTATTCCACTTCTTATTTACTGCGCATTAGTTCTTCCACCCTATCGTCATTGTATATACGTCTGAATCAAAATTTAACTAACAAGCGTTTACTTTTTGTTGTTTTTGGAAAGTAGAGTTGACCATATAGGAGGGAAAAAAGAACAGTTCTTTTTACGCAGATATATTTTGAGGCATTGCTCTTCAGCTATTTTCCTTTGCCGAACGGTTGTGTATCCGTACTCTGTCCACTACGGAACTGCAATCCAGCCGTATTTGATTTCTGTATTTTAACGATTTCGGTTGATTTAGTGCGCTTCCTTTTTATTTTCATTTTCTTTGTAAACCGTCGATTATTAAGATCATGTGGGTCTGTGAGTAAGATTATATATAGTATTGATTATACCAGGGACTGTAAGGAATTTTAATAGTTTTTCTATTTTTTAAAGGTCATCGTGTAAGTGAATTTTTTTTAAAGTTTATACAGATTTCGTTGGTCTTCGTATCTTTTACATTCCAATAATACATGTATCATACATGGTTTTTATTGTTATTTAAATGTTACATATGCTTGGCAGAGGAAACGTTCCGTTTAATAGGTATTGTGATGTGAATTGCCACCTCTTCTCGCCTTTTTTTTTTTTTTTTTGTTCTGTTGTTATCCAACGTCCCAGTATTGGCTTAATTTGGAAAAGATGTGTGTGTGTGTGTGTGTGTGTGTGTGTGTGAACGCAATGGGTTTCCCACAGTATTCTTGATATAGTGACACTTTTTGTGTTATGATTGTGTGCAGATCATTTGTGAGTGTGGATTTAATCGATTTTATATTTTTTTTTGTGAATGATTTAGTAACTTTATCCACTGCTTCGTTTCCTGTGATTCCTGAGTGCACTGGAGTCCAAAGGAATAATACCAGCTGATTTTTTTTTATGTCAATTTATGGATAATTTATTTTACATTAATAATATATGAGTTTGTATTTTTGATTTGGTTCTAAATCTGTTTTATAGAGCACCGGATGAATCGGAGTATATTATATATTTATTTGAGTGCGCCTGATTAGCGCTGTGTATTTTAACGCTTTGTATATTACCATTAGTTCTCAACTATGTGTACAGTGACGTCCCTGCAGGTAGATGGTACACTTTCAGTTTCACCCTTTACGAGGAAGCGGAAATAGTTAGATTTAAGGACTTGGAGCCGTCGGTGTATATTTATATGTAATTTCTGTATTTTTTGCTGGCAAGTTCATTGAACTTAGAGCTCTTTTAGTTTTCTTATATTTACACTTAGATTATCGTAGCTGTGTAACTTTTGTCCAAAGAGTAAGTTTTGGTATGTTACCCTTTTTTTTTTTTTTAAATTTTAAGTAAGGTACATATTGGAGTGCTTCTAAGAGGTTGTGTATGCGATTAGTTATAGTCTTGGAAGCATTTGTGGTGTATTTTGATACAGATGGTGAAACTTGTTTGCTGCTAAATTATGATAAACCGGGTGAATAATTTGGGGACAGCAGTTTGGTATAATACTTTAGCATCAGTATATTTGCATCCTATATTCCCTAGTGGTAATATATTTACCTGCACGTGCAAAGCTGGTGTGGGGCTCGTATGAAATGGTTTTAATACTAACTTTAGGGGTGTGTTTTGAAAAATTTTTATTTTTTTTCAAGTGCGACGATTCGCAATAAGCATTATCTAATCCACTAGTAAGCAAACATTTGTGTAGCTGACTTAATGTCTTTCTGTCGGGTAACCCGCGTCAGTGATTTATCTATCATCTTTAACGTATTTAACTTTTGATTGCAATTTGTTTTTAAATTATTTATGTGGTTTTTTTTTGCAATTTAATTTTCTGTCTAATGTTAGTCCTAACAATCGCAGCGTATCTGTGTATTTTTAATTTGCGTTAATCCAATTTGTGAGTAAGGTATATATTTAAATTGTGTTTTGTACTAAATAAGATCTGTTTAGTTTTAGTAATGGAAAAGGTGAAGCCTTCAGATGTAGCCCAATCATTTATTTCATTTGTAGTATTTTGGAGCAGAAGTTCTATTTCACGGTGCGAGCAGTATATCGAAAAATCGTCTGCGTAGATAGTTTTTTGTCTGGGAATGATATATGTTGTTTAATATTTGCTACGGCTATTAGGAATAATGTGGGGCTAATTACTGGCACTGAAGGGGTACCCCAATCTCTTGGGTTTTAATATGAGATGTATAATTATTTAGTTCAGCATGGGATCTCCCCTATTATGTGAAAAATTTTCAAGAAATATGGGCAAGTTTCGCGTGAATCCCCGTCGATGCAAGACTAATAATATTTGACGTTTCCATAGTTTATCGAACGCCTTTTCCGAGTCAAAGCTGACTATAGTTGTTGTTTTGTTTTAAATTAAGTTATCCTGTGTATCTCAGTTGTTAAGTTACTCGTAGTTAGGAAAATTCTGCGTACTTTTCTCCCCCCCCCCCCAATTCGAATTACAATGAATCTAACAGTTCTAGATTTTCTCTAATTGCCAGAGCGGTCTGCTGTTAATAATTTTTTCTAGTAGCTTACAGAGTGTATTTGTAAGTGAAATGGGTCTATAGCAGGATCTAAAACATTTTTGTTTTGTTTTAGTATTACAATTAGGTGAGCCTCTCCCTGCACATCTCCGGAAAGGACTAGTTTTTCCATAAAATATTGAACAAATATAGGAGATAGGCCTTTTGAACTGGTAGTTTAGATATTTTATCATATTGATGTGAATACCATCCGGACCGGCAGCTAATGAGCGCATTTCGTCTAGGGCAATGTCAAATTCTTCCTTCGTTATATCAATATTGTAACTTTAATCTGTAAATAATTTAAAATTAATAATGTTCTCGAATTCCTCTTCATCTTTTATTTGTTTTTTTTTAATTTTTTGAATAATTTCTATCTGATGATATATATATACACATTTATCCATGCACACATACACATATATATACACACATATGCATACATATATATATATATATATACACACACACGTATATATCAATGTAATTTACAAATAGAAGCATACATAGGAAAATAAGCATTCATCAAAATTGAAATACACATACATAAATAAGCAAACGGATAATTTACATTTAATCTCTGTTACCGATAAGTACAAATACACAAAAACAATAAAATAAACTTACAATAACATAATATATTCCAACACACAGACGTAACAGTTTATATTCCGAGCAACCCCACATTTTTATTGCAAAACATCCTGAGTGATTTTTAAAAACTTCCTAAAATTATTGCTATCAAAAATGTCGAATGTCACCCCACCGTATTCCTTATCTAAGTTATCATATAACACTAACAGTGAAAACAAAAAGGGAAGCATGAAAATTGCTTCGTTTTGGCCAAATCTACCGCGCTAATACCTCACGTCGACGAACAGTAGGATTATACATTAAAATGATGATAAAAAATGCATTTTCCACCGAAGCATTTCTTATGCGATAAACATAACATCTGGGAATTTCTGGAATTGTAATATGCCATTTTAAAGTAGGTTTGTGTACGTTTATACTTGAAAAACTTTTTCAACAGGTGTTATAAATCTCCATTGCAAAAATGTGTTAATCTAAAATACGGATATCACAACCAAAACAATTATGTGTACGTAATACTCAACAATTGTAAAAAAAAAAAAAATAGTTTTGCGGTCGATTTGTTTTTTTCCGTTAAATTAATGCATTTACGAAAATTAAATCAAAACAATATTGACGTAAAAATAACGTCAAATAAATTACAAAGTAAAAACAACAAAAACAAAAAAAAGTGTATACATAAGTACAAAAGTGATCGCGAAACTAAATGGAACAGAGTTCGTTTCTGGTATTTTTACGTTTGTTTGGAATCGGATATGACATCTGGGCCAAGACATTTTTCTTTAAGGAAGGAAGAAACCACATTAGACCCTTCGAAAAATCGATTTTTTTTTTTTACGACGTAAATTAGCTGTACAACTATTAAGTTCCCAAAGTTTCAAAACGAAATTCGCATTCGTTACGATATTATAAGCACACAAGTGGCCGGCCTTAAGTACCTCGTAAACATTCAATTTTCGAAATTGTCAAATGCAATTTCTAGAAAATAAGTCCGTAAATGTTTTGCGTGGAACTTCTTATACATTAAAATAATGGGAAAAAAAGGATAAAATTCATATTGTAGTTGAATTTAAAAAAAAAAAAAATAAGATAGCACGGCCTTTTTTTGGCAAATATTAATAAAAAATGAAAAATTATATAAATAATTTATGCATATGCATAAGGCGCCGCAACTACCTAAAATCTAAAATATCTAGTACAATGAAAGATTTGAAACCCCGTTGTAGCTCAACACAGATGAAACTTGTGGTTGCGATAAATTCGATTAACAAACTTCTCGATACCCCGGTGTCCCTTTCTCAGTGTCTGAAACATTTTTGAATGCAGCGCGAGCAAAAATAATAATAGGAGCTCGTATCCCGGAATTATTGGAAAATTTTTCTATCTTTGTTATGATACAATCGTACGATACCTTCATTATGATCACGTAACTGAGGGAAAAATTTTTCGTAAATAATAAAATCTGACTCCCACAGATTGCTGAAATCAAATCAAAGTATCAAAGTATCAAAGTATATTTACGGAATTATACAAATAGGATACTCTGAATAATCGCTTATGCGCTAGTGACGCGCGAGTAGCAATATCTAATATCTTTAAACGAGCAATTCTTGTTATATATGTATATATATACATATATATATATATAAATTTATTTCGCCTATCTCGGAAACGGCTCTAACGATTTGGATAAAATTTGCACACTAGGAGGGGTATTTTGGGCCAATAAATCGTTCTGTCGAGGTCTAATCCATGGTAAAATTCGGTTTCGCGAGTTTTAAATGGGTTTTAATGTTTTCAGTATGACACTAATCAGGGTTGGTGGCGCGATCTTTCGACGACGATCTAATAGATAATTTCTGCCTTTAGTATTATTTTTTGATTTTCGAACGTCGTTGATTATCAGCTCCGGTAGTGTCTTCGTGTACGCCGGTGACGTCAATACTGGCAGTACAAAGCGATAAAACATGCGTTAGGTAAAACAGGCGAGCGCGTAATTCCAGATACCTAGAAACGGCGAGGAACGAATAGGCAAAAAAAGGCATCGGTCTTGGCTCTCAGCCGATCAGCGGGCGGTCACATAAAGGTAATTCGAAAAACATGCGCCATGCATGCAGTAAAAATATATATATATAACAAAAAAAAAAAAAAAAACGAGTCGAAATTATCGCGACAAACACCTTTTTTTTTTATTTTTTTATTTTTATTTTATTTTTTTTTTGTATTCATTTTATATTTAAATAAGAAAAAAAACAGTTTTTCAATAGCTACTAAACAAAAAAATAAAAATAAAATTGGTTAATAAACAAAGGAGGACTTTGCCTATTTATATGCGGTTATTAAATGTTTTGCGTATTTATATATTTGTTTTTGTGAAAGTGAATTATACTAGGGGGAATATGTTGTGCACATTTTAAAAATCCCCTTATGTGCAGTATACCCTTATTGTTATTATATTTCGAAGTGATTTAGTCGGAAATTTTTTCCAATTGGTTGGAAAACAGCTGATCATCACAGATAAAATTACAAGACGTTTTTTATTTGTTTTTATGACGAATAAACCCCGATAGATATAAAGCTGACGACGACGACCCTATATACCTAAAATATAATTTTTCTAATAAAAAATGCATAGTAATATGGTATATTCATAAAAATCAACGTGGGCAGTCATTGAAAACATTTTCCAACGGTCCGAAAAGTGAATTCGAAGGAACTCTACACACTTTTGTTGCGTTCAGTATTGAAAAGCGAACTATGGAAAGAGGCTTTAAATTCATAAATGTGAACTCATAAATTAGTCTTTAAAATATTTCATGTTTTGTGAAAATTAAATTTAAGAAGTTACAAAATTAAAGATACAAATACAAACGTTAAATTAAAAATTAAAACTTTTATCTTACACGCATTGAATATTTACACTTAACGGCTATTTTATATCCCTACTACCCTAAATACGCAATATAGATGAAAGGGGATATAACGGGGGGGGGACGTTAAGGGAAATAAACAATAAAAGCATAAACAGAATAGATTTATTAATTAAAATTAATCACAACACTTTGGTTATATATTAAATTGTCATTTGGCATAGAATTTGGTAAAGTAACTAAACAAATAATGTTTTAATTTTAATTTTATGAAACTCTCATGAAAACCCCAACGTGCCCCAGGGCAGGGGCAGTATAGGGTACATTTTTAGTCACAGAAAAAGCAGATGTGGATTTCTTCTGTATTTTTATCGTTAACACCATATAGTGCACCTGGGCGACCGAGCTTCGCTCGGTATTTTTTTTTTGGAACTTCTTAACTTTATTGCCTGTATGAGCCCAACGTCCACATAGCTGGCAGGCCACCCAATGCTCCGAAGACTTCAAATAAGTGTAGTTCACGTCAACGCAATACAGCTACATTTTCTACATCAGAGTGAGCTTTTTGGGTCTTCTGTTTCTCAGAGTTCTCTTCTCCAACCTGGGATCATATGGGGATTTAAACACTTCTTCGTTCGTTTAAGTTGTTATCGTTCTTCTAACTTCCGGTTTTTGTAGGGGGTTGAAGTAAGAACAACAGTTTTCCTTCTGCGATATTTTTTCCTCGTTTGGTTTCTTTGTTCGACTGTTGGGGGATCGCGATAATGTCCTTGGCAGAAACTTTTTCGAAGGAAGTTGTTAAGTTACGTCATACTTTTCGAATCGGAGATCGGATTAGGCTATCTTCGTTTTGTATTGGTCCAGGCTGAGGCTCTGAGATAGGAGTTCTCTAATGTAATATAGTTACAGGCAAGGCAAAAATGGCTGAATGGAGTCCTCTTCAAGGGAAGGCGGCAGTTGATGCTGAATTTCGGCAGTTAAAGAAGCTCTGTTTCAGGCTGATCATTTGTTAGCGGTACGTCTGTTGTTGACGCAGCTAAAAAATCCGAATCTGTAAAGTTATTTCGATTGAATGGCCATATGGCACATTTTTTGAACGCATTGATTGCTGTAAAAATTATTGTAGCTTGAATGTAAAGCATGTGCAAATATTACGCTTATTTGAAAAGTTGTTATTATTCGCCCCGGGTGCGACCTTAACCAGTTAGAGCAGGCTTGGTCATAGTATACACTCAAAGGTTTCATAAAGCCAACATCCAAGGGTTGGAGTCTGCAGTACTACGGGGGAAAGCAAAAACCCCATTCTTGCGTGCATATTCAATAACCTCTATGTTTTGCGTGTGCGTTACATGACCATCTAGAAGAAGCAAGACTCGGTTAGTTATTGACACACCAGAAAACTTGACGAATCGTTGGAACCAGGTTATAAACGTTTCTATAGTCATCCAGCCTCCTCGATCGTTGCACTCTGCCATCGTCCCTGGAGAAGCTCGATCCGATAACTCTCGCTTCATTCTCTGTCGAGGGAATATTAACATTGGAAGTTCCGGCTGCATTAAAACATACCTCATCAACCGTAACCGTCTGCTGCCCTCTTTCTGCTGAAGAAAGTGAGACACTACCTGTTTTCTTCCCTTTTCTGCAAATAATTTTGCTCTTTCGTTTTGGAAACGTTTGATATGCCAGTCTCATCGCAATTATATGTTCTACTATGTGACGTCAGTTTATATTTGTCATATACTTCTCCGAGTAAAGAATAGAATTTATCCCCGCAGTCACTTTATTAAAGTCCATAGCTCGAGCTGCCGATGATATAGCTTCTAGTTTTCGGATGGATAAATCCGGGTGACGCTTCTTGAAAACCCTTTTGAACCAATCTAAGCCAGCCATCTTTTTATCATGGTTAAAATTGTAAGCATTAGAATTTTTTTCTGCCAGCTGATACGCTAGATTTCGCAGGACGACCACTTGGTTAATCCAAAAACAAAAGTTTCTCCATTTCTTCAAACATACCTCACGAACTCCTCTTCTTCTTATTTGGAAAACACGGGTTTTCAAAGTACCTGGAGTTGAGTTAAGAAACAACTCACCCTTTCTTATGTAAGCAACGTAACGCTCCAATGTAGAGCACCGTATGAGCTAGTGCAGTTCATATTAAATGTAATAGACGTATGCTACGTGTTTGATATTTCGTTTAATAGAATCGCGGTATTCGAAATAATTACGAAAGAAATAACTGATAAGAAAACAACAGATAAGAAGTTAAGAACTAAGTCGAAACGGTATTTTATATATACGTAATTCATTATACAACAATCAGCTTATATTAACGTAAATTGTACATAATGGGAAAGGGAAGAGAACAAAGAGACAAATAAGCCTTGACGAAAGTGTGGAGGAAAACGAAAAAAGACGAAAAAATCAAGATACAGCGGCTGGTCCAAGTGAAGAGCAAAATCATGGTCCCGAGATAAATGATAGATTAAAGCAAATCGATAACAACATTGCGGAAATGGTACACACTGTGAAATTTCTATCGCACAAATACGACGAAACAATGAAACGAAACGATAATGGCGGAATTAAAATATTTGAGAGAGCAGGTGGCAAGGCTTACGTTAGAAACGCAAAAGAAAGATGAAAAAATTTTAGAACTAACGGCCACAGTACATCAATTAGAGCAGTACGGAAGGCGTGAGAATTTTGAGCTGCATGGGGCGTGTCTCAAAATGAAAATCTACTAGACGATCATGTTGTAATTAAAATATGCGCAAAAGTGAACTGCCCAATGCAAAAGCATCATATCATATCGTAGCAGTACATCGGCTCCCGGTTCGAAATAAAAACTTACCCAGTCCCCGATAATAGTGAAGGCACATCGAAAAATTGTCGCTGATTTGATGGTAAAAAAAAAAAAAAGGCTCAGGTAGTCTGGGACAAAGAGATAACAGGCAATGACGATTCCACGCTCAAAATTTTCCTGAACGAAAATTTATCACGTTACTATAGGGCCTTATTTTGGCAAACTAAACAGAAGACGAAAATATTCGATTATCAGTTCACCTGGTTGAAGAACGGAAAAATTTGGGTGCGGAAAAATTCACAAGAACGATCCTTCCAAATAAGAACTGCGCACGATCTTAATAAAATCGTATAGTAGTACTTATTATACTCGTATATATACTCGTATGTATAATCGATCCTTAATGTTTTTCAGATACCTTATTAGGTTAATAATATTTAAGAATAGCATCAATTACGGTTCTCTCGTTATTATAGTTAAAATGCATAATTATTACTCTAGGTATAATGGATGTGTTATATTATGTACGATGTGTCGTAATACGTCACCGGTTTGTGCAGGGACGTGTTGTGCAGTGTAAGAGGTTTAAGAGAGGAGGTGGAAAGAGGAGGAAGTTTTCCGGTGTTGCTCTGTGGCTACACTGGTTGAGTAGAATGGCGATACGGTGGTTATATGGTAGTGATGTATGTGAAGGAGGTGATAATAGTGTGACAGTGTGTGAGTGTATAATGTTGTATATATTTTCAACCAGTCGATTTATTTACGGTAGAGGAAGAAGGAACAGGGGTAAGGAACGAAATGATGTAGATGAGAGAGAAAAGCGTGAGTGCGATTTTGCATCAAGTGCATCAGTCACGCCGGAGACGTATCTATATTTTAAGGGATTTCTGGTGGCGGTGGTATTTCGTTTTCTTTTCCCGATGTTGATACATATTTCGCGTTATACTTGTATATTGTTTACAGGGCGGCAGTCGTCTGTAATGTGTGTGTCAGTATACGGAATTGTGCATATCTATTTAAAATGCAGGTGCGCGAAGGAGGCGGTTTCATGTATATTTATGCGGATATATATATGACGGTATATGTGTGTATATATAGATGTAAAGTAATGTATATAGACTGTTATGTGTATCTGTTAAGTGCGGTGATTAACAGTGTAACGTCGATAACCATGTTTCGAATTACAATATGTGACAGCTTAATTTTAGCGAAATATGACGACCAATTCACCCCCTCTATCCCGTTATTTAACTTTCCAGTAACATTTTCTACATCCCATTTATATATATATATATATGTATGTATATATATATATATATATATATATATTTTATAAAAATAAAAAATAAAAAAATCCGATTAAGGTGGGAGAATACGAATTAAATAAGTATTATATCCCGTTCATATGACTTCTCTAATCCAGTATCGCAGTAAACAAAGCTGTAAGAATTATAGTAGTATCAAAAAATAGACTGATAACGTGAACGGCGTATTAAATGTAAATAACACACTCCACAAATTAATACGGAATTATTTCATGTGTTACACTTAAACATAAGAACTGTGAGGCGTAACTGGGATGAATTTATAACTTACATTCACAGGTCATCTTTAAGTGTAATTGTATTAACTGAAATTAATATAAGTAAGGATGAATTAAATTTATATAATATAAATGGATTCACGAATATTGGACTACAAAGACCTATTGGGTATAACGGAGGAATACTTGTGTTTATTAATAATAAGTTTAGACATCATATTCGGGAAGTTAATAATAGGCCAAGTATGGACCTGGTGATGATAGATATAGATATTTGCGAAAACAACCCTTTACGACTAATTGCGATATATAGATCACAGAGAGAAAACGTAGGCGAATTTATGAACGAAACCGAGATGATGCACTTCTAAAAAAAATCAGGTAATAAAGATAATTTCCTGTTTTGTGGTGATTTTAATATCGATTTATTGCTTCATAATGCACAGGTTGAGAACTTTTTAAATGTAATTTATGGGGCAGGACGAGTACAGTTAATAAATGGAATTACGAGAGAAGAAGAACGGATTGATAGAAGTACTCAATCATGTATAGACAACATATTTATTAAGTATAATACAAATGAAATTACCTCGGGAATTATTAATTCGAAAATATCGGATCATCACATCATCTGTTGTGTGTTTAGTATCTTGAACCGGAATTGTAAACATAATAGGAACTCTTTGAGATATGTTTTTGATGAAAAAAGGTTGCAGAATAAGATGATTAATTATAATTGGAAGGAGGTAACTACTTCCTCAACGGTAGGAAATATGTATGAGCAGATACACTCAGTTTTTAAGGGCTTTTACAAAGAATGCAAGTTTGGAGTACGGGAGAGTAAAAAGTTGACTAAATACTATCCTAAAAATGAATGGATGAGTCAAAAAATAATCAATTTTATGAAAATCAGAGATCAGTACTTTAAACTTAGTAATAGGAAATAGAACGAATATTCGATATAAAAATTTATTTAGAAAATATCGAAATATAGTTACAACAGAAATAAGGAATGCAAAACAGAAATTTTACCAAAATCAAATAGTGAAGGCAAATAATGATAAGTAAAAAAGTGTGGAATGTAATTAACAATATCGTTAATAAAAAAAACAAAACAACAATAGAGATGACTTCATTATAAAACATTTTGGGAATTCTGCAATAGTAGCTGATCAATTTAGTGACTACTTTATGCGTTCAGTAGAACAACATAGACACAAATGTCACATTCGGTTATTGAATACGAACTCTGATAATTTCATCTTGTCTTCCTTTTATATTCCACCTGCTAATAAATCCCAAATAGAAATAATAATTAACGATCTAAAAGTTTATAAGGCACCTGGATGGGATGAAATTAGGGTGCAAGATATCAAACATAACTCAAATATCTTTATTCCTATTTTAACTAACATGGTCAACTATTCCATAAAGGAAGCTAACACTCCAGACGGGCTTACCAAAGGTATTGTGTTAGACCGATATATAAAAAAGGAGTACAAAATCAATTTGAAAATTACCGACCAATAACGATAACATCTGTAATAGCTCTAAAATCTTAGAACACTGTAATTAATAAACATTTAAGAAATTATGTGGAAAAAAACAACTTATACTATATGAAAATCAACACGGTTTTAGAGAAAAGAGAGATCGACGATAACATTATTGAGAACGATTGTAAATAATATTAATACAGGACTATCGATGGGGAATCAGTTTTTAATTACATTTATTGACCTATCCAAAGCGTTTGATTTAGTTGATCATGAATTATTGATCAAGGACCTAGAAAGTCTGGGCATTAAAAATAATCAACTTAAGTGGTTTCGAAATTATATAACAAATAGAACAAACATGGTCAAAATTGCAGGGAATAAAAGTAATGAAAAAACTATTCAACACGGTGTAGGTCAAGGTACCGTATTGGCTCCTATGCTTTTTCTCATTTATATTAACTCGTTATGCAAGCATATTAAAAATGCAAAGGTATACTACGTTTTTGCTGATGATATTGCTCTTTATTAATCGATCACAAAACTTAAGAGATCGCAGAAAAATCATTACAAGAGGATTTAGATAATTTGAGTAAATGGGCACATGATAGGAAGTTATGTATAAATATAAACAAGTCAAAAGTATTACACATTCGGAATAATTCTAAACAGAACACACGCGGCCCGTGAATTGCCTTTCATAATAGCCTTCATGAGCTTCATAAAAATATCAATATCTATGTTTCTCTGTCCGCTATTAGAGAACGTTCATGACATTAAATATCTAGGTGTATATATTGATAAATCCCCTTGAACTGAAAAAAACACATCTAAAGTTTAAACTCGAAATTAAGACAGTGTCAATTCCAGCTTTACATAAAATAAAACAGGTTTTAGCATATCGCACATTACGTGTATACTATGATTCAATAATAATGTCTAGAATTTTATATTGAATTCAAATATATTATGTGAGGCTAAGAAAACTGAAATAAATAAAATAAGTAAAATACAGAAGAGGTGTTTGAAACTTATACACTATATCATACTGAAAGCAAAACGAGACTCTGAATCAACATGGTGGAAGGAAAATGATGAAATGTCTCCCAAGACGTACTATTTCTATTATAGATTACTATAGAATTTAATGTCAATAATATAAAATTACCATCCAGGGAAAAAATTCGGTTAACAAGAAACCAAAGTGATACATATTACATCTATCCCCCCTGGGGGGGGGGGGGGTAAATTTACGAATTGACAACACTGATGACTCAGTTTTAATTAATTTAAATAAGTACAATCCCTAATCATATACTAGAGGGGAAAAAAATTGGTGCATGGAAAAAAGAGGTGCAAAAATGGTTGAAGGAATGGTGCAAAGACTGAAGATCCAAGTCTCGTCCTTTATCTCATTACTATTTGATGGTTCTTTTCTGTTTACGATTTTGTCGGTGTTTGACACTTTGTCGTGTCCTTCCTGGATTTTAGGCTCTCATTGATCATGCTTTATTTCGATTATAAATATTAAGCTGTCTGCATATATTCGTATTCAGATGCGTATTACGCGGCATTTTTGTTTTTTTGGCATACATATATGTGCTATTACTTTAATATAAATAATGCTCTAAGTCTGTTATTATTGTTAGTTTCGAAATAATTTAAGTTAATTTTAATTTACTGTACTATATACCTATTATAATAAACGTTGATAAGAGTGTTGGGCACTCACACAACGGGCATATTTGCCCTATGAGACCCACAACTTATTCTAAAAAAAAAAAAAAAAAAAAAAAAAAACAGCTGTTTTTCTGTAACCTGGTGTTTTGCTTAAAACTGCTTTATCAATTGCCTGTTTCATGCTTTCTACCATAGGCGTGCCCAAGCCAGTTTTTCGGGAGGGGTCGGTCTATTTAAAAAAAAAAGGCACTTGACAGAAAAATAGATTTTACTTAGTAATTATATTTTATTAATAATCTCTTGTACAATAATTCTAAATGCGTAAAGATTAGAATTACTTCTCTTCGTTTTCATTTTGAGAATAATTTTCATTAATCCAAAGTTGTACTGTCAGAATGCCTAATACCAAAACATCTTACGGACGTAAAGTGACAAAACAGCAACGTAAAAATCGATTTTGGGAGGGGTTTGAACCCCCAAATCCCCTCCCTCGGTACGCCTATGCTTTCTACAGACCAACTGCTTTTGGAACTTTTCTTTTTGTACGTTCATACCATTTTTTATATATCTAAAACGAAATAAATTCTATAATCAAATGAACAGAATAACTGTTTATTGAACTGATTGTTTAGTGTATTCGGCACAGCAAATAAATTGAGACGAATTCGGCCATCGCGACAATATATTATCACGCTATTCGGGCTAGAAATTAATAATAATGATAATGAAATCCAGACTAGGTTTTTTTGACAGTTTCCCCCCGCAAATCTATTTTAATTTCTCGTACATTCTCGGACAGCGTGTAAACAATGCATTCTCCAGCAAGGACGCGCTAAATCGGCAAATTCTTTTTTCTTATTATATACCCGACGTGTTTCGAAGTTAAAACTTCATGTACACGGGAGTTATTATATTATATAAATATAACAGATCATTCTTTCAGACTACTTACATAACAGGGGCATAATGGGGACAGCAGTTACGGGGCATAATAGGGTACCCCCCCATCGATAGCCATGTCCCGATTATGCCCCATGTCTAACATTGTTTTAAATAATGAATAGAAAAAAAAAAAAAACCAAGCGATTTAGAGAGTGATTTTGTTCAAAACATATCAATAAGTAATGTCGCTAGAAAAACACAATAAAAAAAAAGGATAGTAGTAATCTAAACACTTACCTTCTTATATGCGTTTTCGTAATCACTCAAAATTTAATGAAATAACGTTGAAAAAAACTTTTTATGGTAAAAAACAAATGCAAGCAGTTTAATCGCCGATCACTGTCGGACTGAAGACTGGTGCAAAATGGTCGCCTACTAGCGCGAAAACAACATATTGTAGATTTCAAAAATATTTTTATATATTTTTTACGATTTTGTGTTGTTTTTTTTTATCGCAAAGCGTAACTTACTTATTCCTCGCAATTCGCTGTTTCGTAAACCTGTTCGCACTGATAAATATTTTCATAAGGAATCGCACCAGTGTCGGAAAGTATGGTTTGTTTAGAACACACTATCAAGGGGTGGGGTGAGGTGGGGCGAAAAAATATGCGATAAAGCAAAAATTAAGAATAAAATGAAAGGTTTACAAAAAAGGCGATGATGAAAAATAAATATGTAAAGAAAACGGAACAATAATAAATTTCGGAAAGGCAACATGTAAAACGAAAAAAAAAAGAAATTAGAAACGACCGCAAGCGTGCAGAACAGCGTCACTAATTCATTTTTGGTCGCAAAACTTTGCTCGTTCATTTTTGGCCTTATTCATGATGTGTGAACTAACGTCAATTACGAATAAGACCAAAAATGAAAGAAGTAAAATTTCGACCAAAAATGAAGCTGGCGCGCAAAAAAAGAAACAATAAACTAACGTAAGGGGAACAACAACAAACTAACCTTTAAAATAAAATCCGAATAAAGAAATGTAGTGTAATTTTAAGAAAACAGCGCATTAAAGAAATAACTAAGTTACATCAAGCTGAATACATTTCTGCAACGGTGTTAATATTCTTAAATTATGGCTTCATTTTAATGTTCAATTAAAATGTTTACAATTAATTTTCAAAAGCACATTAAACTTGCGACGCGATACAGAGAGAAGAGATTATTAACACTTTACACAAGGACGGCGTGTGAAATTTTGAAGCGTTGCATATAATATTTAACCTTCTTTGATAGACGGGATCGTTAAATTTTTTTCTTTATTTGATAGATAAATTTTCAGTTTAAAAAGTCAATTCTCTAACAATAAAATAATTTAATCGCAAATTTATAAAGCGCATATCAATATCCGAAAACGGGTTTTCTTAATATTCCCAATTTTTTTTGTTTTTCTTTTTTTTCCAGAACTTTACCCTGCCTATTCCAAATAGTTCAAAAATATTCTCGGTCGAAATTCGGTGTAAGGTAGTTTATAATAATTTATTTATTTAAAGTCGCTCGGCAGCTAAGGCCATTTGCGACGCCGACAAGTTACATCTTATAACTAATAGATTAATAAATGTAAAAAACATAAACGAGAAGTTACATATCTTATAAGTATAGAGATTAATAAATAAAAAGAACAAAAAAGATATCAAAATAAACAATAGAAAGAGAAAAAAGAAAGGAATAGAAAGGAAAAGAAAGGAGGCAAGCGCTGCTGAATAATAAACTATATAATAAAAGGAAAAAGTCGGGTGAGCTTTAAAAATTTGAAGATGTTTCCGCAGGCCTTTTCATTGTCCGCCAGAATTTCGGTCAGACCAGCATCCTCCTTGAAGCAGACAGCTCTCTCTTGCCGAAATTTGCGACACGAATTGATCTGATGCTCCACCGTAACAGGCACTCCACAAATTTCACATGTCGATTACGGTAGTTTTTGAAACAGGTGGGGCTATGTGTGTGGAAGCAGAGTGGCCTATGCGCAGGCGAACTAGTGTTGTTTCCTCATGTCGGTCCTGTCTGTATGCCATCGCCAAACTTGACTTTGAACAATTTCTGAGAGGAGCGACAGTTTTATTCTCATTCGTGTATGTTTTTTTTTTAATTTAGACTTCAGATGGTGGCTGTTTTTCTTATTCCGGCCTCTAAATTTTGTCAATTGCTGTATACTGGCGTTCCACGAAGGGGCTTCAGCCATATGTTGATGAGGCGTCGTGTCGTCCACTGAAGACTGCTAACAGCATTCCGCGGCACTCGATCCCCAGGGGCTTTAGACTTTTTGGATTTTTTTCATACAGCTCTATATATAATTCGGGGAAAACGTTTGGAAGGTAGTTTACTTTTTGGTTTTTGTTGTTTGTTTTTTGTTTTTTTTTTTTGTACTATTTAAATCTTATTTCTAAATTACGGGAACTTCTTAATTTATACGTGAATATGTAAAATAGAAAATGGCACGGTCTGTCTAAAAATAACATTCTTGCTGTCTCCTTCTGTTGTTCCTGTATTATTGGCTACCTTCATTTCTTCTATTTCTAATCGCTTCCTCATGATAACTTACAAATTCCTACGTTTCATCATTCTGTTAGTCCCCTTTGCGTTGGGTAATTTTATGACAAGAAACCAAAGTGTAATACATACTACATCTATCCTCGTGGGGTAAATCTGCGAATTGATAACACAGGTGATATTCGGTTTTAATTAAATTAATACGTACAATCCCGAATCATATATTAGAGGAAAAAAGAATAATCGGTGTGTGGAAAAAGGAGGTGGAAAATTGGTTAAAGGAATGGTGCAAAGATTGAACAGCAAGCTACGTAGACTGAATCTCTCTTCCTTTTAATGCTCCTTTCTTTATACCTTTTTTGTTTTTGACTTCCCCTAGTGTCTTTACCGGACATTGAGTCGTAAAGAAGATTATGTTTTCCCATTTTAAATATTGAACTGTCGGCATGTGATAATGTACCGATACGTATTACAGGGCGTGTTACGTAGTTACATACGTATATATATATATATATATATATATATATATATATATATATATTTATACTTAATCTTAACGCTCTAGAGTCCTAATATTATGAGTATAGAATAAGTTAAGATAAATTATAATTTTTGTATGGTATATATTTTTTTTTGAATAAACGTTAATAAGAGTGTCCTGTACTCACACAACGGGCATATTTGCCCTGTGAGACCCACAAATTATTTCAAAAAAAAGAAAAGTTCTGTGCTGACGCGCCCAAGGGAAAAAAATAAATAAATAAAAATAAAAATTAAAATATGTTTTTTTTTTATTGTTTTTTTTTTGTAATACGTAGTCCGCAATTTTTTTAAAACTTTTGTTTATACGTTTGTTCGCTGTCAGCGATGGGGGGGACGGGATTATCAAATTACGAACTAAATCGAATTTAGGTTAAAAAATAGATAAATTACCCGGTCGCTGAAAGAAAGTTTAAAAGAGAATTTTTATATATTTCCTCTCTACTTCCGATGGGAGGAGAGGCGAACTTATAGTATTACCGTATAGCAGCTGAAGCAGCCTTAAAAACCTTAAACTGTGTGCCCCGGCTGCGAACCGGGAGTTTAATTCAGCTCAGCGGGTCTCTCGCGGCGCTTGATAAGTAAAAATAAACGCGGCCAAAGCCGACAATTTGAATGATAGAAATAAAAAAGAAGAATGTGCGATTTTGAGGGAAATTCTGAAAATCGGATTGAATGAAAAATACGCTGTGTAGAATAAATTGCGAATTTCTAATAAAACGCCGGTAAATTTGGGGTACCAACGTTACAAATACGTAATGGAAGTGGTCGGAAGAGAAAAATTTATGCGGAAGAAATTTTCAAATTGTATCGAGAAATTCGTTAAAAACGGAAAACTATCTGCAAACCGCCCCGCAGAAAGGTTAATTCGCTTTTGCGGGTCGGGACTTTGAAAAGGCGCACAATTAATTTGCAGTCCGTACAATTCCGGGAAAAGAATGTACAATGATAACCAGGTCAAGGAGAGAACAGGTAACGAACGACAATAGCCTCTAAAAAATTATCTGTACATAGGCTCTAGTAGTCGGTCGTCGGGGGACTTATTTTTAAAATAGGACGAAAAAGCGAAGGAAAAAATCGGTCGTATGAAATTCCAAGATGACGCTGTTACCTACATGCAGAAGAGCAAATGCTATTTATTAAATTAAGCGAGCTTGCCTTTTTAGACAAAAACTCCTCTAGAGTAACTCTATCCTTCGATATTAACGATAGCTCGGCGCACTCGCGACACACGCCTGCAGAGCATAAAAGATGGCTTAAAGTTTGTCGCATCAGGATAATTCCTTTGACCCGTCGCCGCCGCCGCCGCCCTTATTGGAATTTATCGCTTACTATTTTAACCTCATCCAAACTGAAAAATGAATCAAAGATTGCACGAAATATACATTAAAAGTGTATATACGTGAAGAGCACTTCATTCTCGAACAGGGGGATTGTAATATTACCAATTCTACCCTTGAAATTAATCAGATTGCTTCGTGTTTTGTTTTTTTCTCTATTCGGTCGCCCCTTATGCAACACTCAGGAAACCTCTCTTTTAGGATCCAAGGTGGCTACTTTGAATTTCAAAAAAAAAAACAAAAAAAAAACGCATTTAACGCAATTAAATGCTGACGATTAAATGAATTAATGGATACTATTAATAAAAAACGGCTAAGAAGAGGTTCATATTAACAAAAATTTTCAAGTTGATCGATCAAACATTTTTTGAGAGTTTAATTATTATATACTATTTTAATTGTTCCCTAGTTTATAATAATATTAGTGTATTTTCATTATAAATAATTTTTTCGGACACAACTGTGTTAAAGAAGTGTACATATTTATGGATCACTGTAAAAAAGTTTTAAACCCTTTTTTGTTAATATTAATATACGATGTGTGTACATTTATATTGTTGAATTTCGTTCAGAATATTCTCCAATGCAAGAGGGGAAACCTTTTTAGAGAATTACAATAATTTTGCAAAAAAAATGCTCGTTAGATTATTTTAAAAAAAAGAAAAGAAGCAAAACGACTTATTTTAAAAACGAATTAAATCTAATTTCCCTACCGCTAATACTATATTCCCCGATTCTGATTATTATTATTCGCATTATTATTTTGAAATATACGAAAATCCTCCGTTGTACAGAGGCGGGATAATAGCGAAAAAAAATTAATGAAATGGACCACCCCCAGATATGGCAATGCTAAAATTTTTATAAAATATCATCTAAATTAACGTGTCTAAATATTTAATTCCGTGTTAATAAAGGAAGAAAAATTCTTCCCCCCTGGGTGTGAGAACTGCTTTTTTTTTTTTTATAATCGAACTGAAAGTCAAATTAGAGAAGCATTAGAAATTGAAAAATTGAAAAAAATTTGGATAGAAAAGAAACAAAATCAAATTTGGAAAACGGTTACTGTTTTTTGTTTTTTTTGTTTTTTTCTTAGGCTCGTCAACCAAGGACCTTCACCCAGAAACAAATAGTAAGAAAGAAGTGTCGCGATCATATTTTAATGCGATCAGAAAAGTCTGTGATAAAAAACAATCAATATAGAAGGAATAATTAATTTGGGAAGGAAAAGACAGAATATAGGAAGCACAATTAGGAGCAGGAAGCCCAAGCCTCAATAAATGAAAGAGATGAACACTGGAAGAACAGATGATCATCGGCGTCGCAAATAATTGCATCATCAAGATAGACAGTGTAGAGAGGAAATCAGGGAAAATCGAAATCTAGATAATGGCAGCAAAGAATGGCCAAAACGCAGACGAACAACGGAAACAACATCAGAACGTCGAAGAGAGGGATGCGAAAGAAAAACCATTAGAATAGGGAGGAAGAGTAGGCTGAACAGACAGATGAAATGAATATGTATTAAGTAAAGAGGAAGCGTAAATATCCGATATACCGTTATCTCTCTGATATGGAAGCATTTACATATCGATAGGAGGTTAGCAGATGGAAATTCTCTCATTCGGACTCTCTCTTCTCTCCATGGGATCCATATTGACTTGCTGTGGGTTCCTGGCCATTCTGGCATCTCAGGTAATGTGAGATGGATGATTCTTTGGCTCGGGTTGCTGCCTCTTCCACATTCTTCTTCAAAAAAATCCCATCGTCTAATCTCTTAGTGTAAATATTTCCATCTCAGATTTTGTTCGGATATGTACCCTTTCTCCTTTTCTAATTGTCGCTCTTTTTATCTGTCCGTTCAGCCTAATCTTCCTCCAAATCTTTGGTTCCTTCTGTTTCCTTCACTTCCTCGTTCTGCCGTTGTCTCCATTGTGCGTATGCGCTCTAACCATTCCTTGCTGCCTTCCTCACGCTTTTTCGCTTCGTATTATCCTCTTCCCCATGTTGTCCTCTCCATTCAAATGATGCGGTTGTTTGTGACGCCGATCATGTGTTTATTAAGTGTTCATTTCTTTCATTAGAGCGTTCGGCTCTGTATTCCCACTTGCTTGGGCCGGGCCTTCCTGCTCCTTTCTTTTTGTGCTCGTTATAATATGCTGTCTTTTCCCCTTCTACGCTTATTATCCCCTCCATTGTTTCCTTCTTATTAACGATAGCTGATCGTCTCACACTATATAACTTTCGTTTTCCCTTAATTGTTTCTGGGTGAAGGTGCTCGGTTGACAAGCCCAATTAAAAAAAAAAAAAAAAAAAAAAAAAAAAAATGGAAATTACCAGACAGTTAACGGATGAAACATCTGTTGAGACTAAGGCTGGGCACAGCCGTTAGGTAATGTCCCCCCACACACACGCAAATTGTTAACAATATGGCCAATGCTGATCTAATATGAAATACAGGGTTTTCTTTGTTTTTTCCCTTTTCTTTCTTTTTGTTTCTTCGCTTTCAGTTTATTCTTTCATTTCGTCAGTTATTTTTCTGATGATGAATAGTGTAATCCTGTTTCGAAATGTTACGAGTTTATGATGAATTTTATCAAATGTGTTTTCTACCAAAAATGAACATGTGGGGATGAAATTCAAATTTTTAATTTGTTCACATTTCAAAGAACTTTTCTCTGATCGTGTGTAAAGATCTGAGTTTCTTGCGTCTTTTTTCCTTTGTTCTTGGGCCAATGTCTTTGTAGACAAAACCAAAAAAAAATATAAAATAAAAGAAAAAAATATTTTCTTGTTTTGTGCGGTATATATTTTTTTTTTCGATACTCCGCTTAATTCTATGTTTTTTTTCGATCAGTCGCGAAACACACTCCTGTACGTTATTAAACTATTCGTTTCGTCGATAATTTTTTTTTATATCACGAACCTCTTCATAATACAGCTCGACTAATATAGTATAATAATGTTTTTGCAATAACATGTTCCATCAAGTTAAGGACCGTCTGCTTGTTCGTTCGCTTCGGTAATCCACTTTGTGGGTAGAATCATCTTTTTACCTCAATCTTCCGGTCGTTTTCGCCACTACATTTGTATTTCAGTTCCATACATACTTGAGATACTATTAAAATTTTCTTCCGAACTATTTAAAACTCATTTCAATAACAGCACATTGCTCTACTAGACAATTGGAAAAATTGTTCGAAAAGGTTTCTATAGTAAGAGAAATAAGATGCCCTTCTCAGAAGAAACCTTAACCACTACTACTATCGTCATTCGGATATGCTACGCTTAGTATGGCATTCTCTATAGGATCAACTAGTCGTCCAGATTCTGCGAATCAGATCGACAATTACATTGGAGAACGTCAACAGAAGTGGAGCAGCCGGCATATCACCTGTCACTTCCGGTCCGTCTAAATAATCGGCGTGCAACTCTTATTATCGCGAAGCCGATGTTGTCCTTTGTCTCTTTTAATCCTTACTCTATAGACACATCGCACAATTTACTTATTGGTTTCCACTTAACCTTAGCTCGCCGATTTTTTATACTTTACATGCCGCCTGCCCCCCCCCCCATTACCCCTCCTATATTATTCCTACAGTGGCGTTTGCCCCGCCCTTTCGCCCTTAACCATAATCGTAGCGTTCTATTTATCCTGCCCGTTACTGCTACTGTTTATCTGTGCATACATTTTCGATTACCTGTTCATTTATTTATATTTATTTATTCGCTTTAAAAATAAGAACCGTGAATCACAATCCTCTTACGTTTCATCATTCTGTTAGTTCTTTGTGTTGGGTAAACGTCCTTTGTTGACGCGCCCAAGGTGAAAAAAAAAACCCTAAAACCTTTAATGTTTGGATAGAATCTGGTTGTTGTTTTTAATCTCTACGCGGAGTAACCTATTAACCGTATCAGCATAGGTATGCTTGCAATGCTCTTTCTTTGTTTATCACTTTTAGCGGATAACTCGATTATTAATGCTTCGGGGTCATACGTCCTATCTGTATGATTTTAATTAGTCGTGCACGTGTTGTACCTTGGTTATAATTGCAACGATTATTCGGAAAAACTAAGATATCCTCTTTATATTGAGTTCGAATGTAATTTTATTAATTTGCAACAATAATGGGCTTTATACCTACATGTAGGAGGCAGTTATTTTAAGATTGCGGGGGATCCCTCTTTTAAATAATTTAAAAATAGCGTAAACGTTTTAAAAAAAGAAATGTTCAACCATGCGCTCTGCTGAATATTTTTTGAATGAAAATGAAGAATTTACATCGGCATTTACAAGAAAAGTATTTCGATATATTTTTTTTTTTTTTTACGATTCCCCGTATACATAAATATAATGCACAGAATATTCTAATAAGATGGTTCAGAAGCGATTACAAAAAAATTCATTCGAAATACGCAATAACTCACGAACGGCTTAACACTTGTAAACTTCAAGTTTGGACCGTAAATAACAATTAAAATTCTCTTTAAAAAGCACATCTATAACTTGAAGCTATTATCCCGGGCGACAAAAAAACTCAAAAAGCCGTCAAGACTATATAATATGGAATTAAAAACGACCACCATTAAAAAATTCATAACTCATCGCTAGATAAAAGTAAAACTCGAAATATTAAAGCGCAGGAGCTCTTTCGTAAAATCAAAAAAAAAAAATGCAGTTAAAATATTATTTAAACGCCCCCTTTTGGACCAAAAATAGAAAAAAAGAAGAAAGTTCACGTAAGTAATAGCCCCCGTAAAAAGGTCGAGGAAACCAAAACGTATCTCAAACATATGCATAAAGGAAAAAAGTAACCAAGCTTACAACTTTATATTCAGACCATTAGAGGACGCCGAAAGCTCGAAAGAAAAATATTTTTTATTTCCCGGCATATGATATTCCGTTGTCGGGAAGGAAATCGCATTTCATTTCCTTAACGAAACTTTCAAAGTTGACGAAAAGTTCAAAAAACCGCGAAAAATGACGCGCATCTCCCTCTTTGCAGCGGAAAAATTTATATTGCTTTTTTTGAATTTAGCATTTTGTAAATATAAATATTACGGTTATCGTTAACTTTACGGAGTAACCCCCTCAAGGAGCCCATGAAGCACCATGCTTGACTGAACTTATTTTTAATTAAATTCACTACGACGAGTTAATTTGATTTCAATCGAAAAATAGTGTATCTTTTCGTATTGCGTACATTTATGTGAAAGCGCATGAAAGCGGTTTCGAACGACTGATTTGCTTTCTTATACGCTTTCTTACTTCAGCGCGGTAACATTTTTACATTGTACAGTCTACAATTGCGCCCTGTTACGTGCGCAATGAATAGAGATGCTTTAACATTCATTATCGATGCGGTTTTCGGCGCTTTCATTATAAACAAAAAATGTTTTAATCGTTAAAAATGTACGGGGGAAGTTTAATGTACATCTATGAATATAAAAATTAATAAACATTACAATCTAATAACGAGAACATCTCTAATGTTTACAATCAAACATTTGGCAAAGCTTTTTCCAAATCTTTCCCCCGGAGAAAAACAGAATCTTTATAATGTATTTTACTTATTCTGTGTTATTTACTCGTAATCGAAACCTCCCCGTATTCGACTTTTTTCTCAATAAACACCGTGTTTGGATATTTTACAACACGGTACTTGCTGAAAGAGATGTTACTTCTAATCTCTTGACTGTTCAAAACAAACTAATCCCACAAAAATAAAAAATAATAACGTTCCTCACATTCCCGCGAGCTCCAATTTATTGCGTAAAATAACGATTTATTAAATAAAAATTAAACGCGAAACGAAACTATTCAAAAACAACGAACAGATTAATTTCCATCATAAACAATGAATATTCTATTGTATAAAAACTGCGAACGGAAAATAGTTAAACGGGCGACAATTAATTTATTAAAATAAAAATATACAAAACGAGCTGATTTCAAATGAACGAGAATAAATAAACATCAGCGAATGAATAACGATGGAAATTCCAAAATCGCGATTTAATGTAAAATAATCAAAGCAAAAACAATACGCAACTTTTTTTTTGTGGGCGCGCCAGCCGCACTAACCCAACAACAGGAAAAGCTAAGGTAAAAAACCTAATAGCTAGGCGGTCCGAAATGGACGCAACAAACGACAGCAGTACAGGCACCATAGAAGATGAAGGAAGGGAGAGGATAAAGGAAGAGTTATAGATTGTAGGGAGACCTAATGACAAGAGCTGACTGTATAAAAAAAAAGTGTTCGTTACGAAGAGCAGGACACTCGAAGAAGAAAATGTGATCAGCATCACATATACAAGACAATCGTGAAAAGAACAATAAGGAGATGAGCAAATCGAAAGCGAGAGGAGGGGAGGAGATCGATCCGGAGACGAATTAAAAAGACAATAGAAGAGCGACAACCGAAAGAAATAGGTTGGAACCAAGACAGAGGAATCGGCTGAATAAAACGGTAATGCGAATGACGATTAGAAAATAGGGAAAGATAAATATCCCGCCACACAGTCTGGCGTGATTGGAGGTGGATAAGGAAAGGATATCTGAAGAAGGGAAACAAATGAATCAAGGCAAACAGCAGAACGAGCTAAAGAATCAGCTGCGTCATTGCCGTCAATTCTGTCTGAATTAACTGTTAAATGGCGACTAGTATCCTGGTCCGGTTATTCTTAAAATGGTAATGAGGTAACGTGGTAGCCTAAGAGTTAAGATGTTCAGCTTCCAAACCAAAAGTGTCATAGATTATTGTCTCGTTCCGGATCCAAGTCGCTCCCAGTGGCGTTATACTCCTAGTGTAAAATCAAAAATTGAATGTATCAGGAAAATCTCGGAAAGTAAAGACGAACGTCTGACGATCCCGTGGTGGGGAGTTGAAATTTTAGTTGTATTTTCAATTCCGGGAGCTACTCGCGGGCTATGTAATTATTTTCGTGCAAAAATTATGCGATGCATTTCGCAGTTTTAACATGTATTCGTTTCATGGCTGGGGGTCATTCCGAAAATTTGTCCGCCATAATCATGCCACACAAAATGTTACCATGACTTTGTCATATATACACACTCTCACGCATATTCATATATATATATATATATATATATATATATATATAAACTCGGCCATTTTGGCCTCGCAAGGGGCTGTGCCCCTTGACCCCTTTTGCTTACATTTCGATCTCTTTCTCTTCTATACTTTGTATAAAATAATCAAAATTGACAACGTAATTCTAAATCGGTCCATATGAATATAATAACATAATCACAGAAATCCTATAAAATATAACAAACGTTACACAAAATTGGGACATTTTGCGTTACATAAAATTGGGACATTTTTTTAAGACATTTTTTCTAATAGAAGGTAGCCTTTTTTTTTTTTAATGGGGCACGCCAGCACAGGACATTTACCCAACACAAAAAGATTAAAAGAATAGAAGGACATATGGAGCGACAAGTTATATCAAGAAACGATTAGAGACAGAAGAAATGAAGGCGGCTAACAAGGGGGAACAACAGAAGGAGATGGAAAAGCGAGAATGTAGAGGGCACTGTAAGGAGTAGGGAGGTCAAGGCTAAGCAAATTAGAATAAAAGATCGCGCGTTCTGAGGAAATGAAGGAACATTCGAATAATAGTACTTGCGTCACAGGTGATATTTAAGGTAGGAGGATGAAAGGGACGACACAAAGGAGATTGAACAAGAGTAAAGCGGAAACGAGAAGCCGGGAGCAGACTCTGATTAAAACGAAGGCGAACTATGGAAGAAGTGGCCAGAACGGCTGATACTGAGAAAATTATTAAACCAGGGAGAAACGGATGGAGAAGGCTGTAAAGCAAGGTAAAAGGAGTCAGGGTTGGAGAAACAGGACGGATAGAGATCAGTCCAAAAGTCACGGTGAGAACGAAAAGAGAGAGAGTAAAGACTTTGGGAAGGAAATCTGCCTATGAAACGACCATGTACTGTGGCCGAGCAAGCTAACGAGTCAGCAAGATCGCGTTACCGGCTATACCACAGTGGCCAGGAATCCAAAGCAGGTCAATATGAATAGAACGGGAGGCTAATAAATTGAAAATCAAGGAGCGAATATAAAGAATAATAGGACAGGAAGAGGGTTCAAAGAATTACGTTGTAATTAATATATATATATATATATATATATATATATATATATATGTTATAACGAACCAAATGGATAGGTTTTTAATCTATATGTTATATACCATATAAGAAAGAAGGGAAAATAATAGTAATAAATAATAATTAACCAATTAACCCAAAGAAGGAGATAAAGAATTTTTTTTTTTTTTTTTTATTTTTTATTTTTTAAGTGTCGTGTACAGCTGCCGGGGCTATTACGACACTATGGCAATCGGAGAGTTAAATGGTTGGAAATAGGTTAGTTGTATGAAGAAATCGAATAATGTCTGCAATGTTCAAAGGCGAGTTGGCCAAAGACGACTGCAAAGACGCTATCCGGTGCTGGGCGCGCTGGAGCGCGAAGGATGGGCACTCCAGGAGCAGGTGTTTTACTGTAGGAGAGGGAAGAAGGGAGCAAAAGGGGCATTCGAAAGGGGGCTCGCAATTAAGTAGGAGATGATCATGAGTCAGCGAAATATGACCAATGCGTAGTCTTGCCATAGCCACAAAGTGGGTTCTGGGGAGGTCAGAAGGAGGGAACCAAGGGTCAATTCCGTGTTTTATCTCTCTTAGAAAGCAAAATTGTCTAGTGAGCCAATCTTGCTTCCATTGGGATTGCACAAGAATTTTTATAGATTTTACTATGTCGGTGGGAAGAGGAGGGGAACAGGGCATGGGGCACGACAGTGTTGACTTAGCAGCGATGTCAGCTAAGTAATTACCCCTAAGTCCGGTGTGGCTTGGCACCCATAAGAAAGTAATTTGGTGGGAGGATGATCTTAATTTTAGGATTAGGGATTGTATAGAGTTGGTTATGTAATTCGATGGGGATTGTTGGGGAAGGGACTCCAAAGCTGCTAGTGAATCAGATACAATCAAAATGCGGCTGTTGGGTGGAGGGGATTTAACTGTGGACTCGAGGGCTAGGAAAATGGCATAAAGTTCGGCATCGAGAACGGAACAGTGGTCATGGAGGCGGGCGGACGACGAAACTAGGTTAGAGTGAAAGGAACAAGCAGTAGGAGACGATTCGGAAACAGGGCATGATTTCGCGCCGTCAGTGAAGTAGGCTTGGTGATTTGAATATTTTTTAAGGGTTGCGAAGATTCTGGTGCAGAGGAGGGAGGAGGAGATTTTCCCCCTGGAGAAATGTACAAGGGAATAATCGATTTCAGCTGGTAGGGTAGCCCAGGGTGGAAGAGGAGGTGGTGTATTGAGGTTTTTGAAGTGATGGAGGTCGATGTTGGAGTCTAATAGGATTTTTGTTAGACGAGGGAGCGCGCCATTAGGAGGTGTGGGGTAAGGATCACAAAGTCCAAGAAGGAAGACTCTTAAAGAATCGCGGAAGGAGTGTAAGAATTTTTGAAAGTGTAAGGGTGGAGAACCCAATAAGGATTGGAGGCTGTGCGTGGGGGACGTATGGTGCGCACCTAGTATTAATCGAAGAGAAGAATTTTGTAGTGGGTTCAACATTTTGAGAAGGGATGGGGAGGCGGTAGAATACAATGAGCATCCGTAGGAGAGACGGCTGAGGATAAGGGATTGGAAAAGTGTTAGCAGAAGCTTGGGGGGAGAGTTATGATTTTTGTGGGATAGATATTTTAATGTAGTGATATATTTGCTGCACTTCTTTTTGAGAGATTGCAGGTGAGGCCGCCAGGACAATTTGCTATCGAAAATGATCCCGAGGAAAGTTGCTGTACTGGAGTATGTGAGAAGAGAATTATCTAAAAAAAGAGTTGGAGGAGAAGTAATTTTATTTTTCCTATTAAAGTCAATACATTTAGTTTTAGATGGGGAGAAGGAGAGCCCATTCAGGCTAGACCATTCTTCTAAGTTTTTTAACACATTTTGCAAGGTGTGTTGGGCATAGGAAGGATTCGATGTTGTTAGGGAAATGTTCAAGTCATCAACAAAAAGGCGGGCAATTACCGGAGGGGGGATGTGATCCACGATGTCGTTGATGTATAAGTTGAAAAGGGTCACGCTTAGGGCCGAGCCCTGAGGGAGTCCGTTTTCTGGGAATTGCGGACATGAAAGGGAATTAATTATTCTTACCCGGATAGATCTGTCATGGAGAAAATCTTTTAAGTACGCAAACATGTTCCCTGTTACATTATTCTTAATAATCTTCTGGAGTAATCCCAGGCGCCAGACCCGATCATACGCCTTCTCTATGTCGAAGAAAATTGAGTAGGTGTGCTCTCTGTTAGCGAAAGCTGCTCTGACTTCGTTGTGCAAACTGGATAAATGCTCTAGCGTCGATCTTTTTTTCCGTCCGCCAGACTGGCACGAGGAGAGGAGTCCACGGGTTTCTAAGACCCACGACAGTCTTCTGTTGATCACTTTTTCCAAAGTTTTAGCCAGTACTGAAATCAAAGAAATTGGCCTGTAGCTTGAGAGGAGGGTGGGATCTTTGCCGCGTTTGAGGATAGGGACTATGATAGCTTCTTTCCAGGATAGCGGTATGGAGCCTTGAGCCCAGATTTGGTTATAGATTGCTAGGAGATATGAAAGGGCAGGTGGTGGTAAGTGCTTTGACATCAATGAATGAATTCCGTCGGCACCAGGGGCTGAGTTTTTAGAGTGGAATTTTATCTGATAATTAAGCTCGCTTAATGTAATAGGGCTGCTGTATCCATCCGTGTTATTAGTATTAAAAGTTATCGCAGTTTTTTCTTCGTTAGATTTGTGCGTCAGAAAATTTGTGAGTAAACCGAGGACGACGATTCGTGGCTGAAGTGTGTGGCAAACACATTTGCCACCACAGAAGGTTCAATTATTGGATTATTGTTAATTATGATAGGGGGAATTGGTGGGATGGTAGGGATGCCGTTTATTAATTTAACTTTACGCCAAATTGTTCGGTTGCATGTGCTCTGTGTTATGGTAGAGATAAAGGCTGTCCATGCCTCCTGTTTCTTTTGGCGGATTACATCTCGTGCAGCAGCACGGGCTTTCCTGAAAGCAATGAGATCAGAGGGTAGGTGGGTGGATTTTTATCTTCGGAGGGCTTTTTTCCTTGCGGTGATTGCTAAGCGAACTTCGATGCACCACCAAGGAATGTAGCGTGGAAGTGAAAAGGGTCGGGATTTGGGGATAGATACATTGGCAGCAGAAGTTAATTTTTCTGCGAAAATTGTAATATTTTCTTGCACTGAGGGAGAAGGAAGAGGCATGGTTTCAAGAAAGGAAGTGAAAATAGCCCAGTTTGCTTTTTGAAGATTAAATTTTGGGGGTGACGGATGAGGGGTTACATTAGTGTTGGGAGCAAAAGTTATAAGGATGGGAAAATGGTCGCTAGAAAAGGTGTCTGGAAGAACAGTGGATTCAACTTTAGGATAGAATGAGGGAGATATAAGAGCAAGATCAATAGTCGAGAATGAACCGGAGGAAGCATCGAGGTGAATGGGTGTAGGGGGTTTGAGCAGCAGGAGCGAGCTATTTAATATGAATTTGGAGAGGACGTTTCCTCTTGAATTATGGGTATTGGATCCCCAATGGGGAGAATGGCTGTTAAAATCCCCAAAAAACATAGCAGGATTGGATATGCTGGTGCAGAAAGTGCTAAGCTGGTGGGTGGATATGGACATATCGGGAGGAATATACATACTCACAATCGAAATAAGTGATCGCGATAGGGACGGAAGGTATACGGATACGGCCGTTGACTGAAAGACGCCTGGTGCTGTTAGGGGGCTGTGATGTATGGAATTGTGAACTAATATTGCAGTGCCTCCGCTGGCTTTGGTTGCAAGGGGATAGGGATTGTGGTGTATATGATAGGATTTAATATAGGGGTGGTGGGATTTTTTGAGGAAAGTTTCCTGCAGGCATATAATAGCTGGGGAATATTGGGTGATCAGAAGTTCTAATTCGGCGAGACGGGGAAAGAAACCTCCGCAGTTCCACTGAATAATTAAAGAATTACAACAATTCATTCGGTGCCCACTATTCGCTTATACATTGAAAAGGAAGAAGGAGAAGAAGAGGGAGAAAACTTAAATTAATATAACAGTGCTTAAACATAAACGAACGGTATACACAATGTAATTGACGCTTGACATGTTTAGTGCTGTCGTGCAAATTACGGCCTTAGCTGTTGGACTGTTGCTGTTTTGTGACCTTATTGACGAGTTTTGTGAATCTTGTTTTTATTTGGGGATCTTTGATGTGTGGTTTGCAGAAGTTGATAATGGTAATCAGATGGTTAGGATCTGTGGCGAATTTGTTAAAAGTAGATAGCGGGTCCTTGGAATTTAGTGCTGCTTCTATGAAGGATATGAATTGTTCATGGGTCAATAAGAAACGCGGAGAGGCACGTTCGTAAAGTTCTTTGATCGGAAGGAGCGCTGTTCGGATAATACTAATTGGCTGCTGCTGGATGGCTTTATAATCCTTACTCACATCCACCGGCTGAGCTGCGTTATCTTTATTCAGGATGGATTCATTGGTACCACTGTTCGTAGGAGGATTTGCAAGAACGTGCTCGCTTTCCGTTGCCGCTGCGCCAGCTGATGCGGGAAAATCTGGTTCGACACTTTTTGCTTTCTTGGCGGGAAAATCTGGTTCGATACTTTTCGCTTTCTTGAAAATCGGCGGAGTTGATGTTGGAGATAGAGGTGCGTTGGAGTCTTGTGCTGCGGAGTGGGTAATAGAGACGCTTTGTGCAGGTCGCTTAACAGCAGAAGGTGGCTCTATTGACGTCTCTGTTGTGTTTAGCCCTCGGTGTATGATGTCCGTCACGATTTCTGATAAAATAGGGTTCGGGGGATCTGGTGATTGGTGGGAAGAGGATGATGGAGCAGCTGGTGTGGGATCGGAATTGGATGTGTTACATTGTGGACAAGTGTGGTTTGGAAGCTGTAGGAAAATACGATATTCTCTGTCCTTAAACGAAATAACGAAACTTTCTGGGAGGTCCGTGCACACAGTATCCTGTACGTATAGCTGTCTTCTCCAACTGATGACGTGCGAAAATTCTTCGTCTGCGGGACTCGCTCGGAGCAAGGATATTGCTGAGACGATTTTCAGTCGGAGGCTGTTTGTTAAATAAGTCCGAATGATTTCGTTCGGGATTGTCGGGGAGACATTCGAAAGGAGCAGTTTTTGCGAAGGACTTTTGAGTCTTATTGCCTTGATCTGTCGGTTGTTCAGCAAGATGGTTCCGTCAGTTTGCATGAAATTGTCCGTTACACTCTCGGAAGATAGAAATATCATGATGCGGTTTAAACTGATTTTCGATGCGGCGATGATATTCCGCGCGCCACCGACTTTTTGTTTTAGCGCCTGTAGGTAGTCTTTTAATTCGGTTTGCGGCAAAGTGGGAAATATTATTCCCTGTTCATCGGTGGGATGCTGAAAGTTTGAAATGGGAGAGATCGGTGATTTTAGTTTCTGCGCGAAAGAAACGTTTTGTATTCGGGGATTATTACGAGGGGTTGGCGTGTTATCAGATTGATTTCGAATATTGTTAGCGGACGCGATGTTATTCAGCGACGTGTTAGTGTTAATAAGATTAGTAACGGTCTTACTTATCGGAAGCGATAAATCAGTCCTGGCGGGCGTGCTGATGCTGCAGGTGTTGTTGTTGGTAGCGGAGACAAAAATGTTGGCCGCAGGCGGTGGTTGCGGGGAAGAGGGGATCATGGCTGATCACGCCTCGTACTTCGATTAATTCGGTGACGAAGCGATAAACCGTTAACTGATAAGCCGAGAAATGAACGCGAAAACAGAACTATTTATTTAGATTACGAAGTTTACTGATATTTGATTAGTTTGCGTGTATATATTATAAGTTAGGTTAGCGGTAAATATGCCGAGACCGGAAATGTGAAATTTTTGTAGCAACGTAATCGAGTTGCATTAGAAAAATCCCGAGCGATCTATTCAAATCACTAAGATGTAAGCTATTATGTGTATGTCTGTGTCAGTAATAAAAGCGAGTTTGAATGACATCACGGTGCATGTCTAGGCTGGCAATTAAATATTAGTAGTAGTAAAGGGTATATCTCGGCGCAGACGAGCGCTAGATGGGAAATTTCGCATTGAAAGCGATGCCTAAACAATTGCTCTGCTACGAAAATGATTGCATACAAAAATACATGCTTCTTTCAAAGCCGCGGACTTTCTTCCATTTTTCCTTATCGTCCAATCAACGTCGTGATCGATCGGTTATCGTTTGTCGTATTTTAGTCTCGCTCACAAGGAAATGTCGGTAACTAGTCCTATTAAATAAAGTAATCACACATTAAGTTTTATCAGATGCATTAAAATATATTGCTTTTTTATTATTTAATTTAATTTTGTTTTATCCTTCCGGGTTTTCAGTCCAATCCTCGTGATTGGCGTTTGCGTGATAGGCATTCTAAGCGAGGGACACCGCTGTGCAGTGAGCAGAAAAGGCTTCCATTTCCTCTTTTGTTTTCGTGTTCTTTTTCCTTTTCTTTTTGATTTAATTTTCTTCAGTGAAGCTCGAATCAATTTAGACGTATAAGAGAGCGGAGACGTAATAATACATATATGTCTATATATAAATAGACGTGGCTGGTAGAAGTTGACGCCGAAATATGTGGCATACATTTAATAAACACACCACTAGAAAAAATCCGAATTCCATAACGACTATTTGTAAAACATTTGCAGCCGCTTGATGACTACTTATGTGCTTTATTTTCAAACGATTTTTCTTTAACTTCGCAATATTCTATATCTTATTGCTGGTTATTTTAATATTAATAAAAGTATTTAAAAATTGGAAATTGTTTATTTACAGTTTGGTATATAAGATTTTCGAGTTCCGAAATTTTTCTGCTACTTACACAAGTGAGGAAGACCGATTGTACCAAATTTCAACTTTTTAAGTTAAATAACCTTTGCTTTGTTGTACATTTTAATTTCTTGGCGTCAATTCAAAATTTGACAATTTGGAGCTTATTTAAGAATTTGTAATTTCTTAGATTTCACTGTTATTAACAAATCAAGAGTATTGGACCTACCAAAAATTTTAGCCTTCCACTACTTGTATTTTTTACCGAGTATTTTAATTTTCGGAAAAATATTTGACGGAATTTGGACCCATTCTTATAGAAAATTTTTGCGGTTTTCCAGTTTCCACTTTATTTACAAGCGCAAAATGCCATAGATACCTAATAATTTTAGTTATCTACCTTTTCAAGTTTTCGCTGCGTATTTTGATCTCAATATAAATATTTAAAAATTAAGGGATTTGGGCCCATCTTCTACAGAAAATTTTTCTAGTTTTATAATTTCCACTTTGTTTACGAGCCCAAAGTGCCATAGATACCTCTAATTTCAGTTATACCTTTTGAAGTTATTGCAGTGAATTTTGATCTTAACAGGAATATTCAAAAATTGGAGCATTTGAGCCTATCTAGAGTTTGTTATTTAGAATTTTTTGTTTCATAATTTTTTTTTTTTATTTACAAGTTAGAAACGTTATTCATTCAAAATTTCAGCTTTTTAATTTAAATAGACGTTCCACTGTGAACTTCCATTTTTCGGATATCATTTCAAAATTTCGCAGTTTTGGATTTATTCTGGACCGAAAATTTTTCAATTTTGTAATTTTTCCATTCATTATGTGTGTGGTTACTAATATGTGTACCGGAATTGCGGTTTTCTACGACTAGTAGATGTTGCGGAATATTTTAATCATCTTGACTAAATATAAATGTATTATATACATATATATACATGTATGTGCGCGTGTGTGTGTGTGTTTGTGTACACATATATATACATATATATATATATTTTTTTTTTTTTTTTTTTTATTATTACTTTAATAAGGAAATATAACAAACTAGAGTAGCCTGCGAATTAGCTTATGGCTACCAGTAGCGATTATTTGTATATATGTTTAATTTTAAATAATTCAGAAATGAATACAGGAAATTGTTCTAGTAGAATAATTTCATTTAGTTGAAGTGCACAGTCAATCATATACAATTGTCGCAGGTGGTTATACTTGCTACACGTGTATATTATATGCTGAACATTTTCTACTTCATTACTTTTACAATTACAACATTTACTGTCTGAAATAATATTTAATTTATTTAAAAAGTATCCAATGGAACCATGACCAGTGAGTATTTGAGTCATATAATAATTTACTGTAATGTTTTTATTTTTAAAGCGTTTTATTACGTTAGGAAAGAACTTATTTATTAATTTACCATTTGATAGAGTATCGTATCTTATTTTAAATTCATTAAAAATTTGTAAATCGACTATTTTAAGGAGTTCTTTACTTATAATACCATTATTTTCTTTTTTAGCATTAAAAATGAGAGATCTCTTTTTTATGTAAAGATCGATAGGTAAGACCCGTGCTATGGTCTGAATTGCAATATTTGAAGCAGTTACATATGAAGAAGTTAAATCAATTAGAAATTTCCGACAGTTGGAGTTTACGTTATGTATTTGTTGTTTAGTTAACCGGTTATAGTAGACACCAGCACAATATGAGTATAATGACTGCACTAAACCTTTATAGAGTATTATCTTAGATTTATAATTTAGTCCCCACAGCTTACCGCCAAGGGATTTAAAAATGTAATAATATTTATTAACCTTATTATTTATGTACTGTATATGCTTATTGTACTTTAATCTATCGTCTAAAATGAATCCTAAATATTTAATATGGTCAGTAGAACTGAACGTATGATTATTAATTTTAATATTATTGTAACAAATTTGGTCAAGGATTTTGTCTCGACCAGGTATCACCATGATTTGAGATTTGGTGATCTCAAATTTGAGGTTTAAAGCATTTACTATTGTTTGAAGTTTACAAATAACTTCATTACAATTAGCGATGCGGGACGACAGAGTCGAGTTACTAGATAAATGTACGTTGTAGACCAAAAGTAAATCATCAGCATAGCTGTATAAACGTATGCCTGCGTATATATTACTTACTCGGCCCTCCCTGCCTTGCAGGTCATGGAACCGAAGTTCTATTACTTCTGTATTTCGTCTAGAACGAAAAAAAATTGACAATATCATTCTTTCCGACTGCGCGACAAAAAAAAAATAAATCTTTATTTAATGTCACATTTTGGGATAAATTTTTGTGACAGAAAAAGTAGCGGGAGTCTGGCTAAGAATGATGTTATCATTGAATAACGTAATTAACCAGATCAACTACCCATTTTGTCGATACTTTGTCTTGTTATATATAAAATGTATTTAACGTTTTGGCACGAAAAATATAATGTGGGTTAGCCTAACCTAAAAAAAAAAAAAAAAAAAATTACATCATTAATATTATCAATTAATTTTTTGCTTAAAATATGGTGTCCGATTTCAAATTCGGTTAATTGTAGAAAGCTGAAATTTTGGTAATTTGTAGATCCTTTAAATACCACGGAAAATTTTAAAAATTATGATTTTATCCACATTCGGACAAAAATTATAGCGCCTTCAAAAGTCCTTTTTTGAGTGGCGTTTTGCTAGAATGTGCATGTATACATAGCAGTGCCAGTCAGTATTGCTAATTTGGCTGAACACAGTGATGTTTTTTTAGAATTCTACAGTTGTGGATAAAAAAAAAAAAATCCAACAAACGGCAGAATATAGACTTTTATTAATTTTATCTATTGTAAGCGTCGCCTAGAGTAGATGGAGTAACACTTCTTTTTGTTTTTATCCCTTACTTCGTATCTCCGAAAATATTCAGAGCCGAGGCAGTTATAAAAGTTCTTCAACGGGTGACCTGAAAAAAAAAAAACAAAAAAACAAAAAAACTATCACAGTCTTCTCAAGAGTATTTATTGATAACAATAGTGTTCGAACGAATTTTTCGTCACGCTGCTAAAAGTCATGAGAGAAGAAGCATCATCTTCTGACGGGCTCGAAGCTTTTGAAATTGAAAACGACTATTACGCAAACACACTGTGTGCAGCTCTTCAAAGTCTTTCACCGCCACTCGGAGGCCCATCGCTACAAAAAGTGCGTACTTTTGTTCCGCATACAACGATAACGACGAACTCTTTGTCCGTTCTTCAAACTGAGTCTCAAAAAATATCACACTAATCCAACTTCTCGATACCCATCAAGATAAAAGTGCGACACCGCTATAGTAAACACTTAGTGCACCGCACGTCAAAACGATCTCCAAAGATTAAAGAAAAATTTTCAAAGTTTGTTCAAAATCGCATATCCAACATAAACAAACACCGCTCGATGATATTTAAATCTGTCGTTCATTTAACGATCGCCCAAGTTCGCGAATATGACAGGGATGAACTAGAATCAAACTAGAGATTAGCGTAGATTGCGGCGAGAAATGAATTATTCTACAACGGTAGTAGATGATTACTACTCGTACAGCAAAACGAGTAATATCATCTTTTACAAAGGCTGTTTTTTATACATACTAATTAAACCAGTACATAGAATTGGAAATGGAAAGGTTTACTTCATAATACATATATATATATATATAAACTCGGCCATTTTGATCTCACAAAGGGTTATGCCCCTTGACCCCTCCTGCTTTCATTTCTGTCTCTTTCTCTTTTATACTTTGTATAAAACGATGAAAATTTACAACGTAATTCTTACTGGCATCAACACAAAAAAATAACATAATCACAAAAATCCTATCCTAACATTTAACTTTAAGACATTTTTTCGTTACATATTTCGTTACATAAAATTGTGACATTTTTTAAATAACAATAACAAAAATCCTATAAAATATAATAAATGTTAAATAAAATTGGGACATTTTTTTCTAATGGAGGGTAGCCTAAGAATTACGCTGTAATTAATATGTAATTCTTAGGCTACCCCCCATTAGAAAAAATGTCCCAATTTTATGTAACGTTTGTTGCATTTTATAGGATTTCCGTGATTATGTTATAGATGGACCGATTTAGAATTACGTTGTAAATTTTGATAAGTATAGAAGAGAAAGAGATGGAAATGAAAGCAAGAGGGGTCAAGGGACATAGCCCCTTGCGAGGCCAAAACGGCCGAGTTTATATATATATATATATGTGTGTGTGTGTGTGTGTGTGTTGGAGGAATGGATTTGTGTATTTGAAGGATAAATGTGTTGCGAATGAGGGTGCGTATGCAAAGCAAATTTGAGACGATTTTAATTTGAAACAACAAATTTCGCGGAAGCTCAGTTTTGATAGGCAGCATCTTAATTAGTATAAGAAGTACATGAAAAAATACACCCGAAGATACGTCAGAGGTATTTAAACCAAGGTACGAATGTATGTGTTTCACGCAGATATACATTAATAGATGACTATATACACCCTGTCAAGAAAGTATCGGGAATTGTTAAATAAAACGAACAATTTTTAATTTTCATCCAAATTTATTTTGTCACCTTCAAAATAACATCCATTCGAAGCGATGCACATATGCCAACGGTTTTTCCACTCGGCAAAGCACTTCTGATAGGCGGTTTCCGGGATGGCCTTTAGCTCTCGCGTCGCATTCGTCTTGATGTCATCAATCGATTCGAAGCGCATTCCCCGTAGCGGAAATTTGAGTTTTGAGAATAGGAAGAAGTCGCAGGGTGCTAAATCTGGTGAATACGGCGGTTGTTCGATGATATTTACCGAGTGTTTGGCCAAAAACTCATTCACAATTATGGCTTTGTGAGACGGCGCATTATCGTGATGGAGAATCCAAGAATTGTCGACCCACAAATCGTTACGTTTACGACGGATAGCCTCTCTCAAACGTCTCAAAACACTTAAGTAAAACTCTTTGGTGACTGTCTGTCCGGCTGGCACATATTCATAGTGTACCACGCCTCGAATATCGAAGAAAACAATCAACATGATCTTCACTTTCGATCGGCTTTGGCGAGGTTTTTTCGGCTTTGGCGCGCCAATTGGCCGCCATTCGGACGATTGCTGGTTCGTAAGCGTGTCGTACTCGTACACCCATGTCTCGTCACCAGTAATTATCTTTTCCAAGAAGGTAGGATCCAAATTGGCTCGATCCAGCATGTCTGCAGCTACCTGTTCTCGGTACTTTTTTTGAAAGAAATTCAGGTCTTTCGGAACAAGCCGAGCCGCAACGCGTTGCATACCCAATTTTTCGTGCACAATCGTACGTACGCTCTCGTGTGACATGCCCAATCCATGAGCCATCTCTCTCAAGCTCACATGACAATTTTCAGCAACGATTTCCTTGATTTTATCGACGTTATCATCGGTCACACTCGTTGAAGGCCGTCCAGAGCGAGGCATGTCTTCGACCGTCTCCCGACCGTCCTTGAACGCTCTGTACCACTCGTAAACCCGCGTTTTTGATAAAGCAGATTCACCAAAAGCCTTCTGTAACATTTTCAGTGTATCGGCACAAGAAATTTCGTTCGAAACACAGAATTTAACACAAGTACGTTGTTCAATATTTTCACTCATTGTAAAACTTCGACAAAACACTTCAAGGTCGACTGATTTTAACAGCTGCTGTAAACACACTGGTTGACAGATCGCGCTAAAAATAGGCATCATAATACAAAACAGTTGTACCAACCTGGAAAAAAAAAATTATCTGCCTAGCTATTACCCGGGAGATTTAAATTGACAATTCCCGATACTTTCTTGACAGGGTGTATGTTACGGGCAGCTCCGGCTTTCCTTCATATTCTTTCACTCGACATAGGAATTTTATCTAGGTTGTTTCTTTGAACCGTCATTATTCCTTTTATACCTTATGTAGACAATAACGAGTATGGAAGCCGACCTGTTTATGATTTTTGTTGTACAAAAAGTGATTCCTTAGAGACGGATACAGTATTTACATCTGCATTATTAACAGTATTTACAACATTATTAACATCATTTACATTATTGGTATCATCGATAAAAATTACGCTATTTACACCATTTACAACATTGACGTTGGAGGTATGTGTCGTTATCAAAAGGAGAGGACGATGCGTATTAAAGTAGCAGATATAGTGACGCGATTCAAGTGCGTCGACGTGTCATGAAAAGACGATGTCAATGCACGTGAAATTGCGTCGTGTGGAAATAATCCGAATTCTGCGCGCATAAATTCCATGAATGTGGGACCGTGCGACTCTCGTAAATCCAAGTTAACATCACCACCGAGAACTTCCAACCATTTCATCGGCTTATACGGAATCGACGTTAAACTGATCGAGGCCTATGATGTGGAAGAAGAGGCATATAGAGTGAGGAAACTCTCGCAGTTGAAGATTTCATGATCCAAGAAGTGGAACTCGATCATCGTTTTCCCCTCTGGAAGTAAGGACTGACCATCACCAATCTTTGTTAGTACAGATGAAAACATCAGCTTTTCGCATCACTTGCACGAGCGGATAATAATGTAGCAACTGCCAGATAATTTCGTAGTAGAACTTTTTATTCTTTCACTTGTAAATCTGTGTCTGGCAAGCGGCCGGTAGTTGACCGAGGTCGCTAGTAAACACCATGTCCATACCCGCCAACTGACGCTCATGATCATGCATGATGTTTTGAAGTCGGGAATTTACCTGTCCGAGGAGAGCGGTTCCAATCGTACTGAAAACGATGCGAACATTTTCGAACGCTGTGCGAAACACGTTCAATGCTTCCACTGGAAGATGACATGAATACAAATTTGCAACAAGGCGCCGTTGAAAAAGAGGACACTTTCGGCATATCAATTAGTTTTAATTTTATGCTGAAGAAGACGAATAATCGTCCGGTAAACCAGAATTTATATATTGATCTGAAATTTCAGAATCATTTGAAGTTTCTAATGAGACTTATTAAGCCATTTACAGATGTTATAATACCAAATGAGCAATTGTGGCTCCCGGGAATAAACACATTATTCGGCAGGTATATCGCGTTCAGCTAACAATTACTAGAGCTTTGAAAGATAAAAATATTGCTCGGCAGTATTTCTCGATGTGGCCCGAGCGCGTTTGATCGCGTGCGGCATGAGGGCTGTTGTCAAAGCTTAGTAATTACTTAACGGTTAATTACATTTATCGGGCTAAATTTTTCAAATAGCGAGTTTCGTATGTTAAATAAACATACAAAATCTAAATTTCATGAGATACAATCGGGTGTTTCCCAGAAGAATGTTCCCGGCCCTCTACCGTACACCTACTTTTTGTAGTAGATATTCCCAGGACAGGTTGTACAACCTTCGCCATGTTTGCTGATGATGTCTGCAGTCATTGCAGTGAGCAACACGCAGATTATGCAGTAAACGATTAACTACAACATCCGTTAAATAATTAAATTAAATGCGGAAAACTCGATTCGTGTGATGTATGCTTTACAATCAGTCGGCGTTCGTCGTGGTGTCTACATTAACAACATACAGAGGTAGCAATATTGTAACTCGACCAAATACACCTTGAGGCATTCAGTTCCATACTCGTTTAACTTGGCAGACGCATATCAAAGCGAGACAAGCACAAAGGTTAGGTAACCATACTGGTTAATAGGACGACATTCCAAGCTGAATATATACCGTAAGTGTTTTTAATCTCTATAAAGTTATCATTAAACCCATTTGTAATAAATGGCTCAAAATAAAGTAATAAAAAACTGATGAAAGACGGAATGGAAACATACTTCAGGATTTTTAAGTGTTATCTAAAAGTTCGCGAAGTACACCATCAACGACTACGTTGTATATTTAAAAATGTTGTATAAGTTTTTCTAGAACCTCATCTGAAGTCCTAAAATATTTCACGATATTACTTTCAATTGATATTTTCGGTTGCTTATTTAGCATATCATTCATTATTTCCAATACTGTTTCAGAGTCGTTTTTATTAACTTTAATTAGATTCTAGTACCTTTTTTTTTTTTTTTTTGATATTATTAATTTCTGTTTTATTATAATTGTGCTGTTTCGCATAAGTCAATAGTTTTTATTTAGATTATTTTTCTGTTTTCCAGTACTTTGAATCTCAGTCTTGTATTACTGTGAGATTATTGTTATTCACCTAACTTTTTTTTTCTTTTTTCCGGTTTCTGTTTTCTAGATTTAGTTTCATTTTATATTGTTTTGTTAATGGAGTGTATTTTATTAAATTGTTGACAAATCTTCTCGTAAAGAACTTCAACATTATCGGTATCTGTCAATTTATTCCAATTTGTACTATTTATTTTTCCTTGAATGTTTTTTTCATTATATTTAATGTTAATATTATTAAAATCATTTATTATCGCAGTTGCTTTTCCAAGAATATCACGTAATGGTCTCATGTATTGTACGATCTATTTTACACCAGCCATAATGTTTCTCCTTACTTCAAATGTACATACACGGTCGATATATCAATTTATTTTTTCTATACTCTCCTCTTGTGGATAGATTTATCGTATTGTAGAAAACCGTTTCCTCCTGTTATTTTTAACCGTTCCTGTAACATCTTAAACATTTGTGTTCCAGGCTTACATGGAAGCCTCATATTTCTGAATTAAAACTGGGATGCACCAAAGGCTATTCCTATTCTGAAATATCTGGCGAGTTCTAGATGCAACATCAATCCTAAATTCCTCCGTAACATATATAAATCGCTTATCCTATCGAAAATCAACTACGGGCGCCAGGTGTACTCCTCTGCAAGTAAATCATTATTGACGTCCCTCGATCCCGTGCACCATGCCGCTCTGAAAACTACCCTGGGGGCGCATCGAACGTCTCCGGCAGCCAGTATGTGTGCTTTAACCGGCTGCCCTCCTCTATCTTACTTCTCTTCTTCTTCTTGAGCCGTCTTCGCTGTCGAAGGTTGGCGTCCGCATCTTTCACAACTTTGATCTATGCTTTCCTGTCTCGGTAACAGCCATCCATTTTTGCATGTTGGTAATCCATAACTCCTGCGGCCAACACTGTGAGCACCTTCTACTGCACCCATCAGTATTGTTTGTAGTAACGTACAAAACTTGCCTTTCCACTGTTAGATAAGTGTCCTCTCAAGCCAAGAGGTAATGGCTATCTTGCAAGGACACGGGATCACGTTCCTAGAGAGGCCAATACCTAGTCCGATGATTCTGATTCGCCCCTGTAGTTCCAAAAAAACCAACATCGACGCATTGCTAAAATCGAACCTAGGTACAAAAAATGTCCAGTGTGCGGCAGAAATGGTAGCCAGAGCAATTAGAAAATACGTGGATTATCTAGTTCATATTACACTAACGGAGCTAAGGCAAAAGACGAAGCAAAGCCACTACCGGCATCCTGCGTCTTCGTAGGGCAGGGCATCTCACATTAAACTAGACTTAACGATGCCTGTGACGCGTTGGATGCCGGAATTGAACGGAATTTCTTTAGTCACGGATCAGAATAAATCTATAATAGTTCTCATAGTTACCGATTCCCTACCGACGTTGTGTATGCTGGAAAACCAAAAATGCAACAACCCGCTAATATTGAAAATACACTGCTATCAAACCAAAGGAACATTCGGGTGACGTTCATTTGGGTCCCTGAACACATCTGGGTGCCTGGTAATGAGAGGGTCGATGTGGAAGCGCGCTCGGCGTTGTTTTCGCCAATGGCAGAGGACGCGGATCTACCATCCTCAATGGTGCATATTTTTCTAAGGAAGAGCGAGAACCAGTGGAAAACAGAATGGGCAGCTACTCTACAACGTTCTTAAAAAACATTAAGCCCACAGTCGAACCATGGTGGCCACCGACCGGAGGGAATATCCCGGCACGAGTTTAAGATTCTTAGCACCGGCTGCGAATCGGTCACGTCGCTGTCTCGCACAGCCATATAATATCAGCAAATCTTATTTGCTTCTTCTGCGGCCAGGCTGGTACACCGACAGTTTCACAACGTAACCTACCCAGTAACACACAGGATTGTCTGGCAAATACTGCAACTAACGTAACAAGGGTTATAGACTTCGTTAGAACGAGTGGTTTGACCCAACATACATAAGTTTTTGCCTCCCCGTATATGTGCTGTAATGACCTTAATAGTTACAAACGGCGCATATGAAAAAGGTTGAGGAGGAGAATTTAAAAAAAAAAAAAAGAACATCTCAACAAATTATTCATTTTTTTTTTTTTTTTTAATCTACATTATTAATATTTCAAATTTTAATAAAAAAACGTTCACTCCTTTACTTGGGGATCTATAAATTACAGTAATTGCAATCCTTTTCTTTATAATGTAATATGCATTACATGGAAGAAATAAATAAATAAATATAGAATAAAATGAAATAATGTAAAATAAAAAAAAGTAAAAAATTAAATTGCTAATTTAATTTACAACTACGCTATTGTTCGATATGTTTATTAAGTTCAGCTGTGACAAGCAAATGTCCCAATTCGCTTTTTTCATATTCCACTAGGGATATCAAAGGATTTTATGCGGTATGCTGCTATACCATCAATGTCTATTTAACTATAATGTGAGAAGTGTGATCGCTGTTGTAGAAATTTCTAATAATGCTCCATGTTGTTAGATGGGTTAAATTACCACTATTATATACAGTGAGATCAATTGCTGAGAATGTTCCTAGCGAAGAGTTGGGGAGTTGATTACACCCATTGTTGAGTAGTGTTTTATGTTTGTTAATAAGTTTTCTTTCTCGGCTTTATTTATTTCGGGTTACGTGCATAAAGTCGCCCCACTTCTGATAAAAAAGTTTTTCGGTAGTTCGTCTGTCTCAGATACGACAGTATGTCAACTGAAACCAAATCACTTTGTTGATGTAGATATCACAACGTAACGTTGATTGAAAGTTTCATTAACAGCTGTTGCTGGAGATTAGTATGAAGATTTAAACTTTCCGCGTATGATTTTTATAAGCGAGAATTTCCGAACTTTACGTAAACGACTTAAATTAAGAATGAGAGCTGTACAAAGGAGAAATATTGCGAAATCTCGATAAGATTGCATCTTCTTTTGCCGAACATTTTTCTAAAGTGGTGAGAGCTTCCTGGCTTCGTGAGGAAATGGGAAACACAATCTTGGCTCATCAAATCACATAACAATGGAAAATATAACTAAAGCCGAGGTATACGAAACATTAAAGACATTAAAACATTAAAGACATAAAAACATTAAAGACATATTAGGCCCACCACATATATGTGTATTCGAGACTTTTCACGATCTATTTACCGAACCGCTTAAACGTGATTATAATTACATTATAAATTCTTGTATTTTTCCTGAAAGCTGGATCAATAATTATTCCGTTACCGAAAAGCAATCAATCTAGCGATATTACAAATTTTAGGCCTATATCGCTGCTACCTCAGGCTGCAAAAATATTTGAGCGCGTCCTTTGTAATAGTATACATCCAGGAATCAAACATCACATATCTATATACATCAACGTGGTTTTACAGAGGGCAGATCCGTTGTTACAAATTTAATATAACATTTTTCGCCTATGTTAGATAATTCCTCTCAAGTCAACGTGATTTACACGGATTTTCAAAAGGCATTTGATAAGGCTGATCATTCATTTCTCTTGAGGAAATTAAGCGAATCCGGATTTTCACATAACTTAATAGAACTGTTTGAAAGTTATCTGAAAAACAGATATCAGTAGGTCCAGGTTAAATATTGTAAATCGCCCTCCTTTCTGTGTCCTTCAGGCGTACCACAAGATTCCATTTTTATTCCTGCTCTTTATTACCGACTTACCTAATGTAATGCGGCACTCGAAAATTCTCTCCTATATGCAGATGATGCGAAGTTATTTAGGGAAATAAAGAATATCGAGGATGCGTATTTATTGCAAAAGGATATTAATAATTTTATGCGTTGGAGTATCGCGAATAATTTACTGGTAAATACGTCGAAATGTTATTATACTATTCGTCAGCAGCTCGTATAATATTGATGGTTTTGTTTTGAAGAAAGAAACAATGACTGAAGATCTAGGAATTACTTTAGACACTAAAAACTCACTTTTAAGCCGCATATTATTCAAGTGGTCAGTCGAGCTAGGAGGATGCTCGGATGTGTGATACTGCAGGAATTCTATGCACATCGAAATTTATTTATGTTTATATTTCTCCTTAGTCCGCTCACATGTAGAGTTTGCATCAATAATTTTGGTTGACAGATCTACTGAAACGATAAATATGGTTTAGAACGTGCAAAAGAAATATTTAAGGTATCTGCGGTACAAATTTATTAAACCATATGACAACAACTAACTCTTTGTATATAGTCAAGCATTGACCGGTTTAGGGATTAGGAGTCTTGAGGGACGTAGAAATGTAGCAAGACTTTCTTTTCCATATAAACTAATCCATAGAAAATCACTTTTAGAGAAAATTAACTCATGGGTTCCCCTGATCATAACGTTCTCGTCGAAGTGAAGTATTAACGATAGATTTGGCCAAAACGAAGCAATTTTCATGCTTCCCTTTTTGTTTTCACTGTTAGTGTTATAAGATAACTTAGATAAGACACTGACATTTTTGAAAGCAATAATTTTAGGAAGTATTTAAAAATCACTCAGGAACTTTTACAATATAAATGTGGAGTTGCTCAGAATATAAACTGTTACGCTATGTGTTGGAATATATTATGTTACTGTAAGTTTATTTTATTATTTTTGTGTATTTGTACTTATCGGTAACAGATTAAATGTAAATTATCCGTTTGCTTATTTATGCATGTGTATTTCAATTTTAAAGAATGCTTATTTTCCTACGTATGCTTCTATTTGTAAATTATATTGATATATACACGTATGTATATAGGTATGTTACGTGTGTGAGTGTGTGCATGGATAAATGTGTATATAGTCGGTATGTGTTTATTTCTCTAGTTATTTCATACTTTTAAGTATCTACTCGTATATCTACATGGTGCTGTTCATTAATTGACCTTCGGTCTGTTGTACTGGAGATTTGTAAATAATAATAATAATAATAATAATAATAATAATAATAAGTTCGCTTCCGCCAGCATTTAGCTGTAAGATCTTTTCTAAATACTTTGTAGTTTTAATGTCTGTTAGTTTTAATCTTGTTTCTTGTAAAAGTATCTGGATCATTTTGAACGATTATTATTTCAAGTTCGGCTAATTTTAATTAAACGTCATTTAAATTCCAGCTTACAACCGTAAACATTTAGTAATAGGCTCTGTTGGCAAAGGATTGCTCATGACACTTTTCACATCTAGCAAGAGGCAAAAGTTGGTGAAATCAGAGGGACAACCTTTTATTTGAAATTTAGTTGTAATTGATTTTTCCGTGCGTTTACGGATTTGTTTGACAGACAGTTTACAAAAAGATCTTCTGACTGAGATGTTTTCTGCCTCTCGTTAAGAGGTTATTATTCGTTTGTGTAACTGGATCTAGTAATTGATCAGTCAAGAGTTGTTAGGTTTTTTTTTTGGATTTATTATGCCGGAGAGATTGGGTTAAACGATTCAATGTTAAAGATCCAGTCGATGATGATAGAACGTGTTTTGATGCTGGATCGTTTTCCCTTGAAATGCTTGCGCTTTGGATGTTTTCCATAACTTCGGTGGAGTCATGAACAGTTGCGAAGGGATCGATATTTTCTGATGTATTTAGCTGCATAACCAATTTGTTTACAAAAACGTAGCATCTTATTTGATCGCCTGATAAGAGTATATAGGGTAACTGCGCCCTCACCGGATAAAAGAATCAAGTCTGGCAAGGCAACAGCGATAAAAACTTTACGACGTGCATATAATCCCCTTGATTTTCAAGATGAAGATGTAAATTATGAAGAGACAAAGGACGAAGCAGGTTTTAAATTCAGTTTTGTCAGTTTCCGGTTACATGAAATTTGTGATATACATGGTTGAAAATTTGAGAAAATAATTTTTCTTCTGTTTGCGAATTGTTTCCTGGCTGGTATAAGTGTATGATTTAGATAGATTCCTTTTGGTCTTACAATAAATGTTTCTACAATTTCTTTACTGCGAAGATATATACAGACACGGTTATTCACTACTGGTGAATAATTCACTAAATTTTTGTGTCATTTTAGTACAAATATTATCACTGGTCTCTTGAATCATTTGCAAAATAGTATGAGTAACAGTTATTTTAGTACCGCACCGACATGTTCTTCTCACTGTTTTTGAATCGTTAGAGTCTGCCGTTTTGACTATGATGTAATACATTATCTGGAATGTGATTTTAACAATTAATATTTAATATTTGAGTAATTATGTAAAATTATACGTAGAATGTGTATGTTTCAAATATAATTAAAGCCAAAGAAAACCGAAAGAGGAAAAAAAACCAAAAAAAAAAAAAACGTCATTTTCGATATTATAATTTAGCAACTTCTTTTTAAATTATTATTGGAGAAAAATTTAATTTTTTATTTTTCAACGCAGTTTGAAGATGCACATTTTTTTTTTTGAATAAAAATATCTGTTTAGTTTATTTATAATTTTTCATTCAAAATTCTGTATAATTTTTTCACCAGTACATAAATACTATAAATATTTAAAAAAAAAAAAAACCATGTTTAAGTATTAATTTTATTTCAGTATAATTTATTCGATATACATATGTGTCTCACCTCCTTCGTATTTCGTAATAACTGGAATGTTTTTATAATAATTCAATAAGATTTATGACATTTAATTGATTTCTGTACATTCAATTTCTCGAATTTTTTTTCATCTTAAACTTCTGTAACAGCTGCTTAGGGGCGAATATAACATAATATTTTCAGTTTTTTTTTCTTCTTTATATCGTTTAAAGTAATTCATTACGAACGCCAAAAGTATTATTTGCATTTTTGTACTAGTACGATTTGAATATAATAAACAGAACTTATTTTACATTCTTTCGATCGCACTCTATCGCTTTCAGTTTCATTAAGTGTGTTTTCTAACCGAGAGCGCTATAATATCCAGAAAATCGGAAGTGCTGCTTGCTGATAATAACGCACAATGAAGGGCGCTGTAGCGCGGGTTTTAGCCTTTATCTGGTGGAACTGCAATTAATTTCAAAACTGCTTAATCGAATTTCGCGGGAAATAATTTTCCAACTTTCTCAGACGGCGACCTTATTAAGCGCAATACATTTCCGGGAACGCCGAGAATAAGTTTCAAATTGCGATCCTTCTAATCTTTATGTAGTTTTTAATGAACTTACCGAACCGAAAACTGCTTCATTAAAAGTGAACATCTACTCGATTAATGCGATTCTGAATGTAAATTAACTTCAAATCTCGAGCCATTTCCGATGTATATTATACGTACACGGTGCCAAAAACAGCCAATTGGAACATCATTTTGGCATGGGAAAAGACAATACGCAGAGAAAATGGAAATCAGAACCGCAAGCTGAATTTTGGACCTCTCAAAAAAATATAGCGTTACGTCATAAACCTTACTTGAACGTTACTTTCATATTGGAGCTCGGTATATCTTTGAAAATCGTTTTCATAGTTAAATCTATGTGTACGTACTGGTATTTGCAATCTATTTAAATTCACATAAATAATGTGCGATTTTATAGCCTGTCACCTTATAAAAGAAAAGAAATTACTTAGGCAAGGTTTTTTGTAGAAATGAATACACCTGAAGAAAAAGAAAAAAAAATGACATCTTACGTCCTATATTAAACACTAAAAGGATGAACATATTTAAAATTTTAGCTTCTTCTCTAAATTATCGGGAACGCAATTTTTCCTCTTATTTAGAATAAAAAATTATACAACACGTCACCGGGGGCCACTTTGAAAGAAAATGTTAAATTCAAAATTCAAAACCATTTTAATTGCGCAAGTGGGGTACACTTCCCAATTTGACCAATAAACTGAAACTCCCCCCAATAAATTATTTTTTTGCCGCGATGTCTTCCAAGATTTATCAGCAACAAAAAAGACTGAACATTGATTACGAGGACTCGCGATGAGACGCGTATATTAAAAATAGAAAAAAAAAAGAACATTTGATGATTCAAATGATTCATTCCTTCAAATTTGTTATCCGGTCTTTCATTAAATATTATTTCGAAAACATTTAATATATATATATATATATAACTCGGTAATTTTGGCCTCGCAAGGGATTCTGCCCCTTGATCCCTCTTGCTTCATTTCTTTCCCTTTCTCTTCTATATTTTGTATAAAATGATCGAAATTTACAACGTAATTCTAAATCTGTTCGTATGAATATAATAATATAATCACAAAAATCCTATCCTAACATTTAACTTTCAGTACATAAAATTGTGACATTTTTCGTTACAAATTCTAATAGGGGACGGTCTAAGAATTCCGTTGTAATTAATATATATAAGTCGGTAAAATATAAAAAAACGTTACACTAAATTGGAACACTTTTTTCTAATGAGTGGTGGTCTAAGAATTATATTGTAATTAATATATATATATATATATAAATAAAGTAAAATAAATCCCATACAGGGTGTCGGGGATTGTTAAGTTATGATAAATCTACATATGCTGAGTATCTAATAAAAAATAAACATAAACCTAATTCACTGGTAAATACAGTAACTAAAGAAAGCTTGAAAATTATTATATAAATAAATGTAAACATAATTACTCTTAAACGATCAAATACCGAATAATAATAATAATAACCTTCTTTTTAATATAAAAATGTAACTCTTTTTCGATTTTTGTTCTGTTCATAATCTTAAGATTTATTTTGAGAATTTTTCCGTTAAATTCGTCATTATTCTGTAAACAAAATCGCCCCTTTTACCCTTTTATGCTACATATTCATAAACGCTTTTCCGCCTTGGACTGTAATTATACTGCCATCCGTCTGTTATTATTTACTCCTATAGATACGCATGAAGTTCCAATATTTCTCTGCAGTATGTTTTTAGTTTTAATATTGAGCGTTCATCTGTATTGTTAGCCCGAGAACGTTTCTTTAAGTTCAGGTATGATAATTTGAATTTATTAAAATATTAATTTATACTTATTTTTCTTTGTTATTAAGAAATTTATTTATTTTAATTTTATAAACAACTGACGGATTCTGTACCACAATAACTCACCGGCGCATATTTGTTTATCCGACGGTTCGTGGTATCACAATATCGCTGTAATGCCGCAACCACACTATTCTTCGGATATTGCATCCTGCAACTTTTTTTTATTTCTCAAACTCTCATTATGGTACAGTCAAAGACCAACGTTTTTCAACAATAGAGATAAGATAAAGGCGAAATCACAGAACGAAATAGCGCACACCTAAAAAGCTGTTCCAACAATGCTTCTTAAACTGGAAACTACGGTGTGGAATAAATGCATAATATCAAAAAGGGATACTACATTGAAGGGATTACAGAATAAACATTGAAGATTAGGTAAATACTTTTTGAAAACATTAAAAATTCTCGTCACTTTTGAATCACATCACCTACATAACCGTACATGTTGGTAGAGTTCTATGTAAAGCCAAAATTACATTGAAAGAGAATGGTGGCTAGTGGAAAGAGCGCCATTAAATTCTCTTGCAATCATAACGCTGCATCTTATTGCTTTTAATTACACAAATTGTGGCATCATGTTTTAAAAAAAAAACAAATTGTACGATGTCGTTTGTGTAATTCAAATTTCACCGAACTGAGAATATTTTTATTCCGCTACGCAAACAGTTTATCCAAATTTTAGTTTATATTCGCAGACTTTATATTACTAGCAGCACTATGTTACCACATTATTTATGCGCAGTACATACTATACGGAACTCGAAAAATCAAAGTACCGTTAAATTCCTTTTTTTTCTAGTACCGTCTGCTTTAGTTTATAGAAAGTTTGCCCTTTCAAATTATATCACTTTTATCGAATCAAAGTAGTAACCTAGAATTAGTAGAAATTAAATAATAATAATACACGTAGTAATGGATAAGAATTGTAGTAATAATCAAATCAAATAAATCTTTATTATTATTATTATTATTATTATTATTATTATTATTGTTATTATCATCACACAAAGCCCACTTACACGCATAAAACGCGAGCAATGGATTATTGAAGAATAATGGAATCAACTGAAAATAAATTTATAAAATTAAAAAACAATAAAAGATCTTATTTGTAAAACATGATAAATAAATAAAAATTCATTATACCTCAATTCTTTCACAAAGATTAATCATAATTATAAGTGAAAAATAAAAAAAAGTGAGGGATACATACATTAAAATAATAATAAAAAAAAACAAACAATGGGATTTTCTGAAAAATATAAAATTACATCGATTGAAAAAAAAAAAAATAATAATAATTCTCAGAAAATATTCATTAAGTATTTAGGTACCAAAAGGGAAAATAAATTATTATTGTTTACTCAAAAGTAAAGCTAATTACATTGATATATACAGGGGCAGATCACGAAGGACATTTGGGGGAGAGGGGATTATATAATTACGTAAAATCTTTTTCACGGTAGGCAGTAGGTTTGAGAAATACCCTTCGTGTTTCATAAAGAAAATCAAATAGCGACCTTTATAGAAATGTTTAAAAAATGTTTTAAAAATACATTAAGATTTTTAATTTAACTTTTGTTTTATATTTAGGGGTGAAAAATAAAACAAAATCAGCTAATATGTTAGTTTAGAAATAGTAAGAAAGATAGTATACATATTTCTTATTAGACACTTTACTTCTTTTTTATTTTTGTTAATAATCCGATCCGAATTCTTTATGAGCAAGTTTAAATATATATCATTTCTCATTGAACTACTATTTTTAATTAAAATTACAAAATAAAAATTAAAAATAAATAAAAATTGCAAAAGATCGACGATAATTGTGTTTAAAATGGAATAAAAAAGGAACATTAATAATAGTTTTACTAGTAAAAATAGTATTAAATATTAATTATTAAAATCCGTAGGTATAATATTCATACAAACCTTTTATAGCATAAATTAAGTTTCTCTGTTATAACAAATTTTTTCATAGAGGCTTTGAGGGGAGATCCCCCCCCGGGGGGGGGATCCGCCTCTGATATATGGAGTTAAAAAGAAAAGAAATGGGAGTGATTCATATCCTGTTTATAATCTTATATATAAAAATGAGTTGCCTTATGTGGGTCTCGCTTCTCCTCCAAAACGGCTGAACCGATTTGAATAATTTTTTTTTTGTTGTATTCATAGTTCTTAGGAGAAGGTTTGTAAAAAAAAATTTTTAAAAAATTGCACCGAAATTGCACAATTCGCAAAAAAGTGTAACTCAAGAACGGCTCGACCGATTTTACTGATTTTTTTTTCTAAAATATTGGCTAAGATCTAAATTAGGTTCCTATAAAAAAAAATTTGAAAAAGTTGCAGGAAAATTACAAAATTCGCCTAGAATACGCTAAGCAATAAAACATACGGTAGGCCAAACAGGCGAGCGGGTAATTTCAGATATCTGGAAACGGCGAGGAACGAATAGGCAAAAAAAGGCGTCGGGCTTGACTCTCAGCCGATCAGCGGGCAGTCGCTTAATGACGGTACGGAAATCATGGGCTACGCATGCAGTAAAAAAAAAAAACATAAACGAATCGAAAATATCGTAACAAACAGTTCGTTTTTTATTTTTTTTTTGTATAAATGTTATATTAAAATAAGAAAAAAAACTGCTTTTTAATAGCTACCAAACAAAAAATGAAAAAGAAAATCGGTTAATAAACAAAAAAAGACTTTGCCTATTTATATGCAGTATTAAATATTTTGCGTATTTATATATTTGTTTGTGAAAGTGAATTACTGAGAATATGTTGTGCACATTTTAAAACTCCCCTTATGTGTAGTATATTCTTATTACATTTTGCAGTGATTTAGTTGGAAATTTTTTCAAATTGGTTGGATCACAGACGTGCTTACATCTAACATTTGTAAGTTGTAGCGGACTAAATTTTCCGTCATTAAATGGTCGCAAAGATAAACTAAAAATATAATTAAAAGATGTAGCAGAACAATGTAGGCGAATGGTCGTTCAGCGAGTACAGTGCAAACCGATCTGCATTTCTCTTAAACATGGTACACCCTAAATCGGGAAAAAGAAAAGAAAATAATAAACGACCCGACTTCACAAATATCGCAGGAACGATAAAAAAAAAATGAAACACATGTCCGGCAATCAGGTAACGAAAGAAATTTGAGAAGCACAAAGAGATTGTGCCAACAATGAGACATTTATAAAACTGAAAGGTCTTTGATCCGAAAAATTAATTACCGACAGGAAATCGAAAGATTGACCGGAAACATTACAATAAGCGCATCAACCATTTTTTGCATGTATTTCGTGTTCCGAGTTATTCAGACCTATTCGTGTTTTCGTTTCGGTAAATGTGCTTCATCTGCCCATCCGTTACTCGCAAATTATCCATGTGCATTAATTTTTAAAGTGTGTTCGGTATTTTCGTAACTTTTGGTAATACTGTATGAATACATTTGTGCGGTGAATGCCAATTTTATATTTCAGTCGTATAAATATTGTGATTTATTATTTATCTTAGCAAGAAAAAAAATTTTAAAATGTTGTAAAAAGGCTATATATAAAAAGACGTCTATCACTTTGACTGCTAAATGCCCGTAAAAAAAACATAGAAATATATTTATAAAAATCAACATGTGCAGTCATTGAAAGCATTTTCCAACCATCCCGAAAGTAAATTCGAAGGCTCAATCCTGTGTGTTTTTAGATTGGCTAAAACGTTTTTATCTTTATCAGTGAACATTAGTTTTATAATATTAATTCAACGTATTACAACTGAGCCATAGCAACGCGTGGCCGGGTCTACTATCTATATACAATGGCTCTCCCACGGGAAGTGAGAGTAACTTTGGTGTGAGTACGAAACCACTCACAGCGCGTTTAAAGTCCATTTAATTAGCTATCGAATGCAACAAACCGGAAGTTCATACCTCACCCCTACACCGACGGCATCGATTTGAAAAAAAGTGTTTTGTCAACCCCTACAATTTTTTTCAAGCGAAGCTGATCGTAACGGGTCTAGCAATCAGATAATCCTAAAGGTCATTCCATCAGCCGTCAAATGCAACAAACCGGACGTTTCTGCGAGCATTATTACGTGTTTTATAGTCGAAAGAGTAAGACGAAAATTGTGAAAACCACGTGCAGTTTTATGTTGTCAACATGGATAAGAAAGGTATCGAGCAAGAACAGCGGTATGTGATTCGTTATTATTGTCGGTTGCAAAAAACGGCTAAAGAGACGTTGATTTATTAAACAAAGAAGCGTATCCTGATGATATTCGACTCGGTAATTCAACAATATTTCGATAGCATAGCGCGATTTCGAAAAATATTCAACACCGATCAAGAAGTCGTGAATACGGTACAGACCATTGTAAACAGAACACCTGTTGGCCAGTTTAAAGCGACCTTTACAAGCCAGAGGTGCCTATTTCGAGAAGATTAATATGAATAATGAAGATGGGTAATAATTTATGTAAAAATTTTGAAATACAGTTTCTTCCAAAATGTTGTAATTTTTTTGTCTAAAAAAACGGTGGCGGTCGACGAAACACTTTTTTTCAAATCGATGCTGCAGGGCGAACCCCCGGGAGGTTGAAACTCCCGGTTTGTTGCATTCGATAGATAATTAAATGGGCTTTAAGATGTACCCGGAGCGAACGCGCTGTGAGTAGGTGCCTACTTAGACCAAAGTTACTCTCACTTCCTGTGGGACAGGCATTGTATATAAAACAAAGTCGGGTTAGTTAAATCAACGGCTGGACCGATTTTTATGATCTTTGATTTGTTGAATTTGTGTCTGTCCCGAATAGCAGAATACAAAATTTTAAAAAAAAATTATGAAGAAAATTCATTTTTTTTGCTATTTTTGGCTCAAAAGGGGAGTTCGAATAATTTTTTAATCGTAATTTTTAAATTTTATAAAAGGGCTGTTGTGTTTTGTTTTATATTTTGAATTTCGATTTTAAACGGTTATCTGATGATGAGTTATGAATTTTTTAAGAACGATTTTTGAGGTCGTTCTAAATTCTATATTATATATTCTAGACGGTTTCTTGCTGACCAGGGTAATCAGTCAGCTTAAAGTTGTAAATTGTCATAGATGGAGAAGTTTAATTGTAATTTATGATCCGATTCCGATAAGTCAAACCGTTTCCGAGCTATTATATAATAGAATATTTTTTTCGTTTCTGAACCATATTATTGGGATTCCGTACATTATATGTGTACGAAATCCTAAAAAAGGGTATAAATTTACATTAAGAAATTAAATTACTTTAGAAACACGTTTTTTTCGTGTGTAGCTCATCATCAGCTAACTGCACCGAGTACACACTTTACTAAAAAGTATACAAATTGAGTGTGTACTATGTGTTGTTAGCTGATGATATAGCCCGAAAAGCATGTTTCCAAAAAGTAGTTTACTTTAATTTTTCAAAGTAAATTTATAGTGATTTTTGTTATTAAGGAGGGATAATGCCTTGCTGCCACGTAAATTACATTTATTTCAATTTTTTTTTTTTTTTTTGAAAAAATATGTATTTATAATTTTTAACATACAAAAATTTTCGTCAAGCTAAAACGCTTGTCGACGAATTATCCTATTTGACATTTTACCATCTTAAATTAACTTATACATATACATGATCGTGTAATATTTACTTAATCTATCTATTTTACTTATCAATAATTTCTAATCTATTTCTATTTCCTATATTCAGTTTTTTTTTGTTTTTTTTTTTTTGTTTTTTTTTCCTAGCTTTTTTGTTGCGCTTTGTCTTTTTATTTTATGTTTATTATTTTTTTTATATTTTCTTCTTCCTGAAGCCATTCCTTTATTTTCCTTTTTCTTTCCCCTATTTTTTCCTTCTCTATTATTTCTTTGGGTATTTTATTCAACATCTGAGTTATAATATATTTATCCGTTTGCTCCCCCATCTTTGTTCTTGCTAACGGCAATTGGTACGAAAGTTTTTCCCTCAACTCGTATTCTGTGTTTATTCTTTCCTCCAATTCAATTTTCTTTTCTGCCGATATGTACTCCCATATCTTCAGTAATAAGTACATTCCTCTTATGCTCATTACGTTTTCTTTTTTAATTATTTCACTATCGGTCTCTCCTTTATGACTTCCTATTAATTTCAAGCATTTAATTTGCAGTTTATTTATTTTCCCCAGGTATGCTTTTCTCGCCATTCCCCACGCCTGAATTCCATATCTTATCCTCGACTCTACTAGCGCATAATAAACTACTTTTAATGTTTCATTTGTTGCATATTTCTTTAATGTATATAAAGCTGGTAAAACTGCTCTTATTTTCTTTGCAGTGTATTCCATATGTATGTCCCATCTTAAGTGTTGATCCATCATTACTGTCCAAAAATGTTTATACTGCGTTACTATGTCTAACTTTTGACAGTTTTTCATTTCGCATTCGCGTCTTTCCCCCATTGAATGTACACATTCATTTGAGTGCATTATTATATTTGGACAATACAAATCAGAGCTGTCTCTTTTTTTCCGCAGTACCATTGCTTTAGTCTTTTTTACATTTATTCTTAGACTTTTATCGTGTGCCCATTTACTTATTGTTATTAGATCTTTTTGCATCCTTATTTCTGCCTCTTTCATATCTTTATGTGACGTAACTATTGCTATATCATCCGCATACGCGACTACCTCACTGTAACTTAATTCCTTATATAGACCATTCGTATATATAATAAACAGTATTGGCGCTAGGTTGCTACCCTGCGGAACTCCTACATCCATCTCCTCTTTTCCACTTTGCACATTTAGGATATTTACGCATGTTTTCCTTTGTGTTAAATAACTTTGAAACCATTTTTTCAAATTATTCGTTATTCCTATCTCCTCTAATGTGTTTATGATTATTTTATGATCAACCGTTTCAAATGCTCTACTAAGATCTATGAACGTTATCAACACCTTTTTTCCCTCTTCAAAGCTATCTCTTATTTTTTCAGTAAGCTCGCCGATTGCTTTCGAAGTAGATTTTCCTTTTTGAAATCCGTATTGTGTTTTGTCCATTATCCTATTTTCTTGTAGGTACTTCGTTAGATTATTTGCTACGTACTTTTCTAATATTGTTGCAATTACATTGCTTACAGCAATTGGCCTATAGTTTTCATATTCACTGTGTTTCCCTTTTTTATATATTGGTCTCGTTTTCGATATTTTTAACCCATTTGGTATTTTCCCTTCTTTTAACGTCTGATTAATTAGCTTAGTAATTTCCTTCACTATATATATTTTTACTGTTTTTATATCTTTTATTCTTATTCCATCGATTCCGGTGGCCTTTGTTTCCTTTAATCCATCGATTATTTTCCCCACCTGTTCTACGTTTGCTTTAGGTAAGTACATGTTTACTTTTACTTCATCTTCTTCTCTTTTTTCTAATAGTACTTTATTACAGTGATTAAAATACTTTTCATTTTGATTTTTGTACATTTATGGAACTTAATTTTTTTTGAGTATTAATTGCTGATAAGTTAACACAATATTTATTGGTTCTGGGGCGGTAAGAAGTTCGCCGGGTCAGCTAGTTTATAATAAAAGTATTACTAATAAATGATAAGGTTGTTATTATAATTTTATATTTACTTATAAGGCCAAGCTAGAGTGAATATTATATACACACATCCATGAACTTAAATGTAGAGTTCTAAAATGTTGAACAATGCATAGTTTAAATGTTTATTATAAACATGTAAGTGTATACACATCTATATCAATGCATATGCACACTTATACACATGCTCGTATGCATGCCCATACATTCACCCATATGCATACACATAGGTAATCACACCATAGATTACAATAATGCGAGCATTAAACTTATAATTAGGAACAAATGAAGCGATTTAAAATCTTCCTGTTATTTCTTGACATTACACAATTTTCTTGTAGTGCTTGAATATATACTTTTAATTCAAGTACAATACATACATATACACCCCTATTCCTATATATAAACCCTATAATATATTAAAATATTCAGGCACTCGAGTACTACTATAATTTTTCCTTGCTCAGGTATGTAAAAAAAAAAAAAAAAAAAAAAAAAAAAGTATTTTTATGTTGTTTTTTTTATGTTAATAAATCATTATCAGTGAAAAATTTCTGGAAATACCCTCGAGTAAGTCCCATATTTTTTTTTTTCTTGTCTGGGTTTTTCCCCTGAGCTTGTCAGCAACGGACGATTACCCATGTACATAGCAGCAATTAGGAGTAACAAGGAATGGAATTTGACAAAGAATGCTATACCAAGGATGGAGAAACAATAACAATCAACGTGTCGAAAAATGCCAAACGTATGCATCCTGAAAAGAAAAGGAATGACATTGCCGAAGGTAAGAGCAAAAGGAGTTAGCTGTCCCATACCATGGCCACATCTGCAATTACAGAGTCCACACAGTACAAACGGACAAAGGAATCTGGCTATAAATAATTAAGGAAGAAGAAACACGAGATGTTTAAAAAGCAGTTAGATCCATCGTCCCATATACTCGTAAACTACTTGACTTTTGACATTGTACTTGTTAAAATGTGGTATTTCTGCTTTTTCTACGTTGCATCATTCCTTGTTTAATAAAGATATTCAATTCGAGTTTATTTTTTAATACATACAAGATAATTTGTACCCGGTAAAGTTTTGTTCAAAATTACAATAAAAGAAGTGTTACGTTGTATAGATTTGTTTTGGAATTAAAAATCTCCTCAAGAACTGATTTTTGAAATTGATTTAGTTGTTTCAAGTTGGTATTGTGCTGCTTTACCCCGGTATATTATGAACTGGTGATTGCACAGTGACGTATCTTTTAGGTAATAAAAGATAACGGTAATACCAATAATAATAATAATAATAATAATAACAGAAATATTATTTAATATGTAACGAAACATAAATTATAATTTCATAAATGTTAAAATATTAAAATTATAGTAAACACAGACATGTTTCATCATAGTAACAAACTATATAATCATGGTGCAAAGTAGTGATGCGTAATGTAATGAGGAACGTAACTAGAAACTAGTTCCAGCTTTGTAATAGTTCGTTCCATATTACAATATCGATAACGTATTTACATTACTTCGTTACTTCTTTTGTGTCCCAGAAATGACAAGAACCATTGCAACTAAAATAACATTATATAACTAGTTTTGGAACCGAATGAACGAAAGAAACAATTAACTACGCCTAATAATATCATCAGGAAGAATTGAAGTACATATAACACCTTTTATCTTTATCACTCGTACAATTTGTATGTATTTCTCACTCTGCTTGCTCTATTATTGCTCACAACTCACTAGGTCATTTAGATGATGAATAAAACAACACTATTCTGCTGTAATTGGCTGGGATTCCTTCAGTTACAAATTTAATTACAATAACTAACTAATGTATAATGTGTTTCTATATCCATACTGACCAAACTGTTGTCGTGTGTGTGCGCGTTTCTATCAACTGGAAACGACGTATTTCACGCAATCCAGTTAATTCTGCGTATTAGCAAGCAGATAATTGCGCATGGTATATTGTGATGATAACTGGCACCGCAACCAGTAAAAACTCTGAAATTTTACACTATTTACAAAATTTTTTTTTTTTTTTTTCCCCCACTGTACCAGTCGAGGGACCACAAACAGCGCCAATATTAATTTTAATATATGTATTATGATGATAGAAATGTGACCAATCCAAAGCCCTCCAGTGAGGGGTTTGGCTTATAATAATTCACTACAACTTATAAAAAGGGATACAAAGTCTAGAGAAGGACGAAAAGCGACATAAGCAGTACAGCACAATTTTGACCATATGGCCCTTGGGATATAAAAAGCGAGTGGGATGGATTTTAAGAGAAAACAACATGAGATTAGTACAGCAGCGTGTACAATGTAATATTTAGAGCACAATCGTCATGATAACAGTGCTATTTAGTGTATTTCATAAAAGCTCGGCACGCATTTAGTGTGCAAGAGTGCGAGCACCACAACAATCGCCTTATGGATCGTTATCCATACGTAGCAAGTCTACTTCTTATGATATCTGACAAAAACTCGAACACCATGGCAATCACTATGTTAAGAGTGACCCATACATGTCAAGTTTATTGTAGAACGTTATCCATACGTAGCATGTCTACTTCTTATGATATCTGATAAAGACTCGAACACCATGGCAATCACTAAGTTAAGAGTGACCCATACATGTCATGTTTATTTGGGTCAGTTGGATCCCATAGTAACCGTTGCTGTTTGGTCGGACAACAGAGTCCGGTGAAGTAAATACTTGATAAAAGTTTCGAGTCAACTGATGCTAACGTATTTAAAACTAAATGCACTTAAGTTATGGAAAGAGCGTCACGACACCACTAAGGTCTCTTTAACCTTCTTCTCGGATTACCCGGTAGAGTATTTATAAACATGCTACTAACTTTAGGATTGGGATGTAGATTTAGATTTTCAAAAAATTTGCTGTACTGTTGAGTATGAACTGATTTAACAAAAGGAACATGCAGATCTCGATGGAGAGTTAGGTTTGAAACATATTTTGGCGCTGCTGCAATCCCTCGGAGGATAATGGACTGCTGACTCTGAATACGAGCAAGGTTGCTTCTACTTGTATTTCCATATAGTTCTAGGCCATACCTCCACACCGGAGCTATAATCATCAAGTAGATAGATCTTTTTAACCTTATAGTTAATTTAGATTTATTGCCTATCAGCGAGGATAGCTTTTTAGTGTGTGCGATTAGCTTTCTCCGTATTTGTGCAACGTGGAAGCGCCACGTAAGGCGACGGTCAAGGTACATGCCTAGATACTTGACTGTGTCTACCTGTTTGAGCTCTACATTGTTTATTTGTAATTTAGGGCATGTAACGTATCTGTTCGTGAAGGTTATGAGCTGACATTAACATCAAAACTGTACCGATTTTTTCGCTGTTTTTGACGCAGTTTTATAAAAGAGATCGGGGTTTCTGGGTTTACATTATAGTCTTTTTTGAGTATTTCTTCTATAATGTAGTGTGGTATAGAAGGACAGACATTTGAAATTATTATTCTTTTTTTAGGGTTTATTAGTCTTCTTATATGTATTACGTCGTTATTTATTGTGATTGTTTTGTGCGTGTCTACTAAATAATCTACGAATTGTTTACTGGATAAAAATATTGCAAAGCTGTCGCGCGACATTCGTGATATATATTTTAAATTTTGAGGTTCTACGATTTCTCCTATTTTAATAATGTAATCTTTTTGATTGATTCCTTTCGGTATATTAAAAACTATTGCTTGTTCTTTTGATGGGAAATTAAAAGCTGATGCTGTTTTAGCGTAACTGTTAGCATTGTTGTTTGTGTAGTTAGTATGTGAATTGTTGTTACCTGATTTCTGTTGGATTTGTTTACCTATATATGAAGATGTTTCTTCTGATAATAGTGGTGACGGTAATATTATTGATGACGATTGCTGTTGATGTGTTGGTAAAGTTGGTGTGGGAAGTTGTTGAGGGGTTGATAAGTCGATGGCTGTATCAGGCGGTGTTACCGCCATAATACTGTTAACGTCCGTAGCCCGCACTAGACAAAACTACACACTATCGCGAAAGATAAAGATAAAGACAAAATACGTAATTCCGTGTATTCAACTAACGAGAAAACGTTTATTAGAATAAACGCATGAACACACGACCGAACTATCACTTATCACTAATGTTATCACGCAGTAGTTATAAATTGCAAATCTACTAAATACTATATTTTATTTGGATATCTACTCGTATTTGTCACTTGCCGCTGTTTTATAATTTTGGTCCTCGTTAATTATATTATTTAAGACTTATTTCAGCGCATTAATTTAGAGTTTTATTTCAGTTTTTAGTTTAGTACAATTAGATTTAGATTAAAACAATTTCATCCATCAACCGTAAGTAATAAAAATTTTCTAAAACAAAAATTTCGATGGACCCTATTAAGTGCAATAGCGTTTATTCGATTTGCGTTAAAATTTGTTTATTATGCAGTTTATAAAAATTTAATATTTAAATTAAGTTGATAATTTAAATTTTTAGACAGAGCATTTATTTTGAATGATTAATTAAAGTTTCGAGACATTAAGATGAAACTATCATCTTCTATCGACTCCAAATTGTTTTAGCTTTTAAACTACTATTATTAAATTTAGTTCCATTTTGTTTATAATATAAGTTACTCCTTTTTAACAGTTTGCAACGTTGTATCTAAGTTCTTGTGACGTTCCCAATCACTAGGAACCTGTAGCGTGGCGTTCCAAAATATTTGGAACTTTACCCATCGCTAGAGTGCAACAATTAACAATTTAAATGTAAATATAACTAGGACCCCTGAACTGTAATAAGAAATTTAAATGAAAAAATGTTTATTGTAAAACTTCTTCAAATATAATATTATGAATTATTTTACTTTCCAGTTTGCCTTCAATTTTAATAGCTGGACCATGTGAGAATATATAGAGTATTTTGCCTTCTAAATCAACAATTAATATCAAATGTTTGACCATGTGCTCTGTTTCTGGTCATTGAAAATACAAGACGAACTGGAAATTGTGTTCTGCTTAAAATAAATGGCACATCAGAATCACCTTTTGTGTCTAGTATGTGGGATGTATATGTACAATATCATCTCCTTTTTTATTGCCCGTAAGTATTTCACGTGTTAAAGTGGTTTTGTGCACTTATTTTAACCAGCGTTCCTAAATGTAACCGTTGATTTTTTTTTTTCTGAAAGAAGTTGCAATTTCGGTCTTCCCATTGCACTTAAAAATTACATTACACTAACGTGGAACAAAAAAAAACAATTATAACTAATTAAATCATTAAAATGAAAACAAAATGGCAGCGCAAATGTATTATAACCAGATAATTTAAAAATATAGTGTTCTCTAGAAGTAAAATTATACACAATTATAAAAAAATGTATTTTTAACCGACTTTTTTTTTTTTTTTTATGGGTACGCTAACAAAGAGCAGCGGCCCAATCAACCAAGGAATCTAAGTAATAGCTCAAAAAGAGCAAAGCATATTTTAATCTGGTGCGAGATTGAATGAATGAAAGAAGCTAGAATAGGAACAACTAACAAGGAAGGAAATGAAAGAACATAAGAGTGTCATTGTATGGAGTAGGAAGACCAAAAAAGCTGAGAATAGAAGAGAGAACGTTCTGAAGAAAGTAAGGAACATTTGAAGAAGACATGAGATTGACATCACACAGAAAAAAGGAATCTTCTGGGTGAAGAGAATATCGCGGGGGGAAGAGATGAGGGAAAAACGAAAAAGTGACGAAGAGAGAAAGGTATAACCGAAACGAAGACGACATATAGCGGTGATCAGGGGACGGCAAAGAGAAGAAAACATGTCAAATCAACTGGTGTCAAAGAAGGTAAGGGCTGAACGGAAAGATAAAAAGAATTCGGCTTTGAGAAAAGAGAAAAATAAATATCCTTCCATAATATGTAATACGGAACTGTCTGGATATACATATGATTAATATTGTGAGCAGGAAGTTTATGAATAGGATGTCCCCATTAGACGCTCCTGAGCGAGCCAAGGAATCATCAGCCAATTCTCTATTCGACTGTATTTTTTTTTTTTTTTATTTTATTTTATTTTTTTTTTATGTGTGTTACCTCAGAAATTTTTTTTCTAGATGAACCAATTTTGATGATTCTTCTTTTATTTGAAAGCTGGTGCTTCTCATGTGGTCCCATTTAAATTTGATCAAAATCTGACCAGTAGTTTTTGAGTTATCCTTAATAATGCGGGAGATTGAAGCTTTGGAAAGTTGAAATCTTTTTAGATGCATTTTTCATGATTGGTTTCATCGTTGGGTTAGATTTAGCTTCATTTTGTTTTTTAACATATATTTATGAAGACATGACGATCGAGATAAGATCGAGATAAGATCGAGCCGCGATAAGCGACGTGCACTACCCCGCTAGCTTTGGTTTTATCTGCTAAGCGACGCACTTGGTCGAATTAACGAAACAACAAAGCGTTATAGATAAACGAATGACAATAAGAAATACAATGGTTGATAATAATAATTGAAAAATCTTACCATTACCGTTCTGCTGAATTATAATAAAATGTTTTTTTACAAAAAATAAGAAATATATTGCCCCTCGCCTAGTAACAGCCCACCTCCACCTTATCTTTCGAACATAATCTTTAATAATCTCACGTCCTTATGGAAAACCCATTGGTCCTCGTGTCAGACTTTCTCGAGGTTAATTAAACCCTCAACCGAACCATGGTGGCCGGAAGAAAGCATTTCCGGCAGAGATTTCTGTGCACTTAGCCGCTTGCGCACAGGCCATACGGCCATGTCGCATAATTTTATTTTGCAAAGAACCCCCTCTCCTATGAATTGTCCTTTCTGTGGCCAAGATGTTGCTCCCTCAACTCCTCATATACTATGCGACTGTCCAGCACTATCACCTCACCGGCCCCCTTCAATTAATAACAAAACAGTCACCAACATTCTTGAGAATTCCCCCAATGTAATTTTATCTGTAACACAATTTATCACAACTAGCAGAATAAGCAAATATCTATAAAAACAAACTGCGCACCCTCGTATACTGTAATAGCCACAGCAGTTAAATACGGTACGGGATGTTGCTTTCACAAGAAAAAAAAAGAAAAAAAACAAAAAAAAAAAACCGATACTTGAAGGTCTATTATAAAAATTTAATAAAAATGCACCGGAAAGTAAAAAGTAATTGAATAAAAATGCACTAAAAAGTAAAAAATAATTACTCCCGATAAGAAAATATATATCAAAGTGATATACCCTTAAAGGTGACATTATCGTAATTCTTATACAAAACATTAATACCTCAATTAGAGTCAGCATCAAATTCATATTAAAATAATAATTAAAAACTGCAATTAAATGTTAATTAAATTGTTCCTAGATATTGTAATATGAATTTGATAATTAAGGTATTAATGTTTTGTATAAGAATTACGATAATGTCACCTTTAAGGGTATATCACTTTGATATGTATATATATTTTCTTATCGGGAGTTATTATTTTTTACTTTTTAGTGTATTTTTATTAAATCTTTATAATAAACCTTCAAGTATCGGTATTTATTTTTTGTAAAAAAACATTTTATATTGCAAAAAAATTATTTCATATAACAGAAAAATGAAGAGGAGAACTGAGTTTGATTTATATACTCATAGAAAAACGGATACTTACTAATCTTAACTTTAAGAAGATTATTATTAATTAATAATAATAAAAGGCCAGATTTTTAGAACCAACATCGATTTTTTTTTTTTTTTTATCTCGAGTGTAACTATACACCGTATGAGCAACGTTCATGGTAACTTCATCCCCTTTTCTTACCAATGAGAAGACGGTAAAAAAAGTTATCCATATAAACGGATACGTTTCAGCGGTGATTGAAGCGTGTAATAATTCTTCCAAAATTATCTTCCAATTCGGTAAAATTGTTTCCACTTCTATTTCGATTCCTATCTAGACCGGGGTAAGGGGGGGGGCAGAAAAAAAAAGAAACGGAAGCAACTCGCAGCTATAACGTCGTCGTAGGTTCAGTTTATATCCGTCGGAGTAGGTACATTAACTCGCTCAATTGTATATTCGCGAGGGGTACATAAGAGCGCTCTAGATTGGTTCATACGCCCGAACGAATATTCCTTTTACCACCGTATTTTTGCAGCTTTGAATTTCGCCGACGCTGTATTTACCGCTCGGATTTGGCAAAGCCGTTAAAAAATCTTTTCGACTTTCACGAATGGAATATTATCGACAAGATTACCCTCATTATCACGCTAAGTAAAAATATTTTTAAACGCCACTAGTATCTTTCGGGAAAAAACGTACTTTCCGTTTTTGGGAGAATAGTCAACAATCTTCAACGACCCGAGGTCCAGCAATTTCCCGGAGAAGCTACTACTACTTTCTTCGGGAAGACGAAGGTAGACACACACTCGTATTTCGATTTGGAGCCGTTCGCTACATTAATATAGCCTAAAGCGCAATTTAACTTCTGACAACGGCAGTTTCCCGAATGGCGATTTCAAAATCGAGTTTGAGAAAATCTGCTTAAAGCATTGACGGAAACTAATTCAGCGACATTTCTCCGAAAAGACCTTACTGACTGGAAACAGCTGCAGCATGACGAGTTCTGCCGCGATCCAAACCGCATATCAATATGACTCTCCAACTGTAGCTTTATTTTTTACAGGTGAACCTTCGTTTCCAATTGAGGCAACATTTTTTATTTTCCGTTGTTGATTATTTGATTATTACCCCCCTAGAAGAACATCATTTACTTTTCTCTTCCTTCGTTGCAACAGTTTCCCAGTAACCACTTCATTATTCTTTTGCTTTTCTCGTATTATTTTTAAGTTTCCATTACGAAGAAAGTAAAACGAAACATTGGCATATAATAAAATGTCAACGAACGCAAAATCTACCTACGCTATGTTCAATGTGAGAACGGAGAAGAGAACATGGCAAATGGAAGATGTACGTACATCACAGAACCGACCACCAATCTAACCCAGCCGCATACACACACACACACAAACACACGCACAACGTTTAATAATAATAATATTCGAACTATGCCTCGGCGGATAGCCGATAAAACCGATGATAGGTAAAGTGTGCACGTTACAATATGGAAAAAAACCATCGGCAACTAAATTGATTATGCGGGATTTTAACTATTAGTGCGGTATCAGGTAGCGCAAATGCGCGTAACGTTTAAACGAGAATCGAGCCGACTTTTGAAATCGTCAGGATGGACTTGCACGAGGACGAATCTTTTTTCTTTTCACTCCTCCTTTGGGCACGCCAGCCAAGGAGATCTACACCCAAGAACGAGAAGAAGGAACAAAGCCGTCAGTTAAATTTTGATTCGGTACTAATGGTTGAAATAATAGACGGCGAGGGAAAGAGCATAAGATGCACACAATAAGGAGTAGGTTGAGTTTCAGCAGATAAGAGTATAAAATACAACGTTCGACAGAAAGGATTGGACATTCAAAAGAGACTTGTGATTGACGTCGCAAACCGCCGTTTCATTGAGGTGGAAAGAGAACAAGAGAGAATAGCCAAAACGCAAGCGAATTATAAAAATGGCAACGGAACGAGCAAGTTAAACTTCAAGAACACAAGGTATTAGAAGGAAGACCCCGTAGAACTGGCTTAAAGACAGGTGCGTCAATAAAACAAAATTCGACTCTCTCAACTCTCGCGGAATAGTATGCAAACGTTAAAAAGTGAATTAACAATTTCATATAAAGTCAGCGGTAACTCTAAAAGAATCAACTTGTTTGCTCAGAGATCGTTTCAAGCAAAGCGGTTATTTACTCTGTTATTTACCTGAAGTTAAGCACTATCTGTTTATTATTCGAACCAGTCACATTCCTAATTATGCTGAATTCATTTCATAGGGAAACTATTACCCGTTTTGGGTCATCCTATTCCGCGTTCGCCAAATTTTTATACCCCGCGGGGCATATAGTGATGTTTCGAAAATGCAACGCGTCCGCTACAGTCTCTCTCACGTTAATCTATCTTGGGCTGGTGCCCGGTGTAAGCCAAATTCAATTAATGATTTTAAATCGTATTCTCGATCCACCCCTCTTGTTCAAGCGCATCTGTAAGTTTTCGATAAATTTGTCCACCTGGAAAATAGGCATTCGTTCTTTGGTTCATCATCTGCGAATATTCTTATACTTCGTGGAATGTTAATACCACACAGAACTACCATTTAAATTATAGACTAAACAACACGTTTCGAAATACCGTAATCGTGAAGAATTCGTTATTCCGAAAAACATGTCGGTCAATTGCGAATTTACGAGAGTATACGTTTAAATATATTTCCGTATTAACGTTCTATCACAATAATCTACACAAGTGGTTGAAATTAATAATATTTTCTTATATGGCTAGCTTTTGAATCCCCCCCCCATCTCTACTTTGTTAACATCTGCAACAGCAAAAGAATCATCATCGGGATTACATATAGCGTTTGAAAAATCAAACGGAGCAATTTCAATGGGAATTAATTAAAAAACGATCAAATTTATCAACACTATTGAGAAAAGATATAATACGTCTTAAGACGTAATAATTTTATAAGGAACATACCGGAAGGCAAGATATTCATATAATATGGGACGCGAAACCCGAAAAAATTGATACTGGGTACAGAGTATCGAGGAAAAAGTGAAATTCTATACATAAGAAAACATTTGAAAAAAATGACTGCAACAGTAAAATTGTCTTAGAGTCAGCTGAGTCATTGCCCCTCAATATTGGAATGACTAGGGACCCATAAAAAGTCTATGAGAAATGTTTCTTATCCTTCGATGAAGTAAGTTCTTCTTCTCTTTCTTTCTCAGGTTCATCTCACTTTCTCACTTCAGATTTCCCTTTTTAGTGAACTCCTCTTTTTCTTGCAAAAATCATCCAATTCGACGGCAGGAATCGATAAAATTTCCTTCCTTGAAAAATCTTTCTAATTTCTCACTCAAAATTCTCCTCGAAATTTTCAATTCTTTTCTTCTTTCTGGACTTACGCCTCCTATTTGGAACTCATTTATAATTATCCCTATTCCTAAGAAAATCCTAAATTCTTTTAGACCAGTTTCTTTAGCTTCTTGCTTAAGAAAACTTTTCGAGAGTATGCTTAACCGACGCCTTGTTTGGTGGCTGGAGCATAATAATATCGTCTCCAACAATATGTTCGGTTTTCACTCTAGTCTTGGTCCTTCTGACTGCATTAGTCTCTTTCTTTCTGATATATACATAGCTCTTATCGAAATAAAATATACGGTCGCTGCCTTTTTTCGATGCAGTCTCTGCTTTCGATGATGTTCACCTTCCAACCGTTCAAAATACGATGATTTCAATTGGCATTCCTATTCAACTTTCCTCTGTAATAATTCGACTCTTTCAAGGCAGAACCATTCATCTTTCCTTTAAGCTCCTTATTTCCTTTTACTTTTGTCCTTTTTACTGATGGTTTCAAGAGCGATGAGGGCGATGAGGCCTCCTTCCTTGTTTCTTCCCTTCCGCACTACGAACTTTATAAGCTTTCTTCTGTCTGTTCTATTTTTACTGCAGAATCGCATGGAATACTTCGTGCAGTTCTTTTCATTGCACTTTTCTTCTACAGTAAAACAAGTGTACCTTATCTGTTCCGACTCGATGAGCGTCTTGCAAGCTATAACCTCCCCTTTTCCATTCTCTTCATGCGAGTACGTTATTCTTTCTCTAGTCGTTCCTTAATTGCTAACCTTTTCTTAGTTCGTTCCATTCAAAGGATTCCCAGTCATAGACGGCATCGCGGGCAACAACCTAGTTGACTCGTTTACCCGCTCTGCTTTCTCTAACGGCAAATTTATCCAATAAATTTACTGCTAACAATATCCTTCTGCCATCCAAGCAAGCACATCTAAAATCATGGTGTCGGATATCTACATTACCTCCTTTTCTAATCATTCTTTTTACAAACTAATACAGCCTCTTCCTTCATTACGGCCTTGGTTTTGCGATTTTCCTGGTCTCAGTCGCTTCATCATTTCCTCCATAATAATTGTCTTATTCCAACTCTTTTTCCTTTTTTCTATTGTTTCTTCTCCACTTTGTGTTTTTTATCCCTTGGATCAGGACTGCGTTTATGATGCGGATCATATTCTCTTTTTGAATGTTATCTTCTAGTGCAAGAGCGTTCCCTTCTGTACACTAAGCTCTTACATCTTGAACTGTCTACTCCTTTCGGTGCTTTCTACATTCTTTCCTTTCCTTCACCGGATGTTGTTCGAGTTTTAGCAGAGTTTATTTCTTCTATTTCCCTAAATATTAAAATCTAATCATTTTATTCGTAATTCCTAGATGATGGATCAGTGCCCTTGGTTGGCGCCCCCCCCCCCCCCAAAAAAACATATCTGCCATTGTACATTGTGCAATGACAACTATTACCAGGCCAGAAGTTGCTTTGAATCTTGCACAATACAATAGTGACTTTTGTACTGAAATGCCCAATTTTTTACTGTTGTATTTTTCATCAATAAATAAAATTTACAATCTCGTCTTTACATATAGTCAGTTATGTAAATAAAATCGCAATGATAATAATTTAATATTTTTCTGTAAAAAGTGAATAATCCATAATTTGTGGCACAGCACCCAATGAAAAACGGACTGTTATATTAGGAGTTACTACCGACTCGGGTCAAAATAAAGAAGAGTTTACAATTTATACGATAAATAAAAAGTTGAAAAAACATACTGGCCTCTAAATTATTCACTTTTATAACAACATTTGTGGAGTACCTTGGTGATTGGTTTTTAGTTACGAGTTAGTCGGTATTTAGGTTCCTTCCAGTTACCAATTTACCAATTTACCAATTATTGGCTATTTGCCTGTGGATTTTCGTATATGCACACCTAAAGTAGTTACAAGATGACGTTTGCCTATTTTTTTTTTTATTATACTTCTCATAATTTTCCCTACAAATGAAAATAATAACGAAATAAAGATCTAGCAGCGGCGATCCTTTTTGTTTTCTCTTGATTTTAAAATTATACGGACGCAATACTCTTCGCAAAACTCGAGAATGCTTCCCCCATTTCTAATGATTTATATGTATTAAACAAGTTCAATCGAGCACGACGTTTCATGCGCTGAGGATTCCATATATATATATATATGTATATTAACTTAAAGATAACTCTCTATACTTGACATTTACGTAATACTAAATTCAAAACAACGAAATCTGATTTTTCACACCGCCAAGGGGCGGGTTATTTTTCGCGCTTCTTTTGAACTTTTCGCTAATTTCGAAATTTTCCTTGAGGAAATGAAATACGCTTTCGTACCCGACAAATAGCGATATCTTTCCATCGGCAATGTATCACAAGCCCGGGAAAAAAAAATTAAAAAAATCTTGAGCTTTCAGCGCTCCGCCGAGGGCTCGAATATAAAGTTGTAAGCTCGACTAAAGTTTTCCTATTCAATGGTGATTTTTGAGGTCGTCTTTAAATTTCATATTTTATATTCTTGACGGTTTTTTTGATTTTTTTTTTTTTTGTCGCCCAAAGTAATAGCTTGAAGTTATAGATATAGTTTTAAAGAAAATTTTAATTGTAATTTATGATCCAATTTTACAAGTAAAATCGTTCCCGAGCTATTGCATATTTTAATTGAATATTGTTGTCGTTTCTGAACCATCTTACTAGGATTATTCTCCATATATTATACGTGTACGGAATCCTAAAAACATACCCTATAACGGATTTGCGCTTCAGGAGGAAGCGTTTACACCGTCTCATAAGGAATTCTATCTGCCCTTCGGTTAAAGAATTCTTTCTACGATCCAAGTGTATTTAATCAATTCAGACAAAGAAATTTCTCTGTCTAATCATTTTTTAAATTTTCCCGATATCCGCAAACCGAACGGTTATCCAGGAACTCGATGGAGGTTTCCAACTTTCTGAACAATTTAATTGTAAGATGTAAGATTCTGCTTTTCGTTCGCGACACATTTCTATGTTTGTGTGTTTTCAGTTTTTATATTTTATTCGTAGCATACATATATTCGAGCCTGTCTGTTCGAGATGTAATTTTTTTTTCCCGATTGAAGATGGATAAGCTTCCATATTAGATAACGGTATATCGGATAATTACACTTCCTTTTTATTTAATAATTATTCATTTCATCTGTCTGTTCAGCCTACTTTTGCTCCCTATAATCATGGTTTCTTTTGCATCCCTCTCTTCTTCGATATTCTGATGTTGTTTCCGTTGTTCGTCTGCATTTTGGCCATTCTTTGCTACCATTATCTAAATTTCGATTATCCCTGATTTCCTCTCTACACTGTCCTTTCCATCCTGATGATGCAATTATTTGCGACGCCGATGATCATGTGTTCTTCCAGTGTTCATCTCTTTCTGTGGAGCATTTTATATTTCTATTTGTTGAGGCTTGGGCTTTCTGCTCCTTATTGTGCCTCCTATATTCTGTCTTTTCCTTTCCAAATTAATTATTCCCGCTATATTGATTGTTTTTTATCACAGATTTTTCTGATCGGATTAAAATATAACCGACTTCTTTCCATACTATTTCTTTCTGGGTGAAGGTCCTTGGTTGATGAGTCCAAGACACAAAAAAAAAAAAAAAAAAAAAAAAAAAAAGACGCACACAGTGATAAAAAAAAACAAATAATGTCTTATTTTCGTTAAATTTTCGTCTTTTCCTTTCGGGGCATTCTTTAGAAGCTGCAGTACTCTTATAATGAATACAAAAAGGGCCCTTATCGGAACCGCTTCTAATATGCGAATCCTCCAAATAAGCCTTCTTTAATTATACGTATAGTTGGAAACCGTATGTAAATAATGGAACCATACAAAACACTTCTAAAATCGTTGTTCAAATCTTTTTTTTTCTTTTTTTTTTTTTTTTTTGTGGGCGCGCCAGCAGCATTGACCCAACAACAAAAAAACTAAGCTAAAAAACTAGATAACTAGGCGGTCCGAAATGGACGCAACAAAAGACAGCAGTGCAGACACCACAGAAGATGAAGGAAAGGAGAGGATAAAGGAAGAGTTATAGGGAGTAAAGAGACCTAATAACAGGAGCTAACTGTATAAAAGGGAGCGTTCGAACACTCGAAGAAGAAAATGTGATCAGCATCACATGTACGCGGAGGATCACAATAAGTTAACTTTATTAATACTGAGATTTAAAAAAAATTAACAACCGGTTTGTTAAATACGGAGAGCCTGGTCCGAAGTATACATTACATATATATATATATATATATATATATATATGTATACTTCGGATCAGGCTCTCGATATTTAACAAACCGGTTGTAAATTTTTTTTAAATCTCAGCGAACCGGATCAAAAAGGTAAAATTAAATTTTGTTTAATAAAGGAAAGAAGATTGAGCTAAATGCGTATATAAAATTACAAAGACGCTGACAAAACTAATGTTGATGTCTATAATGATATAACTCATATTTTGTATTGAAACTCTAATTGCTTTTTTAAATAACGTTACAAATATTTTTTAATAATTGGCATGAGTGACTCCTGCAGGTTTTCTATCTACTTACGAGTATGGATCGAGTTATACTAGTCGGCATTTTTTAAATATAATTGTTTTATTTTATATGTTTTTATGTTTTTGATTTATAATAAATCTAAAGTTCATACATAAGTTTATTATTTAGTTTCACCATGTAACGATAGATTATTATTTTTATTTCCTCGCTTTCGGCAGTACAGGCTTTCGATTTACTCTATTTTTTTTATCACAGTTTTAAATTTATCATTTTTCGTCTTATTATTATCTAACTGCTTACCATCTCCGTTGGCGTTATCATGGTTAATATAGTTTTGTGAAGAGCCACCCCTGCTGTCTATGTCGCTGTCACTAACATTCATCTTACTATTAGCCACCTTTTGTTATTTTATTTAGCACCGGCGCTACTCCTCTATTACCTGTGTTGATAAGATATGACTTTCTGTTGTTTCCTCTTCCAACCATCACTCGTCATTGCCCGCGTGCATCATGAATACCAACGAGCAAAAACCAAATAAAGAAGCAAAAATAAGTGTAACAATCTATAAGAACCTTTTAAATTAGTCAGACACATAATTATGAAAATCGATCGATAAAGTATACTTTTTTAAAGAGTAAAAACATCGAAATTAACGATTACCTTTCTTCATATTCATACTGTACAACTGGTCAACTGAATTTTTTTGATTATATTTTTAAAATTATTAGCGCACTCAAATATCGAGCTCAGTATTAAAACACCGGATCTCTTGGACTTCTTCATAATAAAAGGAATTTCATCCCCATTTATTGATGTTAGGACTGACGAAATATTGTCATCAGATCATTCATCGGTTACACTAACAATTAGTCAGCATATAGTTAGAAAAATGCGGAAACCAAAACTCCATAATAAATTCACAGATTGGGATGCATTTCGAGAGCAGCTTGAACGTACAATGAACGTTAAAATACCGCTGAAAACTGCAAAACAAATAGATGAAGCGGTAGAATACTTCATTAAAGTCATACAACGAGCTGCGTGGAAATCCACACCAAAGGAAAGAGGTTATGAGCCTGTTATCTATTATCCAGATAAAATTAAAAAAGCGGTCCAGTTAAAACGGAAACTGAGAAAACAATGGCAATTATCGAGAAACCCTACCCATAAAACAGCATTAAATAAGCAGACGAAGTTTTTAAAGAAATTATTGCAAGATTTAAAAAACAAATCCTTAAAACAAAGGTTAACAAATCTATCGCCCCTGCCGCAACATGACTACTCGTTGTGGAAAATAACAAAAAATCTTAAAAGACCTGTACATGCGGTGCATCCGTTAAGAAAATCAAGTCGAACTTGGGCTAAAACGGACTCAGAAAAAGCAGAAGTCTTTGCAAAACATTTCGCAAACATATTTCAGCCATATCCTGGAAATTCAACGCTGACCCCTGATGCTTACTGTTATGATGTTTCTAAACCAATAAAACTCACATCTCCGGGGGAAATTAATAACTTAGTAAAAACTTTAAATCCGCATAAATCTCCGGGTTATGACTTAATTACGGCACGGATTTTAAAGGAATTGTCCAGAAAAGGTTTTATATTTCTGACATATGTCTTCAATGCGATGCTCCGGCTACGGTATTTTCCGATACAGCTAAAACTGTCACAAATTATCGTCATTAAGAAACCGCTTAAACCACCGACAGAACCGGACTCGTATCGGCCCATCTCCTTGCTGTCCGTAGTCTCTAAGCTTTATGAAAAGCTGTTGCTGAAGCGGTTAATGCCAATTATTAACGACAAAGAGTTAATACCGGAACATCAGTTCGGTTTCAGAGCTAAGCACGGTACAACAGAACAAGTGCACCGCATAGTTAACACTATAGAGGCATCCCTCGAAGGGAAAAAGTACTGTGACGCAGTGTTTTTAGATATAAGCCAGGCTTTTGACAAAGTCTGGCACGACGGTCTGTTACACAAAATAAAACGTCACTTTCCCCATGAAATATATCAATTACTTTGGTCATACTTACACGAAAGATACTTCTTTGTGAAGTATGGAGATGACTCATCAGATATATATCCGATAAAAGCAGGCGTTCCGCAGGGAAGTGTGCTGGGGCCACTACTCTATCTCATATACACGTCAGATATTCCTACGCCCTCCAACGTGCAGGTAGCAACATTTGCTGATGATACCGCGATCTTATGCTCGGATGTATGCCCGGTTAAAGCGCGTAACACCATTCAAGAAGCTGTTACTGAACTCTCATCGTGGTTTAGCCAATGGAAGATTAAAACTAATGAAAGCAAATCAAGGCGAGTAATCTTTACTAACAGAAGAATTGTGCCAACGGAAGATATAATCCTGAATGATGTTCCAGTTCCACAACACACAGATGTAAAATATCTTGGTATGTATCTCGACCAAAGATTAACATGGAAGAAACACATAACAGCAAAACGGATCGAACTAAATGCAAAACTGAAGCAAATGTACTGGCTATTAAACAGAAAATCAGAAATATCTCCTGAAAATAAACTATTAATATACGCTCAAATCCTAAAGCCAATTTGGCGGTACGGTTGCCCCTTATGGGGCTGCTCGAAAAAGAGCAATATAGCGATCATCCAACGGATACAGAATAAAATCCTTCGAATGATAGTCAATGCTCCGTGGTATATCACCAACTTAACACTACATGAAGATCTAAAAATCAAGACCGTGCTAGAAGTAATAACTAATGATGCAAAAAAGTATGCTAGCAGACTGGAGATACATCCAAATTACTTAGCGATCGTATTGTTGGATAATTCGATGGAAGTTCGGCGGCTTGACAGAGTCAAGCCGATGGACTTAGCCTAACAAAAAGGAAAAGTAATCTTCTGCACCTATCGCTGGATAGAGTGCTACTCAATGTTACGCTCTAATACTAAAATTGCCAGATAGCTATTATCAGCTAGGAGCAATTTGGCACAAAAAAAAAAAAAAAAAAAAAAAAAAAAAAAAATATCGAGCTCAGTATCACATTTTTAACAGCGAGAATCGAACCAAACTCGAATAAAACATCATTAACTAATCAACTAATGCTGACCGGTTTTATCTTTTAATTATACTATATTAATTTTGTTGTTCACATTTCTTATTCTTCTAAGTGTTTTTATTTCAATAACATTCCAGTGACTTAAATTACCAAATATTATTATTATTATTATTATTATTATTATTATTCTTATTATTATTATTATTATTCTTATTATTATTATACAGACGCGGGGCGCGCAATAAGTCTTAAGCAAGAATGTGTGTTGTGTGTTTGTGTCTGTAAGCTGCTGTTCGTAATTCGAAAATTGCAAATGTATTTCATAAAATTCGGGAAGTCGGGAAGTCTAATTTAAATTCTCCTCCGGAGGGTGATTTTGAACAGCATTCAATTAACATGAAATGGTGTTCCACGTTTTATAATTCATTCCGTTGAAGAATTTTTAATAAAAGACTTCTATTTCACTACTTAACCACTTCAAACCCCTACGGACGTATATCGTTCAATAGCATTTCCTATCACATTGGCACATTCGACAACTCCTTTTCAAACTATATCTCTTCAAAACACATTCTTAACATACAATATGTTTTCTCAGAAAATTAAATCATACCCCCGACTCTAATACTCTCTGCGATTAACGCCGGATGTAGCTAACCCAACTTTACTCGCCTTAAATAGTTCTTTAACCTACAACTGCTCGTACATCGTATACACATACATAATTCGAGTTTTGTAACTGTCTTCATTTATTTCCGTGTTCATTGGTGTAGATTATTCGTGTTCCCAATTTGTTTTAATGCGAATTGCGTGCGCGTATATTTAATATTTTCAAACACTGAAATTATCAAAACATTAGCTGAAATTAAATTTTGTCTGGGTAAGAAATTTGTTTAACGATATATAATAATATCGATGGTAATAATAAAAATTAATAGTCAGCAAAACCCAAAATGTGTCGCTATTCGCAAAGAATATTTTTAGGGTAAATTGTTAAGTAGTACTGTGCTTTTTAACATCTCCGATGATGATGCCGCTATTTTCAAATGTAAATGAAATTTGTTTTGCAAATATAATAATTTAGTAAAATTTGCTCCTATGGTAATATAATTCTTATATATGTTGAAGTAAATGTTTCAGCAACTGTTGTTTCATCTGTTTTTATGATTTATGTCATCCCAAATTAGATTAAATTTGTGGAACTTTAATAACAATTAATATTTATTAACACTTTTATTTTATATGTATATAAAGATATTTATTTACATACAATTTAATATATATATAATATACAAACAGAATGAAAAAAGTTTTAAGATCAATTTTATTATTAACTATATTAATTTATAAGTAATATAAAGGAGTAAGTAATTGTAATTCAGTTTTTATTACTAATGAATTTGTTGCAGGTGAAATATGTGTTTATCGTTTATAGGAATGCAAATAATTAATATAAAATTAAAAATTTTTATTATATTCATATAGTTATGTATAAAGAATTAAAGTGATTAGATAATAAGAATTAACAGTAAAAAATGTGAGATGAAAAATTTTACATGATATTGGTATATTCGAACCCATATCCTTTGTTCGTGTTGCAACAGTAATTTTCTGTTTTTATATTATGAAAAATATAATAAATGACGTTTAAATTTTTATTGAATTTAAAATTGTTTTTTTTTACATTACATTATTGTTTTTTAGTAATCTTTTTTGTTTAATAAACTTTATTTTGAAGTAACTGGCCTTCCAAACCATTTTCACGAGGTAAATAACCATGCATCTGAAATCGTCGTTAGCGGATTCTGAAGTATGTGTGAAGTATTTACGAAGGTATACGATGGCATAGAAAATATATAAGCTTTGTGCTTCGGTATGAGCGTGCGCAGAAATGCAATTTCCTAGAATTTTACATAGCGGAGATTCGGTAAAAATTACCTATCTACAATCGGGAAAAAAAAAATGGCGTTTAATTTTCGCAATTGGAATGGCATACTTGGGTTAACTTTGAAAACATGCCGTAAGATTTTATCAAGAACGTATATGGTGCTACGATAAAATTTTTAATGAGGAATTACCAGACGTGTATGGACCCGCGCAGTCGGAATGAAGAAATTTGATTAAGAACACGACTGTGATAAAGTTCGAGCATTTAACAAGCAATGGATAGAGAGATTAACTTTTTTTTTTTTTTTTTTTGGAAGTTTCAGTATGTGGCAGCGGGATATTCTACCCGAACAAAACATTACTGCTTAACTAACTACACCAAGTACCGTTGATTTTTCCACCCCCACCACCCAAAAAAAAAAAAAATTTAAACTTTCATGGTCATCCAAAACCTGTTGTCCGGTAATTATTAGACAAATTCTTCCTTTCCTCCTCATTCGCTGATTTTTATTGATGGTTCCAAGAGTAGAACAATCTTCCCGGTATCGTTTTTCTCTTGCTCCAAGTCCGCACTGTCCACTGTATCCTCCTGATTCTTCTTTTCTATATGACCGCAACCATATCTTGTTTAAGTACTCTTCTCTATTTCACGAGCGGAATACTTTATATGCACACCTGTTGGAACTAAGGCTTCCTGCTCCTTATTGCACTTCCAACGTTTGACCTTTCCTTCTGCACAAGTTATCCCAGTCCTTTCTTCCTTTATTAAATCCATATCTCATCGAATTAAATTCTAATTCCTCCAACTAAACAGCTTGTGTCTCGGTAGAGTCGCCTTTGTTGACTATAGCCACATATGTGTATATGTATATATATATATATATATATACATTTTTTAATTCTTTAATAGCTCAATTGCACCTAGCCGATGATAGCTATTTAGCAATTATTTTTAATATCTTGCGCGCATAGCCTGAATAGCAGCCTACCCAACGATAGTAGGTGCTAAAAAAGAACTTTTATTAGAACTTTTATCTTAGACTAGATTCATCGACTTGATATTCTATCAAGCCGCCGAACTTCTAGTGATTGTCCAGCAACCTAATTGCCATATTGTTCGGGTGCGTTTCTAATCTGTAGGCATACTTCTTTGCGTCGTCGAATGTTATTTTTTGATATATAAACGGGAAAAAAATAAATAAATAAAACAACTGCACCGCGAGGCAACCGGCTGAGAATGATTAAATAATTTTGTTCACATTACATCAAAGAACTCTGTTTTTCCACCGTCTGTTCTTTTATCTGTCTCCGTATTTGAAACTGCTTATCCCCGGCCATGTTGAATGTGATAGTGCGTACTTCACTCGGAATAATAGTTATTCTTAGACGCGCCAATATTTTCAGTACAAATTTTAAAACTTTCTCCGAGATGCACTCACCCTGTAATTCTTAACACGGTCCTCGCTCTTATAAAACGATCAAATGTAGAGAAGTACCGGGGAATAATTACGAATTACCGATTAAAAAACCGAAAATATTTTTTAAAAAATGTGCGAACGGAACACGCTACAAAAATTTCATTTTTGAACATTTTCATCGGTTTCCGGGTAGAACCTCTCTTACGTGTAAAATCCAGCTCTAATTTCACACTGTTGTATACGAGCATGCGCGATGGGATGGGATTAAAATGAAAAATTTTGAAAAATAGAATTTAAATACGGAAAAGTTCCATCAAAATTTGAAATTCAAGTATCGAATTTCGATCGTTTTCAATAACCTCCGGTACTTTACACCCTTTCTTACCTGCGGAAATAGTGAAATTTGGTTTTTTTCCTAACACTCTTATATCCGTGTGTGAGTACATATGGAATAATTCGATTTCCTCTTTGAAAATTCGCGCGGTTGGCTTTGAAAAAGAAGTTAGAAAAAAAAAGAAAGTAAAAGATAATGACATTCTTTGATACTCGTAGAGATAACTTTTGTGATACTTTTAAACCTTTTCTATAACTTATGATTTTTTACTGTATGCGTAATAAAAATGAATTGGAAGGAAAAAAAAAAAAAGATGGCGAGTATTAAATTGTTTTAACGGAAATGTTTTTTTGATAATTTATGCTTAATTTAAATTATTTTTTTAATATCGTACATATTGGAATTATCTATGGTGAAAGAGAGATCGGAAATGTATAAATTTGCGGGCATCTTTTTTTTTTTTTAACTAGTAAGTAATGGTATGCACGAGTTTAATATTAAAAGTGAAAAATAATAAAAAAATAACGTATTATCGTCCGCGGGTTTCCACCTCCTGGCGTATATCTCGTTGATGTGTTGAACAGTTTTGTGTGAATATGATATTGGTGGGCTCGGTAAGAATAATGTATTACGAAAAATAGGAAAACTCGGAAGGCGGTGTGCGGGGACTAATTTTTGATGTGGGGATCGGAATTCTTAAAATTGTGTGGTCCCGCGGTGGATGATTGAGTTAGTTTCGTAGTTAGGGGAAAACAAAAAAATAATTCAAATATAAAAATATAATAGTAAGACGTTCAGAAGGGTAGACTGTATTATAACGGCAAACCGGCGGTAGGTGGGGTGAGCAGTGACTTCGGCAGCTAGGGCCTTAATTGGCGGCCATAACAGCAAACTCGTGGGGGGGGGGAATAAATAAATAATTTTTTCGAAACAAAATCAGGAACGTTAGAACTTGTGCACCTCTTGAATTATAATCCTCAAATGAATAACTGGTGTACAGATAAAATATGTCCGTTTTGAACTAATAACTCTGGACCGTTACCGGTGCCAAGAAGAGTTGACAAAATATATTTGCGCGTCGGTATACGTATTTTCAAATTTCATAAAACTATATATATATATATATATATATAGATTAAGAGTAATTTACTAGCGAAAGTTAAGGTATTTATTAAAAAGTTTAGTAAAGGGGATACGATTTTCTCGCGGATAGCACATCAGTTTCCTAAAGTGGATCTCGATGAATTTTTTAATGACTTTGGAACAAAAATCTGGCGTCAAATCGCCCCTGAAGTAACCTCTATACACATATATAGAGAACCAGGAGATTGGGAAATATTTCTAGTATATCTCGATAATAAATACACAGTCTGAACTAATTACATTCCTCGAATATACAGAAGACGTAGAAGAAACCAACAGGATTTTCGTCTGTACAAGTATTAACGGGGGTTAAATGTAAAACGATTATTTTAGGAAAGTTTTTCCAGATATGAACCGCGTGAAGAATTTATTAAATAAATGACAGAAAAGTTAAGACGATATGCAAAACACAGAATGCGAAAACATAAAGGAGACGAAAAAGAATATCAGCTTGAAGATGAAATTTTTATCAGAAATCACGGTTTATATCGGATAGGAGGGAATAGGGAGATGAAGAAATTGCAAAAGATGTACACGTAATTTGTAAGATCTTTTTGAATAATATGTATAAAGGATGTATAATGCCCGATAAAACCATGGAACTACAAAATGCGCGAAAAATCCAAGATCAAATTGTGATATATCAGCTGGGTGAATGTTTATTAAAGTGTGTATTTTACAGTTGTAATGAATTAAGGAGAGTACCATTTAAAGGGTACCCGAAGTGCGACAACTTGATCCCATAAATAAATTAGGGGATTATGAACAGTATAAAGAGGTTCACAGTTGTTAGTTTTTTTTCTGAATTGAACCGTAGCGTTAGATTTATTAATTGTTTATTTCCGAACGTGGGAAATATAAATAGAAATCTTGTTACTAGCAAAATCATAGATCCGGCAATATTATGTAATCGAATAAATGTACAGTTAGCGGTAAATAGATATAGAGCGGTTTGGACAACTAAAATATTACTATGATCATGTCGATGCCGTTGTGTCGAACGATTCATTCCGGTGAATCTTCTTTATTCGGAAAAAAACTGCCCTTCCTGTTTTATTCACTACCCATGACGTCGGTTGTATCGAAAAAATCTAATGCACGATATGAGCACCGAAAGATATAAAATCCGGATTAATTCAAAATCTATCGACTACATCATCGTCTCCTCGCCGTATTCGTCAAGAATCACCAACGTATACCATCCGGCTACGAATAAGAAGTTTCTATCAACTAACTGCAACCCCAGCCAGAATGATACAATTTATATCACATAATTACCCTAAGGAAAATAAAATAAAATATATAAAATAATATAAACCAAACAAAATAATAACAAAAATAATTCAGAATGGGAGGTGCGGGTGCGAATGTGCGCGTGCCTGAAACTGTTGTCGGTTGTTGGGACGGCCAATCACCGCCCAGCACAAAACAAAAGGATCTACTTGATTCGGCCAAGTCCAACGGTCAAAGGCGGTCGAAATTTGGAAAAAAACGGATTTGAGAGAAGTTCAGTTGCCTTTCACCGTTCATTAAGTTGCGTTCTACCTGTGTGGTCAATTAAAGGGTCTTCTCTCGAAGCATCGAAAATTAACGTTCAGTTTCGGGGCAGAACAATCGCGTGGTCTTTCGAGAAAAAGTTGTAAAAAGTGTGTCTATCGGTGGACAAAGTATTCGATACCGTTCGTAGTAGTAAAATATCGAACTTTAAAAGTCCAGTAAGAATTAACAAATCGCGGAACCTGCCTGCCCGATTAATAGTTAATCCGAGCTCTACGTACTAAGCCAACCTACGTATGTAATCAACGAACCGACAACAGTGATCGGTAGAATTTTGTTGTTATTAACTTTAATCATTTCGTATATATATATAATATTTGTCGTCGAATACGTAATTTAATATCGCGTTTTTCAGCGGTGGACCGGTACCGACAGATAGGTGTCGTCAGGTTTAATAGAATACGTATTAGTTAAAAATTTAAACTGATTATTTACTACTAATAATAATCATAATAACAATAATTGTAACCGAATAAACTCAAGTAAGGATAAAAACTTTAAGCAAATAAAATCCACGAGACAGAACCCTCGCGGTTGGCATCCCTGTGGGCTATAAGTAAACGATAACGTTAAACAATCTAACGCTTCACAAAGACCTTCGAATGAGGTCTGTTCAGGAAGCGATTTCGCAAAAAGGTATGCTCACAGATTAGAAACGCACCCAAACCTTATGGCAATCTAGTTGCTGGACAATTCGCTAAAAGTTCGCGATGCTTCAGAATCAAGCCATTGGGGATCTAGGCCGAAGACTAAAGTTGGACTTCTCTTAGTACATATCGCTGGGTAAGCTGCTATTCAGGCCAAGTAGACAAGATGTTAAAAATTTCTAAATAACCGTCATCATCTAGAGACGCAATTTAGCTATTGTGGAGAGGGAGGGGGAACTTAATGTGTCTCAAGCACGATCGAAAAGTGCAAAAGAAATCTGCACGATTTTTATAATTTGTATGGAGCACAGGTACACATCGCCACCAAACGACAACTATTCCGACAGTTCCGATTGGTCAAAATTTAACAATTACAAAGCACTGCCAATTAAGTAATTCGTTGCAAGATATATTTCCACGTGTGTCGAACTATATTTTATTTCATTCGGTTCTGGCTACTCTCTACGCTGCTAATAGTAACCGATTATTTAAAAATTCTTCATTTCGCTGTTGGTCTGATAGTCGCAGCTGTTGTTTAATTTTTAAACTTTATTTTTACTGAAATTACAGAAAATTCACACTCTCCGAGGCAATGTCTCATAATAATCAAGTCCGCTTATCTAGAATCTTTTTCCTTGTTCCGGTATATTTCCACAGTATGAAATTTTCAGGACACCTGTTCATCTCAGTTAGCTGTGAAAATTTCGTATACGGTTAAGTACACAAAAAAAAAAAATTAATAAAAAAAAAATAACACGTAGGAATCACTTTTTCCTAGTTCGGTCATTTTTATTCTCATTAAATTGTTGAAAATTTTTTAACGAAAAAAAAGTTAGTTATGCGGGGGGGGAAAGAACACGCTCCCCTGAAAAGGACTGTCATGGAGATCGCTGTTGCCTGATGGTATAAGTATAGTAAACTAAAAAAAAAGCATAGTAGACGAGGGGGGCGCTTCAATAAGTAAATGGAAAAAGTGGCATAAAAATCGAAAAAATTCAAATATTTAAAAAATATACATTCCACTTCTCGACATAATTTCCCTTTATTACCTGTTTGCCACCTCGATATCGGATTGCGAGTGTATTTTCCGCATTCGTTTTAATCGTCTTCATTGTCTGCGAATTTTTCCCTCGTAAAAACATTTCCAACAGTCCGAGAAGGTGGTAGTCACACGGCGATAAATCAGGACTGTATAGCGAGCAGTTGCCAACAACCCTATTCTTCCTAAAATTTCCTGCGTTGTACGGGCGGTATGAGCGGAGGAATTGCCTTAGTGGAAAATGACCCTTCTTATAATCGATCCTCGACGTTTTTGCCTGATGGCTGCCCTTAATTGTTTGTCCAATATGATTGAGCATTAGAACATCTCTTGCAAGTAATGACAAAAAAAGTCGTGGGCTATGCATGTCCCGAAACACAGTCTCAAACACTTTGTTAACAGATGGGCTCGACTTGAATTTTTTCGCCACAGGTGAATCCGGATGTTTCCAAATCCGGCTTTGTCTCTCTGGTTCATAATAATGCACCTACGTCTCCCAATACCGATTATAATTCTCTCTAAAAATCACTTACTTCTTCATCGAAAAACTCTCTTTTTTTTGTTACATTTGAGCAGATTTTTAAACCAGTTTCTTTGTGAATAAGCGACAAACTTTTTTTGAAAACCCATCTGGCGCAGATTTTTCGGAAAATTCAGGGTCCCGTGATAGATTTTATGTATTGTACCGACATGAGACACCCAGTTCAAATGGATATTTCTTCAACTGAAATCCGTTTGTTTTCCAAAATCAGCCGTTCAACGTTTGTATCAGCACCGCCAACGTCAAAACTTCTCAACTGGCCGTCCGCTGCGCTGTTCTATCACTAAACCTTGGCGCCCAATTTTGAACTGCTCTCTACCCATGAATAGAAACCTAAGGAATTCATGCATGAAATACCATGCGCTGTGCCTGCATTCTCCGGTATATTTCACAAGCTTTAACACCCTTTTTGGAAAGCAAAAAAAAAAAAACGGATCACAGCACGCGGAATTGAACAGTGATGTTCCCGCAGGTCTCTAGGATCACGAAGCAAATTGAGACCGAAAATAGAAAGAGAAACACAACCTTTCAAATCTGAACGAGCTTCTGCTCTTAGTGGTTGAACTTTTTTCGCTGCGTCAGACGATTCTGCAATAGATATTATTGTTTAAAAAGCCAAACTTCAGAACGAACTTTTTCTGCTGTGCCATTTGTGGATATTCCTACGATATCGTACTACACATTGAACTGTAAGGATTATATAATAAGCTTGTGGGAGTAAATAGAAATCCGTTACTGAGATGAGTGATGCGGCAGTCAGCTATCGTTAAATATAGTGCAGTGTTTCGTTCAAATGGGATATATCGTGATTTCAATCTCGACGCTGCAAATTAGAAAACCCCAATCCACCGCAAAAAAAAAAAAAAAAAGTTGCGGTCAAAGGAAAAATGTATCAGTGCGACCGATGGAACAATAAGAAAAAAACAATCAATGATGTAAAAAGGAAGATTCGGAAATGATAAGTAATGTAAATGTAGCAATCAGAAAAGTCGGATATTGTTGGATCTGGTCACAGCCCCCCCCCCCCCCGAGGTAAAAAGCAGATTGATGGGAGCAAGAAGCGAATGCTGGATCTATAAATGATGTCGACCGAAATATCGACCACTGCTAATCGAATTTAAACAAAAATCGCGACAACCTGAGCATAGTAGAACCGTAGTAGAGTGGGCCTAATCAGCAACATATTGATGAACATATGTATTATTTTATTAATTTTTCCATTATAAAATTATTTGTAATTCGTTTTGCTGATAAAACAGGAAGAATAGGCGTGGTGTCCGTGTAATAAATTAAAGCGGAATAAATGCCATTTCACAATAATCAATTATTTCAGTTAATAACAACTAATTAAACTTAAATAAAATATAAAGATTAATCGTAATCGTTAACAGTGGTGAGACACAACTGTAGATAAATTTAAACGTTCCATCCTCGGTGGAGATAAATTTAAACAAACGTTCCATATGCCAGTGGAAAAAAACATAAAGAAACATCGTGTTTCATGCCGTGATGGAGATAAATTTAAATAAACGATTCCTTTGGCATTTCATTTGACATTTTCATGCAGTTTACCACTAAGAAACGTGTTTCAATTGGCATCACCGCGCGAAGAATAAATAATAATCGTTTCACCGTAGGTAAACTGACACTTCAACTCACCGGTTTATTGTACATTTTTACATGAAAGAAATTTGTTGTTTGCGGTTTTTGTCCGGAAAGAAAAGAAATAAAAACGGAAACACCGGATATTATTTAAAACAAAGAAAGCTTGTTTCTTCTCCAAATTGTCCTCTTCACCCTAATGAGGCGGCGAATTGCGACGCCAATCACATCTTTTTTGAATGTCCATCTCTTTCTGTTGAACGCGGTATCCTATATTCTTGTTTGCTGAAACTCAACCTACTTTTTATTGTGCATCTTATATTCTGTCCTTCTTTTCACCATCCATATCTCATCCGTTAGTTCCTTTATATTGTCCATATCTGACCGAATCAAAATTTAACTGACGGCTCTTTTCTTTTTTGTTGTTTCTGGGTGTAGGTCCTTAGCTGACGTGCCCAAAGGGGGGGATCTAAAAAAAAAAAAAAAAAAAGAAAGCCGCAATCAAACTCTAGCTAAATGACTCTTTAGAAACTGAATAAAACGGCAAGTGTCAACATTTATGTACTTTTTTTTTTTCTAATACAAAAACGGAGATAAGAACAAAAATAACGTATAAATATTGTTAAAAAACAAACAAACAAACAAACAACGAAATAATTAAAATTTATATAAAAATAAATAAAAATTATTTTAATAAGTAATTCAGCTTTTCATTTTTTCTAAGCAAAAATTGTAATTCTAGCGCTGCGAACGATCCTCAATTGAGCCGACACTTTTCTACTCCTTCTTCTTTTTCTTGAGCATTTTCCCGCGAGCGGGGTCTGCTATTTTTAGTAGATGCGACAAGTGAATGAACCAACCGGCCTGTCGCCCGGGCCTGACGTTGGTATAGGCAATTGTTACATGCAACGTCGGTGTACACACGCAAGACTACATTCGGAACTGATTGTAGGTTGCTTGATTTATCGATATACAAGTGCAGTCCTGTGTGGATCTGCTGTGTACTGACCTAGCGCGCATATGATGTTGTACGTGGTGGTTTGCCATTGCCATCACGTGGTTATTAGCGATTATTTAATTTATTTAATTTTAATTCTTGTAATAAGTTCGTCGTCGCTCGGGATCGAACCCGTGACCACCATATCGGAAGTCAAGCGCTCTAGCAACTAGGCTATCGCGACGTTGACACTTTTCTACTATATATATTAAAAAACACTAATACATTAAAAGGAGGATAACGGGAAAATGTCGAGTCATTAAGCGTTCTGGTAGTTTTTAAAAGAGCGCGCGCATCTGTTTGTAAATGTTTTCGGTTGGAAGAGTTGATAAACGTCATTCGTGTTACAATTTAAGGAAAATGTGTCTAACTGCGGAGAAAACGAAAAGGAATTAAAAGCGAATAGCAATGAGTGACACGGAAATGAAGGAAGGGAAACGGCACTGTAAAAATATTAAGACAAGGAATATTGCGAGTAAAGCAGCAGTCTTAGAAGATAGCACTGAAAAATAATACGCATTGCTCTAGTATCAAAACTATTTCCGACAAAAAGTTATATTTATAGGGTTCGGATTTTGCATATATAATGGATATTTTTTTTGCTGGCAGCTAACGCTTTGATATATCGTATCTAGGCGTTGCAAGGGTTGTAATTTCAGAATACATTAATTTTTAATAGGGCATATAAATGCATATTTTGGACGTTGGTGCATATTACTGCTCATCTGCTGTGATTAACTCCAGCTTTCGGAATTTGACGTCAAACTATCCTGATCGGATAAAAATATTCACAGACGGCTCTAAAACAGATTTAGTTAGTTGCGCAGTCGTCATAGATCAGACGGATACCATTACGCATTGCCAAATATGTTTTCAATTCTGTCAGCTGTCCTCTGTTCGCTATTAAAATATCACCGTTGACTTCGTAATCCGGTTTAAATTAGATACTCTCATTTGCACCGGATCTTTATCTTCGCTTTTTGTCTACAACGATTTCTTTTAAAATCGCAACACCCTATCGCGAAAGACATTATCTCACTATTATTGTCCAAAGAATCAAGTCGTATTACCTTCGCATGGATACCAGATCAGAAGAATATCAAGAGAAAATGGAATTAGCCGATCTTGCCGCAAAAGAAGCTGCTATCTGCTTTCCAACTGCAGATATTGCGATTCCTGCGAGTTCACGACACTAGTTAAAACATCTTTGAAAAATAGATGGTCCACAATTTAGCGTGGACTTGCCACATCAAATTAATAGTTGCTCAATTTGGCCGACTACAGAATAATGGAATACATTACTGCGGACTAACAAGATCAGAGCAAAGTAGCATTGCGTCCATTGGCCACGCCCAAATCTCCTACTCCTTTATTCTCAGCAAAACCTCTCGTCCCTTCTTGTAACATTTGCTCCATTCCAATTTCTACTCAACATATCTCGTCCTACAGTGTTCCAAGTTTTCTCACATCCGGTCCCAATTACGTCTTCCCACCTCGCTCTCCGATTTCCTCGGCGACAATGAACAAATGCCGAAACTTCTATTCCTATTCCTCGAGAAATTTAACCTCTACAAAAGCACCTAACCTCATATCCGTGCCTCTGGCCAGTGTTATTGTACATGACATGTGAATGGATAAAAGTAAGTAAGTAAGTTGAACAGAGTATTTATTATATTTTCCGACCTTTTAGGATTTCTAAAATTTATCAGACAATTTCCTGAGCTGAACAATAGTGCCGGCAAACAAAAACAAATATTGTCGACGGACCTTTTACACGCTAACATCTGACTGACCGCCCTGCAGTAGGTTTTTATTTCTTTTTCCTACTAATTGTAATTTAAACGTCGCATATCGTGTCTTATTTATATTCATTAATTTAATTTATTAAGACTCGTGTCGGTACACGTATTAATAATTATTTTATGAGTGTAATGTTAGTATTTATGCGCAAATAAATCTCTCTTTCTTTCTTTCGCAGGCCAAAAAAAAACAAAAAACAATACTACGTTATCTTCAACCTTAACCTTGTGATGGGAACTGTCCTTTGAACCATGTACCAGATATATATATATATATATAAAACAAAGTCGGGTTAGTTACACCATTTATAACTCAAGAACGGCTGGAACGATTTTTATGATCTTTGATTTGTTGAAATTGTCTCCGCCTCGAAAAATAGAATACGAAATTTAAAAAAAAAAAATTATGAAGAAAATTCATTTTTTTCTTTTGTTGTTTTTTGACTCAAAAAAGGGGCGTTTAAACAATTTATTAACCGTAATTAGTAGATTTTATAAAAGGGCTTTTGTGTTTTGTTTTATATTTTGAATTTCATCTGGTGACGAGTTATGAATTTTTTAAGGGTGATTTTTGAGGTTGTTCTAAATTCCATATTATACATATATTATAGACGGTTTCTTGCCGCCCAGGGAAATCGCTCAGTTAAAAGCTTTTTTTTTTTTTTAACGGGTTCGTCAACATGGACATTGGCCCAAGGACAATGGAACAGAGGGGTAAGAGAGACTCAGATCCCTTTACACGATCAGAAATAGCCGACAGAAAGGAATCAAGAGCTAGAATAACAGAAGGAGAAGGAAGAGAGAGAATGAACGTAGCACATTATGAAGCGGGAATACCGGTTTGTAAGAGAAAATAATAAAAAGAAGCTTATTCAGTTGATACTTGCGAATAACTGAACATTATATGATCGGGATCAGAAATACATTGATCGCTGGGAGGGTGCAATTACAATAAGGAGAAGGCACGAGAGAATAACAGAACAACGAGGAAGGGAGCAAACTATGCCCAAAACACAAATCGCAGAGAAGTTGGAACGGTGCATAGAAGGAAAGTTAATAAACCAGAGGAAGCGAGGAAAGGAAGGTTAAATAGACAGGAAAAAGGAGTTCGGGTTGGAGAATGAGGAGACATAGGAGTCCGGAATGAGCAACTGCAGACAGGAGGGTAATATTGGAAGCTGAGAAGGCAGGAAGATAATCGATGAGTCAACCAACTCATTTCCCTCGACTCCGGCATGGCCAGGAATCCAAAGGAAATCCATTTGGATGAAGTGAGAAAGGAAGAGATCATGAATCAAGGAACGAATAAGAAGAATGACGTAATCAGTTGAGTGAGAAAGGAGAGGAGATGTGATAGTCCGCAGCACGCTTTGAGCATCCGTCAGGTTAAGGAGAGTGCGAGAAGCTGGTGAAGATTTGATAAAAAGAAGGGCACGCAGATTAGTAGAAGACTCAGCATAAAAGACTGAACAAAAGGAGGGAAGTTTGAAGGACTCGAAGTAATTGAGAGAAGGATAGAAGAAAGCTGCACCAACACCATTGGGTCCTTGGAGCCATCCGTGAAGATCAAAAAATTGTTGGCGTAAAAAGAACTAAAATCCTATCGATATTCCGATCTAACAACGTGATGAAGAAAAGTTTTGGGAGCAAGAGGTGAATAAAAGCAGTTAATAGGATGAAGTAAAGAGAAAAAATTGAAGGAGAAATAAGAAAGTTTATCGTGATTGTAGATATACGGAGAAAAATGGACAAGACGGCCAGCGATAAGAGATAGAATAGGAGTTTTGTTAGCAGAAAAACGCCAGGTACGCAAGATGAAGGAATAAGAAGGAATAAGAGAGCAAGAAGAAATAGGCAACCGTTTGATGAGGAAACGATAACCCAAGAAAGAACGTCGAACGAAAAGGGAAGAAATGTGACATTCAGCGTGCAGAGCTAGGACAGGAGTAGACTTTCGGACTCCAAGGCAGGTCCGGAGTCATGTATTTTGGTCCCGGTCGAGCTTAGACAGAAGGGATCTAAAAGAATTACCATAAATATAGGAACAGTAATTAAGAACAGAGCGAATAAAAAATTTGTAAAACATAAGCTGGATCACAGGATCACATCTGCAGGCAGTGAGAGAAAGGGATTTAATGAGGTTTAGCCTTTTTTAAAGGAGGACACAAAATTGTGATATTTTTTAAATAACAATCATAAAAATCCAATTTCATATAACAAACGTTACATAAAATTGGGAAATTTTTTGGGACATTTTTCGTTACATAAAATTGGGATATTTTTTCTAATAGGAGGTAGCCTAAGAATTACGTTGTAATTAATATGTATATATATATATATATATATATATATATATATATATATATATATATATATATATATATATATATATTAATTACAATGTAATTCTTAGGCTACCCCCCATTAGTAAAAATGACGCAAAGAAATTCCCAATTTTACGTAACGCAAAATGTCCCAAAAAGTGTCCCAAAAAACGTCCCAAAAAATGTTCCAATTTTATGTAACGTTTATTATATTTTGTAGGATTTTTGTTATTGTTATTTAAAAAATGTAACGAAAAATGTAAGCAAAAAATGTCTTAATTTTATATAATGAAAGTTAAATGTTAGGATAGGATTTTTGTGATTATGTTATTTTTTTTGTGTTGATGCCAGTAAGAATTACGTTGTAAATTTTGATCATTTTACACAAAGTATAGAAGAGAAAGAGACAGAAATAAAAGCAAGGGGTCACCCTCTTTCGGGCGCGATCGATCGGGCGCGATTTATCGGGCGCAGCTCTATCGGGCGCGATTTATCTGGTGCAGCCTCTTTCGGGCGCAGGCGAACTCAGCTCTTTTTACAGACCACCTACGGTGATTTTCAGGTATCATCCGTTAAACGTTGTCATCTGTGTTAGTGAGAAACACGAGTTACCAAATACTGCTATCAGAAATTCCGTTCAAAAAATACCGTTCTTCGTTAACGATTTAGTTTTCCGCGCGTATAGCATGTTATATATGCATATATAATCACAAAACACATATTTTACATGATTTTATTTCGTTATTCGCTTTTTTTAAATATCTTCTGTTTTTTTTTTTTGGAATAACGACTTCAGTGTGAAATACTGATAAACAGACTTTCGCGATGTAAATTTAAGAATTCTGTTAGCAATAGTGATACGAAACGGACGAAAATTATTAATATTAATAATCGGTCAAATGCATTGTCGGTTTTTTTGTTTTTTTTTTTTTGCTAATGTATAGTCAACCGTATTTAAAAAATTACAAACTATCAACTCTACGTCATTTAAAGTGTAATATAAGTGGATTGAATTTGTTACTGATACATATTCCTTATATTATCTTTCTTTTTTATTCGTATCTAACAAATTTATTTGTGAAGTTTTTTCTGTTATCTACGATTTTAATTATATATTTAATTCCTTGACGATCCAACCCTGGTTTCAAAGAAATATCACAAATGATAAACAAAGGCGCAAACATTTTTAAACATAAACACATTTATGTTAATACTGGGCGAGAAATATGTACGATATTACAAATTAATTGAATTTAATATTATGTAAATGTAAATTATGGTAATCTTTAAATTAACTCACAGAATGTTCAGTACATAAAACATCCTGCCTGGATACCCCTTTTTTTTCTTTTAGTTCGTTTAGAAAAATGTTCAATCTTCAAAACACTGGACTAATATTATTTTCGTAAAAATTTTAATAAAGCCAATAAGCAAGAAGCTTTTCTTGTTTTGTCTAATACTAAAGCGAGCGGCTCATAAAAAAATAATAATAATTAGAAAAATCGACTCGGCAATACTCGATGCGTGTTTTGTAGGGAAGAAGAAAAAAGTAGAGAAGTAAGTTGAGAAACAAAAACGATTAAGTAATTTTTCACTGTGAAATAGTGTTTAATAAAAAAAGGAAAAACCCGTCAATGGCTACAACCACTTTGTAATTTACACGTTTGTTAGTTACAAAACGGGTTTTAACCGAATTTTTTTTTTCTAAAATTTCGGTTTTTTGCTAACTCATCACACTAAATTGCAACAATACTTTCTAAATATTGTCAGTTCAGCTGGGTTGGATTTGAGTAACACAAAGCTTTAAAAGGAATAAATTCGCAGGTATTCGTTATTCGAATCATCGTTCTTTTAATTTACATTAAATATTTATAATAGTAACTTATTTCACTTCTGTTTCTCATCATATATATCGGCTTTCTTTACTAAAGGTTTTTTGGTTTTATTTCGAAAAAAAAAAATTCTTTAGTGACGATAGTGAATGATATGAAAGAAGCTGCTTATTGGTAATGACTGCAAAACCTAAATGAGAAACCTTTTTCGACCTCAGTCTTATTTATTTATTTGGTCACGTCAATCAAGGACCTTTACCCAGTTTGCATTCCGATACTTATGATGTGTTGTTGCAAATACGAAATTATCCGTACGCTTGCTTGTTTTCTTTTTGTATTTGCTGAACAGAAAAGTCCCGTTGAGGCAAAATGTGATCAAAACAATAAATGAGTAATTGTTAAAATGAGCACGATCGTCTATTTGTTTTTATATAGTTATTTCATTAATTTATTTAGAATGATTCGTCAGTTAGCCTTTGTATATTTGTTTTTATTTTTGTTCGATTCCTTTAGGTTGCTTTTTTAGATTTAACATTATTAGCCTAAAAGTAAAACGCACAAAAAGAAAAAAATGTTAAATATTTATGAAAAAATAAACTTTCTCCTGCGTGTATGTTTTGTAGTAAACGAAAACATAAAATTTCGCATGAAGTAGGCATGGAAGAGAGAAGAGGATAAATTTTGAACATATTTATAAGAAAAATAATATTCTAGTCTGTCGTTTTTTTTTGTTTCTTTTTTTCACATACGGCTTAAACACAACTGTGCCGATATCAAGCTGAGCCTGTTAAATTAGCTTACAGCATACTACACAAATTGCAATGTTTGGTCGTTTAGTAATAACTGAAATTTTCAAAAACCACAAAAATTGGAACAATATCCTCATTATTCTTCGATAAGGAATCAATCTTTCTTATATGAAATGGATACAGTTTTATTTAATAAATAGGTATTTTCCGTAACACGCATAAACAATATTTAAGTTACCAACAATTTGAAACCTATAGTATGTATTGCGATAAAACTGTCGCAAAAAAATTATCCCCCTCTTTCCGCAGGAATGATAATTTCTCAAACCATATATATATATATACAAGGTACAACCAGTGTTCATACAGCTAGTCGAATTAGAAATTATGTTTTTACTCTTTCACGTTTTCCCAACAAAATAAGAGTTTGCAATTATAATATAATAATAATAATACCTATAATACATGCAAACACTAAAGTTAACTAATTACATTGTGCTACACCACGAAGATAATCTTCGAGCTGAAGCTGATTATAATTTGTTGCGACTTTCAACAAACGTTTGTCGCAATCGACATAATTCTCTTTTTTACTCGGTTACTTTTATCAATAAGACTATGTTTTCTTTATTTTGTTGATATTATATCACGTTCATAGACGAATGACAAAAACCATTATGTGTCAACATCCTTTGCGGCATTCTTTTTTTTTCGGAACAGAAAAGTAAAAATAACAATAATGGCAAGTTTTACACACATTCATTGTACATTTTGTTATGTTCTTCTGTTAGGAAAATTAACCATTTTCTTAGAAATTAAAAACCGAATAGCCAATCGTACAGGTTATGAACAGTGCAGGTAAATAAATTTCACCTCTTATGAAGCTATTCAGGATTTGGTCAAATAAACAAACTAAAGCGCTACACTTATTTACAGAAAACAGTTTCATTCGTTAATTCTCCGTACTACGGTCATTATTAAGAATAGTCTATTCGAAAAATATACTAGTAATTCTTCTTCCGCCGAAATAATAATAACTGCTTTACAATAGACCTATAGTCAATTCCAAGAAAAATGTACGATTTTTTCCATGACAATTTTATTACTTTTTCTTCTTCTTTTAGTCCTACAGATTCGCATATTGTAAAATAATTCATTACCTCTTTTCAATCACTCGCAGGAAATCCCCCATGGTGAGAACCGAACCGACAAAAAAAACTGACGCCCGTTTGAGAAACATGAGTAGTTTACAATATATCCATAAAATTATTTTCGGCATATATGTTTTTAGTGCTGTTGTATTTTTTCGGAATACTCACTGGCGATCAATATTTTCTAAAATAATTACATATAACGGTTATAAAACAAATATATACTTTTAAGAATGTCAAATAGTTGTTTAAAAATCGGAAAATTTTTGTTACTTAATTATGTTAATTTTATTACTAAATGAGCTGCTTTATTGATGTTTTTGCATGTTTTAAAAATGAATTCTGGTTTATGTAGGTCATATTTCACAGTAATAAGAAAAACAGATTCCAAGTAATTAATCGGTGTTACATAACGTGCAGGATTAAATATCTAGCTCTAAAATATTTACTTTTCAGGTAACTAGATTTTAGAAAAAATAAATTAATTAATTAAAAAAAAATAAAATATAATTTTATTACAAATACAGCAAAGTAGTTGAGCATAATGTGTCAACCGCCAAGGATTTAATATGATAAGTATGAATTACCGTAATTTCAATTTACATAATACTAAATTGAAAACAGGGCCAGTCGATTTGGCTCAAACGAATGGGTTCCGTTAAAAATAAACATAAAAATAGAAGAATAATATCTTAAAAGTAATAAACAATTTTTTTTAGTAGTTTTCATAATCACTAAAGTTAATTTAATTTTAATTTTTTGTGAATGTAAACATTTATTGTAAAGCATTTAGATTTCCTTTGAAAGCAGAAAATCTGTCACAGAGGCAAATTATTCCTATGATCTACTAATTCTTTCTGAAATTTTTTATTGAAATAACCCGTTAAACAAATACATAATCAGAACTTCAAGTCTTTATAACCGAAAATGATTCTTTTTGAAAACAGCTGGTTTATTTTCTAAACAAATTAATTACTAATTTCACGGGTGTTCTTTTTTGATTCATTACGCCTTAAATATGATAATTATAGAAGAAAAAATAAATAAAAAACTCACTAAGCCTAAACTAGGTTTACTTGGAAAAAGAACGAAGTCTAAATGTAACGAGGCGAATCGTGCTGTGGCCGAAATGATGCGACTCCCCGGTAGGTATAAAAAGATTATAAAAAAATGTGATTACTCCTCCACCCGGCATAAACATGTAGGTTACTAATTAAACCTTAGTAGCTAAAAAATTTAAAAAAAAATCACGATATCGCATTTTTAATTTTGTGAAAACTATCCGCCAAGGTACGCCAGTTTATTAATTAATAAATATTCTAAAAACTTTCAATTATTATATGTATAAAAACTTTCACTGACTGTTTTTACTCGGACTTGGGACGTTAATGTTCACCACACTAAGGTTAATGAATCATTATATAATTACTAAGTCATTAATATTTTTAAGTTAATTCTAAAAACGGGGAATGTGTCAATTTATATATTCTTGCTTGTACAAAATTTCAGGTAAATACAAAAAGATTATAAAAACCGTGATTTTAATTCGTCATTTAATTTGATGAGTCCATGCTATTCAGTAGGAGTGTTATTCTGGGTTGATTAAATCATTTTGCAGTGTAGATGTATCTCATATATTTACAGTTTGCCACTTCAGTCACCTGTTTATAAATACTAGTGTTCCCAATGGTCAAAATTCGACCATAATTATTATTAAAAATTTTAAGAAAATATATACGAATTTGTATATGTCCAAAATTGTTTTCATTCAACGTATGAAAGCTTCTTGCTTATTGGCTGTATTAAAATTTTTATGAAAATAATATTAGTCCAGTGTTTTGAAGATTGGAAATTTTTCTAAACGAAGCAAAAAAAAAAAAAAGAGTTAGCCGGGCAAGATGTTTCATGTAGTAAACATTCTGTGAGTTAATTTAAAGATTAGCATAATTTACATCTACATAATATTAAATTCAAAACAATGATATTTAATTTTTAATTTGTAATATCGTATATATTTCTCGCCCAGTATTAACATAAATGTGTTTATGTTTAAAAATTTTTGCGCCTTTGTTTGTCTTTTTCGATATTTTTTTGAAATCAGGGTTGATTCGTCAAGGAATTAAATATATAATTAAAATCATAGATCACAGAAAAAACTTCAATAAACGTATCCTCAAATAAACTTACTAGATACGAATAAAAAAGAAAAATAGTATAAGGAATATGTATCAGAAGCAAATTCAATCCATTTATGTTACACTTTAAATAACGTAGAGTTGATAATTTGTAATTTTTTAGATACAGTTGACTATACATTAACAAAAAAAATGAAAAGAACCGACAATGCATTTGACCGATTATTAATATTAATCATCTTCGTCCGTATCGTATCACTATTGCTAATAGAACTCTTAAACATCGCGAAAGTCTGTTTATCAGTATTTCACGCTGAAGTCGTTATTTCAAAAAAAAATAGAAAATATTTTAAAAAAGCGAATAACGAAATAAAATCATGTAAAATATGTGTTTTGTGATTATATATGCATATATAACATACTATAGGCGCGGAAAAAATAAATCGTTAACCAAGAGCGGTATTTTTTGAACGGAATTTCTGATAGCAGTATTTGGTAACTCGTGTTTCTCACTAACACAAATGATTACGTTTAACGGATGATACCTGAAAATCACCGTAGGTGGTCTGTAAAAGGTCTGAGTTCGCCTGCGCCCGAAAGAGGCTGCGCCCGATAGAGTCGCGCCCGCTTTTTCGCGCTCGATCGATCGCGCCCGATAGAGCGGTCCCCAAAAGCAAGAGGGGTCAAGGAGCACAGCCCCTTGCGAGGCTAAAATGGTCGAGTTTATATCTATCTATATATATCACTTACACAACTTGTGACACAAATTTGATCTAGACATGCCGTCATCAATATCTAGCAGGTGATCATTTACAGTTTCCATTCGATTAGATGAAATGTCAGATGAAAAAGGAAATCTCTTACAGTTCATTTGAAATGGCCACATTTGAATATAATTTTCGCGTTGAAAATTTAAAAAAAAAAAAATGCTTATTGTTAAATGTAGTCGTTTAAATTTAGATTTGAAATTAAATTTTTTTGTAATCTAAATTAATGTAATAGAAGAAAATGCAGCACGTTAATAAAAATTTGAGGTGAAAAAGAAAAGATTTTATCTTTTATCTGCTATGAAATTTTTAGTGCATATATCGGCGGGGTCTTTCAATACATATAAATGCGAAGCCTAGTTATTTAACTTCAGTCTGACGCTGAACTATGTAAATTAACATTACTATTATGTATATAGAAAAAATAGAAGATTCGCAATTTTATTATTATAATTTGCGATTTAAATCCTGTTATTGTGAATCTTTGGGAAATCTTTAGATTTTCACACTCGTTCAAAATTGAAATGTTATCACAAAAAACGTGCATACCAAGCTGCGCAAATTCAACACAATGAATAACAAAAGGAAAAAGATATATGCCTATCGGACAGGACGGATAAAACGACGTTTGATAATAGTACGGAATTTCTCCGGCTTGCTTCGAGTATTCAAATGAAAATATATGATAAAAACGTATTCTTTTGTTATGCAATTTTTCATCGAAATATTTCCGCGATGTGTACCGTTCGGCTTTTTGTCTAGCGTTTCTCCTCATCATCGGCACAATGAAAACGTAAATTTGCCCATTTTGAAGTCGCCGATATTTCTGTTCGACTTATTACAATTTAACGATTTCTTCATTTTGTTTTTTTGTTTTTATTATTATTTTCTTTTTCGAAAATTTGAAGCGCGCAGGTCCCCCATATGTAGCCAGGCTGTTATCCAGGTAAATTAGTTCGGTTTCGAAGGCGTGTGCTGCATATTACCGAATTTGAGAATGCTGGAAAGAGTTGAATGACTGTTTTGAAAAAAGTGATACAAAGTTAGAATAAACACGGTAAATTTGATAAAAGCATAAAAAAATAATAAACAAAACTACGGTAAAATTCGGATGAAAAGAAAATAAAAAAGATTAAATTGTACCTAATTTGCTTTGCTATTAACGATTAAAATGGGACGAAGTAAATTAAGGCGTTTGGGAGGATTGACGAACGCATCACGGTGTGGTCATTTTTTAAAATTTAAAATGTTATAATAATAAGTGTCCCCCCCGGGGGGTACTTTAGTACTCTCTGGGGCCCGGAGCTCTAACCGGGAAGAGGCGCGTCCACAGGTAGTGGATAGTGGAAGGGCCTATAGATATATAGGTTAGCTGCGAATAACCAATAAGCAGTCGCGAACTAAGAGCGGATACCGGCAGAAAGTCTCAGGCAGACGATTCCAGTAGTGGCAGGGCAATGAGTTATGAGGGAGTAGAGGGAAAGCTGTAGGAGCTAACCATAAAACTCTACAAAGTCCCAAGGACTAACTCGCCCTCGGCGAGTTGAGACCGCCGCAAAGGTCTCTGGCTACTTACCTAGTATCAAACTGGTGGAGGGCAGCAGTAACCATCAGTACCAACGGCGGGCGGAAACCATACGGGTTAGAACGGCTGTCGATTGGATTATTGTATGCAAGTAGGAGAATCTACAGAAGGATACAATACTGCGATACGGAAGGCAAGGAGAAACCACCGTATTAATACTCTCAGGTAAACCTATCATGACAAGTCCAATACAAAATATGTTAACCGGGATCAAAGATGATAACTCAGTCGATGATGTCGGCAGGGGCAGCGGAAGAAAGCAGAGGGCTTCCGAGGTCTACAGTATGCGAAACCCCTCACTTAGGATAGGCACATGGAATGTTCGAACAATGTTAGCAGTCGGTAAGTTAGCCAATATCAGAAGAGAAATGATACGTTATAGAAGGAAAAATACCAATGCGCAGACCAAGAGGAAGACCAAGGCAGACGCTGATAGATACAATCAAGAAGGAAACAAACATTAAGACATACGCAGAATTGAAAAGGCGAACAGCGGATAGGAATAGGTGGCGGACTTGGACGATAGGGGCGAACCATTCAAACGACTGAAATACCAATTTGATTGAATAATAAGTGTATAGAAATACAAAAAATGTAAAGTATACTGAGAAATAAAAGGCTATTTAGTGGTATTAGGAAAAATAAAAAACCGGTAATAACACGTAAACTTTATTATTATTATTATTATTATTATTATTATTATGGTTATCACTTTTTGTTAAAATTGCAGTTATTGTTATGGTTGTTACGTTTACTGCGGTTGTTATAATAAAGGTTATCATTGTTGTCATTATCACTTTCTTAGTATTATTACAGATGTTCTTATTTTTATTTTCTTTATTATTATTATATATATATATTTTTTAACTGTATTATTACTAGTTTCTATTTACATTATAGTTGAAGTGTACATGGTAGCTATAGGGGACGGAGGTATAAGTGAGCACAAGTAATATATTAATAACTGTATTAGAAATTATTATAGTTGATAATAATTAATTAATTTAGTGTAAACATGGGCTAACTTACGTGTATAAAACTCACTTAAATCCAAATTACTATGTTTGATCTTACGCAAAACAACATAAATCGGCCCATATAGCATGCAAACATGTAAAAGCGAAAATTTTCTGCTACTCGCGCACCTATAGCGCATAGGTAGAAATTGCATGAATGTGTCAGTGTGAGAGCTTGTGTACCCAAATGTGTGAGGGTGTATTTGTGAGAGTGAATGCTGGGTATACCGGCGTGTATGTGTATATGTAATCACATGATATATACTTGTTTATAACCTGTATTATTATAATGTATTGTGTTGTATGTATGTAAATAAATTTCAATTTCAATTATTATTATTATTATTATTATTACTATTACTATTACTATTACTATTATTATTATTATTATTATTATTATTATTATTATTATTATTATTATTATTATTATTCATTCAGTGTTCGTCCGTGGTTGCAGCAAGGTGCTGTTAGTATAGCTCTGTGTTCAACTCGCTATTTTACAGTGTTTTTTTGCTCGCGGAATTTCCGTACTTAATCGTAACGTTTAGCGGTTCTCGTCTAGTTTATAGTGCAGATTTTAATTTTCGGATAGCTCCATTTACCGCTGAGTAATTATCAAAACAATCTAAATTAATTATCTGTGTTCATTTTCGAAGAATTCATGCGTGGTTCTAAGTTTTCGTAAAACGCGTTGTCGGCCGCGATCGGCTGCAAAAACCGGTTTCTTCGTCGCATGGTCCGTGAAATGGCGCCCAGCTCCTACATATGCACCGTGTGCTGCGGTCCCTTTTATGGCCGGCAACAGCGTGTATGCTGTCGGCATGAATGCGGCCAAATAGCGCACGCTGCTTGTTTACCACCCGCCGCAAAAGACTTCTCGTGCTCGGCCTGCTTGGAAATCGAACAGGTACACAGCATACCAACGAACGGCCCTACCGACGACATTATGACCTTTTTTAAACAAGAACTGTTAGTAATCAAAGAAGATTTGCGATGTCTCCAGTTTGAGCGAAAACGTAACGCTATGCTCGAAAATGAAATAAAAACACTACGCGCGGAGGTGACTCAACTAAAGATGATAATTGGGAAAACAAACGGCTCGCCTTCCTTTGCAGAAATTGTCAAGTCCTCACAAGTACACAAAAAGGAAAGTTCTCCCCAAGCTCGAACGAACAAACCTCCTCTCAGTTTCGTCGTGGTCAAAAGTACAAGTAAAGATGCCGAGGTCGAATTAAAAAAAAACGTCAACCCCAGCAAAATCGGCGTTGACATCAAAAGTTACAAGAAACTAAAATCAGGGAACATAATTCTAGGCTGCTCGTCAAACGAGGAAAAAAATACACTAAAAAACGAAATAAAATCTAAATGCAACGCCCTCACAGCAGAAGACAAACCCGTTCGAAACCCCGAGATCAAAATACTAAACATTCCAGATAACACAACCAAGGACGATATCAAGGAAGCCATCGTTAACTTTACCGGAGAGGAACCTCTTTACACGAAAATCTGGTCGTCAAAAAATCCAAGAGCAGTATGCGAAGTGTCGCCGAAAACCTTTCGTTCGATCATGGACTCCAAAAAAATTAACCTGGGCTGGACAAAATGCCGAGTATACGAACATGTCAGCGTCAAACAGTGTTTCCAGTGCTGGAAAGTCGGTCACAAGGCATCTGAATGCAGTGTTAGCGAAGAAGAAATTAATCTTATTAAAAGCAGCATCAACAATGGGTTATGCACAAATTGCACACACAACAACATTAAGGTCAGTAATTTTACAAATTCATCAAACACACATGTTAACGTAAATAACAGAGACCATCACCACCATCCCGGCAGCTACAAATGCCCGTACACAGACACAATTAAAAACAATATTAAAAAACACACAAACTATAACTATGAACAAACAGCTTAAACTCTTGCAAAATAATGTAAATCACTGTACTACCGCTCAGCACACACTATTTAATTTTGCCGTAAATCAACAATATGACGTTATTTCAATTTGCGAACCATACATCAAAAAAAAACAAACTAACTGGGTTCTCCTCTACATTTAATATAGTTAAAAATGACTTCGTTGCTGTCTGCGTCTCGTCTAACATAAACTACTATGAAATTCTGAATGAACAAAACATCATTGCTATCCTCCTATCAGACCTACTATTAATCAACGTCTACTTTTCTCCTAACAAACCTTTACAGCCGTACTTGAATTCGCTAAATCAACTTCTACAAAAAACTCCACACAAAGACATCATAATTACCGGAGACACCAATGTATGATCCGTTCTCTGGGATATCAAAAATTCTGGCCACAAAACCAAACTCTTCCAAAATTTTCTAAATTATTACGAACTCTCTGTTCTAAACGAAAAAAACAAATTCACCTTCAGCAATGCAAATGGACGAAGCGTGGTCGACTTAATAATCGCCTCACGCCGAGCTTCATCTCACATTAAAGACTTAAATATCCTAACTGGTAACTCATTATCAAATCACGAATATATTTCCTTTAGTTATTCTCCCTTCAGCACCCATCCCAAAAAAATAATCAAACACGTTGACTATGACAACATACTTCACCAAATTGGAACTGATTACGACTACCTCTTAGACAGTTGTAATAAGTTACATGACCAAATTTCTTGCGATGAATGGGTAGCTAATTTCTCAGCTTATATCAGGGACCTAACAGCATCAAACAGCGTTTATAAAAAAATTAAAAAAACCAACTACTGGTGGAATAATGAGATTCAACTTTGTAGTGCACTGACCAAACAATATCGGCGCCTATATCAAAGAACTAAGGATCCTATTCTAAGGGAAAACCGCAAACTAACCTACAACCAACATAGAAAATCCTTAAAAGCCAAAATTAATCTTGCAAAGCTTAACTCTTGGAAGACTTTTTGTTCTGAAAATGTCAAACCATGGGGCTTAAGCTACAAAATAACGTTTCTGAATTCAAACAAACCAAACAATATTCCACTCTTCACAAAAAATAACGGCGATAAAATCACCAATGTGACAGAGAATCTAAACTTCTCCCTATCCTCTCTTTTTCCGTTAGACAGCACTGATAAAGACAGCAACAAACAGAAAATACTAAGAGAAAACTTTAAACTTCCCATACAGGAAAACGTTGCTCACCTACAACGGACTCCTCTTGACACTTCCGCACTAAGTAGTATTATAAAAAATTTAAAAAACAACAAAGCCGCTGGACCCGACAATATTACAAATAAGACACTAAAATTAATCCAAAAGGTCTATCCCAAGCTCCTTCCACAACTATACCAAAAAATCTTCTCCTTAAACTATTTCCCCAAACCCTGGCGCGAAGCAAATGTAATCCTCCTTCATAAATCAAATAAAGACGCAAACCTCATAAGCTCCTATCGCCCAATATGTCTTTTAAATTCTGTAAGCAAAATTTACGAAAAACTACTAAAAAACAAGATAAACTGCCATCTAAACTCAACAAATTTTTTAGATAAAAGACAATTTGAATTCAGACAAGGTCTGTCCACAGAACATGCTGTGAATTACGCGATCAGCAAGATTAGCAGCAACCTTAAGAAAAAATCGAATGTTCTTGTAATAGGAGTGGACATTAAAGGAGCCTTTGACAATTGCTGGCACCCTGCCCTGTTTGACATTCTAAAATCTATTTTGATCAAAGATATACCATTGTTAAGTACAATACACCATTACCTTAATAACAGACGTGTAACTCTCCAAATAGGTAATCACAGTGCAAACATCGAAACTAATAAAGGCTGCCCACAGGGTAGCGTTTTAGGTCCACTATTCTGGAATATACTATTCAACCAAGCTCTTCAATTACCATACGACAAGAACGTTGACCTATGCGCATATGCTGATGACCTACTATTTATAATAACGGACGACACAAAAATCAATCTCGAAAGAACAGCTAACAAAACGCTTGAGTTACTCGGAGCCTGGCTAAATGAAGTAAAGCTTAATCTCTCAGTTGAAAAATGTTTTGTTTCCCTTTTCACAAACTCCCTGAAACTAAAAAGAAAAAATATCAAAGTACTTTACAGGGGGATCACCTTAAACGTAGTCGAACATTTTAAATATCTCGGAGTCATATTAGACAATAAACTCTCCTTTAAACAACACATAGAATACACTACATCTAAGCTAGACGTTAAATACTATCAATTACTAAAAGTGTGCAGAAACACATGGGGATTTGATTACAGATACAGACTTGTATTGTACAAGTCACTTGTTGAAAACACAGTGTGTTACTGCAGCTCTGTGTTTTTCCAACACCTAAAAAAGAAAACCCTAAAGCAAAAAATCTACTCTACGCAACGTAAATACTTAATAAACGCCTGTAGAGCTTACCGGACAATTTCTCATAGCGCCGCTGTTGCCCTTACGGGAGTCCTTCCCTTAGACCTAGAAATCAACTATAGATCAATCATTTTTACCATAAAAAACCATAAAAATTTTGAATATATTAATGATCATGTCTACCAAATAATGAACTTTTTACCTCCAATAAATCCCCTTCAGAGCAGTTCCTACATGCTAATCCAGCACGACCTACATATAAAAATATCACTAAAACAGCTCAAAAGATACATCAAAAACTATTTCATTTCTACATGGCAAAGCTCCTGGGAAAGAGACACGGTAGGTCGGCATACCCACGGGCTAATCCCAAACATTAGAACAGGCTTACAGTTATCACCTGACTTTTATACTACCCAACTCCTCACTGACCACGGACATTTCGGAGCCTATTTAAAAAAATACAAAATCACCGAAGACGACAAATGTGACTGTGGGGAAATTGAAAACGCCAATCATGTAATCTTTCACTGCACTAAGTATGACGACATCAGAAACTTCAACCTAGAAAACTTCAACTTGAGTAATTCAACTTTGGCAACTAAATTTCAAAAATTCGCGTTCTCGGTTTTAAAACCAAAATTTACTGGCAAAAATAACAACCTACAGTGATTTACATTACTCACTTAAATAAAAACACCACACTTAAAAACCACACACCAACACGTACGTAAATTTTATTATTAATATCCGGAAAAGACAATCGAGCCCAAATGGTAAATCAAACTAGAATCAATCACACTCGCGTCATTCGAAAAAAAAAAAAAAAAAAAAAAAAAATGTACATATAACAAAACATTATTGTCTATTAAATAAGTACACAGTGCATAACCCATCAGATTATGTAGCATTTAGTTTATCAACCCCGATATGTATAAAAATTAAATTCCTAAAGCTCATTACTTAAGATTTATTGTAAGAAGGTCCCGGGTCAAGATTAAGCCTAACGGCGGTGCTTGGCTTGGCGCCTTTGTACACAACTTGTATTGTAAAAAGCGCTATCGAAATACAGTTATTAATCAAAAAAAAATTATTATTATTATTATTATTATTATTATTATTATTATTATTATTATTATTATTATTGTTATTGTTATTGTTATTGTTATTGTTGTTATTATTATTATTATTATACTGGTTGTTTTTAATTTCTATGATTATTACACCCAGTGTCAGGTAAGTATTTTAAATGCTCGTTTTTAGTTTTCTAATTAGGGTAAGAATTTTTTTAATTTCGTCTTGGTTGTCAGGGATGTTTGTATTATTTAAAAGGATTTTTAGTTCTAGACGGATTTGATTAATGGGTTTTGTTTTTTTTTTTTTTTTTTTTTTTGGCCCGAGCAGAACAGTTCATTTGGCCAGAAAACTACGCCACGACTAGATATTAAAAATTACTAATAATAGAAAATTCAGGAAGTGAAATTTCATTCTACATTATGGCCGCAACTGCTAGCAGTGCCCATAATGCTCAATGAAACAAAACAAACACAAACAAGTGATTAGGGAATTCGTAAAGAAGGAGTTTGATTGTGATGGTGGTGAAGCTGCAAAACTGACAAGAGAGAGTAGTCAGTAAATCTATGTTCTGGGAAGTCTGACGTCACAACCCCAAACCGTGTGCAGAGGGCAGAAAGTAACCTAATTATTTTATTGGGAGGCAAAAATTCACCCAAGTTTCCCCCAATTTCCCGAGTTTCCCGCATTTCCCCCAATTTTTTGCAAATTTTCCGCAAATTTCCCTCAAATTCCTCCGTACAGGTTCCGCGCATTCCCGATAGTTCGAACCGATTAAAAATTAACCCAAGTATATTATTTAACGTCTGAAACTAACCCAAGTCCCTACTCACCCCTCCTATCTACAGCGTTACTGCGATTTTTCAAAATTCAAGGCCTAAGTATGAAAATTCTAAATTTAACCCAAGTATATTATTTAATGCCTGAAACTAACCCAAGTCCCCGCTCACTCCTCCTGTCTACAGCATTACCGCGATTTTTCAAAATTCAAGGCCTAAGTATGAAAATTCTAAATTTAACCCGAGTATAGTATTTAAAGTCCCAAATCTAACACTAGTCTCCGCTCGCCCTTCCCACGATCCCGCGCATACATCCAATATAGCGTTAGCCGCCACGAAAGTATACGTACCGTTCCCGCGCACGCGTCGTCCGTTCCCGATAACGTGATCTTTTTTTTTTTTTTTTTTTAAATATTTCGAAGCCTAAGTACAAAAAATTCTAGACCTGGCCTAAATATATTTTTTTCATTTTCGCGATTCCCCGTTTGTACAGGTAAATGTGGAAACACACACGCCGTCCCCGCGCATATAGCCATCATAACGTTAACCACAGTGGAAGTGCACACCCATTCCCACACATCGCGCCCTCTACTATCATGTGTATCTATTACACATGCCTTTGCGTGTAATATATGTAGCATACTTTTTAATTTTCATTTTTCGAGGTTGGGAGGGGTAAAATGTTGCCGGAGTGATAAAAACGTTTGAATCTCAACACTTAGAACCCAAAATTTAAAGGAATTTTCCGAGTCGTGCTCCGTTCCGGCATTTTTTTTTTAAATTTTTATTTTTAAAGAAAATATTTGAACGTTCCATCAGTCGAATGAGAGCGGGCGAGTGTGCTGCTACGAGATGTATTATGTAAGCGCGACCGCGACTGTAATGGAAATATTTAAATGTTTCAGCAACTAGTTGAAACTGTCACCAGGTGAGGTGAATTCCAGTCGTTCGTTTTGAAATTAACCAGCCGATCATCTATGCACACTCTCATACGCCACCGATAGAAACCTGTTCACGATCGCTACACGTTCACACACGCACACATACACACCGCCACCTGATATATATTTTTCCTTTTTATTTTTTCATCTTTTCACGCTTCCGATCTTATATTCAATCGGTTGATTTTTTTTTTATTTTTCCGTATTCTCCGTTCACTGCAAAAGCACACCGTCCATTCATGCACACATATCAAGCATCGTGTTAGCCTCTACAAAGATACATTGTAATATTCCATACACGCTCCGGTCGCCACCGAAATAAACGCCGCGATATCACTCCCACACACACACACACACACACCACTTCGTACATATTTTATTTTCGAATCAAAATATTATAGAATTAGCCTAAGTATATTTTTCTTTTACGCTTTTGTTTATTTCTTCCGAATGTTCATAATTTTTATATTTTTTTTTGTTTCTCCAATTCTAAAAATTAATCTGTCAATGTATTAGCCACTCTCTCACTCGCACAGAATGTTCCCTCGCACTCATCTGCTACCAGTAGTTCTCTTAACGTTCATATTAATTTTTTTTTTCAAATCTGATATTATAGAATCTGTCTAATTATATTTTTTCTCCGACCGTTGATAATTTTTTTATTTTTATTTTTTTCTCAGATTCTAAAAATAAATCCATTGATATCTTCACTAGTAAGATTGCGCACACATCTTCTGCCCGTATTTCTCATATTGTTCATAATAATTTTTCATGTCTATGTATTATGGAATTAGTCTAAAATATATTTTTCCCCTCTAAAGACTTTTTCCAAACGTAAGTATTCAAAAAATAATTCGAGTATAATTTTATTTAACGCGGTTTCATGATTTCCCTCTCCCCTATCCACCCTACACAAATTTCAATTCTTTTCTATTATTTTTCATGAGTACATCCCCCTGAAACTACAGTGAAACCACACCAAACATTCCCACGCACCCATCTGCTAACAATGATTTTCACATCATTCATAATAATTTTTTTTCGAGTCTGTTAGTTTAAGATTATTTCATTTTTTTCAAACTCTAAATATTTTATTTTTTTCAATATCTTTCATATTATATTTTTCCCCCCAATATGTCCGCGTACACTCATAGTGCAAAGGTACTGCGCTTATATCCTCGCATGCATGTCGCTATGCCGTTGATTTCGATTGTGTGTCAAGATCATCGAGTCTGCCCAGATCTTCCCTGTCATATCTTTTGTAGAAAACCGGTTCGTATGTACACACCTACACACAAACACCCATAACCCAAAGAACACCTCTCAACTTCGTTCATCTGCGTATGTAACCAACTATCACCAAAGGAATGTGGTTTTTCTGGTACAACCCGCCCTCTTCAAAGACTTGCAACGAGCTAGAATCTCGAAAGGATCTGTTCAGGCAGTCAGTATTAGTTCTATGTTGAACGTGTAGAATTTGTTGAAACTGTGTTCTTCACGTGTTATTAAAAAAGTCTCAAGAACGTTAAAGTCAATAATTTTCTATATTTTTTAGTAAAAAATTAAAAATATTATTCAAACATGAATAACAATACCAATTCGATTGATATTAAAGATCGACGAATTTATTCAGAATTCATTTTCGAGTGATAGTGTCCCGCATACAACTTCATCACCTCCATCACCGCAGTCAGATGATGGTTATACAGCAGAAGGATCAACATCTTCTGTACATAATATCATTGGTCCTGTATTATTATCAGAACAAGCAGATATAGCGGATTATTTTGTAGATATCAGCATCCATATAGATTGTGATTATGGTTTTCGAGTAACTGAACTAGCAATGATTGATATGTCTGGCGGAAAGTGTTTGCATACGCTGTATAAGCCAAGCAGAGCATGGCATGCATCAAAAATGCCTCATTTACAATGTTCTTCGGTGAGTCATTATTTGAAAAATCCGTCATTATTTCCCTGTCGGGAAGAAATGGAGGTTGACGCTGTCGGCAAGCGCAAACCGTCCGGCCCTCTCTCGCCGTCCGCGGTTTTGCCAAGCAAGGATCTGCGGCTATCTCGATCCGATTCACCTAATCTTGCCACTTTAAATAATTCTAACAACAATCCTAATACAGCTGTCGAGAATTATATTATCGATAATAGTAAAAATAATAATAATAATATTAATAATAATAATAGTAATGACAATAACAATAACAATAATGATAATAATAATATTAATAATAACAGCAGTTATAATAGTAGTAACAATAACGATAATAACAGCAACACTATTAACTCCGATCATATTCACGATACTTTTGAAAACACTTTTCCGTCCAAATACCCAGGACCATTCAAAGTTTTCGTTGAGAACACCTCTGACAATAAAAACATTGGAAATTTCCACCCGCTTGCGCTGGCCAGGCTCATCAGCAAAATTTCCACCTCCTTCTCCGACATTACCCCTCAGGGTAGAGGGCGTATCTCTGTTATCTTCCCCTCCATTTCCACCGCCAACGACTTTCTAAACAATCGCTCCTTCTTCAATTCTAACGACCTGAAAGCTTTCATTCCCCATAATACTCTATACAGAATTGGTGTTATTTCTGGAGTTCATCCTTCTTTCTCTGTTGAGGAAATTAAAGAAGGGCTTGTTACGTCTATCCCTATAGTCTCTATTCGTCGCATCCTTCGCTCTTCCGATGGAACCAACGTTCCCACCAGATGTGTCGAATTAAAATTTGCCAAATCCTCTCTCCCTGAGTTTGTATCCATTTACAATCTTCGTTTTACAGTGTCCCCAAGTATCCGTTCTCCCACTCAGTGCTCTAATTGTTTCCTTTTCGGGCATATTGCACGCCATTGCCGCAGCTCTCTTCCCTCATGTTCCCATTGTTCCTCTAAACATTCTTTCTCTGATTCTACAAATCTCCAGGAGCCTCCTTTTTGTCGCAACTGCAAAGGTAGTCACAGCGCTTCCGATCGAGCCTGTCCCGAATGGCAGCGGCAGAAGGACATAAAAAGAATCATGGCTTTCGAGAACATCTTTCACGAAGCCGTTAAAATTAAATCCTCCAGTTCCGCCTCTCCAGCCTTCTCCTATGCTAATCGCGCCGCAGCCCCTATTTCCTCTCTAAACGTCTCCCCAAAAACTTCTAAATTCCCCTCTCTTCCACGTCCCAAATCCCCCACTTTCCACAAAACTTCCAAACCCAAATCCTACTCAAAGCCTTCTCCTCAATTTCCTTTCGTTCCATCCCTTTACTCTCATTTACCACTAAATGGTTGTGCACTGAATCACAACGACTCCCCCAATCCAACCCCCCTCATATCTTCCAGTCCCTTACCAGTTCCTCCTATTCTTTCTCCTAATTCCTCTCTAAACGATTCTTCCTTTGTTGTCTCCCATATTTCCGCAGCTATCATGGAACTCCTTGCCTCCTTTAACATATCCTCCTCCTCCTCATTCCTTGATAATCTTTCAGCCTTCCTATCCAATCACGTTTATTTCAACTAGACCACCTCTTTCATCCTTTGTTCTTTCTTTCTCCTTTTTGACCATCTTCCAGCATCCCATTCTATACTTGTTACTCTTATTTCTCCTTTTTTCTTTTGCGTCCGTTTCGCCAAGGATAACTGTTCGCTCAGGAATCATCAACTCAAAACTTTCCTCAGTTCGAATTTTATTCCAGTTTTCCTTCATGCTACATAGCTATATCATTATGGAAGGAAGCCTACAAACTTGTCGTCAACCCAGTTCGTGCAGGTATTTCTCCCGTCTCTGGTTTAACAATATGTCGGAAGGAAGCCTACAAACTGGTCATCAACCCAGTTCGTGCAGGTATTTCTCTCGTCTCTTTTTCAACACTGTGTCGGAAGGAAGCCTACAAACTGGGCATCAACCCAGTTCGTGCAGGTACTTCTCCGGTTTATTTTTAATTACTGACGGTACCGCTAATGGTGAGGTATCTTCAATTTTGCCTGTATCCAATTTCGGACACGTCTTCTCTCTTCTACTCTTTTTTCCATTGTCAACTTCTCCTTTAAGTTGGAACATCGTCTACAAGCGATCTCCTCTCATTTATTACACCCTTCCTATTACCCTTGCCCTCCTTTCTTTTACTTCAATTTCAGCTCTATCTTTTCCCGCTACTTTTTCTCATTCTTTTAATTCCTCTTCTCCTTTTAACTAGAATGTCGCGGTCTTGCGCCTTAAACATCCTTCAATGGAATTGCCGCAGCTTACGAGCTAATAAACTAAGTGTAGAATGTCTATTAGACTTCTACAATATCCATGTAGCGCTGTTATCTGAAACTTGGCTTAAATCCTCCTCATCTCTTGATTTCAAAGGTTATTTTCTAGTTCGATCTGACCGTATGGATGGGTATGGTGGCGTTGCGATTTTAATTAGACACGATCTATCCTATCACACCCACAATATCCCATTTCTTCCTCCGCCCCTTCCCAACCACCCTAACATGATCCACATTTCACTTGAAAATCTTCTCCCGAATCCTTTACATATTGCTTGCGTGTACATCCCTCCCAACTCCAGCCTCTCTAGTCTTCCTTTGCCTTCATTCCTTTCATCCCTATCTGATCCATTTATTATTGGTGGAGACTGCAATGCGCACTCTCCTATGTGGGGCTGCACAGGGCGCAATCCTAACGGTGTGACTCTGGAAAATCTCATCCTAAACAATAATCTTTTTCTCCACAACGATCGTTCTCCTACTTTCTTCAAACATCCATCTTCTTCTAGTGCAATCGACCTCTCGTTTTCATCTCCGAATCTTGGTCTTGTAAGCTCCTGGAGAACTCTCGACGGCACTTTTGGTAGTGATCATCTCCCCATTCTCCTAACTCTCAACAACGCTCTTCCTTCTAAACCTTTCAGGCCCTTGCACGCTCCTCACTGGCTTCTCTCCAAAACAGATTGGACTAAATTCCGATCTTTAGTGGATTCCTCACTCACCCTTATTCTGGATTTTCCCGACCTGTCATCCCAGTACAACTTCTTCATTCAATCTCTATATTCTGCTCTTTCCGCTTCCTCCCCTCCTTCTTCCTTTTCGCGCGGTCGTTCTTCCTCTTATGCCTCCTCTCTTTGGTGGAATGAAGAGTGTAAAGTTGCCTTCCAAAGAAGCACCGCTACCTTTAAAGCCTTTCGCTTTTGTTCCTCAATATCCAACTTTTTAGCTCACAAAGACGCCAACGCAAAAGCTCGGTACATTTCAAAATCTGCCAAGAGGAACTCTTGGAAATCATTTTGTTCATCTTTCTCTAGAGATACGCCTCTCTCTAAGATATGGAAAATGGCAAAAGCGTTCAGATCTCCTCTTTCTGAGCGTCCCCGCTTCTCCCATCCTTCTTTGCCGGAACTTCACTCTTTCTTGGACTCTATTGCTCCTCCGTATGTCCCCACTTTCGAGGAATCGATCATTCCTTCGCTCCCAAATTCCTCAGAACCACATTTCCTATCGTCCCCTTTCCGCTACGAGGAACTCTTGTCCGTTCTTAACAAAACCTCTCCTTCTGCACCTGGCTTGGACGGTCTTTCTTTCCCTATTCTTAAAAAACTCTCTCCTTCCTCGCTGCTCTCCTTTCTGAATATCTTCAACTCTTTCCTACTCTCTGGATTTACTCCTGAGTCTTGGAATGACTTCATCGTCATTCCAATTCCGAAAAAAAATCAGTGTTCCTTCCGTCCTATCTCCCTAGCCTCATGTCTGCGGAAACTCTTTGAAGGTTTAATAAACAACCGTCTTGTTTGGTGGCTTGAGCATAATAATCTAGTTCCTTCTAATATGTTCGGTTTTCGCCCCGGGCTTGGCCTGGTAGATTGCATCAGTACCTTCCTTGCAGATATCTATAAATCATTCCTTTCTAAGAAATTTACTGTCGCCTCTTTTGTCGATGTCTGCTCTGCATTCGACAATGTGCAACTTCCTTCTCTGGGTTCCAAACTTCACTCTCTTAATCTCCCACCGGTTTTTATCTCTCTTATACTCAACCTCTTTCAACATAGAACTTTTTATCTATCTTCTCCTTCTCTTTCCACCTCTAGATGCGTCTATCGTGGGCTTCCCCAGGGATCCTGCCTTATCCCCACTCTTTTTAACATTTACTCTTTCGATATTGCTTCGCTTCCTATTCCCTCTTTCTCTCTCCTTTTTGCTGATGACATTTTAGTTTATTCCACCTCAGATGATCTGTCCTCTGCCACCAACGAGTTAAACCATTCATTGTCCCATCTTAGCAATGCTCTATCTACACTCCACCTCTCTCTTTCCCCTTCCAAGTCTTCCTGTATAATTTTTGCTCTCCGCCCCTTTAATCGTGCTTTTATAAACATCAGCGTATCTGGTACACCTATTCCCACTGTTAATTCCATATGATATCTAGGTCTTTTCTTAAATAGTCGCCTTACATTTCATGAACATATTAATTATATCTATAATTCCTCGATCAAAAGACTTAATCTCCTCAAATCTTTATCTCCGCTCAGATGGGGTGGAGACCCGTGCATTCTATTAATTCTATATAAATCGATTATTCGGTCCAAACTCGACTATTGTTCCTTCATTTATGGCAGTGCCTCCAAGTCTCTCCTTTCGAAACTTGACGCAATTCAGAATTCCTGCCTTCGCCTATGCATTGGCGCTTTAAGATCTTCTCCTATTCCTGCGATTCTATCCGAATCTTCCACTCAACCTCTTTCCATTCGTCGTGTACTCCTCGGTTATCGATTTTTAATAAAACGCCTCCCCATTTTGTCATCCAATATTATCCCTTCCTATCTTTATATCAAAAATCACTGGCGCTTGGCGCCTCATAGAATTCCGATTTTATCGCATATAGCTGCTCGTGTTTCCAATTTTTCTCCCTACGTTTCCTCTTATAACAGTCTTCCTTACTTTTCTTTCGACTTTAATAGCATATGGCACCCCATCAATTTCTCCTCTCTTCCAGTCCGAGCTAATTGTTCCTCTCACAATGTAGTCAACTTCGAATTCTTTCAGCTGCTGAACTCTTCTTTTCCTTCCCATGCCTTAATCTTCTCAGATGGCTCCAAGAGTGATGAGGGCGTGGGTGGTGCGTATACGTCTCCTACGTTCCTACACTCTGAGCCCTTCAGACTTCCTTCCTTCTGCTCTATCTTCTCGGCCGAGTCGATCTCAATTCTTCATGCAATTCATTTCATATCCTCTACGAGTGGGGTTCACAAATTCCTGATTGTCTCTGATTCCAAAGGCGTTCTTCAAGCCATCTCCTTTCCTCCTTCTCATACTTCTGACGGTATCATCCTCTCTATCCGATCTCTTGTCTCCTCTTTGTTCTCGTTCCACTCCATTTTCATAGACTTTCTATGGGTCCCTAGTTATTCCAATATTGAGGGAAATGAAGGTTACAGGAGAAAGGAGTTATATCCTTAGAAATAAAGGAATTAAAAAGACTAAGAAGAAAACTATGGGATTGATCAGAAAGGTTTTTAAGAGCAACATAGGGTATACCGTCAAGTCATGCAGTGGGGCTGGACGATTTGGAAAGAACAGACTATAATTTATTAAAATTAAAAGCCGAAGTTAGGAAGTGGGGAGGAGAATTTTGCTGAAATGGAGAGTACAATTCATCAAAGGAAGGAACGTAAGCTGAAGCGACAGAATCAACAAAAGGAAAAAGGCTGTCGTCGGGAATACTGAAGTTGGAAGGGCGGGGAGGGGATGAGAATTTGAAGGCTCTGGCCATTTTCCAAATCTGCGCAAGAGGAGTAGTTCTAGAGAACTTAGCACAGAAATTTTTCCAAGAGGCCTTCTTTGCGGATTTCAGAATAAACCTAGCTTTCACGTTAGCCTGTTTGTGAGCCAGAACATTTTCAGTCGTAGGATTAGAACGGAAGGTTCTAAAGGTGGTGCTACTGTGATTAAAGTTTGTTAATTAATAGGGGGCGAATTTATTTAATTTATATTTATAAATCTTAACAACCAGATCATTGGCTTATTTTAATTTTGGGAAAGTCGAAGAAAACGACCGCTAATAATGTAGCTAATAATTAATTTTTTTTTTCTACCCTGGGCGCGCCAGAGGCCTTGACCCAACAACATGATAAATCAAGAGATAGAATTAAATAGCCAGGCGATCACAAATTGAACTCACAAAGGACAACAGCAGCGGAACAACTGAAGATAATGAGATGGAAAGAAACTAGGTAGCGTTAAAGGGAGTAGAAAGACCCGAAGCTAAAAATTGGGCTAAAAGAAGGGAGCGTTCGTTAGAGATTGCAGAACATTCGAAACGGATAAGAATTGAGTCACAAATATGAGGAGGCTCACAAGCGTGAAGACAGCAGAAAGGAAAAGGAGGCAAAACGAATCGAAAGCGAGAAGAAGGGAGTAGAGAATGATTGATTCTGAGTGTAATTAAGGAAACAAGAGTGGAACGACGACAGATAGGAATAGATTGAAACCAAGGCAGGAAACTAGGAATCGGTTGAATAAGACGGTACTGTAAAAGCGATTTGAGAATAAAGATGGATACATGTCAGACCAAAGTCTGGAATGATTAGAGCGTGATAGAGAAAGAATGTCTGAGGAAGAGAAAGAGTCGAGGAACGACTAATGCGGGCGGCTGAGCGAGCTAAAGAGTCAACTGAGTCATTTCCCGGAATATTGGAATGACTAGGGACCCATAGAAAGTCTATGAGAATGGAGCGGAACGAGAACAAAGAGGAAACAAGAGATCGAATAGAGAGAATGATACCGTCAGAAGTATGAGAAGGAGGAAAGGAGATGGCTTGAAGAACGCCTTTGGAATCAGAGACAATCAGGAATTTGTGAACCCCACTCGTAGAGGATATGAAATGAATTTCACGAAGAATTGAGATCGACTCGGCCGAGAAGATAGAACAGAAGGAAGAAAGTCTGAAAGACTCAGAGTGCAGGAACGTAGGAGACGTAAACGCACCACCCACGCTCCCATCACTCTTGGAGCCATCTGAGAAGATTAAGGCATGGGAAGGAAAAGAAGAGTTCAACAGCTGAAGGAATTCGAAGTTGACTACATTGTGAGAGGAACAATTAGCTCGGACTGGAAGAGAGGAGAAATTGACGGGGTGCCATATGCTATTAAAGTCGAAAGAAAAGTAAGGAAGACTGTTATAAGAGGAAACGTAGGGAGAAAAATTGGAAACACGAGCAGCTATATGCGATAAAATCGGAATTCTATGGGGCGCCAAGCGCCAGTGATTTTTGTTATGAAAATAGGAAGGAATAAGATTGGATGAAGAAGTGGACCGGCGTTTTATTAAATAACGATAACAGAGGAGTGAATGACGAATGGATAGCGGTTGAGTGATAGATTCAGATAAAATCGTAGGAATAGGAGAAGATTGTAAAGCGCCAATACATAGACGAAGGCGGGAATTTTGGATTGAGTCAAATTTCAGAAGGAGAGATTTGGAGGCATCGCCATAAATGAAGGAGCAGTAGTCGAGTTTGGACCGAATAACTGATTTGTACAGAATTAAAAGAATGCACGGGTCGCCACCCTATCTGAGAGGAGATTAAGTCAAAAGATCAAGGAATTGTAGATATAGTTAATATGTTCATGAAATGTAGACTACTATTTAAGAAAAGACCTAGATAACATAGGGAATTAACAGTGGGAATAGGAATTCCAGATACGCTGGTGTTTAAAAAAACACGGTTAAAGGGGCGGAGAGCAAAAATTATACAGGAAAACTTGGAAAGGGAAAGAGAGAGATGGAGAGAAGGGAGAATATTGCTATGAAGGGACAAAGAATGATTTAACTCGTTGATGACGGAGGACAGATCATCTGAGGTGGAGTAAACTGAAATGTCATCAGCAAAAAAAAGAGAGAGAAAGAGGGAATAGGAAGAGAAGCAATATCAAAGAAGTAAATATTAAAAAGAGTGTGGGACTAAGGCAGGAACCTTGAGGAAGCCCACGATAGACGCATCTGAAGGTGGAAAGAGATGGAGAAGATAGATAAAGTTAATAAAGTTTTTTATGTTGAAAGAGGTTGAGTATAAGAGTGATAAAACCGGAGGGAAATTAAAAGAGAGGAGTTTGGAGCCCAGAGAGGGAGGATGCACATTATCAAATGCAGAGCAGACATCGAAAAAAGAAGCGACAGTAAATTTATTTGATAGGAAGGATTTATAGATATCTGCAAGGAAGTAACTGATGCAGTCTACCGGGCCAAGCCCGGGGCGAAAACGGAACATATTTGAAGGGACTAAATTATTATAAACGGGACAGTTGTTTATTAAGCCTTCAAAGAGTTTGCCCAGACATGAAGCTAGGGAGATAGGACGGAAAGAACACTGACTTTTTTTAGGAATCGGAATGACGATAAAGTCATTCCAAGACTTAGGAGTAAAACCAGAGAGTAGGAAAGAATTGAAAATATTCAGAAGAAAGATCAGCGAGGAAGGATAGAGTTTTTTAAGAAGTCCGTCCAAACCAGTAGCAGAAGGAAAGGATTTATAAGGACGAACAAAAGTTCATCATAGCGGAAAGGAGAAGATAGGAAATGAGGTTCTGAGCTACTCGTGAGAGAAGGAATGTTCGATTCCTCGAAAAAGGGGACATACGGAGGAATAATAGAGTCCAAGAAGGATAAAAGTTTAGGCGAAGGAGGATGAGAAAGGTGGGGACGCTCAGAAAGAGGAGATCTAAACACCTTGGCCATTTTCCAGATCTGAGGGAAGGGCATATCTCTAGAGGAAGAGGAACAAAATGATTTTCAAGAATTCCTCTTGACAGATTTTAAGTTGTACCGAGCTTTTGCGTTGGCGTCTTTGTGAGCTAGAAAGTTGGACATTGAGGAACAAAAGCGAAAGGCTTTAAAGGTATCGGTGCTTCTCCGAAAAGAAACTTTACATTCTTTATTTCACCAAGGAGAGGAGGCATAAGAAGAAGAACGACCGCGCGAAAAGGAAGAAGGAGGGGAGGAAGCGAAAAGAGCGGAATATAGAAATTGAATGAAGAAATTGTACTGAAATGACGGGTCGGGAAAATCTAGAATACAAGGGAGTGAGGAATCCGCGAGAGATCGGAATTTAATCCAATCTGTTTTGGAAAGAAGCCAATGAGGAGTGTGCGGGGGGACCTAAAAGGTTTAGAAGGAAGAGCGTTGTTTAGAGTTAGGAGAATGGGGACATAATCACTGCCAAAAGTGCCGTCGAGAATTCTCCAGAAGCTTAAAAGACCAAGATTGGGAGAGAAAATGCTATTCGCGCTAATTGTATTATATTGGATATTTCGTACTCCAAATCGTTATCCACTCGATTAAATTCACACTCGCAAATTATCTACACGCAGTCATAACACAAAAAGTCATTATATCAAGAATACTGGGAAACCCATTGCACTCACACACATCTGTTCCAGATTAAACCAATACTGGGGCGCTGGATAACAACAGAACAAAAAAAAAAAAAAAGCCGGATAACGGAGCCAGAACCAGATTACGAATAGGGCACACCCTACTCATAACACAATACCTATTAAACGGAACATCTCTTCCAAGCTATCCAACGTATGACGTTCAAATAACAATAAACCATATACTATTGGACTGTAAAAAATCCGAAGGCCAACGAAACCTTTACAAACTATCAAAAAATTTACTAGATAACTAAAAAATAGAAAAAATATTAAAATTCCTTACAATCACTAGTGTATAATATTATATAACCCTATTCACAGGCACAAATGATCTTTTAATAATCAAGCGTCTATAAAGAAAACCAATAAAAAAAAAAAAAAAAAAAAAAAAAATTGTTATTTACTTTAATTAACTAACCTAAATAAATGAATTTGTTTACTCTTTCCACTTCTTGTGTATCATGTATGTTTTTTTCTTCACATTACCAGGACCGTATCTAGACCAAAATATGGGAGGGGGGGGCAAAAATATTTTTATGATTATACATAAATATATATATATATATATATATATATGTATACATGTGTGTGTGTGTGCGTTATCATGAAATATATTTATTTATAAATGGTACACTGCCTTGTAGTCAATTACTGTATATGCAATACTTGAACCGTACAATAAAAACTTTTAAAATAGTCGTTTCCATAGAATTCATAAAAATTTTAATTTTCCTTTCTTTTGTCAAAAATTGAACAGAAATAAATTTATTCTGAATTTCGGTCCATTTAATTCAAGCAGTTATGATTTCGCACACATTTCGGGGAGGTTTGAACCCAGAAATCCCCCCTCAGATTCGTTTCTGCACATTACAATATATAAAATCCCCTATATATAAATAACTATATTTATATATATAAACTCGGCCATTTTGGCCACGCAAGGGGCTGCACCCCTTGACCCCTCTTGCTTTCATTTCTGTCTCTTTCTCTTCTATACTTTGTATAAAATGATCAAAATTTACAACGTAATTCTTACTTGCATCAACATGAAAAAAAAATAACATAACCACAAAAGTCCTATTCTAACATTTAACTTTCATTATATAAAATTAAGACATTTTTTCGTTACATTTTTCGTTACATATTTCATTACATAAAATTGTGACATTTTTTAAATAACAATAACAAAAATCCTATAAAATATAACAAATGTTACATAAAATTGGGACATTTAGCGTTACATAAAATTGGGATATTTTTCTGTGACATTTTTTGGAACATTTTTTCGAATGGGGAGTAGCCTAAGAATTACGTTGTAATTAATATATATTACAACGTAATTCTTAGGCTACCCCCCATTCGAAAAAATGTCCCAATTTTATGTAGCGTTTGTTATATTTTATAGGATTTTTGTTATTGTTATTTAAAAAATGTCACAATTTTATGTAATGAAATATGTAACGAAAAAATGTTTTAATTTTATATAATGAAAGTTAAATGTTAGAATAGGACTTTTGTGATTATGTTATTTTTTTTTGTGTGTTGATGCCAGTAAGAATTACGTTGTAAATTTTTATCATTTTATACAAAGTATAGAAGAGAAAGAGACAGAAATAAAAGCAAGAGGGGTCAAGGAGCACAGCCCCTTGCGAGACCAAAATGGCCGAGTTTTATATATATATATATATATGTGTGTGTGTATGTGTGTGTGTATGTATATATATGTACAATGTGTAAAAAATAATTTTATTTCCCTTATTAACTATAATTCGGAATAAATTTTGGATGCATTACTATGCAATCAAGAAAAAAACACTGCTTACTTCCTATCAAAAAAAGTGATTAAATCAAATAATTTATTCATTGAAGTAATGGATATATATGTACTTACATATATATATATATTTTTTTTAAACTAGTCGGCAACCCCCCCACCCAAAAATAGAAAAATATGAGCACTTAAATTAGGACCATGGTGACAGTAAGAATAAAAATAGCATTAAAGCAAGAAAAATAGTATGGAAAGAAGATGGTAAATGATAAAAATCCGCATAGGAAGTGAATAAGCGATGCTCGTATTACAGCTAACGGCAGATTACATTTAGCATTGCTGGCAAACAACCATTTCGGCTTAACTTGTACTCTTTCCAGCTTAATATTCGGCCTTTTTAACCAACTTAATTTTATAGCGGATTTTTCGTCGTCGACATTAAAAGTCTTTTAACAAATTCCCCATCGCCCGTCCGCTTCCTTGCTATTGTTTCAATTCTTTCCTTTTTCCTTCTGTACTCTTTCGATTCATATTTACAGAAGATCGGGAATTATTTAACGGGACCGAAAAAATACAGCAGGCACAAACAGGCGCAGGCTACAATTACATTTTTTCCTCGAGCTATTGCATTCCATTCATTTGTCTTGCCAAATGTTGAGCTTTTTCACAAAACACTGAGGAGACCATTCCGTTAAACAATTACACTGACAGTCTATGCTTTATTCGCAGTAAACCAACTGTCGCTTATAGGAAAATAATATATCATTCATACGTTGCTTTTTTCATGATTTTATATCATCATTTCGTTGTGATTTACTGCTCTGTATTCTATAGGCGATAAATGAGTTGCTGTTTGTGGAAAACCTAAAGATCCGACACTTTACAGTAAAATTGAATGTTTTTACTTCAAAAATGTGCTATTTTGTAGTGAAGTTGTTTTTGAACTAAAATACAGATGTTTGAATTAAAATTTTTCCGCAAATGCCGCTACCGCACCGTAAGAAGTTTAATTTTAATCGTAGATATAACTTATTATCAATGTTTTTACTTTTATCTTCTCTCTCGCCGATACATTATGCATAAGCAAGAGGAACTTGTGAGCCCTTTTTTTTCCGAATTTACACACAATCTTCGTGTTTCTAGACTTTTTCGAAAGTAACAGTTAAGCAGACTGTATGTTTTTGACAATATTGTACAATAAAGTCAACGAAAATTAGAACTATATCAGCTTGTCAATATTCCAACGGTGTATAATTTATTATTATTTAAAGATTACATGTAGGACAGATATAAACGCGGTTGCATCTATCCAAGTCTGTGGAGAGCAACTACCTCGTACGAGGAACTTTAAAAATACCTTGGATCCTTTGTCCAGGCTGACAATGGCGTTTCTGAGGCAGTCCGACATCGGATAAGCATAGCATGAATGTAACTGGCGTTCTATGTGACAGAAGCATGTCCATTCGGCTAAAGTCAAAAGTTTACCGTTCAGTCATCCGACCAGTTGCCTTGTATGGTAGTGAGTGCTAGTTGCAAGGCGAGAAGAGCAAACACTGCATGTGATGGAAATGCGCATGTTAAGAATGGGCATATCTGACCGGATCAAAAATGAATGCATCCACGCAGCAGCGGGACTTGTATCTATCCCTAAGTAAACTCCGTAAGAGCCGTTTAAAATGGTACGGGCATGTACTACGTGCTCAGAAAACCGAATGTGGCTTGTTGTTATCAGTCACGCATTCATTCCAAGTCCCAGGCAAAAGACCGGTTGGAATGGAAACGATGGCTCGATGTAATCACTGCGGATCTCAATGAAGCCGGTATTAATTCAGGTCCGAGCGATAAACCGAAACAGCTGAAAACGATCAATTTGCACGGCAGACCCCGAACCAACGGGAAATTTCCATCGGTGAAGAAGAAGAAGTTTGATAGAGAGTTTCCGTTTAATAAGCATACTGTGATGCGAAGAAGGTGTGTGTGTCCTATAAGCGTTTTTTCTTAGCTATTTTTTTTTTTGTTCCGTTGTTATCCAGCGTCTCAGTTTTGACTTAATCTGATGAAGATGTATGTGTGTGTGTAACGAGTTCCCCAATTATGTATAGATCTCTTTTATGTAACTCTGGATCTTTTTTTTTCTCTTCTTCTGGACTGACAACAATGAACGATTACCCAACAACGTAAGTGGTGGAGTTAATCGTTTGTATACTTTTTCAAGGTAGCGCGGGGTAGTTAAGGCGCTTAGTTACCAAACCAGAGGTGTCATAGGTTATCGAGACTTGTCTCGTTCCGAATCGAAGTCGCGCCCAGGTTTACAAACCCTGAAATAATTGTTGGATATCCGAGATATCTGGGAATCGAAAAGCGGATCCCAAGTAGGAAAGAACTGGCCCCGGTATTCTCCTTAGATCCATTAGGTTTTGTACATTACGAAAAGCTTAATTCCTGACGCTCTGTCAACGGTATGGGACTTACATTATTTACTTACTAATACTTTGTTGAAGTATGCTTTATCCACGACTTCGTTTTCTACAATTCCTTTGACTATTTTATGATTGCGATTTTCTGGATAATGTATTTTGTGTTAATTAAATCAGAGGCCTGTTCTCCCGCCTGGGGTAGTTCGTCACTAAATAGAAATGGTTCCTTCCTTCAAATTCTACTCTCAGACTACAACCTTGTGGTTCTCAACGACGGCTCTCCTACATATTTCAAAAACCAAAATTCCTACAGTTCTATAGACTTAACTTTCTCCTTTCCTAATTTAAGCCTGAAATGTGCGTGGAATACCCTTGATGGAACCTTTGGTAGTGACCATGTTCCTATCATTGTGTCTGTTCATGGGACTTCCTCCTCTCATGTAAAAAAAGAATCCCGTTCTTCTAGTTGGAACGTTTCAAAGGTTAATTAGTCTGATTTTCGTTCGTTCCTGGATTCCTCTTCCTACAGATTTGATCCTAACTTAGATGTTACGCCTCAGTATGAAAACTTCGTTCAGTTAATATCATCAGCTTTAGATTTGTCTTCTCCTCCGCAAAAATCTCCTTCTGGGAGCATCAGGCGATCCTACGCCTCGTCCTTATGGTGGAATGCGGAATGTTCAATTGCACACCAAGCCAGTGTATCCACGTTTCGTATTTTTCAAGCTGCTCCTTCTCTGGAAAACTTCCTAGCTCACAAAAGAGCTAATGCCAAATTCCGATTTACTCTCAAAAAGGTTAAAAAGGCGTCTTGGGCTGCTTTCTGTTCTTCCTTTTCTAGATCTACTCCTCTCTCACAAATCTGGAGGTTGGCTAAGGCTTTCCGAAACCCTCAGTCCTTAAATCCCTTTACTTCCGGCGTTTCGGAGAACAAGCTAGCTGCTTTCTTTGATTGTGTTGCTCCGCCCTATGTTCCTAACTTTGATGAATTTGACCTTTCTATCTCTGCCGCAAGCCATTCTGAGCATTTTCTAACTTTTCCGTTCACTTTTAATGAATTATTATCAGCGTTCCCGAAAAATCCTAACTCTTCTCCAGGGATAGATGGATTATCTTATATTGTTCTTAAGAATCTTCCTGAATATTATCTTAAAATACTCTTAAATCTATTTAACTCTATTCTCCATCTAGGTTCCGCTCATCCGTCATGGAAATCCTTTATCATCGTTCCCATCCCCAAGGGTATTAATTCCTCGTCCTTCCGTTGCATTTCTCTTGCAAGTTGTCTGAGGAAACTTTTCGAATCCATGTTGAACCGGCGGCTGGTTTGGTGGCTGGAAAACAATGATGTCTTGCCTAACAACATGTATGGTTTTCGTTCTGGTCGAGGTCCTACTGATTGTGTTTCTTTCTTCTTGTCCCACATCTGTAAATCGTTTATCCAGAAAAATTATACCCTAGCTACCTTTGTTGATATTTATAGTGCCTTTGACAGCGTCCACCTTCCAACTCTTAAGAGCAGAATGTTATCTATTAATTTACCTTCCCACTTCACATCCTTAATCATGAGTCTTTTCCTAAGCAGAACTGTTACTCTAAGATTTCCTTCCTTTTCAGAGTCACGAAAGGTTTTTCGAGGCCGCCCTGTCTTGGTCCTACGCTCTTCAATATTTATTCTCTTGGTGTCGCCTCTCTTAATCTACCTTCTACTTCCTTATTTTTTGCAGATGACATTCTACTTTTTTCAACTGCTCCTAGCATTCTAAATGCTTGCAATAACATGCAAGAATCCTTGTACATTCTGCAGAGTTCTCTTTTTCAAATCCATCTATATATCTCTCCTCCAAAATCTTCATGCATTGTTTTCACATTTCGTTCCTATAATCCTGAGTCAATCAACATAAATATCGACAATACACCTATACCTGTTGTTTCCTCCTTCCGCTACTTAGGAATCTTTCTGAATAGTCGTTTATCCTTTACTGAGCATATTAATTACCTCCATTCGTCTACTCTAGAACGTTTGAATATCTTAAAGTCTTTATCTTCTTCCCATTGGGGAGGTGATCCTATGATACTTCTTATGCTCTACAAATCCATTGTTCGATCCAAACTTGATTTCTGTTGTTTTCTACATGGTACTGCTGCTCGTTCTCCCCTAGCTAAATTAGATTTAGTTCAGAATGCAGCCCTGCGCTTATGTCTACTAGTCTTAAAATCCACGCCTATTCCTGCGATTTTAGCAGAGGCTAATGTGGCTCCTTTATCCATCCGTAGATCCTATCTCGCGTATCGGTTCCTTATTAAACGTCTACATATTTACCCAAACAATCTTGTCCCTGCATATTCTTCTCTCTTGCAAGATCGGCGTTTTTCCTCTAATAAGGTTCCCATTCTCTGCCACATTGCCTCGCGTCTTATTAAGTTTTCGCCCTTCATCCTAACTTTCGATAAACTTCCATTTTTCCAGTTTGAGATATTAAATGTTATTCCTTCTCCTAATCTTTTTTCTTTGCCTTCTTATGTAAAATATCTCCCTGTTCATGCAACAGTTTATGAATTTAACCAGGCAGTTTCATCATTCTTTGCTAACCATACCCTAATTTTTACGGATGGGTCCAAAATGGCACACGGAGTGGGTGCATCTATCTACATTCCTGCTCTTAACCATTCCAGCCTGTTCAAAATTCCTTCATTTTGTTCAATTTATTATGCGGAGACATTGGCATTACTACGTGCCATTGAGCTCATTCCATCTTTTCCTCAATGTAAAATGTTCCTCCTAATTTCTGATTGCAAAAGCGCCCTTCAGTGTATATCCTCTTCATATGTTCCTTCCTACTCTGATCCTATTATTCTGCGCATCCGATCACCGATTTTCAGCCTTTGCAGATTGCACTCATTAACCATCGACTTTCTTTGGATTCCTGGTCATGCCGGAATTGCGGGCAACGAAAAGGCGGATTATCTTGCTCGTTCGGCTATTTCTTCTGGGCGGCCAGTCGGACGGATTCCTTCTCATGAATTATTAAATATAGCAAAAAGTATCCAAAAGGCCAATTGGAAATCTTTTTATAAATCATCCTTCCCCCGTCCTAATTCGCAATATTTTTCCATTCACCCTAATCCACCTACTCAACCATGGTATCTACATTTTCCGCACCTTCCCCGATTCATCATATCTGCTATCTGTCGTCTTCGATCTGGTCACAGTCGACTTCCTGCTTCATTGTATCGTTTCTCCATAGTGTCCTCTCCTATTTGTCCGCTGTGTATCGATAACACAGTTGTATGTGACTCTGATCATGTATTCTTTGAATGCTCCTCTTTATCATCGGAAAGGGCAGCTCTATACGCGGAGCTTCTATCACATGTGATGTTCCAACTCCATATTGTGTGTCCTTTATTCTCTCACTACAGTCAACGTTGATTATACCAATTGTAGCAAAATTCCTATCCTCTGTACTTCATTATATTAATATCTAATCCTTTCAGTATTTCCCATTTTGGCATTCCTAACGTATCGTGTTCAGTTATTTCTAATGAACTCCTACTGTAAACGAAGAGCACGCACTGATGTTGCAGTTACAGTCACAAACAGGCACAGCTTGCAGTTAATTTTACGGGCTCGCTGTCGCATTTGCGGCCCTAACGGTAGATAGGTGAACTGCTTGTCAGCCGGCACTGCGGGCGCTGCTGTTGCAGTGTGGCCATAGTGTTCGGTGTAAATTCTGCTCATTTCCTTTTAACAGGATGGTAGGCGCTGTTTTCGCAGTCGTCGCCATAATTATTATTCAATTTTCATAATTAAGAACTGTAAACTTTGCTTTATAGTGATGGAGAAAGTCATTGAACTGTCGGATAATTGTTTACGGACGCTAAGCGCTGTGTTCTATATAGGTTTAGTGCTTGATGGATCTAACTGCTTTTTAAACATCCCGTGTTTCTTCTTCCTTAATTATTTATAGCCAGATTCCTTTGTCCGTTTGTACTATGGGCTCTGTAATTGCAGATGTGACCATGGTATGGGACAGCTAACTCCTTTTGCTCTTACCTTCGTCATTCCTTTTCTTTTCAGGATGCATACGTTTGGCATTTTTCGACGTTGATTGTTATTGTTTCTCCATCTTTGGTATAGCATTCTTTGTCAGATTCCATTCCTTGTTACTCCTAATTGCTGCTATGTACACGTGTTGATGGGTAATCGTCCGTTGCTGACAAGCCCAGGGAAAAACCCGAAACAAGAAAAAAAAAAAAAAAAAAAGAGTTTGTATTCTTAATTTGATTCGTATTAAAGGACACACTAGATCAGGCATATGACGTATATATTTATTTCAGTGCACCTGATTTTCTGTGTGCTTTAAAGAACTCCATATAAATTGCCGCATTAGTTCGGCTGTGAATAGGCATATTGTTGCAGGTAGGTGGTACACTTGAATTCTTTAAGAGCTAAGCAAAAGTAGTTTGATTTACGGATTTAGAAGCATCCGCGTATAGTTTGTATTTTTTCGTTGACAATTTCGTTGAAATTCGGATTTTAAAATATGAGGTGGGGTTTTAAATTTTTCCTATACTTGCTTAGTTGTATATTTGATTGTGACTATAACTTTTTTCCGAGGGATAATGTTGTTTTAACTTTCGATAAAATTGATTTAAATATTTTCCTCTAATACGTTCTATATATAGGCTTGATTTAAAACAGGCAGTAAAGCTTGCTTACGGTCAATCGTGATAAACTGGATGCAACGGATCAAAACGTAATTTGGTACGATATTTCAGCAGGAGTAATTTCACGGTAAAAATAAATTTGTAACACGTAATTAAACAATTGAATGTATAATGTTTATGCCCGACGTGTTTCGAAGCTAACACACTACATGTTCACGGGAGTAATTGTAAATATAAATAATGAAGACGATGACTACATTTAAAGTATATATATATATATATATATATATATAAGCGATAGTCTTCATTAATTTTAATTTAATGTTGTAATAACTATAGATTTGTTTCATCGGATTGATGGTATTATCACTGTATTTATTATTTGAACACATTGTTTAAGTATATTCAGAATAAAAATAAATTTGCATTTACAAATACTCCCGTGAACATGAAGTGTGTTAGCTTTGAAACGCGTCAGGGATAAAAATTATACATTTAATTGTTTCATTACGAGTTACAAATTTATTCTTATTGCGAATATACTTAAACAATGTGTTCAAATAATAAATACAGGAGTAATTTCCTTCTGTATTTGGAGGGGTAATATGTTTTGACTACACATGCAAAGCAGGACTAGGACTCGTAAGGAATACTTTTAATGCTATCTTTAAGTATGGTGTTTAAATTCTTTAAAATTCGCCGGTTGCACATAATATTGAAGCATATGATCTATTCTACTCGGTGATTCGTGTAATCGAATAAGTGTTTTTCTGTCGGCTTTAACATATTTAATTCTCGAGTGCAATTTGTTTTTATATTATTTTTCAATTTAATTTCTCGTTTAATGATAAAATTATTTTCCATTTTAAACCAATTTGTAAGTTAAATGTATTTAAATTATGTTTTGGACCGAATAAGATTAATTTTACCTATATATGGAAAAGGTGATTTAGTCCGGTAATTTAGTTCATTTATAGAGTAAACAAAACTTCTGTGAATTTTACTTCATCATGCGAATAGTATACTTTTTTAGATCAGCATCGTTTAATACGCCGGTTTTCCGGTTATGTATGAATAACATGACAGCTAAAGTTTCTTCCTAGGTTTTAAAGGCAACGCATTGTAACTAAATGGAGAGATGTGTAGTAGTAACACATCCGCTTTTAAAACACTCCTGTACCACGTTCACGTGATTCTCGAGGAAGAGGGATTCCGAATTACATCTGCATGTTTTAGCTATTCCATCGCATGTTGTTTTGAGAATAGCAAGAAACATTTGGTTTACCTTTAGAGGATAATATAATTATCAAAGCGCAAGCTTGAATAAAACGATGCAATTTTTTTCTTTGTTTTCTGGATGCTGTTCACTTTATTTAGTGTGTCGTTTTATTGTTCGAGGAATAATACGAAAAAATGTACTGTTTTTCTATACACGAAGCAAAATTAAATGCATTAAGCTCGCTATATATGTTGAATCCAACTTGCCCACTGCTATTGCGTTTTTGCTAATATACACAACATATGAAACACAGTGAATAATTAAGCACAATCATTATGTTTCCTGGAAGGAGTACTGGAAATTTTCCAAGAAAACTTCAATATTTATCCAGCCACTTATCCGGACACACGGTATCTTCACGTGTCAATTTCAGTGCCTTCTCATCTTCTCCGCAAATACGTCACCATATTGTGTAGACTGCGTACGGGACACTACCGTCTATCCCTGAATTTTATACATGCTATTAACTAGGGACAATGTAATGATCGCAAGTTAGTTAATTTCTCCGAAGACATAAATCATCTTTCGTTCAGAAAATTTAAAGATAATAGATATATAGTTTTTCCAATAAACTAATATCTCTCTCCAGCAGCTGTACACCGTGTATTCCCTGTATTACCTGCAGGGATGCCGAGGGAAAGTCTAATTTTTGATTTTTAAGTTTATTTTACAAAATATTGTTTGCCATTAACATTAATTACAACAGCTTACAATTAGTAGTTCTATGTTGATAGAGATCGATATAGTCTGACCACGAAGATAAGGACATTATACAAGTTGTACTGTCTTTTAATATATGGATCATAATATCAATATTTATACTCCGTATTTTTGCTGCCCAGACGAGTTGGGGAATTTACATTCCCCGGGGAAGCGGTCTGGTCGGCTCTTTTCTCCTAATGACTTTGTGCAGGCATGCACGGGCAATGTTAAAACATTTACAGCCCCATGATGGTTGTCTGATAATGTATATGTTGATAAGGGTAATATTTATCCAAATGGCTTCGATAGATGGTTGGCGAATTGTCCCTGCCTTTTTTCATATCCATTATTCTTTCTTTCCTGTACGCTTCACATAGAAAAAAAAAAAAAAAAAGGAAAAAAGGGAACAAAAGAGGAAGGAAAAAAAAATCTCAACGGGAAGGACGAACAAAAAGTCAATCTTGTTTTAATCTAAATCTGTACTAACTTGATAATGGCTAAATGGGTAGTCGTCGGGCCAAAAAAAAATAAATGAAATAAAAACAAAATAATATTTATAACAACTGAAATTTTAAACTAACCCACGTGACTCATGCGACCCATAAAAGCTCTATATTCTTTGCACAAGCGACCCACGCGTAAATGTTATCTGTGTGTAGGTTCCACTCAACATACGGTATACTGCATTTAAAGACATATTTTACAGAATAAAAAATCCATATCGCATAGACTAGATTCTGCAACTTATCGTTAAAAACTCTTAAGTGAAACATTGAAAAAGGTTGCTACCATAAACACCAGCCAGTACTTGAAGAGGTTCAAACTTAATTGATCGTAACGTAAATACATATATAAGATGAAAGAACCGCCGTAGCGAGTAACATGTTAGTCCCCGGTGTAATATGAGAAAAAAGTAAAGATTCGCTAAAAGAAAATCTTAATAATGTAGAATACAGATGAAATTCTTCATCAGCTACATTTCTGTATTTCTCTATAGATTGTACAGCGCACAGCAAGATCGTTTTTCATATGATGCCGAAGAGGAGCGGGGCATTTTTAACGCCGTATCAATTTGTTAATTTAATTTTGTAATGTAAACATCAATTATCGGGCTAATACCAGTTTGATATAAGGATAATTTAAGTTTTTTAATACTTGTTTATATCTATCGAAAAATTTTTAATGTTCATTTCGAGCATTCTTAATGGAGACACATATTTGCATGGAAAAAGAAACGTAAACCAAGCTCCATTGTACAGCGAATTCTTTCTAATACCTTTAGCAAAAGTTTTAGGATTTTTCTATTATTTATCAACTACTAGGTACTTTTAAATATGGTTTTGTTTTTTGTTCTTTTTGGGGGGGGGATTTCCTGTGAACTTACAAAATTAACTCGCTACTGGCATAAATTTTAATTACATTCACCCAGCGTTCACTTCCTGTTACTAAAACTTACCAGACGCTTTTAAAATATTTGCAACATTACCCTATTTCATAAATAGCACACACACTCTCTGCTCTAGTCCGTTATTTGGTGAACAAAGTTGCACGGATTTTTGCTATTCCGGTAACGTTGTTGCATTGTACATCATTTAATACTAGGTCATTAAAACAGCACACAGCGTGTAGGAACCAAAAAACGAAATCATTTTTATAGGCTCATCTCTTACATTAGCAGCCATTATATCAGAATAATGTGTGACATTGCAACAACTATTACCGTTAAAGAATATTATGTTGGACAGCGGTAAAATGGCAGACAAATCAATTTGTATACTCAAATAAGGTCGTATTAAAATGCGACCTTTTAACGAGGCATATGGCTTAAGGACAGTAAGGAAGAAAATGTGGAAAAAAGACGCCCAATATACAGAGAACGCAAGTCATATACATTCGGGCCTCTTAAAGAATCCAAATTGCTCGAAAATTAAAGGTATCGTTATTGTCTCTTCCAGAGGTATTCAAAAGTGGTTATCGATTGAAGATGTATTATTCCGAAATAAATGAAAAAATCCAAACGATTTTCACGAAATAAATGTTATAACTTTTTTTTCTTCTTCCTTTTTCAGAATGTTGTAAGAAATAATTGAAATGCTGTTCGAGTCATAATAAGAGTGATGATTTGTTCCAGTTACTTGTGTCTCTGTACTTCTTGCAGATTTGCCATTAAAACAGTTACGTGCATTTCCAATCCTGTTGCGATTGCTCAAATTTAAAATTACAAAAATCCTAAATTACGAAGGCCGTACGTAGACTAAAGTTTGAGAAACGGAGGGAATATTATTATATGTTCATATGTATATTTAATATTATTTGTTTCTAAATAGTATGCTACAGCCTTGTAGCAAATTTTATTTGAGTACAAAATTACAACACAATAAAAACAAAACCAAAAATGAAATAAACCTAAAAAAAAAGCGATTAATATAAATGTATAAAAATATATAGCGGTATTTTTTAATTACAACTCATTTATATTTATTTAGTAATAATAGCTGTTACATTCATCCTAGAGGGGTAAATCTACGAATCGACAATACAGATGATTCGGTTTTAATTTAATTAATGAGTACCATAGTCACATAATAAAAGAAAAACAAATTGGTGTATGGAAGAGGGAAGTAAGGAAGTGGTTGAAAGAATGGTGCAAAGATTAAGGAATTTTGCTGCATCCTCTTTTCCCTTTATTTTTATTGCTGCATTTTTTAGGGCTCTTTTAGACCATCTATTTACCAGTTTTCTTTTCTTTTTTCTTTCCTGTACATTAATGTATGCAATGTCCTATATATAAGCGGCTCCTGTGTATGGATGTATTATTGTGTAATTCATATTATGGCGTTATAGCCATAACTAGGCTCAAAGAAATTCAATAATAAATTATTTCGTAAAGCCGTAAGGTGGGAATATTTAGAAGGTTAAAAACGGAAAGTATGTATATTTATTAAATAAAATTCCAAATACGAGTCGACAGGTAATGCATAAGCCGGGGAATTGCGAGATGAATTAAAATTAACAAAGAAACCAGAAATGTGTATTATTAATAGTATTAAAGTCGGAATTAGCGGTAAAAGGGAATTTCAATGTGTCGCGGACAATGTGACTTGTCAGAATGATAAGAAATCGAGGGAAGCCTGTGCTTCGGCCGAGGGCAGTATCGAAACAGATAACGTTCACGCTGGTTCAAAATCGCGTCATCTCGTATGAGTCGTTATAATTATCGTTAATTTTTGTTATTTTACGTATGTGCCACGGCTCGTGTTCAAATTAAGCTAGTCAAAGCAAAATAAACTAATAAAAAAATATATATACATATATATAATTATTTTAATAACACCGCGAAGAATCTAGTCCAGTCAAAAAACCCTAGTCTTCACGCGACCTACCATAAAAAAAAAAAAAACAACGGCTTAAAAACTGCCGGAATTAAGGACGTTGATCAAGATCTACCGGAGGCGAATCATCGAAGGAGTACGGGTAGCGGAAACGATCGAAGGACAACATCGTCCGAAACGGTGAAGATCTTGGAAGCCACAAGGATTAAACAGGCCAGATTTTTATATTTTACTTAATATTGTGATTATTTCGGTGTAGATTTGTATAGGTATGTTTTAATTTATGTGTGAGTAGTAATTTGTGTTATTTGTTTCGTGCATTTGTATTTGCGGTTTATTTGTCTTTTTGGTGCAGCTGCACTTCCTTCTCGATATTGTGCGGCGATTTAGAATAAAAATAAATAATAATAATTACGAAACAACCTTATTGAATAAGCTTGGATGTGAGAGGTTCTCGGCCGACTAGGCAATTCTTCTAAATTTACGTTTATCAAAAATAAATAAATAAATAAAAAGAAACAAGATATTAATAGAAAAAAATTTATCGCAGTTTTATTGGAACAGTTCCGACGGAGCTGCGATAATATATACATATATTTGGGTCGATTGATATATTTTATTTTTATTTTTTTGGTTTAATATGTTCGATCTAAGTAGTAAGAATGATTAATTGTAATTTTGTTTACTAGAATAAACGATAATAAGAGCGTTGGGCACTCACGCAACGGGCATACTTGCCCAGTGGGACCCACAACTTATTTATTTTAAAAAAAAAAAAAAAAAAAAAAAATACCCCGAACATATATTTACATTATGTGTACATATTTATTCTAAATGCACTGGTATAGAACCAAGTCTAAAATCACAGAGAGTCGTTTAGGGAAATGGTTGAAGCTTTTTCTCTTATAAAGAAATATTTTCCGGTTTGATAAAAAAAAAATTTCGTGAATAGAATAATTAATGAATTAAAAGGATCTCCGATTGGAAAGTGGTCCAAATATATTAAGAATTTTTTTCTTTTTTATTTTGAAAATTCGTCACAATGTTTAACCATAATTTAAAAATCTTGGCTGCAAACTTCGCGGTTAAATATCCGATTGATTTAAGTCAAGATGAATTTTCTGTAGAAATATTAGTCTTTCGGGATCATATAATTAAAAATCAGTAATTTAAGATAACAACGCATTGGTGATCATTATTTTTGATACTATTAATAATAATAGAGATTGACCCATTTCTCGATGTTTATGTTGCGTTGAAAGTACTACGCTTTCAACTACTTCTGCTGGATGTGTAAGAAGCTTTTTAGTAAGTTAAAATTGATCAAAAAAAAAAAAAAAAAACAAAAACAAACTACCAAATCTACTAAATATGTCAAGAAGAGTCTACTCAATTTTGCAATGCTGCCAATAGGAAGTGAAATAACCAGTGCGCAATAAATTATTAAAAATACAATATAAATCTATTTGCTAGAAAAGTGTGTGGTAATTTTTATTATTTAAATTCGTATTATATGATTTTATTCCTTTTTTAGCTTTACTTGTAATTCCAGTTATTAATTTGTTTCTCGATTTGTAAGGTAAGTCTCACATTAACATTTGAGGCAAATACATTTTATTTTAAATATCTGTTCGTTATTAATTTATTTTGTAATTAGTACATTCACTAAACGCACGGTTTATTTGTGAAAACAATTTATGAAATGTAATTATTCTTAATAATAATAATAATAATAATAATAATGTACAACAATTATGATTATATTTGAAAAAAGAAAAATATGTAACAAAAATCGTATTTTAAAAAATTTTTATAAAAAAAAAAAAAAAAAAAAAAAGAAATATATATTTTTTCCAAGTGAAGACAGAATTTAACTTCGCCGCCCCTCTTCGTGGAAAGATGCAGAGCACTAAACAATAGTAGTGTGTACAATTTCGTTTAAATTTTATATATAAGATTTCATCACAAGCAATCAGTATATGAAAAAATTATGTAATGCCAATTAGCGTGTTATCTCCCTTCTCTACATTAAGCTCTTGCATCTTAAACTGCCTACCCCTTTTTTTGTGCTTCCTACATCCTTTCCTTTCACCAGATGACATTGTCCCAGTTTTAGCGCATTTTCTCCATTTCCCTCTGTATATTAAAATTTAATCCTTTTGTTTCTTCCTAATTATTGGATGATAAGACTTCATTGCCCACACGGTTAGCGTTCCCCAGAAGAGGAATTAAAAAAAAATAAATAAATAACGTTATTTCAGTTGAGATGTATAATCTGATATTTCCGTTGTTGTTTCATTAGTGAAAAAACATCGTGATGAAAATCGTCATAATCTAAAAGTATCGCCGCATCTACAACATTTGGAACAATTTACCCCATAGCAGCCCTGGTATTTTCTTGCCGCAGGTATAAAACCCTCGGCATATGCTTTAGGTTGAAAGGAAAAACCGAAAGAGCGATTTTTAGAGTTTTCCCGGTCTCGGAGTCTGATAGGATGACGTAAAATTGGGACTAAAAAGATGACGTGTGTTTTAGAAACAGAGCGAGCAAAGAGATGATGATCAAAAGCGATAATTTCGTTTTGATATCGATTGTGTTTCTTGAGAGCAATACAAAAAGAACAAGACTCTACTATTGACATTTTAATTGACCCACACAAAAACTAGTACGTGGCGTTTTTTTTTCGTTGGGCCGTTTTTACTTTTTTTTTTCTTTCTTCCTAGAATTTCCAAAGGCGCCTTCAAATACCAATTGGAAAGGGGGGCTATGTGTTTTTCCGAGAAACGAGGCACGTAAAACGAATATATTAGACGACTTAAAAAGGGTGTGCCACCACTCCGAAGTTGACGCGCCCATATCACTCATCGTGTGTATATTAGAGTACGCTTTTAGTGGTAGGATATGTTTTCAAACATGCGCCGTATAATTCCATGACAGTTATAATACACGCGTTTCGACATGCTTATCAGGTATTACCATTCTAGTCAACTCCACACGCGAGTATGCTGCAAGTGTGCAAATGCCGGCTACGGCTGCACAATTCCTAATACGTGTTTCATTTATCTATGCCGTAATCTCATTCTCTATGTGTCTAAGCTATTTCATAGTTGCTTTTATACAACCTCTCTTCGGTCCCGCGTTCCATTATAAATGAATCTTCTAAAGCTCCTTTAATTATAATAGAAGTAATCGAAGTTTCTATTTATTTTTTTTTTTTTGTTTCACCTAAAATGAAACAACGTACTAATCGTAATCTCCGTTGCCATAATTAATTTTTAATTCTGTCATCGACGAGACCGTAGAAGCCATATCTATTTCAAAAGACGACTACACGATGGAAATTGTAAGTTTTTTATTATATGCGAAATCAATCTTAAGATCTTTAATAGTGAAACAACTGAATTAATCTGGAAACTTTTAGTTCTTCCAAAACCCTCTCTCCTCTGTCACATTGCTCCTTTTTTCTTGTCTTTTCAGTGCGTGTCTTTTTTCCTTTTTAATCCTTCTCGTTATTCTTCCCAAACCGTCAATATTAATTTCCTATATATTTTTTACCATCTTTCATTCTTTTATTTGTTTTTTTTTTGCTTTTCTATCCATTGCATTGACAGTTTGTTTTCTAACATAATCCAAAAACTCGGCTCTTTGTCTCGGTACTCTCTTGAATCCCCTTCAATCCCAGCAATTCTCGCATAATGCACCAGTCTCGTATTGATATCTTATTTGCAAAATATCAGGCCTATTAGTCTATTAAGTAATATCAGCAAAATCTTTGAAAAAATAATCTTAATTAGACTAAACAAGTACAGTGACACAAATGCTATTTTTAGGAAATTCCAATTTGGATTTAGGCCTAATTTAGGTACGACAATGCAACTTGCCGCTTTATGCGATACAATCACTGACAATTTTAACCAAAATAAACATACCGGTCTAGTACTCATTGATCTTGAAAAGGCTTTTGATATCACTTGGCATGAAGGCATTGTATTTAAATTAATCAAATATGGATATCCACAATACTTAGTACTGCTTATCAAAACTTATTTAACGAATAGACAGTTTTACGTGCAAATTAAAAATGTTAAATCTAGTAAGAAATGTTGTGCCGCTGGAGTTCCTCAGGGGAGCATCTTGGGTCCCTACCTTATTATCTTATACATAAACGACTCATGTAAGTCTAAATCTTTACGCTGATGACACTGCACTTGTCGCCACATCCTACCGAATTGATACAATATGTCGACGACTCACGGATGCCGCAAATAAGTTAATCAAATACTTCACTAAATGGAGAATTAATATCAACGAAAATAAATCTGAGGCAATTATATTTACAAAACGCAGGCCAACAATTAACAATCACGTTAAAATTAAAAACAATACACGATCGAATGGAAAGATGAGGTAACTCACTTAGGTATGACACACTGGATAAAAAAACTTACGTTTACAAAGCATATAAATCAACGTATTTATAAAACTCAGCGTAAGTTATGTAACCTGTTTCCGATTTTTAATAGAAAATCATGTCTAACAGTGTCCAATAAGTTCATGATTTATAAAGCGGTATTACTACCCACGCTATTATATGCTGCTCCAGTCTGGTGTTCGACCAGCCGTAGTAACTTAATGAAGCTCCAGCGAATTCAAAACCATTGTTTTAGAATCATATTAAATAAGTCACGATACACACGCATTAAAACCATGCACGATTATCTGCATTTTCCGTATGTCAGTGAGATTATAAAAGAACGTGCAATAAGTTTCTTTAATTATTGCGCTATGTCTGACATTATAACTATAAACAATATAGGCAGGTATAATAATTATCAGTCCTTAAAACATAGATACAAGAAATATAAACACAGACGAATTAAACATGTATTACTCTGATTACAGCCCTATATCTCTGTTTCTCACCAAATTGTTAATTTCTTTTCATGAACTCTTAGAATTTCATCTAAATTGCGAGATTATGCTAATTTTATGCTGAGTCATTAAAACTTAAACTATTTAATAAGCTAATGTGTTAGGTTTTTTTAAACTTTTCCTGTCTATAATTATAGATTCTTTTTCTTGTTTATCATTTTCGTGTTCTGATATATATATTAAGTTATCTGATAAGGAAATCATGTTTTTCCGGTACAGATTACCCGCTTAAGTTATGTATTGTTATTTGTTAAAAAATTAAGCGCAAATATACGTTTCTTCTTCTTCTTCTTCTTATTTAAGCTATATATGTAGTTTTCTTTTACTGAACACCTTTCACTCTGCTGCTCTTTTATCCATCCGTACCTTTTGATTTATAAGAACTGACGTCTTACATATCTACAAAAATCTCCGTATTTTAGCTCGTAATTCACTTTGACCCCTTATACACAACTCCAGCAGTGTAAGTTCATATTTCTCCTATAACCTTTTTTCGAAATCCCTAGACACCGTAATTAAACAGCAGTTTTAGAATAGCACAATTTACTCTCTATCATTTTCACTGATAAATCGTCGCTGCTGGTGGTGTTGGAGCTTCTTTTATCATCCAGATCTCTGAACTCTCATCATAATTATGTCGCTTTCACTTTTCCTATTCCATCTTTTGGCTGCTCCCTACGTATTCCATTGTTTCCATTTATTCTAATCGTCCCTTTTCAATTTTATCCAGTTATTTCCGACTACCCCATCGGTAGAGTGCCCTTTAAGCGATCAGTTTATCACTCGTTCGATTTTATCATTCTCCGCATTCGCTGTCTCATTCATTTTCCTTTTTTCTCATCACTACTCCATCCCCGTGTTGATTTATTACAGGTCCAGAGGATAATGTGAAGTACCAGGTTGCTGCTTGCTCTCGTTTGCTTCTTACAAAAAAAAAAAATCCGTCCGCTAATCTCATGTTCTTATACAAAAAAAAAAAAAAAATGCATAACTTAGTATCTCGGATGTTCAAAATTTCCTCCTATATGGTAACTTTGTTTTGTTCCAGTTTGTTTCCCGTTATTCCAGTTTGTTTCCCCGCTCTCTGTTATCACTTCTATTATTTGCTTACATTTTAACTCTATTGGTTCTTCTCGTTTTCCCGTTTTTTCGTCGATTTCTCTCCCTATTGCTCTCCCACAATGGTATATCTGTATGCTGATTCTTCTTTGAATATTCATCCTGTTTAGTGAAACTCCGCATCTGATAGTCTGTCTTTCCCCGTTTCCATCCATTCCACCTCTATTGATTCCTTTATAATTTTACCTGGCCGAATCAAAATTTAACTGACGGTTCTTTCTCTCGTGTAATAATACTTTTTGCATACTCATACGGGTTTCACAATAAGACACCGTATTATGTCATATATATATATATATATATATATATATATATATATATATATATATATATATATATATATATATATATATATATATATAATGAAATTATTATTACGTATTTGAAAATAATAAATTGTAGGTTAATGAAAAACATATTCCATATAGTAAAATTGCCATGTTCACATAAATTTCAATATAAATGTTTACACTTTTATCTTAAATAATAAAATAATAATAAACTGATGATTTGTAAATTAATTTTACGATTTATTAATTACCTACAATTAATTTCTTCTAAGAGATGGACAGATATTATATTACATACAACAGGATTGTCATTCGCACAATGCGTACGTCAATCAGAGGATCACGACAAATGGCGGAAAATCATAAAATCATTGGTAGATTAAATATTAATCAGGATAGGGCCTAGGGTGAGGACTGTAGATGATGATGAGTTGCTTTTATTACATTTTTAATAACCATTAGCAGAACTTATTAGGTATTTCGCGAATAATATTTATAAAATTTAAAAAACAAAAACCAAATTTAATTTCTTTGTTTTCGTGCAATCAGTTTATTAAGACAATAAACGGTGTGCATTTTTAATAGGTCGTGAATTTTTGATGGATGAAAAAGACAGAAAATAAAAGAGGAAAAGAGATGTACCAAAAAGTGGTGTCTTCCACTGGTTGCTAACATTCTATGCGATTATCTTTTGTTTAGTATCTAAAAATACTCATCTTCGACGTAATGGAAACAAACTCTTCCAAATCTATTTTTACTTTAAATAAAAATGTTTGTATAATGAATAGCGCGTAACTAATTTATGGTACATCGTGGTTGATTTAGACTTCAAACAACCGCACAAAATGCTGTTTCAAAAGCGAATAGAGTTCCCCGACCACAGCAAACCACAGTACAACCAAAAAATAATGGTTGATGCCGGTTCCAATTTTTAGCCGTAAAGAAACTTTATTTGTCCGATTATCTTTTCACGTTTAATCGCGTATAAACTGACCTGAAAAATTCAAAAATCTAAAAATTATTTATATCGGTAATTTTTATCGAGAAAACGTTTGTTTTATACGAATTCTAGATGGATAGTTGAAGGTCTCAGTTGACAGGTTCGCCAAAAAGGCCTATTTCGAAAGCGTGGCAATCTCAATTTACAAATATGTTCAAAACTTATCGATAAGGCGGTTTCGGATGAGCAGCTCCTCTCTGTGACGTCAATAGGAAAATTTCTCAATTTCCGTTTGATTTTAGCAGCAAAATCGCGAATTGCTAATTTTTGCAATACCACACGAACAAGCTTTAATCGAATTCTACCAAATACAGCAAGAGTAAATTTTCTTCGTCACAAATCGTTCTTCTAACAACTCCATTCTATTGTGCAAAAACGATAGAATTTTATCGCGTCTGTTCTACGCAACTACACTGTTCCAACTCTCTATACACAGCTTTATTGGAATCAAATAATTTCAGGAAAACTAAATAAATACGAGCAAATAAAAGTAAAAAACAATCCTCCGTTAAGTTATTATACCGACATTTTTTTTTTTTGCCCGAACATTATTGCAGTGTTTATTTAACCAGTAGGCTAACGTGATAATCAAATTTTTTAAATAATTGCTAGAAAGGTAGAAAAAAGAGATGCTCTATGAGGAGCGGAGTGCAAGGAAAAGAAATGCTTTCATGTTCTTGTCAGCTATTTTACGCACTACCTATTGTATACTAAATGATTAGAATGAAAGAAGAATGAAGTAGTGCTCGCAACAATGCCAGATAAAATTTAACAAAAACAAAAATAATCAAAATTTTAGTAATTTACCATCTAGTAATATGGCCGCAGTTGCAGGTTAGTGCGGACAATACCCAATAATCGTTCAACTTTGAGTGGCTACGGTAAACTATGATTACAATTTTTTTTTGCTAATATATTTATTTAATGTGTCGCGCAACCGAAAGGTTATTGGCGACGCGGAAATAGATTTACATCAATTTTAAGCTATACGATCAAAAAGATTTACATTGAGTTTAAGAGAATAAAAAAAAACAATATAAGCGAAAATGAAACAACTGAAACATATGGGCTTAGTTAATATCAGATGTGGCCGTGATATGGGACACAGCTAACTCCTTTTGCTCTTACCTTACTCAATGTCATTCCTTCTCTTTTCAAGATGCATATGTTTAGCATTTGTCGACACGTTGATTGTCATTATATATCTATCCTTGGTATAGGGTTCTTAGTCAGATTCCATCCCTTGTAAAACTCCTAATGATTATTGTTTACACGTGTTGATGGGTGATCGTCTGTTATTGACAAGCCCAGGGAAAACCCCAAAACAAGGGGGAAAAAAAACTGAAATAAGGATATGTGAAAACTTTATTATATTGTAACTATAATATAAACAATGAATTGACTAGAAAACACTAATATATATTAAAAATCATAACATGTTTCAAAGACACTGATCCATATAATCACGGTTGATATACATTCACCATGATTACGGAATCTTCAAAACATGTTGTTGCTATCATTTTTAATATTTAATGTTTTCTAATAAATTTATTGCTTATATAATTGTGTTAATCTGAAAACATGTTTATAACAAAAAACAATTTAAATAAACGTTAAATTGTTTATCATCATTGTTATTAATCTAAATGCAAATCTTACATTCACTTGGGCATTAATCGAATTATTTAAATTACGATTCCATTTCTTCTAATAAATGTAAATAAAGTAACCATAGAAAGATTACCAGAAGTAAGTAATTGAAAAATATAGAATGGAGAATATAAACCACCGAACATTCGGTTCTTCAAAGAGAAAGACTCTATCCATAACATCAACAAGTGGTTTATATCCTCACAATAAACTGTGCTTACGTGTGACCACTGCAATTCGAATGTAAATGGCTTTCATCGAAAAAAGTTTATTCGCACTCTAGTATGTCCTAGACGTTACAGAATCGTCGAATTAAACCAGTCGGAATAGAAGGACTATATTATTATACCAAGACGTAAATGGAAGAGACGACTGGACAATTTCGTGAGACTTATCTAAACTAGGCATAAAGAGTTTTCCTACTCGGCACAATTACTTCCTTTTAACCAAATCCAAAAGAGATCGGTAGATGGTATGAACGGATATACCACACCGTTCAAAGCCTCTTCTTTAGCCGCTTGATCAGCTATTTCATTGAAAATGATCGCGCAATGACTGCGAATCCAACAAAAATTTAGAGTACCGTTTTATATATATAAGATTTCTGCGTATTTAAATGTAATATCGTAAAATAATTGAAGTTGCTACGACTAAGCATCAAAAGACTAGCAGTCTGTCCATATGAGAAGTTTTTCTTTTAATATCCGATGTGTTCAATATATATAGTCGCAGGCATTTCATTAGTATAGCTAGCAGCTCGGCATTGGGACACCTTGGAAGAGAGTTTAAATTTAAATATTAAATTATCGCCCACAATGAACGTATTACCCGCTCCTCTACTAGTACCTCGCAACTTAACGCGCTCAGTGAATATGTTTAAAAAGGAACGCGATGATTCCATTGTTTGTAAAGAATTAGAATTGATTGCTAGAAGATGTTCTCTATTTAAGCTGCCGAAATATTAATGAAATATTCTATACGATACCATTTAAATAACACACGTCAAGTAGCTAAATTAAAATGGAGCTGAGCGGTCACGTGGCTCGAAGAACAGACAATAGATTGACGAAACGTGCGCTAGAATGGTAACCGATGGATAAGAAAAGAGAAAGAAGGGATTCGATGGCAGAACGACATAATCAAAGTAGCAGGAAAGAATTGAATGCGGGAGGCGCAGGATAGGAATAACTGGAAGAAATGGGGAAAGCCTGCGTCCAGCAGTGGACCGGTATAGCCTAATCGTGATGTAATCTGTTGATCGTTTTTTGTAGGAAAGACGTGGACTAAAGAATGGTTATTCAATTTTAAGGATATGTTCAGGTCGTCTATATATATTGTGTTTTGGTTATAAATCATGTCCCGGCAACATTAGATAAGAAGTGCGAGTTATAAGGAAAACTACTGCGGCTGTATCAGGTGATAACGGAACGAAATGCTGACCGGTGGTCCGTATTCTTTCACTCTCTGGTTTTTGTGATGCGCGATTGCGGCAGCACGCAGATTCTGTGCAGATATGATAGTTTTGCATTAAACACAAGTTTCGCGCGCATACTCACCTGTAAAAATTAGAAGACCGAAAGCGTCACCTCGAATCGAACATTTGTATTTTGTGTAACATCGCGAACTAATATGTATACGATCAGTAGTCCACACGCGAGACCCAGCTGCAGAGAAGCCAGCGATCGGCGAAAATTATTTTGGCAGAATAAAAACAAAACATTCGAATTCGGAAGAGAACTACATTGCAGCTCCAGTGAATTGATCGCCGCGGAACACCGATGAACGGCCGCAGAAGCAAAAGTTACATTTATTGGTCTAGTCTCGATTTAATTATCTATATTATATATTCTGTTCTCGGTGTTTTAGCGAATTTGTATTCTTATAAATCGGAGAATTTACGGAGACCAGCCTATGATTTATTCGCTTTTTGGGTGTGAGCTTTATATTTATACAATATACAGGGTGGACCAAAAAAAAAAAAAAAAACACAAACGCTTATGAAATGAAAGCTATTCAAGACAGAGAAATGAAACCAACGCCAAAAAAATTCTAAAACTTATGCCATTTATCATTAGTTTTAAATAATACACCTAATAATAAATAGTCACCATTTTGATTTCTACAATTTAAGTAATCTTTTATAAAAAATTTCAATCACTTGTTTCAACGTTTCTTTTGTAATTACAGAAATTTCTCGTCGAATCGCAGATTTCAGTGATATCCGCCGGTTTGTCATTATAAACCTTATTTCTTCAAGTGGCCCCATAAATAAAAATGCGGAGGAGTTATTAAATCTGGGCTTCGCGATGGCCAGATTCAAAATCCGTATTCCTTGAAATTAAGCGAGTCTTAAATTTTTTTCTTAGGCAGATTCAAAATACCCCCCCCCCCCCCCCCGTACAAAAATGCGCTGTCAGCACCATATTGTTGAAACCACGTTTGCGAAATTGGTATTCGCTTCCTAACTCTGGAAAAAAATGTTCTTTTAGCGTGGTTAGGTGCCGGCCGACGTTCATCGTAACGTTCTTGCACTCCTCTTCGAAGAAGTAAGGACCGATTATCGTCTTCGCTGATACTGCGACCTGGACGGGGTTACACGAAAGGAGTGTAACTAGCATGCTAGAATTGTTTTCGGCAGCATAATAACGCATATTCTGTTTATTAACGTGGCCGCGCATGCTTGAGCCGCATCGCTAAAGAACACCTGCTGTTCCGAATTAACCTCTTCATCGTCGATCATGTCTTAAAATTTATTGCAAAATTCAAACCTTTTTGCCTGATCAGTTGGCAAGAATTTCTGTGTTACTTGCAATTTGTATGGGTGTGCATATTTAAATCCTCTTTGATTATTCTTCGAAGTGATGTGCGAGGAATCTTCAAGAGCTTGACGGCGTACACAGATCTGCGTGGACTGTTTGTCACGGCTGTGCGCACTTTTTCGATGGAGTCAGGAGTCCTTTGAGGTCCGATGACGGCCCATTTGGTTATAAATCACTATACTGCTTAATTTTCTAAAGTTTTCGGCCCATTTTAGGATAATTTTTGGGATCTGGAAGTTTATCATAACGTTTTAATTTGAATTCTTTTTTAAACGGACGTTGCGCAGCCACTACATTAACACGCCACTTTTCAAATACCATTCGACAGCGAAAGCTCGTTGTTGCTTAGTCCACGGTGACATGATTACTAATCAACGATATCTACGTTAAATGGCATCGTTTTCGTGCTAACCCCGTAACTATTCCGTTTTTATGAGAATTTCATAATCGGGTATTTTTTTTTGGCCCACCCTGTATACATATATATATATATATATATATACATATATATATATTTGCTTATGTGTGTCAAGTATCGCCTAGGCCAGTGATTCTTAACCGGTGGTCCCTGGAAGCACTCAAAGTGATCCGCGAAGCCATCCTAAAAATATTAAAGCTATAAAAGTAGTTAACTTCATTAAAAAGAGTGCACTTATTCAAACAATTGCGCTTTGATATGAACTCTGAACACGAAACTCGGCTTTTCCATACGAAAGTGTGTCGGCTTTCCAAAGGAAATATGCTGTCGGGGTTGTAAAGAGGAAGTACAAATATTACTAACTAACAAGGAAGAGCTGCTGGATCAGTTCTGCGAGTCCAAATTTCAAATGTGTTTTGCTTATTTGGTTGATTTTTTCGCGCAACTAAATAAATTGAAACTTAAACTGCAAGGGTGGTCGTGAAATTTGAAGTTGCAAGGCGCAGGCAATAAATTTGTATATGAAGATAAAATTAGTGAATTTATCACTAAAATCACGAGCTATGGATCGACAAGGTTGGAAGAAAAAATTTTTCTGCATTTAATACGCTGAATCGAATTATTGACAAGCAGCGTGCTAAGATTAAAGGTGAAATACAAAAGATACTTAATTTGAATAATTTAAAAAGTGAATTTAGTCGCTATTTTCCTGACTACTGTGAAGACGAAGGTGTTCGCGGAAAGTGATCAACGTTTCTCTGAGGTGCCTGATGAAATTCAAGAAGAAGTGATTGAAATGCAACACAATAGTAACTTGAAAGATATATTCGTGACAGGAATTAATTTTGAAAATTTTTGGACCAAAAACCCAATTTTTTCCCCAAAGATTCAAGAAATTGCTGTACGTTACTGAACTTTGTTATCATCGACATATCTATGCGAGCAGGGATTCTCGGCGCTGTTGATAATTAAAAGCAAGCATCGAAATCGGTCGGATGCCAGTGCCGACATGTGTTTGGTTTTGAGTAGCATTGAACCAAGGATTCAGAAGTTAGTAAAAGGTATGCAGTCACAGAAATCGCACTAAAATAATATATTTACCTCTATTCCATAAAATTTTCGTAAAAAAAATTAAAATACTATCGGCTTTGAACAATTTTACGCGTGTCTTATTTATAGATAGATAGAACAACCCTTTATTTATTTACATTTACTGTATATTAACTCCAAACAGTTGGTGGTCCACAGCAGACAGAAACTTTGTCAAATGGTCCCTCATCACTTAAAGGTTAAGAACCACTGGCCTAGGCAAACAAATGCAATTTTGCCATACTGCTAACAGTATTTTTGAGAACGTCGCATCATACTTATAAAAGGAAAATTAGTTATGTGACTTTGGAGCATAACAATATATATACACCCTGTCAAGAAAGTATCGGGAATTGTCAATTTAAATCTCCCGGGTAATAGCTAGGCAGATAATTTTTTTTTTCCAGGTTGGTACAACTGTTTTGTATTATGATGCCTATTTTTAGCGCGATCTGTCAACCAGTGTGTTTACAGCAGCTGTTAAAATCAGTCGACCTTGAAGGTTTTGTCGAAGTTTTACAATGAGTGAAAATATTGAACAACGTACTTGTGTTAAATTCTGTGTTTCGAACGAAATTTCTTGTGCCGATACACTGAAAATGTTACAGAAGGCTTTTGGTGAATCTGCTTTATCAAAAACGCGGGTTTACGAGTGGTACAGAGCGTTCAAGGATGGTCGGGAGACGGTCGAAGACATGCCTCGCTCTGGACGGCCTTCAACGAGTGTGACCGATGATAACGTCGATAAAATCAAGGAAATCGTTGCTGAAAATTGTCATGTGAGCTTGAGAGAGATGGCTCATGGATTGGGCATGTCACACGAGAGCGTACGTACGATTGTGCACGAAAAATTGGGTATGCAACGCGTTGCGGCTCGGCTTGTTCCGAAAGACCTGAATTTCTTTCAAAAAAAGTACCGAGAACAGGTAGCTACAGACATGCTGGATCGAGCCAATTTGGATCCTACCTTCTTGGAAAAGATAATTACTGGTGACGAGACATAGGTGTACGAGTACGACACGCTTACGAACCAGCAATCGTCCGAATGGCGGCCAATTGGCGCGCCAAAGCCGAAAAAACCTCGCCAAAGCCGATCGAAAGTGAAGATCATGTTGATTGTTTTCTTCGATATTCGAGGCGTGGTACACTATGAATATGTGCCAGCCGGACAGACAGTCACCAAAGAGTTTTACTTAAGTGTTTTGAGACGTTTGAGAGAGGCTATCCGTCGTAAACGTAACGATTTGTGGGTCGACAATTCTTGGATTCTCCATCACGATAATGCGCCGTCTCACAAAGCCATAATTGTGAATGAGTTTTTGGCCAAACACTCGGTAAATATCATCGAACAACCGCCGTATTCACCAGATTTAGCACCCTGTGACTTCTTCCTATTCTCAAAACTCAAATTTCCGCTACGGGGAATGCGCTTCGAATCGATTGATGACATCAAGACGAATGCGACGCGAGAGCTAAAGGCCATCCCGGAAACCGCCTATCAGAAGTGCTTTGCCGAGTGGAAAAAGCGTTGGCATATGTGCATCGCTTCGAATGGATGTTATTTTGAAGGTGACAAAATAAATTTGGATGAAAATTAAAAATTGTTCGTTTTATTTAACAATTCCCGATACTTTCTTGACAGGGTGTATATATATATGTATATATACAGATTAGTAGTTATTGGAAGTCTTATAGACTGCAACATTTAATGGAGAATAAATAGAGTTGCACTCGAGGGACATTCTTATGGTACACTATTCTCTATTTAAATTCCGTTAGAAACTGATGAATCAATTCAGACTTAAGATCGATCGCGCTTGACAGTAATTATGAGTGTATCAGCTTCCCGCCGACCACAATCGCTTTTAATTTTCGAAATCGATAATTTGTCAATGTACGAGATACGGTTGTCTTTGAAGACTCTGTTAACTCCGACATTCAACCTCCGGCCTGTGTAGGAAATTGAACAGAATTCGGTTCAAAGACAAGAGTCGTCTGTTCTCCGTTTTTTCCATAATTTTCTATACCACCGATAATAGAGCTACTGCGGTCTGTGTTTTTATTTATTGAGATAGTACATACATCAGATATAGTTTCGAATGCTCATTATGTTCAAAAAGAATTCTTTAGTTGGCGAAAAAATAGATATTTTATTACGTATAAGGATACATCGAGTACACTGTTGCTAATGTAATATCTGAGCCAAGGCCGTGTCCACGGGGGGGTAACCCCGTATGAGAACTGAAATAGTTTTTATAAATACACAAAAATCTAAAAAAAAATCAAAAATTAAAAATAAATATTGATGGTTTTTTAGGGTGTTCTTACCTACCTTTAAAAGAAAAAAGAAAAAATATGCTCCATATTTTTAGGTATTTCATTAATATCTTATGGAAAAACTTTTTCATTCCGAGTATAATCAATAACATATGTAGTTTTTATTCATGTTTATATACGGGGTAATTCATTTATGTAAATTATTAATATATTAATCAAAATGATGGAAATTATTAATAGTATGAGGATATTAGTGAAAAATGTATTGTTATTTATAAAATAAATATGTGAAGAAAATCCCCCCCCCCCGCCGTTCCAAAATTTTAGGCACGGGCCTGATCTGAGCCGTAATTCTACGTTGAATTTGTAGCGAAAGAGTGATTATAGGACTCGATAGATTCACAATTAAAGGATTATACCGTTCAGAAATTACCTGGGATATTTGCTTCAGCGAAAAGAAATTGCTCAAAGGTCTTCAGTATTTCGTGTCGGTATCCCGTTAATTCTTACTGTTAAAAATTTAGGAACACTATTAATTTACGGTTATAATTTTCTTTCGTAAAATATGTGTTTGAAAAACGAACAAAGCGAATTAATTTCACACGATTGTTGCAACTTTCGTAAAATTCATTAGGTCGATTGATTTACATCTTCCGAGTACGTCTGCTAGTGCGCTTTTAGTATTATCACGCCACAAACGGGGGAACTGTGGTCGGTTTTTCTTCGTGAAAATCTCAGAATTTAACAACGTTCAATACCACATTAACTAGGGGAGCTGAAGCTGGTTATTGGCTCGGCTATTTAAAGAGGGAGGTTATTATTTTCGTTGAATATGCTTTGCAATTTGTTCTATGGAGAGCGAAATGTGTGGCATGAAAACATGGGATTGACTAATCACTAGTATTATTTTGAATTCGACTATTTCGGCGAAAACGATTACTCGAGCACAAGTCTTTCAAAGCATAAATAATTATGGATGTGTAGGGACAGAGACACTTAAGCACAAAATCGAACCTGTTGAAAAGCGGAAGGGTACGTGTATAGTGAGCAACACTACTAAAGAGATAATAAAAAGAAGGAAGAAATTTAGAATATCTATATGGTTTCTCATATGGTTTCACTGAGAAACCGATAAAGTGATGAAATGAAAATAGAGTACTGAAAAATGAAAAGCAAAAGAAATAAAAACAAACATAGGTCGAAAGGGTTTTCATCTCTGGCATGAAAAATTTTCTTACAATTAAAATAGGTAAACGCCTAACATTAAAGAATAATTAATGTAGTGTTTTTCACTCTGCATGAATAGCAGAGATGGTCTCGAGTCATTCAAATAATTTAGCAAAACATTTTAAGTATTCATCTATCGTCGAACATTTTTTACACGCGATATAAAAGACGCCAAAATTGTTTTAAGAAAAAATGTCTGCAACAGAAAATGAAATTTTATTTATTATCGTAAGATAGAATATCGATGATAATGAGTAGAAAAGTTTGCAAATGATACCAGATAGCAAGGCCGTGTCCACGAGGGGGGTTTTTGGGATTAACCCCCCCCCCCCCCCATGAGAACTGAAATAGTTATTATAAATACAAAAAAATCTGAAAAAAATCACAAATTTAAAATAAATATTGATGATTTTTTAGGGTGTTCTTACCTACTTTTAAAAGAAAAAAGAAAAAATATGCTCCATATTTTTAGGTGCTTCATTAATATTTTATGCAAAAAATTTTTTATTACGAGTATAATTAATAACGTATGTAATTTTTATTTTAATGTTCATATACGGGGTAATTCATTATGTAAATTATTAATACATATAAATCAAAATGATGGAAATTGTTAATAGTACGAATATTAGTGAAAAATGTATTATAAAATAAATATGCAAAGAAAATTTTCACCCCCCCCCCTCCAAAATTCTGGGCACGGGCCTGCCAGATAGAGTGAACTGATACCAAATATTTGTTAAATTTAAACGAAATCAATATAAAAACGCAGCATCGTTCAATACGAAATCAATGTGTTTCGTTCAATATGGAATTAATGTGTTTCGTTCAATATGAAATTAATGTGTTTCGTTCAATATGGAATTAATGTGTTTCGTTCAATATGAAATTAATGTGTATCGTTCAGAATTATTCGCGTGGAAATTTTAATTAACAATATGAAAACAGATCAAACTTCACACCGGCAATGGTCGCAGTTATCACCTTAATTTTCCTTGCAGTTTTTTTTACCAATCAAAGCTGAAATATAGCGAGGCGACAATGCGCGTAACCTTGACATCTATTTCGTAAATAAAGGCCAAATTAAGCAATCGTTTCGATGCATGTCACCAATTAATTATGCACCCCCTCGCCATCGCTTGATTAGATGAAACTACTAATTCAGTTAGTTTTCGTCTGTTTCAAACGGAGCAGAAAAACTGTTTCGACCTCTTGCTGTGTTAACACGTAGTAACTGTTTACTCTGCTCGCCTGAAGGACAAACAAATCGAATTAATTTTTATATTTAATTACTAGTATTTCTAGGAAAGAAAACTTATTCGAAGCGAAAGGACCGATAGCGAACGCGAAATTAATACCACTAATAGCACTCGCTGCTATAATTCCCGTCAAAAACAGAAACGAATATTTTTCAGCCCTTTTCTCGATGGTGGAAAAGTACAAAAAGAGAGAATGAGAATGGAGAATTTTATTGTTAGCGCGAAAATCTGAATTCGAAACTAGCCATTTTTAATAAACTTTTCTCCGCTTCGAGGTAGTTGCGATCGAACAAATAAACTTTGAAAAAGAATTTTTCGAAATAAAATCAACATCATTCGTATAATAGCGCAGCGAAATTGCGTTTATGCATTTCAGGCTCTCGAGCCATCGTCAGGAGAACGTTACAAAGCCCCCCCTCCCCCCAGATTGTCCTAGATCATAATAAATGCGATAATGTTGAATTTTTAAACAAACACAACCAAACATTTTTATGATTAAAAAAATGCAAACAAAAAAATCGCTTATTTCAATAAAATCTAAAGAGAAAGAGTCAAGAGTTACTGGAAATATCAAAATGCCTTTTTGTCAGAAAAATTACTAAAAATGAAAATTTAACGCGACTTTAAACTATTCTAAAATGACGGACTAGCTGTTGCCAGGGTGGATATTAATTTCTTTTTTTTTAAATCTCTCACTTTTCCCCTTTTGAAGTGAACTGCATTCTTTTACTAAAGATTATTTTTTCTATTCCGTTTTCCGTTCTTTTAAGCATATTACTAAGATAATAAATCAAACTTTAAGTACATTCCAAAACTGCCGGGAGGACTTAAGACTTTAAAGTAAACTAGGTTCGTCCCTCAGTCGAAATTCGACTGCAGCCTATTTCAATATACGTTGCCTCCTAAAAATACGTGAAGCTAAAGCATTTTATTTTTTCAATATGTATATATATATATATGTATAAGGCACAATTTTTCGAATATGAAGGTAAACTGCTTAAAGTAGTAAAACAAATGTAAAAACTGATGGATAAATTTTATATAAATAAATTTCGAGTAATATGAAATAATTATAATGTAACAGCGTATCAATTTCCCTCACAAATAGTATAATAGATAGATTTAAAAATAACCAATATACGCCGAGTTTTTTTAATGTCCAATTTACAACAGGGCACGCGGTTTATTTAAGGTATATTTATATAAATTTAAGATTTCTGGTTCTGAAACTGTATAATATGTAATTTTAGAAATAATGTTTTTCATACACCACAAAGATGCAATTATAATAATAATAATAATAATAATAATAATAATAATAATAATAATAATAATAATAATAATAATAATAATAATAATAATAATAATAATAATAATCACTGTATTTGTTGTTCTTACACATTGTTAACATTTTTATCATAATTAATAATAATAATAATAGACACTCCGTAATTATGATATAAAAAAATTTGTATAAAGTTATTTCAATGAATTTAACAAATTTACAATTGAACAAATAACATTCTAGAAAAATAATGTACATTTATATTTAATGCAAATAGTAAAAATATAATAGATATTGTAAAAAACTGTAAAATGGAAATTAATGTAATACCAAGTACCTAATTGGATGGGTTATATTAATTCCATTATTATGATAAATCAATATTTTAGTAAATAAATGTACCCTACCCGAAGTTTCGGGAATAGGGGAAAAAATAAATAAATAAACAAAATGTCTGCGCTATTTCAAATAAAAAAAAGGTAGGTACACAAAAATGTGATGATTAACACTACGAAAAATAAATCAACCTATTCCCCAAAAGCAAAACAGAGCCGAGGCATTTTCGAAATAAATCGACAAATATTGCTACGATCATCAGTAGAGTTCTGAAGAAATTCAATTAAACTATAAACATATGAAAAAGTGTCCTTAATATGTCATTAAGCAAAAAAAGATTTTTTCTGTAAAATCATTTAAAGGACAAAAAACACTCACATTAAACAGTAAGTTTCAGTAATGAAAAAAGTTTACGAAATTCCGTCGTATAAAGCGTAAGTAAATAACAAAAATAGCAAGTACAGTACATGGCTAGCAAAATTTAAATGGTTCAAAACAAAACTTACCAAAAATCTAAAAACAAAAAAACAAATACATTCTGCACTACTCCTGCTCTATATCTACTGGTCAAAAAAAAAAAAATCATTCAAATCAGTTAATAAAGAGAAGAGATAATTAACAAAAAATTAGGTGGATATGCCAATTATGTAACCGAAATGCTTAGCGTATTTAAATGCATACATATGAGCAGCCCGTGCTCAGAATTTTGAAAAAGGGGGTTGAAAATTTTCTTCACATATTTATTTTATAAATGACAATACATTTTTCACTAATTTCCATCATTTTGATTTATACATTAATAAAAATTACATATGTTATTGACTTTACTCGTAATAAAAAAAATTTCATAAACTATTAATGAATTACCTAAAAATTTTTCGATTTTTTTCAGATTTTTGTGTATTTATAATAAATATTTTAGTTCTCATAGGCGGAGGTTGACCCCCCCCCCCCTGTGGACACGGCCTTGCATATGAGTTTTGAACATAGATTCTCCTCTTCCTGTTAAGTATGTCAGTTTGTAAATACTTGGCGTATTTATATATAGATTTACCGTGGTAATCATTTTATTTTAAATATTTCCCATAGTAAAAATTTTTTAAAATTGCATCGAGCGTATTTTACCATTTTATTTTTTGAACCAATGATATGCTAGTATTTTTAGTCACATGACCTACAACAGCTGTTGTAATAAGTTATGTAAATAAAGCCGATCTACTCTGTGAAAATGTATACATATGAGTTTTAAACATAGATTCGCCCCTTCCTCTTGTATTTAGAAAGAGAATAGAAAAAAAAAAATTAGCTACATATGTCAATTAGAACTGACGCTATAGGGTATATAACCGAAATACTTAGCGTATTTATGTATAGACAATATTTCTAATATTAAAAATTTTCAAACTCTTGTTGTTACGACAGGATTTTTTAATAATTTCTCCGTAATTTAAATTTCTAAAATATTTCACTGATATCGATCTTTTTTTATAGAACATCGCATAGAGTTGTTGAATCATTTTAAAAAATTAATAAACATTATTATAAAGAATTATTTATTATGTAATTTCCGTAATTAATAATTACGATTATTCCCGGCGATTTCAATGATAAATCAGTACGTTCTTTTTTGCTAAAATATTCATATTAGTATCAACCATTTCTGAGAGTCCCACAACTTTTATTATTGCAATCATCTCTTTTTTATTCTTTATTCACTGTTTTCCTTACAACATCCACTTATTTTATAAAACTGTCCATTTGCTCACTCGCTAGACTTGCTTAAATCTTTAATTTTCCAACTATCATTAGTCAAATTAAAAAACTAAACATTATTAGCATTGGAGCATATTTGTGAGTGGGATCGTGAAAAAAAATAAATGAAAAAACCTTAAGTAGCCACTATTTCAAACCTATAAGATTCCGTAAATTTGATATTGCATTGAAAATTTTAATACAACTCTGATGACGGTAATAATTATTTGTTGCTCCGTTCAGGCTATGGACAACAATTTTTACGTTTAAAAAAATGAAAAAAAATTCGACTTTTTCAATGAAATCCAAAGTGAGAGAGAGTCACAAGTTATCGCAATGAAATTATCAAAATGTCTTTTTGTCACGAACGGCTAAAAATGAAAATTTAATGCGAATTTCTTCTTCTTCTTGCTGTCCCGACCGATCTCGATCACGGGTGGCCATCTAGTGAAGTTTGAATGATATTCTGGTACCGATGCGAATTTAAACTATTCTAAATGACAAAGCAAAAGAAAAGTTACTATTAAAAAAGTTTCATCCTTGAATTCAGTTTAATAAATAGATAATTATTGTGTCGTTATGTCTTACTGTTGATTTCAAGCGTCCCTCTCTCGTGAATATCGACATTGTGAATGAGTAAAAAGAGTATGTATATTCATGGGCGTCACCAGCGGGCGGCAGAGGGCAGGGGGGCTGCTCTTCCCTGGAGCCTTGGAACTTTTTAATCAACTGGCCATGATGAGTACTCATAGGAGCGTAATCATGGACAATTTGGAAGACTTTTATAATAAAGTAGTAGAACAATTTGCCAGAAACCCACGAAAATTATGTTTTAATTAAGATTTTATTCTTGTTTAATAAAATTAATTAAGCCTTTACAAATTATAAATTTTATTTTCCCTATAACTCATACCCTCTTTCTATCAGCTTGCCCCCCCCTCCTGACAGTTGGCAACTTATTTTGCCCCCCTGGCCCGTCGGTTAGCGACGCCCTTGTGTATATTAAAATATTTAGCGCAATATCAAATTTACGGAATCTTATAGGTTTGAACTAGTTGCTGCTGAAAGGTTTTATTTATTTATTCTCATATTCTCTAACACTAATATTGCGTACTTTTTTAATTTGTTTGAAAGTTAAAAATTTTAAGATTTAATCGAATATTAATTCGTGGATAAAATAAGTGAATGTTGTAAGGAAAACAGTGAATAAAGAATAAAAAAGAGATGATTGCAATAATAAAAGTTGTGGGACTCTCAGAAATGGTTGATACTAATATGAATATTTTAGCAAAAAAGAACGTACTGATTTATCATTGAAATCGCCGGGAATAATCGTAATTATTAATTACGGAAATTACATAATAAATAATTCTTTATAATAATGTTTATTAATTTTTTAAAATGATTCAACAACTCTATGCGATGTTCTATAAAAAAAGATCGATATCAGTGAAATATTTTAGAAATTTAAATTACGGAGAAATTATTAAAAAATCCTGTCGTAACAACAGAAATGTAAACATTTCTAATATTGGAAATATTATTTACTTTTAAGTCTTAAATCCTGCCGCCAATTCTGGAATGTACATTTAAAGTTTGATTTATTACCTTAACAATATACTTAGAAGAAGGGAAAACTGAATAGAGAAAATAATCCACTTATTTATTTATTTATTTATTGACAAAAATAAAAAATAATCCTATACCATTGCATTCGGCTGCTCGTCGGGACATATGGAATCGGAGAATGCTGGCCGGAATTAGATAAGGTGTAGGAGTGTGAGATAGTTTAGGCAGTGGAAAAGGTTGTTGATGTGAGTTGAGTTTTGAGAAAGAATTTCTGAAATGAAGAGAGAGGAAAATTGAGGGGAATCATTAACCTACTATTCCAACTTTCACGATCCGAGGTATATATCACACTCGTATGGGTCCTTGGCTATGTTGAGATTCCTGACAATGACGCGAGTTGACTTGGCTACTAAGACAACTCTATCTAGCTCGATGCCGTTCAACGCTGTACTACCTCGATTAGGACCATTAGTTTTTCTGATGCACTTTTCTGAAAATTGGAGCAAACTACGGTCAGTACAAACGACCTAGCTAAGGCCCATAAAGGTCGAACACCGACCTATGGTGGACGCCGTTCCCCGTCTCACGTAGGGATTTCTCGATCCTGTCGAGACGACAACTGGGGTACTCTGCACTGTCACACAACTACATCTTTGAAGGAGCTCCCCCTCCGTCTACCTGTCCTCTTTGCGGTTTCGTGGCCTCGCCAACCGTAGAGCAACTGCTGAAATGGTGCCGGCATACTTCCCGTGATTTAGCCCTGCTCTCTTCAACATTTATATCATAGCTACTTATCTTTGCCGGTGACATTTTGATCTTCTCTTCCCTCGTGTTATTGAAGACGCGAATGTGAAAGTTAGTTTTCGTCATTATCTATGTTGGAACAATTTTTTTCCTCGCTTTACCTTTCGATTTCTCCTTCAAAGTCTTTCTACATTGTCGTCCTTACAATCCAACAAGTGTCTTTGCATCCTTAAACTCTACTCTGATCCCTCTTAAAGTTGCTTTCGCTATCTCGGTGTTTCCCAAATAGTTGTCTGTCCTTATACGAGCACATTAATTTTCTTTCCTTCTCTGCTCTTAAGAGAATAAACCCTTTTAAAGGCCCCGTATTCTGCCGGATGGGAAGGCGATCCTCTCTTACTTATTTCCCTTTCTTCTTTATAGTGCCATACTTAATTCCTGGGCGTCGGCGACTACCTATTCGTACATCCAGCTGTACAGATATAGGTAGTGTACTAGGTAATTATTATGTGCAACGCGGGTGTACACACGCAGGACTACATTCGGAACTGATTAGTAATCGTTTGATTTATCACGCTACAAGTGCAGTCCCGTGTGTGTCTGCTGTATACTGACCTAGCGCGCATATGATGTTGTACGTGGTGGTTTACCATTGCCTTCCACGTGATTATTAGCGATTATTTAATTTAATTCTTGTAATAAGTTCTGTTGTCGCTCGGGATCGAACCCGTGACCGCCATATCGGAAGTCGAGCGCTCTAATCCATTATTCGCTCTAAATTTGGTTATTGTTCTTTTATCTACGGTTGTACCTCTAAATCTCTTCTGTACAAGCTGAATATCATTCAAAATTCCTGTCTGATTCTCTTAAATCTTCCCCCATACCTACACTCTTTACTGAATCTAAAACGCCTCCTCTTTTTCATTTTGCAGGCCCTATTTAAACTATCGATTCCATTCTCAACGTCTATCGTTGTCGTCCTCTAGACATCTATACCTCTTCATTTTACAAAACTAGCGCTTTATTCCTAAGAAAATTCCTATCTTATCTCGTATTTCTTTGCGTCTTAGTTCTTTTTTATCTTATACTATTTCGACTAATAATCTTCTTTACTTTTCCTTCGACTTTACCGTTCTTTCTCATTCTGCCAATGTTCTCTTCTTTCCTCTTTCTGCTAAATCTCTACCGAAATCTGTAGTCAAGCAGGAATTCTGCAATACCATCAGGTCCTTATTTTCCTCCCACAAGATTATATTTACAGATGATTCGAGGAGCCCTGATGAAGTTGGAGCGCCTTTTATTCTTCCTGGCCTTAATTACTCTGAGTCTTTTCGTCTTCTTCCCTCTGTACTATCTTTACCGCTGATCTTATCGCCATCTTCCATTGTCTATATATCTTCGCATGGCTCTTTTTTCAACCATTTGATTACCTCCGACTCCATGGAAGTGCCCTCAGAGCTGTTTCCATTCTCTTTTCCACTCACTCTTGCGATTTTGTCACTCTTCATATTCGATCCCTTATCTACAATCTTCTCGTCTTCATTTTATCCACGTTGATTTGCTCTGGGTTGTCCCTAGTCACGTGGGCATTGACGGTAATAAGATGACGTTTGGCTAGAATTGCTTCTTCCTCATGTCTCTATTTCGATAAAATTCCCGCTTCCAACCTGCTACCTCTACGGTTAAATTGACATACTAGATTCTAATCAGATATTTATGCTTCTTCCTCCTCTAGCAATCATTTTTTTTTTTCATTTTTAAATAATTTACGGGTCCTACAAGGCAATTGCCCGTCTGTGGTTTCCCAACATAATTACATCGTTTATTCATAAATATACATCTTAAAGCTAATGCATCATATTCGTATATATATATATATATATATATATATATATATATATTACTTAATTACACTTTACTTCTATTTTCATTAAGCTACGTCTAATTTTTAAACAAATGAATACACCTACCACGGTGTCGTGTCCGGAGTGACCGTGTTCGCAGCGACCCACCGATAATGGTGTTCATAGCGACCATCGGATTCTTTTTATTATTATTATGATTATATTCGACTTGAACGACCGTGTTCAGACATTTTTATTACTATTATTATTATTATTATTATTATTATTATTATTATTATTACTATTATTACTATTATTATATGCGAACTAGAGCGGCCGAGTTATTTTGTTAAAACTGCTAGAAATGATAATACATGACTAGAAGCGTACTCATGTTTAATCATTGATATTTTATTTTTAACTAAAACTATATCGAGCATTTAGACAACGGTGCGTTTTATTAGAAAAATTAAACCGGATGTGAGTACGCCTCCATTCATCTATTGTCATTTTACATTAACAAAAATGATATACACTGCCTAGGCATTTGGCATTAAATGACGTTTTTATAATATTGTATACCGTTACATGTTAATGTTAACATACAAATATCAAATTTAAAGTAAATAATAACGAATTTAGAATCTACATAATTTATAAGAGAACCGTAACAGAATATGATCGTCGTTTGTTGTAGTAGTATATCAGAGATTTCCAAGGAATGACCTTCGCTGTCTCTTTTGGTCGCTCTGAACACGTAACCACCCACCACACACCGTAAATCAACATTTACACGTAAGCCAAAACAAAATGCAGCTAAAAAAAGGAGCCACCATTCATTAGAACCTAAGAGCCAAAAAGCCAAAAAGCCTTTTTTTTTACATCATTTATAATTAATCACTTTCTCCATCAGTTCCCCGTCTTATCGCTGTTCCTTTCCATCGTCTACTCATTTCTCATTCTTGCACCAAGCCATCAACTAAATTTTTGTTTTGTCTTTCCATATGTTCAAATTGCATTCGTCTCTAATTTCCTTTCGTATGTTACCCAATATTTGACTCAGAACCTTCCTCTTCAACATCGTCAATTTTATTGTTAATCCCTTTAGGTCTTATAAAACATAATTTGTCATAGTTCTTAGTCCCATATTTCCCTTGTCGGTAATCTTCTTTTTTCTGTTTTATACCTTAATAGATTACTGTAATAAAAAAAACATATTTGGAGACATCTCTTTATTATTATCCTACCAAGTAGTATTCGTTTCGAGATTTGTACTTCTCCAGCTCGGTAAAAATATTTTCAAACATCTTTTTTGTAGCTCACTAATTTTCCTTAATTCCGTTTTTTTGCCCCCCCCCCTCCCAAAAAAAAAATCCTAGACATTATTAATGAGTCAAAATACAATCTCGTAGTTTTGTAATTCATAACCTTTTTAATTTGTATAAAACCGGAATAGTCTGCTTGATTTTCCTAGCAGTGTTATCAATATGAGTTCCCCACGTTAACGTCTTTCAAATGTTATTCCAAGGTACTTAATCAACGGTTTCTATCGGATCACAATAGCATACTTCCGCACTCCGTGAAGACAATCCACATTATGCAACACTATTTTAAGATTGAACTTACTAAATCTACTTGGTGTTTTTACATACGTCACTTTTGATTTTTTGACATTTATTAATAATTTGTTGTCATGTACCCGTGTGCAGACCTTATTCAGATCCTTCCGAAGCAGTCTTTCCGCAATTTCTACGTCTTGGTGTTCGATTATCAGAGCAAATGCGTAAAGTTTGGCATTCGTAACACAATTGTTAACGGAATTAATGTGAATTAGAAATAGTAATGGGGCTAATATAGTTCCTTGTCTTACTCCATATTTCGTTTTCCCTATATCGCTATATTCATTCCCAATCTTTACTAAGCATTCCCTTTCATGTAAATAACATCTAAACCAATTGAGATATTTCCCTGTTATTCCAATTTTGATTAAGTCCCCTATCAAAATTTCCCTATCAACTAACTCAAAAGCCTTCTAAAAAGGCTATAAAAAATTATTTACCGGATACTAACCCCTTATTTCTAACAGATGTAAATTTAAATGTTCTGAGCAGTGTTACCGTAAATTTCCCCTCTCTGAACCCAAATTGGTTATGATGTACTAAATTGTTCCCTTCCAGGTACAATTTAAGGTGGTTACCTACATTATGCTCTACCACTTTAGCAATAAATAATATTAACGTAATTGGTTTATGGATTTCACAGAGTTTTTTATCTCCACTTTTATTGTCCTTACTTTTAACTCCTTGGGAAATATACCTTCTTTTACCGACGACTCATTAATTATTTTTGTTAACAGCGGAGCAAACTTTTTTACACGTGTAATTACATCTTTCACCCGAATACCATCATACCCTTAAACTTTATTCGGCTTCATTTTTTTACTTGTCCATCTAGTCGAATCTCCTTGCCCACCCTTCATGTTTCGTAACATTCCTATTCTACGAAATTCCGTTGTAATCTCTACTAATTGTTTGCGCCTTCCTCACGCTTTCGTTTTCTTTTAACTTCCTCACCTAACTGCGAACTACAAAGCTGTCTGTGATCTCAACCATTTCTTCTTCCAATGTGCTATTCTTTATTCTAATTTGTTATATTCTAGACTTTCCGGTCCTTCTTGCATCTCTTATATCCTGTCTCTTCTCTCCTAGTCCATTATACCAGTGCTCGGCTCCTTCATTCTGGCTCTGTTTCCGACCGAATCAGTATTTAACTCTGATCCTCTCCTTTCTCGTTGCTGCCGGATGGGGATCCTTTTCTGACGTGCCCACAAAAAAAAAAAAAAAAAAAAAGAAAACAATCATACGTTTGCCGACATTATTTCACAAAAAAACCTACCGCGAAGCCATACTTCAAATATATATTGCCAACATTTCGCCGCTATTAATGATTACTTCCTGATGAACAATCAGCGCAAAACCAGGATAGTAAAAGCAACATTCTGGCCAGAACTGTAAAAAATATATCCTTCTACTCTGCCGACAAAGGGAGCAGCGAGGAATAAAGATTAAAATTTAAACCAACTAAAGACGGCTCGAAAATTAGCAAAATTAATTCAAAACTATAATTACATTTATTCGCGACGTACAGCCTAGCCGAGCTGGAGCAGTAATTTCGGCACCTCGCAGACCGTTAAGAAGAGACGGAAAATTACCCGCGTGCAGAGAACATTCGAATGATGATTAACCGAATCCTTTCATTAATTATGGATGTTCTCGGGCCGCACGCCGGTCCAGATTTCATCCGTCCAACATTAAATCGCATTACCAGTTAGATTGCCGATTTCCCGCCGTACTAGCAATACTGCAGACCCCCCCCCCCACCCACCCTCGACGTTGGTGGGCGTATGTCTACGATGCTGCACTGCTTCCGTACCGAACGTCAAAATCGCAAAACTGACATGTCGTCCCCGGTCGATTAAAATATTTCGGAAACACATTTTCAGCCATAATTTTTCGATTCTCCTGTTTGAAACTAGTAAAACTACTACGCGAGTCCTCTTTCCCGCTTCTTCCTGATTTATCCATTATTTCATTCACGTTTACCAATTCATGTATTTCCCCTTCTAGAACAATAAAATAATTAATATGCCATTTAGTAATGATAATAATCAATTTCAATTTTTCATTTACACATTGATATCGACTTTTTATAAACTGATAATACCCGCCTAAGCGGTGTTAAACGTAATGCCACATCAGCTAAAATCAATAATGATGATAAGAACGCAATCTCAGATTCAGCTGATGCTTTTCTGTTTTTGTTTTTCAAGTTTTATTTAAGCACGTCTAGTACAGACATAAATAAATAAATGATCTATAGATAAATCCATACCTGTTTGTTAATATTTATAAATGAAATAAATAAATATCTCAATCAGGGCCGTATCTGAGAGGTTTTCCGCCGCCCCCCTCCACCCAAAATGTCTACGAAATCATAACTGCTCGAATTAAATGGACCGAAATTCAGAATAAATTTATTTCTTTTCAATTTTTCACAAAAGAAAAGAAAATTGAAATTTTTATGAATTCTATGGAAACGACTATTTTTATTTGTTTTTATTGTAGCATTCAAATATAGCATATACAATAATTGACTACAAAGCTTTAGTGTACCATTTATAAATAAATATATTTCATGATAATACACACACGTGTATATATATATATATATAAAACTCAGCCATTTTGGCCTCGCAAGGGGCTGTGCCCCTTGACCCCTCTCGCTTTTATTTCTGTCTCTTTCTCTTCTATACTATGTATAAAATGATCAAAATTTACAACGTAATTCTTACTGGCATCAACACAAAAAAAAAAATAACATAACCACAAAAATCCAATTCTAATATTTAACTTTCATTATATAAAATTAAGACATTTTTCCTTACATTTTTCGTTACATATTTCATTACATAAAATTGTGACATTTTTTAAATAACAATAACAAAAATCCTATAAAATATAACAAACGTTACATAAAATTGAGACATTTTTTTGGAACATTTTTTCGAATGGGGGGTAGCCTAAGAATTACGTTGTAATTAATATATATATATATATATGTATATATATTAAAAAAAAATGAGTTCCATACCCTTGACAGGGCGTTGGGATTGTGAAGTTAAGGTTCACAATGTACTAAGCCCAACGGCACTAATGAGAGTAGGGGGGTCAGTTCCTTTCTCTCGGCCGCCTTTACTTTCCCAGATTTCTCTGGTACCCAATCATTTCAGGCTGGGTAAGCTTGGAAGCGCCTTGGATCTAGGACGAGACAAGTCTCGAACCTGTGACCTCCAACTTGGTAGCCAAGCACCTTAACCACTAGGCTACCACGCTGCCATGTATATATATATATATATGTATAATTATAAAAATATTTTCGTAACCCCCCCCCCCTCCCCAAAAAAAAATTAGTCTAGATACGGCCCTGATCTGAATAACAAACAATACATAGGAATTCATTTATGTTTTAATAAATTTAAATTAAAAAACCTCAATTTAAAGAAACGTTTTTAGGCATGGCACAATGCATGTGTTTTTAGTTTTAACTGAGTATACTCTGTATTGTTAGCTGATGATAGGGCCCGAAAAAGTTTCTTTAAATTGAGGTATTTTAATTTTAATTCATTAAAATATTAATCCCGATTTATTGTTTGTGTTATTGTGATATTTATTTTATATTTAACAAAACGATACAATCAATATGTACATATATATTGGAAAGGACCGGCTTTTTTCGGAAACCTGATTCAAATGATGCAACTACGTAATTAACGGGCGCCAGTGACACTTGCGGTCTGTCACGGCCGATATAGTTCCGCCTAGCAGAGCATCAGACTTTTTAAACTCAATTAGAAAAAAAAATTCGCGGGAAGAAAAAATAGATTGCCTATCTCTTTAAAAAAATAATACAGAATACGCGGTCCTGCCTTAAAATGGCGGTAAAGTCTCCGTACCGAAGATGTCACGAAAGCCCACCGCGTGTCCAATAAGAAATTTCAGTATGAAAAAAAAAATACGTATATTACAAGAGAAAATTAGAAAAGCAAATCGGTTTTAGCCGATAAGCATCCTCGATACCTACAAGCTGCGATTACGCCGAATAAAATCGGTGTTTGAGAGACCACGAATTAACGACTTTGCCAGAGAAAAATATTTTATAATCCGAACACGGCTAAAAGATCGCGCTGCAGGTACTGAATCCATCTGAATATATATATTAATTACAACGTAATTCTTAGGCTACCCCCCATCAGAAAAAATGTCCCAATTTTATGTAACGAAAAATTTCCTAAAAAATTTATCAAAAAAAGTGTCTCAATCTTAATGTAACGAAAAAATAGTAGCATTATTGACTCTTAATTTTTGTATATATTTTGATTTTGATTTTATTTTGTGAATTAGTTTATCTATTATTTGTTCGTCATAACCATTATTTCTTGCCAAAGTCTTTAATATATTAATTTCTATTTGTTTTTTATTTATATTCATGGGTGTAGTTAATAATCTATTTATTGCAGTCATGAAGTAAGCATATTTATGTTGGTTTGGATGATTTGATGTTTTATGAATTATATTATCAGTGGTGGTTTGTTTTCTATAAATATAAAATCAAATGATAAGTTAACATATAATATTTATAGAAAACAAACCGCCACTGATAATATAATTCATAAAACATCAAATCACCCAAACCAACATAAATATGCTTACTTCATGACTGCAATAAATAGATTATTAACTACACCTATGAATATAAATAAAAAACAAATAGAAATTAATATATTAAAGACTTTGGCAAGAAATAATGGTTATGACGAACAAATAATAGATAAACTAATTCACAAAATAAAATCAAAATCAAAATATATACAAAAATTAAGAGTCAATAATGCTAGTAACAATAAAGGATGGATAACATTCACATTTATAAACAATAACATATACAAATTAACCAATTTATTCAAAAAACAAGGTTTAAATGTAGCATTCAAAACTAAAAATAATTTAAAATATAAAATAAACACCTTAAATTTAAAAAATAATAATATTTACGAAAATAGCGGTATATATAAAATAAATTGTACTGATTGTGAGAAATCATACATTGGTCAAACAGGGCGAAAAATCAATTGCAGGTATAAAGAACATATAAAAGCATTTAATAATAATGAAATAGAAAAATCAACCTATGCAGAACATATAATTAAAAATAAACATAAACCTAATTCAATAGAAAATACTGTAACCATCCTGGCCACTTATCACAAAGGTAATAATATGAACATTGCAGAAAATTATTATATAAATAAATATAAAAATAATATTTTAAATGACCAAACACCTAATAATAATAATCCACTGTTTAATATAAAAATTTAACTTTTTGTCTTCTTGTTTTATTTTATATTTTATATTAATTATTAGCATTTTCAACCTATAGATTTGTATACCTGCCATGTTTATTCCTCTTTACATCTACTATATATACACATGTATTCCCTATATTCACTTCAGTATGTTTTAAGTTTCCTTTAAGTTAGTGTTAGCTGATGATAGGTTATGCCCGAAAACGTTTCTAAATAGGTATTTATGTAATTTATTGATCTATATTGTTTGTTATTAAAGTTTATTTTATTATATGATTAGTTTTAGTTCGTTAAGTTTTCAAGAAAAAAGTGAATAATATTCAAAAAATAACAAACCAACGCCTAGTTTAGAAAATTTGATTACAAAATCAAAAGGTATGTAAAATATTTAACCGCCATTTTCAAACAAATTTATGCACAACAACTCCATGGTTATGCGGTTGTGAGAAGATAAAAAAATTGTTCTGTTAGGCTTGCCTTTTATTTAAGCAAGAAAAAAAATGTGTGGAATGCAAATTGCTTTAACTTGATTCAGTTTTCGGGGAAGACAAAAAGTTATCATAAAATTGAATATTTTTAAAAATTATCGATGTTACACAAACAATGTCTAATTAGGTTTAATGATGTATCAAAATTAAAATTTTTAAATACAAAAATGATTTTAAATTTTCAATAAAATTTTCTGAAAGAAAACTTTTTAAATTTAAAACAGAATTACGGAAACTTTTTCAATCTTGCAAGTTTAAAATGTGTACTTTCAAGATTCTATCATACGTAAATACACTACGGCGCATCTTATACTTGACCGCTTCAGATCTAACAGATGTTTTTCCAGAAGTGTACAAGCTTTCTCCTTTAATAATCACAATTGAAGTAACCACTTCGTCTGCAAAGATTGATCATTCTCAACAGTTAAATGAATAAAAACGTATTTAAAAAATGCACAAGATCGGGAGTGACTATCTTCATTAGCCGTTTTTAGTATTGAAAAAGAATCATTATCAAACATTAGGAAAAGACTATTTTTTCATGATGATGTAATAGACACTTTCGCAAACAAGAACCCGGGAAAATCGAATTAATTTACAAAAAAGTGTGACATTTCGTTCTTTTTAATTAATTTTATTTCTGTTTTGTATTTAACCGTATGTTTATTTTTAAATAAAAAAAAATATTTTTGATTATGGCGCTTCCTCAGTTCTGACATTCATACAACACCACTACCAGAGAACAAAGCCTAGATCTTAGAAAGCTATTTCTTCTGTAACATTTTTTGTAGCTTGTAATGTGTACATTACATGTAAATAAAAAATAAACTATAAATAAATAAATTAGTAATTAATGTAGAGTTTAAGGCGTGAATGAGTGTGAGTGTAAATGTGTGTGTAGTTCGGCGAATGGCTGGAGATGATGTAAAGGCGTGATGTTACGTCACGTCTAACGTAACGGAAGTAGTGCTGAGGGAAACGCCGCCTGGCGGTGGAGGGAGCTTCGTTTTTGAGAAGCGATCGAGAAGTCGTTTTCAGAAATTAGTCGTAGTTTGGATGTCGAGCAAATTTTGGTTCAGAAAAAATCTCGGCTAGGCAGAGGTCGTCTCGGCAGTAACGTGGTGTACCTAAGGCCGAAAATCGAAAAGAAATGCGTTACGACCGACGTTCGTTTAAATAAATTTTGTTTTGAATTTCCGCGATCTATAAGTCAAATTAAAAAAAATGTTACAAAGAATTTCAATATTACGTACTCAATGAAAGGAAACTCGCGCGACCGCTATTCGATTCGACGATCCTCAAAACCCATCGCCGACAGGACCGTCTCGCCGGACCATTCAGAAATACGTACATTCATATTCATATTATACTGCAAAAAATAAAACAGAAATACTACAGTTAGACTAAAGCTGATGAGAATAAGAATAATAACGGTACATTTACATATTCACAATAAACAAGTATAGAAATTTACAAGCAAGATTGATATTACTAATCCATACTGATAACGACTATTTCTTACCATATATATATATATATATACATTCATTATTTGACATTTTATAGTAGACATGGGTAACTCCGGACACAGCTATATCCTCGGAAACTATCCGCAGTCGGACACGCTCGGATGTATCTCCGGCGATATATTTCAACTCCGAAAGACGTCACCACACAAGTCACAACGAACAATTGTTGTCATTCCAGACATAGTTGAATTCACCTATGGCGGACTGATTTGATATATGTTCACTTCGAAAGGCATCAGCTGGGCGCACAACTGTCAAAATTTGCCTTATCATTACAGTTTCACAAAATTACCTCGCGTTCATAGAATGCGGTATATAGAGGATAATAGCGACGGTATGATTTAACATTTTCAAATCTAAATGAGTAATGTGATCCCTGAATTTAATGCCATGTGTTATTTAACTCAATGCGAACTAGCTATGTAATCAAAAAAAATGCTGGTAAATTGGAATTGCGCAAAGAAAATGTGTATCATGTATAAGGACGTCTGTCGCTTTGTGCGTTCCGAGTACTTTACGCGGAGTTGGAGTTGAATACCCAGCGAAGAGTGCGATTATACACTAGATATGAGATACGTAACCTCACCGGAGTTGGAGTTGAAAAGCGGATATACATTCATAGTCGGAAAAGACACATATATATCCAACTCCTCTAACAGAATTGATTTACGCATCTCTATTTTATAGCGGTGATATTATATGTAAGATCCTTATGACTGTATTTACTAGGAAAAAATACAAAAAAAAAAAAAAAAAACCGTTAACCTCAAACAAGAAAAAGAGAACAACGGTATACTTTCTTATATTTATTGTTTACATTTATCTAGTTAGTATGATCCATGCTACTTATAACCAGTTTAGTATCCTAGACGACTCTATGTCATATGTTGTATTCGCCTATGCTTACAGTTTTTATATTGGATTTTTATTTTTTGTTAATCGTAGTCACCTATTTCATTTACTATTGGAATTGCTTATAAGCTGCAGTTCTTGAAAAACTTATTTGTTCTTTCTTTGATGATCTTTCCTCAAGATAAGGGAGTTTCAGTCTTTCGTGCATCCATTTAGTGCTTGTGAATCTTGGTTTATTTAAGATTATTCGGAAACCTTGGTTTTGCACACTTTGTAACTTTGGTATATTGCTTTTGCTAATATATGAACACACCAGAGTCCCATAAAATAATTTAGGCAAAACAACGCTTCTGTATATTAAGAATTTTTTTTTTTTTTATTCTTAGTGCAGACTTTTTGTTGAATATCGGAAATATAGAGCTGATTTTTTGATTTGTTTTTGCAATAGATTTCTGTAAGTGGAGTATAAACACTAGCCTCTTATCCAGAGTTATTCCTAGATAATGCAAGCTGTGGTTCCATTCTAAATGGCTGTTCAGAACCTTAATTTTTTGACAGAAGTCCGGTTTCCGTCGGGAGATTGCTTTAGTCTTGCTTTCATTTATTTTTATTTTCCACTTTTGGAAGTATTTAATCAATTTTTCAGTAGCTCTGCCTAGTCTGTTTCTGATACTATCCATTCTACATGACGATATCATTAACGTGATGTCATTTGCATAAAGGTGTGGGTATTACTGGTATATCATTTAAGTACAAAATAAAAAGGTATGGTCCTAGAATACTTCCCCCTGGGGGACTCCCGCAGTACTTGTTTCCTCTGAGAATTTAGCTTTGTTTATCTTAACATAAAATTTTTTGTTTTGTAGGAAAGATTTTACTAATAATATTAAGTATGTCGGGTAATTATATTGTATTAGTTTATAAATTATTCCATTTAATCATGCCGTATCAAATACCTTTTCCATGTCTAGTGATATTAATCCCGTGTGTTTGTTAGCATTGAATTTGTCCGTAATCTTATCACATATTTTGGCCAGTTGAATTACAGTATTAAAACTGATGAGAGGGATTAAATTTTAATATGATGAAGTTTAGAATTTAACCATAATAGCAATGATTTGCAATGAATTGAAAGAAAAAATAAAGGATGCACTATATGCGAATAGAAAGTTGCTTCTTCAAGTGATAAAAAAGAACACTTGAAAGAAAAAAAAAACATAATTTAAGTAGTATGAAACTGAGTTATCAAAATAAAGATGGGACAATATGATGGAAAAGCAATAAAGAGATGTAGGAAGACAACAAGGACAGGGAATGACTGGGTGTGAAAAATCTGAAAACCAGGGATAGCAAAGTGTGTGGAGTTATATGAATAAATAATGCAAACGAGGATTAGAAAAGGAAAAGCTGTGAAATGATTTCCAATAATTGGTCGGGATTCTTGGAGCTATATTAAGTGATTTGTGAGATTGGAACCGTTCCACTGGTCAACCAGAAGTAACAACTGAACAAGCAAGCTTATCTACTTTTTTATTGCCCTTAATCCCAGCATGACCAACGACCTGAAAGAAATCAATAAAAAGTGAATAAGAATGAATAATGAAAAAGAATAAAGATCAGATTTTTAAAGAAATGGGGTTGGTCGGAAGAAGGATAAATATATATGGAAAGGAAATATAATCATGAGTACTTTTACAGTCAAATATCAAAAGAAGTAATTTATGATAAGAAGGGAAGAAATAAATTACATAATCCGCAATACTGTCAACGTCTCTGCTTAATATATACAGAACAAAAACGATTTAAGTGGAACTGTAAGCTGGAATATAAAAAGACACTTTCACCTTACGAGCTGCTTTAGATCTATCAATATAAATAATTTTTTTTCCCCCCACTGTACCGGCTTAAGAGGCCATAAACAGCGCCAGTGACTTCCACTTTAACCTACCAAATAAATCAGGTCAATTCCTCCATCGAGAGAATTTGGTCCGAGATACTAATTCTGCTGCAAGGATGTGCTAGGAGATATATAATATCAATATCCGGCTCCCATGGCTACAATGCGACTTGGCATTGCCCATAAGACTCTGGCTAAAGAATGTATTTCATATAGCACCTGAACACCATGGCAGTAAATGCACTTAAGCACCACCCATAGAAGTCCAGGAATATATATAGAGCACATAGCCCACACTATGGCGACAGATGCGGTTATGAATTGCCCATAGAGAGTATTGGTAGAAGCCTGGACCCCATGAAAAAATTGAAACATTCGCCGAAATTAAACTTATTGATTAACGAAAGAGAGATAAGAAATTTTGTTCGATTAAAGAAAAAAAGACAAGAGATTTTGTGTAACAAATCGATTATTGGAAATTTAATTTAAAAATGTAATAATCTAAAGTATGAACAACAGATAAATATTTAGACGCTCTTTTGCGTATTGTTCAATTTTACTTTCCATGCAATAATATGACTTACGTCACATTATTTTTATTATTCTAAAAATTATTATTAAAAATTGATGATTAATAATTTTAATCTTTAATTGAGCAAAAAAAATATTTTACGCCGATAACAAATTTCCAAAAAAAAATAAATAATTGAATTTAATATCAAAACTGAAAATATCGATAATTTAAAAATTAAACTCAAACTTATGAAAACATCGATGTCCAAGGAATCGAGGCAAATTATCATTTCTATGCGCAGCCGGTTAATTCTTTGTGTGTTCCGAAAGTTTGTGGTTTGTGTATGTTGTACGAACAGTCTGTTATATTATCGATACAAATAACGTCGAAGTCAATTTTTCGAAGTATAATATGGAAATTAAAGAACATATTTATTAAATATTTTACAGTTTGCTATTGACGTTATCGAAAGAATGGAATCATTTTACAGCAGTCAAATTCTTGCAGAAATAACTGTAAAATATCCGTTACATTTGGGAAATATTCATTGTATATTTTCCCGAACAAAATTGAGGTAAGGATACTAAGTTTTAATTAAATTTTTCAGTGTTTAAATCGATATCGCTTTGTTTTTATTAATGAATATAATATCTGTTTACTAGTGACAATCAGTATATAAAGTTTCTGTCGAGGTGCAATGTAGAAGACTATAATGAAAATGAAGTTGATACAATGGTAAGTTATAAATGATAAATTTTACCTTGATCGCAGCGTAAAAAATTAAGTATATTCAAATTTTTATCCGTATGTAAAAAGTTACGTAGTTTTATTAAATAGACGTTAAAGAAATTTGTGATTATTTTAATTTGCTAGTTCGTTTAGTTAATTTTTGACTAATTTTTAATAGTAAAAATTAGAAAATAATGGAAACTCAATTTAGTTTAATAATTTGTACTTTAATATTCGATATTAAAATGAAAAAATGGAAGAAAAGTATCTTAGTATTTATATTTTGTTATACCCCTTTTTGTTATAATATTATTGTGACAAATTAATGTTTTTCAGTTGAACAAATGAATCAATAAAAATTTTATTACGTAAATTTAAAAATTAACAAATATGAAATAGCGTATACCTGTATCGAGCAACTCTAGCTAAAAACCGCAAAATATAAACACAAACGTATTAAACATATACTGCTTTAGTCTGATATGTTTCAGTTAAATGCACGGTAAAAAATGAATAAATTACAGAGTTATTTCTATAGTAGCATGAATTTTCTATTTTTAAGTTTATTTCTGTTTTCTGTACATAAAATCTTACCTAAATATTAACAGCATTTATATTATATAATCAATGTGTATATTTTCTTGGAGGATGATATCGATGACTCCGGTGTATTTGATGATGTAAACAACGAGAATAATAAACATATTTATTACGACGAAGATGGAAATGAAATTTCTAGTGGATCAGAAGGATCTTCAGTTAATAATACAAACGATGTAAGTAAGTTATAATTTCATGTTATTTTCCTTTAAAAATATTTATACAGTTAGTTTTATGTTAGAAATGATGCATGAATAAGAGCGATATTATTTTAAAAATGAACTTTAAAAATATCAGTTGAGCCGGCTTTTAGTAAAACTTTATGTTGGGTAACTGCTTCGTTCACAAAAGTATATATTTTTAAGTTTATAATGAAATAAATAATAGCCGATAAAATATTTTATTAACTGGTAAACTTAATTCTAGTTTTGGAATAGACTATTTAATTATGAAATAGTGATGTAGTAGAATTTATTAAAGATTACTTTAAATCAAATTCTTTGAATACGGCAAAAACACTGCCTAATTATAAATAGGTAAAAATTTACAGAACCTTACTATCTTTGTTCGCTTTATACAACGACTAAAGTTTTCGCAATATGCTTAGTATTTAAAATTATTGTTAAACAAACCAAAAAACTAACGTTACACGATTTGCCATTGATTTTTGTAAAAATTATTACTGAAAAGAAATGTAAAAAGATAAACGGCCAGTAATTTAATTAAATACGGTTTCACTGTAAGTGTTAATTATTAAAATAAATGTAACAAAAATAAACTACCAATTAATAATTAATTATTTGTTATTTAATTTACCTAAATACCAATAGCTGCACTGGTTCTCACATATCTTTGTTGTATTTTAAATATTGAAAAACTGTAATTTTAAAAACAAACATTGCAAAATGGTACTGATTTCGTCGTGATTCAGTGAACTTTTTTCTTTTTTTTCTTTAACAAACTGTGATGACTTTTACATCGTAAATCATTCGTGTGAAATACTGATATATTACATTTAGTAATCCTGAAAAAATTCTAAAGAATAAATTAGCTTTTTTGTTTTGGAAAATTTAAATTATTTTATTGATCGACTAATGTATAAAAGTATTTTACTTTATGTTCAAGTGTAATCTTGTAGATAGTGTAAATTGCCGTAGATTTTTATGAAAAATACATATTTTATGTTGTAAAGTGAAAAATATGTGTTTTATGATTAGAATTTCGTATTCACATTGTCTTCATAATCAAATTATCACTTTTTTAGAACTAATTTTATGTTATTATCCTGTAAAAACGTTCCCAGGATACGCGCCATCATTGTTACTATAAATTGCTACTATTTAGTGTGTTACTATCGGGTCTAATAATTATAACCTTTTACCATTAAATAAAAATGGATAGCAAATTCCGTAGATAGCTCTAAATAAAACTGGCCAACTTAATAATTGTCATTATTGTCAGTCGCACCTGATGAAAGGAAAAAAATATAACATCCGACCATTTGAGTTTTTTTACAGTGTCAACGAAATACTGTATACCGTTACTAAGAACATTTATTTTTAGCGGCACTTAAAAGAATTTCCGGGTGTAAATTGAACTGTTGATAAAATTGAAGCACATTTTCGTTTTAGACACCCAGTGCAAAATTGGAAAATGATGAAATTTCAGATAATGCGAAACAGGATAATTCAAGTTCACACATCGCCGCGCAACAATCTACACGTTTACCCGTGAGTAATAACAAATGTAACATCAATTGTTCGATGTTCGATGGTGCAAAAGTTCGGCAAGATGAAATTACAGATGCTTCCCTCGGCGATTTTGTAAATAATGACACTAACCGATGTGAAACGGAACAAATCGGTTGTCGGACAAGTAATCTAAGTAACAGAAACGTGTATGAAAATTGCGATAGTTCTAAGAAGATATGCGATCCAAATTGTGTAACCGTTAACGAAAACGATCTCGGGTGTAAGTATTTGAAAAATGACGAATTTACCTTAACTGCGACCACCGAACATTTCACTGAACTTAATGAACCATTTACAGAAGACGAGTCTAAGAAGCATTCGTCAAAATCGCAAACAGCTTTATTATCTAATGGAATTTTAGATATGGATGTAAACGCGCTTTTTGAAAAAAGCAAAACTGGTGAAGTATCAATAAATACAATTGCATTGCAAGACTGCATCGATAGAAGTATAAAAAAATTTTGTTCAGAAAAGGACATGGCGGCTGCAACGATAATTTCTTCTCAAATTGATGAAGACATTGTTGTTCCCGATAATGAATTAAGCAAAAGTAGCGAATTAATAAAAACACGCAGTCCTGATAAGATTTCAAATAATTTGCGGTCGAGAAAAAGGTTAGTGTAATTTCAAATTTAAATATTGAATATGTTTTAATGAAATTTTAATTTTCAGTCCATTTAGTTTAAGCGTTTCTCCTTATTTTCTCCGTTCAGTACTTTTATTTCATTACTTATAAATATTATTATAACTAAATGCCCCGAAGTACACTTACAATCCCTGTATTGTTTGCGATTATAACTTAATATTTATGTTCGTATTAAGTTTTTTCTTTGTATTAATTTTTTATTTAAACTAACGATAAATTATCGTTGTTTATTATCCTTTATTTTTTTGCACATTTATGCTATCGCGCAAAACAAATCGTAGCATTTTATGTACGAACTTTTATGCGGGTGAAATAATTCTAACAATTAAATGCGCCTTTCTTTGCTATGTTTAATACGTCTTTTAAATTGTTCGAGTGATTGTTTCATATAAAACATCTCTTATTAAATGAGATACACAAAAATTCGTTCTACAGTACTGTAAATACTTACAACATAACGGAAGTTTTTAAGTAACATCGTTGTTAGATAATAGAAATTTATCCGAAAACAAAGGTATTAATAATTTATTTTAAATTATTTTTTAATGCAGCCGTAATTAATATTTTGCAGTTAAAATTACATTTTAATTGATTATATTCTGGTACAATGTTTTTAAACATTGTAATGAAAAAAGCATACATTTACCATTTCATTAATTCTCTAGTTTTTTATATTTTTATATATATGTGTGTAGTAAAAATAAAACTTTTTCCTATCTTTCAAAATTTAAAAAAAAAAAAAAAAGAAAAATATGTACATAAATTCGTGAATAAAATTAATTAAGATTTTACTTATGTTTACTAAAATTTTATATTATTTATTAAAAATAAAAAATAATCAGTCTTGGTTCAAATAAATAATTTTTTAACTGAATTTTACCGCTTTATGGTAAATTGAATATAATCTTATGAGTATGGTTCGGATTTGTATGCACTAAAAATTTCATAATAGATATGTATATTAAAAAAATAAAATTATTTTTTTTGTTTTCCGCATCAAATTTTTATTAACATGCTGCATTTTTTTCCATTACATTAATTTACATTTAAAAAGAAAAATAATAAATTATAAATCTAAATTTAAAAATTATTACATTTAATACAACTGGTGAATATTTAAATGCGGCCTTTTCAGATGGAGTGTAAGAAATTTCGTTTTCATCTGACACTTCATCTAATTGAATCAAAACGACAAATTATCTGCTAGATATTGAAGGCAGCATGTTCAGATCAAATTTATCCCAAGTTGTGTGTGTATATGTATATATCCGGTATATGGTTCGAAGGACAGTTACTCATTACAAGATCGATAATAGTGTAATACTGTTAATCATATACTGGCGAGTCACTCTTTGTGGATGCATCGGATTTTCAACAATCACTCGTGGATTCTTATTTGCCCAAATGCGGCAATTCTGCTTGTTAACGAATCCATTGAGGTGAAAGTGTGCCTCATCGCTGAAGATGATTTTCTTCGTAAAGTCACCATTCACTTCCGTCTATTCAACCAACCACTCCGCGCATTGACGACGCTTCAAATGGTCAGTAGGCTTCAGCTCTTGAGTCAATTGAATCTTGTAAGCGTGTAAATTCAAGTCTTTATGCAAAATTCGCATCAGTGATGTCCGTGAGATGTTCAATTGTTCAGCACGACGGCGAGTCGAGGTTGACGGCTCTTCTGCCACACTATCGCGAACAGCAGCAATGTTTTCCGAAGAACGAACTGGGCGAACATGCACACGTGTTTTCACATCTCTTACAGAACCGGTTTGCTGAAATTTGCGCACAATTCTTCCGATTGTGGACACATTTGGTCGATTATGCTGACCAAAAAAATCATGAAGTGCACGAAATGCGTTTTGATTTGAACGTCCATTTTCATAAAAGGCTTCAACAATCTTAACGCGCTGCTTAATTGTGTACCTCTCCGTGGTTGAATTTGCCACAGACTGAAGCAAAGAAATGTCAAATAAAATTGGGCAAAAAACTTGACGTTAAGGTGTGACTCACAATTAACGTCGTGCATTATGGTTGGACCACCCTGTATAATTATGAAAATACGTAAAAATCCTCAAAATATGCACAAAATATGCATTTACACGCACTATTAAATAAGTGTATTTCGAATCTACAACTCTTGAAACGCCTAAATACGAAGTATCAAAACGTTAACTACAAGCAAAAAAAAAAAAAATATTCATTATATACAAAATCCAAACCCTACTTATAAAAATGTAGAAAATTACTTGACGAGCGCCATTTTACGTCCCATAAATTTTATTATTGCAAGTTTTTCTTTTAAAAATTACGTACACTCCTTTTATTACATGGGTAAATAAATCAACATATAGTATATAATAGCGTACATATAGCTAAATTTAAAAAATGCGTCTGTATATATATTTATATATGTACATATTCAGATTCCCTTGAAACGCTACTATTAGATATATTTTTGTTCTACTGTAAAGAGAAGCATAATTTTCAAAAAGTGGCGCGTATATAAAATTAATTGTTCCCATTATGATAAATTGTACCGTTATAATGGAGCATTTAAAAATAAAACAACGAATTCGAAAAATATGCATTTAATAAGCAATCGTAAACGCGTCACTCAGTACCGAAAATTCGATGTATTATGTTAAAACACTTAACTAAGAGAAAAAGTTGGGATGTTTTCAAAAATCTTTATATCGGCAGGTACATAAAATCAAACTAAGAAATAATATATCAAATACCGGCCTAAGAGGTCTAATTAAATTTTAAAACATTAATATTCTAATAAAAATTATCGCAATTAAAGTTGTTTTTGATTCATAAATTGCTCATTTTCTTTCATTGTATACGTAATTTCTTTTATCTTCCCTATTTTCTTTGGGTCTTATTTTTTATTATTGTTTTCTTTGTAAATACATCTGCTTTTGAGGGAAAAAAATACTCAGTTTTTTTTCAAGCTTTCGACACATTTGCATGTATATAATATGTCTACAAGTCTATTTAAATAGAAATGTAACGGTAGTTTCATTTCATCTGTCATATTAGTAAATACATTTTTAATCTTAAATAAAGGGGATCTTAAGAAGTCCGAAATCCTCAAGTGACTTTTAATGTATTTTATTACATTAAGTTTGATAACGTAATTATTGTTGAGGTCGACTAGTTTTCATCATTGCATTCACTTGGTTTTATTCTTTATTCACCAAATTCATAATATCATTCACTTATTATATAGACGGCCCATTCATATTTACTCTCGGCTACTAGTTTAAATCTTTAATTATTTCTCTTTTTTTACAAGATGAACATTTCCATTAAAGGTTTGTTTTTTCTTTCTTTTTAGGAATATTACATCATCATCATTTATTGGCTTCTGTATTCATTACAGGTCACCGTTACATCGTTATATTTAAATTACTTTAAATCAAATTAACATTAAACAACTAAATATTCATTATCGTCAATCTACGCCGACTCATGAAACCTATTCAGCTACCCTGGAGTACAATTTGAAACAGCCTATTATATCCCATTTCGTTTTGTAAAAGGATTTTTCCCTGTCCAATATCGTTGACAGGAAAAATTTTCCGTGAAGTACTTCATTGTTGGTCATCCTCTCTGTTCACTTAATGCGATTTAAACGACAAGATCACTACATTTCAAATGAATTTATTTTATTTTGTATTGCTTTTGTCAGTATCTGTGAGGAATAACGCACTTGTTCATTTTTTTGTCTCTAAGTATGCGTTCAAGATTATTAAAGGCACTTCTGGCCATACCTATCCGTGTATTTATTTCTTCGTGTCTTTACCATCATTTGTTATGATAACTCCCAGATATTTTTACTTATGAACTTCTTCAAGTTTTGCTCCCTTCACGAAAATACGCAGTGCTCTGTTTGATTTAACTCCTGATATTTGCATAATTTTTGTTTTAGCCGGGTCACGCTTTCGGTCGTTAGCCTGTGCACTATTCTTTGTAGCTGTTGCGGCGTCCACATAATTAGCACCTTGTCGCCTGCGTAGCTAATACTGCCAATTTTCTCGCCATTCAACTTGAAACTTGTGTTTGTTAAAATGCGGTGTTTTATCATCTCCTCGGCATAGAAGTTAAATAATCTGAGTGCTAAACAACATTTTTGTCGCGCACCTTGTTGTATATTCGATTTTTGTCGGTAACATGCGTTTTCATTAAAATGGATATCTTCTTTGTCGACATTGTATCTGCAAAGAACACAAACCATTTTCTCGTGTTATATTCTATCAAACATTTTTTCATAATTAACAAAACCTTCGAAGATAGTCCGATTTATCGCTAGTTCTCTTTAGGTAGCTATTTTGAACATGTTCGCTAGAATTTCGTCTGTTCCAATTGCCTTATTTCTTTCGACTTTCTTTATCGCCTTTTTAAATTCCGACATTGCACTATCTGAAGCTTTATTCCTAACAAAAAAAACTTCAGTGGCTGTATATGACTGTGTATATAGTTTGCTAACTTAATTCATGCAGGCTTTCTTGACATATTTGTTTGAGAGCAGTTCACCTTATTCTTCTATTACCATTATTCGTGGCCGTTTCTTCTTTTGCCGCTTCACTAGCCACTTAATTTCGCGGTACACTTCTCGAAGTCTGCCTTTATCATCCTGTAAATACTCGATAGTTTGACATCGTTCTTCGTACCAAGAAATTCTACATTTCTTATTTATTTCTTTATTCAGTTTTTGGTATATGCTGACTGTTTCTATTCTTGATTTATCTTCGTCGATCTATCAAGTCCACAATTTCATGTGTTTTCTTTTTCCTTGTACTTTCACTCTTCTGGACTTCGCTTGCTGTTTTTATCATCGTTGACTTCAATGACTATCACATTTTCTCGATATTTTTTAATTAACCTCGATTTTATAAATTTTATCCTGCAAACTTCTGCTAAATTCATTAATTCGAGTTTTAATTTTTAACGGGTTTATTTTTATTCCGGTTTTGTTACACTTTAAATATGATTGCTTTTTCAGACGCGTGCGATATTTAGCCTTTAGTAATGTCTGCTAACGGGTATGTGCGACAAATAAGCACCATGTTCTTGCATCTTCCACTTATAAAGATGTAATCTATCTGATGCTCGGCTCTGTCTCCTGCACTCTTTCGCGTATATTATAGTCTTCTGAAAGCTGTATTACATATTATCGTATGATTTTTGTTCTAAATCATACGGTTCAATAAATTCTTCGGCGGTTCCACTACCAACTTTGGTATTGAAATTTCCGATTATGAACAGCGAACCATCTAGTCTGAGTGTCTTGATGGTTTTCTCAAAATTTCCATATATGTAGTAGTGATTCGATTTCGTCCTCATTATGGTCTGTACTTGAAGCATATATTGCATTATACTTATCGGTTTCGATTTACCATTAATGTCTACGGCTACAGCTCTATCTGATATTGGTATTATCTCAGAAATCGGCGTGCTTAGCTTCTGGGAAACTAGGATTCCAACTGTTTTCATATTTTTCGCCTCCAAAACAAGTATCATTTCATATTCTTCTGCCATTATTCGATTAGATCTTGGCCACCTGATTTCACTCATTTCTGAGGTATCACATCGTTTTGCTTCTACTATTATGTTTCTCACTTAGTATTGTTTTGTTTCTCCATCAGTGGGCCTAGCAATATATGACATTCTAGTGACTACTTAATAGAGAGTATAATGTTTATGTTTTTTTCGAGGGCTTTTAAATTAATTTATTTATGTAAGAATTCTTTCTTTCTCTAAGAAACATATTTATCATTCACCAACAAAAGCGGTCTTCACGATCGACTGAAGATTTCTCGGTGTTTCTATTATGCCTGTCGCGATCTAACAAAAAGTTTCACTCAACTAGAGATCACGCATAGCCATCATTTTAAAAATATAAAAATCAACAATTGACACATAGTTCTCTTTATCTCACGTACATGTGGAATACTCGTCATAAATCTGTTACGTATTGGTCACACAGTAATCTTTCAAAATTGAATAGTCAGAAGAACATTTTCTTCATCTCCATGCCCGTTTTGTTTTTCGTCTTCCAACCTTTCCATTAATCTACCCTGCATACCCGTTTTATTCCGGGATTTTCGTAAAAATTCTGTTGCCGGGGATTCTTTATTTCTTTGTAAAAACTTCGTGTAATAAAATACATAACAGTGTAACTGAACTTTATAGTTATTTAAATTATTAAAAGTTTACATTTTAATATAAAACACTTCATTTCCTTTTTAACCCTCCGCTCTTTATGGCAGCAGCCAGGACAGAAGCGCGGTTTATGTACTTAATTTTTGTCATAGGAATTTAATGGTTTCAGTAACTCAAAAGAAAATAAACGGAATTCTTCCTTGCACCATAAATTAATAAAATGCTAACTTATCATATATATTTATATCTACCGCAGTAATCATTTTATTTAAATTTTTAGTAGTAAATATTTTATCTAATTTTTTTTCCCCAATTTTATGGAGTGTATTTTTACTTTTACATTTTCCACGCTTCATTGACACCCATAAATAAATAAATAAGCCTTTATTTCGCCCATTATCGACCGATGGCCTCCCACCCATGCATATTCTGATTTATATATATATATATATATACACAAATTTACATACATACGCACACATACACCTATAATTATATCTATCTGTTAAATTTAATTAATAAATTTTCTTAAAATTAGTTGTCAGGATACATGCCATATAATTTACAGGTCTTCCTCCAAGCCATTCTATCCGAACTTAACCGCAGCCAAGCAGAATCCATCCGCTTCCTAAAATCGTGTGCCCGCTTTATCGGTTGTCTATATACACTCCCCCTGTTGTTAACTGGGATCCACTTGGTTGCATCCGCGGCCAAACCATCCCGACGGATCATATGATCAGCCCAATTCCATTTTAAACTGACTACCTTACCCATAATTCGGCTAAATCACATCATAAACTTATAAATTGTACACCAAAATCTTCCGCAAGAATCGGTCTATACAATGTAATGGAAACCGGAAGAAAGTCGGTTCGGTAATTTGTAAGATTAGCGTGCACGGACAGACAGGCAAATTTTCCAATTTTCATTTCTAGACGCGCGGCAGCTTGTCAAACCAATTTCAAGCCGAGAAAAAGGAACTGGCGACGACGCAGCAGCCGTGTGTATATTTACACGAACCATTCGAAGCTACTTTTTTAACTCCTTAATAACTTAATATTTAATTAAACATAAACACATGAAATTTAGTTTATTTATTAATACACCCCCTTAGATTAACTAGAATCCCAAATTTCATTAATACAACTCAAACAGTTATTGAAATATTAAATTGTCTAAAAATCGTCATTTTTATCACTGATTGACATATAGATAAAAAACCTAACCCACTTCCAGGTGACTTAGAAAGTTTAAATTTGGTATCCAGCCGGGTAATTGTGTGCATACAAAGGGAAAAATCTCAGAAAACAGTGAAATTTTCATAATTTTTTACGTAATTTCGTTCGTTTATTACTTAATTTAATTTATTCAGTTAGCTAGATGTAAAGTTATCAAAATTTAAGATAGGCCGGAAGTTGACAAGTTTCGCTGCGTTGTAAAAATAGCTGGCTCCCTGATCTTTTAACCGTCAATATGTTGTTATTGTTTAACTTTGTTCGTTTCGTATGTCGCTTCGAAAAACGCCATTTTGTATCTCATAATTTCGTATGTTTGTCAGTCTTTTCCGCAGTTTATTTCGTAATTCACCCCTTTTAATCGTTTCGGGAACAGTCGACTTTTAAGACTTTTAATCAATATCGAGTATTTCATCATATTTCGCTAATAAACAATTTATTAATTGACCGGTGGTACACATTGTGTTAAATATCGTTCGAAAACATTTTAGTCCTTCGAAACATTAAATGAATAGTGGTGGTAACTTGACTTTCAAAAAGTGCTCACTTTGTAAGCCTATTTTGAAGAATAAACGATTTGAATTTGAATTTGAATGAATAATAATAAGAATTTCTTTACAAAAATTAATGATATCCTATCAAAAACATATATGTAAAAATGGGAGCCAAGTTCAATATTAAGAATATTCGTAGTTATCGATTTCGCCGACAAAAGAATTGAGATCTAAATAGGTGCCAAGTTCTGTAGATGATCCTGAAATTTATTTGATAAGAACATACAACATTCTAAAATAAATTTAAAACACAATTTCTTATTTTTTTCATAGCAACAATGTTTGCTATTTTTGAAAATATAACTTCTTAAATTTGAACAGTCGAATTATTTACACAAAGCAGATATTTAGGATAAATTCTAACGATTTGACTTGGCTAATTTTTACCAGCAAACAAAATTTTTAGAAGAGTAAGATAAGTTGACCTTACAATATAAAAACAACTTCAACAGTTTCCCCTTCACTATGGTGGTTTTATGCAGACATTCGTGAGTAATGTTAAACATTTACGGCCATAATTGTCTGTAACCTTTTTCCTAATTAATTATTATGTATCTTTTATTAATTGGAATTATTCCTATATCAACTGGTTAGTGACCAAATGGCTTCATAGTTAACTGAAACCGGGCATAAAAAAAAAAAAAAATTGTGTATAACATAAAGAAGATAAGTTGATTAGCCAAATATAAGATAACCTGTATGTAAAAACTAGCCAAGTCAAATCGTGATCTTTAATTTATCCTAAATATCTGCTTTATGTAAATAATTCGACTGTTCAAATTTAAGAAGTTATATTTTCAAAAAATGCTTTTTTACAAAAAATAAATACCGACTTCAAGGTTTATTATAAAAATTTAAAAATGCACTAAAAAGTAAAAAATAATTACTCCCGATAAAATATATATATCAGAGTGATATAACTTAAGTTGATATCGTAATTCTTATACAACATTAATTTTTTGGAGTTGGAATTAAATTCATGTTAGGAACAATTTAATCAACATTTAATGCAGTTTTTAATTATTCTTTTAATATGAATTTGATGCCAACTCCAAAAAATTAATGTTGTATAAGAATTACGATATCACCTTAAGTTATATCACTCTGATATATATATTTTATCGGGAGTAATTATTTTTTACTTTTTAGTGCATTTTAAAATTTTTATAATAAACCTTGAAGTCGGTATTTATTTTTTGTAAAAAAGCATTTTATTTTTTACTTTTTAGTGCATTTTTATTCAATTAAATTAAAACATTTATTTCCACGGTAAAAACACCAAAAGCTACATTTCCATGGTAATTTGGCAAATTTATACTCATAGTATTTTAAGTCAAAAATCTAATCCGACAGTGAAAACAATCATGAATGAAAAGCATCCAAAAAGCTTCAATCTACCGCATTATTAAGGATAACTCAAAAACTATCGGTCAGACCTTGATCAAATTTAAATGGGACCACATGACAAACACCACCTTTCAAATAAAAGAAGAATCATCAAAATCGGTTCATCTAGAAGAAAGTTCTATGGTAACACACATAAAAAAAAAATAATAATAATAATAAAAAAAAAAAAAATACAGTCGAATTGAATACCTCCTCCTTTTTTGAAGTCGGTTAAAAATAGCAAACATTGTTGCTATGAAAAAAATAAGAAATTGTGTTTTAAATTTATTTTAGAATGTTGTATGTTCTTATCAAATAAATTTCAGGATCATCTAGAGAACTTGGCACCTATTTAGATCTCAATTCTTTTGTCGGCGAAGTCGATAATTACGAATATTCTTAATATTGAACTTGGCTCCCATTTTTACATTTATGTTTTTGATAGGATATATATTTACATAGATAGATTTACAGATGTAAATTTAAACACTACTCCAAAATTTAATTTCTCCGTTTTTTCCGAAACTATTAATTTTTATAACATACTTGTAATTAAAAACCAATAAAAATTGAACGAGTGCCGATGAAACAAGTTAGCTTCTATTTTGCCTTAAATTAGTTAACTGCTTATTTAGGTTAATCGGATTAGTTAAATTTTTATAAATTTTTGGCACGTTCAACGAGAATAGAAAACTTAACTTTCATTATAATGCAACTAATTTAAAATTATGGTACACACATAGAGAAAATGTTTTCTGTATTTTTTAAGTTAAATCGAATTTCGACTGATGATAATGAATTTATCTAATGATGCATAAAAATTATGAACGCGAGTCCTGCTTTTATGCAGCTTTAGGGAATTGAACTTCGAAAATAGTGAATTTACCTTATAAAATTAAACATCGTTTAGTATCGCATTCGCAAAAAATATACTCCACTAATAAAAATTCGAGTAAACCCTTGCATTGTAAAATTAATTTTCTGCTTAATTTTCTGGAATTACTTAACAGTACGGAAGATAATAACAAATACGATTCTATGATGGATTTGATACAACTGCTTGGTTATGAATACTTACCGAATTTGTACAACGGCTCTGAAGAAAACGACTTATCCATTGAAGTTATACATATGAAATATAAAAAGTCTAAAATAGTCAGATCAAACAGAGGATTACCATCATCGTGGCTCAACACCAGTTGCGCCTCAACTGTGAGTATTGTAGAGTTTTTTAAAAAAATGGATGTATTACATTATTTTTCACGGTCGCACATTTGAAATAAACGAAGCTATAAATAAAATATCGATGTTAATGATAGACTAAATATTATATATGGGGTTAAACACGATATTTGTAACGATTATTTATTTTTCTACAGCGCCTAATTTGTCTCCTCAAACTCCAAAATTTATTTTATGTAAATAAGTAAAAAATAAAAATGACTAAATCACCAATGAATAATTCCTTAGTTTAAAAATAGGAATCTACCCTTTTGAAGTTCTTTTTTTTTATCATGCCGAAATTGAGTTTGTGTTATGTTGAATTAAAATTATAATTATTATGACATAACTAACACGTAAATAAAATAATTATTAGAAAAATATTTTAAACGTGGTCGTATAACATGAAAAAAATGTATTTCTCAAATTTTTCTTTTTAATTATGAGTAAAGATATTATAATAGTCTTCATTTTATATTATTATGTAATTTTCCCAAGAATATGTTAAATTTTAAATTTTTACTTCGCAACTATCATTTTAAGTTGCTCTTGCAAAATATGTTTTTAATGTCGTACAGTTATTAAAATCTAAATACCTCAATAGTTGATTACGTTCAGAAAAATAAAAAATTAATTTCAGTTTTTCAAATATAAATTATATTTTTATTAACTAAATCCGCGCTTTAAATTATTGGAGATGGACCGGGAAAACGCATTTGAAAACCTGAAAAAACGTAAAAGAGAATAATTTTATCTTATCACATAATTGACATGACTACACGGTAATATTTGTAATACGATACTGCTAAGTAGTGGTTCTATGTGGAATTAGTTTCAAAATACGGCGGAATATTTCTTTTTTTTTCCCCAAGAATTTTAAACTCGTAAATACTAAAATTATAAATTGTAGTTTCTTTCTGTTCTGTTCTCAGGAGGTGGTGAAGCTGACCAACGATGATACGGAAGTAATTAAAATTGACGATAAAGATATTGTTCCAGAATCAGCTTACGATTCGGATATGATTACGGAAGACATAACAGTTGTTTCGACCGAGTCTGTTAATGAAAAGCAGGAAGAAACAGATTCTAAGGTAGAAGTTTTTCTAAAACAAAGCAAAAAAAAGAAAAAGAATAAAAAGCCCGTTGAAGGTCAAAAATTCAGAGCATTGCGAAAATATTGGGTAAAACGATATTCTCTGTTCTCAAAATTCGATGAAGGAATTCGCTTAGACGAAGGTACGTACGATAATTAATTACGTGATAATGATTATTAATAACCTTCTAATTCAAGTAATTATTAAGCTGCTGTAATAAACTATAACAAATATAACCGAATAATTGAGCACATTCATGAAATTTTGAACATTTGGTTACAAGTAAAATTGGAGGACCTTGACTTGAAGTAAATGCTGATTCTAGAGTTGACTTCGTAGATGCAAGTTGATTCTATCCCTACTCTAGAATCTAATGAGTGTTTGGTTTTCTGTTAGCTATTACCAGTTCATTTTTCCAGTCTAATATGATAAATATTGAAAGGCAGGAAATTTGAAGAAGGTACAGCAATATCATCTCCTCGATGAATAATGTATAGAATTTGAAAATGTTAAGAACAGTTGCACGTATGCACATTTACTCTATACGAGTAGTAAAAAATCTCATTGAATTTTGCTAATACTCAAAAAAAAAAAAAAAGGATATTAGAATGACGACGAATTTTATTTCTTTTTTAACGAAAAGTGAAAATTTTAAATTACTTGAAATTTCATAATCGGTATTAGACTATATCGAAGTATGGTAAAAAACATATTACGAAATGTTTAGAAATTATTTGTCTTTTTTGTTTTTTCTACGTCAGACAAAACACAGAAAACGAACTGAAAATCGATAACATTAGAATAAATGAATAATAAGATATTTCGGTCATATAGCGAGAAAAACAAACTTGATGGAAAGAATTATTATACAGGACAAGGCACACGGAAAGCGCTCTAAAGAAAGATGTCGCATTCGAAAGGCTGATCAAGTAAAGGCTATAGATGCACAAATCAACTCCGCTATTGGAGTTGGATATGTGTATATGTGTCCTTTCCGACTGCGGATATATATCCGCTTCTCAACTCCAACTCCGATGAAGTTACGTATCTCATATCTGGTGTATAATCGCACTCTTTGCTGGACATTCAACTCCAACTCCGCGTAGTACTCATCTACTACAGTCTGTGAACATGAGGTAATACTGTGAAACAGTAATGATAAGACAAATTTTGACAGTTGTGCGCCCAGCTGATGCCTTTCGAAGTGAACATATATCAAATCAGTCCGCCATAGGTGAATTCAACTATGTCCGGAAAGACAACATTTGTTCGTTGAGTGACGTCTTTCGGAGTTGAAATATATTAAATCATGTCATCGGAGATACATCCAACCGTGTCTGACCACGGATATATTTCCGAGGATATAACTGTATCCGGAGTTACCCATGCCTAGGCACTAACTAGGTACAGCGCTTTAGAAGCATTCCACCTGACAGTGGACCGGGATAAATAGAAAAAAATCGTAAAAGGGACATGATATCATATCACGTCCTTATGTTCATCAATGGACTTGATGATGATACTTGATGAGCTTGATATGTAGCGATTTTATTCTGTATCAGCTACAAGATAATACCAAAATTTTTGAAGTGAAACTTTTTACGAGACACTATCAATTTTGTGATAAAGAATAAACTCGTCGAGCTAACAAAATCTGTTGAACTACTTGTCCTTTTTTAATGCCCGTTCACTGGAACGTAGAGCGAGGAACACAAAAAAGGAAAAAATTATACGAAAAAATTAAATAAAATGTTTACTGACATAGGTAAAAAAAAGTATTAGTTTTATAATAGACAAGAAAATTTGAATAAAACGTGTACTATAGTAGGTATGTAGGTATAAATTCTAGATAAAAACAACACGATATGGAACTTGCTTGGATGTTGTTTTTTCAAGATTCTTAAATTCATTAACATCTGAAAGGTATTTTTGCATCTCATTATAGCCATCATAAGCCAATTATTTCTCTTTTCAAATAAAATTTACAGTAAAGATAATAAAGATGATGAAATTTTTAGTATTTATTTTTAGTTATTGTCAATGAGGCCGCAAAAAAAATGCGCATCAGTCGAAAACTAGCGGCGTTAGAAGTGAAACTTTTTATGGAATGACAAAACTGTCACTGAGTAAACAAAAAAGATACATCGAAGTAAAGAAGAATTTACTTAAAACTAACAAAAATGATATTTGTAATATAGATCAACAACAATGTGCAGATAGTCTCGAATTAAATATTGCAGAAGTGTCACTTGTACGAACATATTTATTGTTACATATACGTATATAATTGGTATAAAAAAAATTAGGAATAAAGTTAGTAACATTATCAAAATAAGCAAAGATAAATACTGTAGGACAACTGTAGAAAATGCTATTGGGGACATAAAGAAAACGTGGGGGAAAAATGAGATAGTAGGTAAATATAAAAGCAACTCAATTGATGAAACGATAATAAAACACTTTAGGAATCATGATTTCGAAATATTAACTGATAACTTTGTAAACTACCTTAATAACACACTATATATGATAATCTACGTGTGTGTAATAGGGAATTATTTAAAGAGAAGACTGAGAATATAAATAAGCCAGTAGGCAACTTCAATCTTCTCAAAATCAGTAACGATCAGGTATTAGATATAATAGATAAATTAAATCCAAAAAAAGGACTAGGTTTAGATAAAGTGACTTCCCTGTATTCTGTTTCAATTCCGTTTCAACGAGGAAATATTATTCCTGAATCATGCCCTAATTAGAATTTTAATTTCGAGTCGATTTAAGAGTTTTTGAAATTATCGCTGTATGACTAACGGAAAGCAAGGTCTTATTTAACTTGCAATAAACAGTGATGATCAATTTCGTGTTAGTCGTTTGAAATGAATTTTAAAAAGCTATTAAGGGAGCGAACACACAACGCTGTGTACACGATTTGACAAAAATCGAATTACTAACCGGTCCCTGTAGAATCTAAGAACTTTTTCCCAAAATTCCGAATTTTTGCACCTTTTTATTTTACTACATGAAATTTTATTTTTCATTACCATCTTTGGGTGCATCCGTTTTTATTCTCCTAATTGTCCTTTGGTTTAGCAAACCACGCATATTTTTCCAATGTAAATCTAACGGTTATTTTTTGTTTACTTCTTTTTTTCGTCTCTACCTTTGGCCCCGCGTTCTACTGATATTAAGCTCTGATTTATATTCCAAAAACATTTTTTTCATATTTTATTAACTTACAAAACAATATTTTATTAATTGGTTAATATTAAGATTTTTTTGAACACATGTATTGCATCTGTTACTAACTATAAGTATATTGCATTATATTGTAGGATAATTGTACAAGCTGATAATTAAGCGTAAAATATGAATTGTTTAAAGCGAAACTTGCATTTTTTCATTGTTCTCTATATTTTATATTATTTTACTCGAACTGATTCTGTTATTCTCTCCCTCTCGGCTATGCTAGAAAGTTGGTATTCGGTAACTCCAGAATGTGCTGCTGAATATATTGCCGAACGTTGTCGTTCAGATTTAATTGTAGATGCTTTCTGCGGTGCGGGTGGAAATACAATTCAATTTGCATTTACGTGCGAGCGTGGTAAATATTTTTATTTTCATTTTTCATATAATATATAACATATATATATATATATATATATATACGTATTTTTAACTTCAATACAATTTTGCTTTCTATGAATGCGTTAATAGTTGAAGAATATACAGCGGTACATTGGTGTTGTTAATGTTAGTAACGTTTACGTATAAATTAATAATTTGCTAGAAATGCGTTGGTTAATTCAATTGTAGGAACATATCATTTTTATTATTAATCTCATAAAAATAGCGCTTTTTATATTCTTATTTTTTTTTTTTTACGCGTGCCAAAGTTCTTAATTTTATATTGTGAATGTAACTGTAAAAGATCACTTGTTTTTTTGTTTTTTTTGTTGTTTTTTTTTAAGGCGACACATTTATGTATATCGTGGAAATTGAGTAACTAATAAAATTATATTATTAAGAAGGTGGGGAACTAATGTTTTGTTTTTTTTTGAAAAAAAATGTAATGATGGGTAAAGGGTGATAGATCTACTAGTGACTGTGAGAACATAGACCACTATTTGTTATTAAAACATCTATAAAAGATTAATAAATATTGCAGTTGTTACCACTCTTTGAAGGAGGTGCCAGATTAAGATTAGAAAAGATGAAATATCTTACTAAAACCGGTACTTTGTTTTATTTTTACGTCATCGATGAAATTATTTTATTAGTCTGGAAATGTTAATTATAGTTGCAGATTTGTTATTAGAGTAATGAAATATTGCGAAAATTCTAAAACTCAGATTTCTTCTCAAATCAACAGAATAATCTCTAATTAAAGCGACAACATTATATTTTAATTTAGTACCATTAAAGTATCCGGACGGAGGAACGTAGAAACTGTCTATCACGGTAAATGTAAAAGAAATTTAGTTACAGTTAGTTTTAAAAAATAGGAAAATCTTGGTTTCAGAAATTTAGATAATTTAGAAATTTTCAAAAGAAAAGTCGAGCTAGTTTGAATAATTATGATGTCGTGTTTATTGTTCTAATTAACAACACTGAATAGAGTGATGAAACTTGTTAAAATAGTATCAGTATGGAAGGAGAAAGATTGGTAATATAATACTTTCTATAATTTTACTAAATGCTGTTTTATTTTCAGGTTAATGTGAACAAATTTCTCTGACCATGTTTTCTATTAAAACTCTTTGATATGTGATTGATTTATTATCAAATTATTTGATTTTAATATTATCAAATTAATTGATTTTAATAAAATCAAACTAGTTTTACGTTGGATTTTAAACATTTTTTTGTATAGCAAAGTTAACGGTGACATAATTGTTTGTTTAGAAAATTAAATAAAAAATCTGTTCTAACTCTTCTGTTAAGTAAATGATTACCGACAACGTAGTTCTTTTTTTTTATATAATTATAATTTTTTCTCCGGTAAACTGAACGTTTTTATGAACCTTTTTTTATTTCCCTCACATTTTGCATCTTGAGTCTGTGATCGTACTCCCTATTTCATTTAAGATGTTTCTTCAAGTTGTTTAATTCTCTTTCTATAACCAACATTATAATTTTTAAATTGCCTATACTTTTTTCTTCCGCAACCTCTTCCTTATTTAACATTTTTGTTCCATTTATTCGATTGTTCTTCATATATTGTTTCCGATATTTACATTATACTTTTCCGAACGACCGTTTGTTCTCATAAATAATATTATTATAAACTAATAGCAAACGATTAAATTGAACTTACATGTATAATATTTAAAGTACAACGTTTTCGTGATTAGATCTCATTATGTTCCAAAGGATATGTGAATGTTGTGCAAGTTTAAAACAAGGGAGTTTGCTTTAGACCTCTGTCACATTCTCATGCCGGTTGCGTAATGATAGTATAAAACAAAAAACTTTAGTACTATATACTTTAATTTCTTATTAATCTATGCATATTATTAATTCACATAAGTAATGTGCAAAAGTTTTATATTTGGCCTCATGTTTTTTTGCGTTTTCTTCTTTTACTATGTCGGTTGGTTTGCTCTCTTTCATCCTTCGTTCTTTGCCATCAGTTTTAAACAACCGTTTGTAGATGTTTGTAGGTATTCAATCTTTTATTAATAGGACAATTTAGTGAGCCTGTTTTTGTATAATTATAATAAAGTACATGTACACGACGCGCAATATTTTTAATAAACAAAGAATATATAAATAACCGTTCTCATGCATTTTATAAGAAATAACCTTAGAAACTAAATATTAACTCATATATTTTTTGTTTAAGCGATGCCCATCTCTGCCTTTATTTTTATATATATATATATATATTATAATTTCTGACATTTATAAAATTAAAATTTATATTAAAGAAATGATATTACCCTGTCTATCGTTATTGCATAGTTATTAATTTTCCAGTTATAGGAATCGATATTGATCCGGAAAAAATTCAGCTTGCCGTAAATAACGCGAAAGTTTACGGAGTGGACGATCGTATTGAGTTTATTGTTGGAGATTTTTTTCAGATTGCTCCAACTTTGAAAGGGGTCGATGCGATATTTTTATCTCCTCCCTGGGGAGGTCCTGATTATGCGAAAGCGACGGTTTTCTCGTTGGATTCCATTTTGGAAACATGTGGAGGTGGAAAACATCTGTTTAAAGTGGCCAGACAGGTTACCGAAAATATTGCTTATTTTTTACCGCGGCAGACCAATGTAGACGAGGTAATTTCATTCATTTTCGATTTAATATTTCACGCTGAAATACAATATGTAGAATCGTTATTATTTTTGTTTGTTAACTCTTAAATGTTTTGTTTTTACTTGAGAGAGTATGTATGACGTTATGTATTAGTTTTCAATATATTGTAGCAGCAAAAGACACGTATCTAATAAAATCCCTCTTTTGAATAAAATTAAATTTAAAATACTGGAAAAGTCAAAAATAAAATAAGTGCTGCAATTGTGGCATAAAAATAATTATCGTCGAGTTTACATAGATGTACTGTTACAAAGGAAGAAATTGTAATTTAAATATAAAAAATTCTCAATTGCTAAAAGAATCTATTTTGGTTAATTATAAATTTATTACTTATATATTTAAAATTTGAGGCGTTTTCTTTGAGCAATCGGCCAGCAGTCCCTTTTGTACCGATTTGGTTACTTCTTTTAAAAATCAAAAGCTCATAATTTGTAGATAAGTCATCAATACTTGAAAATGTTTTAAAAAATAAATATTTAAATCATGAAGTGTTTTTTATATACTTAAAAAAAAGGAATTTTCTTTCAACAATCGGCTGTTTGACTGATTTGAATTTTTTTTTTCAACAGAAACACCTACTCCGTAGATTTATACCACCGGTACTTAAAAGTATTTTCTCTCGAACATATTTAAACCACGGACCGTTTCCTTTGGGCAATAAGCCTGTGTCCCCGTTCTTCTCCAAAATTCCAAATTCGAATCTCCTACCTCTTTCCAAAAAACTTCATACCAAGTACTGGTTTAATATTTATGCTCCGTCCTTTTCTAATAATCTATCTCACTACCTGACTGTTCAACCTACGCTTCCTTCCAACTCATGGTTTTTTGATGTCCACTTATTTCGGTATTCTACTACTGTTTCCATTATTCATTTACGTCTGAACCATTCATTGTTACCTTTTTCTCATTTTCGTTTTTCCTTAACATCTTCTCCGTTCTGCCCTTTTCACCCAAACGATGAGGCTTTCTGTGATTTCAATCATATTCTTTTTCAGTGTCCGTCCCTCTCAAAGGAACGATCTATTTCTTACACTCAATTCCCAGTACTTGACTTCCCTGCTCCTTACTGTGTTTCATATACATTGTCATTCCTTCTTTGTCCTTCATTCTTATACATGGTTCTTTTTTATTACCTATCTCTGATCAGAGTGCTATTTATTTGTTATTCTTTCCCCTGCATGTTGCTTCTGAGCACGGGATCTTTGTTATCGCGCCCAAAAGAAAAAAAAACATCACGAACATCAGTCACCATCGACCCATTTCGTGTTTTTTTTTTTTATGGTGATAAAAATGTCTCCGATGACCCAGAATGAGTGTGAAAAATAGCATATAGCTTAGATCGTAACCTGGAGCGACCAGGAAAAATTATAGTTTGCAAAAGGCCGAATCTCGAAGTTAGTTAAATTATAATATGTGCGAACCGTGATCTAAATTTGTAAAGTTAAATTTTTTCGGCATGTCGATTTTACGGTTCCCGTTTGACTGATTTCGATCATTCCCTTTTTAAATAAAAACCTGTTACTTGTAGAAATGTCATTGATACTTAAAAATTTTGAAAAGACAAATGGACCTACATATTTAAAACTTGTATTGTTCGGATCTTCTAAACCTTGTTTTCATTAATATCACAGATATAGTACAAGAATTGCATCAGTTTGAAGTTTAAATGGCAAATTACTTGCGAGGAAGGGCGACAATGATATCTCTGTCAGCCGTTTATATTGTATCTTGAAAAAGTAAGAAAACTGAATATCGGGCAATAATATCAGATCACGAAATTGGAATGTTTTTTTTCTTTTTGTCGTCCTTTCGCTGATTAAGAAATGTGTTCTATTCTCGAATTATTTTCTGATATTTTAGTTTGTTCAATGTTCATTGGCACTTTACAAATTATAATGTATATTTCGAACGGGACGAAGTATATTATTATTTTCATCATCATCATCATCGTTGTTGCAGTCCTAGACTGGCTTTATTCCATGATAAGTGCTTTCCAACTTGTCCGATCCTTCGCCAATCTTTTTATTTCTGAGTATTTACTTTTTTTTTTTTTTTTTTGAGCATGTCAGCTAAGGACGTTACTCACTTCAACGGTATGATAGTATTAATAATTATGAAGGGAAAATATTACAAATGGAACATACGAAAGAAGCTAACAAAGGAATAACCAAAGGAGACGAAAAAGAAAGGATGCTGTGAGCGCTGTAGGGCGTAGGGAAGCCAAGACGCAAAAGACCGGAATACAGTATCGCGCGTTCTGAAGAAATGGAAGGACATTCAAGGAAAATATGGTTCGCATCACAAACGAAGTTTGCTTCTGACGGATCAAATGGACAAAGAGGAGACTGAGTAATGGAGAAACGAAAGAGCGAAGCAGAAAGCAAGCTGTGGTTTAACCGAAGTCTAATTATGGATGAAATAGTTGACCGCCTCATGTTGGGGAAATCAAGAAACCACGGAAAAAGAGGAGGAGTGGGTTGTACGGATAAGTAAAAGGAAGCAGGATTAGAAAAAGAAGAAGGATAGAGATCAGACCAACAGTCACGATGGCAACGCGAGGAAAGAGTAAGAAGACTTTGAGCTGGGAAATGCCTAATAAAGCGACCATTTAAAGCAGCCGAACGTGCCAACGAGTCGACTAACTCGTTGCCCGAAATTCCACAATGACTAGGAATCCACAATAGATCAATACGGACAGAACGGGAATGAAATAGATGTGAAATTAAGGAACGTATGTGAAGCACGATAGGATCAGCGGATGGTTTAGGAAAGGGAGTAGCAATGGCTTGTAAAACGCCTTTTGAATCAGAAGATAAGAGAACCTTGGATATGTTGTTAGAGGAGGATATAAAAAGGATTGCCTGTAAGATCGCAATAGATTCGGCTAGGAATATGGAGGAGAACGAGGGGAGTTTGAACGATTCAGAATAGCCGAAATCCGGCAAAGTAAAAGCCGCTCCAACCCCCAAAGCTGACTTTGAGCCATCTGTAAAAATTAAGATATAAGAAGGAAAGAGCGAGGATAAAACATAGTTAAATTCGTTATGAGCAGCGGGAGAGGGAAGAGACTTGACATACGAAGGAAGAAAAAGTAAACTGGGTGAGTAAATAAAATCTAGAAAATTATAGGTAAAATAAGGGCATTTGTTGTAGGATAGAACAAAAGGAGAGAAGGCCCTGAGTCGTGAAGAAATCAAGGAAAGGGTTGGGGTTTTACGAGGAGAGAAACGCCAGTTGTTGAATATAAACCAGTAGGAATTGGAAATATGAAGACGTTTAATCAGAAATCGTTCACCTAGATAAAGTCTTCGGATGAATAAAGGACAGGAACCAGTTTCTGCCAAAATGGCTGCAATAGGAGAGGAGTTCAAGGCATCGATACAAAGACGGAGACACATATTATGGATTTTATCAAGTTTAAGGAGAAGATATTTAGGAGCACTGGCGTAAAGGAACGAGCAATAATCGAATTTAGAAAGGATAGTGGCCCTGTATAGCATCAGAAGGATATAAGGATCCCCACCCCAATTACGGGAGGAGAGAGCCTTCAACCAATTAATCCTCTTGAGAGCCGACGTATAGAGATAATTTATGTGATGGTGAAAGGACAAGTTGCTGCTAAGAACAATGCCAAGGTAGGAGACAGAACTAACTAAAGGAATAGGAAGATGGCACACGGATAGATTGACTGAGGAACGACTATAAGGACGATAAGTGAAAACCATAGCTGCTGATTTCTCAGGAGAAGTAAAAAGGTGAAGATCGGATAACGCATTATCCAGAGAGAAAAGAGAGTTGTTAAGCTCCACGACGGCGGAAGAAAGATTAACTGGCTGTGCGTCCTTTACTAACATATCTACAAAAGTTTTCCTCGGTCTTCCTCTTTTCCCTTGGACTTTTCCTTCCATCACATCATGTAGTAATCCGCCATGTCGTAGGACATGCCCCATTTAAGCTAACCGCCGTTTCTTTACTTGGCTGAGTAACGACCTTCCTTCCTGAACTCTATTGAGTACTTCTTCATTTGTGGCTTTTTCGGTCCAGCTTATTCGTTCCATTTTCCTCCATCACCACATTTCAAAAGCCTGAAGTTTCTGTATATTTCTTTTATTCAAGTTCCGTGTTTCCGCACAATACAGTGCTACCGGCCAAACATAACTTTTCACAATGCGTTTGTGGAGCTCCTTCGATATCGTCTTTTGTCGCAATATGTTTTGTTTTCCTTATATTATATTATTATCAGCGGTTTAAAATTAAGCTGTTTCCAGCGTGTTAGGCTTCCGCCTGCCTAAAAGTACATAGCCTAAAGGTAATATTTGTTTCAACTCTATTCAAGAAAGAAAAAAAAAACTATTAAGCAATACAAGAACCAACTTCAGAGAAAAAACAAAATCTGAAAAGAGCTATATGCTTAATAATTGTTTTGTTTTTTTTCGATCGTGACTGTTTATAACACTTTTTCTCTTCTTAATTAGTAGGCCTCCTTTTAAAGTACCATCTTCATTCCTTTTCTGCATTTATTGCTTTGCTGTTCAGAGCTATTCAGATCAAAATTTGTAAATGCGAACTATTTTCTTTCTTAATACGTTTTGTTTTTTATATTTGCGCTTTCGCTTGGTATAACTGTTTAAATTACTTTCCCACATAAAAACTGTTTATACTTTAATTTCCGCGTTTATTGATTTTTATTATTTATTATTTGCGTTATTAGAAGCTTTTATTTAACTTGGCCTTCAATTTTTGTATTCTTGTATTCTTGCAAATGTCAGAACATTTGGATCTTGAAAACGACAAGGGTAGTTTTTTTTTAATGAAAATTAGCACCGAAATAGGTCAGGAGCTGTAGAAAATTAAAAAAAAAAAAATCAGCAACAAGTTGCTTCTGATCATTTTGTTACAGATATATAAGGTTTCAGGTTAGAAAAGACTGATAAAAACGTGCAAATAAAAGTAAAAATCTATCTGGTTATTCTAGCTATTAGTTTAATTTAAATCTAAAATCGTTATACAAAAATTTTCATTCTCTTTTACTTCCTTATTTGATGACGCTTTGTAAACAGAAAAAAATTATTATAATGTATGAAAATCGTAATAAATATTTCGAAAATGAGGCAAAATCTTTTACTCCACAAATCTAACTAAAAACTGTAAAGTAAAATAATATGAAAAAAATTTTTAAAAAAAAACTTTTATTCATTATTACAATAAAAATAAGAAAAATACATTTTACGGGTCCATCAAAAATTGGGATACTTTAAAAAAATGTAATAAAAACGTTGGTCGATATATGAAATGTTATTTTTTAGAGCAATGCTTTTGTTTCGTTCCTTTCTAGATATTCCAATTTGATGAACGTGCAAAAATTATTTTCCTTATTTTTACTGTATTAATAAATAAAATCTAGCTTTAATTTTTATTTTATTTAATTCTGACATTGCCAATTATTCATTTATTTAAACAAACGGATAACACAACCCGTATTTGCATATTATCTATCCGTTCACGGAAATCTATACAAACCCGCTTTTTCTTCACGTATTGTCTCTATTCGTGTAAATTTCAAGTGTATAATGTGTGCAGTATTGTACAATTCATTTTTTAAAATGTTAAATATTTTCGGCATTTTTAATTATGTTTTCGTAAAATTGTTGTCAAGTTGAAACATTCAAATTTTTGTAGTTTATTTCATTATTTCAAATGCAAAATAATTTTCGAATGAAACCGTGGATGAAAGTGTGAAAATGAAATTTGTAAAATATTTATGTAGTCTTCGTTGATATTTAAATACATGCTTCTTTTGTTTTTCACATTCACTTCAATCAATATTTAACCGAAATCCCGCATACTTTTCTTATTCGGTTTCATAATTAGTGAGATCGTGTCTTCAAGAACTTTGATTGTAGGTGACTCATTAATTTCGAATAACTCCTCCTCCTTTTTTGTACACAAATCGCAGATCAATTTCTAATATATAATAATAAATAATAGTAATAATAATAACAATAATAAAATGTAAAATACTTTTTTAAAATAAAAAGAAAAGCAAGCTGAAATGTAATTTCTATAATAATGGAATTTTTATTATAATTTCTATATAAGGAGAATAATTTCTTTTACATAATTTAATTGTATCATCCGAACAAGTAGATCCATTCTAAATAATGGATAAGTAAATATTGGGATTATTGTTCTCTGGTATAAAGCGTGTATCGTTAGCCGAAAAGTTTTATTTTAATTTTAATTTAGCACTTTAATATTAGGAAAATTTATATTTATATTTGATGTCGATACAGAATATTAAAATAAGAACGCCGGGACTTGTTGAAGTGTGCTAAGGTCGCACAAAAAAACCGCGCCAATTTTCAAATTACATAAAATTTACACGTGTTTAGAATTGAGCTTATACAGCTGACCGCGTACAATGCTTGCTGCTCGAATCTCGATACTCCTATATAATAGAAAGAGACAGAAAGAGAACGAGGGTGAAGGTCGCCTGCCGGACGACGCATAACGCGATTTTCGTTATCTCCTCTTTTCTGCCAGTTTACTCCTACCGACAAGCTGCGTAAAAGAACTTCGTTGCAAAAAAAAAAACAAAGTAGAAAGATGGTAGTTTCTAATAATGCGCATAGATGTTTTCTGATTAAAAAATATAAAATATCGAAATATTTGCTATTAAGGAATAAATTTGATTTTAGTGAAGATTACTTAAAAAGTGTGTGTGTATGTGTGTGTTTACTAATTATTAAATATGGGAATGGTAAAAATCACTTAAGCATTTAACTTTACACGTATATGGAATGATCTTCGTACGAATATGATTTTTTGAATAATGTTTATTAGTTTTGTTTTATTCTAAAGAACGACTACAACATATATGACTCCCGGTACATTAAAAGGGACCTATCGTCCGAAAAATCGATTTTCACTTTTTTGACGATTCTTATAGAAAAAAGTACGATTTTTCAATGAAACAACTCCTTTTTTTTTTTTTTTTTTTTTTTTGAAAAATATGTATTTGTTATTTTTTACATAAAATCTTTTGTCAAGCTAGAAATGCTTGTCGACGAATTATCCTTAAAAACACTTTAAACATTTTAACTTAACTTATACATATATATAACTTCATGTAATATTTACTAACTACATCTTAATCTATCTTTTTACTTATCAGATAATTAATAATCTATTTTCTAAACACATTTTTTACTTAAGAACCACTACTTCTAATAATAATAATAGAATTAAAGTAGCTGCATCGCGGTAATTAATATTTACGATATAGAACTGGTAAACAGAAATTCAAAACATCACCAATCGAAAATGAATAGACAACGAAGTAAAAACTATGGCTTTTTAACACGAATTAAAAAATTAGCTATGTAGAGAAATTCGCTCGTTTATAATAATATACTTTGTCAAAACAAAACTGCTGAATGAAGATGATTGATAGGAAAAGGAGCAAGTGGAAGAGCGATCGTCGTGACAAGGCGCGAGTGCACCGAACAGCTGTTTTCTCGAAAGCTTCTTTTCGACCGATAGATAGATCCCTTTTAATAGACCCGGCCACATATGTAAAATTTATGATTCTTGTTAACGGTAAATCGTAAATGGATAATAGTTTAAAATATGAAAAGATTATTTTCGAAATTAATCGTAAAATTAACTTACAAGAATGGTGATTATTTTGTTATTTGAAAATTTGAAACGTACATTTTTAAAAGGAAAATCATATAGCGGCGGAAGATATTTAATCCCCTATTACGAATAATTTAAAAAAAGTTATAAGTGCCATGAAAAATTTGAGAGGACTTTATTGTCAGTAATCTTTTGATTACTGACACGCGATGGTCCCGGTACAGTACAGTTTTTAAAACTTCTCGTACACTTGTTTTAAAGTGCCGAGTTTGCCTCAGTAGTTGTTTATATTTTGCAATAACTTCTCGATTTTACCTTACTCAAAAACACGTCCAATACACGATTGTTTCTATTTTACAGTTACAGTAACTTTCGTAGACTACGTGTGGACGAAATTGTAAAAATTTTTCGCACTATAGATGTTA